>CM056816.1:5126077-7551616 GCA_029852735.1 Persea americana | reverse complement strand
TTTTCCACAAATCTTACTCCAATAGGAGTTCGTCCTGTTGTAAGATTGAGCACATTGTACCAATAAAAAAAAGAGATTGAGCACATTGTCTACGAATGTGCTCAATGTTACGGTGGGACAACTTCTATTGGTGCAAAATTTGGGAAAAATCCAATTAAGGGAAGAGAATTTTTTTCTGACCAGTAGGGATATTCAATAGGTGGTTCCCATTGTCGAGTTACACACCCCTCACGAGAAGCGTTGAGTGAGCTACTAAAATGATCCAAACTCCTAACTTGCATTAAAATACCATTCACACCTTGACTGTTCAACTCTTGATGGCATTGATGAATGAATGTCAATGGTGTCGTCTCGACCATCCATGCCTGTAGTGCATTGTGGCCCATCAAACAATCAAAAGTAACCAAAAAATAGATTTTCAACCATCCATGTCGACCATTGGCATCATATTCGTAATCCATCAAAATATCACAAATAACCAAGGATGAAAAAAGTGGCCAATACGTAGCATATCGGCCGATAAATCGGGCGTAGCGGCCTTCTTTGAAATTATCGCCGCTCACACTCGTATCAGCCTGTAGCGGCCGATACATTCCTGTAGCGACCTATACATTGCTATAGCGGCCGCTACTGCGGTCTGGGTTAAACCACAACCACACACCCCCCCCCCCCCCCCCCCCCCCCCCCAATCATTTGCTCCACTAAATCACTGATTGAACAAATAGAAAAAGTAAAAAAAAGGTGACAGGGAAGAAAGGGAAAAGGAAAACAAGAGAGATGAGTTGCATACGACATACCTGATGGGTGGAGGGACTAGTGGCAGCATCTCAGGCAGGCGGTGGCTTCTCCTCCTCCTCTTTCCTTCCTTTCTCTTTCATGTCCCTCTTTCTTTTTAAGATGAAGCTAGGGCAGCTGTTTCCCATTTTCTATTTAAATGAAGCTAGGGCAGCAAATGCCCTTATCGGGCTGCCCACACGTCCTTTTTTTTAATCATTGGGCAAATTCATGGGCCCACCTATTGAAGGGCACAAGTGAAATGAAAATTACATGGGCCATTCTAAACCCATTAAAAATCATTAAAAATCCATCCACCAAAAAGTAATAAATTCAAAAAATTTAATGAAAAATCCATTCACTAAAAAAAAAAAAACATTCAAAAAATTAAATATGGACATCCAAAACCATAAAAATTGAAGAACCAGATGTAACCATTGGTGGGCTCCACAATGAGGCATCAACGTTAAAATAAAAAAGTCATATCATAGCTAAATATCACTTACTTAATTGAGATTGACAACTTAGTCAAATTTCACTCTAATTGGGAATCGTGTTATAGCCAACTTTCAAACCTATTTAAAATAAAGCGCAGCCAAATTTCACACTAACTAAACATAGGCTACTGTAATAGGACATAGGCCTAACCAACGTTCACTCTAATTAATCGGAAATAGGGCCCTCACCAAATAACAAAATGGGTCCTTTACCACCAAAGTTGCTTCTTATTGTTTGCTATTGAATTCCTACAACCTAACTCTTATTGTTCACTCTATTTATTCATTGTCAGCGATATAGGACCTCATTCAATTAAGAGACCGCTATGCCCCCTTATCTTAGTTACTTTTGCAAAAAAGAACACATTTTCTATCATTTTCCAATATTCTGGATTTTCTAGAGTTTTTTCAGATTTTTTTGATGATTTTTTCAAAACGCACCGCTCCGCTACGTAGCGCCCGCTTCATAGCGTTTTGGCGGCGGGCTGCTATGCCCGCCGTTGCCGCTATTTTCATCCATGCAAATAACCAATCAACATAATTTCATTAATTATTTGTGGATGGATTAAACCAGTCCGGCATGGATCCTACTTTGATGGAATGAGATACAACTCTTAGTCCTAACACAATGAGTAAATGTTTATTTTGAGCGGTATGGATTTATTATAGTAAGCACGCACTATTATTTTCATATTTTAACTATCCTCGTGAAGTTTTTAAAAATTACGTCTTTAAAAATAGAGATATTTTCAAATTTAGGATTTTTCTTTGGATATTAAAAAAATCTGAAAAAATATTTTCAATCAATAAATAGAAATTTTTATCTGTTTCCCCTATATTAATCCTGTCCTTTGCCACTGTCAGGCTACTGGTCGAAGTTATATGACGTCGAGTTTTTTCAGCACAGGTTGATCTAGATTGTGTCTCGCTAAATTAGTTGTCTTAATACTCAAGTCTCAAGCAACAAGTTATGGGGCCCAGATACACAAGCTTAATGATTTTTGTATGTGGTGTAAAACATCATGTTCAGTATCATGTAATGCCTCAGACTTTTGAATTACATCCTTCACCCTGAACAAGTGATGTGTGCTTTCTGTTGTATGGCAAATATTTTAGCTATTTCATGCCTATTTCAGTGGTTACATTCTTCTTCCCTAGTGTTTGAGTGGAAAACTCAGCTGCAACCATTTTAAGGAACTGTCGCATCTAGCACCTCTGATGATCTACTGTTTCCCGATGCCCAATTCTGTACAGGTCAGTTTCTTGATGATCCATTGGATTGGGTATTACAAGAGCCACTATGGGAAAGGTTCCTTAAAATCCCCTAGATTGGAAGAATAGTTTTAGAGCACCCCCCTCTAGATGCAGCCTAGGGTCCAAGATCGAATGGACCAAATCCACATATGGGATTTGGATGAATCCAGATGGATTCATAGCACAATGGAACACACAAACAGAGTGAAACCAACACAAATCAACTTAAAACTGGACTTTTCTTATCAAATTCAAAGGTATCAATCCGAAAAGGGGATTTACATATTTATAGAAAAGGAGGAGATGTTTCCTTTCACTAGGACTCTACTTGCTAAGATTAAAAGTTCCTAATCAACAAGGAGAGTTAACTAATTAAATACTAAAGCAAATAGGAAACTAGATACTTAATAGAATCCTAAATAACGTCAACTTCCCACACAAATCTGTCGGCTGATCCCATTATGATCATGGGCTGATCCAATGGGTTGGGCCAGGTTGACCCAATAAGTCATGTGTCCCGGTGGACCTGGGCCTGGCTCGTCCTGCGCCAGTACGCCTCAAGACGACTCTTTAGATTTGATATTATTTTATTTTACTTTTCTTGAATAATGACTTTTTTGATGAACCAACAATATATTAACCAAAAATATATTAAGGAAAGGAAACAAACAAGGACCACAAAGGGAAAACTACAAATGAGGGTCGGGGGTAAATGTGCTAATTGATACCCCACACCTAAAACAAAGAAAAACCCTCTAGATTAAATAACATAAGGCCCACATGGACCTTATCTATATGGAATTGGGGGCATTTGAAACTGTATGTTTTTTGCTGCTCAGGACCTGTAGACTTGGATACACTTCAAAATGGACAACACATCATTTTTTATACTTCATTGAAATGTATATTGTATTTGAGCATCATGGGTTAAAACCTTTTATTACCTCCACAATGTGTGAAAACCTGACTTGTGTTATAATTGAGATGATTAGAATCACATGCCAATATAATTTATCATTATCATCAATCACTCTTGTTAGATATGTCAATATCTTCTTCAAAGCACTTTAACTGCTTGAATTGTTGTTTTTTCGACAGGAGAATAGCTTGCAAACATTCAAGCTACCAAAGCCTGTCATCTGCATTGGTGGAATTCTACAGATTGAGCTGCTGGGGAGGATTCAGAAACAAGAAATGGACGATTTATACTATATGTGGTTAGTCATTGGAGGAACTTGGTTTCCTTTCTGGTGTTAAAATTTCGAACTATGCTTTTGAAATGCCCCCTCTATCTTTACTTAGACAGCCCACCTTTGACCAATCCAATCCCTCCTTAGGTATAGTCCCCATGTGTTAGCATTGATCAAAATTCGACACTAATCCAACTATTATTCACTTCTGGATTTATCACAAGAAATTTGCACTGTTTGAAGCCAAAAAACTTTGAGGCCCATAAATTAAGGATTAGAGGATCAATGGTTTTTTAATCCAATGGTGGTCGACTAGGAAACTCAGCGGGTTGACAAGGCACATCAGTAAACTAATGTTTGAATATTACATCACAAAAGTAAATCTTTAAAATAATTAAAACATAGAAGAACACGTAAAAATCTACACAATTTTCGTGAGAGTTATTTCAATCCTTTTTTTTATTATTATTTAAGTTTCCTTTGACTTATACCATTTCTTTTGCTTGAAACTTATTCACGATCATGGTTCAGTCGTCATAGTAGTCGATCCTGTCGATCCTGAAGCTGTTATGACACAACATCGAGTCGTGGTTCGTAGTCCATTACAGTGTGATTTTTCTCCTTAAAAATATCTCAGAAATATCCAAATATTATAGCATGCTTGAAAACAACGTTTTTCCCCATTAGCAAACACAATAAAGAAAAGTATCAGTTGCCCTAAGTCATAACATCGTGTATCGCTGTCTTATTTGAAAGACTGAAACTATGTAAAGCTTGTTTTGAGTCAAATACATTTATATGTATATATTAAAATAAGTTGAAATATCAAACTTTTGAAAAAATGCAATCATAACTTTGAGCTAACCTAGTTCAAGATAGATCGGAATGGAGGAACAAAATTTGTGTAGCCAACTCCAACATAGTTGGGACTAGGCTTTGATGATGATGATGATGATGAACTTTGAGCTAACCATTAGTGTTAAACACTTAAATTCAAGAAACTAGTATTAGTACTCAATTAGTCAATCATCAAGTAAATTGTTAGTGAATTTCAATTACATTGAAATAACATTTACTATATCAAGATGAATTAATTAATTAAAGCAATGGAGTATGCGCATTTACCTAGATTGGAGGGAGGAGACTTGAATGCTTAAGACAAGAGGCAGTGGCAAAGCTCAATACCAAGTTGAGCGGCGGCCCAGCTCAATATCATCACAGTGGTCATTTTGTTGAGGGTTATAATAATAACCAAACCTCTGTGCCTCACTCCCATACCCATATGGGTATTGTGGTTGTGGTTGAGGGAAGAAATCTTCATATGAGCGTGTCATCCATAGTTACCTAATTCGTTCCATGCACCATCAAATTGCATATTGTTCAAATTGAACAATTCGCTATTCGATTGGGTTGGTTCAAAGTCTTGGAGAAGCTCCAAATCGTAGTTGTTCTTAGGTTGTTGCAATAGAAGAAAAGAAGATGAAAGGAAAAGGACAACGAAGATTTTTATAAAAAATGAAAAAAGAAGCAAGGAAGATGAAAGGATTGCAATAAATGAGATGGTATGGTACAAAAGGTGAAAAGATGGACAAGAAAGCCCGTTAGTCTCTTAATCTATTTCAATGGGATATAGGAATGGACTTAATGCATGGAGAAAAAAGTTCATAGGCCTTTTATTCTCTTTCCTTTGGATGAAGGAATCAAAATTTAATGCATGTACTGTATTTGTTTTTAATGGAACAGTGGAGTGCCCATCAGTCTCTTACTCTTCCTTTCACTGATTTCTTTCCACAGATAAAGAGATGAAATTAATGCCTTTTACTTTTCTTGTTTGATCTCTCTCAATATAGGTCCTCTATATTTTGGATTCACTGCAACTTCACGAGGCTAGTATAGCCTAGGGGTGTAAATCTGGGCGGCGGCCCAAGCCCAGCACGGGCCCAGCACAGAAAAACCATGCCTGGGCCCGTTGACTTGGTCAACAGGCCGGCCCAGCCCGGCAGTGCCCAACGGGCCGTGCTGGGCCAAGGCTGCCAGGCCCGGCCCGGCCCGGCACGAGTAAAACTCATGCTGTGCTGGGCCAGGCCCGAGGCCGGCCCGGCCCGGCCCACTCCCAACAGTCATTTTTTAAAAACCCACCCCCCCCCCCCCCCCCCCCCCCCACCTCAAAAAACGGTCATAAAAATTATTTTTTACATTTTTGACCCCCCAACAGCTTTTATTCAGGTAGTGGATGGAACTGAACCAGGACCAGTCAATTTTCTCAACTTGGGGTCCATCTGGCATATACACTATACATGGACTCATTTTTATCCCTATAAAATAAAACCCAGAAGGCCAAAACATATAACCAATGTTTCAATCAAAGGGCAAGAATTGTAAAAGAAAATAGGAAGTGGGTAAATCATGATCAGTCCCATCATGTGAGAGTAGTAGAAAATGTGATCCAGATGTTTCGTCGATTCATTTTCTTCCAACAGTGTTCAACTGTGCTTTTTTTATCCACTTATGCCAATTTCCCTTATCAGATGCAGCAGTACTCCACACTAGCAATGGGCCCTTGTCAGGTTTTTAACAAAGAGTCAATAGACCACCACACACACAAAAAAAAAAAAACCAGGAGAGATAAAGCACGCATAAAACGCTTGATGATTAATATTGACTCAATGGAGTTTTATAATTTCTTTCATCCATTCATATCAGAACAGAAGTCTTGTGGAGGTCCCCTTCAAGATGCCTCAATGATGAAACTGAGCAAAGAATAGACCCACCCACTACACTTGTTTGGCACTAGGCCTTTTTTCTGGGTAGAATCAATAGGAACAACCAACTCGCCAAACAAATGACAGTTGCCCTCCTAGACAACGGTCATTCATTCCCATTGGATGAAGCTGTCTGAATATTCTAGAGGTTAACATTAAAAAACAAAGATACTAACACTTTTCTCTCGCTAAAGGAGTTATACAAGCCATTGAATGCAAAAATGCATGTAATTGACTTTGTGTCCGTCCAAAATCCAAATTTAAAAAAAAAAAAATGAAAGTCAAATCTGTGGGCCGCCCATGGGCTGCCCGGCCTAGGCCCGTCTGGGGCCCGGCCCAGCACTGCACGACCAGGGCCGTGCCCTGGGCCGACCCCGAAGGGGTTGGGCCCAGCACGGCACGGCCCGTATATCATACATGGGCCGTGCCGGCCCCGTCCGGGCACGAGTGGGCCCGGTCTTCTGCGGGCCGTGCCGGGCCAGATTTACACCCCTAGTATAGCCCACCAATTACAAGTCCAAATCGAGGAAAATGAGTGTCTTACTCATTTATATGATTTAATTAAATTTGACTTCAAAAGAGATGGGCCCACATTGAGATCAATCACTTATACATCATGTGAATATAATAATCACCTTGAGATGGGCCCACCATTTTTTTGTGTGTGAAAATGTTTAAATTTTAATTTTTTTCATATTCTTGGTGAAATATCATTATTTATATATATCCATTAATGTATCTAAAATTATAGTAAACTGCTTATATATATGGATTGGACTTACAAATTATCTCAAACTACGTTGACATATATTCGAATTAGGACATCGAATTCATTGAAGTCAAATCGCGAATCAATTTAATCAAAAAATGAATTAACTGAACCTATTCCATCAAATTTTCGAATTGGGCCCAGTGTCGAACTGTGAACTACGAACTCGAATCCAAATCGGTTGAATTGCGAGTCAGGTAATTATGGTGTTATTAATAGACTGAGACGACTGAGGGTTGTCTCGTTGATAAAATTTGTGGAGGGCATAACAAGTTGGTGCATTTGGATTGTAGGCATACTTGTTCAACCCCATATCTCTGCTAAAGGAACTAGTGGCAATGGCATCGCCGGTGGCTAATAAGGGTAGCATCCATACATGGCTTCTTGGTGGCCAACATCCTTCTAAGATCTCATACTTTTTCTCCTTGCCTTTTCTATGTCTGAGTCCACATCATCATTAAAGGAAAGTACCTTTTCCTCCCTAGGCCCACATACCTCCTTTCTACATGCTTCATACTCTGCCTCCCTCTTTTGTTCAGTTACTACTTTTTTTTTTCCCTTTCCCTTATTCAACATTTCCTTCTTTACAGGTCTGGGGCACATTTGGACATTTTGCCACTTGGCCCATCCTATGAGCCAAGTGTGGTTTGAATCTCGTAGTTCCACTGTTCAGTACATTCTGACAATAGTCAGATCTAATTTGTGTCTTCTTTCCATCAAAATCAGTATCATGAGACCACTCCGGATCTATTTCACGTGCCATTTTATATATACAAAAGAGAAACATCGAACGCATAAAGCAAAATTTTTAGATTTTTTAACATAAAAGAACACCTTTATTTAGGATATACATTGAATGAAAAAGCGGTGGAAAAAACTTTTTTTTATGAATCTTGAAAAAAAGCAAGAGACCCAATCTGCAAGATGTTCCTTCATCCTCTAGGGCCTCTTTGGAGACATTCTAGGAATTCAGCAGAGTGTTAATCCATTGCAAGTGAAGGGGATAATGAGATGGAAGCTAGACAGACGATTGTAGTTGGCAAAATGCTGGGTATGTCTTTCGGAAGTAATGAGGCAGAAATAGTTAATCGGGTCATAGTTTTGGAAGAGTTGGAGGAGAAGGATGATACAGTGGGTGAGCCTGGTCAGGTGACTTCTTGAGCCAGGTAATTGGATCTTTAGGGGTATTTTTGTTTTGTTCGAATTATGATTATAGTTAGTTGGAATATAAGGGGTGCGGGGAAGTTGGAGAAGAGGGTTACAGTTAGAAAGTTAGTCAAGAAATATAAAGTAGATCTTCTTTTGCTATAAGAATCTAACATTTCTAAGAAAATCAACTCCATTTTTTGCGATGTTTGAGGTGCACAAAGTTGTGGGTGGGAGTGGGTTCCTTCAGAAGGCTCATCTGGGGGTTTAATCTCAATTTGGAAGGAGGATGCTATTTGAATGGTGGGTGCACATTAGGAGCCAAGGGTGTTAGCAATGAAGCTATTTAGCATTTCATGTGGTTTTGAATGGGCTGTGGCTAATGTGTATGGTCCCAATTATGATTCTGCTAGAGCTCCCTTTTCGGATAATCTTTCCATGGTTTTGTCTCTGTGGTTCGCTCCGTGGTGTTTGGGTGGAGATTTCAATATGGTTTGGTTTCCTCATAAAAGAAGGGCGGTGTAATTCTTTCTCGCAGTATGGAAAGGTTTTCTTATTTTATAATAGGGAATACACTTGTTGATTTGCCTGTGGTGGGAAGGAAGTTCGCTTGGTCTAACAATCAAGAGAGGTAGGCTTTGAGTAGGATTGATATATTTCTCTTTTCTAATGATTGAGAAGATCTTTATTCAGGGATGATTTGAGTTGTGATTCCTAGACTTCTATCTGATCATTGCCTCATTATGCTTAGTCCTATAATGTTGTAGACTGGGGCCCTAGACCCTTCAGATTTTTAAACTGTGGGTTGTCCAATAAGGATGTCCTAGTGAAGTCATGTGAGAATCTCTAAAAGGTTTCAAGGGTTGAAACGAAAGATCAAGGAGTGGAATTCAGAGGTGTTCGGTAAAATTGATGTTTCTAGGGATACTCTTTCTCATAAGGTGGAGGCGTGGGTTCGGTTGGAAGAGGAATATGGGTTGTCTATGCAAGAGAGAACCAGCAGATGGGATGCTATTAAGAAGATAAACGATTTAAATCACATGGAGGAGGTGATATGGTGGAAAAAATCTAGAGTGAGTTGGCTTAAAGAAAGTGACAAGAACACCAAAATCTTTCATCGTGTGGCGAGTGTGAGGAATAGAATTAATCTCATTGGCAAAATTAAAAAGGGACCTTGTTTTTTTGAGAATCCGGAGGATGCTAAGGAAGAGATAGCCTCTTTTATGAGAATTTATATAGGCGTGAAGAGTTTTCAAGGCCAAATATTGACACAATTTCTTTTCCTTCAGTTCGAGTCAATCATATGGCTTGGTTGGAGAGGGATTTCGAGATGGAGGAGATTAACTCTGCTTTAGCAAAATGGTCTTGGCGATTTTAATTTCTCGTCCATTCAATCTGGTTGACATTTTCAAAAGGAGGATTTTCATGAGATGTTGGCTGAATCTTACCGCAGAGGCAGGCTTAGTAAGGAGCTAAATGCTACTTTTTTGACACTCATTCCAAAAATTCCAAATCTTGTGGATCTGAAGGATTATCATCCTATCAGTTTAGTGGGCTGTGTTTACAAGTTGTTATCGAAGATCTTGGTGGACAGGTTGAAAACAGTGTCATCATTCATCATTAGTCCTTTTCAAGGTGCTTTTGTCAACAAGTGGCAAATTCTTGACGGGATTTTGATTGCTAACGAGCTTATTCATTGTAGGAAAAGGTCACGTAAGGAGGGTCTTATTTATAAGATTGATTTGGAGAGGGCTTATGATCATGTTCCATTCAAAAAAAAAAGGGAAGAAGAAGAATAAGAATAGGGCTTATGATCATGTTGATTGGACTTTTGTGAATTATATGCTTGGAAGATTTGGTTTTAGTTCAGAATGGAGAGGATGGATTTGGGAATGTATTTCTTCTACTTCATTTTCAGTTTGGCTTTTTAGAGCTTCTAGAGGTTTGAGACAGGGTAACCCGCTTTCTCGTTTTCTCTTCACTGTGGTTGTTTAAGTGTTGGGAACTCTGTTAACGAAGGCTAAGGAGATGAGGCTCATTGAGGGCTTTGAAGTAGGTTTCCAATAGAGAGGCAATAATTCATCTTCAATTTGCAAATGATACTATCTTATTTAGTTTTGCCAGATGGGAGGAGATTGTCGTCTTGAAAAGAACTTTAAGACATTTTCAGTTGGTGTCGGGATTAAAGATCAATCTATCAAAAAGTATTCTAGTGGGGTTGGAAGATCACATTGCTCTTATGGCTAGGAGATTGCATTGTCAAGTCAGCCAATTACCTTTTAAGTATCTTGGAATGCCGGTAGGTGGTAATCCGAGTAGAAAGGCTATGTGGACTTATCGGGGGTGTGGGGGGGGTTGTTCCAACTTGCCCATGTACTATAATCTCTTTTCAAACTGTCGAAGGTGGTGATAGACCGTTAAAAAGGAATTTCTTATGGGAAGGCCAAAGCGATAAAAGAAAATGCATCTTGTAAGAATGGGGTGAAGTAGTGAAGCCAAAATGGGTAGAAGGTTTGGGCCTTGTTGATCTTGGGCTAAAGAATTGGGCTCTTTTAGCTAAATGGTGGTGGAGGTTTGGAGAAGAGAGAGATGCCTTCCGCCACCCCCACCACACACAACAAGAATTGGGCTCTTTTAGCTAAATGCTGTAGTCATTTCTAGTTTGGGGGGCGAATCTAGTGAGAGGGATTTAGTCCTTTAGAAAGGGGTGGGCTTCAGTGTGGGGGAGGGACGTCGTGTCCGATTATGGTTGGTTGGGTGGGGGCCTTTATTTCATTTATCTGCTGGACTTTTTCGGGGGGCATCTAATAGAGTCTTTTGTTAAATATTGTTATATTTGGGAGGGGGGATATTGTCTTGGTGTGTGTGTGTGTGTGTGTGTGTGTGTGTGTTTTAGAGTTTTGCGCCTGTTTGAGTTATCTCAGTACGAGTCCTTGTTGACTTTACTTTGTAACACTTTTATTTGCAGAGATGAGCCAGACATACGCATTTGGAATCCTCATCCCTTTGGTCAATTTTCTCCGAAGTCTTGTTACAAGGCCATGGACTCTTCGATGGGGGCTCGAGCTCCTTTCTTGCATGTTTGGCTTGTTTTGGTACCTCCTAGAGTAAAGGCTTTTTGTTGGCTGGCAATTGCCGCTAAAGTGGCTGCGGTTGATAACCTTCGCATAAGAGGCATGATGTCAGATGATTTGGTGGCTTGTTTCTCTTTGTGTGGGAAGGATGGTGAGTCGGTTAATCATGTTTTCTTGCATTGTGACTATGCGACCCATCTTTGGGGTTATTTCTTGAGGAGGTGTGGTCTTCTTTGGTGCTTTCCATGCTCCTTATATCGGTGGAAGAGTGGTCGGTAGAGGGTTAGTCCTTTTCATGGTTTTTGGTTAATTTTGTGGAGGATTTTTTCCTTGGCAATTTTGTGGTCTCTTTGGAAGGAAAGAAACGCCAGGATTTTTAGGGAATCTCCTTCGACGCCAGAAGATCAAGTTTCGCTTATGGGATTTTGATTTACAAAATGGGCTCTTTTAAGAAAGGAATTTAATGGTATGAATTTAAATTGTATTCTTCAGAATTGGGAAGCTTGTATGTCATGTGGTCCATCCAAGGAAAGGAAAGTGGTGTGTTGGTGTTCTCCATCAGGTTGGTTAAAATTCAATGCTGATGATGCGGCAAAGGCAAGCCTAGGCTAGCGGGTATTGGTGGAGTTCTTCGGAATGGTAAGGGTGAAGACGGTGAAGTGTTGTTTATGTTCTCCAAGAATGTTGGTCTAAAAGAATCTAATGAATAAGTGCTTACCATTTTGGAAGCTTTAAGGATTTTTTTTTCTTCTACATTCAAGAAAAGCTTAATTGTGGAAAGTGATTCTTCTAATGCTAGTACGTGGGTGTCTAAAGTGGAGAGGGGTACTCGGAGACTTCAATTTTATCTCGATGAGATTTAAGGCTTTATCTTCTTCGAATCAGGTTTCCTTCTCTCATGTTCGTCGGTCAGCAAATGCTATGGCAGACTCTCCAGCCAAACAAGGGGTGCATAGATTTATTCTGCTTGTGGCCCCTATTGCTTAGTTGTTGTTTTTTTTTTTGTGTTGGTATAAGGCTTTTGTACCAATTCCTTCTTTTGTTGGAGCTTTCCTTGTACTGTTGTTCTCTCCTTAATTTAATTTACCGTTATTGATAAAAAAAAAAAAATCAAAACATACATATATGAGGTATAAATAATAAATTAAACATGAAACAATAAACAAACTCATTTTTTTATGATGTCATCAAAAAATATTATTTAAATATAATTTGTTTTAAAATCCGAATATAAATATTTAATAAAATAAATTTTGGATTCAAATCTTTTAAATCTACCCATTTTCCAAGTAGAATTACTAAGATTCAACAACATTATCAATTATTTAAAGTGCAAAAGATGAACCAAAGCCCATGGAAAAGATAAGGGAGAAGAATGTAGACCTGAACTCATTTCAAGGCGGAATGCAGATTGAGGAAAGATTGAAGCGTTAGACAAAATGAAAGCGGACATTAACAAGCCACACCAAGAAGAGAGAGCTTCCAATCATGTGATGGATCATATGACACCAGTTGTCCTAGAAGCGCCTATAGAGACATCAATAGATCATTCGTTACAATGAGTCCAACTACACCTCAAACCATTCAAATGTCCAACACTAGCTTCGTGCTTGGAGATAGACGGTGGATGCGTACTCCTGCTAATTCAAGTGATGGTTCACATTTTCTCATGGATCCTGGTAGACCTAAACCCTTTGTTGATCCAACAACCGGTGACACCAGATATCCTATCTACATTGTTGGAAGATGCGCTGCCTCCCCATGTTACTTCTACGAGATAGAGAATGGAAGACCATGTGTAGAACCAAACCAATGACGGATGAAAATCAATCAACTAAATGCAACCCAACTGCATCATGGGTTAAAACTTAATAGGGCTACAAAAGGAGGCCAAAATAGGGCCACAACTGACCAGCTCATAGTGTGCTAGCCCACTGGACCAAGCCTATAGTTGACTAGTCCATCGGGCACATCTATATATCCAACGTCAAAAGATTTTCTAGATCTACATTTTTGGTTTAGAAAATCCTGATAAGTTTCCTTTGATTTAGCGAAGATGGTTTATTGGCATGTAATCAATGAGTGAGATGAAAGAAAACCCTATATAGAGAAAAAAGAGATTGACATGTAATTGCACAGTTGAGAGGAAAGGAAATCGTAGGATCCATAATAAGCAGGAGTGTCATCCTATTCTCCACAAGTTCCCTTATATTCTCTCTTATTTGATTAAGCAAAAATTACTTTTCCCCCTTCCTCCTCTTTTTTTATTTTTAATGATAATGGAAACATTATATTAATGGAGAAGAATTACAAAGCTCCACTGAGTATAAGAGACTTACACACACAAAAGAAAAAAAAAGCAGACAATTACATGGTATAAGCAATTGAAAGAAAAGCCATATCTACCCTTTGCTTTGCTAGAGTATCTGCCATAGCATTAGCCGACCTTCTAACTGTAAGATACTATGTACCAACCTGAAAGCTTAGTCTAATAGGTGGAAGGCGCAAACAAGTATATGAAGCCATGTCCAACTCAGGACTTAGGCGATGTGGGATGTGAGATACACAAGAACGACGGGATCGTAACCCACTCTGATACCATGTAAGATACCATGTGCCAACCTAAAAGCTTAAGCTAATAGGTGGAAGGCCCAAACATGTATATGAAGCCATGTCCAACTCAGGACTTAGCCGATGTGGGATGTGGGACTTCCCAACACTAACATGCTTAAACTTGACACAACCTTGGGAAGACAAGGACTTGATTTCCACAAAGTGGAAATGGAACCTCCGAGGACCCCCATCCTCGAGAATCCAAGAGATATCATTTGAGGAGTCACTCTCCACCAATAATCAATCCTGAAAGGAAGAGAAAAACAAACGAAGAGCCTCTAAAATGGCCAACACCTCAGTCTCATTCGATTCCTTCATGCCTACATTCTTAGAGAACATAAGCAACTCATTTCCTGTGTGGTCCTTGAGCATGCCTCCAACGCCTGCCAGCCCTGGATTTCTTTTAACCAGGGCGTCCACATTGAACTTAAAAAAACCTCGTAGGGGCAGACACCAAACTTCAACAATCCTGATTAGAGACAATGCAAACAAGCTCCCCAATTATGTAGAATGTTGTCTATTCTCAAATTTATCGAACTACTCCCTCAAGGTAGCCCACTTATCTATTTGCCAACTTACAACCGAAAGAAGATCCCCATAGACCATCCTTTCTCCCCTAAATATTCTTTCGTTCTATTCTTTCCCAATGGACTACACTATTGCAAAGTGAATAAGTCTCCAAAGAACTGCCCCCATAGCTTGAAAAGGGACAAAAAGTCCTAGCCTCAAACATACCAATCACAGAGCCTGACAAACACCATGTTAACCCGCACTCTAATCGAGTTCTCTCCACAAAGAGGAGGAAACACTGCAATGCAAGAGTAGGTGATTCAGGTCCAACCCCTCCTTGCATAAAGGGCAAACATTTGAAACTACTCTGATGATAAGTCTCTCCTTCTGAGATTATCTGCCGTAGAAACCATTCCTTTAGCCTCTGATGATAAGTCTCTCCTTCTGAGATTATCTGCAGTAGAAACCATCCCTTTAGCCGCCAACCAACATAGAGTCTCCACCCTAGGAGGCGCCAATCCTGACCACACAAGCAAGCAAGGGGATCTGAAAGAGGATACACCCTCTAGGGTTTTATAAAAAGACTTGGTAGAGAACACTCCCACCTGCTTTAAAACTCAACGAGGACACATACTGAGAATGACACAGGGACCTCCAGAAGGACATTGTCCTAGACAACACATACACAGCCTCCAATCCTCACCATATTTGGACACAATGACCCTCCATAAAGCTTCTTTTTTTCCTGTTCTTTCCCATGATTGAATCAAGTGTTTTCCTATTTATTTACTATGGAAGTGTGATGACTCTGGAAGGTGATTAGCAAGCATCATTTTTTTTCTTTTGGGGGGATTCGAACTCAGGCACTCTAGTTATGCACCCATTTCCCTAACCAGCCGCACTACAACTGAGGGACATTATCAAGCTTGACATCATTTATTTGATATTGATAAATACCATGAAGTAGTGCGTTATCAGCCATCCACTATACCTGCCTGACACCCATTTTGATCTGGCTTTTATGGGCTGGTTGCCATCCTAGTAATGGAGCAAATAGATTCAAAAGAACCTTTCAGGTTATGTTTATGGGTTTTAGGATGATGACTTTGACAGAAGAATTAGTGTTTATACGTTTCTTGCTGCCTTTTTTTTCCATACTAAGTGGTTTTTGTGTTCTCAAGACTGGGAGGTGATAGGAAGTGTCCTAACTTGATCAAACCACCAGTTAAGAAGCCAAAGAACTGGGCCTGCTTTCCTAATTTAGGGTAAGGAGATCCACCAATTACACTCACGGAATAAAAGTAAAGAAACTAAAGGCTCATGTTGGTTGCCAATATTTCTTGTTCCTGAAAATCTTGTGTATCCAATGTAGTAAACTTAACATTTCTGCCGTGTTTGCATATTGAAGTGTGTGCCATGTTCAAGCCATTGGGCAGACACTGTCACCAGTATTCAATGTTGATATCTTAGACTCAGAGGGTAGCTGTGTCTTGAAGTACTCTCCAAATCCTGAAAAATGCCTCTCGCCAAAGAATGCACACCAAGACGATGTTGTTGGATCCTCTGGTTGGCAAGCAATAGCAGCTAGAATCAGGCAGATACGAGATGGGGGGGTATGGAACCGGGTGGTGATTCTGAACACATTGCTTGGAAATGGTGCTCCCGGAAGCGATTATGACTCGGATGAAGACTTTATTAAGTGATGCTTGATACATGGGGAAGTTCATGCGACTGTGCTGCTTCAAATTGTATTTGCAGACCACTTTTGGTTAATTTTATCTCATCTCGCATGGTCGGCCATGTTTGCCTTTAAGCATAACAGTTTGGCCTACTGTTGTACAGTCCTACTTTTTTCTTCTCCTTTTACTAAGCCTTTCTAATTCTGCAAATACTTGTTTATCATCAATGAGAACTTTGCATTATGGAATCCAATTCAGCTACTAATAGGTAACCCTTCATTCATAATTTCTTGCAGCCCATTTACACAACAAACTGGCAGGGAAGTTGTTGCTTTTGCATGTGCTGTTTGCTTGGCTCCAATGCTATGGACTGTTGGAATGTCAGGAGGAAGGGGAAAATGGGAAGCAAATACTCACTTTACCCCAATTTTGCCTTTCCATTGATTCCCCTACTTCAGGATCATTCCCACGTATGGAATTATTGTGTCATGGAAATTGAAAATCCTGTCTCATTGGACAGGGTTACTAAACATTTTGTGATGATGGATTCCTCAAAAGCTATGGACAGGAGGATACCGTAGAATAGTTTTCTGGGATTCCAAGGCACAACCAAATTTAAGAATACATTCTTCAAATCTCCAATTCCAGGAATCCAGAGAGGATCAATTTCCTCATATTGTTTGAGGAAATTACAATCTCCTGGTTCGAAGGTGACATACCGTGCATCTCCCTTTTATCTCAGGAATTCCTGTAAAGAAAACTTAATTGCCTGGGGCACAAGAGAATCTTGTAAGAAGGGGTGTCTATGACAGATTCTTTATGATTGCATTGGCAAGATGATGGTCACAACTGATGGGCCCATGAAGCACATGCTCCTGGTAACTAACCCCTGTCCAAGAGAAAAATTGTACGTGAATGCTTCTATTTATCAATTGCTGTATCACCATGAGTTAATAGAAATATGGACTCCATGGTGCTAAGCGCTATCTTTGATCTTTCACTACAAGTCTATGAGTTCCGAAACAGGTACACTCCCGTTATCAGAGGTCCAGAGTTCGAGTTTGAGAGGCGAGTTAATGGTTTAATCAAAGAGGTCAATGTTTCAATACATGCCTCGAATGCATTGCAGAGTATGGTTGCATGTAGCATGATGTGGACTGTATTCAGGCATGACCATGGTGGATGTGGCACAAACTTAACCTGTCAAAATTGAAGTTCCATTCTTTAATCATAAATCTGATCGCAAGCTAGACCTTTAATCATTTTTGAATTCCTTTAGAAATACGGGAATCAGATTTGGTTGTGTTAAAAGTCCCAAATGGGATTGGATGCAAGCATACTCGAGGGACCATTGTAAGTATACTCGCTTCAGAGAGGCAAAGGTAGTGGGCAAGTGTACCTTTTTCACACACAAAACCAGATCAATGAAGCTTAAATGGAAATAAAGCTGGGCAGGAAAGCAGAGTAGGAAAAGGAAGCTATTAAATTAAAGGGTTGGCAGAGACATTGGTGGATCCCAGCAATGCATATCCGGGATGTGATTGCAAGACGAAGGATCAAACATCGAGGGACCAACATCATGACCGACACCACGACGAAAATAAAAATAAATTCAAAACCCCCCACAAGCTTCGCTGTTCAAACGTAGTTCTGAAGGCATCAAGGATAAGTTTCTTGATGAGAGTTGGGACAGCTCATTTAAAGGAAAGCAAAAGATAACTTCTTTGCACTCATTTAAAGCATGAGAAGCCTCTTGATACCACTACTGTTTCTGCTGGATAGAAGAATAAGTAATGTCTCGAGTTAAGGGGGCTCATATCACAAGGAATATTAATACAAGGATTCTAGTCGTTCAAAACTTCTACTCCAGCATTTCCCTATTTGGCTTGAGTATTCAACCAGCCTTGCGGATTGGCCTTTTTAAATTACAGAATCTTTCAAATGATCTTAAATTCCAGCATTCAAAAATCTCCAGCCTTGTGGATTGGCCTTCTTTGGTATCCTTAACTGTATATTTCAATTACCAAAACAGAAAAAAAATTGTTCCCATATTTTGCGAACTCCATAGTCGCTGAGTCAGTGAATTGACAAAGAACATTTTTTTAACAATTGCAAAGGACAAATGTAGTCATTAACTGCTTATAAACCACCATTAACATTAGAACTGTAATAAAAAGACAGTTACAAATGGCAAGATCTCAAAACTGCCAACACCAAACTCTAGAGAAAAAACCAGAGATAGAATCAGAGTGAGGACATGAAACAATGAGACAACTACATTAGAAAAGGCTTATGTACATACTGCGTTGATAACCAATCAAAAACAGCCATTGAGGAAGAAATAGTAACATCATGGCTTCCAGGTCACTGTCAAATACCTATTTTCTGCAAATTCATGGGGAATCTCGTACCACAGCTCCACAAGATGAGGATTCTGCAACACAAAGACTAAGCCATTACTAGGCCGCAGAAATTGTTAGCAGCAGTTTTAAGGCTTGTGTACAATGCTAAGTTGCTAATTGACCAAAAATGGTAATCAGGCAGTAATAGCAACGTCATGACTTCCAGCAAAAATCTATAGCACCCAGCTCACTATCAAAAACCCCATTTTCTGCAAATCCACGAGGCATATCTTGTACCAGTTCAGCAAAATGAGGATTCTGCATCACATCTGGACGTAAACCATTGTTGCTAGCCACAGCAGAGTTGTTAGCAACAGTTTTGAAACTGTTGGTCCTGCATGGGATCGTACTGGCAACATTATTCGGAGGACAGACAGTTTTGCTACGAACTTCTGCCACAACTGCAGCTCGCTTCGATGGCAAGCTTCTTGCTCCATTCACATCAGTCAAGGAGTCATCAGCTGCATTTCCATTTGCATTCTGCCGACTTAGAGGCTGTTGTATACCACGATCTTTACTCATCATCTCCTGCAGCATTTGCGGGCTCACATTCTGCTGTAAATGTGGGTTAGCTAGAGAAGATTGTTGTTGATTATTTTGAAGCAAATGTGATGGCTGCCGACCGAGACTTGATAAGCCATTTACAGTCGCATTTGGTAGGGATCCCGAAATCGGAGAAACAGGACCCTGAAATGGCAAATTTGATGAACTTGGACCATCAAAAGAGCATGATGCTTCTGTCTGAAGAAGGTTCGATCTTGTATTCATCGAGCTCTGTCTCAGCAAATTCTGGTAATTTCTCAATGCTGCTACCATCTCTGCACAGTTATTCATGGCCCCATTTCCCAAGTCATTGTTCAAATGGCTGGTTAAACCAGGACGCATAGCCATTATTTTGTTCAGGGTGGTTTGGTCAATTGACATACCCTGGGTATTTGACAGTTGCTCCATTTCTCGCATTTTCAGAGCTTGAAGCTTGGCTGCAGTAGCCTGTCGAGGATATTCCTTCAGACTCTCTGCAGATTAAAACAGCAATAAATGACAAAAATATAAGTACTGCAATTAATGGAACAATGGAAGCAAGTTCTTCATTAATCTATGATAACAGATAGACATTTTAACATGCATGGGGACTTTGGATGTACCTCAATTAAATTTGCTTTAAAGTTTGACAGAATGGGGTTTACATTCTATTGAAGAGTCACATATTGGTCCTCTTTCTCCACTCTATCCCAAATCAGTATCTAACTATTCATTGTGATGATGATTTTCACAGGAAGTGGATGGAGATACAGTTAGGACTTTAGGAGTGCTCACGGACAGGGCCAGACAGGGCCCAACTCACTTTGGGCCAGGTTTGGGGCTTGAATTTTAGTACTTGGGCAGGGCCTAGATCTAAAATGTGTGCCCATTTAATATTTGGCTAGGCTTAAGATTAGATAGAAAGTCCATTGCCTGGCCCAGCCTGGCCTGGATAAGTGCTTGTAGTTTAGTGACTGATTTGCCCAAACAAGAGATACAAAGCCTGAACTAGTTATAGAAAGCCCGGCCTAGGCATATTGCCTATATGAGAAGGATCGGGCCAAGCATTAACCATTTCAGGATTGGGCTGAATACAGGCCTTTGTTTCTAAAGCCGGACCACACCTGGTCTATAAAGCAACTCCCCTAGAAACAGTATCCGCACCTAATGTACCATTTCCAAAGTGCCCCAATCGTAGATAACATCCATTCATCCAGAATATTTATGTCCTGATTTGGTGTCCAAGCAACTGCACCATAAGCATACAAAGTAAGAGGACTACACGATTGGTTTTATCAGCAAGCATTACACAAATAATGATCAGTCCACATTCCTCAAAGTATTTCTCAAGTCTAAAAAACAGTGGTAGTTGTCCACACTCATTACAAAAAATATATGCTTAGTATAGGATGATTTTGTCTATGGATTCTGAATTATTTTGTTTTATGGACTGTTTTATACTGTTCTCTCCTCAACAACTCAACCTTTCCAGCATTAAGAAAAGGTGGAGGATCATTTAGTCAAGTAGCATAACCAATAAAATGGTGTCTCATTTGTTTGATGCAACTCTATTAGCAGCCAACCTCATCCAAAAGAATATTGCATAAACAAGCTACGATGCATTAGTGTCAAGTCAAGACCTGAGGTGTAAGAACATGTGTAAAGTGACTTTAGACCATCAATTTGGTGGAGCCAAAAGAACAAATCCACTGGATTGCACTCATCTACAACATGTGCGCTGGCAAGTCAGCCTTCTCAAGGGGGATCTAACGCTTGGCCAACCTCAACCCAAGGCTGTACAAATTCACACCTACGTGGAGATATCACCAAAGAAGTGAGAGATTCTTTCGATTGAATGCTTCTTCAACGTTGGTTGTTACAAATGAATGGTCCTACTATATACAACCAACAATCAATATTAGTTCAAATGTCACTCGTCCAACGAATGGGAACCTTCTAAACCCTACTCTAGAAATTTCTATATAACCTCAATCCTATTCCTAATCTCATCCATGCCATATACACATTTACACGATTTTCAAGGACATTCCTTAGATTTCTACACTATTCAAAACTACCCAAACTTCTTAAAGAGTCTTCCTGACCCTTGAAGATGATCAATCTAGATCCGTCTATCCATCTAATAGCATGTGTATCCATTTAGACAATCATGATGCACATGAGACTCTAGGAAGCTCCCATACTGGCTATTGTGCATGTACTGTCATTGCCATGCATATGGTGCTTGGTGATGAATTGTTCCGAAATCTACACCAATCAAAAGACCTTGAGCATCCAATAAATAGACTTTGGCACTTCTCAGATCTCAATCCTTATTAGATGGTGCTAATTACGGTGCCATTTGACAATTCTACTTTTTGCATCTACTTGACTTAAAACCAATTCAAATAGATGTTTTGAGTGCTTCAGAGTCAGATTGGACATACCAAACAATGATATTTCAAACGGATCGATTTAAATCAACTTCAGTTCAAACAGAGAAGACTTGCCAAATAAGCTTTAAATTCTCAAGCACTTAAAAGACTTTCTAAGCTCGGCATTGGTGCCATGGTGTCGCCAGTACCAACCTATGTATCCATTTTTTTGGCCTTACGCTTTTATGGTAGAAGTATTTCCAAATATTTAGGACCTGTTTGGATGTGTGGACAAGCATAGGGAAGAAAAAATTCTCTAGCGAAATAGAATTTTCCCTAATGCCTATTGGGCCTTCTTTAGGACAAAATTTGTGCAGTGACATTTCTATGGTTGGGCAAAATTTTACAATTTTGATAATTTTAAGGTGAAGGTGGAGGGACCCAACTAATGACATTTTCTGCAGACTTAAGTGCTCTCTCCCTCTCCCCCATCACTGCACTGCAAAGGGAAAAAATGATTTGTCAACTTCATAGGTGCAATATTAACAAAGAAAGATGTCCACGAAAAATTACAATGGATTCAGCGAGCTGTGAAATCCACAATTGTTTCTGAACAAGCCCTCCTAGAAAGACACGCAATTCTCCACTCAAGTTAACTTTAGCGAAAAATAGGAGAAAGGCTTTTCTTCTCAACAGGGGTAGAAAGCACAACTTTCTCTAGTTATCTTAAATTTTGGTATTAATATAAAATAGCATTTAACTCTTTAATAAATCTTTTTATTTTAAAATATTGCACATAATTTCTGAACAGTTTTCTCCATTCGGATCCAATTAAATAGCCGTAAGTCTTGTTCTCAAGGGGACTTCTCTCATTTTCTTGTTTTTAGCATCTTCATATTGTATTATAGTATTCCAAAAAGGGAAAATGTCACCAATCGTCCTTGTGCCTCACTGGTAGCATGATTAGGTGTCCATGCAGGAGGTCCAGGGTTCAAGGATTGGTACCACCTTCATCTTATAAAAGGGAAAATGTCATTATATTGTGCCAATTCTTTTCAATCCCCTATTTCCAATGATCTTTGTACTTTGTTTAGATTGTTTCTTCCTTTGGAAAAACTAAATGTTTAATATGTTAATGCAATGGTTAGCCAGAAAGGGATGGTCCTGACGCAGCCTCTGGATCCACAATCGAATAATAGATCAATCTCGAATCCAAAGATGGATTCAGCCACAAGGACACAGTTATGATGAGGAAACCATAACTGAAGAGAAAACTCTCATTACTCAAATATTATTGATAATTAAGCATTCCCTTACAACTGAGGCATAATCATCCTTATATAGAGTTGGATAACTTGAACACTAAGACTTTCGTAAACAATAAAGGAAACTAAACCACTAAACTTGCTTAACAATCCAACTAAAATAAAACTCCTAATTTAAAGACGGGAGATGCTACTATGAGAGCATCTCTCACCTTACTATGAGAGATAAGGTAGGGGCCTCACATTTGAATTGTTGGCATTGGATATGGATGTGAGGGGCCCCACCTTATCTTTCATAGTAAGGTGAGAGATGCTCTCATAGGAGCATCTCCCTTTAAAGACTTCTAAATAAATAAAAAATACTTAATTAAGATCCATAAACAACCTAAGCTTCTAACAAATAGATGTCTAGTTGGGCCAATGGACTGGGCCCATAGCCTAGCCTGCATCAACTCTCCCCGTCTTGGAGAGAACTCGCCCTCGAGTTCTTCTAATATCCTCCTGGATCAAAAATCAATCGCACAAACTTCTGATTTTTCTTTCAATCTCCATTTTATTTGCATGTCTTGCAAGCTTGATGCGGTCTTTTCCTCCACTTGGAGGTAGTTTGGAGGTGTGGTTTCTTTTGATGCCTGCATTCAGAGAAAAATGCGTGACCTGACCATTAGATGCTACATATGTTGCCACCGTAATAACATATCAAAATCTTCCAATGTCCATCGTTGATCCCCGAAGAGGAAGCCGATGTGGGAGACGTCAATGATTGGTTCTTCTCTTGATGCCTCTTGAGCACTGTAATTGTCCTCCGATCATCCAATTGACATTTCTGAAAGTGGCATTACAATTAGATCCACCATGTTCAATCTCCTTGCTAACTAGATCAAAGTCTTCAATGTTTACCTGTCCTTGTTCTTCCTCGACCCTCTGCGGTTCTTGATTGACACTATCTTGATCAATAATGTCCGTAGAGAAAAATATGACCTCCTTATCTTCCACTTCTGAATTTTCAGTGAGATTATTTTTGGCTTGACCTTGCTTGTCTATGTCATTCTTGATGGGTGCAAACACATATTTTGGTTTCACATTCTTTTTCATCCCTTGTTGATGATCCACAAATAGAACACAGTCGATATCTAATAGTTCTCCTTCCTCTTCTGGGCAAGTATCAATTATGGGCAATACATAGGAAGATTCACTTTAAAGAATAGGTTCCACATGTTTTTGGAACTTAGATTGTTGCATGTGAGACCATCTAAGGATATGCACAACACGGAATGTGTCTAAGTATGCCTCTTGAACGGTTTCGCAGTAATTCATATTCTCCACAATGTTTGGTCTCAAGCCTCTGACATAATGAACCAAATTATGTGTCCCGTTCTCCTCTAGTTCACATATATCTTGCAACTCTCTAAATTGGTGGGTATATTTATCAACCATCAGATTTTCTTACTTCAAATTAAGAAATTGTTCAAACTAGAACTCATTCTCAAAATACCAATTTCCATGTGCACTTCTTTGATGTTCAATTGAATGTCCAGAAAATCTCATGGTGGCTTGGATACAAGGATATCAATTTTTTTTTTTTTTTTTAAGAATTTACCAACCTGCTGTATGGATCGTAAGGAATGGAAAACATTGGCGAATATGGATCATCGATCAGATGGCAGATGGCCCAAATATCACTGCTCAAAAATTGATGGTTGAAAGTCAATGTTGGTGTAGAATGGGTTGGGCTTTGGAAGCTCCTTAGTGAATTGGGCTTTGCCTAACCCGATCTACAAGGTTCTGCTTGACCTATTTTTCCTTTTTATGCTGTTGATGTGGCCAGTTCGGGTCAAACCCAGGCTCAAGCCCAACTGTTGGCTAGCCTGCCATGTGTAAGGGGGCCCGATTTGAGTGCAAGGAGGGATAAAAGAGTAGAGCTGTTATCCATTCGAATTCGATAAAGAAGAGAGGAGAAAGGGGCCCGAGGCCAACTGGGAGATGTTGATGACTGAATGGAAGGCCGACAGTGGAGCGTGAGGTGCCGAGGCGCGGTCTCAACAAAGCTATGATGAAAACGATGAAGAAGAGGTGCTCTGGAGATGGAAGTGGGCTCTCACGACTGCTTCGATCAGCAATGACAGACGTAGAGCACTGGCAAAACTGAGGAAGGCAGTGGAGGGCAGTGGAGGTGGGTCTCGACTTTAAGGTACGCTTCTATACTCAAATCGTCCTCTACGATCTCTTCCTCTTCTTTTTTTTCTTCTGGGTTGGGTTTGTGAAACTAGTCAAAGCGGAAGGTGCAGTGGTGGTTTCAGGAATGACAGGCGAAAGGGAAGTTCCGGTGGGTTTGGATTTAGGGTTTTAAGGGCCGCGGCTGTGGTGAGTTGGAATGAGAGGCTTGGGTTTTAAGATGGTTGAGGGTTTTTTTGGGTTATGGTTCGGTGAAGGTATCAGCAATTTGAAGACTTCTAAATAAAACGCCTAATTTGAAGACTTCTAAATAAACTTTCTTAACAATCCAACTAAAACAAAACGCCTAATTTGAAGACTTCTAAATTAAAAAAATACTTAATTAAGACTCCTAAACAACCTAAACTTCTAATTAAATAGTGTCACGTTGGGCCTAATGGGTTGGTCAACCCATGGTCTAGCCTGCATCTGGTCCACAATAGTAGGCCACAGATCAAAGAATAATTTTATGTCATCAGATCGGTGAAGTAAGACACTCACCAATGGGACCAATGTTGCGCTTCCTGCTGAAATCTATCAAGTCTTTCATGCTATTTACAACCTCAGCTATCTGTTGATAAAAAAAACAAATAATTAAGAAGAATGATTGAACTAAAAGCAGAAATTATTCACAATGAATGGAGTTCACAGTTTCAAATGCTAGATGACATAAATTTCAACCCACCACACCTGCAAGCATCGAACAAATCTTTTGGAAAATCCCAAGTCATTCAGCGATTGCAAATCCAGGTTCTTTGGAAACTGACTGCATGCTCTTAAAAACCTAAAAAAAGCCACCAAGTTAAGATGCATAAGCACCATAACTAAATATTAAACAATCAAAACTCTATTGCACATTGCACATACAGAAGCGAAAGAACTGGTTCGCATTAAGGGGAGAAAAAATACATGATGAAATAGCTGGCATTAAACCATAGCATTACTTTTTTTTTAAACCAAGCAACCTACAAAATAGATCATTTCAGAAGTAAATCTGTAATGGACGTCATGCAACCCCTTAAAATGAATTGCACATGCATATTTCTTAAATGGATATATTTTTCACAATGCATGTGAAGAAATGCAAGGATTAAAATTAAAATTAAAACAAGGAACAGCACAAATGCTCAATTCACTAGCAGACTAGAGAGAACTGCATTGTAAACATTGGCATTTTATGATTATTATTGATTAAAATACTGTATGGTTAACGGCATGAACTAGCTGGCATAAAAGACGACACCTAAACCATAGCATTACTTTTTTTTAACCAAGCAACCTACAAAATAGATCATTTCAGAAGTAAAATAAGTAATGGACAACGTCATGCAACCCCTTAAAATGAATGCACATGCATATTTTTTAAATGGATATATTTTTCACAATGCATGTGAAGAAATGCAAGAATTAAAAATTAAAAGAAGGAACAGAACAAATGCTCAATTCACTAGCAGACTAGAGAGAACTGCATTGTAAACATTGGCATTTTATGATTACTATTGACTAAAATAACTCTGCGTGGTTAACAGTATTCTAGTTAGTTGGCATCTTGACATGATCTTGACAAGCACACATCACAGGCTCACAGCAGTTCAGAAGGCAAACTTAAGATTCATTGATCAACTATTATGTAAGCACAGGTTACTCCATTACTGTTCCATACTCCCAATTTCATCTGAAATTGCATTGTCAAGAACAACATCGCAGTAAACTGCCAAGTAGTCCACAATGAAACATTCATTATATCCAATACGCACAAGATAAAAACACCAAGAACCTTTAATTTTTAAATGTCAGACACAAACAATTAAATTATAAGCAGAAGATGAGATGCTGATGAATGACCATACACTTTACAAAATAAAAACGACAATATCACATTGACAGATTTCATTGATAATAGAACTATCACGCATTATCATTGCACATAATACTCGAGAAAACATGAATGTGGAGAATGAAGTCTAATTTGAGATTTAACAATAGAAAATGGATTTATTTTGTGTGATGGGATCCATATGGTAATGAAGCTGACCACACCAACTTCTGTGGAAACAACATTCCAATGTTTTGATAGAGCAGTACCTCAATGACAATACAGGACACAAAATATCATGCAAAGCTTGAGAATTAAATGGCAACATTAAAAAAAGGGGAGTAAATATATGTGCTAGCAGAAAAGTATTAATTAACTCACGTGTCGCCAAACGTTAGAAAATTCTCAGGAGAAACTCCAGCAGATCCACTTTCATTTATGGTAGCCTGGTATTTCTCTGCAACCTGCACCAGATTCTTCACCTGCACAGGGAACATTATTCAAGCTTAATGTCATGTTTTTTCATTCACTGAAAGGGCAAGATCACCATATACATTAACATGAAAATTCAAGAAAAATTTTCAGAGACCCAATTGTTTCAAGCCCACAAGAGAGGATTTCCATTATAACTAGTTCAAATAAATGAACTTCTCTCTCATGCAAGTCTGGTGTGCTGACCCAACCAAACCCTTGGCCCAATTTTCAAGCCCACAATAAAGGATTTCGTTTTGGATAGTTTCCTGTTTTGTTTTGGGAAAAATTTTAGTTTAGGGAATTTAGTTTTCTTATATATTTGGATGTAATGCAGTAGGAAAATTGAGAGTAGAGGATTTAAAAAAAGTTTATGCTTTGAGGTTCATTTCCTCTCTATCTCTCTATATATGTATATACATATATATATATATATGTATGTATAAAATCCTTCAATGTGGCCTAAAAAAAGGTGTGTCAAATGTTGTATTTAAAAGTAAGCTACCAGGTCCTAATGATGTTTTTAGCAACAGTATAAGGAGAATGAAAGGTTAAGGAATATAGAACCCTCCAGTTATGTCTTCTTTAAAAAATCCATCTTCAAGCTATAAGGAGGTCTTTCTATGGACATTAGTTTGGACAGGTCTCACCTGACCCCACCAAGAGTAGAAGCATCTTGTTAGACCACCAGAGCTTGAAAATTTTCAACAATGGATATTCCAGGCACAACAGTTTTAATCATCCAATGACTTCTATTAGTTGATGATTACGTTTCACATTTGTTCATTATTTATCTCTTTACACAGCAGGTATGAGCACATTCTTTTACAGTTGTTTGCATTGTTGGGTCTTCGTGGATTCATTCGCAGATAATATCAAGGGGCATTGGCCCAATTCAATACAGGGCAGTTAATGGAAAGCTTTGCAGCAGCATCCCCATGGTTGAATTGGAAGGAACATGATGAAACATGTAGTTAATAACATGGAAAAAGCGTACAAGAAATTACAGAAATCATTGAATGTAAGATGAAAAGGATTTCAAAATATCAAGATGAAAAGCAATAGGGGTCCTACGAGATGAGACAGGGAACATTAAAACACTCACAGTCCTGGTCCCAGTTGGAACTAAAGAACATGAAGAACTAGATCTTCTAACCATAATAGAAGCACTGAGGTCGTCTAGACTCTAGGCTAGAATATCATTTTTCAAGAAATCTAATGATTGAATGTGATTGTCATAATGCAATTGTATAAGCAAAAGAAAAAGGGAGGATCCATAGAGATTGACATTCATTTTGAAAGAGACCAAGGAGGTAAGAACGTCAGACGACTGTCTCTTTCACTAATAATGGTGGGAAAAAAACAGAAGTGGCAGATTTGTTAGCCAACGAAGGGAGATATGACACATGCTTATAGTGCAGTCATTCCCTTGACTCATGCATATCTAGTTTTGAATTGTACATGAATAGTTTTCAGTATATGTCTCGTATGCAGTGTGGCTTTACCCATCTCAGGATGCAGTTTTGAACTATTTTCTAAAGAGAAGATTTTCAACTGACTTGAATTCACCCAACCTCATAGTTGACACAATGAGCACCTTCCCCTGTATTATACTCATATTTTGAAATTACTTTCCTAATTTGTCCATAATGCATATTAATATAAGACTGAATAATTTAAACTATGTTCTCTATGATAAAAGGTAACTTATCCAGAGGTTTCCTTAGTATGTATATATATAGGTTAATTTGAGGGTTTTTTTTTTTTTTTTGTTGTGATTCTTATGTGGCTTCTTGTGTGATTCTCATATTAATTTTTTTTTTATTACTCTGTGATTTTCATTTGATTCTTATATATTTTTCATATAAATAAGCTATGCATAATTCGTGTGCTTCTTTTTTTTTTTACATACGGTTATTGTACATGTAGATGTATTTATTATTAAAAAATTAATTATATGGATTTAAGTGAGCACATATGTGGGTTTGTTTTGAATATGACTCTTATGTGATTCTTATGCGGGGTTTTTACATTTTAAAGTTATTCTTTAAAGACAATATGACTCTTCCAAATCGTTGTGTTGACTCTCTAGGTCATTTTTTTTATGGGATGAGTCCAGTCTAAGTCACAAGTTTCTCAATCTTAATTGATTTGTGAATTATCTAAATCTAATAACTGGTTTTAATTAAATAGTACAATGTATATCTGATCATTTAGAAAAATCAAACTCAATCAACAATGATTTCCTAAATTTGTTGTAATCAGACTCATGTTCAATACTTATCAAAGTACTTCAATTGAAACTTCTTCAAATAAAGAAAAATCTCAAATAAAAAAAATTGTAAAAATTTTATCAAAACAAAAAGAAAGAAGAAAATCATGAAATGTTTTGGCATTAAATAAGTGAGAATCAATTGAAACATAAAAAAAATTTATAAATAGAAAAGTTTACAAAGTGTCCAATAATTCCAAGAAGCTGAAAGAATAAAGAAAATTTAAGAATAATTGCAATAACTTTTAATGCACGTTTATGCAGTAGCAAATTAAGGATTCAGCATTTTTCACCTTGGACTTCCATTTTCTCGCAGATGCAGTGCTACACAATATAAGCCCTTTGGAGCATGTTTGTATAACCATTTTTTATGAAAATATCACCTCTTTCCTGTGGAACATAGATTTTCCTACTGTATGGGGTAGCTGAAATGTGCAAAAGTAAAATATGCAATCCAACAATGAGTAGCGTTTTAGAGAGTGTGAAATTGGGCTTGATGCCTTATCATGGGATGAAAAGACTATCAAAGGGGCTGCACTATTAATAGGTGGGCCCAAGTGGGCCTTGCAGTGTTGGACCGCATTTGCAAAGTGCTCACAGGAAAACATTTCTTCCCTGCTTACCTGCATTTTCCTCAATGAGAGGAAGAAAGAACGGAGTTGTAGCCCAAAGAAGAAGAAAGGAATTTATGGTATTTCCTTTCTCTTCTCCATCTCCAAAAGAAAAGAAAATCTACAAGAGTACAAATTAGAGACAGAAAAGGAGACAACAAGGTCATATTTGCATAATCAATGGTGGGAACAGGTTAACCCAGAAGAGTACATGCGTATAATGCCCTCTAAGAATGGAATATACACCTTACAGACTAACAAACCTATTAATCTTATCACCACAATACCAATATGTGTAGAGCACTACATGCTAAAAAATCTATACTAACAAGGTAAAAAGCATAAACTTATACCTGAGTTGATATCGTTTTGCGAGGAAAAAGCTCTTCATGGTGTCGTGCACAAAATTCCCAAGACAATATCTAATATAAAAACAAGAATAGAATAAATGAATAAATAAAAATATCTAACTTCAAACATAAAATGATAAAGGCATCAGATACAAACATGTATGAACAGAGGAAATTCATACTTCCATACATAAGTAAAATCCATGCATAATCTGAATACAAGCACTAACAAGTAAGTACCTTCAAATCAGGGGTGAACATTATGCGGAGTTGACCCTCACGAACAACACGAAGTTGCTCGTATACACTCTCTTGAATAGCTTTTCCATACTCCAACATCATTAATCCTGATGGGAACCTAAATTCATGGGGCTTGTCAACAAACAAAAGTTCGTCGACGACCCCACTGTTAAATTCAATTGCACTGAGCCTAGGAAGTATATCAGCAGTTATCTCTGTACCAAAATAAAAATAAAAAGGAACTATGAGACATAAAATTTAAAAAATAAAATACCCCTAAAAGAAATCTCCAACCAACAGCAACAAGGATTGATATCTAAAAAGAATAAGCTGAATTTAGGAGAAAACTCTTTTTGGTCATTAGTATACATTATTTGAGACAATCAAGAATTGTAAATTGATCTTAAAGAGGGTAAAAAATAATGATGATGGACTTTTAAAATATATTTTAAAAAAATGCATAGCAAAACAGCAGAAATTCTTACAATTGGATAGTCATTCTAGCAAAAATACACCAGTAAAAACATAAAAGACAAAAGTAACACATGATCTATATAAATGCTCAATTTTGATGATAAGATTGGTGAGACATGTATATCAGCCCCTACAGCAAAAACAAAGCAACGAACAATGATTATTAAGTAAAAGAAATATTAAAAAGGAAAACATGTGATTTAAAACGTTGCTAGACATATTCTTAGATGACATAATGGCGATTGATAAATCTACTAACCGAATCCCCTTCCTGATTTGGAACCACAAATATCACAGTGCCATGTATCCAGCTGTCAACAAGCAAATAAAATAATGTCATTGTTAGATATTACGATGCAAATTATCTTACTTGGTAAAAACTAAAAAATTATTGTGCCCACATGGATATGTGTGCATGTCTTTAAGCATGCAAGAGAACTTAAGAGTAGCAGCAGAAGTATGCAATAAAAATTGCATATGATTTGTATGTTCACTATGTTGTGAACTGAAGAATGTATTGGCGGTAAAGAAACTCACCATTGCTGCCTGAGGAAAAACACCAAGAGAACAGTGTTTGGCTGTATCGTATAAAGATAGACACCACCTTTTCTTAGCACAAGGTGCAAAGTACTCATCCACGAATTTCCTCCAATAGAAGATGTTGTTGTCCTGGAGAGACAGAGACAGACAGACAGAGAGAGATATATTAAATTACACCTAGTATGGAAAAGCATGTATTAACATTGTCAAAAAGAGTCGAAAAGGAGCCTACGCCAAAAAAAAAAAAAAAAAAACCAATCATAGCATTAAGCACATAAAATCACAAATTCACCTGTGGTCGTTGACGTAAATGATACATATATTGCATCAGCCGTCGAGCACATATTCCACTATCGAAAGATCTTTTCGTGCCAGATGAAGGATGCAGGAGATGCTGTAGATGTTGTTGTTGCATACTTGCCTGCTGTGTAGGCATAGACTGCAATATCTGCTGCTGCTGCAAATTGCGCTGTTGCAGGAGTATCTGCTGCGGGGTTAAAGTTTGCAGTGGCAGATTATGCCCTTGTAGTTGAACAGAATCTTGCTGCCGCAGCAATTGCTGAATAAGTTGCTGCTGCAAGACCCGGTCCTGTCTGATATCTAGTCTAGGTTTCTTCTGCATTGGCAATGAATCATGTGGCTGCTCACACATTTGCAATGAAACTTGCCCTGTTTGTGATTCCAACTGAGAAGTTGGAGAAGAAAAACCTTCTTGTTGCTGCTGCTGCCTACTTTGTTCGGTTTGCTGAGGATTCTGGACCTGCTGGGAGTTATGTTGTATCATAGATGACACATCAATGACACAAGATCGAGGGGCATTGATGTTATTAGATGAGAATGAAATCGGAGATGCAGGTAACTGCAAGTACGTCTCTTTACTAATACTAGCACTTCTCTGCAAATGCGGTCCACCTGAGAATGACGAATTGGCACCGGTGGCATACGAATTCGCTGCAGCAATGCTTGGTCCTGAGTTCCCCGCGCCATTCAACGCCTGGCTCACAACCCCAGTTCCAGAAACAGAGTTAGCCGAACTCTCCAAGGACGGATTTAGATTCAGCTGGGAACTGGAAGGGTTATAGATGCCAGACAAAGTTGAAGATTGCGCTTGACCGCCAGCAACCAGAGACCGCGCCCCAGGCGGCAACATCAGATGATGATGATGGGTGCGATCTAAATACCTCTCCAGAGCTGGCCTCTCTCACTTTTCACTTTCTATGGCTTAAACAATGCAATCAAAATCACACATGTACCAAATATAAAACCCTAACAACATCTCAAACTTCCAATACATACACTGAAAACCTAATCCAGAGAACAACCATCTCACATCCAATCACAGGCAGCAGAAAACTCAAATCTGTGAAGCCAAGAACAAAATTTTCACACACCCAATGCATGAAATTCCATTCAGAAAACCCTAAAAATCATATCTTTACAGAATCAAAGGCATGCAAAAGGTAAATCAGATAGTGTACAGATTAAAAAAAAAATTAGGGCTTTTTTTTTTATGCGAACCTTCGAATGGATGTGAAAAATCCAAGCATACACTTTCTCGTCTCTCGCTCTGTTTTTTTCTGCACCGGAGGGAGAGGGGGCTTTTATAGTCGTCAGATACTGCCGCGGGAGGGACCGCCTATAGACGGTTCGGAACCCTAAGGCAACCGGGTGCAGCCGGTTGGGCTTTTTCTGTCGCTATCGAACGTACACGTGTAGAGTATGGATTGGGTCAAGGAGTCCAAGATATTCTTCGGGCGCTGCCGCAGTGCGAAAATTGGAGACGACAGGAATATTTAGATTCGGCACGTGCGGTGGTCAGCCAGAGCAAAGCTCGCTCCTATGGTACTGCGGTCAGAGCGTTGGAGCAAAGCCTGAACAAAGATTTTCGGGATATTGCCCGCGGAGCTGGATTTGGACCCGAAATTCGCACAGTCAAAGTCTAAATATTCTTCTGTTGTGATATTTTAAGGCCGTGCGATATCTCATGTATGATTTTATAAAATATCTTAGAATAGTATGACATCATATTATTATTATTTAAATAGTTCTGCGGAAAATATCTGATGTAAAAACAGTCCTATAATCAATATTCCAAAAGAAAATTTAGACGATTTTTGCTCTCTGTGCTTTCTTGGTGGTCCAAGCCCTTGCGAGATGATCTCGTCCATGTGATATTTCTTCTTCACGCCTGTTTGTATGCATGTGTGGAGGATTAAAGATAAAGTGATGATCAAATTAAAAAAATTAAAAATCAATACATTGGGTTAAACTATAAACCACTTCTTCCCATAAGTTTTTTTTTTTTAAAGAAACGGTGAGATTAAATTTTATTAGAAAGAAGAATGTTAGAGTACATCAAAAGATACTCCACATGATCATATACTGATATAAGAGAAGTATATTAAATAGTGATCAAACCTTCATTCAATGACCATAAGATTACATGAGCAATCCACCGCTTTTTTAGCCTGTTTGGATGTACAAGAAAATGCGATAAAATAATATTTTATAGAATATAATCTTTCATTTTCTAAAAATACGTACGGACGTTCCAAAACCCTAAATTTACCCAAGGCCAGATGAAAGAATCCAAATTGCCTGAGAGAATATCGTACACAAAAGGACGTCCAAAGTGGGACAGTTTTACCATTTTTCATACGATATCATATGCCTGTAGGATATCTCAGGATTCAATATCCTAGGCCCGTCTGTTCGATATCCTAGACTCGTAGGATATCGCACCCTTACATACTCCCACCCCACTAGATAACACATATTTACACCACAAACTGAACACCTCTGTTCCATTTCCATGAATTGAAGCTCCATTTCCATCTTCTCCATTCGTTCTATTTCCACGAACTGAAACTCTGTTTCCATCTTCTCCGTTTTGGCTTATGGGTTCCGATAGGATATTACCATTCCGTTTTGATATTGTGGTCCCTCATTTTTTTTTCTTTCTTTCTTTCTTTCTTTCTTTTTTTTTTTACCAGGCTTCAAAGTATGTTCAGATATTAGTGGATCTCAAGAGAACCCCTTCCTCGTGCACATTGTAAAGAGAAATGGTTTGTGATGAATCCAAAAAAACCAAAAAAAAAACTATAACCAAACGAGTAAATGTAAGAGAAAAAAAATACCCATGAGAAGATGAGAAGAACATAAAAGGATCATACCTGAGAAGTAGAGAATGAAATGAAAGAAACAAGTGATGAGAGTAGGAGTGGGTAAGAAAAGTCAGAGGAGAAAGGGATCACATGGACAGTAATCCACAAGGACGAAAATACCCTCATCACTTGGAGGCCAACGAGAAAAGTCTAGCTATAGCGAGACTGTCGCTATAGCGAGGTGTGGTCTCGCTATAGCGAGACCTTGGCTATAGCGAGAACTAGTGAGACCTCCCTCTGGGACAAAATACTCCACAAATTAAAAAGTGAGATTGAACTTTAGTGCTTGTGAAGTAAAATTTGTCCTAGTAAATGGGTGTTCGTGCTCCAATCTCCACGTTCCCGCACTTTAGTGCTTGATGGAATTGTTGCTTGGTTCAAACCAATCTAGTTGTCACTCCTGCAGTCATGCTCAAACACAAGCATGGAACTCAAGTACCTGTTGGTAGGAAAAAGGGCAAATTCAGTAGATCACAAGTTGTCAACATACCATTTTTCAGAGATGTGTGTTATATTTTTACACAAAATGATATGGTTCCAAACAAGTGGGTCACTTGTCAACCACCAATATTGAACTTAATTAAGAACATGTTAAGGCTTACGAAATAGCTGCTCATGCATATGCTTCACCTTTTAAAGTTATTTTGCTATTTTTCTACTTATTTGCTTATTTCTTTTGCCATGTTTACTCTTTAGTGTATTCAACATTTCAACTCTACTCTGAGAGAGAAAGGGTAACCTAGGTAATATTCATATCAATTACATGCTGTCTTACTGTGGGCATGTGACTTTTGAATTAGCCCGTGAGTGTGTCATTCAACAGAAACAACAATGATAAGGTCATGTGACTTATGGGTATGTGAGAGAAAATATTTTATTAATTTTCTCATGGGATCTACAATTTATTAATTTGGCCTATTGAATAATATTTTAATACTATGTAAAAGGAAAAGAAGATTGATGAAGGATTTAACATAATGCTAAATTTAGTTCTGCTTCAGAAAACAAAATAAATGTTTTATAGCCACCAACATTTTTAAAGGTTGAATTCATGCAATGGACTGGTGAAACACACCATGTTGTTATGATAATGTGAGTTTACTATAAGGTAAAACTACTTATCTTTCATTTCAAATATTTTCTGATATTGTGGTCCTTCTTCTATAAATATAGCAAGGCTCTTTATGTTCTCAATTTCACTGCTAGATTAATAAAAAGAGCAACAAGGTAAACTCATTAATCATCTATTAAAATAAAATAGTAGGGAATGTTGAAACCACTAGCACAACAAAAGGAATAAAGATGACCCTTTAACACTATCTTTAATCATTAGGGTTCTCCAGTCTCTACTACTCAGAACTACACTACTCAGAACTATAGCCATCAGCACAAAATGTTATAACATTAGTCATTATCTTGTGCGGAAAAGAGAAATTATCTTCTTAAAAATAAAAACACTAGTAGAAGGAACTAAAAACTAAAGACTAAAAACTAAAAACCATTATCTTGTTTGCTGCAAGTTAAACAAACTAAATGGAACTAAAAACTCTATATACATGTATACTAAAAATAAAATTGTTCTATACATTGCTGCAAGTTAAACAAAAAAAAAAAAAAAAAAAAAAAAGAAGGAACTAAAACACTCCATATACATGTATATTAAAGATTGAATTGTTCTTTACATTGCTGCAAGTTACACAAAATAAAATGTTGCAAAAAAACTCTCTTGCCTGATCCTGGCATTTGAAACCAAAATTGAACTGTTATTTACATTATACTGAACCTATCATATACAAAAAAATCCATATACTAATACGGTGTCGACATCCCTCGACTACCTTCTTAACATGGATGCCCTTCATCATCTGTGGTAGATTAGAGGAAACCACTATTTTCCCACTGCTTGTAATATACATCATGCACGATCTTTTGTCTGTAAAACCACATGTCGCTTTGTTTGAACTGCATGGGTCTTCCAAGTACTAGACACTCAGCGTATGCCATCACAAATACTCCACAATCATCTTTGCACAAATTTCAGCATATGAGAACATGCATCCCATAATCAAATAACGCAAACTTTTGTGGCATTTTCGCAAACTTTTGGATATTTGCTTTTGGTCAAACTTGTCGCTTGTTTTTTTTTTTTTTATGTTGTATGCTTACTATCTACTGTGGCTGCTCAGCCACTGCTCTACAGGAAAGAGGATTCTGTGGATCTTCCTACCAACCTTTTCTTAATCTAACTCTTCAACTATTCAAAAAAAAAAAAAAGTTTGTAAGAAATAGGCCGATATACCATTTTGTGAGTGTTCAACCTTTGAAGCCTGAAAGTAAAACATGGAGAGCAATGAAGTTGTTCATAGAAAAATGGTAAAATAAGCAGACAACAGCATCACTAGCAATTTTTTTTGCAAGGGATCTCCAATAATCAGAGAGTGAAAGAAAAATAAGATTCGTAGCAACATCACACGATGCAACCCCCAAATAACAATAAAAACCCAAATGCCTAACCTTAAAACAAGTCCGAATCCAGAGAAAAGACTAAAAGAAATCAAGAGATAAAGGAAAAAAATACTTCTTCCCCATACCTTAAGCTGCTGACAAGTGGGTATATTTCCCGCAGGAAAACCCTACACAGTTAAAGATCCACAACGTTGCAGCGACTGACAAGGGAGAATGGAGTGGAAGGCTCTGTTCCTGCAATATCCATAGCAAGACGATGAGGAGAACACAAAGGAAAAACCATTGAAGGATCAAAGAAGATGATCACAATAAAATGAGGTTTTTACCGAGTTATCTTTGTCCCTGTTTCACTTAGGTTGAAAAGCGAATGGTGAAAATTCTACAGAGATATCCTCTACATGTAGGATATCGAATGGTGCGATATCCCACAGGCAGAGGATATCGATGCATGGGATATCCCAGGATAAAGGGTAAAACTGTTCAGCTTTGAACGTCCTTTTGTGTACGATCTTCTCTCTGGCAAATTGTAATATTTCATATGGCCTTGGGTAAATTTAGGGGGTTTTGGAAAGTCCATACGGTAATTTTCCCAAGATTTTTGGGATATTGCCTGCGGAGCTGTATTTGGACCCGAAATTCGCCCTTTCAAAGTTTAAATATTTTCCTTTTGTGATATTCCAGAACCGTGCGATATCTCACGCAACATTTTATAAAATATCTTAGAATAGTATGATGTCACACTATTATTATTTGAATAGTTCTACGGGAAATGTCAGATGTAAGAACGGTCATATGATCAATATCCCAAAAAAAAATGTAGACGATTTTTGCTCTCTGTGCTTTCTTGGTGGTCCAAGCCCTTGATTATCACGCTAGGAAAAGATCTCGTCCATGTGATATTTCTTCTTCATGCCTGTTTGTATACATGTGCATGTGTGGAGGATTAAAGATAAAGTGATGGTCAAATTAAAAAAAATTAAAAATCAATACATTGGGTTAAACTATAAACCACTTCTTCTCATAAGTTTTTTTTTTTTAAGAAACGGTGAGATTAAATTTTATTAGAAAGAAGAATGTCAGAGTACATCAAAAGATACCCCACATGATCATATACCGATATAAGAGAAGTATATCAAATAATGATCAAATATCAAATAATGATCAAACCGTCATTCAATGACCATAAGATTACATGAGCGACCCACCCCTTATTTAGCCTATATTGAATGTACAAGAAAATGCAAGAAAAGAATATTTTATAGAATATAATCTTTCATTTTCTAAAAAATAAAATCTTGTACGCTTGGTAATCCTAGAAAAATTTGCAGAAAATTTTCTTTTCTTTTAAAAAGCTCAATATCTTCTCCTATAGCTCTCGCCTTAGAAAGCTTTATATAAGATAACAATATTTCAAAATGACTATTACAAAGTGATAGAATAAAGTAAAGACTTTAATTCACCAAATCCATCATGATGTGTTTTGTTTATATATATGGTAAAGTAAAAGTAAAATTAAATGTCACAGCACGGTAAAGGTGGGGTAAAGTAATGTGGGATAAAGTATATTGTGAAGTAAAGTAGGAAGGAATGATTAAGTAGTTTCTCTTTTTTTTTTTACTTTACTTTACTTTATCATAGTTTTATGTGGTAAATAAAAAGTAACTTATTTTTAGGTGTGGTGAAGTAAAATAAAGATTGATTTCATATCATAGTAAAAGGTGAGGTAAAGTAAAGTGCAATGAAGTACGTGGTAAAGCAAAGTGGGAGAGAAAGTTGTAAAGTAGTTATTTTTTGTATTGACCTTAATTTACTATACTTTACAATGGTTTTATGTGATAAAAAGAAAGTACCTTATGGTAAAAAAAAAAAAAAACCACGGCGGTTGAACTTTACTTTAATCATAGCACCTTCCAAATAGCTCAATTTAAAATCTATAATATTTTTAAAAAATTGTCAAATAGTAAAAATATTATAATATTGTATTATTATATTCTATAGTGTTTTATTCTTATAATATTTTATTTTGTAAACATCCAAACGGGCCCTAATATAATGGAAAGACATTGAAGAAGAGAGCATTATCGAACAAAGAAGAGATCACTACTTCTTCTCATAAGTTTACTTTACGACAATTTATCATATTGGTTGTGATAACAAAAAAAAAAAAAAAAAAAAAAAAAAAGGTCGAGGGTGGAGTAAAGGGACAAATAGTGTCACACAAAAACTTTTCTTCTCTACTCTATCCCTTCATTCAAATGTACAGCAACAAAAAATGTAACATCACGTCTTTACTTCTCCCCCTTCAATTTCTCAACCACGTTGGTCTTAGTTAAAGAAAGTCACACCATATGTTGTTTTTTATTTCATCTTTTCTTTTTATGACGATGAACCCGCCAACTCCCTTACAATCGATCATTAGTAAAACGCCGAATATACAACACCACCCATTAGCATTGTGTATCGGGTAAGGGCCCAAACGTTTTGAAGTCAAGACATCCAGCTCATTATTGGATTTCCTAACCACTTGAACAATTTAAGTGTGGGTTTTTATTTTATCTTTACTGCTCCTTTGCTAAGCAAATAGGTAATTTCTATAAGAACATTGGATGCTTTACTTCATAATTCAGAGGGCGACGAAAGTAAAGAAAATTAGATCCATAGGTTAGAGTTTTTTTAATATTTTTCACAAATTTCTTAAATATATGAAAATTTAAGATATAAAATTTAATGCTTTATGAATAATTAGATTAATAAGGACTATAAAATGCTCAGATTATCAATTTGGAAAAAAAAAAGTAATTGAAGGAATTAGATCCCACAACTAGTTCTAGGCAAACACCCCATTGAACCCCGCTAACACCCTGTTGAAAACTGTACCCACACCTTTTCCCCATGTAAATATAGAATTATTTATCACTTCCTTGTAAATGATTCCTTGAAATTGGTTTCATTTACTTCCCATTTTGAGAACGCATGGGGTGTAACGCCCCAATTCCGAATACCGAAGATAACGCTAAGGTACCCGAATTTGGTGTGCTACTTTCCGGGAAATCCGAGAACTTCCAAGATCGTAGTCCGCGGTGAGGTCAAAATTTTAAAACTTTTTAAACAATAACATAATCAACAGTTGTATTGCGGAAGCGTAAGAAAAGATAGCGGAAACAATAGTATCATGTAAATGAGTCAAATATAACAATGCGGAAGTCTAATAAAAATCTCAAAGTATAGTTATCAAAGTTTATACAAAATGTCTATCTACCCGCTCACTACATAAATCCTCTCAAAACCCAAATGATCTGCACTCATTCCCCTTGTGCAGGCGCTCCGTCTTCCGGCTCGACCACCTGGTCAGCCGGCCCCCACCCGTAGTCATCTACTACAGGCACCTCATAGTACGCGTCGTCCTCAGGATTAAGGTCGGGACCTAAGCACCAAAGATGGATCAGATCCAAGGATCTTACAAGGCACCATATACAGATAACACATGATGTTTACAACAAAAGAGAGTAGTGACATGTATGTAATCATAATAGTAACAAAGATACATGATCTAAGCAATTGAGCAGTAATTAACAATTTAGAATCAGAAATGTAAAGTATTCTAATCTAATCAGATAACAAATGACACATTCACACAAGCTAGATATATCGCGGGATATTATGCCGTGACCCTCCCATACTCTAAACATCTCATACTGTAAACAGCTGCGGTGGGGAAAGGGTAAAATAACCATGCAAGAGATAACAACCTTGCTAATAATAACAAACATAAATATAACACCGATCACACCCCTTTATCGCACCGTTCACACCCCTTTATCAGATTAGCCCGGACCTGGTATCACACCGTCCGTCTAATCACAGCTCATCATGATAGCTTTAAATAACCAATATAGCTCCTACCAGTGATGATCAGTCAACTGGTTGAGCTTAGATCAACTGAGTGAATGTTTAGTGCTGACCCAAGGAACAAGTACAGGTCTATGTCTGTCTAGGCTTGTCTTGCGTGAGCAAGATACTAACCAAGTCTCTAAGAGGTTAAGGTATAACAACATGGAACACGGTCCAATATCCAAATCCAAGTCCAATCATCATTGGATCCATACCGAGGCCACAACCATGGCCTGAAGTAATACAAGTACAATACCATGTTCATTCTACAAGTAATCCCATGCTCATACACAATGAGCCATCAAATCCATTGAACCTAACATCTTCATTCTATGGTTTTACATACCCAATCTTAGGCCGTATGAGGGCCTGCCTAGCCACAGACACGGGTCATTTATCTCCAAACACATCATAGGGTCACCACTAAGTAATCCTAGATTTAGGTCATCCAATTCCCATTAATTAACAGGTTCATAACAATAATAAGGATGGGAGACTAGAACAATACATAAAATTCTTCAAATCATGGAATCAAGTGGAATAGATAAAGGTTCAATCCTAGGTAATGGTCCACTCTTGGTTCATGCCTCATCATGTGATTGGATCCCTAACTAGCCTCAGATGTCAAAGATAATAAATATGGTGCTCCTGAAGTTATGGACATCATGAACTACAATTAAGGGTCGAATCATTGACGATTGAAATCCCAAAACCTTAATTGGTAGACCCCATGAGTCAAGGCTGAGCCATACCATTGATCCGTGTTTGACACACTTGATGGAAGCCTATTTGAATGGTCAATGGACCCCACAATTGATCAAACATCAAAAGAAACTGAAATATGAAATCTCACTGTTCACAGTGTCCCCAGTAGACATCATCCCCTGGGATGTCGACCGGGTCCACTAGGACCTGGAGCTAAACAGCTAGGGGGTTCCCTTGTGTATTCGGTCGACATTATGGCCGTGATGTTGACCGGGTACACAGGATTTCGATTTGTTTGAGAAATCTCAGGTCTTAGCTATTTCTGCAGAATTCTGTGTATCCAGTCAACCGAGACAAGTCCGGTCGACCGGGTACACTGTTTGTAAGTTTCAGGAACGAATAACTGGGACTTGATTTTTCTGTCTTTTCAGTGTGCCTGGTCGACCAAGCTGGGGGCCGGTCGACTAGGTACACACATTGAGGTGAATTTCCAGAATTCTGAGATTTTTCCTCCTTCAACCCATTTTTCACCCAAATCACTCCCAATCTCCTCTATTTATCACAAAAGCATATAAGACAAAGAAAGCACTTTTATAACCATCCATTCATCATCCAACCAGGCCATTGATCTTCCAAATGGGAGAACCCATCCATCAAATGGCCATTATCCATAAACAAAGCTCAAAAAGGAAGATCTAAGCATACACATCTACCTAATTCAATTGAATTGCATAATCAGAAGAAGAAAAGCATGCATCATGTGAAATTAGCATAGGGTACTTGCCTTTGACTAGTAGAAAAGGGAAATTAGAGTATAAGAAGAGATCCAATAGAGTTGTTGTTGCAAATTGGGTTGATCTCCTAGCCTCCTTGAACTGGAATTTGGGGAATTAGGGTTTCTTAGGGAGAAGTGGGGAAGATGATAGTGAACTAGGGTTTTAGCCTATGTTTGTAATAGTTGGGTTATATAAATTAGGGTTTAGGATAATTACCAAAAGGGTAGCTTAGTTGTAAATGGGGAATAGATAGGGTCATGGGTAATTAGGTCTTTAGGTGAGAATTCTAGAAGGTTCCTAACTCTTAATGCCCCTCCTATTAATTCTAATATTAGCTAAATCCTAATCAAATAAGAACCTATTAAATTTACAATAATCACCTAATATCTATAAAGAATTCTATAAAAGCTAAATTCTAAGACTTAGGAATATTAGCTATCTATTCTATTAATTTCTATTAATTAGCATATTAAAGTAGGTAATATCATATTAATAATCATTCAATTCAACTTGAGGGCCCACAAGGGGTAGAGCCTCACATGGGGTGTTACTCAAAGTGCGTCATTTACATTTTCATCTACCCACAAATTTCACATCTCATTTACAAGTGTGATTCGTAAAATGAGCACAAACAAATCAACTAGGCGTAAATGTTACGCATGTGTATCATTTACATGCATATGTAAAATGAGTCGGAAAAAAATTGTGATTCACTTTAGTGTGGGCACCAGTCGAATGCTTCAAATGTCTAGTCTTTTTCATCTTTCCAACTTTAGATATACTCTCGCCATCTAGGACCATATTAGATTTTGAGTAGTAAATCATCAACACCACCGTCTCTTTGTACGAATGGTGATTCTCAATCGCATTATACTATATTAAAGCCATAGGTTTTGAAGATAATTTTGACAATAACTTATGATTTTGACCGAGAGTTATAGCTCTCAACTTTCATTCCAATAAGTAACTACTAATCTACACTTCCAACATGTAACCACTCTTCTCCCACTTCTCTGCAAGAACTTCATTTCTATCCCTATCATAATCACCGTCATTGTTATGAGCATTCGAGGATTGATTCTGCGTAGTCTAAGTTTTTCTTAATAAATCAGTAAATATACTTTTCAGTTATTGATGAACATGCTTGTGCTAAGTACGGGTTGCTGTGCTAGTCTCCTATTTATATATGAAGAAAGGCGCTCTGTGTAGGTACAATTAAATTCATATCCTATTGGTGTCTCGTCCAAGGGAGTGAAATTCCATAATGGGGCCACCTATCAAAATTCGAATGGTTCAAAATGAACAACTTTCCTTTCGGTGCAATGTTCTCGAAATTTACTCTAATAGAAGTTTATCTTACTATAAGATAGAGCACGTGATTAATATGTATCTTAAGTTTCTCCATGGCAACAACTTAGTTAGACAAAGACATGGGTCTGAATTCAAGTCCTCCACATACTAATTATTTTTTAAGAAAAATGCATAAGATTGTGTTAATCACATTATTAATCATGTGATCAATCTTGTAGTCAGACCAATTACTATTGGAGTAAATATTTAAGGATATCTCAATTTAGAAAAGGGTGTTCAATATGCATTTTCCAATTTTTAATAGGATCATTGTGCTCCACTCCCTACATTCACACAAGGACTGATATACTTACTTCAAATCATGGGCTGATATATGGGCAGGGAGGAACATGCACTCTCTAGAGTTCTTGGAGAACTAAAAACTTTTTTGTACAACCCCCCTACAGTACAAAATTCATTAAGGCATAACTTCAAGGACTAAAGTATACAGGTAAAGCGCAGCCATATGGCCGGTGTCGATGGGTAACAATACATTTAACAATGGTATATTTTTCTTTGAAAAGTCCCATAAAAAAATCTGGCCTATACATGCATACCTATGTATACATATGTATTTTGTATGGCGTATTGAAGTTTTCAGTAAATAGTATTTTAAACTGTATTTCGATTATAAAGAATATCAATTTTAGCCTATCAATATTCTATATCTGTGTGGTGTGTGCCTTGAAGTTTATATTGTGAAAATCATTTCATACCCAATAAAAAAAATCTATTGAAAACATTCAGAATACACATGCTCTCTTAGTTTTTCTTTTTAGGTAACGGCCCCCTAAAAATTATTTTGATTACACCATTGATTACATGTGAAGTGACTGGGCCCTCTGAAACAGGAACTCTATGTGGCTTTCTAAAGTGAGCCTTACTTATGAGAAGGGTACAAAACGAAAACTCTGCTCACTGTCTATTTAGTGCAGAATTTCAGTTCCTCTGAGGTTGTGACTTGAGTTCAAAGAGTGAAATTGCACAATGAAACCCAGTCACTGAAAGTCCAAGCTGCAAAAATGAATGATCCTCTACTGTATGGGCCAAATTTCACTCCATGGGTGATATGCCGACCGTAAGATTGAGAAGATGAGTAAAAATTATAATTAATACAATTTTTAAAATTTCATCAATCTTGTTTTTACTCAAACGGTCAATGTTATAATGGGACCAAATCCTATATATAAAAAAATTTGAAAATATCCCGTACAACGAAGTCCTGCCTACTTTGAACAGCTTGGATTTACAATAAGTGTACAGTACAGCTTTGAATCGGCATTTCTCAAAGTCAGAGCCTAAAAGGCTCCACCTACTTTCTATCTCAACCATTTAGAATTTAGATTATACGGCTAGGTTTGTAAATGAGCATCCAATTTTTTTTATTATTTGGAGGTTTTGATCCGTAAAAAAACTAAGTCTGGAACTTGTTTTAGGTTCTAATTCATAAACGAGTCAGAGTCTGAAACCCAATTCAGGCTCTAATTGATAAATGATCTAGTACTGAGTCCATATAAATTCCTACCCGTGAACCCATGACCCCACATACAAGTCTATAATATTGCAAATTGTAACTCAAAATAAACCTCTCTCGGACATTTTTATGTTTAATTCCGGAGATAGTAGACTCGATGCGATGTTATAAATGGAATGATATCATTATTTTTAGAAATAAAATAAAAAGTTAGAATTGGTTTTGGAATTAGATCCAGTTCTTCTAGTTGGACCCAGCTCCGAAACCGAATACAGATCCACCTCTCAGAAACGGATCTGGAACTAGCAAAACAGGTTCGGGGCCCAAACTAAAATTATTATTTAGAAATGGATCCCGGTCCCGGCCTATTTACAACCATATATATATATATATAAGGAGGTGCTCATGTGAGAGACACTCTCACCAAGTTGGTGAGAGATAGGTGGGGGCCCTCACTTCCATATCCACTCTCACCAACTTAAATGTGAGGGCCCCCACTCATCTCTCACTAAATTAGCGAAAGTGCCTCTTATAGGAGCACCTCCCCTCACATATTATGTGAGAACTTTTTTGTGGGGCCTAATTGTGGGGCCCATTTAGGGATTGGGGGGGGGGGGGGGGGGGGGGGGGGGTAGAAAGGTCTACGTGAGACCACCCAAAGTATCAAGTTTGACTCTAAACCCATGCCCCTAACCTCTTCATCCGTGGCCCACAAGTTTAATGGTTTCATATTTAAAAGAATATTCAACCCTCGATCCAACAGTTCAATTTATTTGGATGTGTGTCAATCCTTAGGATTAGTGACTATCAGGGGTTTCCTATTGGTTGCTAGGTTTGAATGGATTGCTAGTTGGGTCCCGCAAAAAATGTTTCATATATAATAGGTAAGAACTATTTCTCACTTGAATATTTTCCTATATATATATATATATAAACGGCTGATAAACATCATCAAATGAAACCAGTTTTCCTAATTGATCAGATTTCAAAGTTTTCTTACATCTCATGGTCCAGTGGGCCCCAGATACCATCCCAGGACCCAACCGACCTCTATTTTAAATTCTTAATAAAAATAGACGCCACGGAGCTGAGGCTGCATATCTTCTATCCACTTAAACCCAACGTGCAACGCGCGACGACACGAACGAGGCGCCAACCAAAAACCTCTATAAAACCCCACCCCTCCAAACGCTTTAAAATTGCAAACTCAGAAAAAAAAACTTTCCGAACATCCAAACGCTCCCAAATCACAGCAGAAAAAAAATCGAGTTTTTCTGCAGTAGAATCACGATCGCAAGAGTGTTAAGAGGCCATGGAGCTTGGAATGGATTCCATGGCGTCTGCAATCGGATTCTCAGTTCCAGTTCTCAGATTCCTCCTCTGCTTCTCTGCCACAATACCTGTAAGCTTTCTATGGCGTTTCGTTCCAGGAACAATCCCGAAACACCTCTACTCGGCATTGTCTGGTGCGATCTTGTCGTACATCTCCTTCGGTTTCTCTTCAAATCTGCATTTTCTCGTTCCGATGTCGCTCGGATACGGTTCGATGATTTTGTATCGGCGTCGAAGTGGGATTTTCACTTTCTTGACCTGCTTCGCTTATCTCATTGGATGGTGAGTGGTTGTTCGTTTCTGTTTTTTGGATTTCTTTGATTGTGTGGATTGAATTTGATGTTCTGTTTTTTTTTTTTTAGAAAGATTTGAACTTTTTTACTACAATGACTGCTGCCAATGTAACATGCAATGCAATTTCTGTTTGAAGTGGGTGGTTCATTATATAACCATGATAGCTTACCTGTCTTGATTGAAATTACTTTGCTTGAAATATGGGATCCCTTGAAATTTTCTTGCTTAATGTATGGTCTTTCCGCGCCCGCATATTGTCCTGGAATTGTGTTCTTCTAAGGTGTTTACACATGAATCTTGGTCTTCAAGTGCACTTTTTGGTTACATGAAACAAATTGACACTCTACCCTGTTGCGAGTATTGCCATTGTACTAGAGTTCTAATATGTTGCCGCTTTTTCGATCTTTTAACTATGAAATCTTGCCTTTGTTAGAAAACAAATTATTCAGCATGTGATACTTCTGAATGGGGCTTAATTTTTGTGCAGCCATGTATACTATGTGAGTGGAAGTGCATGGAAGGAAGGAGGCATGGATGCAACTGGTAACTGTGAATTTCTGACACTCTCTTTGAACTTTTCTGAGAAATAATTATCTACTTCCATGCTGGGGTGTAACAGTTCGGTTAACCGCGGTTTTTGGGGAAAACGGTTAACCGAACCGTGTTTCACGGTTTTTGGTTTTTAAAAACCGTAACCGTAACCGAACCGTGAAAAACCGTTAAAAACCGAACCGCGGTTAACGGTTCGGTTACGGTTAATTGTCACTTAAAAATCTTTATGAAAATTTTGTTGTTTATTAATCAAGTTTATTGTGAAAAAAAAAATTAATAGTTAGAGAATGGCATAATATGTTACTCTAAAAAAAAAAATCACATTTAGGCCCTTAAGTTTTTTTCTTATTAGTGAAACGGTTCGGTTAACCGTGTGTTTTGGGAATACGGTTAACCGAACCGTGGTTAACGGTTAACCGCGGTTAATAACCGTGAGTCAAGATAAAAACCGTAACCGAACCGTGAAGCGCGGTTTTTCGATTTCAAAAACCGTAACCGTAACCGAACCGTGAAACACGGTTATTAACCGCGGTTCGGTTCGGTTAGACGGTTTTTTCGGTTTTTTTTTACACCCCTACTTCCATGGATATATTATTTGCTATTATGCTTGGCACTATATCTAAATTGTTCTATGTTACTAATCTAAGTAACTCAACATACCTATAAAAATTATTTCCTTTCTCTCTGTGTTTGCGCGCGCGCGTGAGAGAGAGAGAGAGTGTGTGTAACACCCTCCGGAGTTAATCAAGATTAACTCTAATTAATTGGGATTAATGCTAATTAAGCATGTTTTATTGAATTAATGGACAAATTGAGTTGAAATTGTCCCAAGTGATTAGTTTAAGCGTAATGAGAAGGTAATGAATGGAAGTGAGCCAATTGAAGTGGTTTTAGACTAAATCAAGTGATACGAGGACTTTTTAGTAAATACGAATTTTCGCGTATTTCATCGAATACGGAAACTCTTGATACCCGCGCGTGTATCTCGAGGAGTACATTAGTTTCTGTAATAGGCGCGATTCCATTTGACGTGAATTGATTCAAATGACCCTTCATTTGACTCAATATGTAAATAGTGGAAAAGAGAGGGGCTTAAGTGCAAAATTGGGTTTATAAGATGATGATGAACTCTTTTTGAGTTCATTCATCAGCCTTAGCCGACAGCTCTCTCTCTCTTCTTTCTCTTATTCTTCTTTCTTCCAATTTCTCTCCCTCAAGTGTAATTTGGAAGTTTGACAAGTGGATTGAAGAGGATACCTCATCTTCTTCATCTTCTCCCATCTTCTTCTTTGATTTCTTGGAGTTTAGAGCTTGAGAAGATCTCAAGAATTCCTTCCAAAGGGCTACAAGTAAGTGCTTTGAGTTGATTTCAGAACTCTAAGTCCATTCAATGATTTTTTGGAATGTTTCTTGCATAAGAAACTCATTGGAGTTCTCTTGGATGGGTTGATTTTGATTTTAGGAGGAAAGGGGGTTTCAATTGGGATTTTCATCTCAAGTTCAAGCTAGCAAAGGAGGTTCTTGCTAATTAGTCTCCAAAAAAGGCAAGTATACTCAATTCTAGTGGTTAATAGTGTTAATAGACTTGTTTGAACTCAAGGAGTTCAATTCCAGAAGTTCCAGTTCAGAATTTTTCTGAACTTCTAGAGCAGTTCGGTCAGCTGACAGTCTAACCGACACCTGATCGACGCTTTCTGGGCTGAATTTCGTAGGAGATTGCAGCTTCAGGAAAGCTGACCGAACTGGGTTCGGTCAGCCGAAGTGGCAGCTCAGTCGACCAACAGTCGACCGAACTACCTGACCGAGTTGTCTGAGCCCTCATCTAAGCTCTCTGGAATTGGAACCGAGGGGTAACCGAACCGGATTCGGTTAGCTGACAATATAACTTCGGTCGACCGACAAGGTGACCAAATTTCCCTTGGAAAAATGTCAGAATTTGTATAAGGAAACTGAGCTTCTGGAAAGCTGACCGACAGAGTTCGATTAGCCGACAGGTGACCGACAAGGTGACTGACATTGATAAAATTTCAGATTTGATTTCTGATTTCTCTGAGAATGAGCCTATTGGCCAAGGCTAGTGTGAGTAATATTTTTCTAAACCTTCATGGGTGTTAGCTAAGGTTATGTTAATGCAAATTACACTAAGAGTGATGTCATCTAGAATAACACATACATAACGAACGTTTCACCCAAATGTTTGGTTTAGGAAAATTGAATTTGATTAATTTATTATTTTGAATGGAAGTACTCTTCTGAGTTTGATACTACATAGTAACTCTTAAGCTCATTGTAGAGCTGGAATGAATGATGCGATGAATTAATGAAACGAACAATGAAATGAATTAATGAACAATCCTACTGCAGTAGATGGAATGGCGTGTTCCGGAGCTCCGTGGTGATGCCGGTGATCTCTGATCAAGACACTGGTAAATCACACACAATTGAAAAGCCACTTAATAAAGTATATATATGGAAATGAAATGAGTCCGTTCTTAAGGCTGGGTCATGGATGGTGCGCTCTCCCCCCTGTGCCATTGAGGACAATGAAAAGCCACTTAATAAAGTGTACGCAATGATATTGAATACTTCCTTCAGGGAAGAACTAAATGAATGAATAAATGAATATAATTGTTTATTGATTTGAATTGTTTAGAATTGCTAAACAAATTATTAGCATGGAATTGTGTATACATTGTTGAACCGTTGTGTTCACAGTGTTATTGATGACATTACAGGCCAAGTTGCCCATCCCGATAATCCAGAGGCCGCACCGCCAGTGGAGGAGGCCCATCAGGTTCCTCCAGGAGGACTGAACGAGTGGACGTAGATCGGAGGGCAATTACATTAGAGTGTTTTAGAAATATTTAGAGAGAAAATGTATATTCATTTTGAATGTAAATAGTAGCCATTTGTATTATATTTTGAATATGCAATGGTGGACTTGTATAGGAAATGAAATGTGTAATTGAACTTTCTTTTATGTAAAGAACTTGTACTGTTTAAATTAATTGTCAATGTATATATATAGTTCCGCAAAATAATACACTGACAGGTGTGAATGTATGATATCCCTTGTGGATTTCGTATTGACTTCGGTTAATGCGAGGTTTACGGGAGTAAGTATGGAGATCACGACTCGGGATTTAGCTGTGTAAATCCTAATTTGGGGCCCGGGTCGTGAGAGAGAGAGAGAGAGATTTGTTCTATGAACAAGCTATGGCCTCCTATGTTTATTTACTGTGGATCATTGGTTGTCTTTTTTCAATAGGAGCTCTAATGGTGGTTACACTGAAAGTCATCTCATGTGTAATAAACTATAATGATGGGTTGCTGAAAGAAGAAGACCTGCGTGAGGTACAAAAGAGAAATCGGTTGCTACGGTGCCCTTCTTTCATCGAGTATGCTGGTTATTGCCTCTGTTGCGGCACTCACTTCACTGGACCAGTTTTTGAAATGAAGGATTACCTTGAATGGACAGAAAAGAAAGGGGTAAGTGTGGCGTGCACTCCTTACATGTTGGTAGACTTCAGTGCTCCTGGTTAATTATTTTTCTTGCATTTGTCAGATTTGGAGCTCACATGGGAAAGGAAAATCACCATCACCTTATGGTGCTTCATTGCGCGCTGTTGTTCAAGCTACCATGTCCATGGCCATACACTTGTATTTGCTACCATATTTTCCACTGGCTCGGATTTCAGATCCCATGTACCAAGGGTGGGGGCTCTGGAAGCGGATGGGCTACCAATACCTGGCTGGTTTTACTGCACGTTGGAAGTATTATTTTGTCTGGTCAGTCTCTGAGGCTTCTATCATCAGTTCTGGTTTAGGGTTTACTGGTTGGACGGATTCTAATCCGCCTAAACCAAAATGGGACCGTGCAAAGAATATTGATATTCTTGGTGTTGAGTTAGTAAAAAGTTCAGTGGAGTTGCCGCTTGTGTGGAATATACAAATCAGTTCTTGGCTGCGCTATTGTGAGTTTCTACTTTCTGCTCTCTTGTCCAGATAATCCTGTTCTCCTTTTATCAGTTTTTGCATGGTTTCTAAAATATTGATATGCACCAGTCTAAAATCAAATTAGTTGGTGTTTTGACATACTTGTCTGAACACCTTATTTCTGTGACTGTAGAGGTATGTTATGTGAATAGTTTATTTAGTGGTTCTCTTTAAGTTAAAATTTTCAGGTGGCCGTGCTATTTTCTGTATCTGTTGTGTGCCTGTGGTCTTTTCCTGAAAAATGACACAGGAAACTAACATACCTCTGATTGAAATTTTATATCTAGCACCCCCATTCACATACTAAAACTACCACTACCACCATCACCACCCACCTGCCCGCCTAGACACACACACAGGCCATTCACGTCTCCAACTTGAGCCACGGGGAGCACCTATACAAACGCATCGAACAATCATAATCTTACATTCCTTAATTGTCTTTAACTCACACAATCCATTATCCTCTTCAGGCTCTCGAGTGCAGTGAACTTAGAGCCTTGTACTTCGTACATCCCGCAGGCATCCTCATGATCTTCCCTTTTCTTTTTCCCCTTCAGTTTTTATCATTATCTAAACAACAAAATTATCAAATCCATCACCCTTTGAGTCCGTGGATTCTACATCAGCCTTTGCAGATTCTCGCGACAGCTCCTCACCAATCCTCGTCATAGAACTTTGTAGTTCCATGGGTGAGAATTTCCCCTCTAAATCCACAGCGATGCAGTGAATGACCCATTTGAAATCCATGTCCCTACAGTAGGGTGCATTGAGCGTGTTCCACACAGGCACACACACAATGCTCGTAGTCATGGTTGATACTTGTCGGTGAGATCTACCAAGAGGCAGAAGCAGAACAGACCAGCTTTCTCGACCAGTCTTGCATCTAGCTGCTGTGGTGGAGCAGAAAATGCTTTGTCCCTTATTTTCATAGAAATAAATGGAATGAAATGGGCATGTGTAACAAATATGTATACAAACGATACAAATATTCACCTAAGAACTGGTTCACATATACAAAAGTGAGAACCACCTGGCAGGGCCTAATTGGGCAACTTGGACTTACCCCTGAAATGAGACTGAAATTATATGAGAACCAGATCTTACAAATAGCTCATTGCACACTTGATAATGGTTCAATATAGCGGCCGCCACACCGCATCATTTGCCATAGCAGTTGAGGCCGCTAAATAGTGCTGCTCCAGTCTAAAACCTAGTATGGCCAAGTAATTTTAATTTAAAACACTATTTTTTATATTTTTTTTCTCTTCAATAGCCTTTCCTAAAGATGTTCTACCCTTGTATGGTTCCTAATCACTAAAAAACACAAGATTGACTGCTATGCAAGATTTGAATTCTTTTGAGCACTTAAAAAACTCACATTGCTATGCCGCTACGTATTGCCACAACCGCTACATATCGCCTGTTACTTTGCGTTTTGGCCATTGGCTGCTATGTCTACCTACCACAATTGTTATTTTGATCCTTGTTTGATATAATAGATGATTAGGATTGTTTATGATGCACACACAACATCTTATATGGTGGTCTCACCTTACTCATTGGCCCATAAAGAGGCAGCTGTAAAATTTGCCTAGTCCGGATCAATTATCATTTTGCACTGGTTGTGTAGCAGTGATGGTCTAGATTGTTAAATCATTGTGGTCTCTACTGCATCATTCTTCTTTTTGTTGCTTCCGCCAAAAGATGTATGGATGTGAATGTCAGTGTTGAAATGTGTTCGATGTAATGTGAGAGAGGTAATGGAATACTGTAGTCTGCAGTGAAATAGGTATTTTTCATGCAATCTAAATTTCTTTTTGTTTAGATGTTTATGAAAGGCTTATTCAGAAAGGGAAGAAACCTGGATTCTTTCAGTTGCTGGCAACACAGACTGTTAGCGCTGTTTGGCATGTGAGTATAATTTGGCCATTGTGCCTATAGATAATATGCTTGTGATTTTAGTGGATGATCGGTTCGAACATTTTCCATACTTGCACTTTCAACACTGTCAAAGCCATAATTTCTAGTTTCCCTATACGTCTATACCATGAAGGCATTTCTTTTTCTTCAGGAAAGATGGACAAAACAGCTATTTCATAGTTTTGGGGATATTCTCTCTGGATCCTTACACATCATCGTTTTCTGTACATATACTAATACTTGACTCTCTTTTTTTAACACAAATCTGCTGATGTGGTATGCAATTAGCCTCTGAAACAACAGTTATTTTTTCATTATTCTTTTTATCAGTAACAAAAGATTTTACTAAAAAGGACCGATTACAATGGCCAAACAAATAGTCCAAACAAATGCATTGGAGTACTATGGCATAAAAGCATTATACAAAAACAACAACAACATCATATAGAGAAAACAACTATAGGAGAAGATCTATCCACCCCTAAGCCAGGGAATCTGTCAAAACCACCCAACATGCTCTAACTCCATTTGGATCATAGAATGCAATGATTCAATCTCTGAAACAATGGATATGTGCACACATATTCACAATCCATGACTTTAATGTTCTACATGCAGCCAAAATTATATTTTAATGACACTTTCCCCTCTTGTGTTTACCTTTTCTATGGCCATGATAAATGCAGCAGCAACTCCTGTAGTTTCATACTTCTAATACATCACCTCTAAAGGTTTTTGGATTTCTTTATTGATTTATTACTTGAAATTTCTCGAGAACTCATAATCTGCAATACTTGATTTCTCTAGTTTGTGAGGTACTAGAATCAGTGGAACTTTGGACTTTGTGGCTCTCATTTTTAACCACTGTTCCCTACTAACTTTGCTTCATGGGCATTATTTCAGTTATTTGTATGATTGGTGGTGATGCATGAGGCTGACCTAAACAAACACATACTCATGTCCCTACCTTTCTAACATTGCTGAGCTCATTTAACTGATTTGGATCTGTTTTCTGCTATCTTAAATTGCAGGGAGTATACCCAGGATACTTCATATTCTTTGCCCAGTCAGCATTAATGATTGCTGGTTCTAGAGGTACCCTTAATTCTTTGGTACTTTTCTATTATGAGGCTGTCTATAACTCTGTTGTCAAGGGCTACTACATGCATCAAGTATTTTTCTGACTAAAGCATATGGAGTGCCTGCTTTGGGACCCAAGAGATATTATTTTTTCTCTCTATTTTCATGTGAAAGTTTTTAGGGACTTTTATCGGAAAATACAACTTATACTAATAGATTATCAATTGGTGATCGATTTTTTTTAAATTGCTGCCCATTGCTTCTTCTCTAATCATTAAAGGAAGCCTTTTCAATGAAGAAATGAACATTTTTATCCTAAGGAAGAAGAAGATGATGATCGGGAAAAGAAAGTCTGTAGTCGGTCACAATCACGGCCCATGGGCATAATAGTAGTTTTTACAGCTACCCCAGCTGTATGAAGCACTTTGCAGTAATTTTAAACAAATCAATCATTAATCAGTTAGTCTAAACTGTATTTTCCTGTAAAAATCACAAATTTTTATTATGGGTAGAAATTCCAAATGTTGTGAAAATGTCCATTCTTGATTTCTGAAAAAAACAAAGAGCTTCAACACATGAGGTTCCTTTTTTTTTTTTTTTTGGGCTGTGGGGTGTGGGTTGGGGGTGTGTGGTGTGGGGGTTGGAATATTGAAGGATATGCAAATTTTTTCTTGAATCTCTAGATAAAAATTTGTTTGTTCTTGCTTGTACATGAGCAGTTATATACAGATGGCAGCAGGCTGTACCTCTAAAAAGGGGCTTGCTTAGAAGGATTCTGGCATTTACAAACTTCGTATACTCAGTAGTGGTTCTGAACTATTCCTGCATTGGTTTCTTGGTAAGTACATCTTTTGCAGTGCTACATTGAGTACTTTTGGATGCCATAGTTTTTAATTTTCACACAAAATTGTGATTACCTCTCTATAAGTTTGTTATTATTTTGGTTGTTATTACTGTGTTTTCTAAACCATTTGTTCAGTACTGATGAAAACGGATGATCAAAATTAACCATTTTCCATATAAATAATCAAGACCAATGAACAGAGAAATATTATCTTAACTGAATATATTTGCAGCCTTGTATTTGTTACAGATCATCAATATTCATGGTAATCTAACTTTTGTTCTTGTGCCTGAAGGTGTTGACTCTGCGTGAAACACTTGTTTCATATGGAAGTGTTTATTACATCGGCACCATTATTCCCATTACAGTGATCCTTCTGAGTTATGTCATCAAACCAGCACCATCAAAGGCCTTGAGGCCTAAAGCTCGGAAGGAATTGTAAGGCAGAGACAAGTAAAGATCACATGCTTTGGATTGCTGGAGTGCTGTTCTAAAGAGATGGAAATGGTGGAGTGGCTGTTACATTTTCTCCTCTCTCTCTCTCTCTCTCTTGCTGACATCTTCCCTCATTTTACTGTTAACATTTTACTGATTTTAATCGACTTGAATTATTTGTTCCACTGCGTTTACTTGCATTCTTGTCCACAAGGAACAACACAGAACCTATAAATGCAACTTTTTTGCTTGGCATTAGAGTAGACAATTGAAGCATTTGAGGCCTGCATCAATTAAGTATACACATGGAATTGTTCTGTAGGCACTAGTTGTGCTCTTTAGTTTAAGAACTCAGGAACTCAACCTAAAGTGGAACGCCACTTAGTTAACTCATTACTCAAGTCAGACTCGGATGGAACTGTTCCACTCGGGCGAATCGGTAATTGCATAGCTCTATAGACTCAGGTGAGTCAGGGCCAGTGGAATGAGTTTTGAAGCTATGCTGCACTCCACAAACTAGTGTAATGATCCATTAACAATTGTACAACTCTGTCTGTGGGCTTTGCCCATCTACAAATAGGGCCCATAATTGCACATTGCTGTTAACTGCTGGATGGTAAGGATAATTGAAACTACAAAAGTAGGCCACATATTTTTTTGTGATCAATCTAATGGTGGGCTCTGCTCCATCAGAAAACAAGTGGGAATGAGATTATGGTGATTAAGTGGACTAGGTTTTTGAACAGTGAGGTCCAACCAATTTAATAAATGATCCTTTCCTCTGCAAAAGATCAGTCGTTTCTCCACCAATTGCCCTCCACCTAAACCCTAGAATACATTTGTGTAGCACCAGTCTCTATGGAACTGGAATGAAAAACAAGCATGTTTCCTCTTTTGCAGTGTTACACAAATGTACCCCAAGGGCCCACCTTAGTGCATGTGGGAATCTCTTTCCATGGTTATATGTGAGAATCTCTTTCCATGGTTTAAATGTCAGGGACCAATTTCCTCCTCACAGTGACCAAAATAAAGATCCCTATAATTTAGTACAAACTGTAACTCACATGGGTCACCATGGACCAGAATGGACAACCTTTGTGGACCAAACACTAACAACTTATCTGGGCCTCAACCCGGATTGGTCTGCCTGGGGCTGTGGGCCCCATTTTGGACAATGTATGCAAGCACATTCCTGCATTCCTCTATATAAGTGGGCCTTTCCTTCAATGCCTTTTATCCCTCTCAAGGTGAGGTATAAGGATTGTACATGACTGACAAGTATAGTGGAAGTGAAGTAGACCTATGACTTACCTTACAAAAAAGGAAAAAAAAAGGATCATGACTCCATCCAAGTTATATTCTGAAAGTGGTCTTAGTAACCATGTAAGAAACCATATCCAACCCAAAAGCTTAAGCTGATAGGTGGAAGGCCCAATCAGATATACGAAGACATGTCCAACTCAAGACTTGGGCAATGTGGGATGTGGGACTTCCCAACAAATCGAAAATAAATCGGCAAAGTGGGTTGCAGAGTGGACCCGTAAGTGGTCTAGGAACCTTAAAATGACGAGCAGCGAATGGGCCTCTTGGGAAGCCCAAAGAGGGATATAATGAATCTGGCCACTCACATGTAGGCCAATAAAATCACCTACCACTACCAGTGGGCCAGAAAAACCAGCGACAATTGGGTCTGAAAATGTGGATAGCTTGCTCTAAATGTGGAGCAGTCAGGGACCAGGTTGTAGTCTGGTTTTGGTCGCTATGGACCTACAATGTGTCATAAATATGGTGTAGAATAGGGGCCTTCAACAGTAATAAAACATTGGGAGGAAAATTCTCAGACAGTAGCAATGAGGGCTGGCAATGGTCACAGCAAGTCAGATTGACCTCTTAAGCAAACAGAGTATGGTCCCAAATTAATCAAGGTTTGAAAGCTAATCCAAAGTCCAAACCCTAAAGCAGAAGCAAACGGATGACTAATTGTTTTCACTTGAATAAAATAAAGTAATTGTTGAATAGACATTTACACTTTTCAAAATTCTTCCAACTCTTGTTTTTTTTCAACATGATTTTACACTGTGTCTAGAAAAGCTACCAACAGCAACCCTTCCTTTGAACCTATAACATCGTCAATATCATAATAACAACAATTCTTACATTAAGAACCGCTCCATACTCCACTGGTAAGGAGTTGGGTTTTTATTGGAGAGGTCTGGGGTTCAACTCCCACCTCCCCCTCTATATATTCATGTATGTGTATATGCGGGCTTTCTTCCCACTTCGGTGGGCTTCATTCCTGAGTGTACCGGGCTCTCTATAAAATAAAAAGGGTCTCAGCCATTGAAGCTTGGGTACCAAAAAAAATAAAAAAACAATTCTTACATTAAATTAAAATTTACTTCAATATTGTCCCAACAAGATTGTCCATATTTTTGGACTTTTTTTTTCTTTTGAAAAGGGTATCACCGCAGTATTTGACTTGATCTGACTAATTGCCCTGGTGCACACATGACCCCGCAACACATAACAGTTGAATATTTCCAATTTAATTTGGGGTACTGCTCTACTTTTGTTTTTTCATTTGCAAGGCACCATTTTTTGTCATTTCAAGGAATTATTTAATAGTTAAAAATGGAGTATATTTTATTTTAGTGCTTGATCATTGTGTTTTATATTTTGTTTTTCTACGCATCGATAGAAAAGGAGAAGTCATATTTGTTAATAATGTTGGTATAGACCAATAAATATTGATGATCAAGTCAATACAGGCCTACACTAACTAATTAGATTATTAAATTAATTTTAAGTTAAAATAGATCACATCATTAGGTCCCATGTGCCAACTTGCATCACTAATACATCCAATGTGTTCCATTTTTTAGCCCAGCTGATAAGGAGGTCAATATCTGCACAGTGTCATGTATTTAATCTATCATTACCTGTCACGGCCATAGAATGTTCTGTTAGGATTTTGTGTGTCGGCTAAATTCATGAGTTGGACAAAACTCTAGGGGTCCATTGATTTGTATTTCATATTTAGAAAAGGACTCTGAAGATAGAAGATTGGACGAATTAAAAGAAGAAATCAGAAGAGAAAAATCGCTGAAATTCCGAATCAACAGTGGTCTGCTCGAGCGACCAGTGCATTCGCTCGAGTGACAGAAGCTGCTTCGCTCGACCCACCTTTTGTGATTGCTCCAGCCATGATCTAATATTAAAAAACAGTAGCTTGTTCGCTCGAGCGAACTCCCAGGTCGCTCGAGCGAACCTGGGCACAAAATTAGAAACTTGCCTAGTTTTCTCTCCTAATTTGTCTCAAGTTTGCATTGTTGATTCCTAATTATATTATAACACTTGAGGCACGAATCCAAGGCTATTTAAAGGACTCAAGGGCTATTCTAAAGATAGATCATCTCTCAAGTTTTGAATTAATGATCTAATTGAGAGAAATTTTCTCTAGAGATTTTTGAAGAGTTGTGCTGCCAAGTACTCTAGAGAAGCAAGTTCTTCTGTATCCTTTGTAGAAGATTATTTTCTTGCCAAAAGATCAGAGGAGTCAAGCGCGGATTAAGTCTGTTGCAATCAAACGGTGTGAAGTCGTTGAAGCGTGAAGCAACACAAGATAACTTCAGTCATTAGGTAGGGGATATCCGGGGAAGAAGGCTGAGTTTCTTGTAATTGCGAGAGTCATGGTGCTTGATTAGATCCAGTTCAGATCCGTAGTTTTTCACCCGGTTAGGGTTTTCCATGCAAAAATCTAGTGTCCTTGTGGTGTGTGCTTGTGATTTTATTTCCGCTGCATATTTATTATTTTTGCACACTTTTGGGCTGATTAATTGAGTGGACCAATCTAGAGATATTGCGTACCCTAAACTTTCATGTTCTCTTGTGTAGTTTAGATGCATGTCTATTAATGGGAGGAGGGTAGATGGAAAGGTCTTCTTATGGACAAGGCCGAGCCCGTCCCCCTCCACCCCGCGCCCCCCTGGCGCGATTATCACAACCCTTGATTTAACAGCTTTTAAGTTTAACGCATATAAATCGTAGATTGCTTTGACATTCAATTCAAAGGTGAGTGATGGTTCATTGAGTGTAAGATTAGGCATGATTCCTAATCATGAGATGTCAAGATTATCAATGGATCTATATTGATCAAAGGTGAGTCCAAGTTGGCTCTACATAGCTGGCCTGCACATGCAATTCCTCCATAGGAGACCATTTTCCTTCCTGTCAGTTTGTAAATAAAGTGGGTTCAAGGGGTCTTGTTCTCATATGGGCAGCTATGAAGGACTTATTTTGTGGATGCCCTTCTGCAGGACTTCTGCAGGTGGAAGAAGCCTACATGGAACTGCAGGGCTGCATAAAATATCTAAAAGATCCGGTTCAGTGTTCTTATTGTAGGCTTTCTACTTTTAAGGGCCAATCACAGGAACCCCAGGTCTGGGAAGTGTTTGGTGCATGCCCTTTGTTTAATTTGGCCGACACCATGACCTTCAAGTGTGGGCCCTGATTGAAGAATATGTACCATTGTTCTCTCTGGGTGGGCCACTTCAGATTGGCATAAAATGGAAACAACCAAGAAAGACCCTCACCACCTTTGGACCAATCCCTGATAAAAGACTATGCGGATTTTTACACATATATATATGGTACACTTTCTCCCCATCCATTCTAGCCACTGTCGGTCACCAAACCTCTAGGAGGCTAGGACCAAGTCCTTGTGTGGAAAATTCATGAATAGAATGAAAATTCATTTTCATGGGGCAGAGGACAGTTGGTCGCTGAGGATGTGGATGGATCACCAATCACTTGGCTACCTCTGATGATACCATTTAGTACAGATGGCCCATTTTTTTGGACTTGGACCTAATTGATAATTGAGTCTGACTGGACGTCCATATCTGAGCATCCATTTTCTTTTCTTTTTTTTTCGAAATCCCAGCTAAGGTGGCTTCGTCAGCACCCGTGTGACTTGCACCTGTAAGGAGAGAACCCACACACGTAGGAAGTGAGAACTCACTCGTGCGAGGAGTTGGGGAGAGGCCAGGGTTGATCTAGGTTTAAAATCCCTAATCATCCGGCACGGTTGTCAACCAACAGAGCAAACTCTTATTCTATCTGAGTATCCAGTCATCTTTCCATAATTTCATTCCAATCTTAGGGACATAAAGTCATTCCTAAAAATGACAATATACACATATACATAGTAATAATCATACTCACATAAGAATTGTTCCTATTGTTCATATATGTGAATTTGATCTACTTTTTCAGCTGCCTACCTTGCTTACTTATTATAATCAAGTTGTCTCTCCGTGTACACTGCAACCTTCCCAGTGAATTGCCATAGGTTTAAATTTGACATTTTAAGATCACATACATATTATAAATTCTCATTCAGTTGACCTCATGGCAGGGTCAAGCAAGGTCAAATCAATTATATACATGTGCAGTCTATTTTTGGAATATCTAGTTTAATCTAATTGTGGCCCTACCCAATTACACATATCTCCAGTAAGCAATATCAATGATGGGTTCAAGCAATTATTGAAGTGCTAATCAATAACGATCCATTTTATTTTCTGCATACAATGGATGGTTACTTCTTTCGAGCAATTTGAATTTTCAAAAGCTTTGTCAAACATTTAACAGATTTGAATAGGGCTTCATTTGACCACATGCTGTGGTGAACTTACGTCAAACCATTTTTAATCCCGAAAGGTAGCATAGTTGGCTAGAACCATGTCTCAAGAACCGGAAATTGTGATTTTGAACTTATGCTTTCTTTCTAAGGCCACTTGCCCAAGCAAAAGCCTTGGCTTATCCGATGCATTGGGGAGGCATGCACTTCACGTGCCCGGAGAAATAGTTAGTTCTCGAAGAGACAAGACACCCATGTCAAGAAAAAAAAAAAAAGAAAAACAAAAAAGAAAAAAAAAACATTTGAAATATGTACCAACCCATCATGCCCTTTGGCCTTTGAAATACATGATTTGCCACACTAATTTCTGTTTGTTTTTTACAAGATTTTAAATATATATTTAACCACATATTAATAAAGAAAAGGAAAATTATATAGTGGGGCCAACATGACATGGATCCGACCACCAATTCAACCCTAACTCCATCTATCCACACATGAGTTAAATTTCAAGTCAATTGAAATAATACTAGTTGCTAGATTGGGCTTATCTAAAAACATGGCAAAATTGTATATGTCTTATCCAGTGGTGACCATAATTTTGATTAAGCTGAAACTTCATAAAGTAATATTGGAGTATGGTGGACCCCAACATGATCACGCTAATGTATGCATTTGATTTGAGCTCAATCATACAAATCCAGTGGTCAAATCTTGTGTAATCGCCCCCTTGTGTAATTGGTCCATAGGTCGCAAACTACATGGACCTAGATTCACACCCAAGTATTTTTGGGTCCCACTTTGTAGATCCAAACTCAGAAAAAATGTCCTCCTATGAGAGAAATGTATGCACAGTCCATATCTATGGGTTCCACTATGGGCCTATCTTTGATCAATACAACTCCTATGATAATGCTGTCATCTCATGATCTGGCATTAGGCCTAACTTTACATTCATTGAATCTTCGCTCATTGTCCGATTGAATCTTCTAAAAAAATAAAAAAAAAACTATGGTTATGACACCTTTAAACTTTAATGCTGTTAGATCAAGGATTAGGATAATTTGGTGGAGCTAATTTTTTTTCGCTCTTTCCTGTCCAATAGGAGACCTTTCCATCTGCTCTCATTTCAGACATATACTTAAGCCGCCACCATGAGCAGGACATGCATCTAGGTGGTCCTCTGGGCCCTAAGATTAATAAATGGATTCAAGACATTTAGGGTCCAAGATAGATCTGGGTAAATACTAAATACCAACCCCCAAGCACACCCGACCATCTGTACTTGTTTGGTGGGCCCAATACCAATAATGCAAAACCTATAAATATAAAAAAAGTTGAGTGACTAGAAGGCAAAATGAGGGCATGAACTTGGCCCCAAGTGTCTCAGGGCACATGACAAATAACCCAAAAAGAACTGATTGCTTTGTGGGAGAGACATGAAGGGTGTGGCAAGTAATGATTTGGAGAGACCACCTTCCACCCATCATATGAAAATCATTTTTATTTTCTCTCTATTGGGCAATGCCCATTATCTTAATCATGTTTGATCATAAAGGGTTAGTTGCCTTGTCTCTAGTCTACCTCACGTCCAACCACATTGAACAGTATCATATTAAAAAAATCACATTTTATTCTCTTACTGAACTATTAATGATATGATATTCCACCTAAGTGAGCTAACACTCACTCTCTAAACCTTTAATAAATTATGTAACTGGTTGTCCCTTTATAATATGATCAGACCTAACCCAGATGATAGATTGGGGTTTGGTGGGTTTTTTTTTTTTTTTTTTTATTATTATTAATATATAAGTCAGTAATGTCAAATCATCCCCACAATCCTGATTCAACATTTAATTTGTCAATGATTTATAATCTTAACCATGTGGGGTTGTAACTAAAGTTTTTCATAATCGTTTGACAAGTTTACCTTTTGGGTGGTTTATTTAACTGAAAACTGATTTAAGCCAATATTTTAAAGGCTTTAGATGGTTGGCAATGTCAAATGTGAATGTATATTTGAATCAATTTTCTCTTTTTCAAAAATCAACCAAAAAAGTAATTTCTTGAAATAGAGAGAAATGTCATTCAAGCCTATTTTGAATTTTCTTTTGACAGGTTTGCTTGTATTTTCGTTTTATATGACAACTATGTCTATATAAGTTTTACAATATATAAATCTCTTTATTTTAATTTAACGAGATATGCCAAACAATTTATTTGCAAAAACGGTTTATCCTAAACAGCTCCATTTCAAAACGTTTTTATGTCAAATTTAATAAGGAAAAATAGAACCATTTTTTCTCCAAAAAGAAAAAAAAGAGACTTTAATCTTATTCCTCAAAAAACTATCCTGTTCTGAATGAATGCATCATGGATGTGAACGTTTTTTCATCCTTAGTCTTCTAGTACTGAAACCCAAAGTATTGTAGGTTTGGAACCTTCTAATCGCATTGTTGTTCAAGGAATATTGTTTACCGTTCGATCTATATCCTCCTTGGTAATTTCAATCTCTTTTGTCCATTCATAATAGATTAGATCTGATGTAAGTGTCTGCTACACTGCCACGACAGATAGCAACAGGTGAGTTGGGACCATCCATATTAAATGCATACATAAATGCTTCTAGACCTTATATTCAAATATTTTTGGGTCCAATATTGTAAGTATCTTTCTATTTCAAAGTCTAGTGGGTTGCCGGCCATCAACAAATTCATAATAAAAATTGTTAAAGGAAATCAGAATGATAATATTTTAAAACACAAAAAAGAAAGGGTTTTTTCTATGTATCATGATCAATTCTACCTGTCCATGGCCCCAACTCTCTGATTCTATTGGATTTAGTTGAGGGTCGCTGACCTTTGAATGTTTTAGTAGGCCTCACTAATGAATCAATGGGTGGCCTCACTTGAATTTAATTCGAATTGCCAACCCTAATGCAAATAATGTTCTCCTACGAGAAATCTTGTGGGAAGTCCAATTCTATGGGTTTCACTTAAGGTCATTTTTAATACTCTATCACTCAGTGATTTTGCACCGTGTCTAATTTCACTCTCATCAATTAAACTCTTATCCGGCGTTGGATTGAGTTTCTATGGTCCAAAGATAGCTAAACTTCATATCTAATCAAGGAGGGCTTGGAATTAGGATGATACGGTGGGGCCCAATGTGCTGATTGGAGACCATTGCCCGTACAATACATTTCTCATGCTTTACTCACGTGGTTCAACTATCACTTTCCGTGACACGAGCGACAGCAGAACTCACGGCCAGGATGACGCCACGTGTACGGGTATCCGACTGTTGGCGGCCGCTAGTTGATCTGTCGGTGTGGTATGGGTAGGTCAGGAGAGACGACAAAAGGAGGGGGACCCACTGATTATTAATATGGCGCTCAAATCTGACACGTGTCTTTATGGATGCAGCGTAAGCCGCTCGTCCCTGGTTTGACTTGATTTTTACGACGAAGAGGAAGAGCTGACGTGTCAGGCCTTTTCCTTTCTTTTGCAGTGAGAGTCATAGAAGGCAGTAGCACTACTCTTAAGGACAAATCAGGAAAAATGATGATTGTTAGGGATATGAGTAGTTAACACAAATAGAAACACTTATTACAGATATTGATTAATTAATATAATTTTAAGTATTTATCCTTGTTCAACTCAGAATTTCTTTGAGAATTTGCCTGGGGATAGATGGAAACGAAGAAATAGAATTTATCTAGTCCAACCCCAGCATAAGGGGTGGACCCAAGTGGTTACGGGCGGGTGTACCGTACCTACGTAACTCAAAAAACTCTTTTAATAGTATATAAATTAAGATTTTAATTTTACGAGAAAACTACAAAAAAAATGACCCTAGATGGCCACTAACCGAAAAATAGATTACTAGTCAATATTACACGGAAATGGTTCCCTGTGACCACTTCCAATTTTTTTTTTTTATTAAAGATTTAAACGTGTGACGACGTCATCGCTTAATCGCATGAAACTCCATTTTTTTTCATTTTCCCCTCCTTCCTCCCATCGTTTTCCCACTTTCTTTGGCGGTTTTGTTTCCCCCTTTCTTAGATTAGTGCTTTCTCTCAAACTCATGGCCTTAGTTACATTTGAATGAGATATTAGAGTAGGATTGGTTCTCAATTTACAGAAGCTGGGTGGGCTGTGGTGTCTGCGTGTAGGGGTGTACAAAAAATCCGTCAATCCGTCGATCTGATCCGATCCGATCCGATCAAGTCCGAAGGCCAACAGATTGGTGACGGATTGAAAATTGTGTAATCTGTTAGCAACGGATCGGTGGCGGATTTCACCCTTAATCCGCGGATTTAATTCGATATGATTCGTTGTCATTAAATATAAATAAAAAAATATAGATATATATATAAAATAAGAAAAAAAAAATGTAAGGAGTCACTAACCTTTAGAATAGGCATACAACTCTCAACTCATGCCCCTTTAATTCAATGGCTTCAAAATTCATACGTTTTTTCTTCTTTCTTTTTCCATGTAATGTACAGGAATGGATTGAACGGGTTAATCCTACCCGATCCGTTCCTCTACGGATTGGATTGGATTTGAACAGTAACGGATTGGTGATGAATTTGGCCAAATTCGCACCAATCCAATCCATGTACACCCGTATCTGCGTGTGTTGGGGAATATGAACGCAGGGTGGGGGTAAGGAGGGGCGCGCCTTATCATAGGGGGATCAAGTGGATGCCACATGCATAATTTCTCTTATGACATATTCTTGATAATAATAAAAAGAAAGAAAAAAAAAGAGAACAAAAGGTAGCGAGGTTTTTGCCTGCTTTTCTCTCCGATTATCATTTGCCAATTATAATCCTTCTCCCACTTCATAGTCATTCCATCTGCTTTTGCACTTCCCCATTCATTGATGGACATTTAAGTCATTTGAATGTGACTCACTGTTTTATTTCTTCCCTTTTATTAGTCTAAGAAAGGGGGAAAGGAAACCGCCAGAGAAATGGGAAAAACAATGGGAGGAAGAAGGGGAAATTGAGGTTTCAGGCGATTAAGCGATGTTGTCATTACACGTTTAAAAGAGATATTAAGTGACGACGTCGTAACACATTTAAATCTTTAATTTAAAAAAATGGAAGTGGTCACAGGTAACCACTTCCGTGCAATATTAACTAGTGGCTTGTTTTTCGGTTAGTGGCCATCTAGAGTTCTTTTTTAGTAGTTTTCTTTAATTTTATTATTAAACTTCTTCACTAGACCATTGCCTAACCACGGCCTAACCACCCAAATAAGAATTATGGGTCCGCCATTGCCTAACATAGTTAGAAAAAGGCTTTGATGATGATTGTGTCCATCATCGAATTAAAAACATTTACATTGACCATAATAATGCCAATTCCTTGAGGCTATAAATGGGTCCATTCTCACCCATCAGACGGACCCGGAAAATTAAGATACAAACGAGTTTGATGGTTTATAGAAAAATTTCAGGGCATATATTTTTGGTTTTGCAATGTCATAAAAAATAAGTTAATGAGGTGAAAAAACAATTTTTATCCTGGTTTTTCTCAAATGTATTCCATTTTTCTCTAAATAGTATTGAAAACTTCTTATTTATCTCTCTATATTTTGTGTTATTCTGCACCGATCATGATATTTTCATAATAATCACACTGGTCGGTTAACAATCAGCTTTAGGTTGGGTCTGGTATGGTAAATATAGGGGTCTGCCCATTGGATATAAGGGCACCCACCCTTGTCAAACTTGGGTCTGCTCTAAAACTCGCATGAAAGTTTTGAATTCACCTCCAAAATCCACATAAAAATTAAGCAGCCACTCTCAAAATCCACACGAAAATCCAGAGTTTGCCCACAAAAGCCAATTACTTATTTGGGATCGCCCCCCTCAAACAAAAGTCCTAGTCCACCATTGAGTACGTACCATGTACTTGTATACTCATATATAATTTATGCTACAACCCAATACTATATGTTATACAATTATTTATTCAATATGATGTATTATTGTATTATGGTGGATTTCACAATAATAATCATGTAAACAATCCAGGTCTGGGTCCAATTGAGTGCATCAAGTTTAGATGGGTCCAGGTATGCATTGAGTCTATCAACTGTGTTCTTCACCCGGACCTTCCAGCAATGCTTGAGTTGATGACTACAACAGGTTCTCCAGGACACCGACAAGACAGTCAGCAAATTGATGATTAGCTATGGTGAGTGTTTACTGTGCAGTTGACATGAGGCCACAATTCGGTTATTGGTCGTGATCTGGACTGTCGATTGCATGGGTCCCATAAGGTAAATTATTCAAGCAATCTTGTCTGGCACTCATTTGATTGAAGGTTCATGATCTGCCAAATTTGTGATTTGTTTAGATTGAGATACGAATATTCATTGTCATGACATACCAATACTCTTGTGACCGAGACAGGGTCCCATTGGTACAGAGGAGTATGTGTATCACGACTCTTGTACACGTACAAACCCAATAATTCTTCTTTCCTTGGAAGTCAGATTTTGAATTGATCACGAACCACAGGCCATATCTCTCAAGCAAGGACAATGTTCATTTATCTTTTTCAGCTTTTTCTCCATCTCATGAAATAGCATTTCCAAAACTACCTTTTATATATATATATATATATATTTCGAGCCTACTTGTTTGCATTAGATTATATAGAAATAGAAATTCAAGGTTAAATGAGCTCTACAAAGGACTTTTAAAGAAGTGGAGGTGGGGGGGAGGGGTGTGGAATAAGGTGAAGATTGACTGTCTATGTATTTCACATCTTCCACCGATTCAAATCTTCATTCAAATGGAGTTTATATATATATATATATATAAATAACGGAGGGTATTCCAACCCTTTGCGCCGTACTAATCCCTACGGGCCTAAGGGGAGCCCGGTAAGTCCCATGTAGTCCTAGTGTGGTAGTGCAGTTTTGAACCCTCAATCTCCAAAAGCAAACAGTGGTTTTATGCCAACCGAGCTACCCCTTAAGGTTGAAAATTAAAGAAAAAAGATTAGAGATAAACTGGAGGCTATTATTATTATTATTACATCCCAACCCTTTTGGGCTGGATTAATCCATTCGAAGTCAGGGGGAGCCCAAATCCTCTGTGGTCCTAGTGTGGTAGGGCGTTTTCCAACCCTCAACCTTTGAGAGCAAACCGTGGTTCTAAGTAACTGCATTATCCCTCCTGGGTTAAAGAGGAGGTTATTTAATGGGCACTTTTGGATTTTCACTCGGTCTTTGCTTTTAACCAGTTATGACATGAATTATCCGAATTCCTAGATGTTATAATGCAAACAAACATGCTATTGGTTTCTAGGATTATACATGCCATGTAAAAAGGAAAAGTTCTCAAGGGGCAAATGTAAAGCACCTATAAAATTATGCATGACAAATGATTTTGTTTCAAAATTTATGGCGGAGGGCAATGCAATGTGGGATAGGCATTTTCATCTGTTGATGTTCGTTGGTAAATGTTTTTTGGTACCCTAGCAAGGGGGTTGTGACCCAAGAGAGAGCCCGTATACACACACGAAAATAGCTCACTCAAGTAGAAAGTAAGCCCGTACGAAAAAATAAAGCCCACATAAGTGAAAAATGATTATACACAAATGAAAAAACGTGATGCACAAGCGTTTGAACCCCAGACAGCGAGAAAGAAGTAACAATCCTTACCACACAGATAGGGAGCCGTTCTTGTTGGTAATTTAATGAGCAAATACTCTTTCCTGCCTCAATTGGTGTCGGGCCGCCCATCAAAGACATTTACGAAGCTTGTTGTGGACATTTGTAGGGAAAAGTTTCACTGCCTTCTGCGAACATGTAATTCTCCAGACAGCGTGAGAAGTAATGTTATTAAGTACCATGTGCAAACTCCAATGATCAATCGTTTTTCCTCACACCCGCCAAACCTATGAACTACTCACCTTCTTTTTATACAAATATGGATTATTCTCACTTTTGGATTACATTTTATAAAATCTATAACTGAGACAATCATTATACTTTAAGGCTTATATATAGTTATAATATTATAATTGATATAAAATTTGCCCAAAATTATATTTGCAATGGGATCTTACCATTACACTTTCATCCTTTAATTAGCCAAATGCCTCCCAAAATTGCACAAGCATTCCTCCTACAAATCAAAGCTCTCGCGTTTGAAGAAAATTTAAAATTTCATGTAGAGAGCACTACTATTGTAAGGATAATTGTCTCAACAAATTAAATATGAGATAAGAAAAAGTGAGTCAATTTAAGGCTATATTTATTTGCGTTAAAATATATAGTAATTAAATACATAAAATGATTAAAAATAAAAACCAAGGTGATTTAAAAAAGAAAAAAATTTGAACATCAAATCTCAACTTCTTTTGATTCTATTTGTCTTTCATCTTTAATCTTCTTTTTGAACCACCAAACAAATAGCCCATTGGCAATAAAAAGACCTAGCCTCAACACCCATTATCTGCCATCCCGATCCAATTGAATGTCTTAGAACTAAACGATAAATATAAAAGCAAGGATTGGTTGAATATATACACACTATATTGAATGCTGTTGTCCTCTGTACCAATGAATCCACTGGGGCTCTTTCAGATGACGTGACATTGAGATGTCCTGTGTCTTTTATTTTAGGCCACTTATTAACAAGGAGTTCTCCTATGGTAACATTTACCCAGGGTAATCTTACATTGCGGTGAAAGTTGATAAAATTTCTCAGGCCTTCTCCATGCCACTATTTATTGGCGAAATTGCAATACTTTTGTATGATATTATAAACTTTTAATTAGATTATATGATATCGTAGAAAATTACTTTATTAAAAGGTCACTAGAATACTGTTTGCTCCATATCATTGATTGAAAAGAGTTAGTGAGATAAGGAAAAAGTAGCTTGAAACAAGCATTGAAATAGAGAGAAAATGTGTCCTAGTCATTGACCCTTTTAACAAAACAATTTTATGCAATATCGTAGAAATCTAAATAAAGTTTTGCAATGACACAAAAAGGATAAAAGTAGCTAGAGAAGTTTAGGGAACCCCCCCCCCCCCCCCCCCCCCCCATTTTCAATTGGTAATGGTGATTGTACAAGAAAAATCCGATCATATTAACAAGGGAAGTGGATTTCTACTCTTACCATTATCAACGTCAATGTCCCTTTTATCTTGGGAATTGTAGTAAGCTTTTGAGGTTACCGAGTTACAATTTAGAAAAGCTCAGGATGAATTGTCTACTCTTGTTGAGTATTCATGTAAAATCTATTCATACTTTGTGTTACTTTATTGATGTATTATCCACTAATTAGTTTATCAATGTGCCAACAACAGTTGTCGAGGGTGAATAAAAAGCAATTATATTTAGACCACTCTCTTGTGCCCCCACCAACCCCAAGAGCTTCACCGAATTTCTGGTGTTTCTCTCGAATGAGAAGGCTTTTACAAGACTTCCGTCGATTACATTATGTTAAAAAAAATAACCGTCCAAGGGTAAATTTGTCCTACAATAAAAATGCAGTTGAATGAAGCCATACTGTCAGTCGTCAATTAGTGGGTTATGGTCTCGTCTTGCTAGTGGGTTTTTGAGATCCGACCACAGTTTTCAATCTTCTAGAGGAAACCTCCCAGTGGGCCCAGTCCCAGGCCCCACAACACTAATCCGCCAGATGTTTCACATTTCTTGCAGTACAAAAGGGTAAGGTTGTAATAAAGGACCTTTGCATTAACCACCGGCTTAATTTTAAATATTTCTTTGTAGAACTTCTCGTAAATTAATGTGTGATATTATACGATTTTACTATAACCCACAGCCTTGGAATATTATACAGGATAATATTTGTGATATCACACGCGACCGTAAAATGCGCTATCACAAGGTTCTAAAATATCATATGAGAAAAATACTTATAATTTGCTCTCTCGTAGGTGAATATCAGGTTTAAAGACGACTTTCTAGAAAATATCCCATTATTCATTGGATCCTCCCTCCAGACCAAAATTGAGAAAAGATCTCAAATTCTTTTATGTATCGTTGCTATAGACGACTTCCCAGACAATATCCCATTATTCATTGTATCCTCCCTCCAGACCAAAATTGAGAAAAGATCTCAAATTCTTTTATGTATTGTTGCTATTTTACATTAGTGCATAAATTTACCTCAAAATAACAAACGATTTTATACAATATATCACATAATTGAATTAAAGAGAATGTTTGGATGATTTTCATGACTTTATTTTTCGTCACAATTATACTATATTAAGCTAAGAGCCTTTTTAGATAACTTTGACCACTTGATTTAATTTTGACTGTAACAACAATATAACTTCTCACTTCTTATAAGTACTCCAATTTCTTATAACCATCCGTTACCTTTTTTTTTCTTCTTTTAACTTCTACAAATTACCATTTTCCCCGCATCTCCTATTCCATTTCTACTTATACTTTTTCCTTTACCTCACTTTTCATGCTTCCTTTCTACTCTCCCCACAGTCATATTTTTTTCTTCTTTCTAAAAAATCATTGTATGCATGAATATTTTATTTATATTTTTATATAAATAAATATTTAAATTACATTATATGGACGCACCCATGATAAATACGGATGATTGTTCTGGGACCAAATAATCCATGACTAACGTAACGTTGGTCATGTTGGGAAAAATCCCAAATCGTAATGACAAACGTGGAATAGATGCAAGTGTTTTTTTATTTTTTCTAATCTTGGAGTAGAAGGTTGGCGGCTTCTTCTCTCACGCTTCTTCACTCGCCTTTCATTTCCCATCTATCTATTTTTTTAATGTATAAATTCCCACGCACAATCCTCAGCTGGCCATTCTCTTTTCTCTTTCTTCCTTCCCCTTCTCTTCCAACACAGAAAGAGAGAGGGGAGAAGAAGAAAACCAGAGGAATCGCCCTTTTCCTGAGCTTCTTCTTTCCCGCTTCGAATTCTCAGCTGATTCCATAGATCTTTTAAGCCAGAAGCTCTGTTTTGGAATCATCACAAGAATTTGTTGTTGTCTCATGCAGAGATTGGTAATCTGGGAATCTTCTCGGTTTTCCGCCTTAAAACTCTTCGATTTCAAAGTTCGGAGGAAGGATTTTGCAGAGCATCTTCTCTAAGAACAAAAGAAGGAAAAAAAGGAAAAAGGTGTGAAATGGGTGTTTTCAGAGGTTTGTATGAAGAAATCGCGATATATCTTAGCGTTTTCCCATTCTAACATCATTTGGAAAACTTTTCGCTGTTTTCAGCTTGAAACAAGGGTGAGATGATTCGAATGAGGGCTAAAACTTCCACAAAATCCATGAGTGAAAGCTCAGATAGCGGAAGCATCGGATCAGAACAGGTCGAATGGGAGCTCAGGCCTGGTGGAATGCTTGTGCAGAAGCGAGATCCGGACTCCGATGGAGATCGAGCTGCTTCTATCGTCAAACTTAGGGTTAAGTACGGCTCTTCTCTGCACGAAATCCACATCAGCCCTCAAGCAACTTTCGGTAAAATCCCCTCTTTTCACATTAGCAATTCGGTTTTAGTAGAACAAGACATCCATTTCTCAAATGTTGCTTGTTTGTTTCTGGTTCTGTAATCGCAGGAGATTTGAAAAAACTGCTATCAGCGCAGACCGGATTGCATCCACAAGAGCAAAAACTGCTATTCAAAGGCAAGGAGAGGGATTCCAAGGCCTATCTTGATATCTCAGGTGTGAAGGACCGTGCCAAAATTGTCCTGATCGAGGATCCGATTAGCCGGGAGAGACGGTACCTTGAGATCAGGAAGAATGCTAAGGTGGAAAGAGCATCCAAATCAATCTCTGAAGTCAGTTTAGAAGTTGATAAATTAGCTGCTCAGGTGCACATTCCACCAAACAAATGGCGAATACTAGCTAGAAGAAGAGATGATGATAGATTTGTTTTTTTTTTTTTTTTTCCACTAAAAATGGTTTAGTCTCTGATGCAGGTTTCTGCTCTGGAATCTGTAATCTCAAAGGGAGGGAAAGTTGCAGAGAATGATGTGTTGAATCTGATTGAGCTGTTGATGACGCAGTTGATTAAATTGGATGGTGTTATTGCAGAAGGGGATGTGAAATTGCAGCGGAAAATGCAGGTATTATACTAGAAATTAGTGGTGGTGTTTGGGTTTTCAATGATTTTGATTGGGAAGTGTTGGTTAGTTCTTTTAGTGCTGTTGGAATATTTTGTTTTGGTTTTGTTTTGGCTCTTCTTACAATGAATTTATTTTCTGTGGAAAGTGGTATCCAAGGACTTATAAAGTGGCTTCAGTCTCTAGTCTCTACTGTTTTCAGTTTCTGATGTTTGATGTGGCTAAACGTTTTTAGCTGTGAAATGTGTTTATAGTTCTACCCACTTTTGTTTCTTGAGTCCTACGCCTTGTGGGAAACATTTTCACCTCAGAAAGTAAAAACCATAGAAATGTTAGCTTGGAACAAAATTTTCCTTCTTTCTCAAAAGAGGGCATCATTTTCCGTGAAAAATTGCACACCCCACAAACGTATCCAATGTTTTTTTTTTCTTGGTTAACACATATCCTAAATGTCAGAGAAAGGGTTTTCATATGCCAGAGCAATTCATTCCATTCCTCACAATGCTTTTTGCTTGCCATATATACTACGTAATGAAAATTTAAAATCCAAGGAGTGAAGCATTTAGTGTTTCATTTTCTACAGATATGAGTGTCCACAAATATGACCTGAATATTGGTCCATTTTGGAGAGAGAGAGGGAACATCAAATAACCAAGAAAAGGCCCAACCCTATTCATGCATGAATCTTGTCCCCTGCATCTGGAAAATCTGAGTTAACTTGTAAGTTATGTTGCTCGAGATATGGCATGGATATGATTGAGATGCCATGGACATGGATTTTACATATGAAAAGTGAAGCATTGGACATGATACATTGATCATTTTGAAGGATGTTTTGTTCTTTCCATGACTAGAGAATAGAGATGAATGAATTACATGTAATTTGATTTACTAAGAAACTGTGGGCAAGGCATTACAGGGCCTAGGTAAAGGTGGATTCCACTGCCTTGTGTTGCTGCTGTTCACTATAAAGTTTTTCTCAATTTGTATTACATTTATCTTCAGGTGAGGAGAGTGCAGAAGTACGTGGAAACACTTGATTTGCTCAAGATCAGGAACTCCACGCCTAGCCTCCACCACAACCGAGGGGTGCCACAGCCAGATACAGCAGCGGCGCCTGTCGTCGTGACGACAAAATGGGAGACATTCGATTCGGCACCAGCGCCGTCGAGCTTGACCACTACCACTGCCGCCACCCCCAAGCTTCTTGATTGGGAGTTCTTTGAGTAACTATTCTCAGGTGTGCTTGCATACTTATGAGCTGTGTGTGAGTAGTTTGATTGTTTGGGGCCTCTTCTCTTTGCTATTTTTTCATGTATATGTCAATTTAAAGAGAGGTCTTTGATCCATCAGAAATAAAATGGGTTATTGATGATGATGGTTTTTAGCATTTTCTTAAATGTTGTATAAAAGAGGATGAGCAATAAATGGGTTATTGATGACAGTTTTTAGCATTCCTGAGCCTAAGCTATATGTAAATTTCATTGAAGAAATTATGTTTTTGGTAAAAACAGGGGATTTCATTATTTTTGATGATTTAATAATTAATATGAGATGATAAATTTGGATGCTGATTAAATATGATTTTATCATCATTTTGATCCAGGACACACCCTTACAGGGCCCCAGAATCTCTAGGCATTATTAGTTTATTTGTCTTTTTTTATGGGGTTTATTTGTAGGCCCTTAAATCATCAAAAAGGCACCACTAGGCATTATTGGTTTTTTCCATAACCTCTCTTATGTAGAGCTGTCAATGTACTCACTACTCAGGTCTGGCCCAGCTTTGCTCTAGTCTGAGTCTGATGATTCAGGGCTCAGCCTGCCCAGTGGGCCAGCCCACTCCAGGCTGTTGGACTCTATTTAGAAATAGAATCCAATATTCACATATGTATATTATTTGTGGAAAACTTTCACATGTGCATGGTGTGCATGCGCACTGCACGTCCCCGAGGCAGGAGGATCCACCTTGATTATCACATGCTATGGGTGAAGCATGGTTTGGATGTGTAATTCACGCGCACCATGCATGCGTGAATATGTTCTTATAATATGTATATCTCATTATGTAGTCAATGCTTTTTAAATGTGTATTTGAATGGTGGATGGTGGATGGCGACCTCTTTGATGATGGGCTTTCAATGTGATTGGGCCTCTCTTGGATTTGGGCCCATCGCAATTGGGCCTTAAGCTAGCAGGACTCAAACCTGGACTCGTGCCCCTCAATCTTTCAGCCTAGGAAGATCCGGCCCGAATCTGTCTATTGAAAACCCTACGCCATTAGTTAAGCTCTCCTTCAATATAAAAGATTGATTGTTTTGATTTCCATCAGAATGTCTATCTTCCAATTATAAAAAAAAAAGAAAAAAAGATCACAATTATTAAAAACCTACCGACCAATTGCTTATTATGGGGTATTATTTTTTTAAGGCGACTATCTTAACCAGTAAAAAAACATTTAATCGAGGGGGTTGGGCCGGCTTATGGGGAAACTGCGCTATGCTTAATTAGGTTGAATTGGAGTGAGGCCGGGTAATTAGTTTAGGAGCACTTACTGGCAAGGCACAGGCAGGCCTGCCCATGGGCAAGCTCATTGTGGGCCCAGTACATTCTGGGCTGGATTTGGGTTGTGTTAAAGACCTTGTTATCGTTCTGCCCGACTTCAGCTCGAATTGTTAAGCTTGCTGAGCCTGGGCTTACGTTAAAAGACTGAAAAGAATGACCTACTCCAGCCTGACAAGTTCAACACAATCAGCACAATATTTTGAAAATAGTGTGTAGAAATGCATCCCAGCCTAGGTTTTATTTCGACTGATAGATATAGAGATTAGAGAGAGTAAAAAATGGGTAACATCTAATTATCTCTTGGCCGCCGTCAACTGAAAAAGGTTAAAATTATCAGGGCCCAACCTTGACAGAGCCTCTTTGAGAGGGCTACCCTGGGGCCAACTTTTATCCTTTCCATTGCATCTTCCTAACAAGCAAATCCAATTGAAGGGCTAATTTTGGATGTGGCTCAAGCCACTCAACCATTCTAGGACCTAATTAAGGTCCGTTCTTACAATCGGAACTTGATTCCTCTGTAATTAGTTCATCTTCAGGGTCTTCTTATGGTTGTGAATACTTTGAAAGGAAAAGCTCCCAAAGGAAATAATTTGAGTTCTTGCATGGCAAGAGTGGGGACAAAGGCAATCTCTTGTTATACTTAGCCATCGAACCTCTATGAAACGGGCCGGACCCAATCTAACGTCTTGTAACTCCACTGCAGTCTCGCAATTTACTATTAAAGTAAAAGTGATGTAAATCATCAAATTAATAGAGAATAAAATATAAGGGGGTTATGATGATATTTTGCCTTTTAAGGGATTGATAGCTAATCTTTTTGACGTTTTGTGTAAAATGTATGTGGTTTTTTTGTAATTTAGTGGAGAAAGGATGTTGCTTTTTGTTTTTTTTTTTTTTTTTTTAAATGAAGTTTTGAAGATGTACGTGTCCTGATAATAGCATCTGTTCCAATGATGATGATGAATTCATTTAAGTTCTCTCTCTCTCTCATTGATAGGATTGTCAATGTACCGGCCCAACGCAGGGCCCAATAATTTAGGATTTGGACTATTTAACAGGCCGGGTCCAGAACCTTATTACGAACAGACTTGGCCCTCGGCTCCAGGTCCATTGACTCTTGGGTTTTTTCTTATGAGAAGGCTTCGAGATAATATTACTAAGAATTAACATATAGAGTCCACAATTATGTTCTGCACAATCAGATTAGGCATAGATAACCACCAAACCTCCATGTCATAAAAAAACTGGGCATGCCTAGCTAACTTGTGAGCTATTGCATTGCCCTCTCTTCCTACATGATCTACTTCATATATATTGAAATGATGCAAAAAAAAAAAAAATGATTTCATTGAACAGAGGGCATTGTCTCGAAAGATTACGACAAGATGGGTTAAGTGCCTCAATCGTCCACAAGGAGTCTCCTTTAAGTCTGAGATCACGCACACCAATGGTATAAAAAATCATTTGAAGACCTCGCAGTGCCGCTACTGCATCAATATCACCAGCCTCCGCCAGCCTTGCTCAAAGCCATGATATCAGTTTCCTTCTCATCTTTGTAGGATAACTCCTACACCTGCTTTCTGCACATCTTCAAATATGGCACCATCAACATTTAGCTTGACAAAACCCTGTACTGGTGGGGGATGCCAACGTAGAGCTTTCTCTTTATGAAGACTATTCTTTGATATTCAGACTAAACTGAAATCTTGAATCAAGGCAAGTGCATCAGCTACTACCATCTTTGGGTTGGTGAACTTTCTATTGTATACAAAATAATTTATTCGATTCCATATCCCCCATGCTACTGTGAAGAAAAGCTCCATATCCACCCTCGGGATTTTATCAGCCAACTCCCAAGCCAATATACCAAAATTATTCGTCATAGTGGAAAGAAAATCGCCCACGAGATAGCATTCTCTCCAAACCTGTTGCGCCTGAGGACATAAGCATAGTTTTGATGTACTCTTTTAAATTATTTGCTTCTGATAATTTTTTAGATAAAGATTTACATATTTTTCTTTCATTTATATTTGAAATAATGTGTTATAGCTACATAATTAAATCCTTAAATTGGAAATGTGTTTCACATTTTGTTAATTCATTTATGTTGTTGTTGTTTTTTTTTTTTTAATTTATTTTCTCTCAATAATATTTTAAAGAAACAAATAAAAAATAATATGTCAAAGAAAATTCTCATCCTAAAATTGCCAAGTAAGCTTTGCTACGTCTTTATTTTGCCAAGCTTATTTCTATTTTAATTTTCTTTTAGTTTCTACATTGATTTTAAGAATTGGTATCATTCCATCCACGTCCATCACTCTCCAACTCTCTATATGAAGAAGGAGAAGATGCAAAACAACAACAGGATGAAGGTATATTTTTTCAATTGGTATCATTCCATCAACGTCCATCACTCTCCAACTCTCTATATGAAGAAGGAGAAGATGCAAAACAACAACAGTATTAAGGTATATTTTTTCAATTGGTTTAACATTTTAAAAAGAAATAACTTGAGAATGGGCATTCCTAATTGCAAGAAAACTCAAGCTGTTATTATAACTTGCAAAAGTAAGATATAAGGTTTTGATATTTATCATAGCTAACTCATGTAAAACTCAATTGATTTTTACAGTTATTTCTACTCTAATCTATACATTTATAATTTTCTCTCTCTTTATGCTTAAAAACTATATCAAAAATTAAAATACGTGAGAATTATAAATTTTTATTTTATTTATAGATTGTGTAAGTTTAACTTATTTTCTCTTCTTTATATTTTGATAGATAAAACTTAAGAATGATGAATAATATAATTATTTTTCTTTTAGATTTTTTTTCCTCCCCAATAATATATATCAAGTTTTAAATATATTTTCTTTCTTTTGCGCCAGGGCTTAGCTCGGGCCTTCGTTGCTAGTTAGACCGAGAAGCATAGATTTATCCACGCTTTTGTACATTTGTCTATCTAACGATTAGTAGATTATGATTGACCCGCTATAAGTAATTTTGATTAACTTATTATTGAACTACAACTTTTAATATTTTGCTTAAACCAAACTAGCAACAAAAGCCCGTGCTAAGCCCGGGCCCAAAAAGATAAATATATTAAAAATTGGAAACATATATGATATTGTTGTTATCTCCAATACTATTTGAAAAATAATTAGCTAATAATTTGAAATGACGTGTTTTTAATATGCACTCTAATAGCAACTGTACCAAAATTATTCTTAAGAACACTTTATTTTCCACGGGATCACTGAACATGAGTCATATGCATAATAATATATTAACCCTTATATTTATGCTAATAACACTATCTTGTGTTCAATCTAATGGTGCGGCCACACAAAAAATTTAGATGATCATATTCATAGTGACAATATGGAATGGTAATGTATTTCCATTTGTATGATGTTCATGTGATTTAAAAATCAAAGGATTGTTAGGCATAATCAAATTAAACAAATGCAAACAAATTTTAGTGCCCTAATAGAAAAGGCAATGCAAGAAATTTTTACAAAGATGCATGAATGAAAAGTTTGTGACGTTTAAAAAAACTAATATTTACAGAGATTTTCTCCACTATTTAGGGAACTTCTCTTAGAGAAAAAATGGAACTTAAATTCAAAATGGCAAACCCATTAACTAAATCAAAGTGAGGGGCATATTATCTATTACTTAGGGCCCACCTATGTTTGATATCAATTAGGTCCCACATTACCTATGCCAACAAAAGTGTCAGAATAGAGCCTGCATTTGGAAGAGTCTAGCCTAATACAAATTGGTTTTGGCAATCTGTATAAGTTTGGTCCAATAGGTCGAACAAATTATGATTCAAATTTACGATGGGGGTGGTTTTGAATTGAGGAAATAATTTCAATGAAAGAAATTTGTGAGGTGGGGCCACTTATAACTTTTTTGGCTTTATATTAATCTATAGTTCGTGATTCTTAGATAAGCACTACATGATGGTGAAGATTTTTCTTTGGGCCACCCAAGATGCAAAAAAATTATGAGGTAGGCGCATTACATAAAATTTCCAATATTAAGAAGGTAGGTCTATTGTATGTTCCAATAGATTAGATTATATTGATTAGGATTACAAAATGATTTCAATTGATTTTAAGGGTGTGCCCATTGTATGTGCCAATAGATTTGTAAATTGCAGTTTGAGAATTGCGTGTAGTGGGCCGTAGCATGCAGTGAATGTGGAAAGTGGGTAATAAATTATAGGTGGAGTCCAGAAGAAATTGAGAGAAATTGAATTGGGTAATAAGTTATAGGGAGGAAATGTCTACATTGATGGCTCGATGAGAGAGTGGATGGAGATCTCATGGGTTGCAAAATGGACTTGATTAGATTTGAATGAGAGATAAATTAGGAATAATTGGTGGAGAGACTCTTATGAAAAAGATCCGGAAAGGAAATTTAAAATAGGGTGGAGATTTGGAGAGGTATGTATAGTGGCCCACGTGAAAGCAAAAGGCTGTATTATTTTCTTCTATATTTCTTTGAAATGAGAGACTTTTTAGGAATGACGTGGCACTCCTCACAACCCTCCTCCCCGTTTGTTTTGATATACTGGAAGAGTAGTCCTGCTTTGATAAAAAAGTAAATAATATTTTAATTAGAGATATTTCTAATTTTTAAATAAATTATAAATAAAAATTAATATATAATACATAATACAAACACAATTAAAACTGAACTTCAAAAATCAAGGTTTAAAAGAAAAAAAAATAGGTAAAATGAATTAATGGAATCATCTTTTATTGATTGTAATGCGCCTAAAACGGTAACATTGAGTAATAGAAATCGAATGAAAAATAAAGTGAAAGAAATTTATGGATTGTCACAAAAACCCCAATGCAAAATGCAGCTTATTTTAAAAGAAAAATGTAATTCATGTTAAAATATTTACTAAAAAGAATACAAAAGAAAAAACAAGTATAATAACAAAAAAACCAAAAGAAAAGAAAATCATACCTCTACTACTTGAATCTGACCACAATAAAAGGAAGAAAATTACAAAAAAGAACTACAATAAAAAATCTATAACAAAAAAGAAAAGAAAAGAAATCATACCACTTCGTGAATAAAATCTCTTGTTTTCCAATGTGGAATAACATTTATGTCTCTTTGCTTTCTTTTTTTTTTATTTTCAAGAACAAAAGAGGACTCAATCTCTTGTAGATCAAGATCATTAAAATAAAAATATTCAAAAACCCATGGATCTATTAAAGAATTATTTTTTCAAAGACAACATAAAGTCCTTGTAGATGAAGTAGATCTAGGTGATGAAGCAGCAAGATATAGGTTGATGGGCTCAGTTTGTGGGTTGCACAAATCGATTTGTTAGTTTCAATGGGTGGGTCAAATAGGCGGGTTGGATAAGTTCAAGGGTAAGTCAATAGTGGAGAGATTTTAAGAAAGATTTCTTTTGGGGTGGAATCTTAAAGAAATTATCTTGCAATTAGAGAGAAGTTAGAGGAGATTTTAATTGAGATATTTTAGGAAAGATTAGAAGGGCAGTTTCGGAATGTAGAATTGTAAAAAGTTTTAGCATGCGTAATTAAAAAAAATTATTAAAATTTATAATTATAGTTTTTTCTAAAAATTTAAATAAATTATAAATGAGTATTAATATAAAATTCAAAATAAAGATGGAAACTTATTAGAGAAATTTTAGGTAGCTGGAAATATCTAGAGAAAGATCAAGTAAATAGTACAGATTTTGGGACCTTGATTTTATTATACTTATGCTTAGCCATAAATTGAGTGTCATTTCATAATTAAATGTGGATTTTGGAATTAATTGTCTTCCAGAATGGGCCCCACAGAGTAATTAATCATACCAAATGTCCAAAGAAAAATAAGGAGAAAAATGTCCATAATGGGCCAATAGACTAACCTTACTGAATATTGAAAGAAAAATGAGGAGAAAAAAGTAACAGAATACAGCATATGAAAGTGGCCCTCGCTTTGGTATAAAAAAAGCTCTTCGTGCGTTGGTATAAAGAAAAAGTGGCCCCCGTAAATTGTGAGTTTGGAAAGAAAGAAGACTTGGATTTCATAATGGGACTCATAGATTTATTCGGTTAAATTAGTAAATATAAATGATTATGTATTAAGTGTGGATTTTTAAATTAATTGACTTCCACAATGGTTCCCACGAATTAACCATACCAAATATTGAAAGAAAAAATAGGAAAAAAAAACGTAGAAAAATACAGCCTAAGAAATTGCTCCAAATTTCTGCAATTTGGATTTGACATGAGGGTCCCACAAATTGATATGCAAAAACATTTAATACATACATGTTTACCAATCACTAAAATCATACCCAAAGACTCTTTATTCTTTTTTTTTTTGTTAGCTTAATAATACGTGGGGCCCATTGAAGGTTACTAAAGAAAAGTTATTATTGTATGCTTTGTTATAGGAAAGGGATAAGTATTTTATTTCAAGAATATCTTAGATTTGCATTGAGATATTTTAGGTGATTTAGTATTAGAGAATTTGAGTTAGTTTGGTGAGATTAAATTATAATGGTAATTTTGGAATGTAGAATTACAAAAAGTTTGAGGATGTGCCACGTGTTGCTCCCTCATGAAAAGGGCTGATGTCTTTTATTATATAATAATAATTGTAACTGTTCATGGGAGTGATGGACTTATATTCGTAGACATGGTATCAACTATTTTATTGAACCATATTTTTTGGTAGTTAAAAATACATAAGAATTGAATACATAAAACTCTTTCCATAAGGAGTTAAAAATGAAGATCATATGTGAATCTTTAAAAAATATAAATCAAATAACCTTTCTTTTTAGGACAATAGAATGAAAAGAAGATGAGAAAATAGGCCCTACAGAAAGCGATATCAGCCATCGGATTAAAGTAAAGTGTGATTAAATGGCTAAGTAATAATGATCCATTAATAAATTTACTTACTATACACACTGAGGCAATTACATTTTGGCAATCCAAGTATCCATTAGATGACAAGTTTCATCCCTTAAAACTGTATAAGTTTTCGGTCCAATCAAACTTACATTCTCATTCACACAAATATAATTTTGCTGGGTTTTCACAAGTGATTAATCTAATGATCAACTTTACTTGTTTGAGTCAAAATTTGATTATTGCATTTACTTTTGGAGGTGTACTTAAATTATCTTGTTTAGATCCATATTGTGTGATCTCAAAAACAAAAGAAATTGCATAGAAAATTTGATTTTCTCAGAAGAACTTCTAACCGACTAATGCACCTAAATGCTAAATGAGGTTCCACTCAAAGGTAATTTAAGTGGTAGGAATGGTGCTTTAAAGTTGAAGACCCACGGATCGAATCCTGGGCTGTGTGTGAAATTAAAGTGCAAGCACCAATCAACTATGAGTGCATTGCCTACGGCGTTGTGGCTCTTTGATCGCCTCCAAAACTACTCCAATCACGCGCTTCTCAGGATGTCTGGGATTGGGAGGGGATGGATCTCCTGCAAATCCTACTCCCCCCTCCCCCAGTGTGAATAAACTTGGTTTTTCCTGAAAATTTTCAAACCAAATATTGACAGTTGTAGCGAATAGTGGACTTATAGAGGTAAGAACAAATGGGTACATCTTCTCAAACAATTTGAATGGTCACGAAGTGGACCACACATACAAGTTTGATTCGATCTTATATAGTCAACCTGGTGTTCCCATTCCCCACTACATAGTCAGGTAGACGGGTCAGGATTGATCCAGTTAATTAGACCCCAACACCAATATCAATTTGACATAAAAAAGGTCCAGATCAGACTCTCAGGGTTGGGTCCATGGTAAAGTGGCAATGAGCCTATGAGGTCTATATTGACCAGCGTAAATTAGTCAAATCAATTAACCAATCATTAGGAAAACTACCCACTTAAGAAAATTGACAAGCCAAAAGAACGGTATATACCATCTCATGTGCGCCGAGATCTTTCACATTTCTTCATGGCTGTACTTTGATTTCTAGAAGCCTATGATTAAAACAACATTCAAAATCCTCAAATGTCAAGAGGTTCTAGCAATACAACTTCCTTAACTTCAAACTTGTCGACTTTGATCATCATAAGACTCATGAATGGGAACAAACACATCACTGTTTTCAATGGGTCTAAATCACCCATTTTATACGGGAACCCACTGAAAGAGAACCTATACACTTTATTCATAGAACATAGACGGTGGTGGGGTGGTTCATTGATTTGTTTTTGAATCTTCTGACATTTTTACATTAATCAGAGAGTGGATCATTCAACCCCCAAATCAAAGCAAACACTCAAACGGGACAATTCAGCCTATATATATGAAAGCTATGTTCCCATTTCAGAATGATTGATCTGCTGGTGGTGTCAGACTACAGCAAGTCCTACATCTGACCAGTGTAGATTGGCCCAAGCAAAAGTGGAAGTCAATTGAAATGGGAAAAAAAAAAAAAAGAACACCTTCGTCTTAAGGCTATTTTAGGTGTAAAATAAAAATGTAAAAATTATAATATAATCCCCAAGATGACTGAGGATTAATGGTGTCTAGAATTTCAAACAGGAACAGTTTTCCATTAGCAATGGTGAAGCCTAAGTGGCCATAGACTAGGCTTTAGTTTTTGGATTGAGTCAACATCCAAGAACGGACCACGAGTCTGGGATCCGTGAATCCTAAACCCTCAATTCAAGGCTCCTTGTGACAGACATCACATGCCACTTATGATCGTGGAGTAGGGCCGCATTTTGGGGTTTACTTTTTGACTTTAGTGTCCTTAATTACCCATATGTTTAGTTAGAAAAACCATATCTTTGTTGACAGTAATTAGTGGGGCCCGCATGGGATTTGTTATAGTAGGAAACTAAAATGTAAACATTAGCAGCTGAATGGCTTTGTGGTAGAGGCATTTTACTTTTTTGGGACGAGTCTCATTTGCTGTAAGTCAGACCTGCACTACTGTACCACTCATCCAATGTAAAAAATATGAAATACAAGTATTTTTTTTTTTCATCCAAAGGTATGAGTATTTTTTTTTTTTTTTTAAATCCAAAGGACTACTTTCTTACCATTTCATGGTCAGTAATCAAAATGTCTAAAGCCACGAAAATGCACAGGAGTCTAATAGCCAAAAAAAATCATCAGATATTTTGGTTGTTGTAGAGTTTTTCTTCAGAGGGAAGAACATACAAAACTATTTATCATTAAAGTGAAAAGATTAAATGGTCTTTTAATTTCTTATATCCGTCTTAGTTGCACATTGTCTTTCACCTTTCACCTTTCACCTACTCCACTTTCCAACCTCTCCACTTTCATAAAGAAAACTGTCCAACACTCTCTCCCTTAATTCCTATAGCTTTCATTGGAGAACCTTTTGAAAACTAGGCTTTCAATGAGATGTTGAGAACGCAAGCATCTTCAAGTTAGCGCATTTGGTTGCTTGGATTGAGCAATTTCCTTTTTTTTTTTTTTTTTTAGAATGCATCAGGCCTGCATCAAGGAGTCTTAAAATGGTACATTTTGCAATATGTATGAGTTTGGATGGACTTTAAGGGCCTCTTTGTTTCATGTTATTGAACCTCTAGGATTGTATTTTTATAAGGTTAAAAATAAAGAACCAAAGATGAATAACTAAGAATGACCATTAGATATAATCTCCATTTATTTAGAATATAGAAATAAATATCCTGTCGACACTCTAGTAATTCAATACCCGGAAAAGTCAATGTCATATCTAGATCTCTACCTAATTAATATCCTTCACCCATAACCTCTCTTATTATCTTTTGATGGAGCTCATCTTACCATGAATTCCTATGCATTCTATGAAAACAAATGGGCCCTTAAAGTTTTTTTTTTTAAATTTTATAGAGGTCAATCAAGATGACTTCCTTCGCGGGAAAATGCCTTAATCATTGCGTTGGTCGCATTAAAACCGTATTATTTACTGCTGCATTAAGATGACCATCATATCAATGACTTGGAGTATGCCAACTTGTTCAAACTAAAAATCCGATCATACCCCACATTCTCAGCAGCAGCATTACACATTTCCCCTCCATTAGCTTGAAATCTGGGGATGCATGAATGTGCCCACGCAGCCCACCTGCCTGCATAGGTAGATGGAGCTGAGCTGACCCTAAAAGCCCACAGGAAGTTCCACAAAATAAATGTGTTTCAGACCAAGTTCTCAACTGATGTTACTTAATTTACATTGTCAGTCAAACATATAAGACAAGTTGGTGAGTCATGACTTGCTCTGTGGCAGTGAATGTAGACCAAATGTTTGCCCATTTGTGCTCTAGAATATGCTACTGGTGGATGCAGAGCCTGTCTGCCAAGAGACCCAATTTGGGCCAGACTCGCCTAAGTCCAGGCCCTAGTTCGCTTGTGGTAGAGGAGCCTGAATTTCTATTTGGGTTTAACAAGCCCAAAGGCCCCTATATAATCTATCCAAATGAAAACTGGATAGGCCCGTATAGAGCTTGTTGGTATATTTGGATATCCAAACTTTAGGCACAAGATTATAAAAAAACTGAGAAAATCTTTAAATTCCTTTGTAATAAGTTGGATTGTGTAATATATTATTTCCTTCTTTAGTATGTATGGTAGAACTGGAAAAAAGAAATGAGAATTGAGCGCATTCAAAAGCATTTTAGGGGTAGCATGAAAAGATGATAAATTTAGAGATACTGGTTTGAGATAGTTTGGTCATGTCCAATGCAGGCCAACGAGCTAATGTATAAAGGTCGATGGTCTCTCAAGGGAAAGGGTAGGCTGAAGAGGACTTGAATGAACGTAGTAAAGATATAGATCTAAATTTTTGTTCGGATAGATAAAAACGGCAAAATAGGATTCACGTAGCTCACCACAACATAATTAGAATAAGGCTTTGTTGGTAATTATTTTATTACTTTTTTTTAGCATCATATGGTGTGTGTATATACTTACATTATCCGCTCAGGCCACATTTACTGAAATGAGCTGCAAGTGCCAATGAGGAGGGCCCTGTGATCAAGAAAAGTCCAACACCCATCCCCTTGCCGAATTGGCATGAGATCCAATTCGATTCCTTCTGGGATTATGTTGGCTGTATGACATCCATTGGGATGATGCTGACCATTGGATCTTACACTTCAATTTTTTACCATTAATTTTGTAGGGCTCATATCTTGATCATCTTAGATTCTTTAGATTGAGAATTAGATACACCCTAACTTCAAATTTGCATAACAAGACCCTACAGGGACTGAGACCCAAAGCCGAAATCGAGCCCATAAAGAGTTTTGAACCTTTAAGTTGGATTTGAGTGTACCCCTTGAGACCCTATGTGCATTAGTTGAGTAAGTTTGGGAAAACGGCAAGGAAAAGTGCTTTTTGTTTGCTTTTCCATGGAAAAGTGATTCTTTCCATAAGAAGTAATTGTGGCTTTCCATCAATATTTTCCCCTGAAAAGGCACCGACCAAATGGTTCAAGAATAAGTGTTGGACTGACTTGCCCTGAAACTTTACACTCAAAAAGCCTTTTCAAAATTATTCTTCTCATAGTACTGTATCATGCCTAAGTTGAGAAAGATAGGTTGGCGGACATGATGAAATCTTCATCATGGAATTCTCTATCTATAATGAATCTCATTGTCCCTTCCCATGTCATTGATCGACTAGGTTCATTGAATGATTATTGATCTCCAAAGGCCAGGACTTTATAGGGTTCTTTCTGAGTCAAGTTCTTTTGAAGCATAAAGAGCCAAACCGTACGTAAAGACCCCATGTGGTAATTTTCGGTTTCACCAAAATCTCACAGTTTTAAAAAGCATTGTGTGCATGGGCAGTGATTTGTGGGACTAGGACAAGGCCTTGTGGTGCTAACTGAAGTACTCCACCTTTTTAGTAGGCAATTAGCATTTTTTAACTCACATAATCATTTGACCTGATCTTACTTCAATAAAGTGCTCCAAGGTTGGGATCTCACACAAATGACTGTAGATGGTGTCGTATCAAACTAGGGACAACAATATTATTCTAGAAGTGCAATGAGTTATTTAGAGTCATCCATAGATAAGGGGCAAGAGGTTTACAATTTCTTATTGTTATGTTAAGAGTGTTAGTGAGAGTTTAAAAAGTTCTTGTTAGGATTAAGAGCTTATGACATAGTACATATATACAAGAGTTAATATATGATAAAAGGACCTTCATACAAGTATAAAATAGGTCTTTTTATATCTTCTCCTTCACATTTAGGAAGAGTCAGGAGGCTTTCGCAATTGGGTTTTTTTTATCTTCCAAAAGACGTGCAAGTGATTTCATTTTGATTTGTTATGTGTATCAGCATGACACATTAGAAAATATTTTATTCGCCTTTTGTTGTCAACAAATATTGTTGGTGTGATTTTTGGTCGTGATCATTTTGCTAAGTCTTGAATTATAGAATTCAATCAAAATCACATTGTTAGTAGAGGTAGCATAAAAACTTTTTAATACTTCCCTATGGGTAGAGCCCACTCCTCAACAGTTGTATATAATGATTATATGGATCTCACTGTTTTGACATGCGTTCAAACCTAGGTTTACTAGTTGGTCTACAACATTAGACGCCTGATTTTTTCTATTACTTTGTCTGGTAAATCTAGTTCGCATTCATCATTAGTCTGTCCCATTTTTAAAACTTCAAAGAAACTAAATTTACATAAAATCAGCCATACATTTTTTGGGTACCCTAGCCAAGGGGGCTAGGACCCATGAGTGCATCCACACAGCTAAGGAGAGAACACATGTATTACACAGTGAGGAGGAAGTTGCATATGTTGGGAGAGAGATATACTAAGGGATCGATCATTAGACAGGGTGCAAGGCAGCGTTCCTAGCCAACTAAGCGACCCCTTGATCTGAAATTCCATCATACTTACCATGAAAAGAAGACTCAATGACTCTTCAACATTAGCAATATCACTATCCATAGAAGGTACTACAGGAAAAACATCTAATATAGTAAAAGTTAGATTGCTTGAGACTTTCGACATTCATGTATTTTTTTTAAAATATTATTTTTTACTACTTTTTAGTAAAGAGGCAAAAATATTTAAAGCAATACAGCACAACAGACTTGCAAAATAGCATCTAAAGTTGCATTTATCTTTTGGTGATAATTCAACAAAGATTTCGCCCTAGCAAGTGGAAGCCAATATCAGATAGTTGGAATGCTGGACTCTCTTGAAAAGTGAGCATCGATGAGTTCTTCATCAATTTCTCATTCCGAATGATTGTTTGGCTTGTTATCTTTACCTTTATTTAATCTGATTGTTTGGCTTGTTATCTTTACCTTATTTTAATCTTTCTTTCATCGTCCAATCTTAGAAACCGAGGTATTCTTTTCTTTTCTTTGAGGTGAGTTGGGATATTGGCTCACCAGTGGCACTTTTGCAGGAGTACTATCATGCATGTGAAACTAATAAAGCAACACCAGTCAACCATGAGTGTTTAGCAAAATATATTCATTTTCCTTCTTGGAGAGAAATTCTTCAAAAGCTTAAAAAGCCTTTCAATTAGCCTTTAGAAAAATAAAAATCAGGTTAAGAAGAAAGTCATAGCATTTCATTCCCAGTAGGACTCTTCTCTTGAGAACAGTTTGATGCAAAAAAAATTTTTTAATCAAAAGTCTAGAATGCGCATATAATTAAGAATTCTATTCTTTTCTCTAGGAAATATAGCAATTCTTTGTTAAGGGATGAAAGAAATCTCATGCAATTGGCCCTTCTAATATATAATCTAAGTGTAGCTTAAAAGCTCACTTTATTACAACTAGGATCGTTTGATGACTCAAATGCATGCAGGCTCACAACACGCATGATATGAACAGTAAAAGTTCTATTATAGCAATTAAAAAAGATAGGCAATACTTGTCTCCAAATGAATTTATTAGTAATATGCCAGACTCTATTTAAAATTATACATTTTCCACTATCTATAGCTTTCGGCACAATAGAGAAAATCTCAATTACATCATGTTAGACATGAGTGGTCCTCATGACCATACGTGCTACACTGTTGGGACCCACGGTTTGAACCCACTAATTTAAGTTACTTTTCTCTTTTTAGTTTTTGTTTTTACTAAGTATATCTTGGATTTAATTTCAGTAAGCCCAATAAAATAGTACTCTTGTTGGCTGATTTGAGGGAATTAAGGAAACTTACTTTTGATTAGATTTGTTTGATGGGAATAAATCTCTTTAGGGCTTATCTATATATATGTTTTTCCGGTTCTCTCTCTTAACCTAAGAGATCTGAAAAGTATCCATCAACTTCACGCATATTGGAGTGGGTAATAAGGGAGATAGGAGAAAACCCTACTTGAAGAAAGGAGATCCGTTCATCATCAAAATCATGGCGCAATGTACGCTTTTATTATTTTAGATTATCCATTATTAATGCATAGATCAAGATCCATATGTTTGATTTGTATTGCAAACCATATTGAATTATTACAATTGGAATCAGAGCAGTGGGTTGGGATTTATGCATTCAACATTCTTATAAATTGGATAATATTATATGGACAAGTGTTTCCAATAAATCAAAATCTCAGATTAGAGCAATGCAAATCTGTTTGCTGTCATTTGCTTCTGATCTAATCTAAGACGCCAAGGCGTTGCACGTTTTCTGTTGTCTTCACATTTCGTCCATCTGATGCACTGCGCACCTTTTTAAGCATGGTCGCATCCTCATACTGCTTTTAAATCTCTACTGAATGAGATTCTTGATTCCGATTAATTAATTTGTGTAACTATGATTCATTGTCTTGATGCGATTTGTGGGTGTCATGATCATTATACCTTTTTCATTGATTACCTTTTTGTATTGTAATCGGCATGTGTATGGTCATGATCCTCCGTGATCGATGGAATTAAAGGCCCAAAATCTTTTTTATTTTTAGAAAGACTTGGATTTCCACTTTCATTACTCTGTGTACAAAACGTGGTATAGTATATTTACTTGATACACATTGATGGTGACACCTCATGCGCTTCTCTAAAACATGGACCCAGAAAAGTAACATCATGGGCGGTCCCTAACTCTATTTAAGATGAGGTCTGGTCTGCTCAGGATGATGGCACTGATCCAATAACTTTTTGCTAAATTTCTTAGATTTCTAGACAGATACTTTTATGTACATGTATGGCCGATCACATCCGTAGGTCCCAGATTTTAATGGATTTATTTATATTATTGTATAAAGGTGGGACTTACCAAAGTTTTGAGTGCAAGCTGTTGCAGACGGTCAAAAAGGCAATATGGGCATTGTAGTGCAATGCAGGTAATAAATAGAGAGTGCCACTCATGATTCTTTATTTATTTATTATTTCTCCTTCTGTTTTTTTTTTTTTTTTTTTTTTTTTTTTCAACACATGTACAATAAATTTGTATGGAAGTCTAAATAAGGTAGTTTCTATGGGTCCTTCAGGAACTGATCCAGCACATCAGAGCCATGTTTTGGGATAATGAAATATCTGCCATCATTCTGTGATCAGCAATTTCAGCCAGATCATATGTTTAACCGTTGAACCAGTAATCTGACCATAGCGTGCACATTCGAACTCGGATTTTCAATCCGTCCCTCGTTGTATGCTTCTGAGGGTCCGATCTATCTGATCGATCGTCTGGATCATCCATTCATTCATTCTGATTTTTTACTGAAAAATTCAATGTCCAATTTTAGGTGGAATAATTGAATGGATTATCATGTGATTGTTAAGTTTGTTTGCTATAATTTTATTGTGCATTTTTTTTTTAATTCCAATTTCCTTTTGGTGGGTTTGATATCAAGGTTGGATATATAATTTTATGTACTATTCCTTGTTTACTTTGGGTCATTTTGGAGATATAATGGCCCATATCTTATTTTATCCACTAGTGACATAATAACCAATCTAAATTAGACTCCCTTTTATAAATGCTATTAACTCAATTGAAACCCATAGGTTTAAGTAGTGTGGAAGTCACCAAAGTGACCCAATTATGAAAAACTTATAGGTATCAATTGAAATTTAAGACCCTTAACACTATTTCTTGTGTAAGGATAATAGCATTAGACTTACAATCCTAAATTATGAGAGTCGGAATCGGCCCAAAGGTACGATCGCCACTCAAATAATTATAAGACCGGAATAGGGTAATTTGATATACGTACCTAATTGGTTTTGGTTCCTATACCCAAAGGTATAAAGCCTAGCGAATTGCATTCATACTATCACATTAGCCCTATGGATAGATGGGTTTTATCCACGAGTAATCCAATTTGCATGTTGTAGTCTCGACCCAAAGGAGGGACCGCGATGATGAACTGAATCACTTACCATATATGCTCTATATATGCACCGAATCATTCTGGATTAATGTTTTAGCGTGAACTCAAAGCATTAAAGTAATTGAGCATTTTTTTCCCTTTATATTTCAGTATTGACTCCCCCTGCCTTGAATGGACATCTTTCAAACATTCTAATGTTAAATGGATCAAAAGAAGAACTTTCGTTAACCTTGGGTTGCCTAAACTTGGACACTACATTGATGGAACCCAAACCTGCTGATCTTACTGATAATAGCTCTCCAACTCAGAGAGCATATTATGAAAAGTGGAACAAGGCAAATCGTTTGAGTCTTATGATGATCAAAAGGTCCATTGCGAAAAATATCCATGGTTCTATCCCGGATAATGAAAATGCTAAAAACTATCTCGCATCAGTGGACCAACAATTTCAAGCATCAGACAAGGCTTTGGCAGCTACCTTGATTTCCAAATTATCTTCTATGAGATATGATGAAACTAGTGGGATCAGGGAACATACCATGCAAATGAGGGATATAGCGGCCCAACTCAATTATCTTAAAATGACAATTTCTGATAATTATATAGTCCAATTTATTCTAAACTCCTTGCCCCCTCAATTTGGTCCTTTCAAAATTTCATACAATACCCAAGAGGACAAATAGACTACGAATGAGTTGGTCTCAATGTGTATACAAGAAGAATGCAGACTTAAACAGGAAGGGCAACTTCACAAAGTAAATCTCGTCTCCATCAACCCTTTGAATAAGAAACAGTTTCCCAAAGGTAAGAAAGATTTGAAGAAGAAAGGCAAGAAACTTGCTTCGATTGATCAAGTCTGGAAGAAAGGTAGTGAATCAAGGTGCTTCTTCTACTACAAAAAGGGACATCTGAAGAAAGACTGCTTGAAGAGACAAAAATGGTTTGAATCTAGAGGTATACACAATTCTTTTGTTTGTTATGAAACAAATCTTTTAGATGTTCTTTCAAATACTTGGTAGATTGATTCTAGTATCACTGTTCATGTGGCAAATTCCATGCAGAGCTTTCACTCAAGCCAGAGTCCAAACAATGATCAAAGGAACATTTTTATAGGAAACCGGCTGGAGGCGGAAGTGAAAGCGGTGGGAACTTGCAGATTGATTCTTGATTCTGGATTTCAGTTGGACCTTAATACCACCTTTTATATTCCTACGATTAGTAGAAATTTAATTTCTTTATCTAGACTTGATTTAGAAGGTTATACCTTCCCTTTTGGACACAATACTTTGAGTATTTATAAGAATCAAGTTTTAATTGGTGGTGGTATTTTATGTGATGGTCTATATAAATTGAATCTTGATCAATATTTTGCTAGTTCCTTACTTACCATGCATGAGAATAATATTATGAAAGTTGGTATTAAGAGAGGAATCTTGAATGAAAACTCTTGCTTTTTGTGGCATAAAAGACTTGGGCATATCTCTCAAGAGAGATTAAGGAGATTAGTAAATGAAGGGGGGTTGAGAGCCCTATATTTTACTGATTTTGGTGTTCGTATAGACTGCATAAAAGGCAAGCAAACCAAAAACACCAATAAAAATAAGGCCACAAGACGTTTAGAACCACTTGAATTAATCCACACGGATATTTGCGGTTACTTTCCTACACCATGTTATAGTGGTCAAAAGTACTTTATCACTTTTATTGATGATTTTTCTAGATATAGTTATGTTTACCTATTATATGAGAAATCTGAATCTTTGAAAGCCTTTGAAACCTATAAGGCCGAAGTGGAAAATCAGTTAGATAGAAAAATAAAGGCTGTGAGATCTGATAGGGGGTGGAGATTATTATGGGAGGTATGATGAATCGGGTCAAAATCCTGGCCCATTTACTAAATTCTTGGAAAGTCATGGTATTCGAGCTGAATATACCTTACCTGGCTCTCCACATCAGAATGGTGTGGCTGAAAGACGGAATAGAACGCTTATGGAAATGGTACGGAGTGTGTTAAGTTATTCTACTTTACCTGACTTTATGTGGGGAGAAGCCCTAAAAACAACTACATATCTTGCTGTCAAAGAGAAAGTTCGGGATGGTTTAGTGTCTATAGAGAAAGTCAGTACAAAGCTCATGATTGCAGATCCTATGACCAAAGCATTACCAACAGAGACCTATAATGATCATATTAGAGAAATGGGTCTCATTGTGTTACCTTAATGTATGTGGTTGAAAGGATTTATGCTATCTACTTAGACATTTTTGTTAATCAATTTTTCATTAATAATGATTATGTTATCTTGCTTATTTTTGTGTGCACAATTAATTCATTATTTAAAAGCAAGATAAATTTCAGTTGGACCAAAAAATAGGAATTTTTAGTCCACTCCTATTATTTTCCTCGATTTATGACTTGATTAAATGGAATTACTAATGTTGTGGTACATGGAAGGAATTATATCGCAAAATTTATGTTTGACCGCCATGACTCGCATTATTGATTTCATTTAATTACAATATATAAGAATTAGCATAAACAAGATTGACTGTGCTGTTTTTTACAAATGAGTGGCCACTCGTTGGGATTTTTAGATTTCGTTGAATCCAAGTTGAGTCAAAAATATTTTTTTTAAACCTAATTCTTTTTCAAAGTTATATCATAAAGGTGGATTACTTTTATATGGTCGTCTTGACCAAGTGGGAGATCACATATGTGTGGTCATTCAGACCAATTGAGAGATTGTTATACATGAGTGGTTCTCATGCCACATGTACTACACTGTTGGGACCCACGGTTTGAGCCCACTAATTTAGGTTACTTTCTCCTTTTTAGTTTTTGTTTTTACAAAGTATATCTTGGATTCAATTTTAGTAAACCCAGTCAAATAAGACTCTTGTTGGCTGATTTGAGGGAATTAATGAAACTTACTTTTATTAGATTTCTTTGATGGAAAGAAATCTTTTTAGGGCTTATCTATATATATAGTTTTCCGGTCCTCTCTTGTAACCTACGAGATCTGAAAAGTACCCATTAACTTCACGCATATTGGAGTGGGTGATATGAGAGATAGGAGAAAACCCTACTTAAAGAAAGGAGATCCGTTCATCATCAAGATTATGGCGCAAGGCAAGCTTTTATTATTTTAAATTATCCATTGTTGATGCATAGATCAAGATCCATAGGTTTGATTTGTATTGCAAACCATATTGAATTATTTCACATCACTCAGCATGGCCTTCCTTCCATGTGCCCCCTCTTAGCTTTTCAAACAGATTCAACTATAAACTATCCAAACCCCTCTAAGTCTTCACACCCCACTCCACCTAGAATTCATAGTAGGACAGCCCTCTGGTGAAGGAAGGCGGCTGCCCAACTTTAAATCCTTGGCGGACAGTTAACAACTACCGCCTCTTACTACTTGGGTAAGAGGCCGTTCTTCATTCAGTCATTATTCACAGTTAGATTTATCCACAGGCAATACTCACACTATATAGTTGTCAATTTTCAAGGATGTAAAATTATAGAATGAGATCACTTGATCAGATTAACATAGTACACATCCATAATTGACTTCTCTCCCTATCCATCCCTCTACATTAGGATGTGTCCAAAATGCTTAACTTTTAATTAATTGCTTTTCACATTAAAAAAAACCATAAAAATAGATTATATGAAATAATTATCATATGCAATCTACTACATGATTATTTTACTAAAAAAATATTTTATGGCTGAACTGATTTCAACGAGAGAAACTTATAGACTGGATTACAAATTAAAAAGACAACTAGACATTGGTCGAATACGTTGACCTCAATGAATTATTGTAATATGCAGATGATAAAGACTAAAAAAAAAAAAAAATTAGTACTACACAAATGAATAAACATGGAGCACACACACGGGGGGCCAAGTTCATGACTAACCTACGGTGTGATCCAGAAGACAAGGTGGGCAGTGACTTTTGAGAGACAGAGACGTCAATCTACAAACTCTATCTGATCATTATAAAATTATACCAAGTACCTCAATCAGTGGGATGCATGATGCATTGGTGCCTCCTCAAGTACTGATGTAAAGTTGGTTCTGATGTTGAGGATGAGCTGGTCCATGTTCCATGCAACGTGCACATCATACTAACAGTACTCCATCCTAGCCGTCCATCACAGACTGGTTTCCTCAGTCTTTTGACAGTTCTTATAGAAAGGTGAGGTGGGGAGAATGGACATTTCTCTGTCCCGATATATGGTACTGTTTATTTGTACGGTGGAGTAAAGTAATACAATTAATGGTATTTTAGTTATAAATTTCTTTGACAAAGGTTGGATGAAGGTTTGGTAAGGGCGTGAACTAATGAAAGATGAGAGCGTTTGGTTCCATGGAACTAGATGGCATGTATTGCCGCTTGTATAAGAACATTCTCCGTCTCTGAGACTACAAATTAACAAAGCAATGTTAAGACACCTGATGTGTAAACGTTGGAGTAATTTCTTAATCCATAAAGATATCAGAGTAGTTTTTGTAAATAGAAAATGGAATTTGGCTGTGAGAAATTATGATATGCTTCAAAAATCATTGGGGAATTAGTGTATTCTATGAGCAGTGTTTTCTGGCTCTGGTTGGGATCAAGAGAGCGTCTGTATACACCGGAAGATAACTCGTACAAGTGGAAAGAAGTCTCACACAAGTGAAAAGAGGTGGTGTACTTAGGGTACGAACTTCCACCACTTAGTTTAAAAGAATGGATTTGAACTCCACTCCACCGTGGGAAACATAAAATAAACACACTCAAGATATATAAGTATCCTCAATTTGTATGTCAATAGGAGTTTGCTCACATGCAACTGTTTTTATATAGTTAAGAGTTCGGCTGGATGGAACGTTTGATAAAAAACATTAGCAGCACAGTTTTATGCATGTTCGTTGTTACATTTTTCATCCAATGATCAATCCACCGGTGGGATAAATACGACCCATTATAGTTATCAATATCATTTCTATTTCGGTCTACCTCTCACAGTGAAAATTTTAAACCGAATCAAAATTTCAACACATTTTCTCATAATTATATATATAGGAAAATAAATTATAAAAATATAAATATAAATTTAATCCAATCTAATAAAACTTTTTGAAATTGTATTTTGGAAAAGTATAAGAAATACAAAAAAATATATATGTATAAAAATTAAAAAAATAATTACTTATGTAAAATACCTTTTCGGCCTGGATTTCGGCTGAAATTCACTAAATTCCAAAATTTCGGCCTAAATTGTCTGGGAGATGCAAGGGTGAAGATGTATGATTGATTGATTGGTTTGAGTGTTGGAAGGGTGAGATATGGAGAATCTGCCTCGTAAAACGCGAAAGCATTTTCGCTCATGCAACGCGAGGCGGCTACTACTTATGATATTTATTATATGGGAGAGAGAGAAGGTACGCACGCGTGATGTCATGTAGTTGTTTGGAATGCGCAGGGAGCGTACGCTTCGTTGCGGTACGTTCCATCTTGGTAGCCTAATAATCCGGACCTCTTTCTTTCCGGTGATAACTTTGTGATATGACTTTCTCTCGAAGGGTTTTCCATCTTTTGACTATGAGGGAGGTCCCATAAACTCGTGCATCTCTAATGTGATAATACAGTTTTAAATCTATAGTATTTGAATGCAAATAGGGATTTTAGGTCGACTCAACTCAACTACCCTTTAGAGTTATTTAATATGACTCATTTGAGATCCCATTTTGGAATGGTACAGATAGAAATTGAAAGATTTATATAGGACACTCCGAATATCAAATTTGGCTATTATTTCATGCTCCTAACCTATTTATTTATGATCGACTAGTCTAATTTTTTTGTATGGGTATATAGTCGATCCAACGGTTCGATTCGGTTGAGTTCATTCGTAACGGTACCAAACCCTTGGAGTTGTGACTATTAAGAGGCTATATCCATTACAATGTTTTGATAAGGTGATAGGTAGGTCCCACCTATAGTTCTCACCAATAAAAGATTCGGGATTTTCATTTAGATGATGTGGACAAAAATCAAGTTAAAAGGTTAAAATAAAGAAAAAAAATTATAATATCATTTAAAAAAATTTTCAAATAACATGAGTGCTCTCGCACATGCATAGTTACATGTCCGTCCAATTCTCACCGTGAGAATAGTTCTCACCTTTTTTTGTTTTTTCCTCTTTCCTTGCGATACTTTGTATCTTCTTGGGTTGCACTTGCACATGAGCTCTTTCTTTCCGCCGCATTGTAATCATTTGCATACAAAGATGGAGCCAACAGTCGCACGTGATCCCGCCTCGTTGTCTGAATTGGCAGCTGCTCGCGCGAGTATTCTGCGCGGTCTTTGTCTCCCTGGACTCGACCTAAGCTAAAATAGGCCTGTCTCTTATTAGAGAGCTGATACCTGGTGGTGGTAGTGGGCGTCTTTCTGAAATAAATTATTTCAAAGAGGATGTGCATAGTTTTCAATAACCTAGGGAGATTTCCACAAAACCATCCCATTCCCACTTCTTTAATGGAATTCATTGAATTCTTATATACAGAATTTTGAGCATTCAATGTTCCATCATAAAGTTAAGGGGATGAATTTTTTAAATTCCCAAACGTCATTTAAGACTTTTTAGATAGTTGGATTAATTCTGATATGCTTATAAATAATTGTGGTACTTGCAAATGTCAAAAGATAAAAATATGTCCAAAAGCTTCCAACATAGTAAACTCCAATCAGAAACTCTAATAAATAAGCAAGGCCCTTATAGGAATTCCAGAATTTGTTATCTAGAGCATTTAAAGAATCCCATATATGTCCCCCCCAACATTGCATTTTTTAATGCTACTATGTACCTTAGGCATATTTTAGATTTCTATCAGAAACTCCTATAGGGGAATTCTGGTCAGAAATGCTTATAACCAAATATGCTTTAAAGGGAGCTTCGATGGAGTGAGTGATTAAGTGAAAGGAACAGGGCCTATACTAAGGCACACTTAATGAAATTTAATCCGTTCAAAATGAATGGCAGCCCTACTTACTTACAAGATGCCTTTTCAAATCTTACCTTAAAACGAGTTGACCCAATCATAAATTTAAAATCATCATTAATACAATCCAATTGCATGTGTTAGTTTTGTTGTCAATGATATGCTCAATTATAAGGAAGCTCCACAATGCTTTTTACAAAAATATGAAGATGTTTCACAAATTGAACTGACGTTCATTTTGAGTCTCTCAAATTCTTGGTTTGGCGGGCTCCATTGTGGGTCCCACTCTTTTCGCTCAATTAAAGCATGTGACGAGGTCATCAAGAGGTGATCAGGGATAGACATGACCACAAACTATATCCATAACAGCCTTCCAATGGAAGGCTTGAAAGAAGTGTGAGTGTGTGTAAATAAAGGAGCAGATAGTAAAAAGTTGCTATGACAAGAATATGAATTTCCTTAAAAAAAAATTAAGAATACGAATTTCCCTATTAGCGCAGGGGTCCGGCATCCTCTGACTCGTTTATATATTTATTTTAAATGAGGCTATGAATTAGAGAAGACTTCAAGATGTAGGACGGTTTGACATGGAGAAATCATGAGTCATACGAGTGGAACTCAGCAACGGGTCTCGCTCTCACATATAGAAAATTCTAACTCTCAAAATAATTGCTCTCTCGTATACTTGATTTTATCCAATATGAGTTGGTTCCACCTTGAGATAGACCTGTTTATTAAAAATGTAATTAATGATAAGTTTTTGTGGTGCGCAAGACTCTTATAATTAATGAATTAGTAGAATGCTTCGCTTTTGGTATTTTTCATGTAGGACTTGAGTTTTCAAAGAAAAGAGTCTGGATCCCCTAGATACTATTTCATCCAATCCGCATTCGCCAACTGTGTAAAATCTCTTCTTTTTTTTTTTTTTTTTTTCATTCTTAAAAGGGCGCATTAGCTGGCATTAGATTTCATACAATTGACAAATATGGATTGGATGAAATGGTAACCCCCTATTTAAAACAGGGGATCCGGACTCCTTAAAGAATGGTGATATTGCAGTTCTTTAATGAGCAGTGATATCCCCAAATGAGCTAGGATATCACCGTTAGTAGACAAAAAAATAAAGATAAAAGAAAAACAAAAGAATAGCGGTGGGAGGGTCCCTCTTTGTAATATCAAAAGCTTGGGTCTCCTGTCGTTGTTTTAAGGTTTAAGGGGATTTTTCTTTCCAAAAAGCTATATTTTAAAACCTATCAAATTATGTCCTTTTCTCTTAAACTTCTCAAATGTCAATTCTCTATAAGATATGACCATATTTTATTGGTAACATATTTTATTGGCATTTGTCATGTACATAAATAGTTTGACTGTGGGCTCAGCTATAATTAATGTGGGCTCAACTTTTATTATTGTGAAGGCCTCACATTGCCGCATTACCCCCATTATCCTCTAATTTTCATTTGGGGTCACTTCATACTGTCTTTTCTTTTAATCTTTGTTGTAAGTCTCTTCTTGCCTTGTGGAAATAGAAAACCTCTTCAATTTTGTTATTTAGCACATATCATCTGAATAATCGAAGAATCGGATATCCGTTTTAACGAAAAAAGTGACAATGAATAATTCATTAGTCTCCTAATTGAATTGGATTTCTCTATAGTCCAAGCCTAAGAGCGTCCAGCCTCTAGACTCGTGGCATGAACTAATACCATCCAACAACTCCATCTGCATCAAAACAAAACAATGTTGGAGGAGCCAAAAGTCATCTAAACCATATAAGAAATCAGAAAAAATGGATACATGCATCTTCTTACATGTCAGTTTCACGAAGGGGTGCAGCTGCCGTTTGTTCAGGGCGCATGAGAAGTATGACAGAAAACGTTTTCTGCGATTATAATAACAACATCCGAGCGTTGAAAATGCATGTAAATTTTAAACAAAGATGTGTTTCTGTTTGTTGACTCCTTAAGAATTGCATGCCTTGTCGGAATTGTCTGTTGCTTGACATTTATATATGTCATATCAAGTGTAAAATAAAACCCATAAACAAGGTGTTGGGCCCATGGCCTTTCAATGTTTTGAGGGAAGAATTTTAAGGATTCCATGAAAAATCATGCTCTTGGGAGATGCGAACTGCTACGTAGATTAATTTATGTGAAAGTGTAGGTCGGTATTTATTTATTCTTGTGCTAGTAAGGGCTGCAGCTGACTTTTTATTACGTATATATTTGAAGTTTTAGAGAGGGCTTGGCTATTGGTCTTGGTTATAAGTTATAATTGGAACCCCCATTTAGTTTTATGATTGGGGGATGTAATATAATCAAGGTCTGTACTTACTAGGCTTTAGGAAGAGGCAATTGCACCTTGTTCTAGAATAATACCATAAAGATGGGGAAATAATGCACAATCTTCTGCGTAATCTTGGCAGTTGTTAATGTTAAATAAGTGCCAGTCTTTTTGTTCTCAGACATAAAAGGTTTTATTAATTTAGAAATCCAGGTCAACTACGCTGACCATCATAGTCAATGCTGATTTTCAATGAATTGAAGAACTTTACTAGAGTTTTTACCAAAAGATTGCGTAGAGATTCAATAATTAATGATTAATAATCAGGATTTAATCTTTTGCCAAATGAAGATGTCCTAAGTTCAAGGTGCCATGAAGTGACAGAATTGCCCAGTGCGACTCTTTTACTTTTGCCACCTTTTCCTCTCTTTTTTTCCCATCTCCATTCCCATTTCCATTCCCATTCCCATTCCCATTCAACCTGATAGAAAACCAATCCATTGTTAATCCATCGTTAACAGTACTCTTTCTCTTCTTTTTAACCTAGTCCCTTATTTTCTCTTTCATTTTATCTTCCCATCCCTTATACACTCAAAACATAGATATAACACCAATTATCTTGATTTTAAAGCATGAACTCTCTCCTAAAACAACAAAGAATCTGTTAGAGACTATTTGTTAATAATTTATTAGGATGTTAGAGATGTTAGGATTATCAGTAGATTATCCTTATCATCAAATTAAGGATAGTTTGTAGTTGCTTATAAACGTGAATGTTTTCATTTAATGGAACTTACGGCAATTTTACGGGAACAGAGTGATTCTTGAAATTCTATAGAATCTATCTTAAACTTAATTTTGAAGAAAAATCCTTCTCAATAAAGAATAACCCGGCCATCTCAAAATCTATTTTCTAGAAGAACATTTCTCCAAATTATTAAAAAAAAAGAAAAAAAGAAAGAAGAAAAGTTGTAAAAGAGGAGGAAGAAGGGAATTATAGGGTTGTTATACATATATATAGGGGGACGCTAGAAAATTCCCCGGACATTTTTATGAAGAAAACGCCCCTTCTCAACAACCGCAGTGAGAATGAAGAATTAAGATAATTATATGCTGACATAAGCATCTAATTTAAGAGTCTTATTAATGGCCAAATTCCAACTTCCATTATCTCCTGCTTGAAACTTGCTAATTATCCTATTCAATTTCTTTGCTAGTCGATCATATCTCCTTGAAATTAGGTAATCCAACCTTGAAACCAATTGCATTCATAACGATTTTTCTTTCATTGGAATCTTTTAATAAATTCTAGGCCTCACATGGACCGACATATGACCGACAGCTGACCGAAATTCCCTAATATAACAGTTTTTACATTCTGGAATCGAAATCGACAGCTGACCGAACTATGTTCGGCTAACCGAACTTTCTCTGATAAAAAAGACTTGAAAACATGATTTTGAGAGGAAAACTTCGTCATGGAGAACTAGGCTTGACTAGAGGCTAACATGCTTGAAGAAAAGAGATTTTAAAATGCAATTTTAAAACATGTTTGAGAATGCCTTTCAAAAAACTTTTGATGCTCAGATTAAAAACCAATGATGCACGAAGCTTCCAATATTCTAAGAAGTATGAGTTCATGAGAGTTTAAGCTAATAAAAATGAATGCATCCAATCAAATTGCAAACAAATAAAAACCCTAACAATCTCCCCCTTGCAATTTGATGGCAACTCTTGAAGCTTGACTCTTTTTCTATCTTCAATGATACTTGGACATCTTCTTCTTTGGATCAGGGAGCTTTGGATATAAGGGAACATTTGGAATTTTCTTCCGGAAGCAATCTTGAAAATTCAAAGTCATTTGTTTCTCCCCCTCCACATATGCATGACTTTGTAAAAATATACCAATAAAGCTTTACTCCCCCATAATCAAAGCCAACTTCTCTATTTTTCTCCCCCTTTGACATCTAATTGCAAAGTATTATGCCCATGAAACAATAAAACACAGACCTTGTTAGCAACGCCTGTTTATCATAAAGAGATGAAAATGAAACATAGAAACAGGTGATTTAACCAAGGAATTAGTATTCAGGGCATGGGCCAATGCCCAATTGATGTCGTAATTTGATAAAATGATCATTTCCAAGGGGTTTAGTAAAGAAATCAGCCAATTGAGCATCAGTGGGGACAAAAAATAGCTCAATGTTGCCTTGATCAGTATGATCATGCAAAAAATGATAATGAATGTCGATGTGCTTGGTGCATGAGTGTTGAACATTATTTTTAGAGATGTTAATGGCACTTGAATTATCACACATGATAGGTATACATTGTTGTGGAACATTATAGTATAAGAGAGTTTGTTTCATTCACAACAATTGAGCACAACAACTTTCTGCTACTATATATTCCGCTTCCGCAGTAAATAAAGATACTGAATTCTGTTTTTTACTGTGCCAAGCCACTAAACAATTTCCTATGAAATAGCAACAGCCATTGGTGCTCTTTCTATCATCTATGGATCTTGCCCAATCAGCATTACTGTAACCAATCAATTGCAATGTAGAATCATGAGGATACCAGATACCATATTGAGAAGTCCCGTGAACATATTTGATTATACGTTTGACAGTCTTAAGACGAGATTCACGAGGATCAGCTTGGTACCTTGCACATATTCTAACACTAAAAGAGAGATCTGGTCTGCTAGCTGTAAAGTAAATGAGGCTTCTTATCATACTTCTGTAAAGTTTTTTGTCATCCTTCTTACCTTAAGGGTCACTAGATGGTTTTGAAGTAGATCCCATGGGATTACAACTAGCTTTAGAGTCTCCTACACCAAACTTCTTGACAATTTTTAGAGCAAATTTGGACTGGTTTAGGAAAATACCCTTGTCAGTTTAATTAACCTGGGGACCGACCAAACTCATCTCAAACGTGGAACTCATTAACTCTGAAAATCTTTGAGCAAGTCTTTCTGAAGTAAATAAAAAAACTATATCATCAACGTAAATATGAGATACAAGGATATCTTGATCAATCTTTTTGATAAAAAGGGTCTTATCTACTTTTCCACATTCAAACTCATTTTCAATCAAGTGACTTGTAAACTTTTCATACCAAGCCCTTGGCTCTTGTTTCAAACCATAAAGCGCCTTTTTAAGTTTATAAACATATTCAGGATGATGAGGATCTTCAAATTCTTCTGGTTGTGTAATATGCACATCTTCCTCAATTTCACCATTCAAGAAGACACTTTTATGTCCATTTGAAACAATTTGATCCCCATACTACTCGCATATGCCAATAATATTCGTATAGATTCCAAACGTGCTACTGGAGCAAAGGTTTCTTTAAAATCAACTCCTTCTATTTGAGCATATCCTTTGGCTACAAGTCTTACCTTGGTCTTTACAATATTTCCAGATTCATCTGATTTGTTTTTGTAAATCCATTTTGTGCCAATTGGATTTTTCTCGTTGGGTAGGGGAACAAGATCCCAAAACATCGTTCTTTTTTAATTGACTCAACTCTTTTTGCATTGCTTCTATCCATTCAGATTTAGTTTCAGCCTCTGAAAAGTTCTTGGGCTCTATTTGAGAGACAAATGAATAATGAGCACATAAATTTTGAATTTGTCTTCATGTCATTAGCCCACTTCTGATGTCTCCAATGACATTATCCAATGTGTGATTATTCATTAATCTGGTTGGTATAATGAAAGTAGATTGAATAGCTTCTTCATTTTCTTTAGGCATAGGTTGTTCATTAATGATTTCAGCTTCATCGTCATCTTGCAAAATTCTTCCAATTTGATTACTTTCATCAATAACAACATGAGTTGATTCCATTATAGTCATGGTTCTATGATTGAATACTTTATATGCCTTGCTTCTATCAAAGTATCCTAAGAAAATTCTTTTATCTGACTTAGGCTCAAAATTTTTTAACTGCTCTCTAACTCTCAGAATGTAACATTTACTTCCAAATACTCTCAAATACCCTAAATTTGGTTTTCTTTCAAAATAAAGTTCATAAGGGGTTTTCTTGGTATTTTTTGTCAGATAAACTCTGTTTATCAGATAGCAGGCAGTATTGACACCTTCAGCCCACAGATTGCGAGAGAGGTGCTTCTCATTAAGCATGGTCCTAGCCATTTCTTGGATTACTCTATTTATCCTTTCTACTACTCCATTTTGTTGAGGTATTTTAGGAGCATAAAATTGGTGAGTTATGCAGTGGCTATTACAAAACTTGGCAAAATTTTCATTTTCAAACTCTCCTCCATGATCATTTCTAATTTTTCAAATTTTACAATCTTTTTCGACCTGTATCTTGTTGCAAATTCTTATGATATTGTCTACAGCATTTGATTTAGTATGAAGAAAAGCAATCTATCCAAAACGAGAATAATCGTCTACCATAACTAATATAAATTTCTTTCCTCCAATACTCTTTATGTAAATTTGGACCTTTTTGTTGCTGCATTCCAGCCAAGTTTATCCAGTCCATGCAGCTAAACCAATGGTCAGCTCCTCAAGTCCAAGATGAAGCATCAAGTTCCCAGCCCAATATAGCAGTTCCAAAGTTTTTAATGCAATATGTGCTCCTCAGTAGACTGTGCCTTGAAAACTAGCAACTTTAATGACAGAATAAGGGGAGCAACAACTTTAATGACAGAATATGGGGACTGTGTTCAGTTGTTTTTTAAAGTAGTATTTTGTTTTGAAAATTGCTTTTTTTAATGTAATCTTTATTGCATTCCTCTATATAAGTCCTATTCTGTAAGTAGGAGGAAACTTATTTTGTTTATAATCATCTATTTTGAATAGAAATTCTGAGTTTCTGTTTTGACTTCCTTTAGCTATCCTGTTCTTGTCTTTACTTGTTGTTTGCCATCATTTGGTATCAAAGTAGGTCCTCTGTATATCCAATGGAGGGTCGTGGTCGCATAAATGGTCGTGGACATGGAAGGGGGCATGGAGGAAACGCACCTGACGTCACCCAATTGGCTGAAATAGTACAGCACCTATCTAAGTCAGTCAATTGTCTGCTTCAAGAACATGATCATCAAAGGCATGGAAGAAGAAGGAATGGATCAGATGAAAGCTCTTATTCAGGAAATAGCTACAACTGGAGTGATTCTGATAGTGGATCCAGCAGTAAATCTGCAAGGCGTCATCACTATCGTCGCCAATCTGATGCGGGAATTAAAGTCAACCTCCCAAAATTTTCAGGGAACCTCTCTCCTGGAGAGTTTCTGGATTGGTTGAGTGCAACAGAGAAATTCTTTGAGTGGAAGGACTTATCAGACTCCAAGAGAGTGAAATTGGTCCCAACAAGGCTTCGGGGGCTTGCATCGACATGGTGGGATCAAGTCCAAGAAGCAAGAATGCGAAAGGAGAAAGAGAAAATCCGTTCTTGGTCAAAGGTGAAGGCCAAAATGCGTGAGCAGATCCTCCCTGCGAATTATTCTCAGTCAATCTACCAGCAATTTCACAAATTGCAGCAAGGAGCAAAATCTGTTCGGGAGTACACTGAGGAGTTTCATCGTCTGTCTCTACGTACGGACTTAAGCGAGACCAAGGACCAGCAAGTCGCACGTTACCTTATAAGACTATGTATCCAAATACAAGATGATCTATCCATCCCTTCTTCATTTACCTCGTGTGGGAGATGCATATCAAGCCCCCCTCAAAGCTGAAGCCAAGTAGCAGAGGAGCACTTCGTGGCAGTCCAATATGAGGACGCCATCCCACCTTAAAGAATCATCAACTTCAAATGGCATAGCGGGAACAGTGAAGAATTACAAAGGAAGAGATGTGGGACCTAGCCAGCATAGTCAGGAAAAATTCAACAAGCAGGCTGGGGCAAGGTGTTTCAAATGTAATGAGATTGGGCATCGGATTGCTAAGTGCCCGTTGAAACAGCGACAAGTTCATATGGTGGAAGTTGAAGCTGAAACCGAGGATGAAGAAGATGCCAAATAATCCATATATGCTGAAGACAATGATGCAGGCGAGGTTCCTGCTGACCAAGGTGAGTTTCTTCTAGTTCATCGAGTTCTAACCAGCCCAAAAGCTACCCAGGCTGATAGCTGGTTGCAGGCCAACATCTTTCGCACAAGATGCACTTGTTATGGGTGAGTGTGCAACATCAAAATCGATGGCGGGAGCTGTGAAAATATGGTTTCAAAAGAAGCTGTTGAGAAGCTGAAATTGAAGGAGATCAAGCATCCTCAACCATACAAGATCGGCTAGTTTAAGCGAGGCGTCAAGGTAGTAGTTAATTCTCATTGTTTAATTGTATTTTCCATTGGAAATTCATATCAAGATGAGGTGTGGTGTGATGTGGCCCCTATGGATGCATGTCATATTCTTCTAGGCCGACCTTGGCAATTTGATCAGAAAACTTTTCATAATGGGGAGAAAAATACCTACACTTTTTGGAAGAATGGGAAAAAAATAATTTTATTGCCGCTTCAAGAAGAAGTTCCAGCCAAGCGGAATAAAGACGGGAACATGTCATTACTCTCTTACAAGGAGAAAAATATCTACACTTTTTGGAAGAATGGTAAAAAAATAATTTTATTGCCTCTTCAAGAAGAAGTTCCAGCCAAGGGGAATAAAGACGGGAACATGTCATTACTCTCTTACAACCATTTTGTTAAAGAAAGTAATGATATCAACCAAGTCTTTGTGATAGTTAACAAAAATACAATCAGCCCATCTCTTATACCTAAGTCACTTGAACCGTTGTTGAAAGAATTCAAAGAGTTGGTTCCAGAAGAATTACCAGCCGGTCTGCCCCCAATGAGAAGTATACAACATTGCATTGATTTCATTCTTGGGTCTAGTTTATCTAACTTACCAGCCTACAGAATGAGTCCTAAAGAGCATGAAGTTGTGAGCAACAAGTGGCCGAATTACAATCCAAAGGGCTGATTCGGCCAAGCATAAGTCCTTGTGTTGTTTCAGCTATTCTAACCCCCCAAAGATGGGACTTTGTGGATGTGCGTGGACTGTAATGCCCCAATCCCGAATACCGAAGTTACCGCTAAGGTACCCGAAATTGGCGCGCTACTTTCCGGAAAATCCAAGAACTTCCAAGATCGTAGTCCGTAGTGAGGTCAAATTTTTAAAACTTCTTGAACAATAATATAATCAACAATTATATTGCGGAAGCATAAGTAAAGATAGCGGAAGCAATAGTATCATGTAAATGAGTCAAATATAACAATGCGGAAGTCTAATAAAATCTCAAAGTGTAGTTATCAAAGTTTATACAAAACTGTCTATCTACCCATTCATTACAAAAGACTATCAAATCCAAAATAAACTGCACTCAATCCCCCTGCGTAGGCACTTCATCATCCGGCTTGACCACCTAGTTAGCCGCCCCCCACCCATAGTCACCTACTACAGGCGCCTCATGGTTCACGTCATTCGCAGGGTCAAGGTAGGGACCTAAGCACCAAAGATGGGTTAGATCCAAGGATCTGGCGATGCACCATATGCAGATAACACAAGATGTATACAACAAAAGAGAATAGAGACGAATATGTAATCATAAGAATAACAAAGGTACATGATCTAGGCAATTGAACAATAAATAACAGTTTATAGTCAGAAATATAAAGTAATCTAGTTTAATCAGATAACAAATGGCACATTCACACAAGCTGAATATACCGCAGGATATTATGCCGCGGCCCTCCCATACTGTAAACATCCTATACTGTAAACAGTTGCGGTGGGGAAAGTGTAAGATAACTATGCAAGGGATAACAGCCCTGCTAATAACAGTATACATAAATATAACACCGATCACACCCCTTTATTAGATTAGATCAGACCTGGTATCAGACAGTCTGTCGAATCACAGCTTATCATGATAGCTCTAGTCGTAACCAATATAGCTCCTACCAGCGATGATCAGTTAATTGGCTGAGCTTAGATCAACTGAGTGAATGTTTAGTGCCGACCCAGGGAACAAGTACAGGTCTGTGTCTGTCTAGGCTTATCTTGCGTGAGCAAGGTCCTAACCAAGTCTCTAAGAGGTTAAAGTACGATATCACGGAACACAGTCTAATATCCAAGTCCAAGTCCAACATCATTGGATCTACTTCGAGGCTCACAACCATGGCCTGAAGCAATACAAGTACAATGCTATGTTCATTCCACAAGTAATCATCTCATGCTCATACACAATGAGCCATCAATCCATTAAATACTAATATCTCCATTCTAGGGTTCCACATACCCAATCTTAGGCCATATGAGGGCCTGCCTAGTCACAGACACGAGTTATTCATCTTCAATTACATCCTTGGGTCACCACTAAGTAGTCCTAGGTTCAGGCCATCCAATTTTAATTAGTTAACATGTTTATGACAATAATAAAGATAAGAGAGAAGAATAACACATGAAATCCTCCAAATCATGGAATCAAGTGGAATAGACAAAGGTTCAATACTGAGTAAGGGTCCACTCTTAGTTCAGGGCCTCATTATATAATTGGATCCCTAACTATAGTCTCCGATGTCAAAAAGATAATAAATCTGGTGCTCCTGAAGTTATGGACATCATCGACTACATTTAAGGATCGAATAATTGATAAATTCAAATCCCAAAAACCTAATTAGTGGACTCCACGAGTCAAGGCTGAGCCATGCCATTGATTCGTGCTTGGCACACTTGATGGAAGCCTGTTTGGATGGTCAATGGACCCCACAATTGATCAATCAACAGAAGAAATGAAATCTGGAAATTCACTGTACACAGTTTGCCCAGTTGACATCATCCCCTAGGATGTCGACCAAGTACACTGGATGTTGACCCCCAGGTCGACATCCTGCAGTATCCCCGGTCGACATCATGGCCATGATGTTGACCGGGTCTACTAGGACCTAGAGCCAAACAGCTGGGGGGTTCCACAGGATTCGCTGTGTATCCGGTCGACTTCATGGCCTGGATGTCGACCGGGTACATAGGATTCCTGACCTGTCTGAGAAGTCTCAGGTCTCAGCTATTCCTGCAGAATTATGTGTATCCAGTCGATGGAGTGGATATCATCAGATTCGTATTCGGGAAGGAGATAAATGGAAAACAACTTTTAAAACAAGGAATAGCTTATATGAGTGGCTGGTCATGCCATTTGGGTTATCCAATGCCCCTAGCACATTCATGCATATAATAACCCAGATGTTGTGAGATTTTATTGGTCGTTTTATTGTCGTTTATTTTGATGATATTTTAGTTTACATTCCTGACCCTATAATTCATCAAAACCATTTGTGACAAGTGTTGGGTGTGTTGAAAGAGCAGAAGATGTATCTTAATCTCAAAAAGTGTAGTTTTATGACCAATAGCCTAGTGTTTTTGGGCTTTATTGTGTCTTCTGATGGCGTCAAGGTTGATCCTGAGAAACTTAAAAGTATCATCGAGTGGCCTGAACTAAAAACTGTCACAGTGGTGAGAAGCTTCCATGGCCTAGCATCTTTCTATAGGCATTTTATTCGCAATTTCAGCACTATTATGCCACCTATTATTACATGTTTGAATAAGGAAAGTTTTTATTGGAAGATGGCATCCTCCAGAGCCTTCAAAGAAATCAAAGATTTGTTGACTAATGCTTCAATACTCATATTGCCTGACTTTTCTAAACCATTTGAGGTGGATTGTGATGCATCGCACATAGGCATTGGACCTGTTTAAGTCAAGAGCGGCGACTTTCTTCAGTGAAAAACTAAATGAAGCCAACCAAAAATATTCTGCATATGAGCTCGAATTCTATGTTGTTATTCAAGTGCTTCGTCATTGGAGGCATTATTTGATCCAGCAGGAATTCATTCTTTACACTGATCATGATTCTCTTAGACACATAAACAGCCAGAAAAGGTTAAGTGCCAAGCATGTTCGATGGGTGTCTTATCTTCAAGAGTTTACTTTCATCATCAAGCACAAGTCAGGAGAGCAAAACAAGGTTGCCAATGCCTTACATCGGCGTTCATATTTGATCAAGACATTGGCTATTGAGGTCATGGGCTTTGAAACAATACGTGAGGCCTACAAAGTTGATGCATAATTCAAAGAAATTCTGAACAAATGCCAATTAGCACCTGGGATCATTTTTTGTCATTTCATTTTGTCTGATGGTTATTTATTTTATGGAAATCGACTCTGCATTCCTCAAATTTCTCTACGAGAACTCCTCGTTAAGGAGCTGCACGCTGGAGGTCTTGGTGGGCACTTTAGAAGAGATAAAACTTACTCATTGCTTGAGGATTGATATTTTTTGCCTTCCCTAAGAAAGGATGTTTAGCGCTTTGTTGATCAATGTATGAAATGCCAAACATCTAAAGGGCGCTCTCAAAACACTGGGTTATTCTCCTCTGCCTGTTCTAGAAAGGCCATGGGTTGATTTATCTATGGATTTTATTGTGGGTTTGCCAGTGACAACAAGAAGGCATGATTCGACTATGGTAGTTGTTGACAGATTCTCAAAAATGTCACACTTTATACCATGTCGACGAACAACTGATGCAACAATGGTTGCCAAGCTTTTCTTCAAAGAAACAGTTCGCCTACATGGTCTTCTGAGAACAATGACTTTTGATCGACATACCAGGTTCTTGAGTCATTTCTGGAGAACCTTATGGGGATATTTGGGCACTAAGTTATAGTTTAGTAGTGCCTATCATCCTTAAACGGATGGAAAAACTGAGGTTGTCAATCAGAGTTTGGGTAATACGCTGAGAAGCTTAGCGGGAGATAATGTTAAAGCATGGGATTTGGTTCTACCTCAAGCAGAATTTGCATACAATAATTCTCCCAACCGTTCCTCTAGAAAAAACACCATTTTATATTGTCTATGGAATGTCACCTTTACATTTTCATGATCTGGCTCCCTTGCCCACAAAAGAAAATAACATTGATGCTACAGATATGTCTGAATTCATGAAGCAGTTACATTTTGACATTCAACAGAAACTAAAGAAAGTAATGCCAAGTATCAACAAGATGCAAATGAGCACCGACGTGAGCAGCTTTTTTATGAAGGCGATTATGAGATGGTTTATCTTCATCCAAAATGTTTTCCAGTCGAGACATATTGGAAGCTCAAAGCTAAAAAGATTGGTCCTTGCCGCATCAAGAAGAAAATCAATGATAATGTTTATGAAGTCGACTTGTGAAGTGGTTGGAACATCTCTTCTGTCTTCAACGTCCGCGATCTCTACAAGTATCATTCGTCGGAGTCGAATATTTTTCAACCTGGGGAGGATGATGTAAATCTGAACCTTTTTGTTGCTGCATCCCAGCCAAGCTTATCCAGTCCAAGCAGCTCAACCAATGGTCAGCTCCTCAAGTCCAAAATGAAGCAGTGAGTTACCAGCCCAATGTAGCAGTTCCAAAGTTTTTCCTACAATTTGTGCCCCTCAGCAGTCTGTGCCTTAAAAACCAGAAACTTTAATGACAGAATATGGGGACTGTGTTCAGCTGTTTTTTAAAGTAGTATTTTGTTTTGAAAATTGCTTTCTTTAATGTAATCTTTATTGTATTCCTCAATATAAGTCATGTTCTGTAAGTAGGAGGAAGCTTGTTTTGTTTTTATAATCATCTATTTTGAATAGAAATTCTAAGGAGTTTCTGTTTTGACATCCTTTAGCTATCCTGTTCTTGTCTTCACTTGTTGTTTGCCATCAACTCTGCACAGGTGCAAGCCCAATGAAGTCCATATGGATTAATTCAAGAGGACGAGAGGACTATATATCCTTTAATCCCTTAAAGCTTTTCTTGATTTGTTTCCCTAATTGGCATGCCTTACAAATTTCAGATTTTTCATCACTCAACTTGGAAATCTCTTTCACAATTTCATTTTTCGACAAGATTTTCATCAATTTGAAGTTTATGTGTCCCATCCTTTGGTGCCATAAGTAATTTTCTTAATCTTTTGTAATCAGGCACGTAGACTCATTTTTACAAAATTCTTCAATGATATAAATATTCCCTTTTGTCCTAGAGCCAGTGAAAATGATTTAATTAAATTTATCATTAATCACTTTGCATGACTGACTATCAAAAACTACTTTGTTTCCTTTGTCACACAATTGGCTTATGCTTAAAAGATTAAGTTTTAATCCTTCTACAAGAAATACATCACTTAAGTTTGGTATTTGATCTCCTTTCACACATCCTTTACCAATGATTGGAGCTTTACTGTTGTCTCCGAATGAAACATTTCCTCCATCAAAATCCTCAATAGAGCTGAATTTGGATCGATCTCTCATCATATGTTTTGAGCAACCGCTATCTAAGAACCAAGTAGGATTTTCCTTAGCTTTCAAGGCGGTTTGAACTAAAAGACTCTTAACAGTTTTTTCCTTTATTGTCCAACTAGGTAAGAGACATTTAGGGGGAATGATCTTGGGGACAAACTTAAAGAGAACTCTAGAGGGATTTTTGAGAGACAATCTGATTTTGTATGAGCAATTTGGAACTAAATGTCCACCACGATTGCAAAAATGATAAGTCTATCTAGGAGTAAATTTTTTCTTAATCATAGGTTTGTGAAAAGGCCTAGTAATCTTTTGAAAGCAATTCTTGTTGTTACTAGAGGAACAATCAAAACCTACCCCACTTTTGTCACCATGAATTTTATGCATACCCAACATTTGATAAAACTTATCATTTCCAAGTGTGAATTTATCAACAACAAATTTACCTTTCATGAGCTTTATTTGAAGAGAGTTAGTCTCAGATTGACTAGATTCTAGTTTAGATTGAAAATTATGAACCTCCTCTTTGGCATGTGTTAGATTTTCATTCAAAGTAGTCAACTTATGTTCTAAATTTATTTTCTCATCAATTTTTAATTTAAGCTCATCTTTTAAATCATTGTTATCAATTACAAGCCTTTTGGATTCTTCTCTTAAAATTTTGTTTTTCTTAATCAAGATTTCCTAATTTTCATTTAGTTCATCATAGGCTTGTTGAATTTCATCCATTTCATTTTCATCTTTTGTTTCCTCTTTCCCTATTGTGTCATCTATTAATGTATTATACTCATTACTTTCTTCAATAGATGTAAATAGGAGCCAATTGGAAAGCTTTTCATCTTCATCATTTTGGGACTCATTGTTGTCACTACCTTCATCTTCCTCATCCCAAGTTATATTCAACACTTTCTTACATTTCCTATCTCCTTTTTCAGATTCTTTGGGGGTGGAACAATTTTGAGAAATGTGTCCCAATTCCTTGCAATTGTAACATTGCATGTCCTTTTTACCAAAAGATCCTTTAAAATTTCTTTGGAATCTTGGACTCTTGGTTTTTTCAGAATTTCTTCTATTCTTGTTGTTCCTAAAAAATTGCTTAAATTTCTTTTCAAACAAGGCATTGTCATCATCACTCTCGACATCACTTTCATTTTCCTTCAATTGAGAAGAAAAGGATAGTCCTTTCTTCTTACTAGGAACTTCTAAATCCAATTCATAGGTAAGTAGATTTCCTCTTAACTCTTCAATTTTAATTTTGTCAACATCTTTGCTTTCAGCAATGGCTACTATCTTGGGCTTAAACCTTTTTGGAAGAGATCTTAAGATTTTCCTAACAGCCTTGGATTCATCCATCTTCTCTCCTAGACATATGAGGGAGTTGATAATCTCCATGAATTATGAGTAGAATTCATCGAAGGTTTCTTCCTCAAGCATTTTGATATTTCAAACTTGGAAGTTAACATTTTGATTTTTGCTATTTTCACTTGATCCGTACCTTCATGTGTGGTCTCTAAGGTATCCCAAACTTCCTTAGTCGTACTGCAATTAACTACCTTATTGAATTCTTCTTAAGATAGGGCACAATATAAGGAATTCTTTGCCTTAGCATTCAAGTTTGCCCTATCTTTTTCTCCTTGAGTCCACACTTTCTTGGGCTTGAGTTTTATGGATATGACATGTCCTTCCGAATCTTATTCTGTGATAGTAGGTGAATGATATCCTTCTTCTATGATATTCCACACATCAAGACTTTGGGATTCCAAGAACACTTGCATTCTAATCTTCCAATAACGATAATGTGTTCCATTAAACAGTGAAGGTCTATTGGTGGCATTGCCTTCTCCGAAATGAGTTTGCATAATAGCAACTAATGAAAACACTCTCTAGGATTCTAAGTCAAGGTTTGTTAGACCTAAAACTAGAGCATTTGGGAATCAAAGGTTTGAAATGATTGATTTGCCCTCCTAACTTCCCTCTAGCCTAGCATAGATGTCCCACCTTCTTTGACCCTCAAAAGTTTCAAAAGTGTTGACACAAATCCCAAGAAATGGTTCTTTTTATAAGAAAAAAAATGTCTCCAACGGCTCTATTGTCAATTAACCGACATATGGAGTTCGGTTAACCAAACTCAACGATCAAATCCGAACGGTCATATATTTTGAGATTTGCGGACCAAAATATGCTTGTTGGTTCACCAAACAGAAGTTCAGTCGACCGACATATGACTGACGGTTGATCGAAATTCTCTGATATAACAGTTTTCTACATTCTAGAATCTAAACCGACAGCTGACCGAACTATGTTCGGTTGACCGAACTTTCCCTGATAAAAAAGACTTGAAAACATGATTTTGAAAAGAAAACTTCGTCACGAAGAACTAGGCTTGACTAGAGGCTAATATGTTTGAAAAAAAAGAGATTTTAAAATGCAATTTTAAAACATTTTTTAGAATGCCTTTCAAAAAAATTTTGATGCTCAGATTAAAAACCAACGATGCATGAAGATTCCAATATTCTAAGAAGTATGAGTTCATGAGAGTTCAAGCTAATAAAAATGAATACATCCAATCAAATCGCAAACTAATGAAAACCCTAACACTAATTGATATGGCCCACCACATGGCATTAATCCATAAAAAATCATAACCCAATGAACATTAATATTTCACATAGGCTTGAGTTCTAATTGACATAGCCCAACACATGACATCCATAAAAAAAAATCATAACCCATTGATATGCATGAAGCACTAGATTTTCTTTGATGGGATTCCTATAATAAATCGATAGGCCTCATAGGGGAGATAATTACTTCAGAAAGAGTTGAAGCCTACTTGAAGGAGATATGCATGAAGCATTCAAATCTTCTTTGATGACATTCATATAATAAATCCCAAGACCCCCCATGGGAGATTGTTTCTTACAAGTTTCCAATCAAGAATTATTTTTTTCTCGGTTTTGAGGGCAGGAGAGAAATTTGGTATTCTTATAATGGTTAACTTGATTCTTCCATATTTTTAGTAAATTTTAAGGCATCAATATTTATCCAATCATGTAACTTACTTCTGAGGTGGCATCATTTAATTGGATATGTAAAAGGGAATGCCCCTTTTTGGCAAGGGGAGGTTTTTAGAATTTCCCATATATATATATATATATATATGGGAAATTCTCAAAAACTCTCAATCTCAAAAGAGGAGTTTCTGCCCCTATCTAGTGGCCAATGATTTCTTAGTATTTTAAGAGATCCACCTTTGTAGAAGAATATTTAGGGGAGAGAATCGGATATTTGTATCACAGATGACATGTGTCACACTTTTATTGGCTAAAAAATGGGAAAAACACCCGGGGAGTTTTGTAGCGTAATATATTGCAGAAATAGGGTTGTAAAACATTGAAGTTAGGATTTTCTTTAAGGTATGAGGAAATTGGAGTGGGAAAATGAAGATCGGTAAAGTTAAAAGGATTTCCTAAGTAGCAATATGGGAAGTTCCATCATTTGACAACATCCCTTGAGCTTTGGACATCTCTCTTTGGCAAAATTCTAAGTCGCTATTGTCAATCGATAATTATTGGACTTTTTTTTGGTAAAAGTTACATCTACCATTCCTGTTCTCTGCAAGAGGGCAAGCCTCTTATGTCAGACCTCATTAAACATATGCTTCTATGCACTGCATGTACACATATAGAAGCAATTTTTCCCCTGTGCAACATTTATGTGAATTGTGTGGACCTAAATTAAAGGCATGGTGTGCCGGAACTTCAGAGGGGAAAATTATCCATAATTTAAAGAGCAGGTGTTAGTCATTTTGGATGTGGAATTTGGTGTTGGGTCCAAAATCAGTCAATAAAAAGTCTCTAGCCCACATTGGCTTTCAGATCCTCGAAGGTTGATGACCCTGCAGTTTTAGATTTTTGTCTCTTTTTATTCCTTCCTGATGCAATTACATCCGACCAATGACAATGATGGTCGTTGGATCAATCATTCAATCAACAGTTGGGACCTCATAAAGTCAAAGGAATTAGGTGAAGGTGGGGTTGGGGGGTTGCCCTATGGAGTGTGCTCCTGTGCAGATGTCTCTCACATTAGACCATACGAGACAACCAGTGAGGCCCCATCAATCATGATCAAGGTGAGGGATCGAAGGATCCAGAAGGGGCTGCCTCATATATAAAATTTCAAGTCAATCCCACCATCTTAATCTAATGATCCATGGCCCTCAAATTTAATAGTGTTAAATACACTGTTATTTTATTTCAATTCCATAGTCCAGTTCATTTGAATCAACGCAAAACTCATTGGAACCATGAGAAATGAGGGGATTTTAGTATACTCCAGTTGATCTTGTGGGTCCTTGGTGGGCCCCGTAAGTTGTCTCACACAATGTGAGACATCTACAAAGGATCCTGATAGCTCTAAACCATTAAACTTGAGGGTCGTGGATCAAGGGTTTATAATGATCCAACTGAGTTTAAAGTTTTTTTTCTTTTACCAAAAAAAAAAAAGGTGTTTAAATTTTGCACACACAGAGGTCTCATCAGATCTTTCGGTCTCGCACCTCCCCATGATTATTTATCCTTTTAAAGATGAAGATCTCATTAGTTATAGAGATCAGAAACAATCAGGGACATCCCTAATCTAAACCTTACAATCAAGTATGGCAACAGGGCAAGTTTTGTATGGGTCCACATTTTTCTAATCCAAATCAGATCCGCCCGTGATAGGTCACTCAGATGTTGATATATACCAAACTCACCCCGTGATGAATACTGGTAGGTGAAACGTAGTATTTAATTTTTGGCTTTAAAAATGAAAATTACCCACCCACCAATGGCAGTACCAGCTGAGCCGCAGTACTCTGTTTTTACAGGATCAGCAATAATACATTTATCAATGTTATGGAGGGCGGTGCTGGTTAAACACCCAAAACCTGTTTCTACCTAGAGCTAAACTCTAGATGTAACTAACAAAATTGCACCGGTCTTCAACCCACCAAAAAACCAATACACAGGTAGCTCAGTTGGTGAAACACCTCTCTTTAAAAAGAAAAAAACAATCAAGGATCAATTCCTCACTCTGCTGTGGCACTTAAAAGACAAGCGACTTGTGTGAGTGTGTGCATAGATGCCTAAGTACTTGCCTCACAAAAAAGTAATCAGAGAGGTCCTAAATACGGGAAAACCTAAACCAAAGCCATAAGCCATCCCCAATAAGAGTGGAGCGATATCCGACCCGTTGGACCTGATATTTATTAGAGATGCTGGATCAGATTGATACCAAAATTGACCCAATAAGAGTTAAATTGGTAGTTGTGGTGACTACTCTTGTTTATTTAACATGTGCAGGTCCCACAGTTGATTGTGAGAGTGTGACCAGTCAAGCAGTGGATCTCAATCAAGTTGAAGTGCAATTTAAACTGGTACAATTACTAGTGACTTTAAAGCAAATCAAGGGATTCGATTCAAGGGGGGCTCCACTCGATCATTCAGAGGGACGTTACATAGGATCCTTCATTTTAACAAAGTTTTAAATGAAATCATGGCCACCAGTTTTAGCAGCACGTTTATGCAGTAGTACAGGCCAAAAATAATACCATCTCTCTCTCTCTCTCTCTCTCTCTCTCTCTCTCTCTCTCTCATCTTCGTTTCACGAAATTATAATCAAGAATAACTCATTGGGATCCACAGCAAAGTTACCTAAATTATTAACATTATGCATTATGGATCACAAACGTATCTTAGTATCCTGACTTCTTTCCATAGGCTACGTTTTTCTTCTCTTTTATCACATAATCACTCATTTGAGAGTGTAAGCATATTATCTATGAGTCGTAGCTGTAATTACCTTCCAAACCTTTTGACCACTTATTTCTCTTTGCTCTTTCAAAGGAGTCTAGGGTGCATTTGTGTGATGAGAGGAGTCCACGAAGAACGAAAAAGAAACTTAGTTGAATTTTCCATGCAGCCAATATTTCATTATTTGATGCAACATTGATTTTTATGGACCGAGATTTTTTGAATAAAAAGGATATCAGTTTTATATTAGAGGGGTAACAACACTTAATTCCTTTTTCTTTGTCGGATCTATAAATCCTGGAGAGAAACCAGTCCTAAAAGTAGGGTGGACTCGTCCACTAGACTTGTCTAAGGGCCTGTTTGGATGTTTACAGAATGAAATATTTACATATTTAAATACTTCAAGAATAAAATAGTGTAGAATAGAATAATGTAATATTATAATATTACAATATTTTTGTTGTTTGGCGATTTTTGAAGAATTTTACAGATTTAAAACTGAGTTGTTTGGAAGGTCCTGTGATTAAAGTACAGTAAAATACATTATTAGAGTAGTTTTTTATTAAATATTTTAATTTATATGTAATTTACCACGTATTGATAAAAAAGTAGTGTGGTAAAGTAAAGTTCAACTTGCCTTGTTTTGACGTTAAGTTATTTTTCTTTTATCACATAAAACCATAGTAAAGTATAATAAAGTCAAGTCAATACAAAAAACAACTACTTTACAACTCTTTCTCCCACTTTGCTTTACTACATACTTCATCTCGCCTTACTTTACCTCACCTTTACTATGATATGACATTACTCTTTATTTTACTTTACTACACCTGTAAATAAGTCACTTTTATTTACCATATAAAACTATGATAAAATGTGATAAAATAAAGTCAAATAAAAAGAAACTGCTTTATCATCCATTCCTAATTTACTTTACCAAATATTTTATTCCACCTTTACTTTACCCGAACTTTATTGTGCCGTAATATTTACTTTTACTTTACTTTACCATATATGTAAACATACACATCATGATGGATTTGGTGAAATATTCTTTACTTTACTCTACCACTTTGTAATTGTCATTTTGAAAGATTTTTATATTGTAGAAAGTTTTCTAAATGGGATAGCTGTGGGAGAAAATATTGAGCATTTTGAAAGAAAAGATTATTTTCTTCAAATTTTTCTTGAATTACCAAACGCACAAGATTTTATTCTTTAGAAAATAAAATATTATATTCTATAAAATATTAGTTTCTTGTGTTTTCTTATACATCCAAACAGGCCCTAACTCTGTTGTTGCACCCTTCCGACACCATAAGGCCCAAAGCAGAACACTGTTCGACATATGAGGTCCACTGATATCTCAGAGCTGTTGCTCTGATGTCCTTTTCAGTGACTTTTTTAAGACTCTTTTAAGATTGTTCAAATAGTTAAAAGCCTTCAGTTTCACATACTTTTCTTCTATTTAAGCAGCATAGAAAGATAGGGAAGTACTGAAATTGCTGAAAGTATACTTACAGAACTAGCTGAGGTCGTGTACACTCAGACTATGTCTTGGCCTAAACAACCCGGTTTGTGCATGAGTTTTAAGACATGCCAAAGAAAGAGATACAATACAGCTAAAGTAATTAATTAAAGGCGCAGTCCACTTAAACAACTAATAAGGTCCTTGTTAAAAAAGAGCTGCAATATAATACAACTAGACGATCGTAGCCAATGCACAAACCATATAATACAACTAGGTTCCATAGTCTTTCAATATTCCACATACGATCACTCACTGTTGGTGGGTATTGTGTGGTCCACTAGACCCTAGCCGACCCCATAACAAAATCAGGTTTGTCTGGAGTTGATAATTGTCTAATCTAAAATCACAAAACTGGGACAGTTCACATCAAAATCATCACCCTTTATCCTTCTGACCCGGTTCAAATGGGCATATCTGAAAGCCCCTGCAAAATAGCCAGTGGTTCAAATGGGGTATATCTGATTCTCACAAGCTCTGGGATCCTTCTCTGCTGAAATCTGCGTCTTCTACGCCGGGTCCAGAGGTTTCGGAAATTCGAAAAATCAAAACGAACCGCCCCATCAAATCAACAATTCCAGTGACCATTAATCACAGTCATGTAAAGCTTCCTTCCATCAAATCACTATCAAACGACGACCAAGTCATCTTCTCAGCCGGCCTCGGTTGGATACCAGGGGCCTTCCTTGCATTCCTGCTAACCGACAATCCATTTACAAGGCCAAAAAGAATTCAGTAATTTAAACGAGAGTAAAAAAAAGATCTACAAAACGTTAACAAAGCTACATGAAGATGGTCCCTTTTTCTAGGTGGGGCCCACCCTAAATGTGTCACATCAGGGGAGAAGTTGATAGGTTTGAACGTGGATTAATAAAGGTAGGATTAAATGATAAATGACCACTATTTCTAAGTCATCAGCTTTAGAGAAAGATTAAATGTTATTGACCGTTGTTTCGAAGTCCTCTTAGAGTTTACTGGCATAGTATTCTGTCATTTTGATAAAATAAAATCCTAAGGTTGAATCATGCAATCCTTCAAAAAAAAAGCCCCTCTAGATGGGATAGATTGGTGCTGCATGTGAAGGGTTAAAATGATCACAGGTGGGCGGGCACCACATTCACATTAGAGAATTTGCCATGTGAAAGTGAAGAAAAAAGAAAGAAAGAAAGAAGAAGAAAGAAGAGATTGATGAGAGAGATCAACTTCTCTATAATTGATAACAACTACCACTTCTCTACAAAGTACAACCTCATAGAAAAAAAAAAATAAACAAAAAAGAAACAGGGAAGGGTTTATCATGTTAGTTAAACCTCAGATTCCTGTACTTTTAGACTACCGCTATCTGATTTCAAAAACCCATCATCTTCTCCTTCACAAACTTCAACAGCAACAGCTCCTGTCAGCTCCTTCGCTCTCTCAGCTTCCGCAGCCCAATCGGTCCGACCCAACACAACCAACATCAGAACCGCACACGACACCTGAGCAGCCAAAAGCCCAAGCCACAGCCCCTTAAAATCAAACCCAAGACAAAATCCCAACACCACAGCCACAGGCATCCCAACCACATAAAACGAACCCAGATTGATATTGGCTCCAACCCTCGGCCTTGCCGAGCCTCTCAAAACCCCGCACATAGTCGTCTGTGGGCAGTTCCCCAGCTCACACAGCCCAATTATCGGCAAAACCATTGAAGTCAATTCAAGAATCACAGAGTCCTCTGTGAACAGCCTCGCCCAAGCTCTTCTTACCATTACAGAAAACAACAATGCAGAGAGCCCCAGAAAGAAGCTAAAAACAAGACCCACCATCGCCGCGAGCTTCGCCTTTTCTGGCCTGTTTGCACCCAGTTCGTTTCCGACTCTCGTCGAGACGCTGAAGCTTAAGGAGGATGGGAAAATGTAGATTAAAGCAGTGGTTTGGATTAGAATTCCCATCGAAGCAACTGTTGCTTTTGGATTGAGAAGAAGCCCACACAGTAGAATCATGATTTCGTACCACCACCACTCCAAACAGACCGAAATGCAGCTTGGGATGGCGAGGTTGAGGAGAGATTTCCAGTCTTTCAAACACTCGGTTGAAATGCCGTCCCAGGTCTTTTTATAGATGCCAGAGAATGAGATGAAGATGAGCAGAAAGAGAATGAGATTGAAGTTTGTTAAGACGCTGCCGAGAGCGACGCCTTTAATGCCGAGACCCAGAACTGAAACGAAGAGATAGTTGACGGGGAGATGGAGGACGAGAGAGAGAGTAGCGCAGTAGGTTAGAGGGAGAGTGATGGACTGCGTCCGAAGATATATGCGAAGTGGGTGGAGGAGAGATTGAAGAAGGAGGTCCGGAAGAGAGTAGAAAATGTAGGATTGTGCTTCAGTTGCAATAGTCTCGTCTTGGCCGCAGAAGACGAGGATGTTCTTCATGTTCATCCAAAGGAGAGAGATAGGGAGAGAGACGCAGAGAAGCAAAAGGACTGTTCTTTGCAAGGAGAGGCCGAGAACTGTGTGTTTCTTGGCTCCAAAGGCCTGTCCACAAATGGGTTCCATGCCCATGGCAAGGCCGGAGAGGATCGAGTAGCCGGTGATGTTGGCGAAGCCAATGGCTAGAGCTCCACCCGCCAGAGATAGCTCGCCTAGTGTGCCTAGGAAGATCATGGAGACCATGGAGCGTGAGTAGAGTAAAAGACCAGTTAATATCATTGGAAGAGCTATGCTTGCAATGTTTCTAGTTTCTGTAATGGCTTGAGAGAGATGGGTAGTTTCCTTTTTGGGTGTATGACAAGTGGGGTTTTTGGGAAGTGGGGTTTGTTTTGGTGGGGTTTTGGGGATGAATGGTTGGAGAATGTTGGGTTCTTCCATGGGGTCTGTTGGTGTTTTGTTGCAGTTGCATTTGGAGGGGAGAGTGGGGGAGGCTGCTGTGACTCTACACATGGTTGTTTCTGGTTGCGTCTTTCTGGTTTTTCAGAGATACAAAAGTTCCCCAGAAAGCGCAGAGAGAGAGAGAGAGAGATGATTTGGTAGTGCTTGTTAGAGAGATTTGGTGGGGTATAAATAAGGGAGCTTGGACGGCAAATCGAGGTGCTGATGACAGCTTTTTAATCTGACATTCTTCTTACTTGGATGCTATTTCTCGTCGTTTAGCCAAAGGACACAATTCATCAGCTTTTGCTTCGCCTGCACCTGCGCCAAATCGATTCTCTCTGTCTCTCCCTCGTCTCGATTGAACGTAGTGGAGATGTAGAGGCCTCTTTTAAATGGTTGGGGAAAGCAGCTGTGGTTGTGCTGAAGAGTCGAATTTGCCCTCTCCTCTATTGGAGTTTACTTTTTCTTCTGGAGTCTTAAACACGGGGCGCCTGCCTTTGACCACCTTTGACCTCTCATTCAATTCCTTATTTCCCATTTAAGATGTCTCGTTTGCAAATAAAACTGGTTTAACCTAATGACATGGTTATTGACCTTCCTCCATGATAATCTGTCCCTGGTCAACGGTTCAGTTCTGGTCACCAAGTCGGTTTTGGACCCAACCCACCTGTGCCAGATGGTCCATTGGATTGGGACCTGAGTTCTGTGAGATACTCAAAATGAAGTTTCTCGGAGTCCCAGTCAACCCGACTACAAGAGATTCAAAGGCCTTTTTTGGTGATTTGATGTTTGTTTCTAGTCGGTATAAGAATTTCACTCTGAAAAAACACGGGTCGGTTAGATTACTCATGCCATTTTGGAACTTTGCACTATACCAATTACCACCTATCTCTTTCTCCCTCTAAAGATTCTACTGTTGAATACATATGGTATATAATAAGAAGTCAAGCAGTTGTGGAGGTGGGTTTGTGGATATGGATTCATGCTTTATGGCCCACAGGCCCAGACAAAATAGTGGCTTGGACTATGTACTTGGATGCGCATGGAAATGAAATATAAAAAAAAGGGGGCCTTTGACCAAGAGTGATGTGTATAAGAGGACGGTTGTTAAGGTAAGCTGTCCTTAAGAAGGGATAATAAGCCAGACTAAACAAAAGGGTACTCTTGTGTATATAATAAAAAGGCATGCATATGAGATGGGGCTGGTTAGATTCGCCTTGGACGGCTCTTTCGACAGTGCCACTTATATATTTCTAAAGAAGAAGATGAAGAAGAATAAAACAAACAGTAAATGGGCCCTTTCTCAGACATTTGGACGGTGAGTTACGTATCCATTAATGACTAATGAAGCAGAAGATTTGCATTGATGAAGAAAATTCAAAGAGAGTTGATGACTACTAGTGTTGAGTGAAGAGAAATGAGGAAGTTGTGTGGAAGTTTGGTTTGGGTACTCACTTGAGCCCGCATGCAGAACTTGTTTATCAAAATATAGAGAGTCAGGATCCTTTCAACATGTTTCTGAAAATTTTCATTTTTGTCTTACATGGGGCACAATTTGGAAAATGCCCCAGTATTAATTACAGAAAATTTTAGTTTTTTTTTTTTTTTAATATTGGCCCTCCCAAGAATCTCCCTCATTGTTTTTTTTTTTAATAGTGGCCCTCCCAAGAATTTCTCTCATATCTCTCAGAAAAATCACCTTTCAACATGTTTATGAAGATTTTTATTTGAACCCTTGTTACTGTACAATAGAGAACTTCAAGTCAGAGGCTGTAAATGAAACCCACTTTCCTAATAGACCGGACCCAAAATGATCGAGTGTAGACCAGTTGTTGGACCTGATTCATAGTGTGGCCCAGTCTGGGCTCAGTCGGGTCTTTTTTGGTGCACCCGATTAATCACTGTGTTTAAGTGGAATGAGCTTCTCCTTCCAAGAGCAAGAGTACTAGGCTTTTCAATGGCAGCCTTTCATTGTCTTTGGCTTCAAGAGCAGGAGTATACTAAGCTTTTCAATTGCAGTCTTTAATTGTCTTTTTTTCCAACAGGGTCCTCTTTAATTGGGCGAGCAGCTTCTGGCTCGTGCACCTGGATTGGAGGTTTTCATGTTTTATCCTAGAAGCCCTTAATTTCTTTCCAATGACCATACAAAAGCCCATGCCTTATGTGTACTTTCTTCTGCTTTTCTTGCTTGATTTATCTTAACCCATCCATGATCCAACTCTAGATCTATTCATCCCACTAACCACTGTGATTGTCATCCACCCCGATGGGCTCCACATGCCCAAATCCAACTGGGACTGACCGTTAGATTGAAGTTTTTTTTTTTCAAAAAATTGATGCAATCTAAGGCTCTTAAACTTGAGGGCCATGAATCAAGGGATGATACACATCGGTACGTCTCATTTGAATCCCACATGACAGTTTACATGGACTTTCATGCAGGACATCTGGACATGCTCACTTAATAAATATAATACATAATCATACTTATTATAGTAATAGGTTAACCAGAGCAGGCTAGCTGCTTCTAGATCTAGCTTTATGATCTGACTCTAACCGGGGCCATTTTGTGTAATCCACCACGCAAATTGACTCTTACTAGTACGATAATCACGGGCTGCAAATTAACAAGTATTCAACGTCAAGAATATGGTTGGTTCCATACTTGGATCAGACCGTCAATCATGATTGGAAAAAGGAGTCTACAGTCTTCCTTGGGTTGATTTTTTATGGATTCAAAGAAGAGAAGTGGTCCCTAAATGGTCCTGGAGGACCTCTATGGAATGTGGGCTGTAGTGTTCCTTCTCTAACAAGTTGGAATTCTCAATCTCAAGGGACAATGAGGTCCAGATGGGTGTAATTGGCTAACAGTTTTGCCCCAATATCATCAAGTGATTTGATCATTTTCTTGCCCCGTCTATTAAATTTTTTTAGCTAACCATTCATACCAAAACCTCAAGGCATTAGTAAAGACAGCGGAAATACTTTTCAATATTCCCCCTTGGGTGGAGCCCACTCTTTAATACTCCTCTCAGGTGGAACCCAGGCCAGCACACTTTTGGAGACAAGCATTTTTTTTTTTTGCCTCAAATCGTTCCTCCTGGGATTCGAACTCATAACCGGTTGGCTCTAATATCATATTAAATTTCTTTAGCTAACCATTCCTATCAAAACCTAAGGCATTAGTAGAGGCAGTGGAAATACTTTTCAATATTTCCCCTTGGATGGAGCCCACTCTTTAATACCGTCTGTGTTCTGTCGATCTTGAAAAAAGGCTAAAGACAAAGGGCCTGACCCCACAAAAGGGTCCGTGACCCTTAAGGGGAAACCGACACATCAATGGTCATACATTCTAGAGGGATACTGATCAAAAGCTATATGTATTCCACATGCTTCTATCTTTTGGGGGGAAAGATGCCATGATTATACGTCCAAAATTTGAGTTGTCTTTGTTTGTGGCCCGAAACAAGGGCACATGTGCACAGTGTCAACCCAAACAAATGGGTGGTTCTGTTCCGGGATCGAATTGAAAGGGACAGATTCCAGTTCTTTGATTAGTTTGTAATTTTGATGGGAAAACAACACTTAAACTCATAAGAGCCAGTTTGCTTGTATGGAATTGAATAGGAGGAACTCATGGTCCAATGGACTCCAAAAGGGATTATTGAAGAGGTGAAGTGTGGAGGATCTAAAATGGATATGCAAATGGCACTTCGACTCTTTAGATTTGAATTAGTGGGGGTGATGGCTGGGTGTTTATTTCGCAATTGCCTTCATTCTTTTTTTCTTGGGCAGAAAATTTGATGGTCAGTTTTGAAGATTTACCATTGTTTCTTCAAGTTTAATTGAGTTTTAGAATTGAAGTCTTAGAATTCCCATATTCAATTACATGAAACAAACAGGTCCAAAGGTCTTCCTTCGCGTAATTAGTGGTGCTACATAGGTGATAGCGAAATTTCAATCATTATAACCCGAACGACCAAATGTAAATTCAGGTTAGAGATGTATGGATTTGGGTAAAACTTGAATCTAGCTTTCCAAAACCCTATGGAATTCAAGGTGAGTAGAGTTTGGTTGGGTCTAAAAAATGTGGAATTTTTTGGGACAGCCAAGCTGCTGCTAAGCATGAAACGGCCAGGCCTATGAGTCTACCTGAACCTTCCTGTCATTAGTCTGAACTCCTAACAACATTAACCACCTCCTTCCCCACTCCTGGGCACTAGCCCAAATTTGGAAATCATATTAGTTTTGTGTGGCCCTTGATTATGCAAATTTGACACCCATCGTATAATATCTAAGGATTCTGACTTGAACAACTTATAGGCCCTCAAAAGGGTATCCCCATTTTGGATGGTTACTATTTTTGCGTTCAAAAGGGTTATTAGATGCCCTTTCAAGTCTCATACCTACTAATGATTTTGGTGCTTTTAGGTGGATCACATGGCTAGATTGTTTTATGATTAGATGACTTTACCATTCTTGAAATGAGGCACATGGGTCTATCTGGATGCATGACAGCGTAAGAAAGAATGGCATTAAAAAGGCTTTAACAAGAATTAGAGGAATACGAAATATTGAGCCCCCATCAAATTATACTAATCCCTTTTTCTTGGCCCTCAAGCTTAATCATTTTTAAATGCATCATTTTTTTAGATTTATGTCCAACGACGAGTAACAATTAAATGAGAGTTAAACCTAGGCTTGTGCCAAGTCAGGAGAGGTAGTGCGTGTGAAGAGGATAAGTGGAACATAGGTGGGTAAAGTGGACCAAAAAGAAAGTAGACTGTACAGTTCTTATGTTTAGACTCTAGAGGCACTCACTTGAATCGAATTTTTATCAAACGAGCGTCTGCATGCATGCCGTGCCATGCGTGAAGCTGAACCCTTATCTCTTGACGCTATTGCAAAGATGGCCCCACCTTATTATAAGCGGGCATGTAACTTTATGCACTCATTTTCGTACGAACGTAAGTAGGAGAAAATAGTTCTTTATATGAATATTTGTGCCTATGTGACATAACATGCATGGGATTCATGCTTGAGAGACAATATGGCCCACCAAGGAGTATGAAAAGGGTAATGCTTGGATATGACCGCTTTAAATAAGTAAATATGACCCAAAGGTGAGGCCAATGTTCATGAGAGTGAAATTGGATCTGTTTTCCATTTGAATTTTTTAACTTAGTTGGGTTGAAAAGTATTTATGCTGCTTCTACTAATACCCCGAGGTTTTGGTACAAATGGTGAGTTCAAAAAACTTAATACAGCATTATAACCAACCGGTCAGGAGTTCGAGTCCCATGAGGAATGTCTTGACACGGAATAAAAAATATGCGTGTTGCAAGTACACCGAACAGGTTTCACTCAGGGAGGAATGAAAGGTATTTATGCTACCTCTCATAATGCCCTCAAGGTTTAGGCGAATTGTTAGGTAAAGAAACTTAATAGGGTTTTAGTCTAAAGTTTAACCACATGTCATTCTGGTATTGACTCGCCCCCCATTTGCACCCCTATGTCTAGTTTATCGTCAAACCTTGTGTTCAACAAATCTTATGGATGTTATACCCAAAAAAAAAAAAAAAAAAAGGGGTCTTATGGATGTTATTATAATTTATATCCAAGAAGCTTTTAAGTCTCTTACTGCTGGATGTAGATAAACATGCCAAAGCAGGTTATGATTCATGTTGGTTTACTGTACCCCGTGATTATCCACTAGATGCCAACACAGACCCATATCAGATTCTACATCACCAACAAGCATGTTGCATAGTTTATTTCCTTAAAGCAGGTATGTTTCTCGTTATTGTAATCATTTCCCCTTTCGGCCCTTAGGAGGCAGGGGTGGGACACACATTCAATGATGCCAGTCGGCAGCAATTAACAAGAAAACCTTGCCACATAATACAAAAGTTTAGTAGCTCTGGACTACTGAAGTAGTCACATTTAGCCCAATCATACAATTCGATGGTGGTCCTCTTGACAAACGATCCTGGCCATCTGATGAATGGATGGCTAAAATGGTGATCAAAGTGGTCATGAGTTTTTTCTCAAGTCCGCATTTATGAATAGTTAGTTAGGATCACTTTTAGAATGTGCTTATGCACCCCTTGGATTCTGCACAACCATGTATCCCTGGTGCGAAAAGTGATTTCTACCTATTTTAACCATCGCACAGACACGTCTTTAAGGAAAAAAAAGACCAATATGAAATCGTTTGGGTGAGTACAACAGCACTGATCTTGGACCTTGATGGGCCTGTCTAGCCTCAATAAATGTTGACGTCACTGAGCATGAAGCATCTCTGAAAGAAACTTCCAACATGGAGAGGTTCTTTTTGACTGATCATATGCTGATGGGTGTTCCCACGCGTGGAAGGTTTTCTTTATCACGCGTGGAAGATTTTTTTTCTATCTAGGCCATGCATGTGAGTAGTGACATGCCTCTAATGAATAGTATTAACATTTACAGCTCAGTGAATAAGGTTGTGAAATAAAAAATAGAATGAACTACTAGTTCAAAGTGCTTTTTATATTTTGTTTTTGTTTTTTTACTCTTAAGGGCCCATTTGTTTGGATGTAATTTTTCTCTTTGGAATTTACGATAAAATGGGTTATGAAAAAAGTTTATTAAACAGGTAAGGAGTGAAGGATGTAAGGCGGAGTCGTAGATAGACCTAACTTTGAGCCAGTTTCAACCCAATAACAGCTGAACCCACCATCAAATTGAGAACTAGTTAAATACGTGATAAATGTGATTTACCTACTTTATTTTTTATATATTAATCAAGCATTTTATAAGTGACCAAATCTAATAATAATTGGAGTGAAATTTGGCTCGATGCCAACTCACAAGGGATTGTAATGTTGGCAAAGTGTATCCCATCTATTGTAGTAGAACTACATGTGGTGATGGATCGAGTTGGGTTGTGTGGGTCAGGCTAAGCAATGTGGCTCACTTGTATAATCTCGATTTGAACACAAGATAGACACTTTTTTCTTTTTTCTTTTATTTTTTGCTTACAAATGAGGGTTTCTAACCCTTTGGGCTAGACTAATCCCTTTGGGCTTAAAGAGAAGCCGGATAAAAACCCTATGGCCCCCAAGTGGCAGCACTAGTAGACTCAACCTTCGGTTCCTGAAGAAGGGGGAACCGGGAATCGATACTAGGACCTCTAGCTCTGGAAGAGAGGAACCGTGGTCCTAACCAGTCGGCCAACCCCTTGGGATTAAGATTGACACTTTGGTTAAAAGACTCAATTCAAACCCTTAACTAGTTCGAACTTGAGTTGGGGTCATTGTGTAGCTAGTGGGAATTCGTCAAATTCAAGTTGAATTGACAAGTCGAATAGCAGCAATGAGCTTGAGCCAAAATCAACTCACTTGTTGAAAAGATAAAATTCATTAACCTGAACCCAAGCTAAAAATAAAAAAGATCAACTTAAATCCTAAATTATGGGCCCATTTCGAATTGCCTTGGTTGGCTGGGTAAGGACTTGTCCATCCTAACAAAAAAAACAAAAAAAAGAGTTCGGATGGAAACAGAGAGATACTGTTTTATCCTATCAAAATTCGTTAACTGTATGAAATCTCATGCCAACTATGCACCCTCTCAATTGCTTCATTTTAATGCCAAAAAATAGAAAAAAAGATTAGATTTCATTCGGTTGGCAAACTTTGATAGGATGAAACAGTATTTCCCTGTTTCGAGAATCCGGACTCGTAAAAAAAATGTGGAAATGACGCTAAGATCGAGAGATGACTCTTGAATTTGGACATAACATAATCGTAATCATCTAATGAGAAACAATAGTTAAAGTTGGTTTGAGCCCCCCCTTATCCTTCCAACATCTTTTAATGGAAACCACTTTTTTCTATCTTTTTGTTTGTATTCCTGCATTCACATAACCTTTTGAGTGTCTATCATTTACTTGACCCATCTGAAATGTGCAGACTGCAATGTGATATGGACACGTCAGTTAAAATTAGAAAAGGTTTAAGCAACTAACTTTCGGTTATGAGCATTCAACACTGCAAAGAAAGCATTTCATACGTGAGGTGAAAAGGATAAGCTAGGATCTTTGTCATATCATGGTATTGTCACATGGTTTCTCCTTCTAGGCAAGGAAGGGATCCCAGGAGAAAGACAGGTAGGAGAATCCAGAAGACTTTGCTATTAGGTTTCCACACGGCAGTGCTCTTCAAAAAGTTAACAGGGTTCTTTTTCCAACATCCAAGTACAAGTGGGTCTTTCTATGGTCCATGGTCCATGGTCCAACAAAGCTAAAGTTGGTCAATTGGATGTGCTGGAAAAATACGCTACAGGATATGCTTAGGAACACCAAGTTCATGGGTTGGTCTCTAGGGCTTCACTGTTCGATAGAGACTAAGGGGTCAAAATAAATCAAGTACAGCACATAAGACATGTTTGGTTGCCTGAGACTTTAGCCACAATATATACAATGAGAAAAGTAAGGACAAAGTTTGTGCAACACCTGCAAAAGTGTAGAACTTTCGGTAGCTCGCTGGCACCAGAAAGAAGTCTGCATTATGCAAATTCCATATTGCAGAGATGTGTCCGAATGGGCCCCTTGGTTGCATGGAATTTACATTCCTAGGAGGAATGGGATTTTGAAAGAAGCTAAGATTGAAGAAAAGAAAGGTGGATATTTGTAAATGGCTATCAAATAATCTCTCCTTTAATAGAAAATGAGCAAAGGGACCATCTTGCTAGTAAATCAAATCCCGTGAAAGTCCGGTTTGACTCCATATCCTTCACGGATGAGGATCCCCTGTTTAGTCCAAACAGGAAAACCCTGTTTGGACCAACCAGGAAGTGCCACATGGGGGGGAAAGTTTTTTTTTTTTTAAGGGAGAGATGGGATGGGTGTGATTGGACCCTTTTCCCCCATGTGGCACCCCCTCATTGGACCAAACAGGGGATCCACTTCCATCCTTCACCCTTCACCTCTTTATATTTTGTAGTGTCTTGGTCTACCCCTCCAAATGGTTTTTTAAAACTCCTCGCAATGAAAACAGAGAGGCAATAAGTTTATTTTCAAGCATATCGGTGCAAAACCGATCAAAATATATATATAAATATATATATATATATATTTATATTTATATATATTGGTGCAAAAGATTCAGATGAAGGAGAGGTACTCAGCTATTATGTAAGCCATTCCACTGATTTTTTTTTCTCATTTCTGAGACTCTGTAATTTCAGAGCCAGATTTATTTAAAGCAATTTCATGGATGAATTCTAAATATAGCTAGCTACCCTTAGAATTTTTTCTATTACTTTCAAGAGAACAAGATTCTTGTTTTGTCCTCCCAGATTATTTTCCAGCATGCAGAAAGGTCAGCAAATGTGATGGCAGACACTTTGGTAAGTTTGTGGTGAATAAAGTTACCTCTTTAAGTGCTCCACTTGGAATAATGCACTTATAAACATGATTGCGCTCTATGATTGTTTTATCTTTGATATTTTTATAATCTCCATGTAATCTTTAATCTAATTATTTTGTTAACTTAGAACCCATTTTACCATAAATTCCTAAAAATTCAATTCCATGCAAAGATACAGACTCTTAACTATAAAAATCACATAAAATATGATCTTTACATGCACTGGGTAGAACTATCCAGGGTGAACAACGAAGGTATGTGTCAAACACAAAACCTCTCCGCTTCTTAGGGCGCAGAGTCCTTGGCCAACCGAGCTACCACTCGTTGATTGAGCTTATATCAAACATCTAAAAATATGGTAAACAGTCGGTGAAGTTGATTGTCTGATTTCCTCCCTATGTTTTCTATGCATTCTAAACACTGTTGTCTAACTTGAGTTTTGAAGGCCTGAGCCCAGAGTTGAAACCACTCTCCAGGACAAAAAAAGTTAAAAAAAAAAAAAAAAAACTGATTACTGGTAGCAAAATCCTCGATCAATTATAGGATAGGAACCACATTAAGCCACTGCCAGGCCAACAAATCTAGAATTACAGCAATTTTGATAATGGGCCAAATATTCAGGCCCATACCCAACAAATGAGTCTCCATACAGAATCGGGCCAGGCCAAGGGCCCAGTATCTTCCACTCAACCATTGGCAAGAGAATTAGACATGACCCAGCTCATGGGTCTAAACTCTCACTCAAGCAGAGGGCTGTACTGGCCTGGCAACAAATGAGATGTAGTGAAAAAAAAATGCAAAATCAATCCAGCCCAAAATGGATAAAAATAACTAATAATAGACAAGGCTTCTATGCTTAAGACAAACCAGGAATCATTAACAAAATCTTAAAGGTAACATTGGTCTTTGTCAAGAGTTCGTTGAAATCCTCAGGAAGATAAAAATAAAATAAAATTAAATAAACCGAAGCAAGAACTTGAAGCCACAAGACCTGCAAACTCAATCACCATCTGCATATATTTCTAGGAAACAGGTTCCCCCGAATTGCTCTCGTGTTTCTCTACCAGTATCTTTAATAATAAAAAATTTGTTAATGAATCTGTTTTAACTCAAAACAGGCAATTGCTCTAAAATCACAACCATATGAGGTCCATGACTTGAAACATATCAAGAACCATTGCAGCTGCCCTGCAACAAGAACTACCGGCTTCATAGTCATAGATGTTACACTGACCATCCCCAGTTATGGAAGGAGGCATAAAGGTCCCAGCTAATCCAGGGTCAACTAGAAGGGTTCTTTAAAAAGACAACAGCCAATGATACAAAGACTAAAAGGATGTTAAACAAGCCATGACTGATGCAAAATCAAAGATACACCATTTTTTAAGTGCTGGGCATTGATCAGGCCAATGACATGTTAGGGACTGTTAAAAGTTCAAATATCTCTGCAAGGGTTGAGAAGGATGGTATCCAAACTAAATTAAATACTAGAATACCAAACCTGAGTCTGGATGAGGTTTTTACCTGAAAGTAGAGCTTAAAGCTGTAATGGCAGAAGATGGTCCAATCTCTCTCTTTGTTCAGTATTTATTTTTGTTGTTCCTCAAAGATGTGTTCATATCATGCTACTTCCCGCATGGCTCGCATTTTCTCAGAACTCGAACTGGGCGCTCCATTCTGCATCTTCCACATCTCACCATCGTCACCACAAATTTGGCTTAGCCAAATTTAGAATGATTTAGCAAATCAATACTAATGGATGTGTTTCAATGTTTTTCTGTAAGTTCTTTACTCTAGAGAGGATAAGTAGGAAATGAATCCCATTGCCATGGAAACAGTTTTCAGATACGCCCTTTGGTTTCCAACAGGTCATAATGCAGTGCTCCCCATCTGAAGATACCAAAAATTCAAAGGTTCTAAGATGTGACTAATCATTAACCTCTGAGGCTTCAAGACTTTCGAAGAAGAAAAGAGCACAAATAGTACAACGTTCTCAAATGTGACTGATCATTAATTTTGGAGCTTCGAGAGATTTGACGACGACACATCAATAAAGGATTAGGAAAAGTTTTGATGTCAGAAACTGAAAACTGACGCTGCAAGCGTAAGGAATTGATAGTTTGAGTCCTAACAAACTTTTTTTTCTTTTGGAAGAACTGAACTATTTGTCAACTGAACAGATTAAACTGAACCTGATTTAAACAGAACAGTAAATCTGGAAACGAGACATCGACTTATTCCCTAGTATTATCAGGAAAACTTCTATTTACTCTGAAAAGATAGCATTGATAATTCAGCACCTCCAAACTTTGTGATATAACTCACAATTCCTGCTTGTATTGTTCTCTAGGTTCTATTGTTTAACTTCTCAATGTTACCACTCTTAAGAAAATATTCAAGGGGCATTTAGACTGAGAGAGAGTTTCCAATCCTTGTCCTTTCTTTCTTCAATACCAACACCCCTGAAGGAAATTAAAAATTTCCTCCTATACCTAGAGAAGAATCAAAATCCTACTAAGCTGATAACTCCCTCCCTATTTTCTCAGGTCTTCAGCATACCAGGCGAATCAATGATGATGTCTCTAAAAGAGAAAGATCAGATTCAAGTCCTACAAGCACAATAAGCTGGTTGCCCATTAAAAGGTGAAATCCAGCCTTCAAGTTACTACCAGAATTTGCCAGACACTGTCAAGGGACCAGCCACCCAAAAAACAGCAACATATCTGATGGAGGATGCAATAGGAAACTCCAATTAAAAGGCTTGCTAAGGTCCCTTTCCCATAAACAAGATAGAAGGGTAAAAAAGTGGGGGATCTGCAGCAGTACAATAGTGCTTAAAGCCCAGAATGACAACATGAAGAAGCCTAAAAAATGAGACATCACAATGAAAATCAATTTAAATGATTGAGTCAAACAAAGGAAATTCCAAATAACATTCTAAAAGGTCCATTTCAACACCACCAGTTTTCCCATTATTATATATGACAGAGACTGATTTCAAATTGAAATCAGCTCCAATTGATTTTGACCAACCCCACAATTTTGAAATCTATTTTAATATTATTTGATCTGATTCAATTCAATAAGATGTCATTTATTACTCACTCCCTACCTCTTCCTCTTTCCAAACGACTCTCTTTTTAATAGCACTCAAATCTCCGCCCACCCCAAACAACAACCAACACCACACCCACCCACCCCCACACCACCCCCCCCCCCCCCCCCCCCCTCAGCGCCCCGAGGAACACCTCTTTATCTCTTTGTGTTTGGTTCCCATCCAAGCTTGGTCTCACTCATCACTTTTTCTTTTTCCTTTCTTTCTTGTCAAGTCAAAGTCAAACAAACAAAAATCTATGCCAGTTTTGAACGCGGCTCGGGTCAAAGTCTAAACCTGCCTCTAATGGGAAAATCTCCTATTTTGAATTTCTTATAATTTGGTTCATCTCAATATTTCATGTTTCTACTAAAGTTTTAAAATTTTTAAATTTATTATTTATTCAAATTTTCGATTGTGTGATTTTCAAGAAAGCTTATAAATTTCTTATATGTGAGAAACACTTATATTTTAGATTTTATAAAATATAAACATATGAAATCAAAATTAAATTTTTTGTTTATGTCATAATTAAATGATATTTTTTGTATGACTTCTAATGCCCAGGCTAAGCACGGAGGCATTTTGCTAGTTATTATATATGATAGGGATAGGATTCAATTTTGAAATTGGGGTCCGATTTCAAAATTGATTGAGAAATTGGAGCTCAATTTGCAAAATTGAAACTCAGTTTCAGTTTTAATTTATGAATTCTACATTATTTAGACTTTTGGAAGAATCATACTCTTTTCCTTCTCACTCAAGTTACCAAGAATATATATCTTATTTAGAATTTTAGAAGATCCAAACTCTTTTCTATCTCAGGCAGGTTACTAAAGATAATTATTATTGCAATCTTATTTTCTTCCCCTGTCATCTCTAGCATTCCTTATCGCTCATGTTTTTTTTTTCTTGGATGAATTTATTAGCATATAAAAGTTGGAAAAGATCAACATCATCTTTTTATTGGTTTTGCTTTATCTTATTACATCCAAGAACAAGATACTATGTTAGAGCCACAGACTGCATTATGTGAACTTAAATTAGATCCTGATCCATGTTAAACCTGCCCTTTGATATGATCTTGCAGGTAGAACTGATGGATCATGGGGATTGGCCTTGAAGATTATATTAGGTATGAAACCCGTACCACTTTCACAAATAACTTTTAGGAATACTAGAGATGAAGTGTGAGAAGACAATGATGGAAGCCAGGGATTTGCGTACATGAAGAAAATAAGATTGCAATAACAATTATCTTTAGTAACTTGCCTGAGATTGCGTACATGAAGAAAATAAGATTGCAATAATAATTATCTTTAGTAACTTGCCTGAGATGGAAAAGAGTTTGGATCTTCTAAACTTCTAACTAAGATACATATTCTTGGTAACTTGGGTGATAAGGAAAAGAGTCACAATCTTCCAAAAGTCCAAATAATGTAGAATTCCTAAATTAAAATTGAAATTGAGTTTCAATTTCGCAAATTGAGCTCCAATTTCGAAATCGGACTCCAATTTCAAAATCGAATCATGTCCCTATCATACATAAAAATGGGGTGGCATGATGATAGAAGCTAGAAATATATATATATATATATATTAGCTTATTTCCATGTATTTCATTGGAGTTGCACCTAGCAATGTCAGGCTCATGTAGAGGCGTGCACCTCACACCTTAGGCTCCAATTCCAACAAGGCTTGAATCCTAGCATGTGCCTCAGATTGAATCAAAGTAACTACTGGACATCCCTCCAATCAATAAGGACTGACTTAATTACTTGTTGGCTCGAGGATAAGTGGGCCCTTGATGCAGAAAAATGATGGTCCCAAGAATTAATTTTGGTTCCAGCATGGGTCAATTTTTTGTTTTTATTTTTTTTTTTTTTTTCTAAATGGGCATAAATTAGGTTTCAAACAATGTCCAAATGTGGCAAAGTTATGAGTTTTATGTCTCATTATTTAAAAGGATGTGTTTAATTTGTTGATCATTTCTTTTATCGGTAACATGAATCGAACCAGCAACCATGTGATTGCAATGATTAGCACCTTCTGATTGTGCAATGGGCTTTTGTCTTAGTGACTAGTCATTGTCTTAGCCAGCAAATGAGAGAGTTAACATTTGAAAGATGATGGTTGAAATTTATTTGTAACTAGGAATTGGCCTCACAAAAAGTCCACACATGCAGATGGTGTCTCATTGCAGACATTCAACTTATAGAAACAACTTTCCCACTAATAAGAAGTTTAGAGAGAATAAATTCCTGTCCAGATAATGTAGCATCATCATGTTATTCAAGCAAAGAAATAAGACTGACTCATGCCCAGTTACCAAATAGCAGATAACAAATAATCATGATCAAAGGGCATGTGCAGAAGTATACACAAAAGTTATCTTTCATGCTGATCTGGAGAATTATTGACCACATCGGAGCACTTTAGAGAAGCTGAAGTTCTTTCTTTCACAGTGCCTTTGCCTTTGGTGGGGAAGGAAGCAACTGTGCAACAGTCAGGCAACAAAACATTATTTTCTTTTATTTGAGATGTGACATGAAATCAGAATTTTCCAGTGCCTAGAACTCATAAAATATGACCATAGCTTGTATAAATTAGGCTACCTGATAACAAGAGATGAGAGAGCTCAGGAACCCAAAGCCTCCTGTTACACGGGGAGTGACTTTACTCGGGGCCAGCTGAAGAAGCCCAACAGCAACCACTATATCCATTGAAGCTTTTACGAGAGCTAACATCCTATCGTTTGACTGTTTGAGCGTGCTAAGGTACTGCTCATTCTGCATTCAACAGGAGTAGAACACAATGTTTACCATGGTCCATGAAAAGCAAAAAGGGAAGAGATCCCACAGTCAAGCCCTTGCAAATTTACACCAAGTCTGACCGCTGAGACAAACATACCTTATTTTTGTCAGTTCTTTTAAGATCCTTCTCTAACTTCTTAATTGATACAGCCAATCTCCGAAGCTCTGCAAGCTAAAAGAAACAAGAAAACGACTGAAACTTCAGGATGAGATCAACCAAATATATTATGACCACACGAAGTACCCATAAAAAGGGGAACACAAAATCACAAACCTCAATCAACGTGGTACACGCTGAGGAACCCATCCAACAGAAAAGAGAAATCCTACCAATAAGCTCTGCTCGTTCTTTGTTCTGCAAAAGCATACAAACTGAAACAGCTACTTCTTTCTGGTGTCTTATGGAGAACAACCAGGCCAAATATTTGGGAAATCAAAACAGAAGGGGAAATGAAAAAAGCAAATATAGAAGAAGAAGAAAAGTGACATTTCCAAATTGGGGGCCCTATAGCATCAGCTCGGATGCAAGACTTGTCATTTGCATAAAGTAATGAAGCAAAACAGAAAATCCAGAAAATCTGTACAGCTGTTTTCCCAGATTTTTCATTTTTAGTGATTTTCCCCAATACGAAAAGTCCTGAGTCCAAGCTGCCTTATGGGAACCACTGATTCGGGAATAATTGGGATTCACTGTCAACTAAACAATGCCTTTTAGGAATAACAAAACAAACTGAAAGAACAAACACCTTTTACCTTGTAAATGCCAGTTCTCCCAGCCCAGACAACTTGGTCCAGCACCAAAAACGTTGACAGTAATGCATTTTTGGACTGTAATGGAATGTGAAAAGAGGTCAGCAGACTCAGCACAACAATGTTACCAGCCTGTCAATCAGCAACAGCACCATACCTTTCCAAGTAGTATGACTGGGAGAGGCGTTCCTTGAGAAGGTGGACTGAGAAGCGCATGCAGATCATTGACAAACTACAAGTTCAATTCAACAAAAGCAAGAAAAAATGCCAAATAAGAAGAAGATCTTGCGGTTTCAAATGTTGATTTATACTAATAAAAGAAAGTGCATATTTGGACGTAGAACCATAACAGAAAAATCTAACCTTGAACAGACGGAAAACTTTCCGTGCCAAGCTAGTAGATTTATCAACATTTTGAGCTGTACCAGGTTGTCCGTTGCTCAAGAACTTTGAACCATATTGTATGGCCCTGCATATCTTGTCCCTGGCTTCAGCTTTGTTCAAATATAAAACCAGGAGGGCAAGCTCTGCTCTGGTTGCATCCAATGTCGTCATGATCAACTCTGAAGACGCCTGATTAATCATGTGGATAAGAAAAATTATACTAATCTCGGTAGTTTAAATGAAGCACGCTCTTGCCTTAGCATTTTGCAATATTACAAATTTCATTGAGAAGGTTCCTTCAAAGGCATCCTTCCTCATTTGTGGATGCATCCAAAGTTACAGTGGGGACATTGGGAACAGATCAGCAATGACATCATCTACTTCCAAGAGAAATGTGAACATGAAAGGGGCTAACTACAAAGGATAAAAGTGTCCTATAAGTCATAAAAAGTGGATACCAAAAAGTAAAGGCAGTGTTAGTTTTATTCATCAAAACTTATTATGGATAAAAGTAGAAATAAGGTAGGAAAATATCCAAAGCCAAACCCTTTAAGAGAAGAATATCAAGGCTTCATTATAGATTCACTGGACATTACCAGTGCCCAGTTCACTAATACATACCCCACAATCTGATCTCTCATATGAAATATTAGCCTGCCAACAGTTATGGGAGTACAGTGTATGGAAAAGAAAAGATCAATGCCTTATTTCTGGTACAGAAAATGCAGTATGTAGGTGCCTTAAGTATGGAAAAATGACAGAACCTCATATTAGAAGCTTCCAGCATGGAAATGCATAATGATGCATGTTATGTAGGCTTCCAGCATGGGAAATGCAAAATGATGGATGAATGCATGTAGGTATGGATGTACAGAAAAAAACGAAAATAATTAATAAAAGAATAAAAACCTACAACAGAATTTGTAGCTCGTATGCTAGAAAACCGATTTCAAATCTGATACATTTCTTTACAATTATTTCTATTTCTTTTAAGATCCAGGATATCCCTGAGACAGTTGCACATTGTATGACAATAACAACTTATTCCTATTTCTAGGTAACATGTTTCAAATAGGTAACATGTGAATTAATGTGGGGATATTAGTCTTTAGGTGACAGTTTTTGGTGAGTACGCCCGTATCCACCTGCCCCAACAGTGAATATTGGAATCTATCAGCAAACTTCCTTCATTAGCTGAAATGGCACTTGGTCAGGTCAACTTGACAACCCAAAAACCGAAAGTAGGTCTGAAACTGTAGTTACAGAACAGATGTCAATGGACCTTCGGTTACTTGGTTACCCAAAGAACCCAACACGAAAGATCCACGTATGGATTCTCTTTTTTTAACACAATTAGGGACGCTTGTTAACCAAAGGACCTGACCTCAAAAAACCAGGTACAAATTCTCTTATTGGACCTGATTAATAATCAGGTTTGGGTCTTTTTGGGGTGCCCCTTTTATCACTTTTTGGTTTGGTTGTTGTTCCCCTTTGTTGTGGGGTTTTTTGAGTCAGTATATCTCTTATACTGTACAGTTCTTTTGAGCAATACAATACATCGTCATCATTTTCAAAAAAAAAAAAAAAAAAAGAAATTGGGTTTGGTTCCGTGTCCAAGTTCAGTCAGGTCCACACCTGTATACCCTGTACTAATTATAGAAAAATCTATATCAAAAATAAAAAATATGTTTTTTTGTATACAACAACGAACATCACCAAAGCTTGCATAACAGGTGGCAGCTGCTCAATGTTTTATACATAGCATCTCAAATTCAAATCAGGAGGTTGGCTAATGCATTTCATACTCTTTAACTAAGCAAGGGGTGGATAGATCTTCTTCTTTTGTTGTTTCCTCTTTCTCATTATGTTTTTGGTAAGGTATAATGTTAGAATACCTTTATTGCCTTCTTTGAAGACTTGCATTGTTCTCCTTTTCTTTAAGGAATCCTTTGTTACAGATCAAAAACAAAAAAGGGTTAATGTTGCCTATCTCATCATTCATAACTAACAAATTAATATTTTTCATGTTGAATTGGGCTTGGAGTCGGTTATGGCCCAGACAGGGTTGGGCCCAGGTATATAAACTAAACCAGGTCCAGGTCCACTACAGACCTAGCTCATTTGCATCCTTAAGTTGAAAGAAGTAGAAAGGTTCAGCTGAGGGTTATTGTCATGGGTTATAGCCACAAAAGGGCTTGCTAGTATTTCTACTTCTGATTTATGGAGATGTTGAGTAGAGTATGTTGGATAACTAAATGAGGTGGTTGATTAGTATGGTATTTTCCTTCCTACTAAGTCATAACACTCATGCGATTTCTTGTGGTGCTGGGGTGATTAGTCAGAGCAGTGTGTTGTGGTGCTCTATAGAGTCTGTCCTGGTTATGATAATGGCTTGAATGATGGCTCCTTGTCTCAGGGTGTGTATTGGTGCTTTGGAGGATTATTCCTTTTTCTATTCCTGGGTCCGATTGAAATTAGAAAAAAAAAAAAAACAGAGAGAGAATGCTAGAGTCTTCATAAGGTCTTTGATGCCTATGGAGGATGTCCTTCCATTGGTGTAAGTGCATATTACAAAGTGGGTTTATCCAAGGAGGGAGTTTGACAATCTAAGGATTGATGGTATTCTTCTCCCTTCTTGGCTGTAGGTATAAAGAGAGTAAAACAGGGCTCCACCTTCAGGGGCTGTTTTTAAGTTTAATGTCGATGGGGCAGCAAGGGGAGGTACTGGTTTTGTCCTCTAAGAATGTAGGTTGTGACTATTCTAGAAGCCCTTTTAGGATTTTATTTTTTTTTTCTTCAGCTTCTTTCTAGGCTTCTATTGTGGAAATTAACTCTCTTAATGCTATTTCCTGAATCTCTTCTTCTAAATTATTGGTGCCTTGGAGATTTCAGTTTTATTTCGATGAGATTAAATCTATCATGAAGTTTCATGACGTTGGGCAGGCGCTAACAGTTTGGCGGATGCTTTAGCTAAACAAGGAGTGATAGGTCTACTGATTTTCTTGCTTTCACTGTGTAAAATCCCTTTCTTTTGGTTTTCTTCAAAAACCCAGAGAGAACCCAAACCAAATCCCAAACAACTTGTACACTAGAGTAGAATTCCAGATCAGGGTGCATGATGGTATGAATATGCAGACAGATTCAGATTAAATAAGTAATCGATGATGAGCAGACAAAGATGGAATGCAGAAGAAGGAAGATGGAGATGTTGGCATTAGAATTGGAAGTAGAGAAGGATACCTGGAATCCAAGGATCTTGGCCTTAGGGTTTTAGGACGAGATTTTCTCGCGTGAAGAGGAGAGTTTGCGATTGACGAGAGATAAAGATGGAGATCGGAACCTCACACTGCCTACTGCTGGGGGGAGAGACTTCGGATTTTCCGAGTGCCGAATGATATATACCGTAAGCCACCAATAGCCAATAGGGCCTAGTTTTGAAAGCCAACTTGTTTCAATCACTAGCCAACCTATTCTCCCTCTTTACTTTGCAAATTTCAATAAAACTATAGCTTATGTCATGTAGATGGATGATGTGTGAAACACGTTGTTTGACTTTTGAGTAGTTTGTATTTTGGAGAAGAGAAGAGAAGGGAAGGTCGATTTTACAATAGGCAGGGGTTGTCCTTTCCTCTGATGGTTAGGAATGATACTTTTAGGGCTCATTTGTGTGACATTTTTTTTTTTTTTTTTTTTTGCTAGAAAAATGAGGATTGTGGAAATTAAATTTTGTGATATAGTGAAATTTAGATTTAGTGCAGCCATTTTTCTCTATGGAAAAGAAAAAAAATTGGCTTAGTCTTATGTGATTATATGGAAAATAAATTTCTATAGGCTTGCAGTGGAAACCTTCTTTTTCTCTCATGGACAAAGAATTTTTTCATGTTGCGTACACAAATGTGCCCCAAGGAAGACTATGGAGATGTGTGATACTGATGTGCCGATTTCACTCGACCATGAGTCTGTTGGCTATGAGGGGTGTAAGGTTCATTGAAGTGGAAATTACATTTTGATTGAGTAATACGGGGATGGTGGCTGGTAATGATCTGGACTTAAGAGGTGAGTTGCAAATATCTGAGTTTTTTTTTTCTTAGCATGTTTGTATAAGTAAAAAATATAGTAGAGTGAAGTTAAATGGGCCCTAACCGTCTAAATTTTCAACTCTATCTTGTTTGGATGAGTCTAGCCAGATAGATGAAGTAATGTTGTGGGCTACGTGTACTCTATTTCACTTCAACTCAAAATACATTCATTTCTTTGAGTAAAAGTGGATTTTACTATAAACTTTAACTTCAAAATACACAATTAAATAGAGTGAAGTGAAGTGAAGTATTTTACTTTAACTTGGACCTACTTCTCTTCCACTCCACTCTACATGTGAAATTCACTTCATTTTACTTCACTCCTCATTTATCCAAACAAGCCCAAAAAATGGAATGCACGTAATGCTCTAACAATCAACTGGAGTTGAAAGGTAGATTCCAATTAAAGGAGAAAAGGTGGGCCCTCCGACCTGATCGAGTCCATATGTTCTTGAGATGGGGTTGTGTGCGGCCCCACAAGTAGGGGCGGACCTAGGAGCTTTGCCTTGTAGGGGCCACTAAGTGAAATTGGAATTTTTTTTCTTTTGGAGGAGGAGGGGCGCAATGTAATAAACTTTACATGATATGCAAGGGGCTTTTTAAAATTGATTCAAGTTACATCTATTGATGACTTTTCAAGAGCTTCAAAGTTGAGTTCCTTTTACCCGATGAAAGAAAAAAAACTAGGACCCATGCAAGGAAGAAATTGACTTTTTCTAAGACTAACACCAAGAGTATGGTTTTTTTTTTTTTTCAGAAAATAAAAAGGAATTTTACGCCATAAGTGATAAAAATCAAGATCCATGGTGAATATACAAAAATGTCAATCAAAGAACCTCCTCTTAATCAATGGAAGATGGAAAATGAATGCCATCATCACCCTTATAATTCAAATCCCAGAAAAGTCTAGGTTTTTTCTAAATTGTTACCTTATATCCTTCATGTTGGGAAGCTTACGGAACTCTTTCCCTCTATGTGAATCACTTAGAGCACGTTTGTATAGAGGTAAATTCCATGAAAAGATGAAATTGTCACATCAGCAAATTCTCTGGTTTTTAGATACTTTAGAAAAGGTTTTCCACAGAAGTCAAAAATTCATATTTGGTGCAAAAAGTTTTTTCTCGGGAAATTAGTGCTAATGTTGTTTGGTGTAGCTGCAGATTCCGTACGGAAAACCAATGTTTACTATTTGATGCAGCCATTTTCCGTGGAAAAATAATATAGCTCAATGGTACTATCATTTGTAAAATAATAACTTTACCTTAATTGATCAAAAGTTAAAGGGTGACATATCTTCATGAAAAATTTTCCTTTTGAGCACCAATCACCCACCCTAAGCTCTACAAGGTTGACATAATCACCCGCCCTAAGCTCTAAGGGTGACATACTCTACTCTTGTTTCCTTGAATTTTCCATCAACCCATCCATAGTTTAGTAATGTTGTTGTGAGGCCCACAATTGGGACCATCATTGATCCTCATGCAGGCCCAAACTGGATGCACAATCCAAATCATACAACAAGAAGTAATAATGGAAGAAAAATAAAGAAAGTAAGAGGAAAGAAGGAACACAATAATATATGTGGAAAACCATCAAAAATAAGAGGAGAAAACCACGGAGCCTTCAAATCAAATCCACTATGCAAATGGGGGATTACAAGCTTCTAGCTTTCAAGTTAGTAACTTGAGGAATTTCAAATTCACTTGATACCTTTTATGTGGCTAGAGTTTTGGAATCCTGGTAAAGAAACATGACATTTGCAAAGGGAAGGGGACAAACCATCACATGACCATAAATTCCCAACATACCAAATTATTGTTTGGAATTTTACTAAAAGAGCATGCCCTCCTTTTCTTTTTTTTTTTTTTGAAATTAAAAGAAATTCTATCTTAAGGTTTTCCTGAATTCTCCAACACATGGAAATTCTGAATTCTTCTCAATACTTAATCATCTAAAAATTCAATAAAAAAAACAAGAAGAATATTGGAATTCCAGGAAGTTCAAAAGTCATTTTAGACTTTTTAGGTGGCTGGAGTTTTGTTATTCTTATAAAAAAAATATGGCATTTACAAATGCCAGTGATTTAGCCATCAAATCATGTCTATGAATTTCCAACATACTAAATTCTTTACAAAAATCCCAGAAGAAGGGTCGCGGGCCTCATGAGTAGTGACCGACTATTGGGGCTATTTCTTTGCTGGAATTTTTGGAAAAAAATTTGGCATGTTGGGGTTTTTTCTAATTCTCTATTTTTTATATGACGTGCTGGCTTATCCCCTCACTTTTGAAATGTCACATTTCTTTCCCGAAAATTCCAAATTCTAGAAATTCCGGCCACTCTATTTTTTGGTGGAATTCTAAGATTCTCTAGGCAGAATATCTATGAACTCCATTAAGCTGAAACCATAATCTCTTTACAATTTGTTAGAATTTCAAATGCTCTATAAAGGAAACGGATCTAGAGTTCCACTTCAAGGTAACAGGAAGGGGCTTCAAGGTAACAGGAAGGGGCAGCTTCTGGAACATTTGAAATTCTCCATACATTAATTTTTAGAATTATGGTAATGAAACCGGCCCTTGGTTTTTTATTAGACTCAGTAACCGGGGTGTCCATTTCGACTCGGGCACGTGACATCAACCACACGCAGATGATGGGATGATGATGACATGCATGATTTATTGGATTGCCCAGGCACTGGGTCTATATGTGGGTGGGGGCCGTGTGGTCATGAAATAATACACCATTGGCATTGATCAGACAGGCCTGACTCTCTTTTTTCCTTCATAGTACACTCCCTCCCTCTGTTGCACCCATTGTGGGAAAGTACAATGGCAGGACAGTGGTGAGCAGTGCCAGAGAAATGGGTGCGCCACAGGAAGCCCAGATCCACAAAATGTCTCATGTCAAATCTACACCATCAGACATAGTTGGGACCACAGTAATTATGCATTTAACAAAAACATAGTAGAGTAACACATTTGTAGTATAATTTGAATACAAAATTTGGCACATATATGTCATTTGTGTGTATATTTTTAAATCATTCTTCTTCTTCTTCTTTTTTTCAATTAGCAAATTTTGATGTATAGCTTGATTGAATATCCATGGTTTGTAGCTCCAATTCAATTATTTTGTAGGTGCCCCATACATCAAATCTATGAAGCCTAGGCTTGTTTGTTTGCATAAAATATAGAGGAATTCATAGTTAAATAAGTTCCGTGTCATCCTTGTGGTAAGGGGTGAAGGATATTGAATAACAGTGTACATAAGGCCTTGATTTCTTAAGATTTGAATTACTAGGGTGATGGCTCAATATTCATTCTTCAACTTCCTTGTGCTATTTCATAGAAGGATAATTGATGATCATTTTTGGATGTTCACATTTGATATTCATTTTTAACCACTTAGACTATGAATTTCTTTATGTATAATTTCTCTGGATTCTATGCAAACAAACGGCCGTTAAATATGTCAAAACATTTTAGTTAACTGAAAGTAGTCATGTGACTTCAAAACCTCATTTGAGTAAAGTCACTTTAACGTTACATATTCATTATAATTAAAAATCGAATGATGGGAATATGAAATAAAATTGAAATAGTTCAATCCAATTCACAAATTAAGACTATCAACATTGAACTACTGCTCATCAGACAGAACATTACTTGAAAGAACTAGTTCACAGTACAAACTTAATCGGTACCAACAAACTATGATTTGGACAGTCTTGAGTGGCACATCAGTGCACAGTTGGTTTGATCTTGACAACAACCAATTACAGAAGTGAGGGGTCTGAATAATTCATCTGGCAAAGGTCCAAACTGATTGAAATCCTAGCACTTCCTCTCTTTTTTTTGTTTCCAATAAATGGAAGACTCATGGAACATTGGTTGCCCCACTTGTTTAGCCATCTGAGTTCTACCCAGAACATTATGGTTTTTAATTTCCATAACAGAAAACTTTTAGAAGACTCATTCACTTTTACCATCTATATTGCAGACAGCGTCTAAAATTAAAAAGGATTTTATACCATCATGATCCTCACTTATCTTCTTCATTACAGAATATGTTCAAAGAGAGAAAAAGAAGGTTCTTCCTTCCTTTCTTTAAACAGGCTTTCCAAGGAAGAAACCAAAATTCCATTAGAAGTAGGCCAGATGTGAACAGGAAAAAATGCCAAGACTCACCAGACATGACCACACTGAATCAACCAGCTTATTTTGCAAAGTAAGCTACTCTTTTTATAGTTTCATCCGCCAAGTTATGAAAGAAATGTGAATAGAACAACATGAAGCATCAACTCTAGTAAGATGGAAATCGCTGATAATTAGAGTCCTGAAACCTGCAGGAAATAAGCAATTCAGGAAAAATTAAACAAATGGAGCCTCCCACACAAGTACCCCCCTGAGAGGAAATAACCATCTGACTGCTGCATTGAATGAGCTAATTTAGAAATAAGAATAATATAAATTGATCAGATTTTTTCTTAATATTTTTGAAAACAAAGAATACTACAGAATTTGGGTAAGCTCTAGTACCATAACCACCAATACCTATGCTACCAGAACATAAATTAAGGGCCTGGCCGTTCAAAAACACCCCAGAAATTGATCAAAAGAAGAAAAAAATATAAAATGGGAGCTGATCAGCTTGATAAACATCATTCCTCTGTGGAAACATCACAAATCATATATTTCACTTTCCAAAAGCTGTAGTGAAAACTAAAGAATAATAAAATCAGGACATGAAAAATTACATATCAGGAGAAAAGATAGAATCAATAACTGTAGTAAGTGGCAAACCAAGAAGTAGCATTTGGTAGGTAAAAAAGTGGGGAATATGGAAAAAAAGGGAAATCCCTACCAAATGGAGAAAGCAAAGAATAAATGGAAGAAAAGAAACAAGAGCAGTGGCTTAGAATTCTCCTCAGATAAGAAAACCAGGAGATTGGGACTAGTTTTGCCATCCCAATAAAATGCCAAACAAGAGAAAATTGCCTGGTAAAGAGAAAGTCCTTTTCCTTTTCCTATCATCACCCATTTCTCCCTGACCAAACACCTACCCCACTATACCAACTACAGAGAGCCTAGAATCTGTCTATAGCAAGTGGAAGACCTATAAACCAATATCATGCTTTCTTTACACCTTATCATTCTTATTAACAAGGGTTACAAATATTGTACAATCATATGTACTTCGCAAAATAATAATAATAATAATTAATGGGTTGCAACTTAAAAAAGAAACAAAGAAGCTCAAGTAGTCCTTCAAGGAAAAAACAAAGAAAAAGAAAAAAGAAGGTGTTGGATAGGGTAAAACTTTAAAACAATCATTTTGACGAAGAAAATCAAGAAAATTTAAGGATAATCAACAACAGAAGCAATTCTGGAGCGTTTGAAACATTACAGGCACTACCTAGTAATGACTCAAAACTATCTCAGAGCTATTTGCTACCATTCATCAGAGATATTTCCCAGGTTTTCTAATGCATGCACAGCTCCCTGTAAACACAGGTTAATGTTAATCATTCTATATATCCGTTGCATCCACACAGAAAACAATATATAACAGAACATTACATGAAAAAGGAGTGATTTTCCTCCTATTTCCAGCAAAATAACCTTGCGACTTTCATTTCTCCAAAACTTAGCAAAGGTGGGTTTTTTTTTTTTTCCCCACAGCGGATAGACTCTTTGCTAATTCAATCTTCAGAGGGGATGAATTAGATGCTTTTCTTTTTACACTTGAACATGAACTAAGAAGAAAATAATAACACACTTGTAATTTGCAAAGCCAATTAAGAATACAAACTACTAAACAGTTGTATCGGAACAAAACTACAACTGCAAATAGATTTCAAAGAGATGAACAAATTTAATGGTGAAAGGAAGACTTAAAAAAAAAAAAAAGGATAAGCATGGTGAAGAAAAAGTAAAAGCACAATAATAACATAAATCAACAGATTTAAGAAAACCTACCAACAGCAGATAATTGCATTTGTCCCTTAGCAGACAACATATACAAGAACTTCCAGAGACTGCGTAGAATGTAGTTAGACATACAGTTAGCAATATATATCAGACATTGCATGGAAGAGAATTCATTAGGGCTAAGTTTATAGTTTCAGCTACCTTGTTTCATATGGACAATGAAACAAAGTTCTATGCAATAACAGTACAAGCATTTGAAAAACGCCATCATCTATTTCTTTCTGAATAGACTTCGCAACTTTCCTCGCTCCAACCGTTCAAGCAGCTTTTTGGCCCCAGGAACATCCATCTCACCAAGCTTCTTGAGATAGCCGATCGCCCCATATGAAACCATTAGCTTTTTGCATTTCTTACTTGAGGACAGCGACGAAAGACATGAAACTGCATACTTCTTTGCTGTATTATGAGGACTCAGTTCAAGTAAGGAAACAAGATTTGGAATGCTCTTCTCATCCTTTTTGACTTCTCTACGATTCTGGTGCACACTCAACAAGAAACAGATTGCTTGGGCTGCAACCTCTCTTGCACTGTTTGTTTTGGCCTCAAGCATCTTTATAAGCAGAGGAATGCATCCAACTTCTCCCACCGATTTTTTCATTTCCGTCGAAGAGCAAATTCTACATATAGCAGATGCGGCAGCTTGCTGTGCACCCAAGGATCCTGCTTTGAGCACATGAACTAATCGAGGAAGAAGACCAAGTGAAACCAAAACATCCACGGAAACTGAACCCACCAGATTCCTCAATGCCCCAACAGCAGGTTCTTGTGGCAAGGGACCATCCAGGTAGGCCAAAAGACTCCGAATTCCACCTTCAGAAACAACACTCCTTCTAAGACTCTCATTGCTAGCTGTTAGAAACTGTAAACATTCAGCCGCATACTCTTTAGAACCCAGCAAGATCCCACAATCCAGCAGATTGATCATGACTCTAATGATTCCTTCCTCGAACAGGCTCTGTCTCACCTCTGGCACGGCTGACAGATTCTTCAACGCGCCAGCCGCTGCTGCCTGAGAAACAGACTCCCCAATCTGACAGATCTCAATCAGCGGGCGCAGTCCACCGTGCCCAACAATTGAACGGGCTGTCTCGGCTGCCATTGACAACCTTTGAAGCGAAATTGTTGCCTTCTCTTTTGCCATTGCACTTCCAGACTCAACCAGCCTAATCAGAGGTGGGAGCACACCTTCTGAAACAAGCAAATTCTCGCAACTCCCCGACTCTGCAAGAGAGGAAATAACAGAAACTGTCTTCTCTCTAATCTTGGGAGAAGTTGCGGTAAGCAACTGAACCAAAGCCGAAATGTTGCTCCGGCCTAACACAGACAGTAGATTCTTCTCATCCTCCATCATTACTTCCAATAGCTCGTCTAGCGCCCGGTGTTTTGCTTCAAGGTGACCAATCTGAAGCCGAGCCAGCAATTCTCGCATATTCCAACATGTAGCCTCCATTTCTCCTGACTGCACGACTGCTAAAGGCATTGTTGCCTCACCAAGCACCCCAGTCTTAACAAGAAGCCCACAATCTCTTAAATTCAAATCCAACTTCGCCGACAGAGCATCAAGATCGCTCTGCATTTGAAGCTTACCAACATACCTATCCTCCACACAACACTCCGCCAATTCGATCACCTCGTTCAAGGTCTTCAACACAGCCTGCAACTGCTCATTGCAAAGAGCATTCTTCGAGAAGCAAGGATGGCAAGACAAATCAGATAAACATTCCGGGACACGTTCCAATTTGGAAATTATGCTCTTCCATCTTCCAGAGAAGCCCTTTGCCACCCTTGCTTTCTCAAGGGCCAATGGAACAAGTTCTTGGGCACGCGATAACAAGGATTCCGCTGTCTGCGCATCGACAATCTCTTCGCTTTGTTCTACCATGGGTGTGAATTGCGATTACCAGAGCTGAAAGAACACAGAAAATCTTCAAGAGCAAGAAGACCCAGAAACTATTTTCATGGGAAAAGAGGATACGGGCACATTAAAAAGAGGGAGCAGTTGCAGTAATCATCAGATACATGACATTAAAAAAAGACCCAAGATCCGAGTTTCAAGAAGCTTGTAAATCACAGCTGTGGCTCGTTTGATGAAAACAAGGCCCGACCAACAAAATCCAAGTACCAAAGTACAATAGAAAGATGCCACATGCCTATGAAGATGCTGTTAAATGCAAGAGAAAGAAAGAGAGATTACAGTAACGGTTTTAACTGCTGCTTTAGTTGTGAAAAATACGCAACGCTTACTGGCTACCACCAAATCAAATGCTCTCGCTACCTACCGTGAGTATAGAAAGACATAGCGGGTCCAACGTGATTCCCACCTCACGTGTACACGCGTAGTACCGACTCCTCTCCTACTTTTTCTCACCTTTTAGAAGGCTCCCACATGCAAAAGAAAAACACCTGGTGTACCGCCATTCATATCCATTGGAAGGGCTTTAAAGAACACCAAAGGTGGTCTGGTGGGGCCCACTTAGTTCAATGACAATTAACAAACCATTACGTGTTTTAAATCTATTCAAAGTGATACACACCGTTAGATTCAAAGAGTTTAGATAATATCATCACATGATTGAATTACATTTTAGGAGAGTAAAGTGACATTTGCACACATCACTCTATTATTATCATCGATCGCTATAGTTCCATCGCCTGGGCCCACCCCTAAAATGCAAACTGCCCAAAATCACTTCCTACATTCAAAATCACTTCCTACATTTGAATCACCATCTTATTGTGAGGTTAATTTGATGATTCTAATTAGAATTATATTAAAAATACACACAAAGCAAGTGGAATCATGGGTGTTTAGCAAAGTATGATCTAGGGCCAATAAACTAGGGACCTGCAATCTCAACGGTCTAGATTTCAAAGGTGGCCCCACAAAAAATAGATATATCCTGCTAGCTTTCTATACAACTTCTCCAAAACATTGGATGACATCAGCTATCTTGTTTCACGTGGGTGGGCCCGCAACACACAGCCAATCACAAGTCTTCTATCCACTTCCATCTCTATTAAAAAATGTGAGAAGAGACGACCGTATTGGGACCATCAAATTATTTGCTCCCCAGCACATTGAGTGCACGGATACCAGGCCACATTTTGTGGTCCCCACTGCTGGACGACGTGGATGAGACGATCAGATTACTTGGGGTCTGACTAGACATTACAACTGGATCCCAATAACCCAGTATTAATGAATACTAATAATTAAAAAAAAATGTTTTTTTTTTAAACCCTAATTTTGAAAACCCCACCCCTATCTTTCCTCCTCCTCTCTACAGCATCAAATCCACAGAGAGGCCATTCACAGATCCAATCCAACGGTCAAGACTCCATCTTTCATCCCAATCCAAAAGTCCAAATCAAACATCTTCAATAAATTCAAAAGGAACCAAAATGAAAGTGAAGAACAGATACTCCAGAAAAAATTGATAGAGAAACAGAAAAGAAAGAGACTCAATGGCCAAGTTATTATACGTACAACTCAAGTTCCTTCATTCATACCAAAACAGTAAGAGAGGAAAAAAGAAAAAAGCCACCCAAAGACTAACTTGGCTTTGAAGAGAAGACAGTCCTCTCTTTCAACAGAGATTTCAATAGATAGAGTGCTTTGAACTCTCTCCAATCTCACTCCAAAGCATAAAAAAAAAAAGAACCAAAAACAATCAAAAGTAGTTCAAGAAGAAAACCCAATACCTTAAAAACCCTTCTTTTCCACTTCACAGACCCAAAGCTTCAATCTTTTTTAGACCCAAAGCTTCAATCTTTTTTACTTTCCAAGCATTCTGCAGAGAAGGAGAGAGTAGAAAACCAGAGAAGGAAATACAATAGTGGAAGAATCTCAATCAAATCTTACCTTTGAATAATAATAACAGTAAAATCGAATCCTCTGCTTCTTCTACTATGGAAAGACAGTTCTGGGTCTGAGTCTGGGTCCGGATCCTCTCTATCTACTCTCAAACAGTATTTCTACTGAGGCAAGTGTGTTAAATATCGAGCAGGTTTAGGGAATGGACGGTCAGGATTGAGATAGAAATGTAAGATCTGCCGTTCATAACATGGTGTATTTGGATTTTAATATGGAAAGGTAACGTTGGTGTCACCGAGGTGGGGACGAGGGACACGTGGAATGAGGAAAGCCGTTGATTTTGAAATTGGAAGGGGATTGGGGTTTGGGTTGGATGGTAGCAGATGTCGGGTTCGGGTCAGATATCGGCGTAGCAGGCGTGTGACAGGGATGCCACGTAACAGTGTGTCGGTCTGGCACGGGCGGCTTTGAGTAAATGCACTTGAAGGATTTAATATTTACGGAAATGACACTGGTTTTTGAGTTTTTGAATTTGGTGGGGGTTGTGGTGGGCCCGAGTTGACTGATTGAAGCCGTTGAAATGGTGGGCCTGACTTCGGATTTTGACTTGTAATAAGATGTCCCAACATCATCAGATCACCCTTTATTCGGTGATCTTTGGGCCCCACTTTTGACTGGTTAAAGTAATTCAATTTGCATGCCCCAACTTCTTAAAAATTGAGTTTAAATACAATGGTATAAATGATATAAATGACTTGATGAATGAGAATTAAAATGTTTCTTATTCACAAGAAACCGTTTAATATAAATGATATAAATGACTTGGATGAATGAAAAATTAAATGCCATTTCTCAATATGTGTAAGTTCAAATATGGTTAAAATTAAAGTGAGGGTGAAGATAGAATAGTGAGTAGTAAATAAACTTTCAAAAATGGGTCAATGGGAAGTTAAAAACTGAATGAAAAGTTGTCACCCTCGTAATTTAAATCACATGAAAAGGCAAGTCTCATGTACATTTTCACCTTACGTGTTCTGTTATATTTGAAGTGCGGGGTTTTCTTCCTTTTGTCCACAAAGCAGAACCTTTTGAAATATCAACTCTATTAGTAGAGTTGAATGGAGTAAAGTCTCTATTTCTCAAAAACAAGTCATAGCAAAAGTACTTTATTTCCCATTTCCCACCATATTCTTCACAAAAAAGTCAAAAAGCAACCACTAAAAGACAAAAAAACTCCATTTTTCAATAAAAAAAAAAGTCCAAAGATTCCATAAAAAATAACTAAAAATAAAATACCATCATAACCCACTTATATTTTATTATTTCTTTAAAATAACTTTTACTCCACAAAACTCCATTAGTAAATCCCCCAAACAGGAGGTATGATACCAACAGTGATCATAAAGTGGGAAAAGTGATATCTCCATCCAAGGGTCATTCTAGGCAGACAATTGGGGTTGGCAGAGATAAAAAAAATATCAACACAATTGTCACATCTTTTCCAAGAAGAAAATACAAAAAATTTACAAGAAAACCATCACAAATGGACCCTGGAGACCAAGATGCTGAATCTTTTAAGTTGGAGCCCGTTTGAACATGAATTCATATATATAAATATATATATATATATGTGTATATAATTTCATGCGAATTAGACCTGTTGGATCAGCAATAAAAATGAAAAAACAAAGATAAGAAGCGCTTGAACTGCATATGAATTGCAAGTAACGCACATGACATGATTAATATGCCAATGTACCATTCTCAATTCATCCCTAAGTGTGATTTTTTGAAATTTTATACTTTTTTCTATAACTTTTTATTTTATTTTATTGTCTCTTAAAGTGACTACTCACTTAAATTCACTTTACAATTAAATTACCCAAATATGCGGGAAGAGACTGAAGAAAATACAATCCTAACCGTAAATCAAATGGGCCTCGCTGCAAATGGGAGATATCCACAGAGAGCTACGACTGCCATTGACATCAAAAAATGGGTAGGATGCCGACAGGGTATATGTGGGCCCGACCAAATCAAGATTTGGTGACAAGGGCCTACCAGTGGGCCCAACACAAACCTATGGAATCAGCAAACAGGGATCAAGATAATGATTTCAAAAGGGAAATGTAAGCATGCATTTCAAAATCCTCTCAACCCATTTGTTGTATATAATTGAAGAGAATTAAGAGATGGAAATATATTTTTATTGCAAGATATTTTTAATCCATTCGGTTGGCACAAAATGTTTTATCGTAACAAATTAATTTTCTTCAATAATGAGGATTTCGATTATGCGAAGAGTTTTATCCATTCCTCTCCGTAGAATAAATGAACATCAATTGAGAGCATAACCCTAATTGTCCCGTAATAGACTTTATTACAGTGTCTCTGTGCTCCATCACTTCCTATGGTTGCGAATTCCACTTTTATTAACGAATGACTGCATCTAATCTTTTTATCTTCTCGTTCTTCTTCTACTTTTTTTTCTTCTTCTTCTTTTTTGCTAGATGATTTCATCCACTCAACAACTTTTAATTTGATAGGAGTTGTGACACTCAAGCAGACCTTTGTGTACAAGAAAACATAAAATAAACGTGTTAATAGCCAATGCTTCCCCTTTTCCTTTATTTCTTTCCAAGACTCCAACCTAGTGATATCTTATGTCCATTACATACACTATTAATATGAGATATTTAATTAGGGCACGCCCCAATTTTTCCTTTCAATGAAATGACCTCTTATTCCTTTTTTTTTTTCTTTTTTTTTTTTTTTGTGTGTGTGGCCAGCAAAAGGAATTAGGACTTATGAGAGAGCTCACAAATATAAAAACAATGAAGCATATCTGAAAATTAAACCCTGGCCAACTAAGTGAGAGACGGAATTGCAAGCTAACCAATAGAGCAACCCATGGTTCTCGACCCTTATGAATCTCTTTTGAATCTTGTATCCCACCTCTTTCAAATGCCAAAAAATGCCCCAAAGAGTCTAATAGGAAAAGGAAGTAAGGAACCGCTCCTCGACAGATTTGAGGCAAAACCAGGCAAGGGAGTATTATATATATATATATATTTATATATTTATATATTTAAAGACAGAGCATGTGGCAGGTTTAGTGCCCACTAGAATCATCTGAGAAAAGAACTTTTCCTCAATTAGTTTCTTAGTTAGCCGTCCACAAAAACTCAAGCCCAATAAAGATAACAATGATTCGATTTAAGGCCAAAAAATGAACGATTAAAATTGAAAATCCCATCTTCCCGTTGACCATCAATTTTGTCTCCCTGACATCTAAAAGGGACAAAAGTATACAAATCTCTAGCATATGTTCTTTTTTAAAAAAGGAACAAGAGATTCAATTTCTCATACAAAATTTGGGTCCCTCTAATAAAAAAACTTGCACTCTTTGATGCCTCCAAAAAAAAAACTCCTCTTTTTCTCTTTATATGGTGTGATCACTTGGCTCCACCATCTACATACCACATAATGTATATTAAAGTCTCATTTAAGCATGGTTATTATCCTCTATTCTTTGACAAACTTTAACACTAGTTTGTGATTTGCCATCTAAGAGAAAATGCATCCTCAAAGTGTTGGTAATTGTTTGAATATTTAAGATCACGAATCATAATAGCCCAACATGGGACAGTTACTACACTCCAGTGAAGTGAACCTAAGTCTTTTGTGTTTGAGCGACCCAAAAGAGATCTAGTGAGTCCCCAAACTCACCATGTATTCTAATGTTTTCAAATCAAGATCCTGCATGGCTTTTGAAATACGAATTCTCTATTGTCTTTAAATTTAGGACATGTGGTAGAGTTTCTAGACTATTCGTCTAACTAATAAAAAAACACTTTATCATCTATATATCTATCTTTCAAGATAAAAAAAGATGTTGTTTATTGTTTGATGCAAGGCTACGAAAATAAAAGGTCAAAATTAAATCTTATTGTCCGTCCCTGAGAATCACCTCTATGCATGTCGATCATAAATTTAAAATTGAATTGAAAGATCTTAGCAATGATAATGATGGATACATGTTCAACACAAAGTCTACAATGGATGCTGGTAATTAACATGCATTTACGGTGGGCCTCAAGCTTGACATCAAAGGATTGCAGCTTATTCATGACAAAATCCTTCTAATTTATGAATAACTCATAGGCTAAGCTCAAACCATACTGCGGCACATTGGTTCCCGTTAGGGTATTCAAGATCTCAATCCATTGTAGATCAGGACTACTAAATTGCACAAAGGATCTCTAAAGGTTTATTTGCATTAAATTACATAGAGATTGAATGCATAAGGTTTATGCCACAAGTAGTTAAAAATAAAGATCATATTTTAATTTTCAAAAACGAGTATTAAATAACATTCCCTTCTATAAAAGTAAAATCCATAGGGTGTTACAAGAGAAAACCCCTGAGATGGGCGGTGCACAAAAAAGGGCGATCATTGCACACAGTAAAGGCCCTCCTACTACCTTTGTGTGTGTGTGTTTCGCCTTTCTACCCAAGGGTCAATATTGATATGCCTACATATAAGAATCCATAACGACACTCTCCTTAAACCGTAAAACAAATGAGTGTCGATATCAACACTCGGCTAACACACTAAAAGAAATAGGGAACCAGCCCACTAGACTACTGATATTCACACATATCTATCTGAGACCTTTTCATGCACGAACCTTCTAAACATCTTTTTCTTGTAAAGCCCTCTAAAACTAAATTTATAAATTAGAATATCAAATCCACAAGGTGGACAATCACCCCGAGTCCTCAAATTTTTAGTAGATGAACCCCACTCATGTTCACTCAAGGATCAAGTGAATCAAGAGCAAGGGAGCAGAATGAGGATGGGATAGATCTAGCTCTCTGAGCTTATTGTTCATATGTTAATAGTTTTAGGCTTTCCTGTCTTATTTGTCTTAGTTTTAGTTTTTATATGATTAGTTGTTTTCTTCTATTTATAAATCTTCTGTAACTTTTCTTTTATCTTTAATATATATGTATTTGGTGATGACTAGCTCACATCACATATCTATACTTAATCATACATTGGAGATTTCTCCTATGTATTATGTCCATCTATTGTCTTCCTTTAGGGGCTATACATAATTAATCTATTCCATTGGCACACATCTATCCCTTCAAATATGCACTGATTCTTGAATGATTAAAATCAAACCAATTGTGGCCTATCCTGTGATTCATCACTAAGGTAAGCTGAACCATCGAGATAGATTGCCAAAATGCAATATTGTTAATATTGGTTTCTCAACTGGCATGGTTCACTAAATGGTGGTGGCCTAGAAGAAAGATAAAAGATTGTAGAAGGAGGTCTCTGGCCTCAGCACCACAAGTGGCAGCTCTGCGCATGCGGAGAGAGGACTGAGTGTGAATGCAGACAGGGGAGTGAGAAAGTACTGAAGGAGAAACTATTTGTCCTGTGGGGCCCATTTGTGGTCAAAACTAGACAGCTTGATCCGATGATAAACTGGCTCAGATGTGACTCAGAGAAGGGTAAAGCCAACTCATGCGAGCTTTGAGATGGGCACAGTTTGTCTTTATCTGGTTCACTCCCAAGCCCAATTGGCCTAAGTCTTCCACCAAAATGGGTACTTGACATGGGTGCACCTGTATTTTTTTTTTTTATAACCCAGCCCCGCATGAGAAGAGCTCGCACACACACAAAAAGACAGCCTCCATAAACGGGAAGAAGGATCACGTAAGTGGAAAAGAAGTCCGCGCAAGCAGGAAAAAAGCCCACACAAATGGAAAAATGTTGCTTACCTAGGGTAGCCCGATGAGAATCACCACCATTTACCAGCGAGGTAAGTAGCCGTTTTTGACATGAGGGTGCCCCTTAGTTCATTGGTATGGGCTTAATTTGTACCTGTCCAAAATTCCTACAATGGCATCTATGTGATGCTTCCGATATAGTAGTAGTGGTTGTGGGTGGGCTGTCACAAATGCCACTTCTATCTTGGATTTTTTTTTATTTTTATTTTTTGGTTTGATAATATAATATATAATTTACTTTTTTTATATTATTTTTTGCTACATTGGATGCAGGGGCAGCACCAAGAAATTTCAGGCGGGCAGGCCCTGGTTTTTTTCTTGGTGGGGCCATATACTAAGAAAACATAAACTTTTTTCAAGAGAAAAGGAGGTTTGGCAAATGAGGGGAGGGTTGGGGTTTGGTGGTTTGGGTTTCCATTGGGGGCCATTTATAAAAAAGATCTTGGGGTGGCCATATTATAAAGAAATGATAAATCTTTTCAAAAGATAAGAACTCATAAAATAAATCTTTTCAAAAGATAAGAACTCATAAAATAAAGAAAAATATTTTGTGATCATTACATCATATGTTAAGAAATCTCTAAAATTAAAAATATCATGAGAAGATTTCAATGATATGGAATAAAAATGGAAAAACATATATTTGTTACTTTTAGCTCATTAAAAATTTATTTATTTTATCTGTAAAACCCCAACATTTGAAAATACCAACATTTTGCCCGAGATGATAATTTCCAAGAGCAATATTTCCGACAGTGGATAGTACATATCCAATTAGCATTTCCGAAGATTTGGCGCATAATAGACAAGAATGACAAAACGATTTCATGCAGCTGAATCTAACATAGTTGTGACAATTCTTAAAACAAAAAAACAATCACTCATAGTTGTGACAAGGCTTTTTAGTTCTAGATGATGATGACATTGATCATAAATGGGTGTAAAATGGGCTTTATTTTAAAATCTGATTGGAAGATAAAGCCTAGGCCATAGTTCAACCCATTTACTGGAATGGCCTTGCTTTAAAGCCTGCACCAGGTGGATCAGGCACATATCTTTCCCTGACCCTGCTATTATATCTGGGCTCACACCTCAATTAGGCTGGATTTATCATGCTACCACTCTCAACTCGGATCAAAGCAAAATTCACTTTTGGATTAAACCATTCAAGTGGAATTCATCACAAATACAAGATCCATAATCCAACTTCGCATATAACTCCAACCCAAGTTAAATTCAGAGAACTCATCAAAAGAGAGGTGGTTTCAATCCAAAGGTATAAGAACCATTGTCTAAATTTTTGCCCTCCTTCTCATATCTAAGGTTATCCAATATCCGACATGATGAAATTGTCTTGTCCCAAGCTTCAGTACTATAAGAAGTGTTGCCTAAAATTTCAAGTCCATTAAGCTCATGGGTGAACTGGGTTTGGTCCCCAGGGGCCATTTTAATCTTCCCTAACTTACTACAGATAGGTATTTTGTACTAGGCTTCCTCTTCGGCTTTTAGTTTTTCATTATTATCAGACATGGTTTCAGTTTTCAAAACCATTTATCTAGTAGCCCACAATGGCCAGACCCATTTAGATTAGGGGATCAGCCGGGCCAGCCTGATCCCGATCCAGGCCCAGCCCACTTTGGGCAGGGCATGGATATGTAATTAGAGCCCTTTTAATAATTGGGTCAGTCTTGGATTAAGTGAAAGAAAGCCTAAGCCCAGCACGATCAACATAAGAAATGCATGTAATTTAATTTAATTTAATTAGTTCAAACAAGTGCTTAAATGCCCACAAAAGTGATAAAAAGCCCGATTCAGCCTGACCCAATTGATTAAGTGGACGGGCTCGGACCTAGCTTTTACCGCCTGTTTCGGCCTTGGTCCGAGCCTGGATTGCCTTAGCCCGGCACAGTCAACGTAAGAAATGCATGTAATTTAATTTGATTTAATTGGTCCAAACAATTGCTTGAATGCCCACAAAAGTGATGAAAAGCCGAGTTCAACCTGGCCCAATTAATTAGTGGACGGGCTCGGGCCTAACTTTTACTGCCGGTTTCAGCCTTGGTCCGGGCCTGGATTGCCTTAGCCCGGCCCATGAACAAACCCTAATTCAGATCAAGTACTGTCACTATTGACACCTTATCAGAGACACACGACACCATGTAAAAGATAAGGAAGAGGATCCCCTGTTTGGACCAACTAGGTGGTGCCACATGGGGGGAATATTTTATTTATTTATTTATTTTTAGGGGGAGATGGTATGTGTCACCCTCCATGTGGCACCTCTAGTTGGTCCAAACAGGGATCCTCTTCCACAAGATAAGGCCTGCAGTCAATTTGTTGGATTGATGACCCTCACATACCTAATCAATGACTGTGAAAGGGACATTTGAAATTATAATTAAAAAAAAAAAAGAGGAGATCATTGCAATAAAAATGAAAGTAAAGATTACACAAAAGTAGAGTACTCTGGTCTAGTAGAGATCATACACATAGGGATCAGCCATATAACAACCCAACACCCTAACAAACACAGACGAGTTGGAAACCTCATCAATGGCTTCCTTCACCTTGTCATCTTCCATAGACCCCTCAAAATCAATGTACAAAACATGTGGAAACTCCCCAATCCCTCTTCTTCCATGAACATTCAATATCCTAACGACCCCATCTTCCTTCCTATTAGAACCCACTTCAAGCTTGGTCAGATTAATCCCACGAGAAGATAAAGCAGAGAGCACCCTCAAAACAACCTCCATCCCCCCACTACCATGATGACCCACAACCAGACTCGTTTTCAACCCAGCTCGTCCCTTCCGAGTCAAGTCCGAGTCCTTGGACAAAACCAAGAACCGGGTCACATTCCACGACTCGTCCTGCAAGCCATGCGCCACAACGTCCAGGCCGTAGAGCATCGCAGCTCGCGAGCTGGCGATCGCGCCAGTGTCGAACATCCGGCGCTCCCGGAGGAGCTCCACGGCGCCGGCTGTGTCCTCGACCGGCTCGCGCTCGAGCCCGAGCTGAGCCAGGTTGCGGACGCAGTGAGCCAGCGCGAGCGGATGGCTCATGACGCGTTTCAGCTCCGTCTTTCTGACGCCTGGCATTGCGAGGAGGCAGTAGTGCACGAAAAGGCTGATCTCCTGCACGATATGCAAGTCGTGTTGTAGCAGAAGATTGTAGTTTCTGAGGGAGTTGCCTTCCATGGTGCTCTCGACGGGTAGGATTGCACGATCAACATGGCCACTTTCAACGGCTAGGATAGCATCGATGAGTGATCTGTATGGGATGGTTTTGCTGCTGGGGCAGGCTGTTTTGGCTGCAAACTCACTGTAGGCACCTGGGGCACCTTGATAGGCCACTGTAAGGTTGATGGTGGGGTGGAGTTGTGGATCACCGTTGATTTTAAGGAAAGCTTGTGATGGTAGCAGATGATGATGATGGGTTCTCTTTGTTGTGAGATGGATATTGATGGGTAGTTCTGAAGGGGAAGCAAAAGCCATGGGAAGGTTGAAAGAGAAGGCAGGGAGAAAATGGGTCTGGAATCATAGGCCATGCCAATTTATGTGCTGACGGTGCTAATGGAATCTGAGATTTTGGAAAGAGGGTCAGACAGGGAAGTGAGGAAAATGACAAGGTGTGGGGTCAGCCTAACTTGTCCAAAGGGTAATTGGCTCCAACATCTTCATGCTGGATATGGTTCATGGGAATCTGAGCATGGAATTGCTGTTGGGTTGTGTTTCAAGGGGTTGTTTGCCTTCGACTCATTGTCAGGAAAATGGTTTTTTTTTTTTTTTTTTACATTTTTTTTTATGACGAGGTATCCACCGACGCCCCCTCCCAACTAAACTAGCACTGAATATCCAAACAATTCAAAGCCAGGACTTTCGGTTTATAATTGACCTCACAACCACTCAAATAATTTGAGTGTCGGTATGCAAGGCAGTGTGAAACATGTTAACTTCTTGTCAAAATCATCAATTGCATTTAAGTAAATAAATGTTTCCACAGGTACATTTAGATTTATCTAATTTTTTTTAATAAAAAATTTAAAATTCATGAAGAATTAAAATATGAAACTTTATGTCATAGAGTTTACCGTTAATACAAGAATATCGAATGGTTTCGATCATGAATTGAGGCCACCTACATAATTACATGAAATTAAATATATAGGTTGAGACTCTTTCACAAATTACTCAAAATTTAGGCATAGCATAATTTACTTCAATATCTTAGAGTTCATTAGTTTACCAAACAAGCTTAAAAGCTCGGTTTACAAACATGAGCCCATGGGAACTTTACAATTAAAGAAATGATGTGCCCTAAAAATTTTATTCTCTCTACACATGATTGCTTATAGGCACTCAATGAGGTGTTGGGATGATGTCCTTGCCAGTAATTGGAGATATTTTCTCAAACAGGTGACAACCATATTAATCTGTGGTCGTCCTGTGAACATGAACAGGCAAATTTAGCCTCCATGCGACTGTATAGTATATACTGCATTAGATGTAGAGAGAGACAGGAGAGACAGGAACAGAGAGACTAGTCAGCCAATCAATTAGTCTTTCACAAATTACTTAAAATCTAGGTATAGCATAATCTACTTTAATATCTTAGAATTTATTAGTCTAATAAACAAGCTTAAAAGTTCGGTTTACAAACATGAGCCCATGGGAACTTTACAATAAAAGAAATGATGGGCCCTAAAATTTTTATTCTCACTAAAGATGATTGCTATAGGCAATCAATGAGGTGTTGGGATGATGTCCTTGCCACTAATTGGAGATATTTTCTCAAACAGGTGACAACCATATTAATTTGTGGTCGTCCTTCCTTGTGAACATGAACAGGCAAATTTAGCCTCAACTTCTACTATGGAAATGGATTTGTTGAAACCATCACCTGACAATTTAAGGACATGCGACTGCATAGTATACACTGCATTTGATGTAGAGAGTCACGAGAGAGAGACTAGTCAGCCAATCAATTAATGCTGTTGCAATTGCATTATGTGAAAAGTGGCCAACCATTCCAAAATCTCATCCAGTATTTTTTATTTGAGTGGATCTGATCCCCTGAGTGGTAACTGACACGTTTTCAATGACTGGGGTGTGCAGAACTGAATGTGAGGCCGATCTACTTATTTTCAAAGTGCAAAAAAAAAAAAAAAAAACCTCCAATGTCATACATATCTCAAAAGTTTACTTGGATGGGATTTGTTGCTACTGTAAGATTGAGCACATGAGTGATAATATAATTGCATGAGTAGTAATGTATAAGATTATACTAATTACATTATTAATTTTGTGTTTAATTTTACAGTAGAACTAAATTCTATATAATTAAAATTTGAGGATACATGAGTCCCGGGAATACATTCAATTTTAAAGGTTCGGCTCACGGATGAGTAGGGCGGTGAGTCTCAGTGAGAGAGAGAGAATGTGTGTTAATGCTATTGTAATTGAATTGAGAAAAGAGTGGTCCAAAACAAAATTCCCATTCTGTACTTCCAATCGACTCAATGTAATGGTGAGGGCTTGGATGGTGATATGGGCGCACCACCAAATGGATGGGCTGTTTATGTCGGCGCTCAAATGGATGGTTGGAAAAAGTATAGGAGTTTTTATATGTAAATTTGTTTAATATTCTTGATCGATGGTAGAACAAAGAATTATTAAATATCACATTCGGAGTGCTTTAAATATTTAGCATAACTTTTTTATACAAAAATGCCCATATGAAATGATGCAATGAGAATCTCATAATATTACAACATATTGCACCGCCTCTCCCTCTCTTGTGTAGAATAGCACATTGCAACTCCTTTTTTTTATATCGAGTTTGACAAAAAGATAATTCTTTGAGGATTTTACTAGATAAATCCCAGAATATAGCCACTTATCCCCTAGGGTCCTGTCAACACTAACGGGGTCCGTTAAAACTATTTTGTTTTGTTTTTTTTTAAATATGGAGTGAGTGATGTTAGCGTCATTCTGTTATGAAGCAAGTGACACTAGCGTCGTCGTTTGCCAAACCCTATAATACCTAGCTGTCTCCATTTTGACCATTTGCAACTCATTTTTCTCCAGAGCGACGACGCCGCTTTATCTACCTTCTTTCTTCTCTATAGTCGATCAACCTTTTTCCGATATCGCACATCTACGAGAAGATATGTCACAGTAGCTACGTTTTTTCACATTATCTTCTGAGCATTATGTATGTTTGGAGTTCTTGATGCACTGTGTATGGTGTGAAATGTATGTTGTGTATTTTCGCATCATTATATATGTTTGGAGTTTCCGTTCTTCATTTGTTTTGATCTTGTAACCTACTATGTTCATTTTATTTGCTCATTTGCTCTTTTTCACATAGTTTGCACTCACGCACGCTAATTGTTCGATGAAATCTCACATTGGAGGTAAACTCTCTCAGAGGAGGATATGCTTTTGAAACTGATATTTCCTTATCATTTATCATGCAACTTTGACTAAAGCTTCTTCCAATTTGAACAATTGACCATTTGTTTGTTAATTTAGCACTTAGCATATGATTAGTGATCCATTTGGATGCACTGCATATTACAAATGTTATGCATGTTTTTTTAAGAATAAATGGTTAGCCATTTCTGACTATTTGGGGTACAAAAGAAGTTAACAATTACATTTTAAGTGAGAAATGACTATTGATTTTCAGCTCCTCCTCAATGTAATGATTCTGATGACTTCTGTTGGTAATTTGGATGGAAAAGGTAGAAGTTATTATTCCACTGGTAGTGTTACCTAATATTCTTGCAAGTAGCAACATTAAACTCATAATGGAAATGATAACCACCCAGTCTACCAAAATATTCAAAGCTCTAACATTTGGGTAGACATCCAATGCACATCTTATGGAATATATATAAATATATGTGTTGTACTCACATTTGGACCTTCCACGCGGACCCTTGTGCTAAAAGAAAAGGCGGGTTCGCATGGATTCATCTATATTAGACAAATACATGCATATGATGGAAAAGTAAATGTGCCAAAACCATTTAAGCAGGGAAAAACAACATTTGGAATTTCATACACAACATTTTATGGTTCATAAATGTGTAAGATGTAGAAAAAAGGTAATGAAATTGCTAGAAATACATTAAAAGATACATGGCATACAAATGCATGTGGTTTTTATGCCTTCTTGTCACATATATAGTTCTCACTAGAATCCAACTCATGTACATTAAATATGCCATGTTCATTGGTTCAATGCAATGATAAATATTTCTGAATGAGCTATGGATGGCCCTCGTTCAAATTAGTTGTAAAACCTAAAATTTGTTTTGATATTTCTATTACATGACCCTTTTTCACATTTCAAACGGTTTTAAGAGATGACGTTGAAAATGAAGCATGTTTTTGATAAACTATTATGAGTTTTACGACTCTGGGTTATTACACCAAATACTTCATATTACATGGTGTGAAACTGAACAGATGGCGTTAAACAGTGAGTCGGATGATGAGGGGGGTTATTGTACGAGCAACATGTTTCAAAAGCCATACTAAAAAAATCTGAACCAAGAAGTTATAGATGCATCAATACCAACCCAAACAAGAAGATATGAGTTTTATCTGACAAACAAAAAGAACATGTGAGAGATGCTGGTCTATCCCATTTGTCAGAGATAGACTATATGAGGATAGACCATGCTCTACTATCTGGGCTGGTGGAACGATGGAGGCCTGAAACCAATACATTTCACGTACCAATGGAGAAAGCAACAATCACTTTGGAAGACGTTGCTTACATATATGGCTTCCCTATTGATGGTGAACCGGTTACGGGAAGAACCTTCAATAATGCATTTGTCCCGAAAGTCTGTAAAGAATTGCTTGAGCTTGCCCCATGGCCGAGAAAAGACATTTTTGGGGTTACCATAAAGTTCAAATGGTTGGAGGACAATTTCAAACCCTTCAAGAAAAGAAATGAAGTTTGCAAGACCAAAGCATACCTATTTTTTCTGGTGTCCGGTTAGATATTTGCAAATTCTTCTAGTGCAAGGGAGCCAGCCTGGCAGCTAGAACTCTTTAGGGAGTTCAAGCCATATGCATGGGGTCCAACATGCCTTGCAAGCTTGTACAAGATGCTTGCGAGGGCTACGAGGTTGTTAAGAGGTGGAGAGGATGAGGAAGAGGAAGGGGAGGTTGAGGAGAAAAAAGAAAGTGGAAAACTAATATTGCTCAAGACTTTGACAGGCCCTCTTCAGCTGCTACAGGTTACTATATTCTATCCAATCAAGCTACATTTTTTGTTATTACTAATCACAGCTTTACATTTCGCGTTAACTGTTTGTGTTGTTTCATACTTGTAGATTTGAGCCTACTCTAGGATGGCAATTGGGAGGTGCCCTAAGCCTGATCCTAGTTGGCAGAAAGATTTTAAGTTCTCATTGTTTAAGACTTGGGAGAAAAGACTCGAAGGCTCGAAAAAGTTAACCAACATGAAAGAAATCAGCACTCACATTAACAGTTTGAAAGAAGATGGGATACTCAAGCACTTCAATATTCTTTCACACCTTTTTCAATGCATTCAGGTTAATTATCGAGATTGTTAATAGTTTTGTTTTCTGTGTAGTTTTTATGGCAACCATACGGAAAGATGCCGAAGAAACTCTTCAAATTAGTGCCAAAAGGAGACAAGCAATTGTTCACATCCAACACCGCCCTTATTCATTACCGAGTCTTCGAAAGGCACAGTGCAAACCACGTATCGAAGCAATTTGGGTGATGACAAACAGTCCCCCCACCCTTCTCCTTACCATTCATACGGAACGAGCGCATAGAACGATGTGTTATTGACTACACTCAAAACCATCTAGATGTGTTCAAAATATGGGAGTCAAGGAGGAGTTTTGTTTTATCCGGGAAGAAAGACTCTTCCAAAAAACACAGTGATGGTTATCTTCTCTGGTATGAATTGAACAACATTATGGAGATTGTATGTGGTGCGGATGGTGAAGGACGGCGGTCACATGTTACATCCCAACCAACAGAACCAAAGGGAGTAGTGGCAAAGGAGAAGGTGGCAAAGAAGAAGGTGGCAAAGGAGAAGGTGGGAATGGACGTCGATGCTTCCAAGCATGTGAGTATCTGTCATTCTGTCTACGTTCTTCAAATGTATTAGATAAAATGTTTATTTACAAGTTCCCTCAGTGTGTATCATAAGTAGTTGATTTCTTAGACTACATGGAGTGGTCTTCCTTTCGTGCAGATCACAAGAAGATTAAATTGGAGGATTTTACAACCCGACTGCAGAAGAAGATAAAAAGCTTTAGAGATGCATTCATGAACACTTTCGAAGGCTTTGGTGGAAAGTTATGTTCTACCACTCAGTCAGACGAGGATAAGGAGGTAATTATGTTTCGAATCATTGATTCCAAATATATATCAATGGGGTTAGAATTTTATTACTTATTTGTTTGTTTTTCTTTATAAATGTTCGTTGGTGCATGTAGGGTTCGTCTTCAGTGTCTCGGAGAAGGGCAGTCCCAAAGGGGAGGGACCGAACGAAATCATCGTCAGCTACAAGGAAACTTCAGTTTTCGGAGGAGCAAACTTCATTGAATGAGGTTGTTGATGTGAATTCGCCAATAATGTCACCTCCGGTAACAGCGTCATTCGCATCCCCAACCGTGCCAAAGATGGATGAGGTCTTCACGACTCTGATTAATGCACCTCCCGAGCTTCAAATCGTGCTACAAACACCCAAATCAGACATCAACACATTGATTTGGTGGATAAAAAGGTTGCATCGTGAGAGGAAGATACCCCGTTATTTCAAGAATTATGACCACCAAATGGTGCGGTCAGCTTACGCTCTTACGGAGGGAGAGTTTACTCTACTGGAAGGCTTCCTCGGATTCTATAAAAAAAAGTAACTTCCTTGGATTTATAAATGAGTTACTTGTCACTTGCCACCATTATAACCAACTTCCTTGGATTTATAAATGAGTTACTTGTCACTTGCCACCATTATAACCAACTTCCTTGGATTTATAAATGAGTTACTTGTCACTTGCCACCATTATAACCAATATGTTAACTTTGTATTTTTATAACCTCTACAGGCGGTATGAGCTTGACATCTATTGTACTATGGTTTCAGTTGGTGTGTTGAAAACAACCCTTAATGCTGACACTTGGTTTGACACAAATATCATGTACTGGTGATTTGAGGTATTAGATGACTGCTACTCAGATGTACATTTCTACGACCCCAATATCTATGTAAGTTATGGATGTCGGAATCTTAAACACTTTCCAAGCATATTTACTTTAGTTTTTGGCTAATTATGTTGTTCTTATCAATGCAGAGTTGGTGGCGATCTAACAACACAAAAGCTTTACAAGATAATTGTTGGGGGCAGGGATGGGACGAAGGTTTAGGAAGCAAAAGAAAAGCGGCTGTTGATATTCATTATGTGGTATGAACATCACTTCACTCTGCTTGTAGGATACAATGAAGAAGGAAGATGGGAATTTTATAACAGTTTGAAGTCTGACAGGACCACTGTTAATGTGGTTAAAGAATTTGTAAGCACACTCTCCCAAATGTTTTTAATTTTGCAGTTCGTGTCCATCATGAAGATACCTTATATGTGCGAGCTTGATTCTAATCATGTGCTATTTTGTATGAACAGATTGACTACATCGGCAATCAATTCTCTAATTATGGATGGTACGACACTGGTGTGTGGTCACTGCTTGTGAAGTCAAAGACACCGTATTAAGATAATGCAAATAATTGCGGGGTCCTCGCACTTGCATTTGCAGAACATTTCGCAGCCCGTATTCTGATTGCCTTCACATCTTCTGACATACCCTATTATCGAAACAAGATAGTCGTAGACATCTATTGTAGAAGTAGGGAGCTGAACAACTATCGTCTCCCAATTGATCCACTGACCCAATGATGTATCGAAGAACTTAATTGATCCACTAACGGAATGAATGTTTTAGAATTCTATTTTGTTTTGCAGCACAGGGAAGACTTTTTTTATGTAAATGGTGTGTGGGTAGGAGGGACATGTTAACTTTGTTTAATCTGTACAACTGGGAATTGTTTTTTGTGGATAATTACTTGGTTCAATCACAATGAAATGAAGAATGTTTTTTGGTGGCCATTGTTTGTTTTTGTGGGAGTGTGAATTATTTAATGTATGGCTATGAATGAAATACTCAGCTGTATGGGTCTCAATCTGTCCGCGTCTAAAATGTAAGGTGTATTGGTAATCTCCAAATACAGAATTTAATATCTGTTTTTTACAGATATAAGTGACGCTAGAGTCACTTAAAATGGTTTCTGCAACACGTGCTATTACAGCTAAGTGACGCTTGTGTCACTGGAAATGTATTCTGACTCCATTTTGTGGATGACACCTAGCGTCACTGAAATCTGAAATTAGCTTCTGTCTGCAGTTTTTGTACTGATATAAGTGACGCTAGCGTCACTGGTTCCAGTGATGCTAGCGTCACTTAGCTGCGACATAGCAAGTTGCGGAGTCCATTCTAAGTGAAGCTAGCGTCACATAATCTGTAAAAAAACTGATATATTCTGTATTTGGAGATTACCAATACACCTTACATTTCATACGAGGATAGATTGAGACCTATACAACAGAGTGTTTTAAGTAAACATAAATTCTGACAAATATGCTATATATTCATGAGTACAAATCATAGCCTTACAAAACACAATTTCTCACAAAAGTTGGCTCCACATTCATGATGATAAATATGTTTTATAGAAGATTTCTTACAAAAGTATGTTCCAAATTCATGAACACAAATTCTTACAAAAGTATGCTCCAAATTCATGAACATGATTTCTTACAAAAGTATGCTCCAAATTCATAATTACAATATCTTACAAAAATTTCTTCCAAAAAGTGAGGTAGAAAAATATGCTCCAAATTACTTGGAAGTGTTTAGCTTTGAGTGGGGGGATTTCGACAACTCTGGCGATTGTGACATCTCTCGTTGCAATTGGAGCAAGTAAACACTCTGTGCATCCTGTAATGATCCTCAATTCGTATTCTATTCTTGTTCAGTCTCCCGAACTGTCTAGATGCAAGAGGAGGTAAAACTCTTTCATTTGAACTGTGCTCCCACTGTTTGCTTTCATGAGTAGCGTGAATAACCTCACTGTACGTGGCTTGAAGTACACTCGTTAGATACTAATTGTCACAGAAATCATATGGATTATATTTCCTCACTCTCATTGAAGCGATTGCATGTGAACAAGGGATCCCAAGTACTTCCCATTTGCGACACGTGTAAGTCCTACGATCAAGATGAACAATATCTACATAGTTTGCAGACTGAACTTGAAACTCGACTAGACCAGCAATGCGTACGTGCAACCTACGGGCTTCTTCTGTCTCGTGTCCTAACATATTCTTAGTGTATGGAGTCAAACGACTATTAATAATGATGTTTTCTGTATGTCGTTTTTGGAAGAACTCCATCAATCTAGCTCTTATCTCATTCACTTGCTTAACTATTGGTAAAGCTCGAGTGCCTTTTAATATGCTATTGGTACACTCAGCGGCATTGCTTGTAAGCATGTCATATCGCCGGCCTTCAACAAATGTATTTGCCCAATGCTGCAGACCAAATCCATGTATATAATTATATGCATCTTGGCTGATAACCTTAATGTCTTCAATAAACGCCTCATATTCACACGGCATGTATGCCTTTGCTGCACACTAGAATCTCATCACAACCGCTGGATATTTGTAGGTTGATTTTTATGTTTTCCGCGAGATGGCGACAACAGTAACAATGACTTGCACTTTGAATAATATTTGCCAACCCAGGAACAAAGTCCTTTTAGTGGTCTGAGATAACTGTCAAATTCGTAGGTTCTCCCAATGATACAGAAAGATTGGCGAGGAACCACTCCTAGCTGTTGCTCCTTTCTGCCTCCACAAACGCAAAGGCAATTGGGAATAGCTTATGGTTTGCATCGAGGGTCACGGACACCATTAAAACTCCTGTGTACTTGTCACGGAGATGTGATCCATCAACCGCAATCATTGGCCTAAGCGATGATGTGAATGACCGAATGCAAGGACCAACAGACCAAAAAAATCTCTTGAACTTGCCGTCATCTGACTAATCAATATTGGTGACAGTACCCGGGTTCATCATTTTCAACTCCTCACAATACAGAGGGATGATCTTAAATGATTCTTCATACGAGCCTCTAACTATGCGCAGTGCAATGTCCTTTGCCATGTATGCCTTCCTGTAAGAAATTGTGACACAAAACTCCATTTGGTAGTTATTCATTATTTCCTTTGGCCTAATGTTGTGATTTAACCGTACTTTCTCCAAAGGTAATTTGCAATCAGTTCTGATGATGCCTAGCGATGTGCCGTTCCCATCACTGGCTTCGAACATTTATGGAGTGGGTTGTATGTCCGAACCTTGAAGCGTGGTCCACTATCAATCATGGATGCGTAAATGCACCATGGGCAGTCACATTCCTTACAATGTGTAATAACTTTGAACTATTGTGTCTTTAAGTGCTGAAGAGTGAAGTTGTTGTATATTACAAATTTAGTCCTCCTAAAATCATTGCGATTCGCAAATTCGTGCCCGAGCCACATCTCCCGAGATGAATTATGCTCCAATTATGTATCAAATTCTTGGGACCATGTCATCTTCGAATATAACTTTCCGATTATCAGAGCTATGTTCTCCGACATTTTGCATCGAAGGTCTTTTGCCTCTTACACTTGAACTGCCTCCAATATTAGTTCCTGTGTTCTCGGATTCAATAGTGACAAACTGTCTGTCATCAGGCATATTCACTACATCAACACGGTCAACGAGAACGCAATAACTTTCTTTCGCCAATTCATCACTAGCAATGTTCTGCTCTGCTGAGAAATAAATGTCATCATTTTCGCATAGATTGACAGTAGGATTTTCATGACTTTTAATGGGAGGTATTTTGCACTTCACATTGTGATTGCTCTCCGAATAATCAGTTTGTTTGCTTCGTAAAGAACGCATGTCCATCCTACATGACCTTCATGATAAACACATGGAAAGTACTATATTAGATATTAACTAGAAATAATTTTCTGCATTATTTAAAATACGAGAAACAAAACTTATGTACCTTGTCTTTTTTCCGATATGTTTGGCAGAACCAATCGGTCTTCTATTGATGTATAAATATATCCCATTTGTATTGTAGTTTGCAAGCGCTAACATGCACTTGATGTTGCTACCATCCTCTATGAAAGCTAATGAAAACACATGACCATTGTGATGGAGATAATGTATGCTTAGGTTATTGCAACTTTCCTGCAAATGTGAAGTTTCAAGAGCTACGTTCACCAATTCGGGAAACGTTATGTCGCTCTAAACGAACCTCATCGTCTGATTTCCGCCTCGTACACCGGGTGAATCATGTCAAATTTAAATTCCCCATCGTAGTGAAAAATCACTATCAACTCACCACCCGACATCCTATTTTAAAAAACAGAAAACAATTATGTACGTCACATTACTGTACCAACAAACTCTTCCAATGCCAACAACACTTCATTAACCAAAGAGGTGTGAGATTGCAAGGGGCTAAAGGCATAACACAGTGTACTAAAACAAACTACACACAGAAAAATTCAAACATACATATTGGAAAGGCCTACACACGTTAATCTATGGCCCAAAACACCCAACACTCACAAATATTAAAAACTGCCTAAGGTTACAAACAGTATACAAAACATACAAGAATATAGTATAGGCACTACGTTTCACACTCCAAAATAAATAATACAAATGTTTGTGAGCTTGTCTAACTTCTTTCATACCAAACTAAAAGGAAAAGCATCACAAATGAGACATTATATTCATTCTTTTCATGTAAATTTGTAAAAGTAGACATAAATGCACAAGCCTCTTAAATGGAGATCATCAACCACTAAAATGAAATCAAAATGACCGATGAAAGTGAGTATAGAAGCCTATTGAAAGTAATTGCCTTCAATTGGAGAGGAAATACAGGTTTTGAGGAAGATAGGGTAGAAGAAGAATGGAAAACAGGGCACGACAAGTGGTTATATAGGTTGCGCAAAGAGATGATAGCGTTACTTAATATTTTTGTGAGTGATGCTATCGTCACTAGGAATAAAAAATAAAAAAACGTGGCGGATAGATCACATTAGTGCTGCATATTTTTCCAGGACCCTTTAGGATAAATGACTATATTTCGAGATTTATCCAGTAAAATCCTCTAATTCTTTTATTTAAATCATCTAAGCTTGCAGTTGTCTTTATCTACTTTCTCGCAAGATCTACACTATGTAAATTTCTTATAACATACATGACACATTCTTTGTATATCAATGTACATGCAAATACATTGAGTTAGTAGGTAACATCCTTTGACGTAAGATTTATGACTTAAAATGTTATTCCGTGGTAGAAAAGTAGAAATATCGGCTACGCTAAATTTTGGTTATGAATAATAGCTACCAATTTCAAGAAGGTAGTTGTTTTGCCAATTCAAAAAGGCAATGTTTTCAAATTGGTATATAATAGGTTAATAACCCCTTCTTCTCGGTCTACTTTGAGAGTGTCCTAGACAAAAGCAATTGCAAGCGTAGATAATTTTAAAAATGAGTTCTTTCTCCGTCAAACCTAAATTAATCAAGTAGAAGGAACAAAAAAAAAGGAGTTGCATGATTCCCTTTTACATTAAAAAGAGAAACATATTCTAATCATATCACGGCATAATAATGAGAGTATTGAATGTACAAAGCACTTTGAGGGTGGTATTTAACATTTCTTTACTTTGCGATTGATTAAGGATTAAGACTAATTTACATGTAAATACCCAACAAAGGAAAAAAGAAAAATCTTAATCGAACCCGAACCCGAACCCGAACCCGAACCGGGGAATTGCAAATCCGAGGCCCAAGTCCAGGCCCAACATGAGCTGAGGTTGCCCCATGTACAACCCAAAAAGGCGCAAGCTAGACTAGGAGCCCTAGAATGATTTCAAGCTCCAAATCGTTGCAGCCCAATTTCCTTGTTTCAATTTCCCTACTAGGGTTTTTGTTCGAACTTCGTACTGCCTGCCCGAGAAAGAAAGTAAAAAGCGGAGGCATAGAAACTCGACTTCCACCCACGTATTTCCGACTGCCAAACAGATCTCATCTTCATTGCAAACGATCATGTCAACCCTCGAAATCGAAGCTCGAGAGTAACTTCTCATTCAAACCCATCCTTCTCCTTATCTTTTGTCATCTTTTCTTTTAGTTTTCCATGAAAAATTTCATGGATTGGGGTTGAAATTGTTCGATTCCAAGCTCATTTGGGTCCTAAAGTTGGGAGTTTTTTAGATTCTCTTGAAATGGGAAATCTTGTTTTAAAACATGTGTAAAAGGGGTACTGATGGTTTTGCAGTTGAGTGGATTATACCTATGCATTCCATGTATGGAGGCGTGGTTTGAATGAGAAAAGGGTGGGGGTGTTTCTGTTTCCTTAGGCTTAGTTAGAATCGTTGGAATTGGGTTTCCTTGTAATCCACTTACCTGTAATTCCATTTAGTTTCAGTTCTAGTTTACTGTAATTGGTCGCTGAAAAGAATGATTGAATGAGTATGGTATCTCTGTTTCTTTAGGTTTAGTTAGGATGATTGGAATTGGGTTTCTCCGCAAATCACTCCCCTGTGATTCCATTTACTTGCAATTCTAGTTTACTTTAGTTGGTAATGGAAAGGAACAAAGCCACTGTTAGGAATGTGTTATGCATGCTGATGCAAACACGTGAACCCCCATTTCGTGTGAACTGAGCTACCTGCATTCGTGTGAAGATCCAAAGCATTCCTTAGTGTCTATTTTTCTTTGTTTGCAGTTCCTCTATATATTGAGGGTGATGCATCATTTCTAACATTTGGTGTGTGTGTGTGTGTGTGTGTTGAATGCCATTTGTGCATGTTGAGGTTTGGCTTGTTATCTGCTAAAGATTGTGTTGCTGGATTTGCGGATTGGAAGTTGTGTGGCTTTTGGAGAAGTGGGGATGATTTGGTTTAAATTGATAATTACTTAATGCTATTGTATAGCATTTTTTTATTTCTAGAAGTGGCTAAAGGTAAAATGTAGGGCTTTGTTGTATGGAGCTGAATACTGGGCAACGAAGAAACAACAAGAATATGACACACATTTGGTGGAGATGTGTATGCAAGTAGCGAACTTAGGAATGTATACATAAGAGGAAATCTACTGGTAGTTTCTGTAGAAGATAAATCCAGAGAAATCATTTGAGATGGTTCGATAATATACATGAAAAAGCCAGAGACAACCTTCTACTAAAAATTGAAGTGTTGCGAGTACAAGGAATGAGGGAGAGGGAAACTAATGGAGACTTTAGACTGAGGCAATCTAAATTGAGATTTAAATTGTGGAGATAAAACACACGGCCCTAATTGCTGAGACATGAAGCATAGCCTTGATTGAGGTTTGCTTGAAAAGAAAGACTCACAAAGCTGACCTGATGATGGAGTTTTTCTTTTTCCTTTCTGGCATGGGTTTTGCTGAAGGGGAAGTGGGGAGTAGGTGGAGGCGGGATTGGGCCGATGGGTTTCATGTGATGGAATCCGGGGGAAGGTGATTGGGATTGATGGTTGGGACGGTTGACTTCCAAGAAGAGGGAATAGGGTTCTGGGAGTGGGGGTTGAGAGAGAGAGTGGTTTCGGTAGAGGGGTATGGCTCAGGGACTCTGGGTTATTGGGTTATGGATTTGGGTTTCGATTGGGGTTTGAGAACTATGGATATGGATGGTTATCGGTGGACTGGGATGGATGGATAGGCTCCAATAAGAGATTGGAGCAATGTGGATCTTCACTCTGATACCAAACTGATGCAGGCCCTAGGGTCAAGGCTTGCATGGGTGCCGAAGCATGTGTCCGCAGACACCTCAAACACGTCTCCGCAGAGCATGGTTTAAAAAATCGGCCGAGGCCGAGTCGACTTGGACTCGGCACATACTGAGTCGGGTTGCATGGGACTCGGACTCGAATCATGCTACTTGGCCGAGTCTCGTGGGACTCGGACATGCGACTAGGACTCGGCCATCCAACTGAAGTTGGGACTCGGCCGAGTCCCATGCAACTTGGCGAGTCGACTCGGACTCCACCATGAACGAGTCGGGTTCCGAGTCTGGATTTTTAAACCTTGCCGCAGAGACTTCAACACGGAGGACGCACCTCTCCGAGGGGAGAACCCACAATAATTCTATTCCAACAATCAAAGTCTGAGAAAAAGAGCTCTACAATGCAATATAAATAGATAAGCAAACATAGGGCCTAAGAAAATCTAATCCAATAATGGAAACTTCCCTAATCACAACTCTTTTAGTAAAATTAAAAACCTACTAAAAAAATAAAATATTCCTAAACTATCTCGTGTGGGACCATGTGCGGGCCCGTTTTGCTTCACCTGCTAGATGGTAAGCCTTTGACGATGATGACGAGGATGATGATTTGCGACAGAAATATGCCTGCTCTACTACTGATTATGTTAAAGTGGTTGCTCAAATGCCATTGATAGAATAAGAGATAAGGGCTTAAGGCTGACCCTGATATAAACCTATGGTTGCTAGAAGCTCACATGTCCCTTTACAGGTAGTTCTCACACTCGTTACTGCTCCCTCGTATATGTCTTAAGTGATTTCAATATGACCTCTTGGATCACTTTTTTTCTTTAAAACCCATCAAATTAAATTTCTAGGTATCTTGTTGTAAGCTTTCTTTAGGTTGATTAATCATCGTAAGTATCATTTATCTCATGTCTATCATATATATAATTTCTTGGTTAATCTCTGTACATGGCAGTTCAATGTCATTGTTGAATAGAAAATCGTGTCTGCAATGAATTTTATTTCGAGCTGGAATGGCAAGGAATAATGGTTCAATTCTAATGCATCTTTTTGTATTTTCTACAGTGTCATTAAGATTGTTCTACAATTTTGCAAAGAAAATTCTTTGCACCAAACTTTTCAGACATTACAAAGTGAGTGCCAGGTGTCTTTAAATACTGTGGACAGTCTTGAGACATTTGTTGCAGACATCAATAGTGGAAGGTGGGATGCAATATTACCTCAAGTGGCACAGCTCAAGCTCCCTAGGAAGAAGTTGGAGGACTTGTATGAACAGGTATAAAGATTATTATCCATGTGTCTGCTCTTTTATTCTCTGTACATGTTTAAAATGTTTAAAAGCTCGGTGATTTATGTCTCAAAGCATATTACTGAATCCTTTAATTCTACAAGAAATTTCCAAACTGTATTTGACTTGGAAGTTTGATAAACATTGCCGATTAATGATGGGAATGACATGAATCATAATTTAGTTTCGGTATTTTCAGTTCAAAAGGCCAAGGAAAGACTTCTCATGGTTTATTTTCTTATTTTTTCAGTCGTTTATTGGTTACTACAATTTCTTAAAAGAGGGACATAAACAAATGACAGAGATGCTGCAAATCACTGATTTATTATAAAGGAAATAAATGTTTTCTAGTTGCCATTTTTGCTAAAAAATTCCCTTTCTTGCTGAATTGACATTGCCATGTTCTTGTGGGCACACTGAAAGAGAAGTTTAGGATTCTTAATTACCTCTTCCAACTAATGTGCCAAAGCTGAGGATAATCCACCTTCTGCTAGCCAATTGGATGACTCCATGATCAACCCATCTAACAATTAGCCATGAGCTTATGGACCTTCACGATGGATAGTTAACATCTCTACACAATTATTCCTCATATTTCTATTTGGGTTGGCCTTAATGCTACTCCCTTTGCTGTCTCTTTTTAGCTATGATGCCCAGATACAGTAGTGTATGGACACGGCAGGGACACGGACTTTACACATAGAAAGTCTAGTATTGGATATGATACAGCATGATATGTTACCCATTTTGAAGTATCCATACATCATTGCCTTTTAGGTTGCTCACCCTTTTCCTCTTCTAGCTATTGTTTGCCATTTCGTTTCTAAAACGGATTTTTTTCTTTTGTTTTTGTTTTTTGGTTGATTCATGAGTTTCAGGCAAGTTAATTCATTTAAGGCCACTTTGGGATATTTAGAAGGATTCTATTGGTAGTTCTGATCTGGTGGGCAGACCAAACTTAGCCAATCAAAGGTTCAATAAGGCTAGGAAACTCGATGGGTTGAACAGGTGGTTCAGTAAAATATTTATATATCTTTATAGCAAAAATATGGTAAAATGTTTAAAATCCAAAAAATATATATTTTCCTAAAAATATTTATTAATTTTGTATGAATTCTATTTTTTTTCCAATTTTCTTTTGGGATGTATTGTAAATTGTACCCTTATAAAGTTTAAAGGAAAATCTTCTCCTTTGCACGTGCTCCTGAGTGTGCATCCAGACCGCCACCAAAGGCGGGACCCCCCTGAATTTAACCGGGTACCGTGTGATGAACAACAATGATGTGTAGTGCACTGTAACACAGGAGAAAATCGTCCAAGGTTAAAGGTTTATATACAGTTTTAACTTTTTCTAAAAGATTTTATATATAAAGATGTTAGGATAGAGAAATGCCTTAAGATGACTTCTTTGACTTGGGTGGACCAAAATGAGTAATAAAGCAGAGAGGTTTCAACTGAAATTTGTGTAATTAAGTTCAACCCGACCTAATGGCTAGGTCAGTTTGACTTACTCAGGTTCCTGGTTGACCACCCATGACCCACCAGCTTGGAAAACTATGCATCTATCCCAAGGTGCAGACTTTCTTGACATTTGCTTCTCAAGCCGTCTGAAATTCTGTCATCATATTTCATACTTTTTTGGGTGGATGCCCAGTAACTGGTGCTCTTACCCAATTTGTACGGAAGCCTAGAAAATATGCAATTATTGCTGGAATGGCCAATTATTAGACTGTTATCAGTATTCATTCACTGTGATTTTCACTTTGTAATTCTTAATTTTTTTTTTCTGCTACCACTAAGAGAAACTAATAGCTGTAAAGTTCAGAGAAATTTTTTCTGGTAAATTAGGATAAAGAAGATTTATGACTATCATAATGTAGGGATGTGACTATTCCCTTCTTCCAATATGGAGCATCTAATTTTGTTTCCTTTTCCTTTGTTACCATTTTCATGTTAAGTTGATTCTATCTATCTTATGGCTTGTTTTGTTTAGAGGATTTAAAATGGCTTTTTGAAGAAAGCGTGATTTATATCCTTTTCTTTTTATTCTTTTTAACAGATTGTTTTAGAAATGATTGAGCTTCGTGAATTGGATACTGCACGTGCTATTCTACGACAAACTCAGGCGATGGGTGTCATGAAACAGGAGCAGCCTGAACGATATTTGCGCCTTGAACATCTCCTAGTTCGGACATACTTTGACCCACATGAGGTCTGTAATTGGTTTTGTATGGGCATTATTTATTTATTTTTCATCAGTTTTGCCCTTCATGTTCACAGCCATGTGATTCTTCTTCTATGATTATTGTTATAAGTGTCTTCAGGAATCATGTAACCCGAAAATATAAAACTAAAAAAGAATCATGTAACCATGATGGTATCCTTTGCTTTGATTGGGTCTAATCCAAATGCATACCTGTATTCTTTTGTTAAGCAAACATTTTTTTAATTGTTTAAAATATTGCTTTTATACTTGCTACTGCTTACTACTTGGTCATTTTTAGTTTTGGGTCTTAATCATGGTGGAAACAAGATGATGTATCAGCTAAGACATCTTGTAAGATCCCTTGCTAGGATGCCTTGCTGTGACATACTCATGGCAGGACATGCTATCTATCTGATAAGGACATCCCATGTATCTGATAAGGACATGGTTATGCATGCAGCATGACAATTACGTATTAGATATGGATGACAAGGATAAGTTGTATATTTTGAACCATCTGGTAATATAGGCCCCATGGCGATATTTAGCTGGGAATTGGTCATATTCAAATACAGAGGTGCAACCCGAGTGGTTTCTGCTCAATGTGCATAACTATCAATACTTCACTTAACGTACAGACATGCTAGTATTTTGTCTAAACTGGATACTGTTCTGGACCTCGTTTTATTATCTTTTTGGTTGGATCCTGGTTTAGGATGTGAATTTTAGTTGACAACTGGATTGGTTTGGGTCCAAGTTAGTCCATCCATCTGACCTTCTTCGTTTGTCATACTCAATTCCTGGTGTCTTTTGTACATGTACTTCAAGGAGCCAATGGCAAAGCTGATGTTTAGAAAAAGTGGTTGTCATTTGATCAGACCCGACTTATGGGAATGTTAGCCCTTTTGCTTGTGCGCATAGTTTCCCTTTGGTTTCTGGTACCCTGGGGCTCCTTGTTTGAGCTTTGTGGCTTTTGGGCATGAAGTAACTGCTGTTTCTGTATTATATTTTTCTTTTCCTTTAATAATATTTCAATTAACAAAAAGTGTAGGGAAATGAGAATATTTTTTGGTATCTTGGAGAACAAAATAGGGGGTATGAGTTGGATATCATAAATAGGATCAACGCAGGGCAGGCAAAGTGGACACAAGCTAGTGGATTGTTGGGCGTTTGTCAAGTGCCACTTCAATTAAATGTCCATTTTTTAAGAGATAGTGACTGATACTTGGTTACCACTGAGTTCAGTATGACTCAGCTGTCACCTTGAGACTCAGTTGAGTTGATGCGACTCAATAAGAATTGAGTTTGATACAACCAAGTTGACTCATAATGGGCCAATCTTTAAGACCCTAGCAGTTAGACCTGCTTCATTGTGTGGAGCTGAATGTTGACAATAAATAAACAAAACAATGCTGAAGTACATGTGACTAAGATGCATTCTTTAAGATGAATGTTTGGAGTAATGAGAAAGGACATGATTGACAATGAGTAACATAGAAAGAATTTACATGTCGCTGAATATAAGAGAAAAAAAAAAGGAGTGTCATTGATATGGTTTTGGAACAATAGAGAAGATCACAAATAGACTCCTTGTGAGGCATTGAAGTGTTACAAGTTTTTGGAGCTAGGGGAAGGGGAGACTAATTAAGACTTGAAATGAAGCACTTAGAAAAGATAAATAATAAAACAAGTAGTGAGAAAAAGACATGTTAGTTTGTTTATTTATAACAAACATGGCTTTAGATAGACTTGAGTGGAAAAGTAGTATTCTCAAAGCTGGTCCCACATAGAACGGGACAGGACATTGATGGTCATGATGATCAACTTCATTGAAAATTTGATATGCACTTCATAAATATAGATATGTGAGGCTAGTGATTGTGAAGACCAGACAAGTGAAATAGGATGTCTTCCAGAGTGCTATACTTATTAGTAGTTGTGTGATGTGTAGGAAGGAGGTGGAATCTGTTAATCATCTTTTTCTTCATTGTGAGATAGCAGGTAGTGTTTGGGCTCACTCCATTGGTAGATGTGGAGTGGCTTGGTGCTTTCCAGAGAAGATTGGTGAAGCTATAGAGTCTTGGATGGGTGGGCATTTTGCTGGGTGTGGTCGCACTCTTTGGAGGATGGCTTCGTTCGCTATCATATGGTCTATTTGGAGGGAAAGAAATGATAGGATATTCAGAGGCTCCTCTTCCTTCTTTGGCAGATTTGATTACTTCCATTACCACGAGGATGGTAAAGTGGGCTTTGGTTAGGAAGGAGTTTTCTATGTTTACCCTTAATGATATTATCCTTAATTGGGAAGCTTGTATGGGTTGTGGATCTCTTAAGGAGAGGAATATTGCTCGCTGGTCTTCTCCCCCTCTTGGAGCGATGAAGTTTAATGTTGACTGTGAGGCTAGAGGCAAGCCGGGGCTGATAGGTATTGGCGGTGTTCTCCGTAATAGTAAGGGGGACGTGTTATTTATGTTTTCCAAGAATGTGGGTAGTCGTGATTCCAATGAAGCGGAGGTGCTAGCTATTTTGGAAGCTCTTCGTTGTTATGCAAGGAACTTTCGTGGTGGGGGGGGGGGGGGTTGGGGTTGTGGTTGATCTTATTGTGGAGAGTGACTCTGCTAACGCGATCACTTGGGTTTCTAATCGGAAGGCTTTCCCTTGGAAACTCCAGTTCATCTTCTGTGAAATCCTTATATCTATTAATGTTGTTTTCCACCATGTGCTTAGGTTGGCCAATTCCATGGCCGATGCTTTAGCTAAGCAAGGGGTTGCTTTTCTGTAATTGTTTCCTCTCCTTCCTTTAATGAAGTTTATGTTACCGATAAAAAAAAAAAATAGTATGCCTTCCAGAGTGCTATCCTTATTAATTAGGGCCCATTTGGCATTTTACTTTTAAAATAAAGTGGAGTGAAGTGAAATAAAAAGAGGGAATAAAATATAAGTGGGTTATGATGGTATTTTATTTTTAGTTGTTTGGGATGGAATATTTTTGACTTTTTGTATGGGGAACTGGAGTTTTTTTGTCTTTTAGTGAATAAAGGCAGTTGTTTATTGACTTTTTTAAAAAGGAGGGAGTTTTGAATTAAAGTGCTTTTGATTTGATGCTTAACTTTACTTGACAAGTAAAATTATCAAACGGGCCCTTAGGGAATCACTGTATTTTATAATATAAATGGGCAACAATAGTATTATGTTAGATCGTTATTCTTTTACTGTGATAGGTTAGGTTGACCCATGGAACCATCATCATGGTTGATTGCAGGTTATTTAAATGTAGCTATCATGTGTCATTTCTGTATATATTTTTTTGCATCAATTCTAGTTAATTTGGAACCTTAGAATTCACAAAAACACAAACATGTATAAATAAATAAATAAATAATAAAAAACCTTTTAAACCTGGATATGGTAGCTACATTTGACCTTTTAGACTTATTAAACACTTGGTATGACGGTATGACTTTTTAAATATAAATATGCAATTCTAGCATTAGGTCAGGTTAGCCTGTCTGCATATGCTCATGGCTGGATTTCAAGTGAGCATTTGTACCTGGAATCTTATTATAATTTTCTGGATCCAATTGTAGTTAATACTGGGTTGCTCTTCCTACAACTGGATCCAATTCGAGTAACATCCTTTGCTTCTCGTTCCTCTGTTTCTCAAGCCAGGTCTAATTGATAAAAAGAAAGAAAGAAAGGAAAAAAAGACGGCAGGTCTGACTGCTGTCTTGTTATATTTATATTATGAATATTAAGCATCGATGCTATCTCATCTGAGCAAATCATGTTCCAACCCAGAGTTTTGTGACACTGCTTTGTTCATGAAAACATTCTTTATTTCCCTTCGTGTTACTGGTTTTGTTGTTTTTCATAAATGTGCTGTGGCACCTTATTGATTTTATATGTCATTCCAGATTTCTGAAATGTCAGCCCATTATTCCTTTTTGCCATTCCTTGCCAAAGTTGGTTCATTGGCTTCCATACTTTTTATACAGGGTTCAATTTGAACAGTAAGAACTGTGCAACCTTTGGAAGTGTGAAAGAATTATTTTTGTCTAATCCTTATTTTGGCACCTCTATATTCAGAAAGATGATGCAGTTATTGCTTTGAAGAAATACCATTTATTGTTAACTTATAATTTTCATGATAGGCATATCATGAAGCGTCTAAGGAGAAGCGCAGAGCACAAATTGCTCAAGGTTTGGATTCCACTGTTTCACTGCAATGCTTTTATGTTATTTTTGTAACTCAGTGTCTTTCATATTTCTTGTGCTATTATTAAAATATTGACTTAGGTCCATTCTGAAAAAAAAAAAAAAGGAGTTGGACATTCTTTGAGAAGGTTGATTTTCTGATCTGTTTATTTTTCTTTTCAATATTTTGCTTATTTTCTTTGTAATTGTTTTTGTATAGATTTTTTTTTTTTAAAACAATTTGTAAAAAATGATGGAAATAATTTTTTAAACTGCTGAATGGCAATTGCTAGACCTTCCTTTATGCCATCTTCAAACTGTTTAGTTCTTGCCATGGATGTTACCTGGTGTTAAATCAGTCAGTTCTGAACAGTGAGTTTGTGACTGAGACAATTGCTAATTAAGTGCTTCATGCCTTCATTTCAATTTTTGCTGCTTCTTCATAGAGTTTGTATGCAGCTCTGTCAAGTGCATTACAAGATGAACTGCATTCCTCCTGTTTTAAATTGTTAAAATGAGAAGTGATATTGAAGACATGACAAATGGTACAGTTGTGCTAGGAACTGGTGAACTGTTTGGATGTGCATGTCAGGGCAAATTTTCTGCTTCTGCTGGCTGAAATCAGTGCTAAAATTATGACTGCTGAGGTTAATTGGAACATAATAGGTTCTCACGTTTCCTAAATTTGTACCTTGGAAGCTGCGGACAGGAACACAAATTGGGAATTGGTTCTGTTTGGTTTGTTCGAGATCTTTCATTTATGAGAACTGTTACTCCTGACACATAGACAACAGAATAAAGTGACTGAGGGAGTGATTGTTAATCTTTACCTGTTTCTGAAGGCTATAATGGATACAGTTTTGTATAAATTATGGCACAACTCTCTCTCTCTCTCTCTCTCTCTCTCTCTCTCTCTCTCTCTCTCTCTCTCTCTCTCTCTCTCTCTCTCTCAATTCAAAATAAAAGTTCTATACAAATTTATTGGGACTTTGACCTACATTCTTTTCCTCTAAAATGTATTGAATAGATTGGTTTTGTACGTCAACATTGGGTGAAGACGAGATATGCAATTCAAATTTTTTTTTTTTTTGACGCTCAGTTTTTTTCCCTATTTGATTTGATCTAATGAGATCTTATTTTACACGCCATTTATGTTCTCTGCTTGGCGTATGGTTTTTACATTACTTCCGAGTTCTTGTTTTATTTGAACACCAAGCTTGACATATAATTCTTTTTTACGTTTGTTCTTTCAGCTCTTGCTGCAGAGGTCACTGTGGTGCCACCGTCACGTTTAATGGCTTTGATTGGGCAGGCTCTGAAGTGGCAGCAGCATCAAGGTCGACATTTGATATTTCTCTATTTGTTTCATGAGGCAGGTGTACTTTGACATGTAGGTACAATATTTTTGCATCGCTTAGTTCTCTTGGTTTTGGCTGTCCCAGGATTGCTGCCCCCAGGTACGCAGTTCGATCTCTTCCGAGGTACTGCTGCAATGAAGCAAGATGAAGATGACATGTACCCAACAACTCTAGGGCATACTATTAAGGTAAACTGTCAGTGTAAGTGTTAGTTTCTATTACATCCTTAAGCATCTTTTCCAAGTGTGGAAAATGATTCAATTGCTTGCTACTTTTTTGCCATTTAATGAGACTTTTATATGAGTTAATTGCTGTTTGTGTTTAAGCTATTACTGTTGATGCTCTCATCTTCATCATTGTAGCCTTAAACCCATCCTCTGCTGCTACACTATTGGTTCATAAATTGTGGATAAAGAAAATTCGGTAGTGCTTGTTTGTTCAGTTATGACTGGATCTTCCTTTTAGATGCCTTTTAGTTGCGGGTGTGGTTTTTGGTAATTTTATACCAAATATTCCAGTCTTTTTGTATTTTTATATTGTGATCGTGTGGTCAGTATAAGGGGAAACATGCCTATGAAGGTAGTTCATAAAATGTATTCTCCAAATCACACATGGAGAACTGTTTGGGTGGAACAGATGGGATTCCATTTTATCTTGCAGTTGGAATAATGTGAAAAAATTATCTGCATTGGATGGGATGCAAATTACAATTTCAGTACCATTTTCCTCCTTATGTGCCCCAGTCAACTTCCTCAGTATTTCTAATCAGAACAGAAGCATTTTGGATATTAATTCATGTACCTGTTCTTTTAGGTAGCCAGGATTTTCTTGTTGGGGGATTTGGGGTTTTGTGGGATGAAACACCTAACATAATTTTCTTAAACTTTGTGAAGGTGGTTAAAATACCGAAATAATAAGGTTCACCATAATGAATCCAAACTGTTCAAAGTAGCCCTCTTTATTTCTCTTTATTCTTTTTTTTTTTTTTTTTTGAAAAAGATGCTCCTCCTTGTTATAGCACTAAGAGTTGTATCTCACTCCAATCAAAGTATGACCCATGTCTGATTGAACACATGGGAATCAATCCACCCACAATCAATTAAAGAAAATTGGTTGATTGGTTAGTTGTGATTGTTTTATGGGCCACGATGCTTGCGATAGGCATGCATGGTTAGAGGGCAGTATTGAAAGCCATTGACCAAGTCATCATAAGGTGAACTATGAAGGTCTAAATGATAGGATACAGCAAAGTCGAGGAGTCTGGATCGTCCAAGCATCTTACTCATGCTTCCCATTAGCTAGGAAAGTGGAATACCATAGTGAGGTCCACCTATAGGAATCCGAACCGTCCAAAATGAACACCCTCCCTTCACTGGGTTGCCCCCAAGTTTGTCCTCCAATAGGAGTTGGCCCCACCATAAGGTTGATCATATGATTAATAATGTGATTAATGCAAGATGTCATATGTGCCCACCTATTGAAAATCTGAACCACAAATTTTGTGGGTTGCCCCCTTCTGTAGGTTGTCTTCTAATTATACTCCAATAAGAGTTGGCCCCATTGTAAAATTGAGCATATTTCCCTATAGGAGACTAATTATATTCTCACTCTTATGGTGGGACCAATTTTTGTCGGAGTAAAATTTGGTGGAAGGACACTGAAGGGATGGCCCCTATGATGCCCAAAATATGTCATGGATATGGCAAGGATACACCCTGGACATGGCAGAGACATGGATTTACACGATTTTACACAAAAAGTGAGGTATTGAATATGATACGACATGATCTGTTGCTGCCCATTTTGAAGTATCCGTGTATCATAGGATGATGCTTATTTTGTGTGGTTTGGATTTCCAGCTGGTAGGCTCCACTATGAATTTCCACTACCTTCGCTAAAGCACAAATGAGACAAAAGGCTCCAGTGCGTCCCCATCCCCCCTGCTGCCCCACCACCCGGCGCTCTGCCCCTGCTGTTAAGGACATCCTAATGTTCCTTGCATTGCCATTCTCAGTGGGAAGATAAATGAGACAAAATCATCATTGAACAATATACGTTATGATAGTCAGTGTCTTCTCATACCAACTCAGAAGTACAATCTGTAATGCATCTTTAAAGTGAAGATGGAAACTTAATAAGAAGAGTTGGAATCAAGGAAAATGTTGCAACAGCAAAGCAACTCTTGCTGCAGTGCTTGCCAGGGACAATAATATGTTATGGTCCCTGATAGTCATTCTCTGCTTTCGCTAAAGTCACTCATTGTTTCTACTCTTATTTTCCCTTTTCTGCACTATTGCCATTTTATGACTCTCAAACCCTTGCATTTTTCACTATGATACCCATCTGCATTATCCCTCTATCAATCACTGTTCAGATGTCTAATGTGGTGTTCAATGCCCAGCAATTTCACCTTGTGCACCTCTATGTAAATGATTGTATTATTGTTATGTTTTCCAAAGTTTAATGTAAATTACTTTTTTACTTTTAGGAGCTTTTAAGTTTAATATTGGCCTCTTGGAAATTATAATCCTGCAGTATTGCTTTGCAGTTATTGCATAACTATTTAAAACTTTTTGACCGCCATTTGACTTCTAACAATTCCATGGAAAGATGCACTAGTACCCCATATCATTGGCTAGGCCTTTTGCAGTTTAGCTTGATAACACAGTGTTCTGTGACAATCTTGAGATTGTGCACTTTATGGTAGTCTTCATAAATAAAACAAATTCATCTGAGACCTCATTTTAAAGTAATTTTCTCATGGACACATGAAAACTAAGTGCGCTCAATAAATGCCTACCATGTTGATTATGGAAATAGACTTTTTGGCATGCGTGAAAGCATGTTTCATTTGGTTACTTCTGATTCAAGGCAGTTTGGAATATGTTTGTCCTACTGTTTTGCCTTTAGTTCTTTTTCATAGTTCTTTAAAGCCATAGTTCTTTAAAGCCAGCAATGGTGTCTTCCCTTTGCAATATTGTGATGGTCACTAAACCATTTTGGCATTACTGTGCCTTCATGAGCTTTATCTGATTGGTTTATGCAGTTCGGAAAGAAAAGTCACCCAGAATGTGCTCGGTTTTCACCAGATGGGCAGTACCTTGTTTCATGCTCGCTTGATGGATTTATTGAGGTGAAGTAGAATGAGGATATTATTATTACTATCCATGAGCTTCAGTTGAGTATCATCACATGCTTTCTGACTTTGGAGCCTTTTCAGGTCTGGGACTACATAAGTGGGAAGCTCAAGAAGGATCTCCAGTACCAGGCTGATGTGAGTTATTTCACATTTTGAAGTCAGATTGCGTCTTGAATTTATTTATCCATTGGCTTTCCTTTTGTACAAAAACAACACTGATAAGAAATCCACCTTGTCATAGTAAAAAAAAAAAAATCCTCGTCTTTTCTACTGCTATGGGTTCTACTAATCGATCTATGACTTTCTTAAACTATGTGGGGTCTTGTGAATTGTGATGGTCAGACCTTTTTCTCCCTGTTCTATAACTGCATCATGTTTCCTGAATTTCTTACCAAATCTCTAGGTTGTTGTAGGTTGCTTTCTTTTGAAGCAAATAACTGTTGTTTGGGATGATAGTATAATTTCTGTTAACATTGGAATTGAAAATTGAAATACTAAGTGCATGTTTGGTATCTCTATTTTTCACCTCTATTTGTCTAAATCGGATAGAGGTTAGAAAAATTAGAGCATTTGGTAGATGACCTTATCCTCTTCTTATTTTAGAGGAGTAGAGGCAAATCCTCTAAAATTGAAATGCCCATATTCTAGACATGTGAGAAATAGAGGCATAGGCTCTAAAAAACGTAGAGGCAAATCCTCTAAAATTGAAATGCACTCTTTTTTTTATAGCTCTTTTTTTAATGGCTATATTTTAAATGGTCTGTCAGAAAAAGAGTAGAGATGCCAAACACGGCCTAAGTAGTCCTAGGTCTCACCACCCACACCACCCCCCCCCCCCCCCCGGGCCGAGTGTTTCTGCATGCTGTATTGTGGATTATTTGTAGGATTACTGACATATCTGGACCTTCTCAGGATGCTTTTATGATGCACGATGAGGCAGTCCTCTGTGTTGATTTTAGTAGAGATTCTGAAATGCTTGCATCTGGGTCACAAGACGGAAAGATTAAGGTAATTACTGGTTGTGTAATCTTTTAGCAAATGTCCCATAACAAGGTTTTTATTGGTGTGTCTGGGAACCATTGGTTCCTACTCTCTTTTTTTGTCTCTTATTGCCTTTCCTGTATCCGTCCACCTTATTAAAGCCTATCTTTATTGTTACTTTGTTAGGAAGGAGTTTGAAGTCAAAACTATGATCTCAAGAGTACTGTTATTCATTGGGTCATATATCAACTAGGCCAGAGGCTTGACATCCCTTTATGCTTTTTATGAAGAATTATCCCTTTTATGACCCATTGCCAGGCTTTTGATATTGTCAATTGGCTTATTTGAATGCTACATTGCTCAAGATGCTATGCCGTTAAAATTGATTTATTTGTTTCCTCTCTCTGGATGATGATAATCCACCAAACAAGGCAAGTTTTGAATAGCTGAAAGATGTTTGTCCTCCATGGAGCTTCTGGTGACAGGCAGAAGTATTTGAATGATTCATTTACGACAAGTGTAAAGGTCAAGGTTATACATCTTAACTTTGGCTGGGGCTGCTGTACAGAAATTTTGATCCATAAGAGGCTAAATTCACTCTAGGTTGGAAAAATTAGATGTCTGTTGAGGACCTTTCTACACTGGGCTCTGGAACTTAGTTCTCACTGATCATGTTTAATGAAACAAAAAGATGTTTTTTTTTTTCCCGCACAAAAGGGGGTTTTGCTCTTGGTGCTTTTATACTAACTAGGTTCAGTGAATTCAATCTCTAAAGCAACTAAAAAAATGTGAAGATTTAGTCTACATAAAGTTGCTTCGGTTAGAGTAACAGCATAAACAGTGAGGTTGGAGTTCTCTTTTAATTGAGTTAGATTAGTGATGGCACTTGGAAGTTAACCAGTTTCCAAATGTGCCTCCCTTTTTAGAGTGCACTCTACAATCTACATGACATTCTTTGTTGTGCATGTGGGAAAGCTGCAAAGAACTCTATAGGACAACTGATGATCCCACAGTTATTTTAACATAGTTTTGGGTCATATACCCCAAAAAAAAAAAACCAACTTAGTTTTGGGTCAAAAGTTGATTTAACTTCTGGACTGCCAAATTCACAAGGGTCAAACCTGTGGTTGGTATGGACTGTTTGAAATGAATTCCTTGCTGTAGTTATGTTCTTTCTCTGCATCCATTAAATGCTTAGCTCACTTTTCACCCATGTTAATGTAGCATATGAGGTTGTTGATGCAAATCTCATATACTGGTTAAATATTAGCTCTATATTTTTAAGGTCTTTGATAAGTTTTCTTATCTTCTTACTCATTTCATGATTTTCCAGGTTTGGCGTTTGAGGACCGGGCAATGCCTGCGTCGTCTTGAGCGTGCACATTCTCAAGGTGTCACCAGTATTGTATTCTCTCGGGATGGAAGCCAGCTACTAAGTACATCCTTTGACAGTACTGCAAGGTTTTCTTAAAATCAAAGGCGTTTTCTTACCTATTTATAATTTATAATGATTTACATCTATAATCTTATGTACTTGTCAAAAAAAAAAAAATCTAATTTTGTGTTAATGTATGTATATACAGGTATGCTTGCATCCAAAACCTTCTTTTCAAAGGTCAAACTTTATAAATTTGCACATACTGTGCTTATATATACTATCTTGCATGCTTATGTCTAAATAACAACTCAAACACCAGTGTAAGGGGTAATTTTTTTTTTTTTTTTTGAATATTATATAAGGGGCAATTCAGTATGCAAGTTTTGCCCAGAGACTAACAAATATTCAATCAGTAAGAATGATCAATAAACTTAGTCAGGCACTCAAACAATATGATAAAAGATTTTAAAGCAGTTTCTTTTTGTTGGCCAACACTGGCTGGCAGGGGCCGGATGCATCTTAAGATTATCAGGGAGTCGATCGAAGCTTAAACCCTGTATACCTCATCACTGGAGGAGGGCATATCTAACGATGTACCTGGCTATAATTGTATGGAGCATTTGTATTGGAAGTAAAAGGAGTTTCTGCTCAACTCCTTTGTCCAAACACTTTCGAAAGTATACTCCATTCCTAAATGATACCTGTATCTGATATCCATCTGGAACATGTGGGCACACATCACTCGATCTGGGAAAAAGGCTTTGGTGTAATTTGTATATTTATATGTCAATAGCATTTACTGTCTGTGTATCATCATCCCCATCATCAAACTCTGTGAATATAAAACCTAATTTTTTTAATGTATTTCTATTCTTGTAGATGCATGTTGTTTTATGAAACACCCCCCCACCCACACAAGTCTCTCACCAACAGAACCGGGGATTGATCCCCTGTTGTTTCTATGGAGAGGAGAGCTCTCAGTGGATTGGCAAAACGTACATTGTAAAGATTATAGATGCATATTTTATGTGTTAATAATTTCTATATACTATTATATCATAAGTTATAATATACATTTCTTTAAATTTTGTTGGGGATGGACTGATGTATGGATCTCTTCAAGGCACTATATCTGACATCCTGTATGTGTCCAATATGGACTCGAGTCCATGTCAAGTGTACATAGGAAAAAAATTGAAATTGAGCTTATATTTCTTGCTGTAAGCTGCAAGTACCATCATGCTCGACTTGTTTAGCAATCCCATAGCCTGCCCGAAGACTTTCCACTAGCCAAGACAGAAAAAGTTTGGTTCATCATTTGTACTTTGGTTTAAAAATCTCAAGCAATAGATCTGGTTTGACGTCAGTAACCTTCTCCCACCACTGGTGTAAAAGGAAATATGAGCTTTGCAATTACACTTAGTTCTAAGCCACCAATCCCTTGCAGCTTGTTTGTTTCCATGAGGGGTGGAGTGGAACAAAATTAAGGGTCCAATCAAGAGAAAAAGAACGAGAAGGGGGTCAAAAGTAAAAGGCACAAAATGACAAAAAAACTACTCCTAAAAGGCACTAAATGACAAAAAGGTACTCTTAAAGGGCACTTAACTTTTTTTCATTTAGTGCCTCAACCCCCTCGTCTTTGTTTTTCTCTTGATTTGACCCTTAATTTTATTCCACTCCACCCTCACGAAAACAAACATGCCCTTTAGAGTAGTTACCCTTTCTAGAAAAGGACATTGCCATAGACTAGACAAGTCCACGAACCATGCTATGGCCAAGCCGCAGTCGAATACTTCAAAAACTTCCTGCTCTTGAGGTGGATCTGTGGTAAAACTAGGAAAGATAGAATTAGAAATGAGAGCTTTCGGGAACATTTAGTGGTAGCATCAATTGGTGATAAAATAAGAGAAATGTGTTTGAGATGGTTTGGACATGTCCAATGTAGGTACTAATGGAGCCGATGAGGAAAAGTTTTTCTATGTAGGTCGATGGCCCCACCAAGGGGAAGGGGTAGGCCAATGAGGACGTGGATGGAACTAGTAAGGTTGGATATGAAGAAGTGTAACCTATCCGAGGATTTGGCCCAAGATAGATAAGAACAGAGAAACATAATTCATAGCTGACCCAAACCTAGTTGGGACAAGGCTTTGATGATGAGAAATTTGTATTTGTTTCACTTGCTTTTATTAAAGAATGGCATTGTGGGTTTTGGGAATTGAAATAATACCGATTTGATGATCATAAATATATACTAGCACAATAACCTGTGCTAAGCACGGGCTAGTTTGCTGATTAAATTTGTAGCAATATATATAAAGATCAATTAAAAAGAAATTCAGATCAGTAAATCCTTTTCAAACATTTACTAACAATGATTTAGTATAGATAGAGCATAAAATTTTAAATAAAGAATAAAAGAAGAGAAGCTTATGACGGTACCTCTTTTCTTAATCAAGAGTCTAGAATAGAAATGAAGAGAAGAAAGGTGAAAAAGAAACGAGAATATGTAGAGAAAGGGTACATGAGATTGTGGATGGAAAAGAAGTTGTTAGAAAAGAGTGAAAAGAGGGAAGAAAACTTAGAGTGGTTTCATGTTGGAAGTGGAAGGAGAACATGGGTAAGTTATAGAGTAGTTATAACTGACGGTCAAAATTAGAAGTTACAATCAAAATTATATTGAAAACCCACTGCTTTAATATAGTATAATTGAAATCATATTCTACTATTGCTAAATTAGTTGATAATATTGGGGATTTTATAGAGTATTAAAGAGGTGAGGAGTGAAGGGTCTGAGGTGTACATTTAGATGGGATCATCATTTCCTTAGGGTTTGATTACTAAGGTGTTGGTTTGGTAGTAATCTCAATATCTCATATTAAACATGAGATCACTTGATATGGATCTTTACCTTTAGTCCTTCACTTATTGCCCCTTTGATATAAGGGCATTGTTTATAAATCATAATAAATTTAATCTCTATAAATTAAAAGAGCCCTAATGTTAAAAAGAAATCAAACTTTGTGGTCATGCTGCCAACATTGTCAGTCGTGCGGCTGTTGCGGCCACAATATTAAGGATAATGGACGATTCCAAGTTATAGCAAAAATAGTGTATTGGTCACAACTCACAACCAACATGGGTTGTCGTGGGTATATCGGCTGATTTTAATCCATGACTATTGATCTGTCTCAATCAACTTAAATAATCTATATGAAAGCTTTATAATGGTGGTTTTAGCAGTCATCCTTTTACTTAGGCACTATTGCTAGGTTACTGCTGCATCTAGCTTTGACTGGAAATGTAATTCTAGAGGATTTGGTGACTAAAAATGGCAGAATCCATGGGCTCAAGTCGGGAAAAATGTTGAAAGAATTCCGTGGCCACACGTCTTATGTTAACGATGCAATCTTTACAAGTGATGGAAGTCGTGTCATTACCGCCTCCAGTGACTGTACTGTGAAGGTATACTTTCTGAGCCTTTCTTTCCTATCATCCTAATAGCTAAAAGGTTCCGTTTTTCCATAGCTTTGTGCTCCTTGACATTTTGTTTAAGTTGGTTGTGCATTGCAGGTTTGGGATATGAAAACTACTGATTGTTTACAGACGTTCAAACCACCACCTCCTTTAAGGGTATATTTCTAAGTTTATTACACAAGACTTCCTTGCCACTGGGATGCTTTTCATTTCACTTGTGTTGTGCTGTTCCCTTCTGTCTTGGGTCAACAATCTCGGACCTGATCAGTGGCATTTATCCTCTTTGGATTGTTAGGGAGGTGACGCATCTGTGAACTCTGTCCATCTGTTCCCCAAAAATACAGATCACATAATAGTCTGCAACAAGACATCATCAATATACCTTATGACTCTTCAAGGCCAGGTACTTCACACTTGGATTCAGACACTTCACTCCCTTTTCATTTAATGATTAACTGCCTATTAAATTCATCAATAGGTTTTTTGTTTGACTTGCAAACAATAATGAAATTGTCTTTATCAATATGACCATATAAGTAACATTGCATATTCTTTCCCAGCCCTATAATGTCGATACAGCTGTTTGCCAGCACATGCAGTTTGGTACACTGTATATATCATCTACAGTATGCACCATCTTAGCAGCGTCTTTAGTGGTTTCTAAAAAACATCCCTCATGTTTCCATTTTTGACCTCATGTTTCCATTATTGAGTCTGGAAGATCAATCATGGGATTCAAACACATTTTGAACTTGCTTTTCTGATCATTTCAACTCTGTATAAAAGTCTTGCATTTTTTGCATTTGAGTACTAGGTCTGAGATATTGGCACTGGGCGAGGTCATTCTAGTGAAATACTGATAGCTTTTGTTCAACACTATTTTTGTCAAATGCCTGTGAAGAAAATGGCAAAAGATCTGTCTGGATTTAATGAGTTGGAGATGCTAGCAACTATGGAAATTCTCCATATTTACTCTCATGGATGCCGAGATAGGCTTATTGTGGAAAGTGACTCGCCCAGTGCCATCTCTTGGATGAATTTGGCATATGAATGCCCTTGGAAATTCTTCTATCATTTTGAAGAAATCAAGTGGCTTTCTTCTTCTTTCAAGTGTGTTTTCAACATATTTTTACCCAAAAAAAAATGTGTTTTCAACATGTGGGAATGACTGCTAACGGGAAGGCAGACTCTTCGGCTAAGCACTAGGAGGACGGGGTTACTCCATTTAGTGCTGTGATTTATTTTTTGGTCTTATAGTATTTCTTCATTTTACTGTATGTATGTAAACCTTCTGTTGTGGTGTATTGTTGTCTTCTTTTAGTTAATAAATTTTACCTGTTCCCGATTAAAAAAAAGTATGTTTGAATTTATTTTTAAATGATATAACTGAGAAACACTAGTTTGAAAAGCATAGTTTAGTAATAAGAATTATGATTGCAGGATGATATTTCCATCTCATTCTATGTAAAATAATAAAATAATGTACTGTAATATTTTCCATTCCATATCTGTAACATATTCTTTCGTCTATTGTTCTTGAGCATTTAATGCTGTGATGTATCATGCATTTTATTGAACCATTGACCTATAACCTCAATCATCGAACTGTTTCTGGAAGGTGGTGCCTCTTCTATTTCATCTTTATAATGGCTTTCATGGTACCTTCCGTTGCAGGTTGTAAAGAGTTTTTCTTCTGGTAAGCGAGAAGGTGGAGATTTTGTTGCAGCTTGTGTTTCCCCAAAAGGAGAATGGATTTACTGTCTTGGTGAAGACAGGTATAAATTACTTGAATTTTCCTTGTTCTGACACAAAAAAGGAGTCAAGTTGACATGATATGTTGGTGCTTGTCATTGCTTTCATGTTGATTGATGTAGGAAGTCTTTGAACATTCCGCAGAGAAATACAAGTACTTGAACTGCAGTGTATTGGTTGTAATGTTTGTTTCTAGTAATGGTGGAAGAATAATGTTGAAAAGCATCTAGAGGTACAGAAGTAGGGTGAGATTTTCTCCTCATGTGGACGGGACGTCCTGAGATGGGGCCTCCATCAATAAACTGGGACCCCCTGAATTTCACGCTGCTAACTGTGCTGCGACAGAGTCACCTGTCTGTATGCGGGAGCGTACGCAGGAGAAACTTATCCCAGAAGTAGGAATTATCGCTTCCCGTTCTGTTGTTGTTGGCCTCATTTCATCTTAAACTGGCCAATTCCATATTATGATGAATTTTCTGGAGAAGATTATTGTTGAAGTGTTCATGTGGTCCTTGTTTTATTCCTCTACTTCTTACTATTCTCTTTTTCTAATGTTACTAGTGGAGAATTACTCTGTGAATATGCCGTAAGTGGTTATGTGTAAGGATGGAAAAGACTTGTAAGGTCCGTTGAGACCAAGGGCATGCATGTGTGTTATATTTTCCACGGAAGCAGAACCGTAAAATAATTAGTGTCATATTATGGCATGTATGAAGGGGTGCTAACGTGGTAGCAGACTCAGCTGAAGGAGGGGTGAATTTTTGTTCTCTCTCTCGGTAGATGTCTTTGTACTCCTATACTACCAGAGCCATTTTCTCTCTTCAGTGAAGGTCAACTTTGCCAAACAAAAGTACATTTGTCCCTCAGCTGGTTAGGGTATAGTATGCGAGTTTGAATCCCCAATGTAGCAAAAAGAAAAAAAAAAATCATTGTAACCTTCTTACTTTTGTCTAGTGAATGCCGCATTTCTTTAACCTTGTCTCTCCAGCACACCCATGCCCATCCACCTGCCCACCCACAAAATACAAACACACCTTTGTAGAATACTTAGATGAGTTTAGGAACATTAGGTCGTTCTTTCAAGAGTGATTTGAACTAGTCTGTCTATTCTTAGAAGATATCGTCATTGGAGCTTTCTTTTATCTACTTGGTGATGGCTTGTGAGTTCTACATCATTCATCCCTGCTTAGGGTCAAATCCTTGGCCACACCACGATCTAAAATAGTAAGCACTGTCGCTGGGGGTCAAACCTGGGTTGCCTACCATACAATCATGATTACTCGCCACCGTATTGAACAATATTAGCTACTATTGACAAGTCTTTCTTAGGCCACGTGTTGGCGATTGGAACTGAAGTTAATCTTGGTTTGTGTTCCATTTGACGTGGCTGGATGCAGTTGTTGTTACTCTTTACCATCACCTTTGGCTTGATGCTTGTGCTAGCATTTGTTTAGAGTTTTTAATTTTCTAAAAACAGTAGAAGTAACGTCTTCATATGTTAACTTATGGTGGGGCTGATCTTTTGAACAACCCAAATCTATGATGAGATTTTCTCCCCCCTATCCACTGCCCTTTTTTTTTGTTGATATGGTCCCTCTATCCACTGCTTCACTTGCTTTGGGCGGGCCCCAAAAGTTGGTTCGCAAATTTGAAAAATTCTAACCTTTTGTGCTCGAAAATAGCTCATTAAAGCAATGCTTTCTCTTTAAATATTAAAAAAATATGGTTGCTTCTATATCTTGGTAAAAGAAATCATTTCATACTTTTAATTTGTAAATTTATTCTTCGATTTATCTTTTCTATCACATGTTAGCCCGCATCTTTTGTGGTTTACGTGCTTGTACTTCTTTCTGTCTTGTGTGATTTTGAGCACTTGTTTGCTTTTGATAAATCTCCCTTATGACAGGAATATGTATTGCTTCAGCTACCAATCTGGTAAACTTGAGCACCTGATGAAGGTAACTCTTTTTTTTGCTAGCGTGTGGTGGTTAACATTTTCTATTGCAGTGTTGGGTCATATTTATTGATCACAGAGACTGGACCCCATTGCTCTTTTTTGTTTTTATATATTCTCATGATAAAATGTTGTTTCTTGATATGTAAGGGAAATAAATATTGTAACATGCATTTTATGAAACCTTTGGGTGGTTGTGAAATTTTCACCTACTGTGTGGGATTTTCATTACCCACTGTCTCCAAAAGCGTGACCCTCTGTTTTGAAGGTGTAAACAGAAAATCCCACATGGATTCCTGCAGCCATGCATGATTCCATAAGAAGAAAATCCTTTGGGGTGTATGATCCTTTTTTTTTTTTTTTTGGGTTCTTTATGTATATTTGGATCCTTATTTTACCATCTAATGTGCTTGCTGATACAAATTGTTATGCTGTTCACTAACAGCTAGAGCTTTTGGTGTTTCCAGTTATTAACAGTACCAACATATTGCACATTTGCCTCTTTGGCATCAGGACACATTGTTGAGTCCTTTAACTACAGACCTATTGCCCTTATGGAATTTCTCCGAAGGTTGCTGCTACTTTCTCTCCTTTCTGACCTTGGATGCTAAGCAGATTAGTCTCTTTGCTTTGTTATCTCTCCCTAGTTTATTCAAGGGTACAAGGAGCATTGGTGTGGTTAAAGGGCCATGAAAATTATGTCATTCTTGTTAAAGGATTTTGATTCTGCTACGTCGGCTCTGAAATAAGAGCTGAAAGGCAGCTTCTGGCACTGTATTTTCAAGTGCACCCATCAGGTCTATTTTTCCTTTTTCACAAGCAATTGCCAACTGCTGCTGGCGTGTTTGGGACTCTACTAGTAAACATAAAGAGAAGTAAAGCCTCCATTATCCTGACACGAAAAGACCAAGGGTCATATCAAAAGAACACAAATTCAAAATTCCCTCTTCATTTTTTAAAAAAAAGGTAAAAAAGCGACCTCCTTTCTCCACTAAATGACAAAAAAAAAATCGTCTTTTTACACAAAAAGTAAAAAAGATTCCCCATCAAGCTACTAAAAACAAAAGACCACCATAGCCTCCTTATATTTTATTCTCTTTTGATTTGAATGCTTAACCTCACTTTACTTCAATTCAACGCCCATCCAAACACGCGGGGCCCTCTCTATCTAACTGCACTGGCTTCCATCAAGCCCAATACTTGGCATTATCTGGTTTTCTTTCATCAGTAGGTGCTACCATGACTTCCTTTATCAAATTATTTTGCCTCGTTTATGCAAGCTATGCTTGCATGGAAGGCTTTTCAAATGCATATAGTGGAGCGTTTTAGAGGGTTTTCAATTTGAAGCCATGATGCTCTTGGCATCGAAGTGTGGACGTGCACAGGTGTTCATCTTGGAACTGGGAAGGATGCTTGGTGCAAGCTGAGGGCTTTGGCATCACACTTCATTCTTTATCTTGCTGTAATTCTTACAGAATCACATTGGAAGTCAGGAATGGAGTCGCACAATACCTGTAGAAGGGATGAAAGTGGCAATACCTGATATACATGCCATTTTATCTGTTATACCTGATATACGTGTCATATTATTGGTTATGTACTGTGATGTTTGCATCTTCATTTCCTATGTTCTTCCAAACGGGAACTGGCATAGATGTGTCTAATAGGATTGGATGTTTATCAATTGTGATTCAGAGGTGGGTTTTTAAATTTTTTTTTTATTTGCTTGGCATTTTTGGTGATATTACAAATGTAGCTGGTCAGCATCTATGTTGTGAAATTTTTATTTGAACTACTAGCAGTACTTTTAATTCTCTTATAAATGTACTTGAATATATTTGCACCTTTTTATTTTTTTATTTTGTTACACTTGTTTTTGTGATTTTCGCCAGTTCCTTAGTGGCGTTGGATGAACTATCTGAATCTGTTTTGGTGGCTAACTTCATCACCCCCATTTTTAAACCTTATCATTTTTTAAAATATTTTTTCTTCTCTCAGGTTCATGAGAAAGATGTGATTGGTGTTACTCATCATCCTCATAGGAATTTGGTGGTGACATATGGAGCTGACTGTACTATGAAGATATGGAAGCCGTGAATTTTCAAAGCTTCCCTATTTCATGCATTTTTGTATACATATTTAAATTGGTTCTTAGAATCTTCTTGTTTCTATTAATCAAGATGCATCTGTATTTTATTGTTAGAAACAGGAAGCAAAACAAGATCAAAATTGCCTTTTGAATGCATCCCATCACAGTCTGCAGATCTAGGATATAGTATTTTTAGATACCTGGCACCTTGCAGGTTGGCATTTACCAAAAAAAAAAGAGGATTCTTAGAGTTGTTTTCTAAATGATTAAAAAGCACGAAAAAAAGGCAGTAGGAAATGAATTATAACGAGCTGTGATTGCAAAAAGGTCCAATGTGGTTTCTTCCTACAGTCAGTTACAGGGAGGGTATTTCTCCTGGGTTCAGTTTTACCTTGTATTCTGATAAATTTCTTCCTTTCTCAAGAGCTGTTCCTTATTTGAATTTCTCAGCTTATACAAGTGGCTTTCATAACTTTGATTTCCAGTTGACAATATGAGATCACCTATGATGATCCTGGCCTTTTTTGGCCGCCCTAATCAGCAACCACTAAAAGGTTGCAACAATGATGCAGTTGACCTAAAACCTCCACTTGATTGATCAGGAGTCACTTGTCAGTGAAAAGCACCTAAATTAGCTCCAATTGAGGCATCAGGGTTTTTATATTTTTGTTCTTTAATACAATCTGTCCGGCGGTGCTTTTACTTCTAAACACTCGAACTGGGTTTGAGATTTGATTTAAGAGCTAGGATTTAGTTCTCAACATCATGATGGATCAAAGGTTCTTTTTGACCCTCTTGTAAAACAAAAAAGTGGCAAGAGTCCATACTGAGGGAAAATACTGTCCATGGAAATAAAATCACAAGGATTCCGTTTACATTGAAAAGGGAAAAGAAAGAAGTCCAGCTGTATCCTTCCCTGTATTAAGCACAATTGAATCATTGAGTCAACATATTTTTGGCAAAATTTGAGCTTGAGATGCAAAAGGAGTCAGTCAGAGTGGGGGGTGTGGGTGTATGCAGTATGCACCTCCGTAATTGGCTGCTTACAGTGCGGCCCAAAAAACTCCTCGCCAGGCGTCTTGTAGAGTTTAAGCACATGAATGAACCTGTCTCCTGCTTTTCAAAATTGGACAAGTACTGGATGGAGACTGTTTGATGATAGGATAGGGAGTCTATAGAAATTAGCCATCTAATTGGTCAACTGTTTGATGCAAAGATAATAACAGAGGAAAAACCTCAGCTGAGGACCGCCTGCCTAAATAACTAGTGGGTGAAAAAGGAACGCATCCTATTAGTCACCAATCTCTGGATTGTTGGATCGACTGTGTATTCAATTTGGATGGTGAAAACTCGTCGGCTAGTAATTAAATGGCTGGGATGATGATTTAAGCTTCCCTTACCATCATGCATAGTGAGGTGGGGGGAAGGAAAATCTTTCGGTTCCCTTGATTCCATCCCTAGGTGGGGCCCACAAAAAAAATGATGCTCACCTTATTAGTGTCTTTGGGTATTTGGTGGTGGGTGGGGGGCATTTGCAACAGCAACGTCAGTTGTGTCTTTGAATTTCTTTGCTTGGTTAGTACATTTTCAAAACTGAGCTTTAAAAATGTCACTTCGGACCTTTGAAATTTCCTACTTTTTACAAGACAAGTTGATGGAGACAGTATTCTGAAGATTTGTGTATTGCAACATTCTCCTCTAATAGAAAAGCCCACTTGAATTCCAAATTTTAAAGGGAGAGATTCTCAGGAAGCAGATGGGCCTGGGCCTGAGAGGCTGAGACGAGGCCCTCTGCTGCACATTCTCAAATGTTTTAAACCTCCCGCGAAGGTCGCGAGATTCCAAATTCACACCCTTTCCCACGTACGAATCCCAGCCGGCAGCGGTGGAAGTGGGTCCCTCCCTGACAGCAACCCCTCTCTTACTCATCCGCACTCTCTGAAAATAACGCTCAGACATTCTCTGATTCCGCCTATGTAAATTTATAACCAAGGCCCACCATTGAAATCTAACCCAATCACAAATGTAATCCCATCCTATTCTATCAAAGTCAGCTCAATTGTGATAGGCCCACGGAAAACCAATTCCAAGGAATCTCTCCTTTTCCTAAAAAAAAAAAAAAAAAGATTTTTCTTAAGAATTACGAAAGTTTTAACTCTTCGTTTTTCACCACCTGTTCTTATAGAAAAACTGCTGCACCAAATATGAATTTCATCACTGACAATATATTTTTCCACTTTTTACACTTTTTTAAGGAAAAAAGAATATGTATACCCACTTAATAATCTTACATAAATTTTTATATCCAATCAATCTGAGCATAGAACAAGGTAGAAAAATCCCACCAATGGTTTTATAGGTATTGTCCTGGGAGAGAATCTCTGATTCCTGCCCACAGGCAAATCCACACTCTCCAAAGACCAACCAAACCACCACGAAAGCAAACGAATACACAACCACCATCTCTCTCCCCAATCCGCTTCTTCTTCTTCTTCTTAGTTCTTTCATTCAAACCCCCACACCACAACATGATCCAGAGATTCTAAGACATATGGATATCTATATCTATATCTGGGTTTTGTTCTCACCCACTTGTAATAGATGCCTTCATCATTTAAAAGTCTTTTGCAGATGGTGAGAAAGCAGCAGTAGGTATTAGAAGAAGGAAGTGCAGAAAAAAGAAGATTAGAGAAGGAAAGAGATGCTGAGTTCTGGTATGAATCTGATCACGACAGTGATCGGCTTCGGAATGAGCGTCACCTTCATAATCTTCGTCTGCACCCGGCTCATCTGCGGTCGGATTCGTGCCACCGAGTCCAGAGCATCTGCACCCACAGCGTTTGAGTCAGAATTCAGATCCGAGGTCAGGTGGAAATGAACATGGAAACAATTTAGATTCTTTTTGGCATTGTTTGTTGGTTTTCATTGAGTTGGTTGGTTCATGTCTTTTCTGCTTTGTGTTGTAAGTGATCATCTTTTTTTTATGTGTTAGATTGAAGGAGGTAAGTAATGGTGCCTTTATCATCTCTTATTTGTAGATTACAAGTAATTTATCATGCCTTGGAACAGTCAGAAGATTAAATGAGATGGTGGAATTATTGGATTCTGAGAATTTCCTTGATTAATTTTCATGGGGTTCTCAAAATAGTGCTTATATTTAGCTGTGGCAAGTTTTTATAGTCAGACAAAGCATCCGAAGCCAACCCTTTTTTTTCTTCTTAGCTTGAGATAGTAGATGGGAAACTATTGGTAAAAAAGACCCTTTTTTTGTTGAAGGTATTGGTAAATATGAATTGGAGATTTTAAGGCTACAAATTGGCAACGCCCAATTCGACATGGCTCTAAGAAAGACTTAGGAAAGCATTTTTTGATGGTAATGTTATAAAGAATTCAGTTGGGTATCTTCTGATGGCTGATTTAGGATTAGTGGATCAAGTGCGGTACTGTTTTAAAGTGCCTTGTATTGCTAGATAGAAGGTAGATTTGGGATTGGGTAATGTGAATTGGAATGGTTTGAGGAATCCCATGGAGTATTCGTAATGATATGACTAAAATTGTGTTCACGGATAGAGAGCCTGCAATTTCTAGTTTTCTTTGGCTCTATGAATGTAAGGGATTTCTTACAATCTTTAGTTCTGCTTAGGAGAGGGTTTCCTTTCTTGCTCCTCTAATGGTCTTAAAACAAGAGATTATCTAACAAGTAGTGGATGTGGGAGTTGATGAAAATATGTAAAATTCTGCTGGCATTGCTACAATACAACCATCTTTACTTTCACTGTTCAGCAATTGAACCAACTGTATCTTCTCCTCTTGTTTATTGATGAAATGAAGCATTTCATTTGCGGTGAAAATCTCTTTTGTATTATTCAAGGCTTTGGATTTAGAATACTGCGATATGAGAAATTTGATTGTTGCCCCAGATTAGACTAAATGATAGCAAGCATGATGCTTAATTCCAAAATCTTTCTTATCCATTTTGGTTTCTCTGTATTACTTTCTGGGTATTGCCCAATGGTAAATTATTATTCCCTTCATCTCTTATTCATTTCCCTTCTTTCTCAGAAAAATATAAAAACAGAATGATGAATGCTGCTTCTAATTGTAAACACAATTTTTAAGTGTGATATTACTGATCACACCTTTTTATCCTTAATGATTGTTTACAGCCAGAGCATATTATCAATGGTCTTGAACCGGTTATCATTGCTGCATTTCCCACAATGAAGTTCAACAGAGATGCTTTCCGATCGAGAGAAGATGCCCAGTAAGTGTTGCTTCTTGGTAATATTTCTTTTTCACTAGCTAATTATAAATAGAAATAATGGCTAGTAACTTGATATAGAAGTTCATATGTATGGACATTTTAACTAAGCATGGGTTATGTGGGAGAAATGGCACTGGCAACATGTATTAATCTTTAGAATTCTCACCTTTTCTTCCCAGTTACGGTTTCATTATGTTTACTTGTACAGGTGCTCGATATGTTTAGGCGAGTACCAAGATAAAGAAATATTGCGAATTATGCCTGTGTGCTGTCACAATTTTCATGTTTCATGCATAGACACATGGCTTCAACAACAATCGACTTGCCCAGTATGTCGTTTGCCATTACGTGATTCAGTTGAAGCCAAACATATGATATCTTCCATGTTCAGTGCAATTCTTGAATCAAGGGACAGTGCTGAAGATGAGAGCGAACGATCTTATCAATGGTTACTTCCTAATCAAGTGCATTCATCGGACGCTGAAAGCAACCAAGAGCATCGTGTGTCTGTGCCCAGAAACTTGGAACCCACACATGCTCAAGAAGCAGAAGCGGGAAGGTAACTACGCTAGGATATTTCTTGCATGAATGTTCTGTATCTAGACAATTCACCCACAAAATGTTGTCTAGAAACATTGTAGACAGATGAGAAGAAATTTAACATTTTTTCCCAAATTGATTTGGTGATAAATTATAATGGTGAAAAGGCATCTGGTTTCTTGGGTGTGAAGAATCCTAGGGGAGGATCTGTAATATGGTTAAAGTCAAACGCTGGGCTGAGGGACTGCTATTTACAATCCTTTGCAATAGAGGCCTACTTCAAAATAGATCATGAAGCCTTTTGGAAATTTAGGTGTGGAATGGACTTCTTGAGGCAGATAGATATGCAATTGGCATTCTTCTGAGGTTTTGTATTTTTCAGTGTTATCTATAATTTGGTATAACCTTCATCACCAGATAGTTATCGCAGGGCGAAAAAAACTCAACTTCTTGTTGCTGTTCTCTTTGTTGCCTTATTGTTGTGTTAATGTTGGTCTTGGTAGTGCCTGGTGAAATAGAAGCAGGATTATCCCTATTCTCTTCCAGGAAAGATGATGTCTCGATAATGGTAAGAACCTACCCAGTTGTTGCGAAAAGACATCTGAATTATCTTATTTCATTTGGATGCCCCCAAAAATGCAACCAGACCTATTTTTTGGCCAAACTAGTAGTCACATATGGTTTGGAGCAGAGCAGAAAACAAGACCTGCATCAGATGGCCTACTATTTCTCCTATGCTTCAAATTAAGTGCAGCGATGTTTCATATTTGATTTTATGTGGGTGATTTGTAATCCACCCAACGCCCGGCATCACCATTCATTTGATGGTAGATGGTCTGATGGGTACAAAATAAAAGTTTATGTTGAAATTACAACAATTTATCTAGTATAAATTTGCAGTAATATATCTAAACCAAAGATTTGAAAGTTAAAGATAACTGCTCCATCCACCACAATTAAATATAGTTATAAATATAAAAAAAAAAAACCTTCTCCTGAGGTTATCCAAGAAACCAAAACAATAAATAAATGAAGAATGATACTACTACACAGAAGTCAGTCCTTCAGACCCTCCTATCTCAGTCTAGACCACATAAAGATGCCCATGTTGCTTGTAATCTTCTCTAGGATTAGTATCCAGCCGGCACATCAATCTGCATTAAATTATATAGGTCACCATCAGTTTAAAGATTGCTAATCTACGGAGGAACAAGGATACAAATGCATCTACACAAAAATGGTGGGGCTACTAACATTAAACTGATAAAGTCGCATGATGTAGTTCTGGGTTTAAATCCTTCTCAGCAAGTATCTGGATTTCAGTATGTAATTGTTTACCTGCATCTGGGTATATAATTTACATTCTGCACTATCGATCTGTCGTATTCTTTTCAAGTCACTCTCTTGTTCCAATTCAAATGAAAAGAAATGTCCCACACCATGTGATATTTATTTTAAAGTCGTTTTCCCTTGCACCAATTCAAACAGAAAAACATGCCCCACGCCATGTGATTCAGTGTTTTTTTTTCCTCCTTCAAACCTCAAATCAACTGTCTAGTTTGTAATATATGAACTTCTTTCACAAGCCTAATAGTAATCAGTGGTTCATGCAAGAAGTTTTTATGCAGCCTTGACAAATGAATAGGAACTGTTAAAAAGACAGATGCTATTCCCTGCTCCAATCAATGAACTGGAAGAACTGCTGATATATGATCAGCCGTCAGATGGATCTGCTTCTGCTCTATTTGTAATTGTTGTCTTCCTGAACTGACAAATTGGCTAGCCATGTCATTCATCCTATTCTGAAAGAAGCTTGTAGTGTTCCAGTTCCTTTTGCTCATCCCAACAAAATGTAATTCATCCCAACTTAGCATCAAATTAGTGGCCTAATTAACTAAGTTAATCATTTGTCAGAATTATTGGTCCAAGTGTGCATGCATTGGACATGAGTTCTTCAGCATAAGCCATTGGCAGGCTGAGCAGATTGTTGAAACAAATCATTCCATAGGGATCTTTCTAGAATTGAATGAACATAAAGAAATGATAAGATAATTAAATGCATGCCTGTAATCATAGAGGGCAACAGTTTGGATCCTTGACTGGATGGTGGATGACTTGGATGGATCACTGCAAGTCTCATCTACCACCTTCCTTACACGCAGGTTGATGGCTACTTAAAATGGAGGCTAATGACTTTCTGTAGATGTGGAAATCCATTTCTGCACTGCTCATAAAAGCAGTTCCAACTCTTCCCAGAGGAAACGGTTTTCTGTGTAATCAGGAAATATTAGTTCAAAATTTACTCGTCCTGTGTGAAATAACGCTGCTCCATACCGTGGAAATTGTGTGGGTAAAGAAAACTGAAGCAGCATTATGAAATCCTTGCATGAGACAAATTCACTTTAAAGGAAAAGTTTCCCAAACGATAATGATCCTTATTTGGAACCTAGATTAAGTTTTTTAAAACCAAAAGATTATGACAATCCACTTATAGCTCAGTGGTTAGGCATCTCCTTCTCCACTAAACCACAGATAAAACCAAGTCGCTATCATTACCGGTGGTAAAATGATGGTGACTTCATGATATTCATCTCTCATCCTTCGCTCATTAGACTTTAATTAAATCTTTGCTAGTTTCCACTACGAAAATGACAAATAACCAAGGGTCTGTTTGGATGTGGAGAAACTAAGAAGTGTATATGGGAAAAGCATCCACGATTAGGAAATCACATTACCCTGTCATATGTTAGTATGAGAGTAGAATTCTTGTTAAGTTGGTTTTATCAGAATTAAGAGTCTTACTTGATTAGAATTAGTGTTTTCAGTCTAAATATATATAGAGTTCTAGTTGAAGTTAATACATGGGACAATATGTAACTTTTGTATTTCTCAAGCGTGCATGTTTTACTTGAATTAATTAGAGAGAAAGAGTTATCTCCAATTGTTTTCCATATTCATACTAGTTTTTCATCTCCAATTCAAAGTTGGAAAGCTCAGGAACTCAGACTTGTTTGACCCACCCGATCTGGTGGTTCACTTAGCCAATTTGACTTAACCAAGTAAGGGTGATTTCGGACAGGTGTTAAGACCCTGGGCCAACGTTGAACTATTATAGAGAACATGCTTAATGTACTTTTTTCTGCTAGTCTATACATGTGGGCCCTTGATTAAGAAATCCAGACTACTGATCTAATGGGCCCAACCCAATCACCTCAATCCCATGCCCCCAAAAGTAATCGAGAGTGGAGAATGAGAATCCCACTCCAACCCTTCAAATTGATGGGCTTCAAATAATTTTAAAAAAAAGTTAGACATGGCTCGTCTCAGCTTGGCTCGCTTGATAGATTTGGGAAAAGAGCATTTATTTTGAACTGTTTAGATTTGAGAAGAGGTTTTTTAAGTATCCACCTTGTGTGCAATAGACAATGTTTAAGTGGCCATGTGAATGATACCATTGATTAGGGCACATGGTTATTAAAATCTTTCCATCCTCTCTGTTGAATACTTTCTTCTTTTTTTCTTTTTGGTAAAACCCCATTGAATACTTGAAAGTGTCAAACGCTGCAGTTAGGCTAGTATGTATGACATTTAGGGTGCGTTTGTGAGGCAATAAATGCCGCGAGCAGAGGAAATCAGCGCCTTTCTTGATGTGTTTGGTTCAGTGATGAAATGATTGGAGTTTCCATGCAATTTAGCTTGATTTCTGAGCGAGAAATGATCCAGACATCCTCGTTGGGGTGGTAGGAAAGCTCATGCCGCGGAAGATGAAACACATGGTTTCGTCTTCCACGGCCTTCACCAAAAGCACCCTTAGGTAAGATAAATTCTCAACCAATTTTACTATATTAAATTCAACAGTTTTGAAGTTAATATGCTGGTTTTGACTAGAAGCTATTTCTCTTATTTTTACAAGTAACTTTCTCCTCCCACTTCTAGCACATAATTGTATTGTAACCACTCAAGTCTTCTTCTCACTTTCCCCCCTATGCAACAACTTTATTTCCATCCCAAATCTAATCTCCTTATTTTCTTCCTACTCCGCTTCTCTTATCCCATTTCTACTAAATGGACTTTTGGGTTGAGAAAAGAGGTATTCTCATAATATTTTCTTCTTTTACTCTCTTTTTTATTTATTTATTTAATTTATGCTCTATCTAAAGCAAATTGTTGTTAGTAAGTGTTTGAGAATGACTTTTGAGTGACCTAATTTTTTCAATGGATCCTAGAATATATTTAGCAGTTATGGGTGAACATGCCCGTATGGGTTTCTGTGCTACTACGATATTATAGACATTGGTTACTTTTAAAAGGTTGCAGTAAAGCTGTCATTGGGCCCGATCCGGCCTAGACGTGCATCTAGGCACGACCAGATGGCCCTCATTCATAGCTGCTCTCTCAATTAATGGGCCAGATTCAAGCCTAGGGTCTTAATCTATGGACCTGGGCCTTCGGCAAGAATCTGGCCTGTGGACGCCTTTAGTTAACCCGTTCAAATGTTCAATGGCCCGACTCACCCGATTTGTACGGCTTACGTATACCTATTGAATACTTGTTGGGCCCACCAATGTATATTTCACCGACATTTTTTCAAAAAGTATAAAACTTTTGGCTCATTTAAAGAAAAATCGATGCAGATGTGAATATTCCAAAAGATATAAAAGTTTTCTGCACTTATTTCAATCAAATATAAAAGTTGGGCTGGATACTTTTTTAAAATATTCCAAATGTACATTAGACAGTTACAACCATGCTGTCCTCTTTGGGCCCCAGGCCTGAGACCGAGCCTTAAGTAGAAAATCCATACCTGAGTCAGGCCCGGGTGATGGTCAGAGCCACATTCCAGGTGATATTGTACATATTTATATGTTAGCATGGCATATAAAGACTGGATTTGGATCCAAGAAGAAGTAGACAAAGCCTCGTTCTATTCCCTATTTCACATACAAGTGATTACCTGCAAATTCTAGCAAACAAGTACGGTGGTAATACAAGAAAATGTCTTATAAACAGAGATTAGAGAAGAAAATATTTATAGAGGATTTAACCAGAAGAAACTTCTTAGAGTTACTTTACACCTAAAGGGTCGCCCCAGTGTAAGCACCCCGATAAAAAAAAAACCATATTATATTGATTTTTTTACTAGTAGGATTTAATCATGAGTGAACCCCACTTATTTTGTCACTTCTCACTCACTAATCGCTTAGATTTGTTTGTCATTTGATACTGCATTTAAAATGATGCAGTTGGAAAGAGGAAGAAATGAGTAGGATAGGAGAAATGAGAAAATGTTTTTTAACAAAAAAAGGACTTGAAACATAGTCGGACGATAGGCTGATATTTCAGTTGGGGCCAATAATTTGACATATCGGGCGATATATTCTTGTATCATGGGGATTTCTTGACCATGTGATACCAAGACTGATTCCCACCAAATTATGGTACCAGTATGGGCCGAGACTGATTAGTATTTACTGAGAATTTAAACCATTGGCATATCCACTCCAACCCGACTTTAGAAATAAAAAGTCCATAGCCCGCCCAAGCTTGATCTCGGCCTGCCTTACAAATGTCAGATTGGACCAAGGATTCCAATCATTAGCATAGTAAATCAGAACTAAACTACGTTGATTACTTTTATTGGGTTGGGGCAAGCATTGGGTTAGCAAATCAATCACTAAACTACATGCATGACTTTCTTTGGGCAGGGTGACCTTTTGGGAGTCCAATCACTTAATCCAAGATCAAGCCATATGCTACATAGGTAAAAAAAAAAAAAAAGGAAATTAGATTGCTACCCTCCCCAAGTTCTAAAGCCCGTCCCAAAAGCGGGCTAGGCCAGTGATTGGGCCCATGCTCGCCCTAGCCTTGAGCAACCCTAATCCCATGACCCCAATACTTGGATAACCTGATACCCTTTTGCAACCCCATTTGATCCGGACATAATTGCTAATCTCTATTTCTAACAACCTTAAACCAATGATTAGTAAACATGCTCGATCCAGAACATATTTTTTACCCGATACTTAAACAGGACAAGCCTTGCCCCATCTATGATTAAGGGAAGACCTGACCCAACAAGTTAATTTAACATTATGCCCTACTCAAAGTGGAATGAGGTTTGAGGAAAAGCTAATAAACGAGAACAGAATTCATGAAAACTTGGACTTAAGAAGACGGCGTCATTCTTTAGATGGGGACAGTCTTCTCCCGTGCACTATGCATCAGTGCGGTTCGTCACACGGAGCCGAGTTGAATTCAATGGATCCCGCCGTTAGATGGATAAAGTGTAAGACAGGAGGATCTGAACTAGATAAGGATTACTGTATAATTTGCATTAACTACTAAGTTTTACAAGATCTGCAGACATTTGAATAGATAAAAGATCCAACCACTTCTCTCATGCTAGTAGAAATACACGGTGAAACCTAATCCCTCACATTGTAAGGGCCCAATCTCAAAACCCCAGAGGATTTTGATTTGTGGCTGTAGGACCTATCATGAGCCGGCCCCACCCTTGTGATCACATTTCATTCACTAATTGTTTAGATTAATTATTAATTATTTACTTTTTTTCATTCTGCTTCATTTATTTGATAATCATATGCTCGTTCATTTTCATGGAGAGCCAACCCTCGACCCGCGAGCCCATCCATGCAAAAAGAAAGAAAAAAAAACAAGTGAGAGAGTGGTACTAATCGTTAATTCAAGTTTTCCGCAATCTGTTCAGCGGAAAGCCTTTTGTTTGGGTTTTCTGCTGGTGTAAGAGGCGGAAAAACATGCACTTCCTGGTTTTCCACGCTTTTAGACTACAGACAACCAACATTTTTGGTTTTCTGCTGTTTTATGCACGGAAGCCTCAATTTTCAAGTGTCTTCCATCCTTTCCTTTCTTTTTTGTTCCTTTTTTGCCGGGTCGAGTCGCGGGTTGGGTCTTTGGGTTTTGGATTGACTCCACAATAAGGAATGAGCATACATAATTAACAAATATATGCAATAACATTAATACAGAAAATAATTAATAAATCTTATTAATGAGTGAAAATTGATCAAAAGGGTGGGGTCCACTCGTAGTGAGTGCTACGGTCACAAATCAATATCTTATGGATTTTCGGGATCAAGTCCTCACAAAAACAGTTGAATAGATATCAGATTTTAGATGGAAGTGACGAGATTAGACTCACCATATATGGTCCCATGTGCTAAAATGCGGGTGCTCACTTCCTGACGTCCCTGCCAAAGACATTATAAAAGGAGAGAGAAACTTAGGCAACTGGTGTTGTATATGTTTGAGCCACACATGCTAAATATTTTATGTAGAAATGATCTTATTTCCAAGCATAGGGATTGGCTTTTCCATTGTTAACGTCTTTACGTCGGATAAAGTTGGGTCAGCTTAAGGTTTAAAGTCGATGATGGTATAGGAAGATACTATAAATAATACATACTGAAAAAAATCAATTCTTTTTGCCTTTTTTCGAGCTATAGCCCTTGAGTGCAGGGCAAGGGCATATGTGTTGTAAGTCTACCCAAGGCTCTAAGGGCTTTGGCTAGACCCAGGCCTAGCCCACGTACATGAGGGTACGGTAAGGGCTTACGTACTTTAGCTCAACTCTCTGATGACAAAGTGTCTAATGCTCGTGTGATGGACCGGCCTAACTACTACTGCCGACAACTATACAGGCTAAGCGGGCTGCTTTAGTCAAGTTTGATGTGGCCCATGAACATCCCTAACTTGAACTATTCTAGCATCTTGGGCTTCTAAGATAAACATAAATCAAGTTTTCGTCTAATGGCCAATTGCAACGAGGAATGCAAGTTATGTAGAGAAACCCTAGCTAGTGAGGTAAGAGATTTTGAGGTTTTCAAGCTGCAATGATGCTGAAAGCGTGATTTAACAGTGAATATAACAACCCGTTCCATGATTTTCTATGAAGTGGGTCTTTTAAACACCGAAAACACCAAATATTTATAATTTTTTTAAAGGGGTTAAGAAAAGAAGAAAAAAGGCCGACATCAATTTATATTTATTGCAGTAATTGGGAAAGGAGGGAGAGAGCTTATAGATTAGCATAAAAAATTGGTTTTACCCCTCCTCTCCTCAAATAATACCCAATTCACAACACAGTGAAAGACTGACCATTTAAGCCAGCCAATGTCTGATCACTTTTCTCTTTCGAAAATAGGAAATTAAAAGAAATGGCTTGATAAAACATGAGCCAAAGCCTTATGAGTGATCTTCACTTAAAATGTAGCTAAGGTGTGTGGAAATTTTCAAAATAAAGTCTTATTTCACCTTTTAGAGCTTATTTGGTTTTCGGAGTGTTGCATGAATCCCTAATTGCTGAAAATATAAGGAAATGGGGCCTTTTGGCATAACACAATTAAAATACTTGTCGAGTATGAGGTCCAAGTTCTGCTCTATTTATCCAAATTGAATGTGAATTCGGGCTCATTATGGATCCAAATCCTCAGCATCGGCATGCTTTACCTGACGCCAATGCATCGATGAGAAAAATTTATGAATTCTGGTCTTGAATTAAATTGGCCCATCATAGGACGACAACAACCATCTGATCATTGGATTGCAGAATGCACAGTAAGCAGCCAGAGAATTGCTCACATTCAATTGAAATAAAAGCAACCACCATAGTATTGAATTTTGGTCAGGAAGAGGGTTGACCTTTGCTCTCTGTATAGGTGATCTTAGATTGATAATCTGGGCTTTTAATAGATTGGGGACCATTTGTACTCTGTAGAGAATGTTTTGGCCGAATTTGAAACTCCTGTTTATTAGGGTTGGGCATGGGCCAAGATTAAGGTGGGCTGAAGCTTGCCCAAACCCTGCTAGTTTAGTTATTAGTCATCAGACCTAACATTGAGCACCCACACACATGGCGAGAGGTCACCCATACACGTTGAGAGACAGCATACCGAGATATCTATTCCAAAATAGTTAGGTGAGAGGCGGGGTTCCCAACCAACCAACCAAGAAACCTCTCATTCTTCGGACTTTCTCTCTAATTAGTCCCTTAATAATATATGCAAACTCTTGGCCAGGCCTTTCTAACTCTATTATTGTGGTAAATATATATATATATATCATGTTCTAGGACATATTTGTGTGACACCTTTTCCACGAAGCACCGTGAAAAGTTTTTGCTTTTCCATCTAGTTTAGTGCATCACACTTTTCTAAATAAAAAGTTGCTAAAAGCAATTAATTTTTCATGACATTGCAGAAAACCTTTCCCTATAAGAGGATAATAGAAAAAAGGCCTTTTGGTAGAACAAAAATGCAGAAATCCATAAAACCGCTTTTCCAATAGCCTTGCACAAATGTTCCCTTATTCTTCCCCATGGGCCGTAAACATATCTAGAGCGCATCCCCAACTGAGCCAACAAGGCCCACAACTATAAAATAGCAGTGGGTTTTTTTTTTTTTTTTCTGGTACAATCCATAAATCTACTCACATGTCCAACCCAAGTCCCTAACCATTGACACTACAATGAGGGATCGAATTCGATTGTTTATATGGAGAGGGAGGCGCCTCTCCAGGTCACCCTTGAGTTAACAATGGATTAGGTTTGTTATTTAATCAGTTTGAGCATAACCTTCCTACCTCACACCTGACCTGCTCCTGCAAATATCTTACCTCATGAACCCTCCATATGTTGATACAAGGTAGGTTTGTTGTGTAAGAGTTACTATCTACTTGGATTACTTTACAAGAGTATATTATACAAAAGCTTTTTTTAATGTAATAGTTTATAAGTGAATATGATAATAGATCATAATAGGGTGAATAGGGGATGGGGTGATACAGCCTAAACAAACCCTAGACCTGATTGGGTCGAAATCAACAAACCTGTACTCACCCTGAACCCGCCAAAACACAACCAAACATCCCTGTTACAGGTCATTCAAAAGAACCCACATACTTTACCCCGACCCATTACCAACCCACTGTCATAAATGCTGCTGATATTTTGAATATGTCATGATTTTATTATTGTGATACTTTCAAAAGATCCCATTGTGATAAATTCAATTGATTATCACAGTTGTTGAGGACAAAGTCAATGGTCAAATTTGTTAAATAATGAAAGCTGCCCTTAATTAGCCAGGAAACATCTGCTACTATTAGTTAATGTAAAATAATGTGTAATCATGTTGATTTTACATTAAATGGGCAATTGATCTTTGTTTTAGAATCTAATTTATTACTTCATAAAGTTTTTTTTTTTTTCAAAACTGCTTCAGTGAATAATACAATTATTTTAAACTTTTTTAATTTATTTCTAATGTTTTTTAATAAGAAAAAAAAAAGGTTAACATAAGTCATGGAAAACAGAGTTGACTTCACCATGTCACAATTTGCAAGCCATGCTAAAGGCACCATGCTGACTTTTTTGTATCAGTAAATCTGGATCCTTTTAAGGATATCCAGCGTTAAAGGAGTGGAATTCCACAGTGGGATTCACCTATTACAATTTGAACCGTTCAAAATAAATAACTTCTAGGTATATGGAGTATCATCAAATTTTACGTCAATCAAAGTTTTCTCCACTGTTGAATTGACTATTTGATAAAAAAACATTGACATAATTTTATGCATATATCATTATCATGTTTATCAAACCTTCATTTGGAGGGCATTTGCTTTGAACAGTATATATTACCATAGGAGGGCCCACTATGAAGTTTCATTCCTTTGACTAAGGAGTTCTATATGTTAAAGCCTCAATCCATCCAGACTCGTCAATTGGTATATACATTTTTCACTTGGAGCATGTTTGTGCAACACCTAAATTTTCTTGGTAGCATGAAAAAATCTCCAATTTATCGCATTCGTTATTTATTTTTTTCTTTGGTGTGGCACTTCTTTCTTGTAAAAAGGAGAAAAAACAAATTATTATTCTCAACTCTACAACAAATCATTTTGCTATGGAACAGAACAGGGTGCTGTGGAGAGGTCATAAGTTTTTTCTTCCCAATGGTCCTCTATTTTCTTGGTATTCATGCAAGTGTTTTTCTGTTACAATCAAAAAAATAAAAAAAAAATCTTGAATTCTATCATCTAAATACTCTCTATCAGCGCAGTTGCCTAGGACTATGGCTCAGGGAACTAAAAGCTGCAGTTTCAAACTCACGTTCTCTCTTAGGGGCCATTTGCCCGCGTAGAAGTCTCACTTACCTTGTGCGTGAGGAGGAATGGACTTTACGTGCATGGGAGTAGTTGGTTCTCGAAGAGGCTGGACACCCTTATAAGAAAACAAAAAAAAATAAAAAAAATGAAAAACACTCTCTCCAGTAGGCCCCAGTGCCCTGAATGCATTTTCTAATTCTCAGTTCATGAGCTTTTTGGCCTTTTCTTTTTCATTAACTGGGATTTCAATGCAGAGAAAGAGAAAGACTTTGCCATGTGGAATGATTGACCAAACCAAAATCCTAATCCTCGTTGGACAGATGGTGGCCCCATCAAGAGAGTGAGAGACATGTTGCACTACCGACGTCCTCAAGGAGCACGCCAATCTGTGAACCCTCGATGCTTCCACACCTTCCTTCACGTCCACGACCATAAAAAAATAAAAAAATAAAATGTTGGTGGCCCCACAAAATTCAACAGGTCAATGTTTTCCAAAAATCTACTTCTCCATGTGGAGAGTCCTCAATATGTACTTACCTTTCATCTAGCCTTTATCCATCATCACATTGATATTAAAAACGTATGTAGTTGAAAAAAAATTATTAGACTCTAGGTTATTAATCAAAGATTAGGATAATTTGATAGGACATTTTTCTTCTTCTTTATTCTATACTTACACGCGAGAACTCTCAAATCTCATACCCCTGGGACAAACGGTCATGCATCCAGTTGCAGAAAATAAACAATGTAGATCACAAGTCACAACCCAAAAAAGTAAACCACAAAAACTTAATTTTGAATAGTTTTAAAGACCCTTTTATATATATATATATATATATATATACATGTATATATCTCAACTAAGGGCTGGGGACCATTGAACTCACTCCAGTGGGAGAGCCCTCAGATGAGTGAATGTGGCATAGATGAGTTTTTGGTACCCCAACTAAGGGGTTGGAGACCCACTAAACCCCTCCAATGGGATAGCCCTCGAACGATGGAAGGTGACATAGTTGAGTTTTCGGTGCCCCAACTAAGGAGTTGGAACCCATTGAACCCACGCCAGTGATACATACAGAGTACTTGGGACCATGAGTGGTAAGACAAGAGGTTGTTTTGAAAAGCATTTTAAATGTAAATAAAATAACAAAACCGAATATAAAGGCATTATAATTCCCCAACTACACACCTTTAGGTCCCACCTAGAGGACCCAATCCAATTATCATCTCTAAGTTGGTCCCATCTAGATAGTCGGAAAAAATATATATGAGGCCCATTATGGACATTTTTTCTCCTTTTTTTTTTATTTTAGATATTTGGTAGGATTAATTAATCTGTAGGGCCCATTATAGAAGCCAATTAATTCCAAAATCCACATTTAATTCTGAAATAATACTTAATTTATGGCTAAGCACAAATTTAATACGTCCTAAAATCTTCACTATTTACTCAAACTTTCCCTAAATACTTCTAGCTACCTAAAATTTTTTTAATGAGTTTTCATTTTTATTATAAATTATATATTAATATTCATTTATGATTTATTTAGATATTTAGAAATATTTTTAATTAAAAATTTTAATAATTTTTTAATTATAGCCTGCGTTGGGCATAGGCCTACTGCACTAATATATATATATTTATTTATTTATATATATATATATATATATAAATACCATATCTATACGTGGTACCGCAAGATTCGAGTCCGAGGGTTCCAAAATTCTGTTTTCCAAATAAGGAGAGAGAGAAAGCCAAACCAACATCATAGAGGGATGAAAAATGAAATCCTATTACTCGTAACACTTGTGCCTTACAAAATCCCCATCAAAACCTCCATGATCTTTTCCATCTATATCTCTCTCTTGATACTTTCCTTCTCCAACGCTCTCAGCATACAGAGAGAGAAAGAGCAACATCTCTTTTCTCACATGTAACAACACCACCACTACCAGATATTATTCCATCAAGACGCATCTCTTCTCTTCATCTTCATCTTCATCTTCATCTTCTTCTTCTTATTATTAGGTTTGAATTGAGAGAGAGAGAGAGAGAGAGAGAGAGAGATGAAGAACGAAGAGCAAACTCTGTCACTTTTTGGGATTCCTCTAACGGAGAGACCCAAGTGGCAGCAGTTCGTTATCTGCTCTGCTGGGTTTTTCTTCGGATATCTTGTTAATGGCATCTGCGAGGTTTTCTTTCACTCGATTCTCTTGGTTTTCTTTGTTTTTGAAAGTTCTGCGTGTTGGGGTTCTTGAATACACAAAAAAGATTGCATCTTTAAGGATTTAGACTTTTGTTTGCATGTCGCATTTTCTTTTGTTGTTGAGGAATTCGAGTTTTGTTGTTTTGTTGCTGCTTACTGCTTTAAGAACGTGGAATTTACCCTTTTCCAGCTTTGCATTGTTTGATTTCGATGAGGATTTCAATACCAAACCATGAATTTGAGACATCTTTTAAGTTCCATCTCTTCTAATTTTTAAAAAATTTTGTTTTCAGGAATATGTGTACAATCGTCTGCAATTCAGGTTCTTTACACTGCTCTTAAACAAGCTAATTTGTTTAATCTTCTTCGCTTTAGTTGTTTCAATTTGGGATCTTTCTATTAAAATTGGGTTCTTTGTTTTTTCAGCTATGGTTGGTACTTCACCTTTGTACAGGGCTTTGTATATTTGATTCTCATACATTTCCAAGGCTTCAGCACAAAGCAGATGGTGAATCCATGGAATGCCTATGTGAAACTCTCTGCAGTCCTGATGGGGTCTAGTGGCCTCACCAAAGGATCCTTGGCTTTTCTCAACTACCCTGCTCAGATCATGTTTAAATCCACCAAGGTAATTTCCTCCCCCTGTTTTTCCTTGGAACTGCAACTCTTTTGTAAGATTTGTTTAATTGGAATCAAAGTACCTTCTCAAATTGTACACATTGTGACCATCATCTGAGAGTAATTTTAGCAATGATAATAGAATAATGGAGCACCAAATGTGGTCATGTGATTTTGTTTTTCTCCTTCTACAAAACTTCTATATTCAATGGCATTTGAAAATTTAAGTATCCCTTTTCTGCATTGCAGTTTTGATGGGATGATTTCTGTTTTTTTGTTGGGTTATAACATGAACATAATTATTGATGGTTTTTCACTTAATCTTCAATTTTCTTGTTAATGGGAACTTAGGTATTGCCAGTGATGATAATGGGGGCATTCATTCCTGGTCTAAGAAGAAAGTATCCGGCTCATGAATACTTTTCTGCAATACTCCTTGTTGTGGGTTTGATCCTTTTCACATTGGCAGATGCCCATACATCTCCTAATTTCAGTGCCATTGGAGTAGTCATGGTGTCTGGTGCTTTGATCATGGATTCTTTTCTGGGAAACTTCCAAGAAGCCATCTTTACCATGAATCCTGAAACCACACAGGTACATTCTGCATTACTTTCCCCTTTTCTTCTCTATTTTATACTAAAGATTTGTTTGTGAGCACCGTTTGTGGAGAACAGAACTGACGAGTTCATTTCAACAGGCTCAGTTTCTATTGTTTAGTGGTGAAAAACGTTTTCCCCTGTTTATTGTGTTTCTACCCCTAGTGTGTGTATATACATGCTACATGATATTCTTTCCACCTGTTTGGGTCCAAATCTGTTTTCCACAGAAATTGTGGAAATTGCTTTCACCTTTAAAAAAAAAAAAAAACTCGGAAAAGATCAACACAGAACAAGGGAAAATCATTGTTTCTCATAAAGTAATTTTTGTTTTCCAAGGAAAATGCTCTCACAAACATTACCCAGTAAACTATATTTTCTTTTTGTTGTTTCTTGTGTTTTGGGGTGGTCATGTGAAAGTGGCTCATGAGAAAGAATGGTGATTTTGTTACAGATGGAGATGCTCTTCTGCTCAACATTGATGGGGCTTCCATTCCTAATTCCACCCATGGTTTTAACAGGAGAGCTGTTTAAAGCCTGGAATTCATGTTTCCAAGTGAGTGACGTTTCTTTTCCTTTTCTGTTCCCCTTCCTGTGAAAGATAACTGCTTAAGATCAAAACGAGTATATCCCACATTACGAGATTCCCTCACCAAACAAAGATTTAAGTTTTAACTATCTACTGCTTACCAAAAAAAAAAGCTTTAACTATCCACCACTATTTTTGTGGTTGGTTTAGATCTGGCAAATTACCTAGATGGGCCCCACTCAAATTTGAACATCCCATTTTCCATGGGAAGGGGTGTTTTTAGTTTAAAAATGTAGAAGTTCTTATATTAGTACCTAGCTGAACATGCAATTTCAGTGCCACAGTAAACACCCTCTAATGGTGCTAGGATTATCACTTCTATCAACTGCCTACTGGTTTTTCTGTGGACGTGCGCAAGAGAAAATCTCACAAAAATTAACTACTAATTTATGTGATTATAATGATATCTAGCTAACCTTTTACTATTTTTTGTAGGGGAAGGAAAAAGAAATTTATAGTATCCCTTGTTTGTCTAGCTTGTCTGTTTTTTTGGAAAAATTTTATAGCTTGTCATATGGACATAAGTCGCTTTTTGTTTTGAAAATTTAGAGATCATAATGTACGAAAGTATTGCTGAGAATTTTAAACAATGTGGTTACAATGTTTATCCAATTAGATTTTGTCATACTGGTTTTATCCATTCAATCTAAGGAATAGTCAGTTAAACCTGGTCAATAAAATCCATTGCAATACATTTACAGCCATGCATATAATAGACTCAATCATCTTTAACTCAATCACATCACCGGCCGTTTTTGTGGACGACTCAAGTATTTATTTAGTTAATGGTTCTAAATAAAATTGGTCTTATTTAAGGATTATGATGCTTCGCGCTTGTGATTTGTAAATAAGGTATGAAATATGGTGTGGTCGATCATAGTCTTTTTTGTATTTTTTCATTGCAACAATCATATTCTTTTAAGCGTGGAATGCAATCACCTAGCTAGGAGTTGGTGGAGTAGAATAATGCATGAGTTTCCTCCCCACGTCTTTATCTAGCGTGCATTTGTGAGGGTTTGACGGGGCTATGGGGAATAGTCTTATTGGGCAGGGTCTGTTTGAGAACTTTATATATAGAATGAAGTGAAGTAAAGTCTCAAATAGTGGAAGAATAAAATATAAGTGGTTTATGATGATATTTTATCTCCAGTTGTTTGGTAGGAAATCTTTTTTACTTTTTATTTAAAAGTGAGTATTTTCTTATTTTTTAGTGGAGAAAAGAGGTTGTATTTTGTCTCCTTTTTAAAAAAAAAAAAAAAGAAAGAAAATTTTAAACATATGTACTTTTGATGTGACTCTTTATCCGAAAATGGAGGATATATATATATATATATATAAATTCTCAAAAACGCTACCTCGCCCCTATTCAATATCCAATCAACGGAATACTTTTGTATGCTTTGAAGTTGAAATTGCTCCACTCTATTTAATGCTAATAACTCACCTTTCTAGGAGATTGTGCGGGAGAAAAATCTAGATCTCAATCTGGGAAATAGGAGATTGAATTTGAGAGAGAGAGAGATATCAATTTCTTGGACGTGCATATCCAATTTGCATAAGAGGGCCCCACTAATCAATTTAATATATATATATATATATGAAAATTCTAAAATATGCTCTACTTTTCATGGGGTCTATGTTGAGTCAATCTAATCTATTGGATGAGTGATAAATTAAAACTAGTGACTAGTTACGTGGGGCAAGGTGTTTGAAAAGAGGGGTGTTTGTAAAAAAAATCTAAAAAAGAAAGAGTTTCGGAGAAGATTCATCAGTGATTGGCGATCACCGGACCACGGTGTTTGTTCTCCAATCGCAACCGGCAGATTTACAGAAAATAATAATAATAATTTATGTTACCTTTTATAATTTTCAGCATCCATACGTATACGGGGTGCTGGTTTTCGAGGCCATGGCAACCTTTGTTGGTCAGGTCTCGGTGCTTTCGCTCATTGCTCTTTTTGGTGCTGCAACCACAGCCATGGTACTCTCTCTCTCTCTCTCTCTCTCATTAACAAGCTATATAACACATGTTTGTCTCCCGTCTAATTTTATCCATGTAATGAAATGAATGATGAAGGTGACAACCGCTAGGAAGGCTGTGACGCTGCTGTTATCGTACCTGATATTTACAAAGCCATTGACGGAACAGCACGTGACAGGGCTCCTACTGATCAGCATGGGAATCGTCATCAAGCTTTTGCCTGATAACAAACCTCCCACCAGACCCATTAACAAGAACACCAAAACCACCCTCAACAACACCCACAAGGAAATGATAAACCAAGAGGAGAAACAAACCTTGGTTTGATATTTATTTCCCTTCTTCTTAGTTGTTTTGCAAAGTTGGTGGAAAAAAAAGAGAAGAAAATGGAATTGGGCATGCTTGTTGCAACTTGCAAGTATGTTGTGCTCTCTCTCTCTCTCTCTCTCTCTCTCTCTCTCTATAAGAATTCCATCATCCTTTTTTTTGTTTTATCAATTTGTTGTCAGCTTTTAGTTTTGATGCATTTTACTCCAGTGAAAAGTGATGTTATAATAGATTTATAGAGCTTGCATTTAGGTGAAGCATGGGAAGGAGGCCCATCAAGAAGAATGGATTTTTTTTTTTATGACAATTTTATTTGTACGTTTCATTTGGGGTCATATTGATCGGTTCAAACATCAAACTTACGGTAAGATTTGACCAGAGTCAATTCTCAAGATGAGAACACTTATTTCGAATGCTTTATTTGATAAGTAGGTTCATGGGTGGGCATCAGCAAATTTCCCATGCTTATATAAACATGCGAGCCCGTCCCTCACCGCAATACAGTGAGGACAACAACATAGTGGGGGCGACTTTATGATTCATCCGGACCATACACACGCACGGGACTCACTTGATTACACTAGATCCATCTAATTTTCATCTATCTAAATGGATTGGATTGTTGGATTGAGGGTCAGATTTTCATGTTAATGTAAAGTCGTTAAATTTGTTGGCCACGGATGAAAGGGATAGGGGGAATGAGACTAGCCCTAGACTTGATATCTAGCCCTATTCAAGTTGTCTCTTTCGATCCCCTTAATCTTGTTATTAGTGGGGCCCCAGGTGAGCCCCATCAAGCTGTCCCTCACCATAATGCAGCGAGGGACTTGTGAAAAATATTTACATGCATGTGTGTCCCTCATTTTATCCTCATCATAAAATGATGAGAGATAGATGCATATGAACATTTCTCGTATACATAACATTGAACATTTCTCGTATACATGACATCAGAGGCTATGAAACTAAAACTCAGTCATTATGGTGACTTGAAAGAAAAGAATAAAAAAAAAAAGCTTATAAATCCCAATGATTTTGGGGATTACAATAAGAGAATATGTAGATCACTCCAATTTAAGCATGTCGAAGGTATGGAACTGCATAAAAATCCGTGTTGCTTAAAAATAAATGATCATGTTCTTTTTAATATATAGTCACGTTATTATAATTTATGTACACAACCTTCTAATTCGACCAACTCCATTGGAGGAAAATTTTGAGAGACCCATGTATGGGACCACATTCGTTTCGAGCACCTGGCCACTAACCGATAATGATGCCCATCTATCTATTCGATTCCATTTTGAGGCACATCTCAATCGGAGGGGATTCCCCATGGTTCTAAAAAGGCATGATGAGACACTCTTTTTTTTTTCCGAGTTTATTAGAGCCATCCATCATCTGGTCTCACAATTAGGGGAGTTATTTTTCCCATCCAGTGACACACTAAGAGGATCATATGATAAAGATATATTTCATGCGGGTTAGCGTGCGCTAAGAATGGGTATGAAAGTTTCAACCTGTGTATCATTCATTGTAGGTACAACCCTGAATTGGAGATCAACCAAATTCTTTATGGTCTATTGGAGGGTGATAATTTTCTCAGAGGCATTTTATTTATTTATTTATTTATTTATCTTTATTTTTACACTGATTTCAGCATCTGCTAAAAATTCAAACTGAAGACTTCATTTTATTGGATGAGACGTCCATCTACATTATACCTTGTAGCAAGAGTGAATTTCAATAAAATGTTTCTCTACTTCTTGGGTCTAGACCTGCTTTCACAAAAGTTGCAAAAATACTTTCAATTAAAAAAAAGAGACCCCAGTAGAATCCTCAATGAAAAAACACTCCACCAAAAAAAAAAAAAAAAAAACCCTAAGTGATTGAGAAGAACCGGCAGAAGAGTACATATCAAACTTCCACAAGATGATCAAACTAAATCATTTATTATTATTATTGTTATTATAGCCATTTTATACCCCAACGATTAGCTGTTTAAGATAATCAGTATCTACTGGCTCACAGTATATCTAACCCCAAATTGATATTTCCTATTCCCCAATTTTCAACAAGTGATAAAAAAAAAAAAATACAACTAGACCCAACTTGGATATGTGTATGCATAATGTATCATGCACTTGGATATGGACCCAACTAGACCCCAGCCTACTGATAAGAGGGTCCTTACCTGGTTTTTTTTTGGTACAGCCCTCCAGATAACTGGGTAATTGGAAGTTCATTGACATGCTTAATCTACCAGCACTCAATGCATTTGGATGTAGGCCACCAAGGCACCGGCACTTCACGGTTGGGAACCGCAATCCACGGATGGCTACCAGCACCTTAGTTTGAGGCAGTCCATACACTATCTGTCAACAGGTGTGGTTTGGTGTGGGATTTTGCAAGCCCTGAATCCGACCTGCAACATTCATAATTTAAACGCAGCAGAAGACATAGTTCATCAGGTCCGTTTTGGCCCCAGAAACAGAACTGTAGTGTAGGAGAGTTTCAGCAACCCGACTTCATAGTCATCATCCCCTTTGATTGACAAGGTTAGAGATAATCTCTATAATTAAAGGATGAAACCTCCAGGCTTCCTCGAGGAACGCTTCTCCACCACAGTCAATAAAGCTTAAGAGCCTCAGCCTGTTCTCAGCTAGGATTTCCTGACTTGGAACTCTCATTAAAGAAGTATTCTTCTCATTAGATCGATGTTCCCATCAAAGGATTTTCAATCCAAGGAGATGCCCAAATGCACTTACAAAAATGAAAATGCACTTAAAAATACGAAGGTTTGCAAGATAGAACATTATGGTTTAATTAGCAGAGAGATGAAGATGTTGACAGAACGAACACTTAACTTTGATACAAACAACCGTTTGACATTGCAATGGATGATGAAAAATCATTACTTGGCCTTCTTGATGAGGCTTGAAGTCCTGAAATCTGCATCGTCTTTGATGAAGCTCCACCAGAGATAGGTCAGAGGGATGGTGGTCGCGTGCCAGAGAGCATGAGCATCAACGTAGCCCTCATATGGAGGGAAGTCATAGATCTCCAAAAGCATCGCAAGGCCACCTGCCAAGACAACTACCCATAACTTAAAGCGTGAAGGATGATGGGTTAGACCTGCCCAAAATGCCCACAAGAGTAACTGAGCGAGGCCCATGACTATGCACACTTTCATGTTCAACCCTGTCAGTCAAAAAGGTCAAATCAGTATACCATGAAAACAAACACACACATGTACATGCATGTGTTTTTGTAACTTGGCAGCACATAAAAGGACCATGTGGAGACCCTCTCCACTCACAACCAAATAAAAGAGGAGAAAACAGCAGCTGCAACAACAGAAAAAATTGAATGAAGCTTCCGGCTGCTAGGTCCACAACAGCTAGTAGTGGCAGGAACATACCCATAACACAACAGAGAATCAGAGAAGAGATGCACTATACCTGCCTTGTAATTTCTTGAAAAAGAAAGAAGTGATATCTAGGAAAATTTTCAGACTCCAACCACGAACAACAATTGACTTCCGAGAAGGAAACAGCCTTAGAAAAACATACTGATCCATTCCTTAAAGTTAAAGCATGAATAAGTAACTGAAAGCTCAAAAAGTGAAGTGATGTTGTGCGTAACCACTTTTCTGCAGAAATAGGAAGGAAAAGTGGGATATTTTTCTTAGGAAAACCTTTTCCATTGTTTGGTTCGAACACTTTTCTGCAAGGAAAAACATCAAAGTAGTCTTTTGGGTGGGGGGTGTCGAGGCCTAAGTTAAGAAAAGAACTGTTGAAAAGTGAAGTCCGGAAGCGTGCCCCAACGGTGTGTTTGTGCAACCAAAGGGTTTCACACTCCACAAATTTCCGTTTCTGTTGTAGAGAGGGAGCATGCATTCCCACCCTTACTACATATAGGAAATTGGAATCCTCTCCATCGAAGAAAATTATTCTTTTCCTCTTTTCCACATTGCACCAAACAATGCTAGAGTGGGCTGCACAGAAGTAGGGCAATTTTCCCTTCTATCATGCAATCTTCTCATAGCACAAAGTTCCCTCATGTACATGCAGCAGAAAACCGAACCCCACCCACCCCCCAAAAAATAAAAACAAAACACGCCCTCTTTTTCTTGTGTACACTATATCTTGTGTACAAAGCATATATGATAATACACAAAAAGCACCTGACACGGCACAGTAGATGGTATTACAACCTTGAGGTTGTGGGTACAAGTCACATTACCACTCAGGAGAGGGAGAAAAATACAAAACAAAACAAATTAAAGCACCCAAAGAAATGGCTTGACTTTAAAGGTTCCAATTCACACAGCAGTTTACCTAAGATAGGGGATTGAATCCCCTAAACCAAGCCAATTCAATTAGGTTTTTATCTCTTTTGTTTCAACCATTTTTCTTTATTTTTAGTTTTGTCCATTATGACATTTTGGCCCAGACCCCCAAAAGCAGTTTCCAATTTAATTATGATATATACATACATACATACTATATGTATCCCATATTTGTTAACAATAATAGTAAAATCTAATCCTACAAGTCCTCGCTACTCATGACACAGCCAAAGACCAAAAAATAAAAAAATAAAACCCAGGCAGTATTAACCAAAACATTCAGTGGGGTCTAGAAAACTATTACACCCAGATGTGGCAGGGCTGCAATGAGGAGTGACAACAAGCCATGGACACTACAGGGACATGGATTTTACACATAAAAGGTTAAGTATCAGACACAATATGACACGATATATTGCCATTTTGAAGTATCCATGCATCATAGCTAAGAAATATCCAGCAAATGCAAATTCTAACAAGACAAATGACAATTACCATAATCAAGCTGGTAGAAGTTGAGGTATAAGATATGAGTAGTAACAAATGCTATCAGCGGAGCTGAGACCATAACTCTTGAAGCCTCATCCCTCACATTGAAAGTTCGTAGGATGGCCACAATAAGCGAGTAACCAAGTAAAGCAACAGCAGACGAATAATCTAATTTCTCTGTCAAATCAACATCTCTGTAAAATGTTTCAGAAAGATATCAACCATTATGAAGCATGAATAAGTAACTGAAAGCTCAAAAACATCTACCATGAGTAATCTCAGAACTCTATAAATCTTAACAAGTATGGTATTTAATTTCCATACAAATCAAATGGCTTACCGACTATGGAAAACAGCACTCCAGAACCAGGAATTCATTGATAAGAGTCCATAAATATGCCACAAACCAGTGAACTCATAGTATGTCTTCCTAGTCTGAGGTCTTAGAGGCAACTTATAGTAGAGGAGGACGAAAAAGGAAAGCCAACCATGGAATTGCATTGCAAGGTTGAGCACAGAGAGTGCCACAGAGACAGGCTCCTGCAAACATGAGTAATGCCACTATAGTGGTACACCATTCTGGAATGTGATTTGAAAAGGAAATATGCATGGTAAAGTAGCAATTCGACTACAAGTTGTTACTATAGTGATAAGAACCCATATTCAGAAGGTCCTACTTAGCCACTGATTTTAACTTGGCCATCACTTTGAAAAACTATCTGATTCTATCGTTAAAAGACCTTCCAAGATGAATAGATCAATGACTTGGCTGATTTCTTTTATATATAAAGTAAAGATTAAATTTGGTACTTTGTGCCTGGCCAAATCAAATTGATTCATTCAGGTTCTAAAAACAATTGTCAGAAACTGTAACAACTTTAAAATGTCACACAAACCTGAATGCCAAAGACCCGCTTGAAAGGCCATTTTCCATGATACTTCACAGGCCGTTGGCCAAGTCTTTCTCTTTCTTTTTCTCTTTCTAGCATACAATGATACCGGCAGTCACTCCTGCAGTCCCACTGCTTCCATTGCAGGTATAGCGGCTCCTGCATATACCAGGGACGATCAGCAGTAACACCATCAGATGAAAGTTTGCAATTTCGAAAACAGCTATCCCCAACACATCCAGTCTTTTCACAATGTTCTACACAAGTCCTGGCATCACAATAGATTTAATATCAGAAAAGGCAGAATACAAGAACCAGCATCAGACCATACAGTCTGTGGGATATGTAACTCAATGAAAAATAAACAATCACATGAGTAAATGGCAGAGAAAGTGGGGAAATAGAAATGGAAAGTTGGTTTCAGAGGATTCAAACCATAGAAAAATGAGGGTTTTGGCTTTTTAATTGTGTATTTGCCGTAAGGGAGTTTCCACCGTCTTATATAGGTTAAACTTAAGTGGAATTTAGCCCCTCGTACTAAGAACTGTGTGTTTGTGAGCAAAACCCAAAAGAGAGAATGATGTATGGGCATTGGGAAATTGTTTTTCACATGGGCCCACACCGAGCCTAGCCAGGCCACTTCGGGCAAGCAGGGCATGCACCTAGGCATCTGTGTGCGTAACTCAGACCTGTGGCGGCTCCTGGTTTCCCTCTGAAGCCTAAATTGGAAATTTTGTTTAACTCATTATTTTTTTTCTTTACCTATCGAAGTGTGGTCCAGGCATCCAGCTGTACCGCACTCGCATCTTGCACCATTGACCGCCTTTCGGCAGCCAACTAGAAGCTGCCACATGGAAGTCACCATCAAGCTTCTCCAGGAAGCTTCCTATAGCCTTCTTTATAGAGTTTTCTCTCCAATATTCTTTTACTATTTCCAAAAACACTTTCCTTCTTGATTCTATTTTCTTCTGCAACTGTGGGAGTACTAGGGAGGAAAACAGTGTACCAGCGGGGTTTAGATTGACATGCACTAGATCCGACCAGTGGGGTTTAGATTGACTTGCACTAGATCTGACCGTAGATTAAAATAAGCGAGCATTTATACACTAGGATATAGGAACTAGGATCCACTACATCCGGATATCATTCATGTGGGGGCAAGTCTACAATTAAGACAGTGTTATCAGTAATGCGCCTATGCTCTTATCTATTTACTGCAATTATTTCTGTCCCCATTTTCAGATTTTATTTTCTTGCCAATTTTGGAATTTTCCCTCCAACAAAGAATCCACCCAAGAAATGTTGAGAAATGAGAAAAGTTGAAGAAATATGGAGGGGAAAATGGTAAAGAAGAAAAGGCTTAAAAAAACCAGAGACTGAGAGGAAAGGGGATAAATTGTTCTCCAATGTTGTATTCAAGGGATAAATTCACGAGGCTAATTAGGCCAAGTCCATGGGCCACTTAAAGGGCCATTGGGCCCATCAGTTTATCACAAGTGGACTAAGCTCTAAGTAAAAGATCCATTAGTCGAGCAGTAGATCCATGGCCCCTCTTCCCAACTAATTAGAAGATATTTTTACCTAGCTTTAAAAAAATGAAAAAAGTAAAAAAAAAAAAAAATTAATGTTATATCTTTAGAACCCTTGATTGATGGGAATCTTATCCAGAGTAGTTAATTTGTTGTTATCTTTGGAATCCTTGATTCATAGGGATCTTATTACGATAGGTGAACGTATCCAAAGTTATCATGATTAGTAATTTAGGATTTGAAAGTTAAGATTAAGGAATGGAAGAATAAGAAACATTATGTGTAATTAATCCTCTTAAGAAGCTATATGAGTGAATGTATATTATTTTGGTGTTTGACTGTTAGTTGGTGGAAGACCAAGACGACATGTGAATGTGCTTGTGTGATAAGCTTCGGCTAGATTTCTCTTGCATTAACTGAAGTGTGGCCAATGGGACCCGAGAAGGTCAAAGGGATTGCCAAAGGGCTATCCCACATGACTATACCCATCCTAGGATTCTCAGCCACACTTCCATCAAAGTTTAACCTTTTCAATCAGTGAATGAATCCAATGGAGCAAGAGACATGCTGTGTGGGGAGATGAATATGAAACTTCTTGCCAACAATGCAAGGTATTGTCTACAGAGATTCCTTGAAAAAAGATCCAAAGTGAGTTCATCTCTTTCCAAAGAGTCATCAGTTGGGCCTCCTAGAGTTCATTTTATTCTTATTTATTTTGATATTTTTCTCTTTTCCTTCTTCCTTTGTCGTCATTTTCCATCCACTTCCATACTTTTTGTTTCCGTGAATAGTCAATTGTATGCTATTATGTTGCACCCTATTTACTTTTTTTTTTTATGGTACCCTATTTACCATTTTGTTGTGTATGCTATTTCGATAGAGAAAGAAGGGAAGAATAAAATGGCATCTTCTTCGTTAGGTTGGCCCTTTTTGGTCCAAATCGAGTCCTCCTTGGACTTGCTACTACTACACTTCACACCAACAGATTAGCTGGCAGACAAAATGTATATGACCAAAACCCTGGTTGTGGTGCTTCTGTACCATCATCACTTGCCTGCATTCCTTTGCAACCAATAAAAATGTGTTGAATTCCAAGCATATTGGAGACAGCCAGCTGCAAATGATCCATAAATGATCCAACTAGCTACTTGATGTGGGCTAGAGTAGACCTAACAATAATGCCCAAGGTCGATGGGCCAAGCATAGGCCCACCAACATATTTTTAGAATATGTTCTCTAGAAGCTTTGTTGTGCTCAGAATATAATTTGTATGGAAGTATTTTTGGAGTTTCGGTTGTAATTAGCCATAATATAAGAAAGTTGGAGTCCAATCCCATCTTTTTCAAAGAAATGTCAACTCAAGTGTAAGACAAAGTCCAATCCTTCAATGGATTCCTCCATGCCAGTCAATTTCACACACAAGCAATTCATAAGAGAGAACTTGAATTTATTGAGTAATGATCTGAATACCCGAAGGGTGTCAATACACAAATTTATAGGCATAGGATCGGGCATCTTCCTGGCATTGGAAATCCATTTCTACTTGCACATCCTAATTCTGTTGCAATTATAAATCATGCCAGATTGACACTCATAAGCGCCCGGAGAGCGACTGAAAAAATGGGATTTAACCAAATCCCCGTCTACATGCATCTACATATGAAAATGTAGGAATAAAGTAAAAGATACTGGAATTTAAATTGCAAAAATAAAATAAAAGGAAAGTAAAATACACGAATTAACAACAGCGATAAAGGAAATGTAGTTCTACTTCAATGGAAATGCAATATAACGAGCAATTCCAGACTAACACTAAGCTCCCTGCCAATTTACTACAAACTGCCTGTGCCCCTTTTTTTACAAAGATATCAGAAAGACCAAAGAACCTAAGTGCAAGGTAGCAAAATCAAGGAGACCTCTAAGGAATTCGCTGAAGAGCTCCTTAGCACTATGACTAAGGTTGGCCGAGACACCTCACCAAGGGAGTAAAGGGAGCTCTGTTAGAGACTCTAACCTTACCTCTCAAGAAGTGATCAACTCTGCCCTTTTTCCTAAGGTACAATGCCCTTTTATAGACCTTTCTACCATAGCGCCCACTTTATCAATGGAAATATCTTCTCTTTTGAGGTCGCTTCCACAAGTCGAAGCAAAGGCCTCCTCCATGGACGGAATGAGTCATTCCTTTCTACATCGTAGGCACCTTTTTTCCTCCAAAAGAGACGAAGTAGTGGGATAACTGGATATACTGAGAATTAATTAATTCATGGATAATAACTGGATAGTAGATCTGTTAAATCTTGATTTGGGTGCAGCAACAAGGAAATTTTTTTTTTTATAAGTAACATTAACATTTTATTAAAAAAAAGGAGAAAAGGAATTCACCTCCATTACTCACCAAATTCTCTTAGTAACCAAACTGGAGGAAGAATAAAAAAGGAAGATTGATCAACTGCATATAAAATGAAAACACATATACTACTAGGATTATATTCCTGATTCAACTTTACACAAACAGATTCAAAGTTAAAGGTAATTTGGATTAGTCGGTGAAGCTGAATAGTTGATCAATCAATCAAATCTCACAAAAGATGATGTCCCAATCAAAAGCATCCTATAATAGTTGACTCTTCCAGCGATTAGAAAGTCACTAGATCAAACCAAAACCAAATTCTCCCTGCACTTGGGTCTGAAAATTAGATATGTCAGAGCCAATGGTCACAGCCATCCCCACAGATTCAAATACAGTCGAAAACCAATGACACCTATTCCAACTCAGGTACAAAGGACACTACAAAATTACAATAACGAAAAACGATGATCTCCTAACAATCCACTCCACCCGCTGATCGTCCATAGAAATCCTATCCCTATGCAAAATAATCAACTTTACAACAGAAATCATAATCTTTTCGAGCAAAAGTCGATAAACTCCCCTCAACCAATAATACCAACTTCCTCAATGTGGTGTTGACTTCATTAACTACACCATTTCCCTCAAGTATATCCAACTGTTGATTCTGCTTTCTGTGTGGGCTAATCACAGAAACCCACAAATCTCATCATCTACTGGAAAAAAGCACCAACAAAACCAACAAACCCCCAACAGTAATTTCAACAAACACATGTGAATTGAAGACTAAAGAGTACCTGTAATGCAGATCAGCGTCCCCCGCACTGGCATCGATAGATCCAACGAGGCAAAAAAACGCCGCGACAAAAACAACCAACGCCATAAAAACCCGATCTGCTCCCATCTGATGATGATAAATAAGTGAAGAGATCGAGAGAAAAATAAAAGCCCTCTGTCTGAGGAATATCAACAAATAGATGGAGCAAGTGAGGTGTCTACAACCATAGCAACAGATCTAGCAAGAAAAGCCAAGACGTCGCTTCCTGATTGTTACTTCCCATCGCTTCAGAGCTCTTCTGCAATTCAAGGTTTCATATTTTGGAGAAGAAAGAAAGACAGAGAGAGAGAGAGAGAGAGAGAGAGAGAGAGGGAGATGATTGGAATGGAATCGAAGCGAAGTTGAAAAAGTTAGGTAATATAAAAAGGAAGGAAGGGTTTTTGGAGACTGTTGGAAACTAGGCGTGCTGGATGATGGAAGTAGGGGTGTGTGTTGTGTAGGGGGGTGGTTTTATTTATTGATAAATTTTGCTAGGGCAGCTGCTGCCTGCTGCTGCATATTTGTGGAACTGGTGTGAACTTGTGGGGGGTGGGTTAGAGATTGATTTTTTTTCCATAACCAATGGAGAGATAGCCACGTGGAAGGGGTCTATGTGGTGGTGTGGAATTAGTAATTACCTCAAGGTGGGCATTTTGTGTTAAGGAGACTTGGGCCTTGGGGGTGCTTGTTTTCATGTGAAAGTTGTAATCACATCACAACTTGCAAGTTTAGTCTGGATCCTCTTGAGGCTTTGACTTAGGAAAATCATGAGTATGAAGGGATGGGATTCTATAGTGGGCCTACATGTTGAAAATAGGGTATATCCTAATTTTACTTCAATAGAATCTAGACTCACTGTTAGATTGAACACGGGCGGGACTACATTGGGGGGTGGCTGTGGCCCTGGCCCGCATAAATTTGGAAAAAAAAACCCTTGGGGTATTTAAGATTTTTACTTTCTTACATTGACCCTCCAAAATAATTGGCAATGTAATTTAAAATTTGAGTTCTTTTTTTAACAGTGGTCTCTCCAAAAAGAATTTGTTACCCCCCACCCCCCAGAATTTTTGGTTCCACCCCTGGAATTGAATATTTGATAAAAATATTATTAATGGATATGTTGGTTTGTGATGCTCGTGTTTTTAATCAAATGGTCAAGTTTATGATAGGACCAACTCTCATTTTATTGAAATTCGAGGATAACCTATATGTTGGGAGAGGATTTATTTTTATCTACTATTTTTATTGGTATTATGCTCCCACTGTGGAGTCTCAATTTGTCTAAGCTCAAACCCTCCCAGAGAAACCCAACTCTTGTATGAAATGCCAACTATTTTGTCAATGGTAAAACATTCTTGTTGGAGCTACCTACGTTTACCTGACTTAGTTAAGAAAAAGTGTAACGGTGCTCTACTTGTCTATTGAATAGAAGAAAAGGTGCAAATCATCTTTCCATACAATTGTGTGAAAGCCTCAAATTATTGATATAGTGAAATAATTGGTGGAAATGTAAAGAGAAGGCTGAAGAAACAAGAATCACTTTTCAAATGGTAGAAAAGTACTGAACCATCGATCTAATGGCAAAAACGTTGCAGAATATTGGTCTAGTGTTCAATAAGTATTATTAGATCATCAATCCAAAAGCAGAAATTTTACCAAAAAAAAAAAAAAAAAAAGATCAAAAAGCAGAGAAAAGATATAGATCATTGATCTAAGGTGCAAGAGGGTTAGGTAATTGATCCAGTGATGGATATTGTCTCAAATCACAGATAACACATGGATCATCAAAAAAGTCTCAAGTGATCAATTCAATTTATGCCTCAAATAATGGATATGACTCAAATTATCAATTCAACAAAATGTCTTTTACATTTTCTTTTCTTTTCTTTTCTTCTTTTTTTTTTTTTTTTTTTTTTTTTGATAACTCAAGGCTTTTCCCGCCCACCCCAGGAGCCTTTGCCCTGAGCCCAAGGGACACTAAATTCTGAAGAGCCGAGAAATAATCCCTAGGGGCACATGCAAACCCTCCTATCCACTTGCATTAGAAAACCTAAATGATGCCTTTGAATCTATCAATGGGTTCATAGCCCATATAATCCAAACCACTCAAAATAAATATATTCTTTTCTTGTATATTGGCTCTTGGCCAAATTTCTCTTCACCAAAAGATTTGTATTTATGATTAAGAGGGTGTTTGAAAATCATATGTTTCTAAAGATTTTACAATATTATCTCCTCCTTCATAATACAATCTACACACCTAAAAACTAGGTGTTTTGATAACTTAAAAAATATCCTGCAATATCACACTTTCTTACAAAAACCTTAATATTTAAATATTCAAATATGAGTCTGGATCCGTTGTTTTGTAGAAATAGGGAGTCTTTGTTTCATCCAATCATAAATCGTTAATTGTGTAAAATCTTATGCCAGCTAATGCACCCTCTCAATTGCTTTCTTGGAATGAGAAAATCAAAGGAGATTTTACACGGTTGGTGATTTAGGATTGGATGAAACAGTATCTCCCTATTTCTACGAAACATGGATCCAAACTCATTCAAATATATGCGGTATAAAACAATATTTTGTTAAGAAAACCATCCAAAACAAGGGTTAAGAATATTTGCAAACACAAATGGAAGTTTAGGAGAAACTACTTCCACGGTCGACCACTATATTTTCTTAATATTGATGGTTTCTTTAGGAATCCTACTATGACTATATTAGATGAGCCCTATAGTGTTTATAAATTTTCCGTTGGTCCTATAGCCCTATCATAATTACATAGTTTCTTTGTTGATTACAACATTAGGTGTGTCTTATAAATATCACATTAGGTTATTTCTACCATGATTGCCACATTAAGAAGGTCATATACTATCAACATTAGATGGGTCTCATACTAATTACCAGTATAGGATTGCGTGACTAATTAATAATTTTCCATAATTAAATGAGTCGTATTATTTAATGGCTCCCTAGTGATTACTATAATTAGTTTAGTTAATACGACTATTAACATCAAATGAGTCCCACATTGGTTTTTCATAGATGGATTCCTCAATTATATTTAACACTTTATAGGGTTCTATGTTATAATCACCATTAAATGTATTACATTATGGTTATTTATTAGGGCCATAGTCATGGAGGCCCTATTTGATTGTTAATTTTATGTTAAGAAGGCTGTGTTAGTACTTCTTCGCTACTCTCAAGAAAGGTTAAGAATCGAAGGAAGAATATTAGCTTTTGGAAGGCCCAGATTCATTAAAAGAAACACTCTATGCATGTGCCAACCTACTTAAGTAATATGGACCTAAACAAGACCGCCTTTTGGACCCTAGAACCCTTGAAAAAATGCTTTGTCTTAAACTGATTTTCAAATGTATAAAGACAGCTTTAAACAGTCCAGTAGAACGGCTAACCGTCTGACAGCAATTACATTTTTAGAAGCTGGTTCAGTGACCTTTCAGTCATTTGGCAGCTAGCCTCTTGGTAAATATTTGATGGACTCATATTGATTAAACAACATTATTCGTGATTTTTAATTTTTAGTCTAATGATTTTCTAATTAGATGGGCCCTAACATGGTTTCCATATTACTCCATTGTGACTACTAGTTAATGGGTTTCCATAGGGTCAATCATCCTTGTTTCTCTATTCATTTATTGTTTCGGTGCATTATTGAGTGAAGATTTTATAAATTACCAAATACTTTAAAGATGTATCGAAATTTATAGAAATTGCCAAATACCATAAATGACATAATATTATAATATAATACTATTTTCTTATGTGATAATGAGATCTTGTAATATTCAAATTTGGTGATATTATGTTCTTCCTTTATCCAAACAACCCCAAACACATGTAGAACTAGTGATATTCCGTTCTACCTTTATCCAAACACCCCCTAAACATCTGTAGAATTTGGTGATATTATGTTCTTCCTTTATCCAAACAACCCCAAACACGTGTAGAACTAGTGATATTCCTTTCTACCTTTATCCAAACACCCCCTAAACATGTGTAGAAAGTACAATCTAATAAGGGTTTGGATCCCACCGATATTCTCAAATTGAATATATGTAAAACTTATTATGATTTCAGATTTAAGCAACAGATTAACCTTTTTTCTTTTTTCTTTTTTTATAACGGAGAGTGTCATAGCCCTTTGGGTCAGACTAATTCCTTCGGGCTCAGGGAGAGTCGGGTAAATCCCCTATGGCCCTAGTGTGGTAGTGCAGTTTTAAACCATCATCTGGGAGCAAACCGCCATCCTAAACCAACTGAACTGACTCTATCTACCTTTTCTAACACGCAACAGGTTTGTAAGGACATGCTAGCAATGCTACATACAAAAGGTTTTAGGGATTAACACTGTGTACAAACTTAGACCATTGGACATTGCCAATTCTTTGATAAAAGGTTGTAAATCCATGGTAAATGGTGAAATTGATGTAGGTTTCTACATTAACTATTCATTTGATGGTCTTAGACGGTTCAACTAGCAAAAATTAAATGAATATGATCTTTTGTAAATCCAAAAATCCATATTTGGTAATTGTAAGTCCTCATTTGTAAGATTTTATTGTATAAGCAAACACTATATAGGAGCATATCTAGGCATATGTAAGCCTCCTTGACTTTAAAAACACAAGCTCGTATCAGGTCCAAGCCTAACATGGGCCATAAATGCCAAGCCCAGGCCATCCCATTTAGTCAATCGAGCAGCGCCGAGTTGGGCTTTTTACCAATTGTACAGGCTTTCTAGCAATTGTTTGGACAAATTATCACTAAATTGCAATCACTCTTCATTTATGTGGGCTGGATTGGACTGGTTTTTAGGCTTCTCTCACTTAATCCAAGCCCTAACCAAACATTAGTCGAGGCCATATTATATATCTAGGCCTAGTCCAAAGCGGGTTGCACTCAGATTGGGCATGGGCTGACCTAGTCCATGAACACCCCTATCCCCACAATATTTGGAAATTCTCATTGATTTTTCCTTCTTGAATTTTTACACTGAATGCATATAAAAAGAAAATGCCTTGAGGGAAGTAGGAGGTGATGATGGCTCCGAGGCCTCTTTTGCAGTACAACAATCATGGGACCTCGGAGTATCCATGGAAAGTGTAGCAAGTCGCCATAGTCTACCCATGGGTCTATGGGAAGTATAGCCAATCTTAGAATAAAAGTAGGCTTTTGAGCTTGGGAGATAAGATTAGACATTGGAAAAGCCTTTAAGGTCCATTTGATCCAGAATTGTTCCATTCACATTGATTCACGGTTCCTTGTAAAGCGATTGATAAAACCGATCTGGAATCCAATGTTGACTTAGATTCGTTAGGTTGTAATTGCAGACCTCTGAATATAAAATAGATATTTACCTTATCTGAATGTCTGTGTTGACCTATTGCATCTTCATAAGATTATATCATTTTCTTTTTTACAATCGTAGAGAATCGCGTTTACACACACTAATATCAAATTTTCTTCACTATACACATTAACATTGATGTGAAATCCCCTCACTACATAAATTTTCAGTGAGATACCCCTACGACAGGGGCGATGAGGAATCCTAAAGTTTGTGGATTCCTAATGGATTCTTCAATTGTAATCAAAGATGCCCTTAACAAGACGAAGTTAGATTTATCCTTATTAATGCTTTTTCCTCTTGAAGGAGTCTTGCACAAACAAAGGTGATGCATGATTCTCAATCCCTATCATCTACCATGCGGGTCTTTGAATTAAATGCGGATGCCAGAAATTCAACAAAATATGAGCATTTTTACAAAAAGAGATGCCCTTACGAAAACAAACAAACAAACAAACAAACAAATCCACTTCTTGCCCTTCCTATCTCCACAGTCCAATTCGATCACATCAAGGAGATTACAATCCACGGCGATTTTGATTTAAAACCTTTCAGGTCACTCTCATCTCAAGTATGATGTTTTTTTAATGCTCCTACTTAATCATGACTGTTCTTTTATGAATGCATTATCAGATCTCATGTATTTCTTTTGATTATATCTTAGAAGACATGCAATGATACTGGTGGCGGTGATTATATTCTTTTCAAGTTCATTAATTAAACAAACTAAGCACAAGTTCTCCTGTGAATAATTCAACGATAAATAGTAAACACTCTTTTGCAATTCTGATGGTACTTGATCACCAGAACATGACAGAATTGTCTGGACAGATTGGTATAGCCATAGGACATATGAAATATTAATTAATTTGAATATGATGCATTCCAGATCTTAAACAGGTAGAATTAGGACTTTTTGGTTTGTTTAGATACGCTTGGGCTCTCTCTTGATCTCAACCACTTCTGTCACATGTCTCCTGCAATATATAACCCAGCTTTCACTTTAAATACAGTTATACAATGTTGGTTTGATCATATATAAAAAGATAACCATCTTCCAACATTCCACCCAGGCCTCCCCCTTGCATATGTGAGTTACTATTATCTCATATGTGCGAGTGCTTGTAACCTTGTATATGTGTGTTTGTTTTCTTGCATTTGCAAGTTACTGTCACCTCGCATTTATGAGTCTCTCAAGGTCCGAGCTCTTCAGCGGGGTTAAAAAAGAAAAAATTTGACCCTCAAGCTAGGTTAGTTAGTCCAAGCTTGTGCCAAGTCTAGTTTCACTCTAGCTTCCAAATCTGGAGGTAAATGGGTAGGAGTGGACCAATGTTTCCAGGTCTATATATCCAACACAGATCTCTGGATCCCATAGTTCTCTACAAATTAGAGATTATGTGTGGGCTCTGGGTCCCATAGTTCAAAAAAAATAAAAAAAAATTTAGAGATCAGGTTTTGAAATTGATTTAGCATATATGCGAGCCTCTTGAAATGACATTCCAACTTTAAGCTTGTAGACTATCAAATCAACAGTTTGATGCAGGCTAAGATTTGGACCCCTAAACAAACCACATTCACGCAACTAGTTTGAGCACGCATGGAATTAGATCCAATTTTGAAAGCTTCTAGGATTTCCAAATCCTATATGCCCAGACCCAACCTCTAACGCATGCGACTGCCCACAACTAAATTGGTAGAGTTGAGAAGTCCCTCACAACTCATTGGCATCACCTCACCATAGTAAGTGCCCCATCCCTGGGCAGGCAGGTCTCACAGAGTACCCCACACCAGGAAAAAAAAATGGTGGGGTTGGCTTGACCTGTCTAATTCACCAGTTTATAGTATTTCTAATATATTTGTGATTCATCATAAATGAATTAAATTCAATATAAATAATGTCGGTAAGTTTCATGTCCCTCGCGTTTGCTAGACTAATAAGGGACATGAGTATGTATGAGTTTGGGACCCAATGTAGTATAAATAAAGTAGTATCAATAAATTATTGTTTTTTATTTTTTTGATGAGGGTGCTCAGCCTTTTCGAGAACTGGTTATTTTTTTGGGCACGCGAAGTCCTTGCCTCGCACTGAGTCAGTGAGGCTTTTACCCAAACAAGTGTTGTAGGTATCCTTGTGCATTAAAGCACTTGGCCTTTTACTCTTCTTTATTTATTAGAATCTCACATCGGTTTTGGAGAACTCTTTAGTGTCATTTATTAGGGCATATTTGTGTAATACTTTTCCGCAGAAAAGTGGTTGGTTTTCCGCGGAAAACCCATTTTTCATTCGTTTGGTGCGGAACAATTCTACGGAAATGCTTTCCTGCTTCGTCGGCATTTTCCTTGCTAATGTTGGAAATGGGTTTTTGGGGGGGGGGGGAGGGAATAGATTTCTTTGGAAAACTTTTCCTCTTTTCCATTTTGACCCATAACCGTATAACTCTTTCATTTTTTATTTCTTTAAATAAATTATAATTCGATGTTGAATAAATAATGCAGATGCTCATATGAGAGATATCTCTCACTTTATATGAGATAGGGGCGGGGGCCGTCACACTTAAATTATTAGCATTGGATATGGATGTGAGGCCCCCCACTCTATCCCTCGTATAAGGTGAGAGATATATCTCATAGGAGCATCTCCCAATAAATAATATACATTTTATGTTATTTTTATTCAAAAAATTGTTTCACCAGACAAGAAATTTTGATTTTCTATAAGGAATTCATAGTCGCACCAAACAACATTAGTACCAATTCAATGAGGAAAAAAATTTCGTAGCAAACATGAATTTCTAAATTCTGCTGAAATCCTTTTCCGAGGTTTCCATTTCTATAAAATTTGCTGACGTTGCAATTTTTCCTTTTTTCGGAAAGGGTGTGTATACAAACGTGCTCTTAGTATTTTTACACACTACAAAGGTATTAGTCTCGGTAGAATGGTTAAGGTAGTGGTGACCACACATACGAGCCATCCGGCTAAGCCTGGCTGTGTGTGCATGCACGTGCATTATTTTTGGATTCTAGTTGGGTTGAACTTGGGTCGACCCAGATCGGATCCGGCTCTTTGAGCCCATTGGACCTAATTCCCTACGGATCCTTATCTTGGAAACCCCTATATAAGCGTGATGTCCGAGTAACGGTTCTTAGCATCTCAAGCATCCCTCTCCTCTCATCTCCTTCTCCAACAAGATATTCTTATTCTTCGAGTTCTTCAAATTTTCTTTTTGAGTTTACAAAGCTATTGTAAGATCTGAGAATTTTGGGCTTGGAGTTCCTCACCTATTCGAGTGCACGAGTGGTGGAGATCATCCAATCAGGAAGCCATCTTTTCCTGGGGTAAACGTCCACAAATCCATCTACACTTGTATGGGGGCGAAATCTACCTAAAGAAAGCGTCTCCAAAGAGGTGATTCGTTCGATCATTTATTTTCTTTAATTATTTATTTTTCTTACTTTAATTTATTTATAATTTTCGCGAAACCATTATTTCCAATAGTTTTGAAAGATTTCGGCGGATTAATTGTTGATAAATTAAAAAATACTGCTCGGAAAAGTTTTTAATTTTGATGGTAAGGGTTTCAAAATGTGGAGGATGAAAATGGAGTATCGCCTAAAAGTTATGAAAATCTTATATGTGCTAGCTATCGATTGTCCCCAACCCTATGGAGAAGGGCCCGCTGGCACTTTTGAAAGTGAAAAATGGGAATCCAATGATTTTGATTGTAAAAATGAAATTTTAAATCATTTGGATAATTCCTTTTATGGTGTATTTTCAAATTTTAAAAGTGCCAAGGAATATAGAAATCTTTTTTTAAAGAATACGCTACTGAGGATGTGGGTACCGAAAAGTATACTATTAAGCAATTTTTTAGTTTTCAAATGAAAGAAGGAAAATAAGTAATAGCTCAAGTTATAGATTTTCAATGAATAATTCATGAAGTCCAACATGAGGGCATGTTTGTGTAGAGGCAACTTCCATGGAAAGATGAAATTGCCACATCAACAAATTCTATGATTTTTAAAAGCCTCAGAAAAGGTTTTCTGAGGAAGTTAGAAATTCATATTTGGTGCAAAAAGTTTTTCCTCGATGAATTAGTGCTAATGTTGTTTGGTGCAGATGCGGATTTCTTTAGTGAAGACTATTGTTTAATGAAAACTACTGGGTGAGTGGGTCAATATGTGCGTTGAGTGGGTGAGTGGATGGGTGGGATTGGGAGGGAAGGGAGAAGAAAGATGGTTGCTTGGTGGAGTGGGGGTGGGAGTGAGGAAATGGGGGGCCAGTTTTCCATGGAAATGAAATTTCCATACCCCCCCCCCCCCACACACACACACACACACAATAGGAAGTCCATTTCCATGCATAGGAAGGAAAAAGCTGATGTGGCAAAAAAGCAGTTCCGCGGAAAACTGCCGCACCAAACACATGAAAAGGGAGTTTTCCACAGAAAACCACATCATTTTCCGTGGAAATAGGCTACACAGACGTGCCCTGAAGGAATGGATCTACTTAGACAATTTGTAGTTACCAATACCATTTAGAAACTCCCACCATCTTGGAAGAACTTTGGGATCACCTTGAAACACAAGAAAAAATAGATGAAATTGGAGCCGTGATTTTAGGAATCCAAGAACATCATTGGAACCGTGATTCTAAGAGTAAGGATTTTGAACATGTCGGTAAGGGTAATCTTACTTAGGACAAAAACGATAAAAGAGAAAACCCACGTCCAACAATTCCGAGGGCAAGAGTTTTCAAAAGAGAAATCAATAGATTATTCCCCTCTATATCCCAAAAGTGCCCAAAAAGATTCATATTTGCTGGTGTGTGGGCTTGTGTTTTTGCGTTGAGGTAGCTCATGTGAGCAGCAGTTAAGAGGGACTCGGGCAGACTCACTCTCTTTTGTTGGGCTTGGGTCGTTGTGGGTCCATTTGTGTCGGCCAACAACCCTAGTTCGTTTTAAACTTTCGACGGCTCTGGTTCGCTCATTCTCAATGTATTTATATTTTCTTTGCTACTTCGCCCCCCCCCCCCCTCTCTCTCTCTTACCTTAAATTCCTTCTCTCTTCCGATCGATTCTTCTCTACACACTCCAGATTCGTCTTCAATTTGTTTTTCGGTTTTTGTTGATTCATGTGATAAAACAGTGACAGAAATGAAAAGATCAGCACAATCAATTCCGGATTCTAACGAATCTTCAGTATGTATTATCTAAAACCCTAGAAAGAAACCATAGATTTTGTTTGTTTTTAGAATACATGTTGATGTTGTGTTATGATGATGATGCAGGTGGGGAGTAAAAGAGTAATGTCAAGAACCCTCTTTGATGTTCACAGAGCGGAATCATCTCACCAGCATCAGCATCTGGAGGGAGCGCCCACTTTAGATCCTCGCCGTGCTGAGAAATCTCGTCAGCATGTGAGAGCTCTCAACACCCAATTTACAAGGTCTCCTACTTGCATACCATTTTCTAAGCCTAACTAGAGCTTTACAACAAACATGTTGTGTGCATTTGGATATTGCTGATTTCTGAATGTCTGCTCTTTTTTGCATTCCTCCCCTTTTCTTTCATGGCCCTGGTATTGAATTCCTAGGAGTTAATAGTGAGTTTTTGTGTTTGTTTTTTTTTTTTTTTGGTTGAGGGAATGCTGAGAGAGGTTAGGAACGTAGGAATGAAGTGTCTGATGTGGAGGGGTAGATAGGACCATCACTTTTCGGGGGTTTAATTTACTAGGGTGACGGTTAATTTATCATTCCATGTCAAATGTAAGATTAATTGGTGATGCTTTGGTGTTAAATCTTTTAATTTTAGAACCTTTTATAGAAATTGCTTGCTTAAAATTCCTAGTATCTATTTAAACAGATGGGCGCTCGGCGTCAGTTGGGAAAAAAAGCTTTTTTTTTTTTCTAATGCTGGGTGTGTCATTTTCAGGGTTTTTTTTAATAAAATAAATCTAACAGGGTGGGAACAAAAAAATTGAATATAAAAGATAGAAAACTTAAGAGCAAGGTGCCCTCGTGATGTAGGTCCTTTAAAGTTGAAATAGCTAGCTGTGATATCCAACTGTTGAGGTCATCAAAAGTTGAAAGAGTGAACTCTAATATAGTTGAGGGTATGGTGTATTTCTTTTTACGTCACCAAGAGTTATGAAAGTAAACAAAATGGTAGAGAAACAAAATCAATTACAAGTACTCACTTGGCAAGAAGTTGAGAGAAATTATTGAATATCCAAGAAGTTAAAAAAAAAAAGAAGGGCAAAATGGCTTATTGTTAATAGAGAAAAAACTAGCCCACTAATCTTCATTTCTTTTGTAAGTAGAAGAAAAGAAACATAATCAATCTAAACAACTAAAAACTGAAAGTTCTATTCTAGCCGTCTAAACATAATATAAAAGAAAAAATGACAAAAATAATCCTAAATTCATAGCTCTCTTCTTATAACCTAATAGAATTGGACATAACTTTCTCACTATGGGTGATGGAGAGCTAATTGAATAAGCTAGCTCCAATGGATCCAAATTTTTAGGTCATTTTGACATCATTTAACTCATGAACCAGGCCTATTAAAAAAGTGTGGCGTGGCTTTGGGCTTTTTGACCAAGACTTGTGATCAACTGTGTTCCATTCATACGAGATCCATAATTCCCTTCCAGTTGGAGGAAACTTGCCATTGAGTTTGCAACTTGCTTAATGTTCTCTTGGATCAAACAAGAGATGCACTGCCAAAGATTCACAAGCATTATCCCTTTGGGTCATGCACTCTGCACATAGATGATGGTGGGACTTTTTGTTATTTGATTCGATCATGTCCATTGACTTTGATCAAACAATTTTCCCACTGAATTTAGCTGTTGCAACCCGTTCGCTAGATTTGTAATTGATAATCTTGTTTGTACACCATTAAACTATTGATCCCAATCACAAATCATAAAATCCATTATGTCTACATCTTCCAATAATTTTGGTTGTATACCAAAAACTTTGATCTAATGGCGGTAATGGTGGATCCTCCTTGGCTATATATTCTATGTGATATCCATCATTAGAACCAATGATAGATCTGCGTTTTTGATGATCCTTTCTCTTGAGATCTACTGTATTTACCTTTGATATTTGATTGGTAGATCTTCCATTTGATAAACATGCACCTCTAATACAGTATTTGCAACGCTTGCAGTTGAACCATCCATGAATTTGCTATATTTGATTGGTATATCTCTCTAGGTTAATAGTTGGGTCTCCACCTTGTAGATTTTCCTTAACTAGATCTCTTTGCAATTCAATGGTTCGATCACCATTTGATTGATCCTTCGTATTGACATTTGTAGTCAGATCTTGGCCCGGTATATCTTCTGTATCTTCCTATTCAATGTTTTTTTCTTTGAATTTAGTGCGCCTTTCTGCAAATTCTACAAGCCATGTGAACCATATTTTGGAGTCACCTTTGCTTGATTTATGCATGGGGTTCTTTCTAGGCTCATGTTATTTTTCTATTCTGGCTAATTCTCTGTTGATGAGTTCACATTTCTCATTGCAATAAGCTGACACAGGACAAGCCCGTATCCATGGGTTTCTCATTGACATAAGCTAACTGATCTAACATTAAATATTGGTTAGACATTTTATCAAATACTCAGTGGTTGGGATCGAAAACCTACTCTGAAACCAAATTGATGCGGCATTTTTAAAAACTTGATCAGGCTAGATGGGATACCCAACTGACTGAGGCCCTTATCTACCAAAGTAAACAAAATGCTACAGAAACAAAATCAATTACTACTATTAACGAGGCAAGAAGTCAAGAGAAATTGTCGAGTCTCCAAGATTCACGCAAAATAAGCCAAAAAGGTTGATTTTGTTAATAGATAAAACTTAGTCTACTGAGCTCCTCTACATCTCTTTCATAAGTAGAAGAAGAGAAACCAAAAAATTTAAAGTTCTATACCAACAATCTAACATAATAACTATACAAAAAAAAAAAAAAAAAAAAAATCTAACATAATAAACATAAAAAATGATAAAAATAACCCTAAACTCGTAACTCTCTTATACCCTAATAGAAAATTGGCCATAACTTTCTCAATGAACTAAAATTGTATAAACTTGGGCTCGTTGGAAAGCTAATTGAGTACATTTTTAAAAACCACGAAAAGTAAAGTCAAACTTTCTCACACATGTGCTGTGACGTTGAGCCACTTTATTAAGGCTAGTGATCAAATCAAATGGGTCTCCTTTATACGGGCTGCTTCATGCGGGCATACACCTCTAATGGTTTTACATATGTTTCTGTGACTACTTAGATATTGTATATATAGGAATACAGAATCTCATGCTCTTGTGATTTGTGATAGCAAATTGCCTAATACATTAGTCACTTTCATTGTTCTCGTGTGTGCAGCTGGGTGCAATCTCAATTACAAAATCACCCGGATGAGCTTTGGGAGGATGGTGTTCAAGACTATCTAAAACATGCATCAAACATTCTGGTAGCCCCTTTATTATGGCTAATTAGTTGGGAATTCATCAATTTGTTATCAGTGTTCAGTGTCTGTAATCAAAAGTCCTAATATGGCATGATACTTGCCTTATGTTGAATTGATTTGCAAGTGAAGCTAGCTTGGCGTGTGCATGCGTGTTTTTTTTTTTGCTCTAAGAAATACTCACACACACACACACACACAACACTATCAAAATCCTTCACCATCAACACCGTAGCCAAGGATTGATTCTTAGTTGATTCTGTGGAGGGAAGGTACCTCACCATTGAGCTACTAGTGGATTGACAGCTTGACAATTTTTATAGTAAGATAAATGTGTTAGATTTAAAGAAAGTTCGATGAAATGTAAGGAAAGGAAAGCATTATAAGAAACACTAAATTAAAGCCTGAAAAACATTATTCATTGGTTGACTTCTTTATTATGTTTCGTAACCTCGTGTTGAACAAAACATGCACAATTTTTTTGTTGGTTTTATAAGTAATTACCTAAATGCACACATAATTTAGCAAGTAATGTGACTTTGAGCACTTGGGCTATTGATGTGATTTTCTTAAACAATGTTCAGTGGCAAAAATGTTGAATTTTAAGTAATTATTTAACTTTTTTTGCCCCTTTTTTGGTTAAATTACTAATTTCAAACAGTAGTAAATGTTCGTAAACCATTAATAAACATTAGATATTCATTGTTTCTTAATTTCATTTGCATACTTAACACACACAATGCTCATAGACAAAATCAGGTTCTTGTTGGGGCCAAAGCTGTTGGTTTTCCTCATGGTAGTTGTATAAGCTTGTAGAGTGACTTTTGTCATGGGTGTCATGGTCTACTTTGCACCTGTTTTGTAACTGCATCTGCTATCATTCGCATTCTCATGATTTTTCACTTTTTTTGTGGTGATCTCCACTGGATCTTGTCTTGCCATGGTAGCCTGATAGCTTGAAGCTATAGAAGTGTGTCTGCCATTATTTTTTTGTTGCATTCATTATGTTCACGTTTTTATTATGGCTTTTTGATGGGCATTGTTCGCATGGCAAAGTAGTAGAGTGCTTGCTTTGCATGTTCGGTTTTCGGGGTTTGATTCCCCACATCACCTTTTATTTCGCCTTTTAGATCCCTTCTACCAACAAAAACAGATATTATATTATGGTTCTTACTGTCACCAGTTGTGAGTTTATTATAAAGCTTGTTCTTGTTCTTGATCATTTTCATTTGCTCTTATTTCAGGAGAACTACAAGGATGTGGTGGATTGGCTCAAAGCCAATGCAGCAAAAGCCGAAAGTGTGCCACTTACTGCACCCAGTGCTGAGAAAACTCCTCTAACTGAAGCAAAGGCCAATGAAATAAATTCACAACTTAATGCTAAAAGTGGATTTGCTTGTGATGGTGCAACTCCGAGCGTTGCAAATTCATGGAGCTTTAATCTATTACCCAGAGGTCAGACATCGGTCTTGTCTGGTAGGTATTCTCCCAAATGTTTTAATGCAGAGATGCTCACAGTTTGGATAAATATATTGATTTTGAATAAAATATTAGAGATTTCCCTAAAAATTTAAGAAAGGTCCTTTTCTTTCTCTTTCCTTTTTTTTTCCAAAGTCTCTGTGTCAGATATGCATGGCTATTGCAAGTGACACATCAGAAATCTGAAAATACTGCTTCTTGCATGGAATAGAGATGTAAATGGGTGGGGTGCTTCAGGATAGTCTGATAAATGTGGTCCATTGTATCTTTAGTTCATCAGTTTGTCTAAAAGATTGGCACAAGCCCAGATATGTATGAAACCCTTAACAACCATTTGAGTATTTGGGTAATTGGATATGGTCCCTTCTGAACTGGAACTAGACCAGAAACCTGAGAGGCCTATAATTGTGGAGCCAATTCGAGACTCAATTGTCAATGGGGCCTATAATTAGGACCAATATCCGAATATTTTGGGTAATTGGGTACTGATTGAAAGGCAGACATGGAAATCATTGGGCAAAGGTCTATGCATGTTTTTAATTAATTCTGAAACAGTTGTTGTCTATTTCTCCTTCAGGAAGTCAAAATGGAACACCCTTCAATCAGACGTCTGTCTTGCCTGGTAGGTATTCTTCTATATAACTTGGATGCATTTGTTAGCATTAGACATATATATGAAGTGCTGTGTGTGAGGAAATGTTCGCATTTTACACAAATATATTAAATTACATTAAGTAACATTCAAATAGAAAATAAGAAAAACAAATTGCTTAAAAATAAAAAAGTTCTTTTCCATATTTTCTTATTATCTTTTAAAGCTGTACCCATTAAAAAAAAGTTGTGCATATGTTAGACGTGCATGTCTTTTAATTAGCACACTAGACATGGAAAAATGTTGTATTCTTACATGGTTCTTATTGGGCGATGTAGGGGTGTGCATTTTTTGATTCATGCTAAAACCATGTTTTTCTATTTTTGCTACAGGAAGTCAAAGTGCAACTGCCTTTAAACAAGATGCTTCAGACGATCCAGATGGTGGTGAGATCTCTTATTCCTTTTTTTTTTTTTTTTTTGTTCTTTTTTTAATTTGAAGATCAGGAGTAACTTTCTCAAGTCACTTATTTGAAAACTTCTCATCTAATGATTTGTCTTTCCTTATGCATCTGTAAACATGCTTTATTGTAATATTCGGGCTTTTGACTTACCTATGAAAAGACTGGTTCGAAGTCACTGACAGTATTACCTCCATCATATAACTATCTTAGGCACAAAGTTGTTTATAGAGTAATATGTGAAGTTAATTGAAATGCTATGTAAGAATTTATTTTTTGGGAGATAAAAAATGCTATTATTATTATTTTGGAATGGCATAAAAATGTTACCGCTTCAGAGGTATTTATATGCATAGGTGTGAGTTAAATGTGCAGCACATGGGCTTTTGATACATGGTTATCTTAATGGAATTATATTAAATTTAAAATGTTATTGTAATGTTATTTCTTCAAATCCTCGATCCCATTCAAGAGAAAAGTAAGCTTACAAAAATATTCACTCTTCTTAGTGGAAATTGCAGTAAGTTATGGCATTTGCAGAATCACTTTCCATCATAACCCTTTCTGTACAGAGCCATTAAAAATCCTTAAAGCCTCATGGATGGTGAAAATTTATGCCTCATTAGAATCTTTCACCCCAACCAGACCGAAGAAAACCACTAAAAATAACACCGTTTTCAATTAAACAATAACTGGTGCCCTCTGGTTCTGGCTTGGAGTTGGTGATTGTTTGCTTAGTTCATATACAAGTTAGTTTCTAGGTCAAAGGTGGAGTCTCTATATTGAACAGTTTCCAAGTCAATGCAATGGCCTTATATTATTATTATATTAATTTGATATGTACGAGTTCATATATTCATCGAACAGGCTGTCACAATGACTTACGTTCTTTGTACATATGTGGCAAATCTCACCCTAGCTTTTGAAGCAAATACTTCATTTAGTCTTTTTCTTGATTTCTTCAGCTTGTGCCCGTATCCTAATACGTATTTTGTTTCAAGATCATGTTTTATCTGCCAGTGGAAATTACTCAAACCCTCTGTTAGATCTTTTACTGCTGGCTTACCAGTTATTCCACCTCAGGGGTCACGAACTCTACTGTCTACATGTACAGGCGTACAGCACTCCAGTATCAATGTTCATACTTAATATCCATTTCCCACATTATGTTAGGAAACTACAAAGATGGGTGGCATGAGTAAAGCCTTAATCTAGTATGTCATATAGTTATTGTGTCCTATTCCTTCATGGGGTTTGGTTTTAGATTTAACTAATGTGTATCACCCCTTTTCTTATGATTCAGTGCCTTTACCACTGTGCCTAGGTTGGTCTGTCAAGTTTTATACAATGCCAGGCTCATCTTGGAAAGTTGGAGAGAACCATAACTCATGCAACATTAATCACAGAACTACTTATACGCAGTGGGTATCAGCTATGTGTTCTGCATTTTTTTTAAGCAGAGGCGAATCTGCTGTCAATACTTAATTGTTTACTAGAAACAAGTGCTTGATTTTTTACTAGAAACAAGTGTTTTCTCCTTGATTTTACTCTGTAGATGACAGTGCTTCACTTGTGCTGCTTTGGTAATGACGGCTTGACAAGTTGGGAAGATATGCAACCTACTTCTGAGTTCAAGCACGGATCATGTGCCTTCCCCCTCTATGAGGTTGATAAGGCAGTTAGACATAGAAGATTCCACATCTATAGTTGGCCTTGAAATTTCTCCTATGAGTACTAATAATGCCCAAGTGCAAACACCAAGTGAGGAAGAGCAACTTGTTGATATTCCCCTCATAAACTCTCAAATTGATTTTGTCTTTGGGGATCAACCATGGAAATCGGGAGATCAAGAACGGCTAGTCAAAGATTGCAATTTGATGGTGCGAATTCCACATGTGAGGTCCCCAACGGTTTACGTGTACCTCCAAGCACACTTCAACAGTCAAATCAAAGGATGTGTCATGTTCAGCATTTTCAAGATCTATGCACAAGCTCAAGATCAGCCGACCAATGGAAAGTTCGTTCGATTGATTTTCGATCCAGGCGGACACTTACTGAACTCGAGGTCGAGTTCTTTCCAACCTGGGGAAAATGATGCAGTGTAGACATGATGGCCACATGTGTAGGGCCCACGTAGATTTAGGAATTTATTCTTATGTCATTAGTTTCTTTAAATATTGTAATTAGGATTAGGTTTTCATTTTATTTAGTTTCCTAAGTTAATTAGATTTCTTAGGCCCTAAGTTATCTTTATTATTTATATGGCATTGTAGTAAAGAATTATTTAGAGTTGATTAATGAAAGTTGGATTTTCCTATTAAGATGCGTCCTCGTTTATAGTCTCTATGGCGATTTATTGTGTCTTCGGACACGTGCTTTAGTACCCATTGTGCTTTTAGCACTTCCCATGCAAGCCCTAACCTAGGGCCTACATCAGTAAGGTTTTTTGATAAATTGTCCTGGGAAACTACCAGATTGAGATTAAGAATAAAAATGTGGGTGAATGAATATGAAAAAAGAAATACCATGACAGACAATTATTTCAGGAATAATAATGCGTAACTCTAACAGGCTTGTTTTAAAGTCATTGACTATAGAGATATCACTGTTCCTAGGTACTTGAGGCATTAACTGACCAGTTTTCTTTTCGTTTGTTTCCTTTCCAAACATATCAACTCTTCTAACTACATCTAGCCAGAAATAGTTTCATCTTCAGTTGTAAATATTTGGGTCTCCTGGAGTCCTTGACCTTAAGACACTTATTTTGATTGCCACTCTGGCCCCTTCTCCCACATCCAGCCTCTCTTTTATTTTGAAGATGACAAAAGTCTTTAGGAAAGTGAAAGGACTGTAAAAAGCTCATACTGAAACTGTACACAATCATTAGTATACAAGTCCTTGCAGATGCAAGTCATTCACACTGAAGGATCTAACCTTCATACTCCTTTTTAGTAAGTGGATCGGCTTCTCCATTTTGCGCTCTCAGAGTGTGCTTGGAAGATACATCTGTGGATGATAACATTCCTTTATCTCATATTCTCATTTAGTTAAAGAGATCCTCCATTCTTTGAATAATTCACTCTTCCTTCCACCCAAGCCTATGCGCTCCAGGTCCTCATTTTTAAAGACCCGAGTCAGAGTTTTGAAATAAAAGAAGGTTACTTTGTACGTTCTATTATTTTTTGTTTGTTATATTTGAGGCACCATTTTGTTATAAGCACCGTGTGAGTATACCCTGCATATTTTCCTGTTATTATGACTAGGGGGTTATTTATGGTCACTTCTCCGTCTTGATGATCTAACACATTTTACTAAAAAAATGTGATGATATTACTATATTAGTATGATTTGCAATTTTATTGTCTGTATTTTGTGTATGGATAGAAAATGATTTGGAGAAGCCAAGCAGCCCTTCTGTGAAGAAGACTGAAGAGCAAGGTGTCCTTGTGGTACATGAAGTTAAATGCAAGGTTTATGTGAAGGTATTTGTTTGTTAAAGACGATTTAAGTTATATATGATATATCAAGTTTATGATAGATGGTCCAATGTTTATGCTAGAAGTTGTGTGGCTTAACATAGAATGTTGTCAAGAGACTTTAGTCTATGCTGTAGGTGTTTTCTCAAATATTCGACTGAAGTGATGTCTTTTTGAGGGGCAACAGTAGGGAAGGGTTATGTGAGGAAAATATAAATGGTTGATCAAGAAAACATTTGATTATTCTTAGCATAGACTCTGATTCTTTCACTGGATGACTGCTTCCTTTTGTCTGTGTGCGTGGGTGCGTTTGTCTGTGTTTTGATAGAGGATGATGGAATATGGTGCAGTGACTTTTGAGTGGCCCATCTCACTGCCCTATTTTGAGACAATATGAGCAGATGGTGTTTTAACTGCTCATTATATTAATTGTAGTGGCATTCTAGTTGGAATTAAAAGTTGAAATAGCATATGAGCAGACAGTGCTTATCTGCATAATATATTAATTGGTGCCATCCTTGAGTGTCGTGTTAAATGAAACAGCACCACAGAATACATGTGGAGCAGACAGCAGTGCTGCAGTAGTATACACACACGCGCACACACACACACACTTTTTTTATAACAATAAATTTTATTGCTCCTAAGAAAGAACTGGACTGAAAAAGCCCAGCCCAGCCAAGAAACAATAACCAGGCAACTAAAACAAATTAAAAAAAAATAAAAAATGAAACAAAACGATCAAGCATTATTAATCACCCAAGGAACAAAATCATGAAGCACTTCCTCCTTGGCTAGACAGCAGTAGTATATATTGATACCTGTATTAATGCGGGATGGCCATTTAGAACAAGTTCCTAATGACTACCTCATAGACTTCAAATATGTGTCAAAAGCTTTTAGTGGTTTGTTACAGCAGTGGCTGACAGTTCAAGAAAAGGGGAAATGTAACTTTACTTTCATCAGGGTTTTTGTGGACTCATTTCACTGATTTCACATTTTTTGTCAAGTCAGGTATTTTTATTACATGTTCATGACTCCATTATTGATTTAGGATTCATATTGTCAGTTTAGCTGTTTGGACTCCATTCCTGATTCTTATGTCATTGTTTCCTTTTCATCAATTTAAGTTTGCAGTTTCAATTTCATTTTCTCAAATTATGACTATTTTTTTTCTTGCTAGAGGTATCTGTTCAGAGTTTAGAAATGATTGATACTTCAAACTCTATTTTACTTCCATATATGCAGCCAGAAAATCCTGCAGATGGGGCTTGGAAAGATATGGGAATGGGTCAGCTCTCTGTTAAGTGCAGAGAGGGTGCCAGCAAAGCTACGAAGGAATCTAAACCTACAGTTGTTGTTCGAAATGATGTATGCTTGCTTTTTTAATTTTCTTTTTCACACAAAAATGATAAACTTTATATCTAGATTTTCAGTTGACAATTATATTGCTTGCTGACAAGGAAAAAAGTAAATGCTAAATTACCTTGGTGACATAGCTTGCTTTAAAGAAAATTAATATCACGGGACAAATGTAAAAATGCACAACACCCTCACTTATTTGCAAGATGAGACCCTTTCTTTTTGGAAAGGAAAGGTTGGCAGCATGTTGCATGACTCCTGAGTTGATTTTAAATTGTTTAGACAACTAGGAATTGGATCGTATATCTTAATTGAGAAGTTAACTAGGGACCTTTCGTCTAGTGATTAGTAGGAACTGACTTTTTCATACACAACGGATAGAGAGGGAGGGTGAGAGTCGTGTATATTCTCACATACAACTTATCATTTATAATTAATATAGCTAGGGCATTACTGACGAGTTTTTCATTGATTACAGAAACCGGTAACCTATTTTAAAATTACAAAACACACTAGATACAATAAATTACGAAGAAATCCCTGAGAAAACAATATCCCTGAAAATTACAAAACACACTAGCTACGATAAATTACAAAACACACTAGATACGTTAACCTATTTTAATTGGTAACATGACTTTTCATTCTGCCATGGGCTCTGGTCCCCTTATTAGTCACTTTCTCACTAACAAAGTGACAGTTGTATCTCTGTGTCTACCATACACTCATGATACACGGGATTGGACGCAATATTGATGGCGACCGCATTATCACAATGTAAATTCATAGGAACAAAGGATTTAATGTTTCCCTGTTTACTTAGCTGAATCTTCAACCAAAGCAATTCACAGGTTCCATTAGCCATAGCATGGTACTCTGCTTTTGTTCTTGATATAGCAACTACAGATTGCTTCTTGCTCTTCCATGAAACTAAGTTATTAGCCACCAAGTTGCTATAGCATGTGGTGGACCATTTTATCAAATTTGGGTTCAGCCCAGTTCACGTCAGTATAAGCTGCAATATCAAGGTGCCCATGATAACTATAAAGTGTTCCATAGCACAAAACCCCTTTAAGCACTTGAGAATGCGATGCACTGCATTTAAATGACCAGTTCTAGGAGCATGCATTAACTGGGTAACCACACATTGTGTATGAAATATTTGGTGGAGTAATGGTAAGATAAATGACTAACCTCTAATAAGATTGGGGATCACTCGGCAACTCACCTCTGTCAACCTGTAGACGTTGATCCTTTCTTTTTTTGGGAAAGATTGACTGTATTTTATTAAAATAATAGAAGAGATGTCACAACACTGTATGGTAAGAGAGATATATACTGAACCAAAAGGACCTAAAGCCAAAAAAAAGAAAAGAAAAGGGTAGGGTCACAACAAAGACATCACAACACCTATACCCAGATGAGAACAACCAAAATCTCAAGGATTAGCGGCTGATCCAGAGGAAATAACTGAACTTCGATTCTTGATTCCTTCTTTCGCTAGACAGTCCTCCCCATTGGTGCTGCAATTAATATGAAGAAAGGAGACCGCCAATCTTCTAGCTAAGTCCTTCACTTTTTTTTCAAAAATATCCGCCAATTGCCACAGAGGACTAGCCTCACTTGAAGCCTGCCAAATAGTACAAAATGAGTCTCCCTCCGCCCTTAAATTATAAAAGGTTTATCTAAGTCCAGTCGAAAGGGCTAGAAGCTCAGCTTTATTAACTAAGCAAATGGCCAACTGGGCTAGAATATGAAGGAATAGAGGAAGATGGTGATTCTTTTTTGTGGGAGTTTCTACTGTCTTACGATCCATTTTATTTTTTTTCTCTTATTGGATCATGGGTATATTTTCATTGCAAAATCATATCCCTCTTCATGGTCAAACTACCTCAATTACCAAAAAATATCTCACTGTATGAAGTCCTAGATGTCAAATTCTTTGGTTAGAACTCAGAAATGATTTTAGACATTGTACTCCTTCTAACAAATAAGGTATGATCGCATTGACATATTGACATCTTTTGTAGCCAAATTGCACCATAGCTTGACTGAACTGCGCAAACCACACTCCCATGGGTTGCCGCCTTCAACTGAGAGGCCTTACCATCTTCATCTTTGGGAGAAAATCCTTGTGGATGATGCATATAAATATCATGCAAATTACCATGATGAAAAGCATTCACATTGCGATTTTCAAAATACCCGCCACTTTGATACGAAGAAGAAGTGAATTGGGGACTTGTTTGCTCTTAGAAAGCCAAAAGGAAAGTGAAGAGTAAAATGGGAGGGAGGGAGGGGCCCTCTCTTAGAGATGGCAACTAACGTGTTACTTAGAGATGGCAATGGGTTGGGTTTAAACAGGGACCTGCCCTGAGAGCTCAAATTAGTAGGAGCGGGTTTGGTAGTGTGTTGGTTGGGTTACGGTAGGGTATGACTTTCTGGACTCTTGACTCAAGTTGGGTTCAGGTTTCTGCTGTTCCTGACATGCCTTGCTCCACCCCATTTTTTTTTTCTCTACTTTATATATTAATAATATTTATACTCATAGGTTCATTGGCACAGGTGGTAGTGGGTAAGTGACACATTCTCCCAAAGTTTGTGGGTTCAAATCCTAACCTATAGAATTAATTTTTCATATTTTAAAACAAAAAGATCAAGCTCTAACAAACACTATCTGACCGAGCCATCCATCATTGGGTGGATTTGGTATCATAGACTATAAAAGCGGTTCAGGTTGGGTATGGGGCAGTGTATATGCCAATTGGGTCAACCTAAACCAGACTCGTTGTGTCCCTTGGCCGTTACTAACAAGTTCTTCAATAATTTTAGAAACCCACTAACATATTTCATTCCCCTATACAAAACTGTGAATTACAAATAGTCCCTTGAGAAAATATGTTAATTAATCTTGTTATTAAAAAAAAATGTTAATTAATCTCAACAGTTGGGAACTTTTATATATTGTTCCCTAGATTATCACTTCGGCAGACCAAAATGAAGCCCACACATGGCTTAAATATCTTCTCCTATCAATTATCAATCCCAGTTTATCTATCAATAGATAAATAAATAAAATAGTTAAGTTGTTTTATCTTGAGTAGAAGTGTTGAACTGGATGTTTGTTGTCAGCCTTTTTTAATTTGTGACATTTAGCTTCAAGTTGTGCACCAACATTTGACTTCTATGGTTCCTGGTAATTCAGGAATTTATTTTAATTAGTTTTTTGAGAGGTAGGGAAGAAAATGTTATTAACTATGAGAAAAGATTTCCTTTGTAAAGAAAGCACATTACTGTACAAAACCTCCTAGGAGGTACCAGATTTCCAATGAAAATGCAGACCTGTTGCCCACCCCACTCGTGCAGAAGGGATTGGATATCCAATTGCCTTTTTTATTTCATTTAATCTTTTTAATTCTGCCAGTTCCCTCCTTAGCTAAGGCATTTGTGTCTATATCTCACTCATAGTCTTTCTTGAAACTGATGATCACTGCCATATTATATCATGAAATTCTACTAGTGTCATTTGCATTTTGGTTCTTCGTATGCATATTTTAAAATTTATCCCACTATAAATTTCAACTTGTCAGCAAAATGCATTGCGATTTGTAGGCCTCTCCCTGTCTCTCTATATATATGTATTTGCGTGCATGCGTGTGTGAGGAATGTTATTCCAATGCATTGCCGGTCATGTGTTGTAACTTTGTCCATTTTCCTTATGTTATTACAGGTGGGGAAACTGTTGCTTAATGCTTTGCTATATCCAGGCATCAAAATGAATATACAGAAGAACACTATCACCACAATTTTCCATACTCTGGTAATTGCTAATGAAACTGAATTTTACAATTTAATTGTATGTTTTTACATTGCATAGTTCAAATATAGAATCTTATATCATCATTATGAAAGCCTTGTCTCATCTCTGTGGGGTGGTTCAACATTGGTCTATATGAATATTAATTAACCATTCACATATACCAAGAGTGTCCTCTGGATCCTGTAATATTAAGTTCAAAGGAAATCTTTCAATTTCAAGAGTCTGTTTGTTTGTGACTGGGATTTATGAGGAAAGGGAGGAGTTGGACTATGTTTCCAAAAAAAAAAAAAAAAAAAAAAAAGAGAAGAGGGAGAAGTTGGACGATCTTGGCAAAAGAAATGGAGCTAAGCATTTTCAAAAACAAAAATGAAAAAAGAAAAGAAAAGAAATGGAGCTAAGGAAATTGATCGTATGTGGAGAAATTTGATGGTCTCCACCTGTCGGTCTTTATTCATCCTTTTCGAACCTTATATATTGTATTGGACATATCTAATGAAATATGTTGTCACAAGCTGATGTGCTTTATGTCTAGAAGTTATATATATTGGCAGAATCTTTGTCGTATTTTACTGACTCTTACTGTAGGCTGCTGGGCAAGTGGGTGGAAATGAAGCAGGCAAAGATGCGGTTGCTGCAGCTCGTACATACTTATTAAGGATGAAAACGGTGGAGGAGACGAGTAAGCTGGCAGAGGCAATTAAAGAATATGCTCCAACAGCTTGAGAACCTCTTCAATCCGCAATTCCGCATCATTGCTCGCTGTCACATTATATTTATGGAGCTGGAGGACGAAATTCTGCAGTGATTAGTCGTAAATGATAATGCTTGGATTGGGAGCTGTTTCTAAAGAGAAATATGCTTGGCAACCGTTCTATTTATTTATTCCAAAGGATTTTCAGAAACAGATAATATTGGGCTAGGTAATGCCCACAAGAAGGGCAGTCTTACATCAAGCCCTCTGATTAAAAGATGTTTACATGAGTACTGTTCTTGTAACAATGAAACGATAGTAATCAAATTTTGCTTGATGTGCTTTGATTATTGTGTAATTTCATTTGGTCATTGCTTCATGAGATGCTTGGGTTTTATTTTTTGCGGGGTGGGAGGGTGTTTTGGGGTGGGGCCTGAGTACCTCACAGTGCGTGTTTTACTTTAATAGGTGTAAGATCTGGTCCGTTTGCAGATGGAACAGTCTACTTCATGTGCATGCTTATGTTGTCATCTCTATGGTTTGAGCCTTGGCATGCTATTGCAAGTGCATATGCTTTTACAGTCAGGCCCGTTTCATTATTTGGAAATAAATGGGAATGGATAGAAGATGGCATTTGGATTGGCTAGTTCAGAAAATATTTATTCTCTGCCTGGAGGTTGTTTGTATTCTTTTTTTTATGAAATAAACTGGATTTAATTTCCTTCCTTAAGTTTGATTTATGAGAGAAAAATGCGACATGGGCCATTTCTGTATCCTTCCATTAATCTGAGAATTTCCCTTGGAAATCAGGAATCCAGTATTTTGCTTTGATGCTCGTTTCTTTCCATTTCAGTGGATCCTAACAGCACCTTTGTTGTAGTCTATGCATTGTGCACTACTGCCTGCAGGCAGATATCACATTAACACCAGGATCCTCTTTTTAGGGTCCTGTTCATGTTGCAGAGGTCATGCCAATATGCTATGAGTATCTCCAGCCCATATAAATGGAAAAAATGATTAGTTAATCAAAATGCTGCTCAAATTTCAGCATGTTTTATTTCGTAGTCAGGGAGTATATCAAGTCAATTTGTAAACTTCAGCACCAGCTTTGAATTAATTCAACACTTGCTTCTGTCTCTGACATCTGCAACTTCTCTCTCTGTGACTTACACTTTTAAGAGGGTTATCACAATCACTAGGCATAGTACTTGAATTGAGATCATTTCGTTTGAATTGGACGAAATGACTTGGTTCAGTATCTACCCAACCAAGCCACCACCTATAAAATATTTGTCTGAAATTTGGACTTATTCATTAAGCAAAAAAAAAAAGAAAAAGAAAAAAAAAAGGACTAATTCAATAAAAATCTGTCTCAATTTCAAAATTGTTGATTCCAAACAGGCCAAGATTTCTGCTTTCAGCTGAATCTTGCCTGACCATTAAAACAAATTTTTTTTTTTTCTTGGTCTCTTGGAAATGATTAAGGGATTTTAGTTCTCCAAAATCCTAAATATATATATATATATAGTTTATTTTTGTAGGATTCAGTTTACTAGTGTGAAGGCCTACTTGTTCTTTAAATATATGTAATTTATTTTAGTTCCTCACTATTTTTTTCAAATATATGTGTTTTTTAACCATCTTTTCGAAACAAAACTCCAAATTGATACGCCAACATGCTGAATCAGCCCAAAAATTTATATCTGGAATCAAATTGAAACAACATTCAAAACGAAAACGAACTACTATGCCACAAGGTCCACCCAACATGGCTTCATATTGTAAGAAACAATTCATAGGAGATTTTTTCATAAAATCCTCTATTAATATATCAACTATTAACCAATTACAATGATTCATTATCATGAATTGGAGAAGAAATGAAGAGGCTTTTAAGGGGTCTTCGGATGTTTCTATCTAGTTTGATTGCAATTAACAACATATGTTCACACTCTAAGCTGTTCATGAGTGTTTCATTTGCTGTGAAAATTAAAGACAATGCTTTACCTTTACAGTTGTAGTGAATATAATAGAACTATGTGAAAAACTTTAGCTAGAGGTAGTAGAGATAGAAATGTTTGCATTCAAGTCCGCAAGGCATTCAGTTGGTAGGCCAAGGAAGGAATTCATGAGGACATCATCAATGGGATCCACAGTTGCCACCCCAACTAGCCTGCACTTTCCAACTCCATCTAACCTCTCCCCTGCCCCTGCTTTCATCGCTCCCCTTGACTCCTCCGATGTCAAAACTGTTGCTACAAACAGAGGGGGAGCTCTATAGATATTCCCAACAGAGAACAAAAACTTGGACTTGAATTCCAGATCAACCTGTGGCAACCAAACCATGAAAAACTTGTGAAAACAATGAAATCTTTAGGCCCTGGTGCATTAGGACACTTCACAGTGTCACATGTACTTTCCAGTCTATTTTTCTTACCCTTGTTACTTTGAGATACCAAGTGAGGATCAAAAAGTTCTATTGATTCATTTTTCACCTAGTTTTGATTGTTCCAATCACTTATTCAATTATGACAAAATTCAACGAGAAATTATTGAGTAGTCTATTTCCTTTTGAATGATAAATATCCTTGAAAGAAATACCTCAGAACTGGTAAGGAATTCAGTTTTGTGTGTACAATTTAATTCCATCTTCTTGAGTCCTACTTTGCCACAATGGTAATGTTATAGTGTCCTTTGAAGCATAAATGCGATAGATGCATGGGCTCTTGTGACCGTGTCATATTTGTTTGTTTGTAGGGGTGAAAACTCATGATGGGGAATTTACCTGTCCAGTTCGTTCATTGATTACTCCTTGGAAGAGCTCGGGAACAATTTCGATCTTTAGAAAGGGCGGCAATGGCAGCCCCAAGAACCTTGTTGTTGCACTCAACAAGGGTGGAATGCAGAGTGTTTGCAGGTCAAAAGAGACCGAAATTTCATCGGTGGCAGCGTTCTTTGTCCCCGTTGCAGTCCCTGATCCTCCTTGTGCATTGTAGTCAAAGTTGGGATATCTAGAGATGCCAAGCTTGCAACCCCCAAGAGTCTGGAACTTTACATTGTAAATTCCAATTTTCTTTGGGTCTTGACTGGTTGTGGTGAGGGGTTCTTGTGAATATTGGTTGTAAGTAGAAGAGGAGGTAATGATATGTGTTTTGTTCTTTGGTTGGGTGGTAGAGAGTGAGGGCTTGATGATTGCTTTTGTTGAGAAACAAAGGAGAATTGGAGGTTTGGATGGGTTTAGCTTGCACCCATTTGAAAGGAGAGAGTGAATGGAGAGAGCTGGGGTTGGGTTTTGATTTGGAAGAACTGTTGTCTTGAACTTCATGGAGAGGAAACACAAGTTTTTGTTTCTGAACGAAATTGGAAAAATATTGGATGAACGAAGTGTGAGGTAGCAAAGCAACTTGTTTTAATGACCTTATCTCAGACTCCTTGTGGAGTAGTTTAGTTGGCTACCCTTTTTCCCCTACTCTCTTTCGTTTTTATTTGCCTGTGCTCCCTTCCTTTTTACCTATTTCTAGAAAACCCCCTGAAAAAATGTTATTTCCTTTCCCCCACTGATGATGAGGGTATCCCATGGTATTTTTACCCAGCAATACTATTCCACGGGCACACGCATGATCCCACAACACATGCGTATCAGGTAAGTATAGGGTAAGACTGGAATATAAGACGTGAGAAACAAACACAGACCTTACGCCAGTAAACCATGAAATGTTAAAAAACCTCCCTTATCCCATGTAACGGGTTTTTAAGGAAATTACGAAGTGCATTTTTTTTTTATAAATACCAAAATATGCTTACTTTTTTCCAAAAATCCTACTCCAGAATGATTCTCAATTACAAAGTGCAAAATTGAGCCCCTTTCAGAGTTGGATGATTGTGATTGTTCCATCATGATTCTTGATAATATAATACAGAGTACAGACTATCAAAAACTAAGAGATCCCTTGATGGTCGGACTGTTTTGACCCACCACTTCAATTGGAATTACCATGGGCCTATGGAATATAAAATAATCAAATAAATATAAACGCTTCCAGCAGAAAAATTTGAGCACAAAAATAATTCAGTTTATAGTAAAATCACCGGTCTCAGAAACCCAAGGCTAGGCTATAAATAAAACCCAATTTCACCACTGCTCCAAGAAATTTAGGCATGGCTCATTTTTGGGCCCAATAGATTAATCAGGTTTGGGTCCAACAGAATCCATACTTGATTGCCAATACACCAAATGCATTGCCCGATTGATAAATCAGGTCTCGTACAGCATGTAATGTAGTTGTGGTTCGTGGCTGGTATATATTTTTTTTGTACTGGTGCACCTTTGACAGGTTGTTTTGTTTGGCATTTTTGAGCTCTCTTTAGTGAAATTTTACTGTTACCAATCTTAAAAAAAATTTGTTTGATAAATCAGGTCTCGGCCAGACAACCCATTTATCGAAGTGGACACACTGCTCAGGTCCAGGTTCAAGATCTTAAAACTCTCCTACAATGGATAATTTTGAGGCCAGTGGCAAGGACGTCCAACTGACTAGGGTCAGTGCCCTGACTGAATGCGAAGGGAGCACGAAAAAGGCCATCACTGAAGGTAAGAGAAGAATGAGAGCATAGCCAAGGTAAGACAAGAATGAGAGTATAGCCGTCAGTAGAATTATGGAATATCCATTCCTTTTCTACGAGGAAAAAATGCAATCAAACCCAAGTGGCTAGAACTCCTCAAATCTTGCCTTCAAAAACTTGTTTCAGATGCATGGAACTTCCAGGATCCTCAATTTCTCACAGAACTTTTGAGGTAACAGGCACGGCCAATAGGAAAATCACCCGGTGCAGTAACAGTAGCAACTCCCACTCCCCCAAAATAATCAAAGAGAAACTGAAAATGGCAATTGCAATAGAGAACACACCCACAAGACCAGTTGGAAATTCCTAGCAACCAAACCAAACATCAAGTTACATGAAACCGCTCTCCCAATACATCACATCAAGCTGCTTGGATGACCTGGACGAGGCCATTGCAATTCAACAAACGAGGGAAGATCTCAGAGATGGGGCAGTAGGAAGATGAGTGCATGATGCCCAACGAATGACTGACTCCGTCACCATGACATCCAGCTGCTCAAACTCCCCGAGACCGATGGTTCGGTTCCTCCGACTCTGCATACCCAATAGTCCTCTAGAAGAGGTTGCCCCTCCTCTTCGAACATCAGCTGTTTTATCCTCATTTTCTCTTATCCTGCTTCCGCCACAAGCAGAAGTATCCATCGACATAAAGAGTTTCTCAAAGCTTGAGCCTGCAACTCAAACAGAAAGCAGTTGAAATTGGAGTTTCCAAACAGAGTTTACTATGACATGTTTGTTTGCATAAACTACATAGGAATTGATGCCATGAGGTTTTAAAAATGAAGATTCAAGGTGAATATACAAAAATGACCATGATAACCTCCTCTTTAATGGAAAGTGAATCAAGGGAAGATGGGAAATGAATACCCAGTTGTCACCCTAATAATTCAAATCCTAGGAAAGTCAAAGGTCCCATCTACACTGCTACCTTATATCCTTCACCTCTCACCACAAAGCATTTACACTTTCCTCTTTACTAATCTTTCAGTGGAGCTCATTTGACTACGATTTACTATGTATTCTATTGCAAACAAATAGGCCCTTTTAAATAAAAAGAAAACAATGCATGAAATGGCCAAAAAAAAATATCATTTCCAGTGAAATCTTCTACCTGTCTGAACTGCATTAAGATTTGATTTTTTGGCTGCCAAAGAAGATGAGTCTTCTTGTTCCCTTGGAGAAGATGGGCTGAAAAATGCAAAGCTTGGCATTGAAGAAATTGGAGAAGAAAATCCTGGGCTGTCGGCTTCACAAGAACTACGGAACGAGAAGCCGGCAGACATTGAGCAAGGGGTGGCATCGACGAGGAAGGAAGAAAAAGAAGATTTGCAGGTAAATACAGGTGAAAGAGCTGAATGGACGTCTTCAGGAAGGGGGGACCCAGAGCTGAAACTGACGTCACGGTTTGCAGCAAAGGCAATGGTTGAGAAAGACCCACCACCTAGTTCCAACTGTGTACAGTTTAAGTTGCCGTCGAATGCTTCTTCCAAAAGATGCTCGCAATCTTTTATCCAGGAATGATCTACACAAAGGAGAGATGAAAAAAAAACCTAGTTTTCAGTGAAAATCTTCATTGCAAACTCCCCAACTGGAAGGAATAAAATTAATGCAGATTAGTTGTTTGAGAACCACAAGGGGCCCCACTTCTCACGAAAACTTCCAAGCGGATATTTACGAAATTCCTCTTGTTTGTCTTAGTTAAGAGAGAGAATTTCCTACTTAGTTAGGACTCTTAGTTAATTTAGCTTCTTTAGATCCGTAGACCTAATTAAGGCTTGTCATTTCTTTTTATTGTTAGGTTTGACAAATTAATTGATTTCAATAAAAAAGATTTGAAGTACTGTTCGTTTTCGAAAACAGATATCTGTGCATTGTGTGGCCATTTCTGAGTTTTCTTTGTGAAAGCTTCATGTGTAGGACTGATGCAGGCCTGAAGGCTCCTGGCCCAATTCCCCCAAGCTCATGGACCAAACACATCGTCAAGAAAGTAAACCCAAAAGGACGCCCACAAGGGGTCTTTACTTCCACTACATGTTTCTAGCAATAGTGGTTGATTTCTATTCGAGTTCTCTTTCCTTGTTTTAGTTTATGATACTTGGATACTTGTACATGCCCAATGTATCCGTGTCGGACCAATATGACACCAGTATTGGTACCTGATACTGCACCGATACTTCTAGGTATAAATCTAGCATATCCTGCTTACCAGTCCCTTATTTCATATATTTCTTTTAATTTTCTTACTTCTCAACATAAAAAAATGTTAGAAAGGAACATAAACAAAGATAATTTAATTAATTCAAAAGTGATCTAAGAAAAAAAGAAAAGAAAAGGACATCCATATCAGTGTCCTAGATTGTCAAAAGTGCAGTCATACCCATGATCTCTATAAATGTGTCCGTACCCGTATCCATATATGGGAATCATAGGTTTTAGTCATCTAAAAGTGTTAAGTCTATTTATGCTATTTAATAGGCTAATTTAGATTTGGATTTTTTTTTCTAAAACGGGAAAGGAATCAGTAGTTAGGCTATAAAAGCCTTAAAGCGTGGCTTATGGATATATTATATATATTATTATTGGAATAAAAGAGGTTTCTTTGGAAGAATTCTACAAAACTTGAACATTCTTATTCCATATTTAATGAAACTCTTTTTATTTGAGTTCATGCACCTATAGTTTAAAATATCTGTCTACCTCTGAATGATCAATGCCCTTAGATGAAGTCCAATCATTCATGGAACACTGAAATGACAGCTGATCATCTGCTACAGGCGTCTAGAACATAGATCATATCAGACCTCCCAACAGGCTCTATATTTCCCTGAATGAGTTTCCAACAAGTTGATGTGCAAATCCATGGTTGTGTAAATAACAGGTCAGTTCGTCGTTATTTAATTGGAATTTAGCAATATATAAGAATGAGTATATGACTTGATTTTCCCATTCAAGTTCCAAAATCAACCCAAGCTACATTAAATTTGGGTCATGTTTGGATTACGTCCAATAAGTCCTACATCAGATTTGGCAGAGCAAGTTCTGATCTCATCAAGATGATAGAAAACACATTTATTTTCAATGATAGGGAAAATCCATCCACAAAGCCGTTGCTTTATTCATCAAATGGACAAACCCAACCATTTAAATTATGGAGAAAAGATTAGGCTATATTAGAAGCAGCATTTAAAGAAATCCATGATTGCCTCAATCGGTCAAAAGAACATGCAAATAAAATGTTGCAACTTGTAAAGGTGGCAACTAATCGTCCTCCAACTGATAATGCCCATACAATGAATCCTGAGCCAGTGGATCCTATTGCAAAAAAAGATAAGACGGAGGAAAATTCTAGTATGGGTTTTGAAATAAAAATCAACAAATAATGATGGATGATCAATTGGAAGCCAACAATCTAGAAGAATGAAAATGAAGGTGAAGCGGATCTATCATCACAGTATATCATGATATCAAATTTCAACCAAACAAATCAGATGAGTTTGGCACAATTGATTTCTTTGTGGGAGACTATGAGCAGCCTCATGTTATTCAATAGATGATTAGATCATGTTTGCATGCGAACTGAGTGAATGAATGGATGCAGATTTCAGATAAGCTCGTCATATTGGATGTCTTGAGAGATCTGATCATTTAGTGGCAGCTACAATCTGATTGAACGAAAGAACAGAAGATTCAACCATTATTTGTATTCAGGATGGAAGATCAAAAGAATTAAAATTGTGGATTATTGTCTTGGTGCCTCTAATGTTTGATCCAATACAACATTGGAGAGACTGGCAAGCTTCATTTCAAGCAAGTGGGAAAGATACAAGCTTGAAAATATTGGCCCAATGCAACCAGGCACATGGCCCAAACACATCTGCAAGAAAGTAAATCCAAATAAGACACCTACAAGGGTCTTTACTTCCATCACCCGTTTTTAGCAAGTGGTTGAATCTATTCAATTTCTCTTTCTTTATTTTAGTCATCTAAATGTGTTAAGATTATGTTTATGCTATTTAATAGGATCGTGAGGATTTGGATAAACTTGGGAAAGGAATATGTAATTAGGCTTTGAAAGCCCAATTTCTCTTTCTTTATTTTAGTCGTCTAAATGTGTTAAGATTATGTTTATGCTATTTAATAGGATGGTTAGGATTGGGATAAACTTGGGAAAGGAATATGTAATTAGGCTTTGAAAGCCTTAAAACATTGTTTATGGAGATAGACTACGATTGGAATAAAAACAAAGGGTTTCTTTGGAAGAGTTGTATAGAAATTGAATCTCCTTGTTTAAATCTTTTATGAAACCTTCTCCGCGGAGCTCACACACCTATATTCTAATACATCTGTCCACCTCTTGGATGATCGACACCACTTAGATGAAGACCCAGACACCTATGGACCACTAAAGCGATGGTTGATCACCTACTACAGGCATGTAGAACATAAATAATATCAGATCTTCCAACATGTTCTACATTTACTCGTCGGCCAATGAGATTCCAACAAGTTAACATGTGCAAATCCATGGTTGTGTGCATGGTTCAAATTATTGACCAATACCGGTTTGTATCAGCCGATACGTACCAGTATTGGCCTATATCAGTTCAACATCGGCCTGCGAATCGGTCGAGGTCTCCTCTCAGCAAAAAAAATCCCCATATTTTGAAATTTAAAGGCTGATATATCAAACTATCGGCTTGACTGATATATTCAGACAATGTTTAAAACCCTTTTTTTTCATTTCCCATTTTGTATTTCAAAATATTGGCAGACAATGTTTAGTTAACGTGTGCAAACTCATTCTTTCCTCCTTCCAAACATATTGATGCTACCCTTATTCTTTCCCAACACCTATTTCACTTTCAAGCCATCAAAAAGTTTTATTTTTAGCGGATTTCATTCGGGAAAATCATATACAACTCTACAAAGGTGAGTATTATGAGATTTTTTTTATTTTTTATTTTTGGAAATTTTTTCTAAAGATTTATTTAGAAATAGCTTAGAAATGAGGATTGCATGCTCTTTCTGTTGTGAATACATTTCATTCTCTTTTATTTACACATTTTAAGGCTAGATCCACTAATTTGGGTTTTGAAAATTGGGATTTTTGTTGAAATCTTATAGATATTTGCAAAATAGTTACTGAAATTTGTTTGGAGTGTGTTTAAAATGCTTGTGGCTTCTTAGTTTGGCATAAATCTATTAAATAATGAGTTAAAGCTTTAGTTTCTTAAATTTAATGCTAATAGATAGCTCATATGTCATAATTATGATTGCATTTCATAGAATTTGCAACATTTCAACTTATTTTAGTATATACATGTAAATCTATTTAATTGTAAATAAAATTTATACAATTTCGGATAAGACAACATAGGATGTTATGGCTTAGGAGGACCGATATTTTTCATTTCTAGTTGTTACTAATAGGAAAAAAAAAAAAGAACATTGTTTTCCAGCATTTTACAACATTAATTTTTTGGGGTAAAAAAAATTCATGCCATAACTGACTGCAAACCGCAACTTATATTGTATCGATTTTTGGGGTTAGCCTATACTACAGTTTTAAACCATGATTGCGTGAGTGACAAAGAATTAGTTTGTTCATGTTGGAATTTATATATATATATATATATATATGGGGAGTATTCTTATACATACTTCCCTCACCATAGGGTGAGAGACACTTCCCTTTTTGGGAATTTTCAAGTACAAAAGGGAATTTTCAAGTACATAGGGTGAGGTACACTTGTACTTGAAAATTCCCAAAAATGGAAGTGTCCCTCACCATATGGTGAGGGAGGTATGCATAAGAATACTCCCCTATATATATATATATATATTTGAATGGCTACTTTTATTAATAGAAGCAAGCAGTACAAGAGATGAGTACGGACAAACTAAAACAAGAGAAGAGGAAAACAATAAAGAAAAAGGCCGGAGCCCAAATACAGATCACCTAAGGCCATGTATAAGAGAGGGCGAACTCCTTCCAGCGTAGCATTATTTGATCTATGGAGTATCCTCCAAAAGAGGGGCTATGGATACCGAAAGAGCCACTAAAAACTTAATTTTCTCCACCAAGCCCCTGACGCCGGATTCTATCCCTTCAAAGCATCTTGATTTCCTTTACTTCCATATTATGTAAATCACTGCTAGAAATGATAATCCCCACAGTTCTTTACCTCTGGGGGACCCGATTGGATCCTTCCAAGCATGGAAGAGCTCTAGGAGACAGAGAAGGTCCCATCTTAAAATCTATCAAGAATGTCTATTTGCAGTGATTTTCCAATCTAATAACGAAATCAGCCCAAGCCACATTAAATCTGGGTCAAGTTTGGATTGGGTACAATTTGTCCTTCATCATGAGGCCCCATCCCTTGGGAGTGATTCCTTGGCCTAGGTGTGGCAGTACATCATCATACCCCATTGAGATTAAGAGTCTTGTTTGGCATTCCTGTGATTGTTTCTGCATAAATTGCTTAATAAAAGGAAAACATTGATGCGCAGGATCAACATTCAGTAAAAAGGTTACTTTATAAGTCCCTACATTTAACTTGTGGTTCATTGGACGTCCACACTCCTTTTTATTTGGATTCCATCAATCAGTCCATAGATGAGGCTGTGTTTAATGAATCCCTTGCTGGATGACTGTCTTTCTGGTTTGAAGATCAGGCAGGAATCTGTCGTACCAGTTATGATTGGTGTCCTGCATCAATTGACTGTTGTACTTGCTGCTGTTAAGCAATCCAGTTGATAGTACAGCATTGTAACTTATAATGAAGAACCCCATTGACCGTATAGAACACTGGATCTGTCAGCCACTATGTTGGTCAACTCCATTGTCAATACTCATGTGTTTCAGAGTAGTTCAAACAAATTCTAACAGCCACATGCATGAAGCAACAGTGAGATCTTCCGGAGTATTATCTTTGACTCGAGTATTATCTAATGCCAAGCCATCTTTCAGTGCTGGACCTTGGGCCTTTTGTTTACTATCATATGCTGATAATTAAACCTGGTGCTGGATTTTTCTTGCTACCGAATGGGTTTTTATGACTTTTGGTTCGGGTTTGAAATTTAACATTCGTGATCTCCTGGAATTGGCCTGCTTCGGATGCAGTTTACCTGAATCAACCTGGACTAACATCAGTTGGGTCTTGACTCGGGGAAAACTTGATTTATACTGAACAGCCTTTTTTTTAATAGTAAATATTGAACTGGCTCAGACGCAATTTATACTACGCCAAATATCCATTAAAGTTCAATGCGGCAACGGTACTTATTATTCTGAAAATCGAAATCGTAATGCAAATCATTCAAGGGATTGAATCAAATCATGTTGTAAATCCTATCATGAATCATAGCATTTTTTCTTTGTCTTGTAAAAATTGAAAAATAAAAATATAAAAGATATGTAATGAAATAAATTATTCACCTACATAATCCGGCCATTTTTCCATCCATAGAAAAATCAATACATTCACAAATAAGACTATGATACAAACACATGAAAAACATCATTGACATATATTTATATATCATAAATGATATATGCATGGATGCTTCAATATATTTAAGACATCAATGTTACTAAGAAAAACAATTTGCAGTATCTTCTTTTTTCTTTAAATAAAAAAAAATCCAAATCATCAACGTTATGATTGAATTAAAAGAAGTATTTTTTAATGGTTGAAGTAAAAGAAGTATTTACGAAGAAAAAAAAATGAAAAATAAAAACATAGGACCAAGCCCTTAAGTTCAGTCTAACGTTCCTGTCACATGTATATTCCATATTTATATTTGAAACAACCCCAACATCACAAAAATTCTTCTTCTTTTTTTTTTTATAATGAACATAACAAAAATTCTTAAGAGATTATTTAGTTAAAAACAGAAAAACAAATAAAAAATAAACAATTATTGATATTAGTCATTCGGCCCTGACTGCTTCCAAGTAGAAGAATCACTTGAATAATAAGATGCGATAAAACAAGTATTGCAACTTAAGATTCACACTTGAATCCTAAAATTCACCAGTAAATGAGATTTATTGCATATATACGAATCTATTTCCTTAGAACTTGATACAAATCGCAGGATTCAGAATGCATAATCATAGGATTGTAACAACTATGGCGGTATCCATAAATAGAAGACAGCAGAAAACATGATACAAGCAGAGTATTATTACTGCATTTATGTCCATCATGCCATAAACAACCTGATAAAGCATACATCGAGAGAGAAAAGATAACTAGCATGTAAATATCAAGCATAGAACAAAAGAGGGAAAATATCAATATATGTGTATCATAAAGATTTCTCATTTCCTAATCTGGAGTTAATATTACCATTAAAAAAAAAAAAAAACTGAAGTTAATATTGATATACTGTCCTGAGCTGGTTGACTTTTAATTTTGAGTTAATTATAAGCCAAAATTTATAAGTTGCTAAAGGGGATCAAGAATTTATGGACATCAGAAAATAGAGCTTGTGTATGAAAGCATTAGAAGAACCACAATGGTGGAAGAGTGGACGCGTAATGTTAACCATGGACATTCTTAAAAAATCAGCCATCCATGGTGGGACCCCGACATAGACAACATGTATACAAACCATGAACTCAAATACGGCAAGAAGGGTGAATAAGGTATAGAAACCGCACAATTGATGCAGACGACTCTACCTATAACCCAGAAAAACTAGTAGATAGCTCAATAGACAAAAATTTATTCTAACAACATTACATCAATCAAGCTTACCTAAAACCTGCGCAGCAGTGAGCCTTTGAGTAGGATCAGTGCAAAGCATGCCCGTAATTAAGTCCTTTGCAGATACAGATATGTCATCCCAAGGATCAGATGGAAATCTCAAATCAGCAGCCCTGACCGCATCAAAGATCCTTGACTTAGTCTTCCCCCAGAAAGGTGGCATTCCACTTAGAAGAATATAGAGTATGACACCTGCACTCCATACATCAGCCGCCTGATTGTAGCCCCCAGAGAGTACTTCAGGGGCAATGTAAAATGGGCTCCCAACAGTCCCATGCAAACTCTGACCTGTCAAAACACAAACAACATTTTACAACACAGACAATAACAATCACAACAACCCCACAAAGAAGAAAAGAACACAACAGCATACCTTGTTTGATATAGGTTGCAAGACCAAAATCTGCCAATTTAATGGGAGATGATGATGACTTTGTAGCCAGTAAAATGTTCTCTGGTTTCAAATCCCTGTGAACCACACCATTATCATGGCAGTACATCACAACTTCCATCAGATGTTTGAACAGAATTCGTGCCCGGGGCTCAGGAAACCGCCCATGCTTTTCTAACCGGTGGAAAAGCTCCCCACCAGCACAAAGCTCCATCATCAGATGAACATAATTCTCCTCCTCATAGACCGCCTTGAGATCCACAACATTGGGGTGCCCCGACAGTCTAGTCATTATCTCAATCTCTAGCTTCACACTGCAAATATCATCTGGTGTGACCAATCGGTCCTTCGCAATGGATTTGCAAGCCAAAATTTCTCCAGTCATCTTATCTGAACACGCTCTGATGATCCCAAACTGCCCCCAGCCTAATTGCTCTCCCAAGTGGTATTGATCCTCCAATTTCGAAGTAAGATCTGAGCTGAGGATGGTATCATTCAATCCAGGGACTTTGTAGCAGTTACACGACGAGGTTGAGAAGGACCTACTGTTGCTCTTGGCAACAGCCATAACAAAACTCAAAATCTCTATGATAGAAGAACCAAATCACTCAATCAGTTCCACAAAAGACAAATAGAATCAGCATCACCTTCCCATCCTCTTCTTGATCCTCTCTCTACAACCCCAAAGCCCCAATCCACACTCTATCCATTCCTATTTTCAATTGTGTGAAAGGAACTCAAATACAGGTCACAAATTCTATAAATTATTTCAAAGCCAACAGCTTTTGTCTGAATTCCACCTTTTCTCAAACACCCATTGGCAGAAAGCTCACAATCGAAATTTACAGTCAAACCCAACTTTCTTAGGACTGACTATACAAATTCAAGATTCCGAAGTCAATACGCAACAAAATTTCTCAACCCCCCAGCAGTTGGAATTCTCCCACAGCCAACAAATGTCGTGAGCAATACGAATCCAATGAAGCTCCCGGAAAGAAAAACCCTAACGAGAACCCCAAGATGCCTTCATCTCCATGTCTCCCAAAACCCCAACAACACGGCAGAGATCACCCACCACCTGATGCCTAAACCAAAACAGCATTCTCCAACTTTCAGATCAAGCGGTTCGATTCCAAAATCCACATTTTTTTTCTCTTCTAAACAAAACGAAAACGACAAAAAGATTGCTTTTTTCACAGCGAATCCAAACACCCAAAGCTCCAAAGTTCCAACAAAATTCAAAAAACAAATCCGAACGTTGAAAACTGAAACAAAAACCCTAAGTTTTAACGATCGCGTTAACGGAAAACAACAAAAAAAACCAGACCTAGGAAGATCAGCTCAGATTCCAGAAAAGGCAAAGCACCAGATCTGATCACGATCGCGATCACGATCACGATCACTCCACCGAAGTAAAGAAAGAGAATAATAAAAGCTCAAGCTTTCGTATCGGAATGCGGCTCCGAAATATCGGTCCCCGCCTCCGATCCCGATCCGAAAAGAAGTTCCAGACTCCGTTACGACAAGATCAAAACAAGAAGAGAGAGAGAGAGAGATACCTGAGAAAACCGGTGTAGAAGATGTGCGTTTGCTACACCGAGTTTCTGCTGCTCGTAGCAGGTTCTCCGGAGGGGTTAGCGGCTATTTGCTACCATCTATTTGAAACTGAGACATGATGCATAGTAATTTATGTCTTCTGTGTAAGCTTTCCCTGTGGGCAGAGCTGTAGAAGGCGGAGAAGAGACTTGTCTGCGAAGAGAACGGGGGAAAAGGTGTGGATTTTGTGGATTGCTACGGACTACATTGTCCTGCGTGTACACGTGGCATGCTGATTCGCTGTCCATTTGTGTGGGGCCCACTAGTTACAGCTGTATGTTTGGTGATGTGAGGGGCCCATGTTGTTTGAAAAACATTCGAAAATTGGTTTCGTCTTTTTATTTTTGGAATGAGTGGGATTGACTGTCTTGGCACGACCCCAAGCTCGATTGATCTAAAATTAGAGGTTAGGGTCTGTTTGTTTTGCATGGGATAAATAGGAGAGGACTAAAAAAAGTTATAACGGCTAAATTTCTTACTTTAAAGCATGTTTGGATGGAACACAAGAAATAAGTAAAATAAAACTGTAGGGGTAATGTGGCACCTCTCTTTACTCTATTCAATTAATCAAAATTTTATGTCAGCCAATCTATTAATTACTTCACCCCACTTTCTTTTTTTTTAATGAAAATTGCTACTCTTCATTTTCATCTTATTTTATTTTAAAAAATCAAACCCATGTAAAGTAATTAAATACTTATTTTATTTCAATCTACTCCATTTTAATTTTTTCTAAATATGAGATTTACTCTACTCTTACTCTATCCGTCTTGAAAATTATCAGGCTCTTTAAGGTAGGAATTTGCAAAAGTTGGGTTCGGTTCCATTAGGTTTGTATTAGGTTGGAGATTTTTTTTCTTGGGGATGATGGACGCTCGCAACTTTTTTTTTGTTTTTTCTTGCTTTATGAAACTTATGCGCTCTACTCTTACACCCATGACCCTCTTTGATAATTTTGGGGGAGCTAGGACTACAAAAGTCTCAACGGGATTTAAGGGCGCAAAAAATATTATCAATATGATTATTTGTTTAGACATATTTACACATATGTGCTGCACATGACTAATATTCATGTATGATGGTGTTGGTTTGTGCTATCATGTACAAATAAGTTGCCGAAATGAAGATATTTTGAGTCCCAAATTTACATACCTGATTCCCATGCGAAAAGGCAACAGTACAGAGCATGTAAACCGAAAACCCCACCCTGTTGAGTGGTGCAGTGGTGCTTCGATACAAATACGAATCTATGTCTCTCATATGTAAAATCTATATTCTATTCCCATACAAAGGCTAGTTCCTTTTATGATAGAGTCAACTGTACGCAAGAACCTTGCCTTGGGTACTTGAGCAATGAATTGGATTAGGTGTCCAGAATCATCCAATCCATTTGTTTATTTTTCAAAGTTGCAAGCAAATTGACGTGGGGTCCATGATTAGGACCGTTACAGTTAATGGACATTGGAATGGACAGAAACCCAATTTTGTCTTTAGGTCCACTATGTTACACTAACGTTTGACAATGATTTTGCCTCCCCTAGGAGGGACGACAGTGGGACACATACGCCCACACTACATCCTGTGCATAAAACATAAAACGATTCACTCTTCACTATTCGAGGGAATCGAGGGAAAGCAGCTGGATTAAATTTATAATAATTCTTATCTTTGTAATAAGATACGAATTAGATAGCTTCTTTGTCTCTCCATACAGTCCCTCAACCCGGTGGTGGGGGTGGGGGGAATAGAGGGGGAGGGGGGAAGAAAGAGGAAGAGGGGGAAGGTGAGGAGGGAGATCCGGGGGAGGAAGAGGTGGGGAGGGAAGGAGAGAGAAGAAGAGGAAGGGAGAGAAGGAGAGGGAGAGAACATAGAGGGGGAGGGAGGAAGAAAGCGGGAGAGGGGTAAGGGAGGCCAGTTGGGGCTTCCGCCACTGGATACCATAGAAAACCCCCCGGGGGGGGGGGGGGGGGTTTGATTTGTTGTGGAGTTTAGAAAAATGTTTCTTTTTTTTACGAGGTGTGGAGAGACAAAACCGTAGTGTCAATAGAAGCTCTATAAAGACTAACACATCATGTTTTCAACAATCAAGATTTGCTTGTGAGGGTCGTCGATCCACCCACATGAAAACACAAGTGGACCCTATTAAAAATGCCACCCTTTTGGGTAATTCATTTGTGAAATGAATTTTAGTGAAAGACCGAGACTAAAAAAAATAGGGAATTTATTAATAGGTCCGCACCCCTCAAATGAAAATTCTAAATCTACCACTAGTCTCACCTTTAGTGATAGATGCACACTCCCATGCAAGTGCATACGCAAGCCGAGGGAAGAACCCGAATACGGTTAGTACAGTGGTGGGTTGAATGGTCCCTAAGATCAATTGATCATGCCTCAGAAGAGATACCAAGCTAATGAAATAAATCGTCACTGTAGGCGGTAAAAACGACACCTACTTAGATAGAGATGAGATCGGGGTTAAATTTCTTAGGATGGGGAATGCTGAACTCCGAGGACCTGAAAAGGAAGGAGAAAGGCTAGAGTCAGAGCCCCTGGCTGTCGTGAGCCGAAGGCACTCCGATGCCTGAGTTAGTTCTGAGAAAACCAAACAGGAGGAGGAGGAGGAGAATGAGACAATGTGGAGCTTTGTGAGTTGGATATTGCGTACCTTTCATGGGACTGATCCCATGCATATATAGGCGAATGTTCCTCGTTCATTCTCCCTGTGAGTGGGGGTAGGTGAGGTGAGGTCCCATCGATCCTTACCCTGACTGGCAGCAGTAGGTGAAGTGGACAACACCCCTCCCTCTCTTTCCACGCCTTCAGCCAGTTGGCGTACAGGGGTGATAAAGCACGCCTCTTATCGCCATAAATGAGCGATCATATCGCCATAAATGACTGCTCATATCTGTCAGGGCGCGCCGTATTTCCAGTAGGAAGGTGGCGGCCCATTCTGACTAGTACTGTGGCCTAGGACCAAGGATGGCTTGGCCGTGGCGCGCCTTTGTACCGAGCTGGCATTTATGCCGAGCTGCCGATCTGTGGTACTGAGCTACGGAGCTATTGACCGAGCTGCCGAGGTGCCAAGGTATTGACCGAGCTGCCGAGCTGACGATCTTCTACCACAGAGGCTGAGGAGTTCGGCGAGTTTAACCGTGATCTTTGTTTAACTTCGTCATTACGGTGCTTTACCCACACAATTGCCCCCTAACTTTTGACTTCTGAGAGCCTCCCAGCTCGAAGGGGTCAGAAGCTTGATGACCGTATAGCTGGCTCTGCTACCGAGCTCAAGTGAGGGTGATCGTCATGAGGGTAGTATCGGGACGAGGGACTTCTGATCAGGGGGGCCCCTTTGCCCCTGGAGGTTGCTGCTATCATGCGTTCCCTTATCGAGATGTCTCTTCGCCTGTCCAGGGCATTCAATAGTCCTCGGATATCGTGCTAGTGGTGACACGTGTCGCTTCTTTTAGCTGTCTTGCAATTACTTCGAGGAGACGTTAGGGCTGCGAGACGGGACGTTAGGGCTGACTGAGGGGACGCCTCTTAAAGGCTCTCCTCGAAAGTCGAATCGACGCCCCCAGGCCTTATAAATCAAGGCGCCTCCTTCGTCTTCACTTTCCTCTGCTTTCTTCAGATTTCTACTGCGCTTTGCAAGAGAGCTTTCTCCGGCGCCTGCAGACTTCCGTCGATCCTGATTGTGCAGTCCGTATTCGTAGGACTCCTCTCCGTTCTCCTTGTCTTTTTCTTTTTAGATAGGTCCTCGTCTGAGTCGAGAATGAGGGTCTATAGACATCTGTTAGGAGACCCAGGCTCCATAGACCGTTTTAGGGATTTATACAAGGTCCCCTCCAATGTGGAGGTCAGACCAAATGACCCTGATGATGGCCTCACTTATCGTGATGGCTGGATGCCGTTCTGGCTGGTTTCTGTAGTGGAAGGGGGGGTCCGCTTTCCCCTGCACCCACTGGTCCGGGACTGCCTCTGGGAGTGGAGGTTGTGCCCATGCCAACTACTCCCCAACGGGTACAAAATCATAATGGGGGTAGTGCGGCTCAACCAGATCCTGGGAATTGGCCTCGGTGTCCCGGACATCGAGGACACGTATGACCTCTGCAAATCCGCAGAGGGGGACACTTTCTATCTCCGGCTGAGGGTCCGCCGGACTGCGTTCGCGACCGCGCTAGAAGACTCCAACAGGTACGCGGGTGAAGACCGAGTACTTGTCAAAGGAGGATGGGAGTTCGGCGAAGCAGAGCCTGCTACCTCAGTCCGGGTCCCTCGAAAAATAGGGATTCCTCCAAGTAAAGGCCGAAGTTCTTTCGGTTTGCAGTTCTTTCCTTTCTCCCTGTCTGGCTTTTTGACACGATTTTGTCTATGCAGATTTTCGCGAAAAGAGGGAGCTCGCGAGGAGGAACCGCTGGAAAGTGAACAGCGCCTGGCATGAGCTAGTGAGGAACTACCGCGGCCACAACTGTCGTGCCGCGTGGTCTCTCCTGGGGTACGTGCCCCACTACAGGTCCTTCAACACCTCTAGAAAGGTGTCGGGAATAGACTCCGTGTTGAGCGGGGAGGGCACGAGTCAGAGAACAGAGACGACCGTGGTACCAAGCTCGGCGGTGGTAACCGTCGCGATTCCCGCCGGTCGTCTGGTTGAGTCGGCAGAACGTGCTCCAGCAGTCTCCGCCGCGGAACCCGCCGGAACTTCGAGAGCCAAACCCCTGTCTTCCCGAACGAGGCTAGTAGCGTCCAGCTCGGAGGAAGAGGAAGAGGAAGAGGAAATGTTGCGTTAGCGCGGGCGATGCTATGCCGCGGAGGATCTGTCCGCGGCGGCTTTTGGAGACATCGGAAGCGAGGTCCGGGATCTTCCACAGGCAGTGGCTGCGACGCCTCCGGGATTCCCGGGCGGTATTCCTGCCCCAGACGCCGGGACGGTTGGTTCTGCCGTGATTGCGGCTGCTCGGCCTGACGAGGCAGAGGTCGTCATAGCTTCGCCTCCAGCCGTGATTGCAGACGACCCACCCTCGGATCGTGCCGTGGGGGCTGGAGGTCGGGCTCGCCCTGCCGAGGTCTTTGAGAGCGGACGACCCGAGAAGAGGGCAAGGGTCGAGGCCTCGCCCGACCCCTCTTCGCCCCCGCCTGCTGGTGGGAGGATCCTGCCTCCTCCTTTGGCTCCGTGGAGGCCGGCTGTCGAGGAGGTTCTGGGGAGGCCGCTGGCCTAAACGGACCGCGCGACCGATCCCCAAGTTGTCGCAGCGCTAGGGCGAGCCTGCGCCCTCCCTCAATACATGGCCAGGTGGGCCGAGATGGACAACGAGTCCCTCCTGCTCTCCTCGATGCGATCCCTGGTTTCGGTAAGTGCAGTGTTTCTCGTTCAGCTTTTAGTCGTGTGTCGTTTTACTGACTTTGGGTTCTCATCTTGCAGCTGCTGCAGAAATGCCAGGTGGGCATCGAGAGGCTCGACGCAGCCGAAGCGCGGGCAGCGGAGTGGGTAGTTGAAAGGGACGAGCTGCGGGCGTCCGTGGCATCCAAGGACGCGACGCTGGCAGAGGTGGTGGCCAAGAACGCCGGCCTCGTCGTTGATTTCGAAGAGTCAAAGGTTGAGGTCCAGCGCCTCAAAGATGAGCTGGAGGACGAGAAGGTCCAGAACCAGCACCTTTCTTTCGAGCTCGACGATCTCCGGGTTGCGACAAAGCGACTGGAGGACGACTTGGAGAGTGCGAAGGGGACAAACAGGAGACTCCTCTCCCAGCGGAACCAGGCGCAAGGTTCCTTGGAGATGGCGCTGAGGGAGAAGGTGGCCGAGATTGAGTCTGCCTTGGCGAAGCAAGAGGCCAGGCTCAAGGACGAGTTCTTTGCTGAGCATAACTCCATCATGGGGGAGGAGGTCGGCAAGCTGTCTGCTGACTACAAGGCTCAGCTGCCAGGGATCCGGGACCGAGCCTGGGAGCTCGGGTGGAAGGCAGCCTTGCGCAAGGCTGGGATCGCTGAGGATAGCCCTCTGTTCCTAAATCCTCCAAGTTTTTCCTGCTCGGACTCTCCCGGGGTGCCTCAAGAAGCTCCGGCCGCCGGCCTGATGCCGAGGGTAACCGAGTGGCTGCGGTCGTCGAGGCCCCTCTGGAAGCCGTTTCCCCCGAGGCTAATGCTACTGAAGCGGACGCGGCCGTTCCTGAAGCTTCCACGACCGCTCCTGAGGCCAGCACGGTTGTGGCCGAGGTCCCTCCAGAGATTGACTGTAATGTGGAGGCTGCAGCCCTCTGAGGCTTTTTTGTAATTTTTGTAATTCTTTCTTTTATCGCATCTCCATTGTAATTTTTTTAATCTTGTAATCAGGAGCTTTGATTAATAAAAACCTTGAAACTTTGCTCGCATTCTGGCTCTCTCCTTGTTTCTGATGAAATGTGTGGTCGACCCTATGTCGCAATGTTTTTGTCTGAGTTGTTGGTCCGGATAGCCGAACTCCTGGCCATCCTTAGGATTGAGACATCCGCCAACGACCGAGACCCGGTGCATGAACCGTGGTCCCGGTCTGCTGTATATCCATAATCTCCCCCCCAGCTTTCGACCTGTTGGCTCCTTGGAGCAGGTCGGAAGCTGAGTAGCTTTGTCAGGCCGGGAGTGATCTTTCTTATAAGTACCCGTGATGCGTTACCGAGACGGAGGAGTCTCGGTTTAGGTAGGGTTCTTCACCTTCTGCTGACGTGGAGTGCCTCATGAGGCTCTTTCGCTGACGTGGAGCGCCTCATTAAGTTCTCTTCGTTAGTCGAGGCAATTGCCCTTTCGTCTGTCGAGGCATTTATTTTCTCGTCTGACGCGGCATTTAATAGTCCTCTGGAAATGCGGCGCCGTTGCCACGTGTCGCCTCTCCGAAGGGCGGGCAATCAAATCTGCAGGACGCCCGGGCTGCCCGAGACGACGTTAGGGCTACTCGAGGTAGGGCTGCATTGAAGGCTTCTCTCGAAATCTGTAACGGCGTCTCCATCCCTTATAAATTAGGGCACCTTCTCCGTCTTCCCTCTTTTCGACCTTCAGAATCCCTGCTGCAATCTGCTGAAGAACAGTACGATCCCTGTTGCCTGCGAGCACACTGTTCGCACATCTCTTCATCGTAGGACTTCCTCCTTCTGTCTTCACCCTTTCCAGTAGGTAGACCTCTGTCTAGGGTAGAAAATGGGCATTTACAGGCATTGGCTGGATGACCCACTGTCCATAAGTTTGTTCAGGGAGGCATACAAGGTCCCTGCGAATGTAGAAGTCAGGCCAGACGGCCCTGACGACGGCATTACGTACAACGACGGCTGGATGCCATTTTGGCTGGTGTCCGTCGTAGAGGGAGGAGTCCGGTTCCCCCTTCACCCTCTCCTCAGGGACTGTCTCCAGGAGTGGGGGTTGAGCCCCTGCCAGCTGCTTCCCAACGGGTACAAGATCATCATGGGAGCAGTGCGGCCCAACGAGATACTCTCGATCAACCTCGGTGTCCCGGACATCGAGGAGGCGTATGACCTCTGCAAATCCGCAGAGGGGCATACGTACTACCTCAGGCTAAGGCTCCACCGAACTGCCTTTGTGACCGCACTGGAAGATTCCTATAAATACGCGGGGGAGGACCGGGTCATCGTCCGCGGAGCATGGGAGTTCGGCGAGGAGGAGCCCAGCACCACAGCCCGGATACCGCGCAGAATAGGAGTCCCCCCAAGTAAAAACCGAGCCCCCCCCTGGATTTTGTATTTTAATCACGTTTCTTTCCTTCTGTTGACATCGTTCTGCAGATTTTCGACAGAGGAGGGAGCTTGCCAGGAGGAACCAGTGGAGGGTGAACAGTGATTGGCACGAGAAGGTGCGGAAGTACCGCGGCCATCACTGCCGAGCCGCGTACTCGCTACTGGGGTACAAGCCGCACTACAAGTCGTTCATCGTCCCGAGGCGCGTGACTGGGATCGACTCCGTGCTTCACGGGGAAAGCACCGAGCCGGAAACCGTACAGGCAGAGGTCTCTCTCTCGGAGACGGTAACCTTCGCGATTCCCAGCGGCACCCCGGTAGAATCGGGCGGACAGTCTCCTGTCCGTGAACCAGCAGCGGCCAAGAGAGCCGACACCGGGCGCAAGCGGCGGAGGCAGAAGTTTGTCGTCTCCAGCGAGTCCCGGAGCACATCCAGCTCGGAAGAGTCCGAGGTCGAGATGTTGCGCGGCCGTCACCAGCGCTTCGTCGCGGAAGACCTTGCCGCCGCCGCATTTGGAGACATGGGCGAGACCTCGGGCCCCTCCCGAGGTGCCGACGTCGCCCCGAGTAAGTCGGCGGCGGCTGCTGCAGAGGTTCTCGCTCCCGAGACCGAGACGGTTCCGGAAGCCACCGACGGTGCTCAATCAGGAACACCTGCAGCAGCCGAGGTCGGCGCGAGCCCTCCGGCAATCATCGTTGAAGAATCGCATTCCGACCTAGGCAGAGGGGATACTGCCGAGGTCGTCGAGGCGCGCAGGCCGGAGAAGAGGCCTAGGGTCGAAGCCCCATCTGCCCCGGAACCTGCCATGTCGGTCGGGGGGTCCGCCGCTCCCTCCGATTTTATCCCCTGGAGACCGGACATCGAGGGGGTGCTGGGGAGGCAACTAGCCGAGTCGGACCGAGCGGTCAGCCCCGAAGTGGTTGCCGCTCTGGGACGAGCGTGCGCCCTTCCCCAGGACATGGCAAGGTGGGCGCAGATGGATAACGAATCCCTGCTGCTGTCCTCAATGCGGTCACTGGTAGCGGTATGTACACTGTGACTCATGTTCTCTCTTTCTTTTTCTGCTGTATTTCATTTTGTGACAATTCTGTTCTTATTGCAGCTCTTGCAAAAGTGCCAAACTGGCATGGGAAGGCTGGACGCAGCCGAAGCCAGGGCGGCAGATTGGGCAGCCGAAAAGGAGGAGCTGCTAAAGTCCCTGGCGGCAAGGGATGCGACCCTGGAGGCGGAGGCGAAGAAAAAGGAAGATCTTCTTGCCGAGCTCGACGCAGCGCGGGCCTTGGCCGAGCACCTCAGAGAGGAAGCAAAGGAGGCGGTGGATCAAAACGTCCAACTGTCCTGGAAGCTAGACGAGGTCCGGCTTGCGTCGTCGCGGAGGGAGGAAGACATGCAGATGCTGCGGGGGACCAACAGTAGGCTCATCTCCGAGAGGAAACTGGCTGAAAGAAAGCTAGAGATGGCTCTGGAGGGGAAGGCGGCCGAGCTCGCGCGGGCTCTGAAAGATCAAGAAGCAAAACTCAAGGAAGAGTACCTCGCCGAGCACGAGTCCGTGATGAACGAGGAGGTCGGCAAACTGACAGCTGACTACAAGGCCCAACTGCCAGGAATCCGAGACAAGGCGTGGATACTTGGGTGGAAGGCGGCCTTAAGGAGGGCTGGTGTCCCTACGGACAACCCTATCTTTCAGAATTCCCCCAGGTTTCCTCGCTCGGATTCGGAGTTGCGAGCCGTCTCGGGAATCGCCCCCGTTCCTTCAGCCTCGGAGGTCCCTCCAGCTCCAGCCGCCCCCGCTCCTCCAGCGGTTCCCGAGGCTGCCCCAGATGTTCCCAGCGAGAGCGCTACCGGGACCATTGTAAATTGTAATAAGGGAGCTGTAGCTCCCTGAATTCTATACTCTTTTCTTTTTTTTTGCCATACATTGTATTCAAACATTTTTTATACATTGTACTCAAGCAGATCTTTTCGTAATAAAACTGCATTTTTTACATATTCTGTGCGTCACCTGTCTTGTTTGTGGTGGAATGAGTATCGACACAAGCAGTTTGCCGAGTAGTTTGATAGGTACTAAGCGAGGGCGGTTGGTCCTCTGAACAGAGGAGCGGAGCCGCGAGGGCGGTACTGATACCGGACCCTGATGTGCATCTGGCTGTGCCGCCCGAGCTGGTGAAGGCACCGAGCTGAGGGCGGTTGGCCCTCTGAACAGAGGCGCCGAGCCGCGAGGGTGGTACTGTTACCGAACCCTGATATGCTTATGGCTGTGCCGCCAGAGCTGGTGAAGGCACCGAGCTCAGGACGGTTGGCCCTCTGAACAGAGGCGCCGAGCCGCGAGGGTGGTACTGTTACCGGACCCTGATATGCATTTGGCTGTGCCGCCCGAGCTGGTGAAGGCACCGCGCTCGGGACGGTTGGCCCTCTGAACAGAGGCGCCGAGCCGCGAGGGTGGTACTGTTACCGGACCCTGATATGCATCTGGCTGTGCCGCCCGAGCTGGTGAAGGCGCCGAGCTCAGGACGGTTGGCCCTCTGAACAGAGGAGCCGAGCCGCGAGGGTGGTACTGTTACCGGACCCTGATATGTGTGTCGAAGCTGGCGATGGCGCCGAGCTGACAGTTGATATCCCGAATAGAGGGGTTGAACCTCCGTGAACCTTGAGGCAATGCAAAGACTCTTTCCAGAAAAGTTGCCTTTTATTGATATTTGATTTCTTGAATACATTTTTCAGAAGTAGAATTTTTTGAGATGCGTCGCGTTCCATGGTCGCGGGAGCGGCTTCCCTTCCATATCTTCGAGTCGGTAGGCAGATCTCCCGGCTGTAGAAGTTATTCTGAACGGTCCCTGCCAGTTGGGCGCCAGCTTGCCTTCGTTGGGATCTCGGTCGCCAGGAAGTGTTTTCTTCAAGACCAGTTCTCCTATCGCGAATCTTCTCTCTTTGACCTTCGGGTTGTATCCCCTGGCCAACTGCTGTTGGTAGGCGGCCAGGCGGATAGCTGCCGCCTCTCTTCGTTCTTCAGCCAAGTCCAATTCTCGTGCTACGTTTAGATCATTCAGACCCTGGTCACAGAGTTTCGACCTCAAGGTCGGGAGGCCGACCTCAAGGGGAATAACTGCTTCCATGCCGTAGGCAAGGGAGAACGGGGTAGCCGAGGTGGAACGCCTTGGGGTAGTTCGGTAGGCCCATAGAACGCTTGGCTAATCCTCTGCCCATCGACCTTTGGCTCGGTCGAGTCTCTTTTTAATTCCGTCGAGGAGCACTTTGTTTGAGATCTCGGCCTGACCGTTGCTCTAAGGGTACGCCGGGGTGGAATAGATGTTGCGAATGCCGTACTCCTGGCAGAAACTCTTGAAAAGGTTGGAATCGAACTGCGTACCGTTGTCGGAAATGAGAGTGCGGGGAATTCCAAATCTGGTGATGATGTTCTTCCACACAAAGTTCTTCGTGTCTAATTCGGTGATGGAGGACAAAGGTTCTGCTTCGACCCATTTCGTAAAGTAGTCCGTGGCCACAATCAACCATCTCTTGTTCCCTGGAGTTCGGTGAAGTGGTCCGACGATGTCCAGGCCCCACTGGGCGAAAGGCCATGGACTGGAGAGGGGGCTCAGGTCCTGGGCTGGCTGGTGGAGAGAGTGAGAGAACTTCTGGCACTTCTCGCATTTTCTGGCATAGAGCTGGGCGTCCTTCTGCATGTACGGCCACCAGTAACCCTGGCTGATAGCCCGGTAAGCAAGAGACCGACCTCCTATATGGTTGCCGCAGATTCCTTCGTGAATCTCGTAGAGGAAATCGTCGACCTTGCTGGGGTGAACACACTGGAGGTAGGGCCCCGTGAATGATTTTCTGTAGAGCTTGCTGTCTGGGGAGAACCAGAACCGGGTCGCCTTCAATCTGATCTTCCGAGCTTCATGCTTGTCCTCGGGTAGCTGGTCGTCTTTCAGGTATGCGATGATTGGATCCATCCAGCTCGGGCCGAGATCAAGGCACATGAGTTGCCGGGGTCGCTGGAGGTCGATGCTGGGCTCCCGCAGTGTTTCCACTTCAATAGTTCTCTTTTCACCGGCTTCCACAGCAGAGGCGAGGCTGGCGAGGGTGTCTGCATGGGAGTTGGATTCTCTGCCGATCTGCCGGACCTCGGCCCTTTCGAACTGGGAGAGGAGTCCCCTGGTGTGGGCAAGGTAGGCAGCCATCCTGTCATCCCGAGCTTGGTAGTCTCCGCTGAGTTGGCTTGTCACCAGCTGAGAATCACTGAAAACCACAACGGACCAGGCCTCCAGGATTTTGGCACTGTTAAGTCCGGCGATGAGTGCTTCATATTCGGCCTCGTTATTAGATGCCTTGAAACCAAGTGTCAGAGCTTGTTCGATGACGAGGCCTTCGGGAGACTGGAGAACTACGCCGGCGCCAGCTCTCTTGGATGTCGAGGATCCGTCCACAAAGACTTTCCAGGATGAGTCTAGGAGCTCTCTGCAGGACTGTTCCTGCTCCGTCTCGGTGGCAACCTCTCTACCCCTATCACCCCCCAGTTCGGTGTCGAGCGCGGTCGGTGCCGAACTCTGAGGAGTAAATTCCACAATGAAGTCTGCTAGGACTTGAGCTTTGATGGCCGTTCTGGGTTGATAGCTGATGTCATATTGCCCCAGTTCGACAGCCCATTTGGAGATCCGTCCGGAGAAATCTGCCTTCCGGAGGAGAGCCTTCAGTGGGTATTCTGTTACGACCACTATTGTGAAGGTTTGGAAGTAGTGGGAGAGCTTTCGAGAGGCGCTAACTAGCGCCAAGGCGAGCTTTTCGAGCTGCAAATACCGGGTCTCGGCGTCCAGCAGGGTTTTGCTCGTGTAATAGATAGGCCTTTGCTGGCCGTTGTCCTCTCTGATGAGTACCGAGCTCACTGCATGGTCCGAGACCGACAGGTACAAGAACAGTGCTTCTCCAAAAGTCGGGGTTGACAGCAGCGGTGGAGAGGAAAGGTATTGTTTTAGCTGTTGTAGCGCCTGAGTACAGTCCGTCGTCCACTGGAACTTGGACCCCTTTCGCAAGAGCTGGAAGAAAGGTCTGCACTTGTCCGAAGCGCGGCTGATAAATCGGTTCAGGGCGGCAGCCATTCCGGTCAGCCGCTGAACTTGTTTTGCCGAGGTCGGACACTGGAGCTCTTGGATCGCGGTGATCTGGTCAGGGTTCGCTTCGATCCCCCTTCTTGTGACCAGGCTTCCTAGGAACTTGCCGGAACCGACACCGAAGGCGCATTTGGATGCATTCAGCTTCAACTGGTACTGGTGTAGGATGCCAAAAATTTGGCGGAGGTCGGTCAGGTGGTCCTGCGACCTTCTGGATTTGACGACCATGTCATCGATGTAGACCTCCACCGTCTTCCCGAGCTGGGCCTGGAACATCTTCGTCACCAACCGCTGGTAGGTCGCTCCCGCATTCTTCAGCCCGAAGGGCATCACCTTGTAACAATAGGTGCCCCGGGGAGTGATGAAAGCTGTCTTCTCCTGGTCGGCCGCATACAGGGGGATCTGATGGTACCCCCGGTAGGCATCCAGGAAGCTCATCCGGTCGTGTCCGGCAGTGGCGTCAATGAGCTGGTCGATCTTCGGAAGAGGGAAGCTGTCCTTTGGACAGGCTTTATTGAGGTCGGTGAAGTCCACGCAGACCCTCCATTTTCCCGTCTTCTTTTTGACCACCACGGTGTTGGCTAACCACTGCGGATAGTGGACCTCTCTTATTGCGCCTGCCTCGAGGAGTTTCTGAACTTCCTCAACCACGGCCTCAGTCTGCGGGACCCCAGTCCGGCGCGGTTTTTGAAGCACGGGCTTATGGTTGGGATCCACCTTCAGTTCGTGGCAGATGACTGCGGGGTCAATGCCAGGCATCTCATAGGGTGTCCAGGCAAAGACCGCCTTATTTTCCTCGAGGAGGTTGAGCAGCTCTGTCTTCTCGGTCTCGGGGAGCTGGCTTCCCACGAGAAAGAATCTGTCGGGGTCAGCGGGATCAATATTGACCTTGGTGAGGTCCTCGATGCTTTTCTGCCCCGGAGCCCTGCCGACGTCCCCGAGCTCGGCCTCTCTTTCCAGCTCGGTAACATTGACTTGGGAGGGTCCAGCCTCGTCAGACAGCACGGCCAGCAGGCATTGCCTGGCCATGTGCTGGTCGCCTCTAACGGTGATCACCTCTGTTCGGCCCGACTGGTTTTCCAAAGGAAATTTGAGCTTCTGATGCCGGGTGGAGGGCACTGCCTCCATGCTATGCAGCCACGTCCTCCCCATTATGACATTGTACGGGGAAGGAACATCGACCACTAGGAAGTCGACCTGCCTGCAGGCGCCACCTACTTGGACTCTAAGGGAGATCTTCCCCTTGGGATAGACAGGTTTGGAGCTGAAGCCGACCAGAGGGGTGCGGGCTGCCTGGAGGTCCTCGTCTTTTAGCCCTAACTTCTTGAAGCAATCGTAGTAGAGGACTTCGGATGAGCTGCCAGGGTCGACGAGGGCTCTCTGAACCAAGAAGTTTTGTAGCTTCAAGGTGAGCACCAGAGCGTCGTTGTGCGGTAGCTCGACGTCTTCCAGGTCTTTGTCAGAAAACCATATTCTGACACCCTCTGTTTTGGCCTTCTTCGCGGCCTGCTCTGGTGCCACGGTCAGCACCTGTTTTTGGTGGGAGGCGCGCCTAGCCTCGGCGCGCGCCTGGGAGCTCTTCTTAGGTGGGGCGGCGAGGTGAATGACGTGGATGACGCCTTCTGGCTCGCTGTCCTGGTTGTCAGCGTCCCGCCGCGGAGGTCGGTCATCACCTCGGCCCTCCTGCTTGATATACTCCCGTAGGTGCCCCTCCTTCACCAGGTTTTCCAGGTGGAACTTGTAGCTCTTACACTCGTCGGTCCTGTGCCCATTCTGCTTGTGGTAGGCACAGAACCTATTCTGGTCCCGGGAGGAGGGGTCGGTCGCCATTGGGCGCGGCCATTTGAAGAAAGGCTGCGCTTTTATTTTGTTGAGGAGCCTATAGATTGGCTCCTTGAAGATGGTGTTTACAGTCACGTGGGAGGTCGGCTCGTGGCCAAACCTTCTGCCGCTTCCTGATGCCGCTGCCGAGGCAGAGGGAGTTCGGCGGTGCTCCGAGGACCGGGCCTTGCGCCGATCCGGGGATGGGTCCCTGCGACGATCCTCCCTCCTGGAGGACCTGCTGTCTGCCTTGGCCGGTTGGCTCTTCTTAGTGAGGCCGAAGTTCTCCCGACCTCGCACCTCGTCTTCTTCCGCCAGGATGAACCGATTGGCTCGGGTCATCAGCTCCTTCATGGTGGTTACAGGGTACATGACCAGCTGGGCCCGAAGCGGGATGCCTGGCTGCAGAGCCAGCTGGAAAGACCTCACTGCTAGCTCCTCAGAAGCGCACTCGATCTGGCTGTAGACAGTCCAGAACCGGCGAGCGAACTGGGTGACGTTCTCGTCCTCTTGCATCCGGAGAGCCATCAGGTCGGCATCGGTCTTCGGGATGACGCGATGCGCCTGGAATTTTCCCAGGAAGGAGGTCCGGAGCTGCCGCCAACTGGAGATGGAATCCTCTGGAAGCGAGCAAAACCACCGGAGGGGTAGATCCGCCAAACTGGAGGAGAACACTCGACAGTTGAGGGAATCGTCATCCCCCCAGACCGACATCCTCTGGACGTAATGTCGGAGGTGAGCAGCAGGGTCCGAGGTCCCGTCATACAGGGTGAACCTCGGGACGCTGAACTTCTCGGGGAGTGTGTATTTTCTTATCTCCCTAGAGAAAGGAGACGCGCCAGTGTCCTCAGCTTCAAAGGCGGTATACTAGTCTCGGTCGATACCAGCAGTCTCCATATTCAGGCGGATCGTTTGCTTCACCTGCTGGTCGATCCACTGCTTCAGCTCCTGATCTTCCGAGACCTGGCGTTGCTTCTTTGGCCCTTCGTGCATGTGGCTGCTGCTGGAGCCTTCTTCTCTTTGGTCCCGGTCACGCCTCTTACTGTTGAGGACGTGCCTCAGGTCTTGTCCGCGGCCCGGACGCCTGGGCGGCGGGCTCTGATCCTTCTTGCATTCGAGCTGTTGCTCGAGCCGTTGGATAAGCTCACGCTGTTCTTGGATGAGGCGGTTTTGTGCTCTGATGTCCTCCAGGCGGGGGTCTTCGTTTCGATCAAGGCTGGCCTGATGCTGGGACTGTGATCCAGCCCGGGCTGACTTCTGGTGTGGCTTGGTGACTGACTTGTCGCCTTGCACGGGCCGCTGATGGCATGGCGGGGCTGCTCTGGAGGTGGGACGTCGCGAAGGGAGAGCATGGTCACTCCCCTAGACTGCGACAGTGTCTGGACCGTGGGAGACTTTCTGCCAGACCTCCTTTGCTGAGGGGGTGGAGGTGGAAGATTCTGCGCTAGTGTAGGCTGTATGGACAATGCCTTGCCCTTGGAGGGTCCTTCGCCGTTTCTGGTCTTCGGAGGCATGACGTTTAAAAGCTTTTTGTTCAGTTTCCCACAGACGGCGCCAAACTGTAGGCGGTAAAAACGACACCTACTTAGATAGAGATGAGATCGGGGTTAAACTTCTTAGGATGGGGAATGCTGAACTCCGAGGACCTGAAAAGGAAGGAGAAAGGCTAGAGTCAGAGCCCCTGGCTGCCGTGAGCCGAAGGCACTCCGATGCCTGAGTTAGTTCTGAGAAAACCAAACAGGAGGAGGAGGAGGAGAATGAGACAATGTGGAGCTTTGTGAGTTGGATATTGCGTACCTTTCATGGGACTGATCCCATGCATATATAGGCGAGTGTTCCTCGTTCATTCTCCCTGTGAGTGGGGGTAGGTGAGGTGAGGTCCCATCGATCCTTATCCTGACTGGCAGCAGTAGGTGAAGTGGACAACACCCCTCCCTCTCTTTCCACGCCTTCAGCCAGTTGGCGTACAGGGGTGATAAAGCACGCCTCTTATCGCCATAAATGAGCGATCCTATCGCCATAAATGACTGCTCATATCTGTCAGGGCGCGCCGTATTTCCAGTAGGAAGGTGGCGGCCCATTCTGACTAGTACTGTGGCCTAGGACCAAGGATGGCTTGGCCGTGGCGCGCCTTTGTACCGAGCTGGCATTTATGCCGAGCTGCCGATCTGTAATACTGAGCTACGGAGCTATTGACCGAGCTGCCGAGGTGCCAAGGTATTGACTGAGCTGCCGAGCTGACGATCTTCTACCACAGAGGCTGAGGAGTTCGGCGAGTTTAGCCGTGATCTTTGTTTAACTTCGTCATTACGGTGCTTTACCCACACAGTCACCTTTTCCATTAAACATCCACACTATTATTCAAGTTTTGGTTTGTAGGTTGCATAGAGGCCTGAGCTCATTTGATCTGTGTGGCCTTTCTTTTCAATTCCCACATCAAGGATTCATCTCATTAAATTGTTAGTTGCAACTGCTGCAGGTACATAGGATTTTCTTTTTTACCTAATCCTCCATGATGGTTAGTAAGTAGCATCAAGGCTTTTGGTTATACCACTTGTAATCATGTTATCAATAAGAAAGGTACAGATCAATGACATAAGTTTAGCATTGATAATGAAGGGGCCATTCTCCAGGAAACCCGGGGCACTTTTTAATTTGCACGTCTGGACCCTTCACTCATACGCATCCTATTCATGACATTCATGTGAAGGAAGGCTAAGAAATAAGCTAGAAAGGTTGGTGGTGGGATTTTTACATTGCCTGAGTATTGCAAGGGGCTGTGTGAAATTCTCAATCCCTCCAACCTCCTAATTAAATGCAGGAAATGAAAATCTTGCACAGCTGTTGTATCAAACTCTTAAAAGAGAGTGGAGTCCAAGATCATTTTTCAATGAAGTAGTATTATGTAGAGTTTATCATATATAGATATATTTGGTCTTTCATTAAAAAGAAAAGAAATTCCATTTGATAGGGTAATCTTATAGGAAAAAGTGCATTTGTACAACAAAAGGATTAATCAATAGAGAAAGAAATTGTTTTAATTTTTTGTGAAACGGAGTGACACATTTTCCTTGCAGATAAGAAATATGAATAGAAAATGATTATGCGATAGAGCGAAAAATTACTTTAATTTTTTGTGCAACTCACTATTGTATTATATAGTGTGACATTTTTCTTGCAGAGAAGAAAAAGAACATGAACTAATTTCTCTCTGCACAAATAATTGATAGATGTTAAAAACTAGAATTTAGTGATCATTAAAACTTTTATGCTTCATTCGAGCAACAGGTAATGGTCAAATTAATTACAAATTAGAGAAATGCAGATTCTTAGAAAGTATTTGTGAGTGGCTTCCATCATGTTAAGATTTCGGGTCTCCTATTTCATTGAAACTGGAAATATTGTTTTAACCGATCTACATTGGCCATCTGTATAAGATGCATTTATTTAGCATTTTAAGTTTTTTTATAATATTATATAAAATTAAAAATTTTATACAGGTGGCGAATGTGATGGATTGAAATAATGTTTCGTGTAAGGGATCCAGACTCTCCGGGTCAAATATAAAGAAGGAACATGTAACTATGCAAGGAAGCGTAAATGAGAAGGGACTGATTTGAATAAACCCCAATGACTTTCAGCATATGCATTTAATGTTTTATACTTTTCTCTTTGTTGTGGACCTAGGTTCCTTGTACAGTTGCTGAACAAACACCATCTGTTTAATATTGACTTTGGATGATGATGCCAAACGCTAAAAAGCATATTAAAGCAGAGTTAGTGGCAAAGAGAAGGGGGGGCACAAAAAACCATTCGCTATGATGTAGACTAGCCATAAGTTGTTCAGGGGCGGGACCAGGAGATTTGTATTGGGAAAACTATGATGTAAATTTTTTTTTTTAGGTATCACAATTAGGGTTTGGACAACTCTAGCTCCGACCTAGTTCCGCTCCTAAAGCCGCTGCTCTATTTTTATTTCGGCTGTTCAATTGGTTTATGAATCCAGGGCCATGGCTTATTTATATAATTTACTTGTAGAGTGAAATGGAAAACTAAACTTTATTTCACTTTACTGTATCATATGATGTACAAGTGAATTACCTAAACAGGCAAGTGAGAGCAATGCATGACAGGGTCTACCACTGCCAATGCCAACGGTCTCTTGCCCACACGTTTGACATCTTGGCCCCTTCAAGCAGACAGTTTCACAAGCGTGGAAGGCCAACGGAACCTATTTGAAGTCTGAACAGGGAATTGCACGTGCAAACTAGTTTGAATTTTGAAATCAGCCAGTCAGGAGTGATAGAGAGAAAGAGACAGAGAGAGAGAGAGAGAGGTATAGCAACTGTGAACTGTTAGAGTGTCAGCTGTATGTATAGGAGATTTTTCTCCTACCCTTGGGGCCCACTTGGGCCAGCCAATGTCAGCAAGGAGTATTGTCTCCTTCTCCATGGGGCCCAATTGGGCCCATCTTTGATCCCCATATGATCTGGCACCATCCCCTGTACTTTAATCTTCTCAACAAACCTTTTACCATTGGATTCAAATTTAAGGCTGGGATCATCAGATGGGCTGATTTTTAGCAAGACTTTAATTGGTAAAGAGACATTTCCAGATGTCCCAACTCCAAAGGAAAGCATCCAAGTGGGCCCCACTAGCTGGATCACATAAGTGCGTATGCCTTCTAGTTGTAGGTGAAAATCCAACAGCCAACACAAGTCTTCATTGTTCAAACGAGTACACAGTCAATCCAACGATCCAACCCATTTGAATGGGTACCTAACTTGATCGGCAACTATCAAGGGAATTCCTATTTTATGGTCCACTCAGATGGATCATAAGGTGGGGCCATTGGGGTGCAGTGCTATCAGTGGGGGGTTTTCCCCATTTTGAAAATATCATGATAACTTCAGTATATATAGAAATTTTCATAAGCACATTTCTTTTGGGGGGTGCACACCCCATACTGAGGCCCACCTGATCATCCATTTGAATGGACACAGCCACCCCCCCACCCCCCCCCCCCCCCCCCCCAAACTAAACATCCTATTTTTTACAACCATCCAAATGGACTACACTATTGGATCAATGGTCCATTTTTTAAGGGGCGAAACGCTATTGATCAGTGGATTAGGATGATCAAGTTGGTCCAAATTTTTGAACAAATGTAGGACCCATCCAAATCTTCGAAACCCAACCGGTCCCAGCCCAAGGTGGGCCCCACAGCAAAAGGGCCCACAGTAGATCACCACCTAAAATTGATAAACATGGGGAAAATCAGAAGAAAATCTGCAAAACTGCTTTTAATAGTATAGTATACATTTTGTATTTATTTATTATTTTAAATTTTAAATACACTTATTCTACTTAACAGTTTCCCAATAATATGTTTAAAAACCCCATACCCCATACTTATAAAAATTTGCTTGACGTAGTTTTGAGATGATAATTTCAGTAGTTAACAATATTGTGACAATGGTATATACTGCTCCAAGCCAAATAGAGAAAAAAAAAGAAGAAAAGATCACAGTTTTTCTCACTCCATATATAATCTAGATCCTCTTAGCCAGTTCAGTAAAACTTAATCCATCAGTGAGGCTATCTTCTGAAATTTAAACTGTTCAAGATCAAAGTTTTACGCATACCACTGTTTGGCAAATTTCACTTCAATTATAGTGGGGCTCATCATCAAAATGATCATGTGTAAAATATCCGATCAAGATAAATAAGAGGTCTAGGATTTATAAACCTATGAATTTTGGATTACTACTCCATAGTAGCAATGGATGAGGCATCTGAACTAATTTTTCCGCCAGTTGATACTATGGGCCTCACGGATGAGTTTCAAATAAAGGCCTTTTCTCTGTAGAAAATCTCCTCAGCCCTTTAAAGGCATAGGCAAAATATTCAGAATCCACAAGGATAATGTCAAGATTAGCACAATTCAGATTTACAACTAAAAATAAACTTATCAAAAATAAAAGAAAAAAATATGAACACTGATTTAGATGATTCTCAATAATACACATGCATGATCCTTTAAATAGGCCGCTTGGATATTCCACATGAATCTTAAGTTCTTAGATATGAACCTTTTATTTTCATGATTGACAACCAATGACTCTGAATTTTCATTATATTCATTGAATTTAGACTTTAACAAAAATATAGACTACAAAAATATTAAGGGAAAAAATAATGGAAAGATTTAAGATTCTAACAGAAAGATGTGATAAGATACAAAAAGAAATTATAAGCTGAATGATATTGCTCAATTGGAAGCCTAGCCTCCAAGTTCAACCATGGAGACTGGGCTTGGGGCCTTGAGCCCAATGGACCTGAGCCTGGCTCATGTGGCTCATGGGTCTAGATCATGTCGAATCACTGTGCAGCCAGTTCAAATTGAGGAACAAACAGTTTCCACCTAACTATCTGCACAACCAATTTGAACTCTGATCTGCTTCTCCTCAGAGGTTAACCTGATCAATGTACAACTAGCAACAAAAATGGACTAAGATATGGACATGGCAATACTAACCTGATAATATTTTAAATATAGATTACCAAATCCTGATGCATCAATAAGCACAGAAAACTCATCATCACAACTGGAGCTTCTTTTCACTGTTTTAGGTCATGGGTCAAATTAAGCAATACCCCAGATTAAAAGATCATGTAAAACATTAAAGATCAGAAGAACGTAATTTTTTAAACCTTGGGAGTTCTTCTGCACTGCTGTGTATCTTAATAATCTAAACCATGACTTGGGAAGTTTTTTCATCGACTACCGACCAGGGCCTATCAGAGCAACTGCATGGACTGCTAAAAAATGGACACAATAATTGGCGTTGGGACAGTGCTGGATAGGATTGTAGAAGACCATCTAAAAGTAAACCATATATTAATGAGTTGAGTAGACAGAGAAAGCACTAGCTAGTAGCATCACACAAGCAACATTTTTTTATATGGGTACACTCTAAGCAACTTGATTACAGTTTAAACAGCAAACTGTTACATACATTGGGAAATTGGATCCTGGTCTTTATTACTGTTCTCAGTGGAAGCATCTTTCCCAATCACATATCAGAAAGAGCTGAACAGTATGTACTGAGGTTCACACCTAGAAATCTAAAGGTTAAACATAACCTTGATGGCATTACCTCCGCGGGCACTGGTCTCAAAGGCTTCTACTACTTCCTCCTGAGAGAACCCATACCTGTGTGTTATCAGAGGTTTTACATCAATCTTTCCTGTTCCCAGAAACTCAATACAAAGAGGCCAAGTATTTTTATAGCGAAAGCAACCAACGATATCAGCCTCCCTGCCATTAAAAGAAAAAACCAGAATCCCCATGTTAAATTGATTGGAGAGCAAATTGGTAACTCCAAATAACTGTTCTCTTGGTGCAATGACATTGACCATTGTGGCAGGAAAAAGGAAGAAAGATCATAGGATTCTATGCTGCAGCAATTGTACAATCTGCATTGAATGACAATTTCAAATATGTGGGGCACATGGTTTAGTGATCCATACTTCCAAAATTCAAGTGAAGGAAGCCCAAAATGCCTACCAATTTATAGAAATGTCACTTCCTAGTTTCTACCTTTGGTTGTTTCTGTGTAGTATTATTGTATCCACTTCCTTTTCATATATTTCCAGTTTCAAATAATCAATCAGAGTATGGGGATCTTCCAATCTGTGATGTGTATGGCGCATCTCAATCCTGATCATGGTTTCAATGTCACATGTATGCATGCTGCTGGGGTAGCAAACTGTACATTTGCTCAGATGTGGTATCCTACAATTCCCTGAAAATAAAAAAGTTGGGAGACAAGATACCTTGCAGCAGCTGAAGTAAGAGGAACAGTCAAATGAGGATGACCCATTCCCACAAGACAAACTTTACCACCTGCCTGAGTAGCTCTCAATGCTGTGGACATGGTTTTGCTTATGCCGACACAGTCGATTGCCAAATGCACACTAGCCCCCATAGCTTCATGAATTTGAACGATTTCTGCATCCACGTCCTGTAAAAGAGTCATCTTTATGAGGTTATGGGAAAGTTAGACAAAACACTTTATCCTGGAAGAATGTTGGTGGCAGAGAATAAGGTGAGGCAGAAGTGCTGGTCATCTTGGAAGCTTTGAGGATTTTCAAGTCTTATTTCAAAGAGGGCTTAATAGCGAAAAACATTTCTTTCAATGCTTATTGGTTGGGTCTTTGATGGAGAGACGTGCTTGGAAATTTAACCTCTATCTTAATGAGATTAAGGCTTTTTCTTCTTCTCTTATTCTCATGTTGTCGATCGGCAAATGACAGGGCTGATGTTAGCTCCAATTGGGTAATTCATATTGGTTTTTAAAGTTGGTATAAGGCTTTAATACCAATGCCCTTTGAATTGTATTTGCTTTTCTTATGGGGTATGGGTTGTAGTTTAATTTCCCTTTCTTTAGTAAAAATTTACCTTCGCCGATTTAAAAAAAAACATTTTATCCATGTATAGAGATGGGTAATGGGTTTCAATGATAGTTGTATCTGTGAAATTGATTTAGATTTAGATAATTAGGTTGAAAGTGGAAGTCAATGAGAACAAGTTTTTGGATTACAAATATCATTCAAATTAATGCAAATCATAGTTAGGGGCTGGTGTTATGCTCCTTTAGTGGCACTAACCCAACATTAGAAATTTCTTTTGTTTGCAACTCAATGCAATCTAAATTATTTGAACGTCAAAATGCTGCCTTATAGGATGATATGAAATATATACTGAAAGTAGGCAATCTTGAAATACAGAAAACTGCATGTGCCAGTGAGAATCATAAATGAGATGCTCTTTCCTAGCATAACCAATTATACCCCTTTAATCAACTGTCCATAACAGAGCACCATTGCTATTTCACTAAAAGCAGTATATTTATAGTAACTAGTTCCTCTTATTACTGCATTGGTAAACAATATTTGAATTTTTTAATTTCGTCGCACCATTACTAATTTATTATGCAAGAGATTTAGGAGTTTCACTAATGAAAGGAAACAGGTTTAGTCAGAACCTGATGTTTACAACAAAGGTGAGAATAAAGAAGTTGCTGAACCTGAATATTTGAAGAAACTTTGACAACCTCATCTGCCCCAAGATCCTTTGCAATGGATAAACGATGATCGTCCACATCAACTATAACAATTCGGGGCACTCCAAAAGCGTGAGCAACGAGCATCGTAACAAGGCCTATGGGACCCGCTCCCATGATCAATACATTTGTTTCAGGACCCACTTTGGCACGGCGACAAGCATGAAGTCCCACACTAAGGGGTTCACACATTGCCCCTTCTTCTAAGCTCACATTGTCGGGAAGCTTGAAACATAGGTCGGCAGGATGCACAATCTGTTATAAAAGAAGTGTTGTTACCACTATATAAATATAGCCAACTATTCTATGCTTAGCCGTTCTGATCAAGTGCTATTATAATTGTTTAAGCGACCATGCTGCATCCATCAGGCATATAGGAATGTCAGGAGGGGTGACTAACCATCATGTGACTTGGTTGGTTATTTCCCATTCATGGGACCGGTCATAGTTTCATCAATTATAACAGCAATGTGCAATAAGCAGGTAATGTATTCTACTCTTACTACAACACACAGGATGTCAGTTACCTTGTAGTCCCCAAAAGGCCAGTTTTATGATCAACAGAACCTCATCCTATCTATTTATCAGCAGTAATTTACATTGTATAAGAAACATATAATGTATAGGTAGGTTGCAATGGCTAGTGTGAATAGTCCTCACTACATAGTTCTAAAACTAAACTGGCCTGAGTGACTTGGAAGTGCATTCAAGTCTAGTAACTCAGGAGGGTCTGACAAAGTTTCTGCTAGACTTGAGTTGAGATGAAATAAATGCACAATTTTTTTTCCACAAGAACACAGCAAACAACTAATTAGTCGAAAGTGTCATAATGTGAATTATGAGCAATGACCTGATTAGCAAGAGAGCCATGGACAGGGGGTGTGGCAAAGAACTTCATCTCTGGGCAGAGATTATAGCGTCCATCCTTGCAGATCTTGCAGCGGGAGCAGCTGATCCCAGGCTCTATAGCTACCCGGTCTCCTACAGCCAAATTCTTCACCTCACTACCAACCTCTTCTATGATCCCCGCGCATTCATGCCCAATTACCATTGGTTCTTTCACGATGAAATCAGCCAAGCGCATTGTCTGCAAATACAGAATTGCAAAAGGTGTGATGAAAAACTTAAGAGCTTCTTAAATCAATTTTAAGCATCATTCTTTCTTTTTCTCTCATCTACCCTCTAAGCTGCCTGTAGCACCGATAGGTGACTAGAGAGTCGTTTGAGATGATTTGGACATATCCAATATAGGCAACAATGGCGTCATTGGGGAAAATTTTTTTAATTCAGGTTGACGGGCCCATCAAGGAAAGGGGCGGCTAAAGAGGGCATGGATGGAAACAGTAGAGATAGATCTAAACTAGTGTTTGTGGCCTATTCTATTGACCTTTTTTTTTTACTTTCTTTAGGTGCCATTTAACATGCCTCTCTATCTCAAGTTTCAACTAAGGCTTGAACCTACCATCCTTGCTCACCCAATATAGAGGACTATGAACTCTGGCACAACTAGCCTGAATTTTTTTTTGTTGGACTTGCGCGAGTGAACACCAAGAGTTAGATGATTTATGTTTTTCATTTAAATCATTTAAAAAATGTTCAAAATATATTAGATACCTACAAAAGCAATAATTTGCTATGATATATTTTTATTCAGGACTTTAAATTTGTCACATGTGATTCTAAAATTTTAATAGTTAAGAAAAATAATAAAAGCAATGTGAATCAAGAAAAAGACAGTACACCTTCCCTAGTGGGTTTCTCAGGAAGGCAAAAACACATGAAAAGCAACACAATTTGTGATGTTATTGGAGTAAAGCTGAACTTGCCCCGACTCACTCCTGTCCCACCTTGTACCCAGCCAGACCTGAGACATAGTTATAGTGCCCGAACCAAATCCGACCAATGACACGTACTGATCAGGTTGGATCTGTTATTGGTTATTTGTGATTTCTTAAGATAATAAAATAGGAAAGGATTACATATAAGTGAGATACTTTTGTTGCTTGCTTTCTTCCTTGCAACGCCTGCTTGTTCAGGTACGTACAAGGGTAGAGCCTTAAGTGAGGGTGTTCTGATTTCTATTAGGAGAGTACAAACCCAAACTCCTAACAAGAGCAAAGCAAGTGTGAGAGGGGCTAGTGAGCTATCAGGCATTGATATGTATTCATATATTTCGCCCTAACAGGGATCATGAGCTCTAACCCACAACAGCTCTTTATCAAAATGTCCAATATTATATCATTATATGTAGTCAAAAGAATATACAACTAATTTGTCATATATGGAATGGAGCAAATGTTTGGTATCTCTATTTTTCACCTCTATTTGTCTATTTGTCTAAATCGGACAGAGGTTAGAAAAATTAGAGCGTTTGGTAGATGACTTTATCCTCTTCCTATTTTAGAGGAGTAGAGGCAAATCCTCTAAAATTGAAGGCATGTGAAAAATAGAGGCATAGGCTCTAAAAAACGTAGAGGCAAATCCTCTAAAATTGAAATACCCTCTTTTTTTATAGCTCTTTTTTTAATAGCTCTATTTTAAATAGTCTATCAGAAAAAGAGTAGAGATGCCAAACATGGCCGCTAACAAGTCCATGTAACCAAAACCCAAACCCTCCTGAAACTCAAATTTGGTGGAAACTTATAAACTCATATGTATCCCATTGCCAATCTCATTGCATTTTGGCCCAATACCTAATCATTCAAGAGATAGAAATAAGACATTGGGAAACAGCAGCTGCAATTGAACTATTCAAAAAAAAAAAAAAAAAAAAAACTGCAATTCAATATAGCAGAAAGGTCTGGCCCAAGCCCACTTTAGACCAGATTTGGGCCTTGAGATTTTGTACCTGGCCAAGTCTGGATATGAAGTCGGGCCTGTTTTATATTTGTGCAAGGCTTTGATTAAGTGATGTACGGCCTCAATAAGCAGTAGTTTAGTGACTAATTTGCTTGAACAAGTGATACAAAGCCTGGTTTGGCCCGACCCCATAGGCTAAATGGGTAGGCTCGGGTCTAACGTGTTTAAGTCGGGCCAGGTGCTTACAGCCATGCCGAGCTTGGCTCAGACAGGAGGAGGCTGTACTTCTATTGTTGGGCCGAGCCTAGATATGCCTCAGCCCAGCCCGATCTGGCCACGGGCCACCCTACCAAAAGTCCTCACTAGAGCTCAAGCTAGAGCCAGTTGAAAGTCGAAAGATAAGATACTAGATATCGACCATTAGTTTCTTTAGACAGGGTTGGTAAATTAATATGCAAAGTTAGAAAAGAAAAATTGGCATAGGCAGATCGAAATTAATTACCTTAAGGAAGTGAACATCACTTCCACATATACCCACAGCTTTCATCTGAACTTTAACATCATGGGGGCCTGATACATTAACAACAAAAATAAAGATAAGATTCTATTAGAAATAACTCAGAAACACCAAATCCCATGCATGTGAGAGAGTGATTAAGATTAAGACCAGTATAAAGAGTCTCACAAATGATCACAAATGAGAGGATTTAATCCCAATATTGAAGAGTGTAACAAACAGGGAACAAAAAGGCCATAGAAAGATAAGTGGATAGAATACATACCTAGAGGGGGGAGTATGAAAGGTTGGACTTTGAGGGTGTTGAGAGATACAAGCCAAGCAGCCATGTTCTCTCCTCCTTTTCCCATCTCTCTCTCTCTCTCTCTCACTGAGGGCTGGTGGGTGAATTTGGAGATGATGAGTGCAGAGTGGAGAGAGGGTTTTAATGGGTTTTCTTTTTCATTGAGAAGAAGGTAGTCAGCTTGTATGGATTATAATTATCTCTTCTTCTTATCCGCTGTGTTGGGATGGGATCCTCTTGTCCATGTTCGAGCAATCTTTGTCTCCGTAGCATCACTCTGAACAAATATCACAAGCGGCCCTCCTTTGATGGGACAAACCAGAGGGACAACAGGGTGGCGCCCACATTACTATTGTTTTTCAGTATATACGACAAGCTGTCAAACATGATTTTTTTTTTCTCTCTCTCAAATGATTGAGGTAATTTTGATTAATTAGGATAATTTCTTAAAAAAACTGTTGTGCCTGTGAGCACCAATCAAGCCACTCATAGAAAAGATCACAAAAGGTTTATAGTGGTTCGGCTTGAGCCTACATCTACTGGAGAAGAAGACAGCAAGAGTATCACTATGAGGAAAGATTACAATGGAGTTTTTTCACACACAACCCTAGTCCCAGGTACACCCACAGGCACTCTCTCTACCAAGCTGCTAGCTTTCTTCCTCTCTTTCTACCTTGTGCAATCCAATACAGGATACTTCTACTTATAGCCTCAAGAATATAGGAAGCCTTACCTTTGGCCATGCTTTACACTATACCTCATTATGCTTTGCACCATACCTATGTCAGCTTGTCAAGTCAAATCGGCTTCTATAGAGCAATCATGTTGACAAATCTCCACCTTGGCGAATATAGGAGTCGATCCTCATAGCATAGAATATGTCTCACCGTCTCCATCTGCCCCTTATGGCACTCAGGTACCGATAACTTCGATCAAGTCCAAGCAATGCTTGAACTTGATTGCTGGAATAGTCTTGGTCATCATGTCTGCTGGATTTTCTGCCGTAGCAATCTTAATCATTGCAATGGCACCCTCGAAGATGACATCTCGAATGAAGTGTGCCCTGACATCAATGTGTATGGTTTTTTCATGATACTTAGGATTGTGTGTCAGATCGATCGCACTCTGACTGTCACAAAACACAGTAGTCAGCTTCTGCTCCAATCCAAGATCACCAACCAAACCTATCAGCCAAATAGCTTCTTTCACTGCTTCTGTAGCTGCCATGTATTCTGCTTCAGTTGTAGACAAGACAGCTTTAGATTGCAATGCTGTCTTCCAACTAATGACACCGCTAGCAAAAGTGAAGACATAACCTGTTAAGGATCTTAATCTGTCTAAATCTCCAGCAAAATCTGAATCAACATATCCAATAACACTTCCAGAAGTGTTTTTGTTTCTATCAAACACTATCCCAACATTAGTAGTACCTTTCAAGTAATGGAGTATCCATTTCACTGCCTGCCAATGGACCTTCCCAGGGTTATCCATGTATCTGCTAACTACACTAACCGCATGTGAAATGTCTGGCCTCGTACAAACCATGTCATACATGATACTCCCAACTGAACTAGCATAAGGAACACGTGACATGTGCTCCACCTCTTCCTCAGTTTGTGGTGATAAAGCAGCAGAAAGTTTAAAATGGGCTACCAGTGGAGTCTTCACAAGTTTCGAGCTTTGCATACCAAAGCGCTCCAAAACCTTCTCGAGGTACCCTTTTTGTGACAAAGACAATTTGCATGCTTTCTGGTCCCTTCGAATCTCCATCCCAAGAATTTTCTTTGCAGCACCTAAGTCTTTCATTTCAAATTCACTACTGAGCTGAGCTTTCAGCCTGTTGATCTCAAACATGTCCTTAGCAGCAATTAACATGTCATCAACATATAGTAACAAATAAATAAAACAACCATTTGGATGCTTCTTGTGGTAGACACAATTGTCATACCCACTTTTGCAATAACCGTTTCCAACCATAAAGGTATCAAAACGCTTATACCACTGTCTAGGCGACTGTTTTAGGCCATATAATGATTTCTTTAGTAAGCAAACATGATCCTCCTTACCTTGGATTCCAAACCCCTCTGGTTGATGCATATGAATTTGTTCTTCTAACTCGCCATGTAAGAATGTAGTCTTCACATCAAGCTGCTCCAGCTCTAAGTCCAATTGAGTAACCATAGCAAGTAGCACTCGGATGGAGCTATGTTTCACCACAGGAGAGAACACTTCATTGAAGTCAACACCCTCCCTCTGAGTATAGCCTTTTGCAACCAGTTGTGCTTTGAACCTAGCATCCCTTGAAGTTCCTTCCTTTTTCTTGAAGACCCATTTGCAACCAACAATCTTCTGGCCCTTCGGTGGTTTCACTAGCTCCCAAGTATGATTCTTATGAAGAGACTCAACCTCCTCACTCATAGCAACGGCCCATCTTGCTGATTCTTTACTAGTGACGGCATCCCGATATGTAACCGGCTCTGACTCAATACTTTCTGCAGTATTAAGAGCATAGGCAACAATATCTTCAAATCCATATCTTTGAGGTTGCTTAATCTGCCTCCTCTCTCTGTCCCTAGTAAGCATGTATTCTTGCGGAATTTCATTCTCGGCATTTGAGCCTGCATCTTGCTGATCTGGGACATTTTCTTGCAAATTCTCTTGCAAGTTTTTTGAAGCTTCATTCTCAAGCTCCACCTGTTTACTAACACCGTTTTGCTCCTCCATTTGTTTGCTGACACCATTGTCATTTCCAGCATCAATGCACTCCTTCGATTTCAACATAGCAGACTCATCAAAGGTCATGTCTCTGCTGATAATGCATTTGGGTGATTTTCCATCTAGGCACCAAAGCCTATATCCCTTCACCCCATGTGCATACCCTAGAAATATGCACTTTCTTGCCCTTGGTTCGAGCTTACCATCATTCACATGAGCATAAGCAGGACAACAAAAAATTCGCAAATTGGTGTAATCAGCAGGAGATCCAGACCATACCTCTTTAGGAGTTTTACACTCGATAGTTGTTGATAGAGACCGGTTGATCAGATAACAAGCTGTATTAACAGCTTCCGCCCAGAACTTCCTAGGTAACCCTGCATTAGAGAGCATGCAGCGGGTCCTTTCTAGGATAGTCCTGTTCATCCGTTCTGCAACTCCATTCTGTTGTAGTGTATTTCTGACTGTGCGATGTCGCACAATACCTTCATTCTTGCAGAACTCATTAAAAGCACCTCCATAGAATTCCAAGCCATTGTCAGTCCTCAAGCGCTTGATCTGCTTACCTGTCTGCTTCTCAATCATAGTCTTCCATTGCTTGAACTGTGCAAAGACTTCATCCTTGTGCTTTAAGATATATACCCAAACCTTTCGAGAATAATCATCAATGAAGGTCAACATATATCTACCCCCCAGAGATGGAACACGAGAGGGACCCCAAAGGTCAGAATGGATATAATCCAAAGTGCCCTTGGTCCGATGAACTGTTGTGCTGAACTTGACTCTGCATTGCTTTCCGAAGACACAATGCTCATAGAAGTCCAACTTTCCTGTTTCTGGCCGCAGAGTAAACCTTGTTTACTCAGCTCATCCATGCCTCTCTCGCTCATATGCCCAAGTCGCATATGCCAGAACTTGGTAGTTTCAAAATCTAAATCTGAGGACGACACAGCAGCAGTACCTGTAACTGTGCTACCTTGAAGAAAATAGAGGTCATTCTGCTTCTGTCCCTTCATCACTATAAGAGCACCCTTTGAGATGCTCATAACTCTACCTCTAGCTTTGTAGGTACAGCCGTTGGAGTCAAGCGTACCTAAGGAAATCAGATTTTTCTTCAACTCTGGAATGTGCCTGACATCTAACAAAGTTCTTACAATACCATCGTACATCTTAATTCGGATTGATCCTATCCCAACAACCTTACAAGTTGCATTGTTCCCCATTAAAACTTTACCACCATCTATAGATTGATAAGTGGCAAACCAGTCCCTATTAGGACACATATGGTAGGAACAACCCGAATCAAGGATTCACTCATCACCTGAGCTACCAATGGTAACAGAGAGAACAATTGCACCATCAGAACTATCTTCTGCAACACCGGCTACATTTTCAGAATCATATGCTTTCTCCTTTCCTTTACGCTCTGGACAATCTTTTTTAAAGTGCCCTTCCTTATGACATTGGAAGCACTTTTATTTTCTAGTTTTTTATTTTGACTTTGACCTAGAGCTGCCTCTTCTGTTCTGCCATTTCTTCTCTGTTCTGCCACGCACTACCAAACCCTCACCAGAACTGTCATTATTTTCTGTTGTAACCTTTTTCTTTAACTCCTTATAGTTCAAGGCTGACTCAACATCTTCCATGGACAGAGTTTCTCTACCATACATCATGGTATCAACAAAGTTCTCATACGAGGGTGGTAATGAGCATAACAACATAATGGCTTGGTCATCATCATCAATTTTAACATCTATATTTTCAAGATCCATAATAGCTTTTGTGAAAGAATCAAGGTGGTTTGAAACAGACGCACCCTCTTGCATTTGTAAGGTGAATAACCGCTTCTACAGATACAAGCGATTCGTGAGAGACTTTGTGATGTACAAGTTCTCCAACTTTTGCCATATGCCAGCAGCAGTTCTTTCTTGAGCAACCTTTCGTAGTACACCATCGCTAAAAAATAACAGAATCTGACTGTACGCCTTTTCCAGCAACTCATCCTTCTCTTCTTCTGACAATTTTTCAGGCAGATTATTATTTCCCTTCAAAGCTTTATGTAAATCATTCTGAACCAGCAAAGCATGCATCTTCAAACGCCATATACTGAAGTCATTATTTCCATTGAATTTTTCAATTTCAAATTGTGAAGCCATTCCGCGAATCTTTCACTGTACTTGTGTAGGTCTGGTCACTACGAGCATACTGGAAGAAACAGATCTGAAATCCGACTTTGGACGGCTAAGATATCACAGAAATAAATTTCTGCCCTCCAATTAGTCAATCTCCTTCATTGACTGTTGAACAACCAATCTTCTTCCACAAACGCGTAGATCTGCTCGCAACGAGTCCGTTGGTTCAAACGGATCTCCGATCAGACTCCGGATCGTCAAGATATCTCGTAGACAAATTTCAGCCTTTGATTTGGTCAAATCAAGCTTTGACCAGCGATGACATCAGCAACTTTATGCTTGCTGTTGGGCATCCTTCGTGGACCAGGTTGACCTGACTCGAAACTGGCCTGGCCTACAAACAAGACTGTGAGGGATCACCAATTTATGTGGTGCTTCAGGGACATAAATTCCCTTGGTACCTCAGACTACCAATTCAAAGGTTTCTTAAATAGAACATAAAATGGGTTCTTCTTCTTCTTGTTCTATTTCTGGAAGAAAGAGAGAGGGGGCAAAGTGGGAAAACAGCAGATGGGTTCTTCTCCTTAGTCACAGCACGACAAGGCAGCACGGGGTTTCGGCGACGACAGCAGCCTCCTTCTCCGGCGACGGGCAAGGCTGCAGTGGCGGCGACAATGCAACAGAAACCCGGATTTCTATCTCCTCTCCGGTTTGCAATCTGCGATGGCCCACCAAAGATCAGAACCGATCTCTTTTCTGCAACACGAGATCCGGACTCTTCCGGTCGCCTTCTTCGGTCTTCTGCTCGGCGAAGATGACAGAGCCAGAACCTCCACTCCGGTTCTACTTATAGCCTCAAGAGTATAGGAAGCCTTACCTTTGGTCATGCTTTACACCATGCGTCATTATGCTTTGCACCATACCTATGTCAGCTTGTCAAGTCAAATCGGCTCCTGTAGAGCCATCATGCTGACAAAAACTAGATGTAATGGATTGGAAATTTGGAATAGGGATGTCATTTAGGAGGTGTCCGTTAGCAAGGAAGTGAATTCTCATGAATGGTAAGAAATGTATTGCTAAAAGTTTAGAATTCACGTTAGAGTTGTGATAAGCATTTTATGCCATTTGTGACACAACCCTCCTCTGTTTAAGTTGAGAACATAGAGATGATAAATTAGCAAGTGTAAGTAGAAATGGGAATGTTAAGATAGCATAAAAGTTGAGTCATTGGGGAGCAGTGAGAGATAGCATCAATAAGTAATAATAAAGAAATACTTATTTTAGATGGTTTGGACAATGTTAAACGCAAGCCGACAAAGATGTTGATGAGAAAAAGTTTCTTTATAGAGGGTTTTTTTTTTTTTTTTTTTTCTTTATAGAGGTTGATGACCCTAAAATACACAGCAGAAAAAATGGTCGAAAGCATTAAGGATAAGATCCGTAAAAGTGTTAAGTGTGTAACCTATTTGAGGGTTTGGCCCCAACTCAAATGTAATGGAGAAATATAATTCATGTAGTTGACCCTAAGTTAGAATTGATGATGACGATTCTTCGTTAAAAGGACTAAAATTAAATAACTAAAGGTAAAGATATATGAAAAGTAACCAAATAAATTTCCTTTTTATTGGAAAGTTAATAAGGGGAGGCGAAAATGAAAACCCCCGCTAATCCTTTTCTTGAACTCATTTTACAATGAAATTCCTGTGAATTCAATCCCACAGAACCAAATGGCCCTAGACAAATGAAAAATACCCTAATCTTTGTAGTCTTGGTCATGAGTTACGAAACTCAACTGAGCTAGACCAATGGCAAGACAACAGAATTCGTTTTTTGGTAGATGAATTTGGAGATAATGAGTTGAGAGAGTACCAGAAGGGTCTTGACTTTCTTTATTTTATTTTTGGGGTATCATATAATTTTATGTATTTCTTCTTCTTGACAGTTCTGTGTTGATGCTTTTGACCCTTTTTAAGCACATTGCTTTCTCCGTTACATCACATGTACATCGAACAAGCACATCCTGGTTCGTGTAACAGGCCTCATGTCCCATGTGTCCCAACTGCCAAAACTCACTTCAAGTAGTGATGCAGCAGGGGGGACCAACAGGTGGTGTTCACATCCAGTAGTGTATTTCAGTTTATACTCAAAATATACTTTTTCTTTTTGCAAATGTTTCAGAGATAGTTTCGATTGATTAGGATAATTTCTTTGAAGAAATAGATGCAACGAATTAGAATAGGAATGTATTCCTAAAAGTTGGAATTCATGTTGGAGTTGCGATAAGAGGTTTATGTGGTAGGTAATCTAACACAAACTCTACTCCTTTGTTCAGACTTGGGATAGCCACTTACAACAATTAGCTAAATATGATGGAGATCTGAATGTTGAGATGGATATATTAGAACTAGACAATACACAATAGAGATATATTAATAGAAAATAATCAAGAGATACCTATTTTAGATAGTTTGGGCATGTTAAATGCATGCTAACAAAGGTTTTGATGAAGAAATTTTTTTCTATGAAGGTTGGTAAGACAAGGAATAAGGTAGAGAGGAAATTAATGGAAGTAGCAATGATAGATTTAAAGAAGGTTAAGCGTGTATATTATCCAAGGATTTGGCCCAACACAAATTGGAATGGAGAAACATTATTCAGTAGCTAACAGTAATATAGCCGGGATAAGGCTTTGATAATGATGATTCTTCCTGAAATCAACTAAAGTTTAATTGATAAAGGTAAAAATCTATGAAAAGCCACCAAATAATTTCCCATTAATGGAAAGTTAATAAGGAGAGATGAAAAATGAATAGCAAGCACCACCCCAATAAATATAGCGCTGTCTTCATCTTCACCTTGTATTCTTTACCCTTTATCTCTTTAATAATCCTTTTCTCTATCTCTTTTTCACAATATCATAATCTTTGGTCTATTCTTGCTCAAGCCTAGTCTGATGGGCTACTTAACTCAAAAAGTAACTTCAAACTCAATTTTGATGCACTAGTTGTGAAATTCAATGAGCTGGTCCAGTTACTAGGAAGACAACAAAATTCTTTATAGAAAAGGCAGTAGAAGCAAAACATTAATGCAATTGTAAACATGTTGCACTGTCTTGAGTTACCAACAAAGCAGACGTTCATATGATTCTGAATGATGGGATTAGTCATCATTTACATGGTCCTCGAAGGGTGTTTTGCCTTAAGGCCATCACCTGACCAAGCCAGCTTGTTTTGGAATCAAGTTTGATGACATCTCATAAATAGGGCGGGCTTTCATTTTAAGCTGCTTGAATTTTCAATAGGTGACACCTTTCACTCACTAGATGCACATATAAAATCACAATTCCTCTACTCATGTTTTAGCATAGAATCAAAACCTTCTTATTTATGAATGAACCTCTTAGAAAAGAAACTTTTCAAGTAAAATTTTTGATGGGTTGGTGAAGCCTGATTTAGACCTTATTTAATTACAGGGGTTTATCTGTAATGTGTCGGTTTAATCTGTACCATATGTTCTGAGGCCAGATCCGACGGTTGTGGTTGTCTAGAGGTTTAGGGTTTCATGTATTTATACTGGGTGGTGAGAGCATTGTTATTACGGTGAAACTGAGAGAGAACGAGAGAGACAGTGAGTGCTTGTACTCTTGTGGGAATCTCCAATAATAGTGAACGGCGTGAATCTCCCGTGGATGTAGGCAATCTTGCCGAACCACGTAAATCTGTGTCTCGTGGATTGACTGTGTGATTGATTGATTGTTGTTCGTAGATCGTGCGTGTGTTCTTGCGATCCCTAACAGCTGGTATCAGAGCCAGGTTTTCGCGCGCGATCAGGATCAGATTGGGTTTAATCCCGGAAAAGAGAGATCATCTTGCTCTCTTAAGTCGCAGTACAGTAATCAGAAAAAGGGGGGTTTAGACATTACTGTTTGTAAATCGACGATCACAGGTTCTGATCAAACCAGTGGGCCACGACTTGCCGCTGCCCACATCGCCGTCGCAGCCATCGCCGGGGGTCCTGTCGCTGCCCACATCGCCGTCGCAGCCATCGCCGGACGCTGCCATCTTTCGTCGCCGCCCGTCCAGCATCGTCGGAGAAGAGAGAAGCCACAGCTGCTGTTGTCGTCGGGAACGGAAGAAAATCCAGACGATCCATCACAGTCGATCACCCTCCGTCCATCCCTGCACGACCGCCGTCGCCGCTGTTCCGTCGCCGTCGTCACCGCCTCGCAGTCCGGCTACCTGCCCGTCGTCGCCGCTGAAGAAGAAGAAAGCGATTGGGCTACAGCTCTGTTATGAAACAGAGCCAGTGAGGAAGAAGACCCAGTTGGGCCCAGGTTGGTTCAGGTCAGGTCCGACCTGACCCACTCCAGAAGCCCAGCAGTTCTTGGGACAGCTTCCAGGCCAGGTTCCAGTCCAGGTCAGGTCTGACCCGGCCCAGTCCGTGAAGGAGAAGCCCTGCAGCCAGCAGACGCTGACGTCATCCTGAAGCAGTACGGTCAACAATCCAGTTTGACCGGATTCAAGGGCCAGAATTGTGTTTTGATTTCTGAAGCCATCCGGACTCATAATTGCGCTCCGTTTTTTTTGTTGGATTCGTATCAACGAGATCTACAAGATTGACGGAACGGATTGACAGTTTGACCAGCAGAATTCATATCAAGTAGATTGAGCTTGATTTGAGTGGGAGCAATGACGGACGACATAAAGCTCACGATTGAGAAGTTTAATGGCACAAACTTCGCGTACTGGAAGATGCAGATTGAAGATCTCCTCTACCAGAAGAATTTCTATCTTCCGCTTGGGGGAAAAGCCAAGAAACCTACAACAATGTAAGATGCAGAGTGGGAGGTACTCGACAGGAAAGCCTTAGGTACTGTTCGTCTCTCTCTATCAAAGTCTGTTACATTCAATATATCTAAGGAGAAAACCACTAAAGATGTTATGGATGCCCTATCTCGAATGTATGAAAAACCTTCTGCCTCAAATAAAGTTTTCTTGATGAGAAAGTTGTTTAACATGAAGATGGTTGAAGGTGGGGTTGTTGCTGAACACCTGAACGAGTTTAACACGGTCATGAGCCAATTATCCTCTGTTAACGTACAATTCGAAGATGAAATTTGGGCTTTGTTGGTCTTGTCTTCTTTACCAGACAGCTAGAATGGTATGGTTACATCACTGAGTAATTCTTCAGGATCAACCAAACTGAAATTTGATGATGTTGTGAGTGCCATCCTCGATGAGGAAATTCGCAGGAAACCTTCAGGTGAATCATCAGGAAGTGCATTGAATGTGGGAGACAGAGGGAGGTCATCTGAGAGAGAGCAAAGTCATGGAAGATCAAAATCACGGAGTAAGTCAAGATCTTCAAAAGGCAAAATCGAGTGCTGGAATTGTGGCAAAAAGGGACATCTGAAAAAGGGATTGCAGAGCTCCACCAAAGAAGAATAAGCAAAAGAACGGTAATAAGGATAACGAAGCTTCCGCAAATGTCGCAGGTGATGCTATTCAAGATGCCTTAATTCTTGCTTTTGATTATAAGTCTGAATCTTGGGTTATAGATTCGGGTGCATCCTTTCATGCCACTGCACATAAAGAATATCTCAAAAATTGTGTACAAGGTGATTTTGAAAAAGTCTATCTTGGTGATGATGAACCTTGTGACATAATTGGCAAGGGAGATGTTCAGATTAAATTGCCAAATGGCAGTATATGGAAATTGAATGATGTCAGGCATGTACCTAGCCTGGAGAGAAACCTCATATCAGTTGGTCAGCTTGCTAGCTCTGGTCACGTAACTGTTTTTGCAGATGATTTCTGGAAAGTTACAAAAGGGAGTATGGTTGTTGCTCGCGGTAAGAAAGAAGGAACTCTTTATTTGACCAACAGCTCTACAAGTTCCATTGCAGTTGCAGATAAAGGCATTGACTCAAACACATGGCACTATAGACTCGGACACATGAGTGAGAAAGGGATGAAGATTCTTCATTCTAAAGGAAAGCTAGAAGGACTCAAGTCCTTGGACTTAGAGTTCTGTGAAGACTGTGTTTTCAGAAAGCAGAAGAAAGTTACATTCTCTAAAGTAGGCAGGCCACCGAAGTCAGAAAGGTTGGAACTAGTACACACGGATGTGTGGGGACAAACTCAGGTACCTTCTCTTGGTGGATCTTCTTACTTTGTTACATTCATTGATGATGCTACCAGGAAATTATGGGTATATCCCATGAAACACAAGTCTGACGTGTTTGATGTTTTCAAAAAGTGGAAAGCTTTGGTTGAAAACGAAACAGGTTTGAAACTGAAAAGCCTAAGGTTTGATAATGGGGGAGAGTACTGCAGCAAAGAATTTGAGGAGTATTGTGCAAAAAATGGCATTAAGCGAGAGAAGACCATTCCCAATACACCACAGCAAAATGGTGTGGCTGAGCGCATGAACTGAACAATTGTTGAGCGTGCCAAAAGTATGAGGCTACATGCTGGATTGCCCAAGCAGTTTTGGGCGGAAGCAGTGAATGCTGCTGCATACTTGATCAATCGAGGGCCTTCAGTACCTTTGGATGGTGGACTACCAGAGGAAGCTTGGACCGGAAAAGTAAACCTTTCACACTTAAAAGTATTTGGTTGTATCTCTTATGTTCATGTTGATGTTGAAAAAAGAGACAAACTAGATTCTAAATCTAGGAAATGCACTTTCATTGGATATGGTTCTGATGAGTTCGGTTACCGCTTCTGGGATGAAGAAAATAGAAAAATCATTAGAAGCAGAAGTGTTATATTCAATGAGAAAGTGATGCACAAAAACAAGGACAAGGTGCATGAGGACAGCAATGAATATTTAGAACTGGATGACACTTCTGAAAATGATGTACCTGAAGTACATGGAAATGAAAATCCGCAGGTGGACCCTCAAACACCTGCCCCAGTAAGAAGGTCATCTAAGACTTCTAAGCCTACACAACGCTATTCACCTTCTTTGTTTTACTTGTTGTTAACTGATGGTGGTGAGCCAGAATGTTATGAAGAAGTATTGCAGGTTGAAACTAGGGCAAGGTGGGAACAAGCCATGGAAGATGAGATGAAATCTTTATCATCAAATCAGACATGGGACTTAGTTCAGTTGCCTAAGGGAAAGAAAGCTTTGCACAACAAGTGGGTGTACAAATTGAAGGAAGAACATAACGGTAGCAAGCGATACAAAGCCAGATTAGTTGCAAAAGGCTTCCAGCAGAAGGCAGGTATTGATTACTCTGAGTTATTTTCTCTTGTGGTTAAATTGAACACAATCAGAAGTGTGTTGAGCATTGTGGCGGTAAAAAATTTACACATTGAGCAATTAGATGTGAAAACTGCGTTTCTCCATGGTGACTTGGAAGAAGACATCTATATGCATCAGCCATAGGAATATGCTGTACCAGGAAAGGAGGAAATGGTGTGTAAGCTCAAAAAGAGTTTATACGGTTTGAAGCAAGCCCCAAGACAATGGTATATTATATTTGACAGTTTTATGTACAACACAGGTTACAAACGATGTCATGCAGACCATTGCTGTTATTTCAAAAGTTTTGATGACTGTTACATTATTCTACTCTTGTACGTAAATGATATGCTCGTTGCAGGTTCAAATATGCATGCGATAAATAATTTGAAGAAACAGTTGGCACAGGAATTTGAAATGAAGGATTTGGGTGCTGCAAATCAGATTCTTGGTATGAGAATTAGTAGAGACATGAAAAATCGCACATTGAAGTTGTCTCAGGCAGAATATGTTGAAAAGGTTCTAAACAAGTTCAACATGCATGGTGCTAAGCCAGTTAGCACTCCGCTAGCCAGCCACTTCAAACTCTCAAAAGAGTTGTCTCCTAAGACAGAACAGGAGAAGGAGAACATGTCCAAGGTCCCATATGCTTCAACTGTTGGTAGCTTGATGTATGCTATGGTTTGCACCAGACCAGACATTGCTCATGCAGTGGGAGTTGTAAGCAGATTTATGAGTAATCCGGGAAAAATGCATTGGGAAGCAGTTAAGTGGATTCTTAGATATCTGAGAGGCACCACAAAGGCAGCATTGCATTTTGGAGGATCAGAGATTAAATTGCATGGCTATGTTGATTCGGACTTAGCAGGAGATCTTGATAGAAGCAGAAGCACTACAGGATATGTCTTCACATTGGGTAGTGCAGCAGTCAGTTGGAAATCTCAATTACAGGATGTCGTTGCACTTTCAACCACAGAAGCAGAGTATGTTGCCGCTACAGAAGCTAGTAAGGAAATGATTTGGTTACAGGAGTTAATGGAAGAGTTGGGTAAGAAGTAAGAGTCTAGCAGGCTTTACAGTGACAGTAAAAGTGCCATCCATCTTGCAAAGAATTCAGCCTTTCATCCAAAAACCAAACACATTCGGATCAGATATCACTTCATACGATGGCTTCTGGAAGAAAAAGTGTTGAAACTGGAGAAGATTTTATCAAGTGAGAATCCTGCAGATATGTTCACTAAGGTGGTAACTACAGAGAAACTGAAGCTGTGCTCAGCTTCAGTTGGTCTTCAAGCATGAAGATGAGGTATCGAGATTCTTAGCCGTGTGCTGTTATTGTCAAAGCCATTTAGTATGATCAGTCTTCAAGTGGGAGATTGATAGGTTGGTGAAGTCTGATTTAGACCTTATTTAATTACAGGGGTTTATCTGTAATGTGTCGGTTTAATCTGGACCATCTGTTATGAGGCCAGATCCGACGGTTGTGGTTGTCTAGAGGTTTAGGGTTTCATGTATTTATACTGGGTGGTGAGAGCATTGTTATTACGGTGAAACCGAGAGAGAGCGAGAGAGACAGTGAGTGCTTGTACTCTTGTAGGAATCTCCAATAATAGTGAACGGCGTGAATCTCCCGTGGATGTAGGCAATCTTGCCGAACCACGTAAATCTGTGTCTCGTGGATTGACTGTGTGATTGATTGATTGTTGTTCGTAGATCGTGCGTGTGTTCTTGCGATCCCTAACAATTTTATCTAACGATGGTAGATAATCAAAGCATAGAGTAGTGCAAGGATTTCAGCGTCCAATTGAAATATATTGATGATGAGAATCCCAATTTGTACTGAAGATGGAAGACCCTGGGAGATCTCGGTGTCCTGACTTCACAACAATGGCAAGTTGTAGTGATGGGCAACAAGAAGGTTGCAAGTAGCAAACTGCGCCCCGAATCTTATCTGTAGAAATTCTTTCTGAATTTCTTTTGAGTGAATTTTAATTTTATAATGACTACATGGAGCTGCTGCAGTATCCTTCCACTTAAGGTTATTGCTTGAGCCATTTGAAACCTCACCACCTGTTAATCTTGAGGTACATGGTGAAAGATATAAGGCAGCATGTAGATGTGACCTTGACTTTTTTAAGATATGTATTACCAGGATTATGGCTTGTATTCATTTTTCATCTTCCTTTAATTCACTTTTCAATAAAGTTGAGGCTAATTGATGGTTATTTTTGAATTTTCACGGTTGATTCTTCATATTGATTTTCTTTCTTTATGTCTTTTGTCTTTCTTCTCTCTTAATGAAGGTTCAGTAACTGACAATTTTTTTTTTTTCAATTACACAAAACAAATAGGCTATTAATGTAAGAAAATTTGTATCTTCTAGTGGTGAACTTTTAAAATTCTTTATACATGCTTAGCTGGGGGTTGGTGGGGTGGGGTTTCACTCCCAATTTTTTGATCGATCAAATTTGCAAGAACAGGCAGAGTAAATCGTGCTTTGTGACCATCAAGTGGCCCACTTTCTGCATCACCAAACCAAAAGTAGGTAGTAGGCGGCAGCCACATGCATGGATTTCTTTCTACTCTAGTGCTCTCTATGAAAGCTGCCACTACACTATGCACGCAAGGACTTAAATGTGAATGAAGATTTACTTCATTTGCTGATTTTTTTTAGAAGCTGTTTGGTTGTTTGTTTGTTTTTTTTTTTTTTATGCTAAATGGGCGAGAGGTACAAATTTTGTGATACTACTTAAGAGGCCACAAATCGATCCTTGGACAGGCATGTGAGATGGGATGCCCTTACCATTGGGGTGTCCCGAGTTTTTGAAAGCTCATTTGTTGATTTTATTATTAGGTTTGAAGTTTTTTTCCCTTAACAGAGGATATATTAAAGATCAACATGTAAGAGTTTATACAAGATGGCGAAAACGCCCATGCACCATCTGAAGTACCAACGCCAATAAAATGGACGGGGATAAAAAAAAAATGCAAATCTTGGTCAAGGTCTGGAGTTTAATTTGAGAGATAATGAGAAAATTTTGCTCGTTTGTTGACTTAAGAGATTACCATGTCATCTTCAAAATTTTCGTCATATCAGGTTCTTTTTAGGTATCATAGCAGATTAAAATATTGTGAGGGAAATGTCCCCCGCGACATGACTACATGTGAGAAACATGCAGTCTAGCTCATGGGGTCCACGTAAGATTCCTCTAAGTATTGGGACTGATATGTGAAAAACGTTCCCTCATGAATATTAACTAGGCCCGCACTAATCTAAGGTGGGCTCCATAGAGCTGGACTGCATATGCAGGAGCTCATAGGAGAACATTTCTCAGACATTGAAAGCTTGATCGTCGAGAGAGATGATGAATATTACATAAATCAAATTTTGATCAAGGTTTTCCAAGGGAAATCTCTCTCTTTATTTATTTTTATAATATGGATGGTTTGGGGCCTTTTCAGAGGATTGTTTCAACCTTGTTAGATAAGGAGTCATCTTCCCAATAACTTGTTGAGGAGGGAGAGAGACAGGGAGAGAGAAATGAATTTAAAACCCTTCTTACACGCTGACAAAGAATATTAGTTAATCCAAAACCCTTCTTACAAGCTCACAAGGATTAGTCAATGCAAGGGCCGTAAAACCTAGCCTAGTGGCACTCTTAAATCTTTAATCTTCCAATTCCATTCCTCCACCAAGAAATGAGAATGTCATCATGCACATGGCAATTGGAACTAGTGGATCCCACTGTGGATGACTCATAATCCAAAACCCCCCATTAAACAAATCCATCAACTCATGAACTTCCAAACCTGGAGGTCGTGCTATCTGTAAGTATATGTTTAGGTTCTTGCCACGTATTTGTTGGCCCTGTTGTCATAATGGTGGACCACTAAAAGTGGATAACAAATAACCACCCAACTCCGACGTTAGATTTTAGCGTAAGCGGAATGTAGATAGGAATCTATTTATGCGAATATCCAAAGCTTTTAATAAAAAATTTGTGCATAAACTCAATGTAGGATCTTACACTTCATTGAGGTATCACTTATTCAAAATCAATTGATGATAGGAAATAGCATAATAATAGTTTTATAGTGAGAGCGAGGGCTCGATCACAATTATGACCACCTACCAGGCTTTGAAACCACTTGTAGGATCGTACACCCTATTAAGGTACTACTTATCCCAAAATCAATTGGTGATAGAAAACGGCACAACAATAGTTTTATGGTGAGAGCGAGGGCTCGACCACAATTATGACCGCTCATGAGCGAAGGTGGATGTTGACTCAACACCCAATTTTCGTAATCCAAGAGTTTTTGGTCCTAGATTTAGATCATCCTTGTGTAGTATTCATAACCATTGATTCAAGAACTCCACATTAGAAACTAATTATAGCAGATACACATTAAGAACAATATATGTTGGATGTTATTGCTGTTTTCAAAGTATATTGTTATTTGTTTGGCTCAATTGAATAAATAACAAATATACTGGGCCCCTGTATTGCCCATGTTCTACTGAGATTAGAAGTAGGTCTATTATCATAGGTCTACTGTGATTAGAAGCAGTGTTTGGGTGTAATTGGGTATTGGGCTGATATTATAAATAGAGACTTAGGGTCTCTATGATGAACACCTTCTTCTGATAATAAACTGAGTTCTCCCGTCTTCCCCGTGGACGTAGGCCAAAAGCCGAACCACGTAAATCTCCGTGTTCTTGTGTGTGATTGATCTCTTTCCATAGGCCCTAGATCGCAACAAACTGGTATCAGAGCTAATTGGCGTGATCGGAAGAAATCCAACGGATCGGATTTGAGAGGGTTGATCTCGAAGTGGGCCACGAATAGAAGAAGATCTCCAGAACCAGATAGAGGGCCGCCACTGCGCTGTTGCAGAGGAAGAAGACTGCAGGGAAGGGCGATACAGGGTCTCGTCGCGCTGATTGCCTCCTCAACAGGGTCTCGCAGCGCTGATCGCTGTCGTGGTTTGCATAAGAGAAGATCGGAGGAGCCATCGCCGTCATCGCCGTCTTCCGGTTCCCGTGCTGTCTTTGCTGCTTCACCGGAGTTTTCGCCGCTGCCGCCGCCGTCGTCGCTTCGTGAGCCGGAGAAGCAAGAAGAAGCGCCGCCTGCGCTGATTGCTTGAGACAGTTCTGGTTGCTGAACCAGAACGAAGAGGAAGACGAACCCAGTTCACAGAACGTTGAAGAAGAAGAAGAAGGTGGGCCTGCTGCGGTTGTGGTTTGAGTCCAGGTCAGGTCAAACCTGACTCGCTTCAAAAGCCCATCCCCTAGTCCAGGTCGGGTTGGGCCAGGTCGACCTGACTCGTAAACTAGAGACCCAGAATTAAAGCAGCAGTGACGTCAGCATCTCTGACGTCAGCAGATTCGTCCGGTCAAAGGCCGTTTGACCAAATCAAAGGTTGAAAATTGTTTTCGCGATATCTTGACGATCCGGAGTCCGATCGGAGATCCGTTTGAACCTACGGACTCGTTGCGAGCAGATCTACGCTGTTGTGGAAGAAGATTGGCTGTTCAACGGTCAACAAAGAAGATTGACTGATTGGAGCGCAGAAACTTATTTCTGCGATATCTTAGCCGTCCAGAGTCGGATTTCAGATCCGTTTCTTCCAGCGTGCTCGTGGTGACCAGATCTACACAGTTCTAGTGAAAGATTTGCGGAATGGCTATGAAGTTTGACATTGAGAAATTCGATGGAAATAATGACTTCGGTCTTTGGCGTCTGAAGATGCATGCTTTGTTGGTCCAGAATGGGTTGCATAAAGCTTTGAGGGGAAAGAATGCTCTATCTGAAAAATTGTCAGATGAAGAGAAGGATGAGTTGCTAGAAAAGGCGTATGGTCAGATTCTGCTGTTTTTGAGCGATGGTGTACTGCGAAAGGTTATTCAGGAGAAAACTGCTGCCGGCATATGGCAAAAGTTGGAGAACTTGTACATCACAAAATCTCTCACGAATCGCTTGTATCTGAAGAAGCGGTTGTTCACGTTACAAATGCAGGAAGGTACGTCTGTTTCAACTCACATTGATTCTTTTACAAAAGCTATTATGGATCTGGAAAATATCAACGTTGAAATTGATGATGAGGACCAAGCTATTATGTTATTGTGCTCGTTACCACCCTCATATGAGCATTTTGTTGATACCATGATGTATGGTAGAGATACTCTATCCAAAGAGGATGTAGAGGCAGCCTTGAATTCGAAAGAGTTGAAGAAAAAGGTTGCAGCTGACAATGATAGTTCGGGTGAGGGTTTTGTAGTACAAGGAAGAACAAAAGACTCCAGTAATAAAAGCAAACATAGATCCAACAGGAAAAACATTGAATGTTATTATTGCCATAAGAAAGGGCACATCAGAAAAAACTGTCCCGAAAGGCAGAGGAAAGGGAAAGAAATAGAAGATTCATCATCTAATGATAATTCAGTCAGTATTGCAGATGGAAGATCAGACTATGATTCCGACAATGCACTTTCTGTGATTGAAAATGGTATTCGTTCTAAGGATGAATGGATTCTTGATTCTGGTTGTTCTTACCATATGTGTCCCAATAGGGACTGGTTTACCACTTATAGAGAAATCAACGGTGGTAGTGTCTTGATGGGCAACAATGTTGCATGTAAGACGGTTGGAATTGGAACAGTTAAAATCAAGATGTATGATGGAATCGTCAGAACGTTGGCAGAAGTTCGGCATGTTCCTGATCTGAAAAAGAATCTTATTTCTCTTGGTGCCTTAGACTCCGATGGTTGTAAGTTCTCAGCTGAAGGTGGAGTCATGAAGGTTGTGAAGGGTGCTCTGGTTCTTATGAGAGGCAATAGAGTTGGAAACTTATATGTTTTGTCTGGAAATACAGTTACAGGTGGAGCTGCAGTGTCTTCCTCAGATGACCATGAATCTGTCTCAACACGCTTATGGCACTTGCGCCTGGGTCACATGAGTGAGAAGGGATTGACAATACTGCGTAATCGGAATTTGCTATGTGGCACGAAGACAGGCAAGTTGGATTTCTGTGAGAGATGCGTTTTCGGGAAGCATCGAAAGGTCAGTTTCAAGACAGGTATTCATCGCACGAAAGGTATCCTTGATTATGTTCATTCAGATGTATGGGGGCCTTCTAAGGTTTACTCCAAGGGCGGGTCCCGGTTTATGCTGACTTTTATTGATGATTATTCAAGGAAAGTCTGGGTTTATACTCTGAAGACGAAGGATCAGACCTTTGTTACATTCAAGCGATGGAAGGAAATGGTTGAGAAACAGACTGGCAGAAAGGTGAAGAAGTTGAAGACAGGTAATGGCAAGGAGTACAGATCGACAGAGTTTGAGAACTATTGCACGGATCATAGCATAGTTCGACATTACACCACTACAGAAACTCCGCAGCAGAATGGAGTTGCAAAGAAGATGAACAGAACGATCTTGGAAAGAGCTCGTTGTATGTTGTTTACTGCAGGATTGTCCAAGGACTTTTGGGCTGAGGCAGTAAATGCTGCAGGCTACTTGATAAATAGGTCTCCACACACAAAGATTGGTTGCAAAACACCGGAAGAAATGTGGTCAGGTAATCCAGCTGATTATTCTAACTTGAGGATCTTCGGTTGTCCGGCTTATGCTCGCGTGAAAACCGATAAGTTAGAACCAAGGGCTGTCAAGTGCATCTTGGTGGGATATGCTTCTGGGGTGAAAGGATACAGGTTGTGGTGTATTGATCAAGATTCACCCAGATTTATCATCAGCAGGGATGTTACATTTCATGAGGATGCTTTACTCGAATCGAGAAAGCAGGTGGAGAGGACAGAAGTAGGTAGCAGCAGTGACACCGTTCAGGTGGAGTCCGACATCCTAGTGAGGAAGGAGAGTGCATCCGACTCCTCCCGAGATACAGGGGATCATCAGGCTGTGCAGCAGATGCAGCAGACAGAGCCGCAGATGCCGCAGACGGGTAGACCGCAGAGAGAAAGGAAACCGCCAGTTAGATACGGTTTCGAGGATATGACGACGTACGCGTCGACATCAAACAGTGGCCGTGATGATGTGGTTGCATACGCATTGACGACTGAGTCTCTTGAATTAATGGAAGGGCTGGAAAGTAATCAACAGGCAGCAACTATAATTGAAGAGATGGACTCTCTTGATGAAGAAAATCAGGCCATCGGATGCAAGCGGTTCTACGAGGAAGATGAAGGAGCTTCCAGTGCAGGTAGAGTGCAGTTTAAGGTTCCTGATCATGTATGCAGTTTAAAGAAATCATTGTACGGGTCGAAGCAAGCTTCTGGACAATGGTACAAGCGATTTGGTGCACTCATGAAGGAATGGTTTAAATTCAAGTTCAAGCATTGCTTGGACTTGATCGGTGTGCTCAGTACCTGAGTGCCCTAAGGGGCAGGTGGAGACGGTGAGACGTGTTTAGTGCATGAGGATCAGCTTCAATGTTCGCCAAGGTGGAGATTTGTTATTTGTTTGGCTCAATTGAATAAATAACAAATATACTGGGCCCCTGTATTGCCCATGTTCTACTGAGATTAGAAGTAGGTCTATTATCATAGGTCTACTGTGATTAGAAGCAGTGTTTGGGTGTAATTGGGTATTGGGCTGATATTATAAATAGAGACTTAGGGTCTTTATGATGAACACCTTCTTCTGATAATAAACTGAGTTCTCCCGTCTTCCCCGTGGACGTAGGCCAAAAGCCGAACCACGTAAATTTCCGTGTTCTTGTGTGTGATTGATCTCTTTCCATAGGCCCTAGATCGCAACATATATAAAACTTGAATCATATCTATTTTAAAGACGACTGATATGAGAATACTGATAGCCAAGTAATAAGGCATTTTCCCATCCACAAATATAACTAGAGGGTAGAGATCCATCTATGGGTCTCTTTGATGGGGCCTTAATTAGGGCAGCGTGGTGCTTATGTAGACAACCATAAGAACACTACTGATGAGTCGTTCGGTTCTTTTATGTCATTATCAGATTTGGTTCCAATGCATATGATCTATGATATGAGGAGTATAAATCTGAATTCAGGTCCAACTCGAGAACTAACTCAAGGCGGCTCATTTCATCTTAGGCTCAGGCTTGAACCATGAGCTATTTAAGCTCAAATTCAGCTGAAAAGATAAAAGAGACACCAGTCGACCTCCAACTCAAATTTGCTCAAACTCAACTAAGGTAAGGGCATGGCCCAAGTCCTTTTCGCCCATGGGTCGGTCATGGCCTTGGTTGGTCACTTGATCAGAGAGAGAGAGAGAGAGAGGGAGAGAGAGAGTCGGTCCTTACACGCGTGCTTCTACGCCCTTTTTCACACGGCTATAAGACTCAACACAAGATGGTGGACGGTTACATGTAATTTGGAATGTGGTCGGGTCCACTTGGATGTTTGATTTGAATGAGTGGGGTGTGCACAAAAGCCACGCGGCCTTCCTTCCTCCCTCTCTCTCCCTGCCTGCAGCTCCCAACCCAAAAGATCCAAAGTCAACCTCGTCCCATTCTCTTGTTTCAATTTTCTCATTTTGCCCTTGCTCCATTCTCCAACAAAAGATCAACTTCTACTGTTCTGCCCCTACTTTTAGTGGCTTTTAAAGATTTACCAAAATATCCTCACAAATGAGAAACACTAGCAAAGTATGGGTTATAAATGGTTCAGGCTAGGTTGGATCCATAATCAATATCCAACAAACCAACCTCACTCAAACCCAATCGGACCAGCTAACTCAAAACAATAAGTAGGATTTGAGTTGACATTTCCACTCCAATCAATATACAAGTTGGGTTTGCATTGGATCCATATTTGCTAGCCTGAATGAGTTTACCTGAACTGCTGACCAATTCCAATCATAGCGATATGAAGCTCGTCCAAGCGCAGCCCATTTAATTGATTCTTATAATCCATTATTTCGTGTTAAGCTAATTAATCAAGTCAGTACGATCATTGAATAGATTGCAAATCAGGTCATTAGGAATAAGTTAGGGTCGTTTTAGTTACAATAATTATCATCCACCATTATGTGTAAGCATTACCTTATCTGTAGGGGCAACTGGACGAGGTTTACTAACTACGTACCAAAAGAAATCATCAATCGAATATTTTGACTTTTTGTCATGATCTCTCTTACATAAAATTTCTGTTCTCATGTAATTATCACCTACTTTTATAAGGAAACTGTTGCAGTCAATTTAAGTGTTTTCCACAAAAAAAAGCTATAGATATCATTTCACGTTCTGTCTTTTTAGTTACTAAACACGCTAAAACTCTCTCTCTCTCTCTCTCTCTCTAATTTGAGAGTATAACTCGAGTAGGAGCAAATCAGGTGGGTAGATGGGCGGTGTTGTCTTAATACATCATCAATGATGATCCACAAGAGAAAAGAGCATTTGTCACAATGGATGGTGTTCATGACTATTGCAAACTTAAAGTTGTAGCTTCGGAACACAGTAACCATAAAAGCAAACTAAAAAAAAGTAACCCCCAGAAGATAGGGCAATGTTTTGCGGGGTTCACATAATTGGTAGCTAAAGCTATTAATTATATACTTAAATAACCTAAAGAGAATCTATTCTTTCTTGCATTTACCACTTCTGCTTTAGTTTTGATTCCTCAACTTCTATAGTGCCTGCCTACTTGATTTTTTTTTTTTTCTAATTTAACCTCTGACTTAGCTTTGATTCCTTAAATTTTAAAGCACCTACCTACTAAAGTTGTTGGATGATTTTCTTGAGCTCAACAATTCTGAACTATAACTCATCTTCATTAGAAACAATTAACTTAAAAAAGTGCAAGCATAAAAAAAATGCATAAATTTATGTTGCTTGTGATTCTAATCTTTCATTCAATTATATGATCAGAGATTATTGATTGGCCTGCCATAACACCATTTATATATTATTGAAGGTGACTGATCAATCAAAGTTTCTTTCCATCCTTATTAATGATATTCTAGTACTTTATCATCTTTGTCTTTCTTACAATGTTTCCTTTTCTCAGTCAATTCAAAGCTTCATTCCAGGGCTTCCATGTAGGAACAGTCAGCTGAAGTGTTCGCATGGGCAACCTATTTTAGGCTGCCTTGATTAACAAAGATGGCCTCTGTATAATGATCTAGACTAGCAGGAAGGGGGGGTTAGACAATCACACTGGTAGGTGGATGGCTTATTGTATGATCCTGAGTGCCTTGTATGTCATACAATATAGGGCCCATGTGTGTCCATCTCTTAGTCAACTTAGGGTTTTCATATAGGGCCCCACAGCAGTTTGGATCGTACATAGCCATCATCAATAGGGATGTAAGAATCATGTTTGGATAGGATTCAAGGTGGTCGATACCCGATTATCATCAACAGGGACATAATCAAATGAAAAAGGGTCCAAATTCTGTGAGATCTAGACTCTTGAAAAAACCGCCAAGGCTCTTATGTGAGGATCACGTTGCATTAAAATACTTAGATAGTTAAAATGCAGATCAAAGGTAAATTTCAAAATGAACGTCGAGTAGTGTCTCTCTTTTTTATATATATATTTTTAAAAGAATATGCTATTTGATGGTCTTTTTTTTGAGAATTAATCTTTAATCTTCGTTCTTAACCACTCTTTTTATTGACTTACTATGTATTCTAATCCAAACAGACCGCCCCCTAGTTGTTCAAAGCAAATGGCCGTATTTTATGGATCTTTGAAAAAATTTTACTCCAATAAAAGATAACCCCTCTGTTAAATTGTGTTTTGCCGATTACGTTAGGACGACATAGGGTATGGATTTTCCACAAGCAAGTTCTAATAGGAGTCTCACGAATTTCTTACAGTGAAAGACTACGACCCGAGCTCAAATTTAAAATGCCTTTCCCAACATGGTTGTTAGTGATAACAGGAGGTTGGTTGCATATTTCTTACCAACCATTTCAGGATTGGGTCTTCTAATTCCTCTTTATGAGAGCATCATGTTTCCACACGGCAAGGCCTTTCATGGTCCCAGCCCCTCTGGGAGATAGAGGAAAAGTTCAAAAGAGAGAGAGAGACGACATACTCCAGATGGCACTTCCGTTAAATGCTTCAAAAAGGAACCCAAAGCACTAAACTTCCACCAGATAAGGAAGTTGCAGAGTAAGGAAGACGGTGGGCTTTTTTGTAATTTCACCGTAATGATCCCACGTACGTAAGCCTTCCCCAACCCCATGTCCACCTCCCCATCTTTTCAAACCGGACCCATAAAAACGGGCACAACTTCCCCTCAAACCACCCTTCTTTCGAATCTCTCTCTCCCTCTCTCTCTATGGCCAGACCCACTGAGAAAACCATGGCAAGAGCCATAGAAATAGCTGATACAGCTTCTTGGTACTGTGCCTTTGTCCTCCTCGCCCTCATCTTGCTCAGCTCCCTCAAAGAAAACTCTTCCTCAGAAAATTCCATCCATGGAAAGCTCTTCAACCAAGTCTGTGATGAGATCTACGTTGTCAACGAGGGCGAGACCCTTCACACCATCAGCGACAAGTGCGGCGACCCCTACATAGTCGAAGAGAATCCACACATACAAGACCCAGATGATGTTTTCCCTGGTCTAGTTATCAAGATCACTCCAAGACGCAACAAGGTTTGACCCATCGACCAATTTCCCACCTCACCTCACCTCACCTCACCTCAGTCTATTCATGTTTCTACTTTTCTCACTTGGGTCTGTTTTATCGATAAAAAAAAAGAGATTATGGTTAGTTGTTTCTTGTAAAAATTGAATTGTAATAATTGATATGTTCATCATGGGTTTTTTTTGGAACTCTAATAGGTGTTTATTACATAAGAGCAAAGATTAATTACAGTTCAAATCCTATGTGGGTTCATTTGTGATTAGTATGGACACAAGCATAGAAACATACTAATGGGTTGTTGATAGAGAAAGATGGTGGGTATTATATTGTTCTTGTTGTTATTTTTCAAAATAAACATGGAGGAGTTTTGTAATCGTTGTGCTGGGTTAAAAGGGCTTTTTGTCACAAAGTAAGAACATGGGTAAAGTTTTCATTAATTGCAGCACAGTAGTTATGGGTTGGATTTGAGCTCTTTTTGTCTCGAAGTTAATTATAGGAAGCTGTAACAGCTGGACTTGATCTCCACTTCCAAACATACTGTAATTATTTTCCATGGAAATGATTCTTGTCCGGCCAGGTTTTGGAACATGGAAGGATTCTACTAGGAAAATGCTCTGATTTTCTCAAGCAAGTATAGAGCAGCAATAGATTCTTTCCTTTTTCGCAAAAAGTGGAAATTTGAACTAATTTTCTTTGTTTCGTAGAAAATCCTTTCCCAGTGATAATGAAGTAATTATATTATTGCTTGTGCACCAAAGTTACGGGAACAATGGAAACTTACTGCCTATTTATTTGCATTATTAATACGTAGGAATTGCAAACAGGGTAATTAAAATAAAAATTAAAGGTGAATTTTTAAAAATAAATAGTAAATAATAATTTTTTGTGAGAAAAATAAAATAAAAAAAAAAGATGTTATTTAATGCTCCTATTTAGAAACTCACCTTTGTATTTTAATGCAAATAACAGAGCCTCAAAGATGTTGTATCCACCGAATAATGGTTCTCTTGTATATTCTTATTTTCTAGTATTCTCCAGCCTTTTAGAGGCCCCTAAGAAATCAGTAATCTCCTCTATTTTACCGGAAATGTTAAAAACCATTTGACCACTAATCAATTTTTTCTGAAAAAATAAATTATCTTTAGGATATTGTCTGGATAGCTTTCTTTACACTTAACATTCAATCTTAAGTCATTGAAGTTTAAATATTTTCAATTGAGCAAATTATATGACATCTTAGGTTGTGCAATATCGCATAAGTTATTTTATGTGCATATGCGATATCCTAAGGTCGTACGATTTCACATTATTATGGATCGAACATAGAAATATTTAAATTTCGACTTTTATTGCCAAAATGTGAAGGTGTCACTGACTCATTGTGTAACGGAGTTCTATGTTCATGAATACACCTTATCTTTATCTTTATCTATTAAAAAGGGCAGTCGTACAAATTCTCTGATATAAATGGATCATGTTGGATAAGACCACTCAAATGGTTGTCTCTATTTGGAGTGCACTGCCATTTAAGGACCCAAATATGGTGGTGGCAACCAAATAATACAATCAAGGCGGCCGCTCTCACCAAATTGTCAAACAATATACACTCCTAGTGGGTACCACTTACAAACCATCATCATTGCATTTGACCCACAGTCAGAAATAGATAACCACATCTTAAGGGTGTTTTTACACTCCAAAGGTTTCTCTAAACCATAAAAACAGTTCTCACCTGGAGTCTGGACTTGAGAGGAGTTTTGAATCATTGAATGTTTCAACAAAACAAATGGGATTTCACAGGGTGGAAAAACCTTGAGGAGCTTTTTACTATTTGTCAAAAACGAAAGGGGTAATATGCAAAATAACCCTTTCTTTTGTTTAGTGTCAATGTGCCATTCTTTTTCTATAGTAACTCGGATCAACCTAGTGTTCAGACAGTTGAGACGTCCCAGCTAACCAAGTGTTATTTAAGTGATTATAACAAGAAAGAAAGGGTTTAAAGAATTGGGGGTCATTATTTTTGTGATGTAAAAATTTACACACAATCTCAGATATAAGATCTGATCCGACGGTCTACACTCCATGTTGATAATATCCAATGGGAGATGATCAGGTGTGGCCCCAGTATTCTGGCCATCCGATAACATTCTGTGGTTTTAAATTAATCGCTTTCTCTAAAAGTTTAAATTGGCTTTAATTAAACCGGATCAAGTCCTATAAATCACTTTACCAAAACAGAAAAAAAGAGATACCATAAATCATTGATTTATGTATATATATATATATATGATCATGGATCCATATAATCAAATAGCGGGTCATCTCATCAATGATCATAACCATCATGTATTGACTGAATGTTTGCAACTATGAAACTATTGATCCAGTTTTCAGAGTTCAGTCATTCATATTAGTTCACAGCCGGTCCCTACCTTGTCTTGATGGTTTAAACTTTTGGCCTACAACATTACGTCATGGGTTCAAAATATGGAACCCAACAAATAGGAAAGAATGAAGATCCTATTAAAAATTCTTGGTTACAACTTACAATCCATTTCCTTGAGTGCTGGCCCATCAATTGGGTGGTTCAGATGGATCAATGCATTTATTTTTACTTGGACTTATTAGGGTTGTGAAAAGTATTGATTTTTCAGGTAAAAGTGATTTAGAGGTTAAGCTAGGAAAGGCTGCTGATCCTTTTTATATGAGTCATGTGAAGGAAGATGGTTTTCTAGTCATATTCTCTCTTTTTGTAATGGAGTTGGAATCACCCCTTCTTTGGACACATGTGTTGAGTAGAGGAAGTACACAAGATTAGGTATATAATAGTGTGGTTTGGTGGGCCATGTCACCACTCCTCACCATCCAACGACTGGGATTGATGTGAACATCCCTTTTAATGGTTCCAACTTGTAAAAAACATGGCAGTGAAACACACCTCGAGAAGTAAAGATGACAAAGAATCCAAGTAGGCAGGACAAAGCAAAAGATGGAATGGTCACCATACAACACCAAGTGCATAACACTTTCTGTGATTTTTCTATCTAATCATGTCATCTATTTTCTTTTAATTCCTCATGAGTGCGACAGATTCATGTATCTTCATTAGTAAAGAAAAAAAGGAATTTTCACCAACAAGCAGATTGAATATTGTTCATATGGGTTTGTATCTATAGAGCCCACCTAAATTCATTTTTATTAGTGTTGGTAGCAGAGGTAAAATGGGCCTTCAACAGGTCGGGCCTTATTTGGACTCAACCAGTAATAAGGGGCAGGCTCGCTCGAACCTCGATCTTATGTTTTTTATTATGCGGGCTCAGACCTGGGATCCAGGATTCATGTAGGACCCGACCCGAACTTAGATTGTTAAATTCTGATTGGACCTAACATTAGGCTTAGGTACATCCGACCCGGGTCCAACTTCTTGTCAGCCCTACTTGAATGCCATACAAACCCATTCAAGTGTTTTGCCCATGCACGTGCCTCTTGGAAGAAGAGAAGAGGCAGTGAGAGCTTTTTCATTGAAAGCAATAAAGCTCTGACTAACCTAATTATATAACAAAATTAATCCCAGCTAATCCTGGTCTAATCAAATGCAATTTGACCCCCGTCATGATCATAGCATGCTTCTTACAACAACATTTCTTTAATTTGTCATCATCGTAGCTTAGAACATTTTCTATTAGCGCCACCTTTCCATCATTCAAATCTCTCTCATTTGTCATCTCTTTCATCATTTCTTATAAATCGATTGACTACCTTTCATTAATACTAACCTCCCCACACAAGCATTCTCCCATGAATTAGTCTAGCTTGATGCCATTCAACTATCATCTACCGTGGATTAAATCAATATAAAATAAGCTGTTACAGTGGACATTTCTTACAATAGGTGAAAACCACTTTAATAATCCAACAATATACTTAATCTAATTTAATTATCTCTGCATCTTTATCTAACCAACAAATCTCTGTTGCCTCTACTTTAATGCTGTTTAAGATGATCTCAGTTAGTTTATTTGATAGATTAATTACATGTCTTGAAAATGCTCGGTTGACTCAGCTACTCAGTTGACTCGGCCAAAACTTAAAAAGACTCAGATTCACTTACTAATACATCATTATCAGTTTTGAAGACTAATTTGTTCCGATGTGGTCATTTCTAAATACATATTCATGGGGATATATGGTGAATGGAATCCTACCTATGAAGAGTAAACCGCATGGTTTTTTTTTTGTGGTCGACATCTCTTGATCATTGGTGAAGAGAATTCATTATGAAATAATCAAATGGCCTAATTAAGAACATACAAGACTGCAAGAGACCGGAATGCTCTACCATTCATGTTTTTCCTATTTTGTTTTGAAAAGGAATCATTGAAGGAGAGACATCGAAACAGAATCTATCACTAACTTAACTTTTGATCATATTATTGTCCTATGCATTTAAGCAGGTTTGAAAGGAGCTGAAGGGCCTGTTTCTTTACAGGAATGCTTGAAATTCATATCCGTTAGAATTGATAGAATTTGAGATGCTGGAATTTTGAAATGCTACAAATTTTAGCATTCGTAAATTCTCGGATTCTTTTATACCCAGAATTTCTTCTTGAGAATTTCATGCAACTCGCATTCCACAAATTTCTAGTTTCACGACTACTTGAATTTCTGGTGAAAGTTTTACATGTTTATGCATTATATAAATTGCACAATGGGATTCTAGCACTTCACCTGCTGTTTGATCTCTCTAATATACATACTCATATTAGAGAGATTAAAGCAACAGAGATTACTATTGGAAAAAATAATACGAAAAAATCTGTGACAACTTGAATTTTGGAGTTTATTCGGTCTCGATGCAAGAGGAGATGGATTTCCTGTACAAGAGTGAGGAGGATGGTAGGGTTTTGAAGGAGGTCAGAGCAAATGAAATTGAAATTGGATAAAGAAAAGGTGTGGATTTAGGGGTTTTGGAATTCATGGAACCAGATATATGAAAGGAGTGCAAAGAAAGATGACCGGATCTGATTTTCTTTCATAGGTGCAGAGAAGAAGATGATCTTCCACCATCAGAGAGAGCTTATAACTAGTGATTTTGGTGAGGATGACTGATTAATTCTCGCGTGCAACTAGGTGAGATGATCTTGTAAAAAAGTTGCAATATTCATTTTGTTGTTATCATCTAGTTTACTCTTTAAGCCAACACCGAATTGATGAGACAAGTCTCTCTTGTTGATAAAGATGATGGGCCTGGTTTAGCGATCCAGGCCGTTGAACTTATGGGCCACTTAATGGGGAGGGGGTTCCAGAACACATTCCAAATAGGAATGCACTAGTCCTTCTTTGGTTTCCCCCTTATCTGTATTCCTGATTGCTGCAAGGTTGTCTTCTAAGCCATTCCATGCCACAAGTTGGAGAGATAACATCATTCTTTAAGTAAGATCAACGGTCTAGATCAAGAAAGGGGCCTCATGTACCAAATTCTAAGATTCTTTTGGATGGGACAACTGGCCCATCTATTGATGTGGCACATTGGTACATCAATCCAAACCATCCAATTTCTGGGCCGCACCTTGGATGAGGACAATAAAAGATAAAACCTCACTAATATGAGAGCCATGGTGACTAAGTGAAGCTTTTCTTTTATAGACTTGCATTTACCCTAAATAGTGAGCTAATATAATAACTGAAATGCCCTTTGCTTGCAAATGAAGGTAAGATGTATATTATTGATTTTCAAAATTTGGCGAGAGACCGACCAAAGAGGGATAATCAAAACCTTCATTGCAGATCTTCATCTTAGTCTCTGCTTATCTTCATCTTAGTCTCTTCTTACTGATTTTGCTCTGTTGTAGTCATGGGAACCTGTCATTGGGTTGACTTTGTAAAGCCTTTGAATCCACTTTTACTTTTTATGATTTTTGAGTGTCAAGAATGCCAACTAAGCCAACGGCCAAGGGGTGGGTGAGAACGGCTCTTTACCCGAGTGGTAAGGAGTGACAGCTCTCACCTGCCTGTCCAGGGTTCGACCCTTGGATACACCACCTCTTCTCATGTGCGGCCTGGCCTCCCTTCTGGCTTGTTCGTGCTCCTTTCCTACTTGAGTGGGGTGTCTTCCCGTGTGCGTGTAGGCTCTCTCTTTGGTAACAACCCCCTCGGGCGGAACTAATTAGATGGACAAGGAGTGGACTAAATCTTCCCTTGGGACCTACTATTGTAAAAATAAAAAATTTCTTTGGGGATTCGTCTCTAAAAGATTAATTGCGTTTTACATTAAAATCAGTCTATTTGGTGAAACTGTTTTAAAAGACCTTTTATTTCATGTGGTATTTGGTGCTTACCTTTATGAAATTGTGGTAATTGGACTTATTTCTTAAGAATCATAACATAGAATCCACCACTTGCGTCATTTTGAGGATTTTATTGGGCCGTTTTCATTCGAAACACCCGTAGATGTTGCATTTCACCTTAAAAGACACAAAAAGAAGATCCCTTGGAATTTTCATTTTTCTGTAAGGAAAAAAGCTGTAACTTATAAATAATCTGTAAAATATAAAATACAATTAGAGCTTAGTAAACCTCGTAATATGCCAATAATCTCTAAATAATGAAATAAGAGCAATACATCCCCTGATTTATAGGCGTCCTGGTATCTTTCGGGCTTTATGGGCCCAAAGTGGGCCGAACTGAAAAGAATACTTGCACTAGCTCGGCCCATCAATATAGAGAGTTTTGATATACTCATTAAAAACAGTAACTTGTAGAGGGATTTTCTTCCAGTAGGCCAAGAAGGTGCATATGGAATAAAGCCGTCTTCCATTAGCCCCATCAAGTGGAAGGACAGGATGTTGGTAAGGTAGTTGTCCATAGCCTCATTGGCTATTCTTGGCTATCTTTAACTTATAGTCCAATGCAAATGTATTTTCAAGATAATCATCGAGATATGATACATGTGTATCCAATGTATTGATCCATAGTATTGTCCCAGAAAGGAGAGATTTTGTGTTCCGAAATGCTCGCATGGTGCGATGTATACATTCTTACAAGACTTGTTAATATTAGAATTGAGTTTTATACGCAGAAAAAAGAACTTCAGTTGATCCAAATTGCTTCTTATTAACATTGCTTCATATATGTCTGCATGTTTTAATCTATGGGCCACGGAAGGATTGCTTCAATTAGCCCTTAATCACCATCTGTTTCTAACCATCCATTTCCACTGGCAAAAGCACCAGTAAAGTCACATCCATAACCCTCCACGAACTAAATGTTCATCTGAAAAGGAGGATTTTAAAAGGCCTAGGGGTGGTTTTAAGATGTAAATGCCAATTAGGAAAGGAGGATTGCAAATCCAGGGTCACTAATACCTTTACCGCTGTTATAATGGGAAGTATACATGTTTCCCACCTCAACTTCCGCACACTCAAAATCATGCTCGTGCTTGCGCTGAGGGAGGGTCCTGATGCGAGCTTTCATATGCGTAGACGAGAGGAAGAGCTGCAATTGTAGCTTTTCCTCCGCTTGTACCAGAGGAAAGATCGCAATTGCAGCTTTGCCTCAGATGCAATTCGCGGCAAAACCTACAGCTTTTCTTTTCTCTTTTCTTGGGCGGGTTCAAGTCTGGGTCCTTCCAACATTTAAAACTAAGATATGCATAATTTGCAAACGAGCTGGGCCTGAGCATGAGTGTTTGGTCCGTGGGCTGGAACCAAGCCTGAATATGAAGCCTGATGGCTAAAAGGGCTGGTCATTAACCCATACCCACTACCTCCCAAAGGTCAACCCTACTCAACCAGACCTATTGTCACCCATAATTATTGTAAAAAATATCAGTGATATTATGAAAACATTATTAAAAGTGGTATTTAGAAAATATTATTATAGTATATGCTTGAATTGGTACTCATCTGTTAATAGATTCACGGTTGAGTGGTGCTAGCACATTTGTATCATACAGATGTGCCCATTGATCAATCCCTAAGTCTTTAAGTTCAAAGAGCTGTTCCCATCTGGTATTCCAACTTAGCCAAATAATGTTTATAATAATAAGGTTATTAATAAGTTTACTTAGCCAATAATATCATAACTTTTCAAAACTTAGTGCTTAATGAAAACATAACTAGAAAATCACGAGAAAATCATAATTAATGAGAAATAGGTTAAATCTATAAGAATTTTTTAATAATATTATATATATAATAAGTGAGGGTTGCCGTTGACCCTAAGCAGGCATAAACTCTTTATCTTCTTCCTCCCTTCCCCGAACTATTAACTATTCAAACTGATTATTATTTTATATGTTTTCCTCTTTATCATATATTATATTTTTCATAATTACTCTTCAACTTTTTCATTTCCTTTGACCCGTTATTTTATGTAATTGAGTCATTTTTTTCAATATCATGTATTAGACAATCATCCAATTGGATCATTTTACTTACTTTTTTTCTTTAAAACTTTGATTTTCGAAGTTCAATTTTAATTGTGTTTGTACTATGAATCATATATTAATATTTATTTATAAATTGTTTAAATGTTTATAAATATTTCTAATTATTTTTTATCCAACGCATGCCTGTTACACTAGTTGTCTACAAAAAGTAAATTAGTTGGGAAACCCGTTTTGATTTTTTTTTCCAAACTTGGGCGTGGAGTGTCGCATCTATGACCCATTTTGGTATTTTTCTCCAGTCTTGGCTTTCCAAAGTCCGATTTTGACGCGGTTCGAGTCATTTTTCTCATTTCCGAATCTCGGACCTATCTTTCATGAATTCTTGACTTGAGGAAATCATTTTCCTTGATTCATTCTTTTCCATTTAAATTCTCAATTATGTACTGAATTAGTTTTCACAATTTTAGAGTCTTTTTCTTCCTTCTTCTTCTTTTCCAAATTTGCATGTCCTCGTAAGTGTGGTGGGTAACTGGCTTAGATAGATCATAAGGGTCCCACTTGATCAAAGGACCTATTGAAGTTCACTAGGTCATTGGGGGGGGGGGGGGGGGGGGGGGTGTGACAACCAAAAAATCTCCTTTCTAAACAAGGGTAGTGCAGACAATTACAAATACATGTGCATCTATTCCACTTCACATCACATACATGCATCAAAACTAAAAATCAAGCACCACACAGACACAAGATTTTTTACGTGGTTCACCCAAATTGGCTACGTCCATGGTGCACTAAGCACTTCCACTCTCAACCTATAGCACCCACTCCAATATAAGATCCGCACTCACGGATAGAGGCACTAACCCCTATACTCAAGCACCCACTTGAATGATTACAAGGATGTTAAAAACAAAACAAAAAATAGCACGCAGACAATGCTTTACAAATCAGCCCAACAAATTACAATGTCTTCAAACCACATTTGAGCCAAGTAGCACTTCACCAAAACACAATTCCTATTTTAGCTTATATACCCAGCACCATTCAACAAATTGCAACCCATTCAATCACTGTCCAGCCTTCACACATCTCCCATGTAGATTATTTATGCATGTCTGATCTAACCACAGCTTAATTTAAATTATGCACAATCATCTCAAATTAAACTCGCTGGGATCATACCTTAGCTTGGAAGCAGCAGCAGCAACAATGCAGAAAACAGAGAAGACTAGCTGAAGCAGAGTAATGAAGAAACAGTAGCACTTGTGCAACAGTGTGAGGAGCAGCAACTGTGCAACAATTTCAGAATGGAGAGAGAGGCCCAGCCATGTATCAGCAGCACTTAAGATGCAAGGGCAGCAGCTCAATGAACATGCAGGGGCAGCCGACTGAATGAAGAAGTAGCAGCAGCCGTCTTAGAGCTCCAGCCAAAAGGATAGAAAGGTTTTTCTAGGGCTAGGGCATCATTTTCTTCTTCTTTGGGATTTATATATGAGTACACTTGGGCCTGAATCCAAGTTGGGCCAGAACCCCAGTTGGGTCTAAACCAATAACTTTCAACAACAAATGCCAACAACAAATACCTGAGTGTTGACAATAATTACAAAACCAACATATGGTCACCTTGCTCAATAGGACCTACTCACAGACGCAGTGGCGGACCCAGGTACAAGGGTCCCACTTGAAAAAAAAGCCTAAAACTGTTAAAAATCTCCTACAAATTCTGAAAACTAATTTTTTTTTTTTTTTACACATTTGCCCCTTCCCCAGTATTTCATGTTTGGGAACTTCACTAGTAAAGTGGAGTGAAGTAAAGCCTCCATTTTTCAAAGGGTTGTAAAAAAAAAATCGGAAAACCGTCTAACTGATCGAACCGAACCGAATCGACTGTTAATAACAGTATTTCACGGTTTGGTTACGGTTATTAAAATCGAAAAATCGTGCTTCACGGTTCCATTACGATTTTCAGTCTCCTCTACTCATGGTTATTAACCGAACTGAACCATAATATATGGTTCAGTTAACCGTTCACTCGAAACACACAGTTAACCGAACTGTTACAATTATTTTGTGAGTTGGATTATACTTGTATCATATTTTCTATAATTGTATTGTATGATAGATATTTTGTATTATCATTTTAAAGTTCTAATTGTGTTTATTTTCGTGAAAAATGATAGTGTTATTTTGTTTGGTATGAGAAAAATGATAGTTTTGTTCTGCATGCAGCGTCAAAGGGCAAAGAAAGATTTTTTTTAGTGATAATTAACCATGACAGAACCTTCTAATATGGTTAATCGCAATTCGGTTTTTAACGGTTTTTTAGAATGTGGTTACTGTTACGGTTTTTAAAAATTAAAAACAGTAAAATACAGTTTAATTTACGGTTTTTCCAAAATAAACGATTAACCGAATCGTTACACTCCTCTTTTTCCATACAAAGGGTCTCGTCGAAGGTAAATATTTAAAAAATTCCCTCATTCTTTTTTAAAAAATATCCAAAAAGCATTTTCCTTTTTCCACTAAAAGATTAAAAAAAAAACTCACTTTCTACATAGAAAGTAAAAAAGATACCCTAACAAATAACTGAAGACAAAATATCTTTACAATCTACTTATATTTTATTCTTTCATTTTTGGAGACTTTACTTCACTTCATTCCTCATGTAAAGTTCACAAATAGGCCCTAATAAACCTCCCTCTTTGGAGTTCTTGGGGCAGCTTTCTTAGCTGTGCCGAGATCTTGAACTGTATGGAAGGCTCGGTCAAGCCCGATCCAACCCCTGTCAGCCTGTGACTGTTGCAATCCATGATTGCCTGTGAAATTCGATCCATCTTGTTCAACCCCAAAAACCAGAAACCCGACTTCCGTTTTCTAAATAGATAGATAGATAGAGAGGGATCTCTCTCCCTATCACCCTTTTTTATAGCGGCTGATGAAATCCACGCCTTCCATCTGAAAAAGAACGCACCCAGGGCCTGAATAGAAACAAGCACACAAAGGCAAGGCAAAAGAGCATTACTTGGTCGGTCTGGTTCTACAGAAAAACATGGCTTCCGATCATGATCTCCCCGAAGGAACGGTGCGGAACATCTTAGATCAGGAAACCCTGAAATGGGTCTTCGTCGGAGGCAAAGGTGGCGTAGGCAAGACGACTTGCAGTTCGATCCTTTCAATCCTCCTCTCCAGGGTTCGCGCTTCCGTTCTGATAATCTCCACCGATCCTGCTCACAATCTCAGCGACGCATTCCAGCAGAGATTCACCAAGTCCCCAACTTTGGTCAATGGATTCACCAATCTTTACGCCATGGTACGCATTCTGCTCGATGCCTGATACTTGAATTTGGGTAGTTTTCAATTTTTCTTATCTGGATGTGTTTTTTTTTTTTTTTAATTTGCTGTTTTGGTTTTCTTTTGATAATTGCGTGTGGAGATAGGTTTATCTATTGAATTTAGGTGGTGGGTTTTGTTCATTCTTTGAAAGTTTGGATCTTTTTTGATGAATTCGGATGATTCGCATGTCTGGGTTTAATCATTTTAGGTTTTCTCATGGATATGGTTAACTGGGCAGGAACTTCTAATTAGTGTGTTTTTTTTTTTTTTTTTTTTTTTGTCAATTTGCCTTTTTTTGTGATTTTTATGAGATTGGGAGAGCACCCATTTCATGTATTTTGTGTTTTTAAGCTATCAAGCCTGTGAGTGTGCTCTATCCAGGTGTGTGTATCTGTTTTGATTGGTCTCTTTTGTTTTGTTGGGGTGCATATGGATGTGCTCAAATGGGCATTGGTTTGAATGTTTTCTCTGAATGAATTGTTGATATTCGTCCGTCTTTTGAGTAGATTATGCGAATTGAAACCCCTTTAGATGAAATATTGCCTTTTGCCATCCAAGCCCCAAACCAATATCCTTGATTATCATTGTTAATAATTTTGGAAGGTGGAAAAAAGGATAATTTTGACCAATTATCATCATATGAATTTCATTTTCTTCCATCATAGGGTTGCTTTGTGAATTCTAACATGTCACTGCTGACTGCATTGCATTTCTCAAGTGTCTATTGGTCTCCGCTTCTTGGTTCACTGAACTTGTAACACTTCACTTCTTACTGAGAGCTGTCTATATACATGGCTGAAGCCATCTCAAGTGACATTTCTTGATTTTTTTTTTCTTTATATTATTGGCGCCACTGGTAGATTTCCTCACATGGAGATGTTATTACTTTGCACATCTATTTCAGCATGCACATCTCATCCACTTGTATTTTGTCTTCTTGGCTCTGCATTGAGCACCCTATGGAAACCCTTCAATCAAAGTGGCGCTCGTGATTGCCAACATCCACCAGCTTGACTGCACTTTGCCCGGGCTACATTGATCCTGCTTGGATATCCTCTTCAAGTCCTCCAATTTTCCTTTCTATTCTATGAACCCCAGAATCTAGTTACTGCAAAAATATCCTCTTCAAGCCCACCATTTTTTATATAATTTTATGAAGCACAGATACTTCAAAGCAGGCAACTTTTCTGTATAGTGTGTTATCCAGTACTTTATTTTTGTGTAAATCCTGTGTCTGCTCTACCATGCTATATCTGGGCATCATAGGCCGCTGTTCTTGAATGTGTAAATCTACGACAGTCGTAATCTTGATTGGTTTTCAATTTCTAGTTCTTTAAGAAATCCTCCCTGTTCTTAAAAATGCCAAGTTTGTACTCATGTATATATATTTTTGGGATTTTACAAGAAAATTAAGCTTAAACCACAATTAAACGGTTTTATGTAGAAAATCTATAAAATGACGAGATAATTGTTAGTACATTTATTTTGGACGAAATTACCCTAGTTGACGATATCGTCAACTTGATTGATGATATCGTCAACCTTCTGCAACTTTCCTCCTTCTTCTTCTTCAATGGTTTCATACCTGATCGTCTTAGGTTTGGAGGCGATGATGCTGAGGTTTGGCAAGAGATGAATAACCATTTTAAATAAATGAAGGAAAATTGAAAGGAGGTGATGAATGCATCAAAGAAGAGTTTGATTAAGTCTTTCACAAATCACATAATGAAGTGTGTCCAATCCGTCCACTATCAATCCCATTGTTAAAGTTAGTTCAAAGATTCTGGATTAACGAAACAAAAAACACTCTTGGGATTTAAAACTCCATACAAGCAGTATAATGCCTAAAATAAAACTTCACATTCACTACTCAAAGATTGCCTAAAGTGGCTTCTTACATGTTGATCACATATATCATGACCTACGGAATCTTTCCCTAATAAATGGCTTCAAACTCTAAATGTTCACAAACACATACCCAAATTTATCCCCTCTAACCTCACTCGAAGCCACTGCCAAATTGAGTGAAAACCCTCATTTAGGCATTTCACCGAACACCTTGCACTCCAAACTCTAACTCTCAAAACTCATGCGAAGGGGGCAACAAATGCTTAAAAACTGAAGATGAGATCCACACGCCTAAGGAAGATTGGTGAGACCACTCAAGAAAAACCACTTAGACACAAAACACAATTTTTTCATAACCTTTCCATCACTAGGTAGAAGAAGATGGAGCGGAATGTTGATTTTTGCAACAAAGGTTGACGATAATTGATGATATCGTCAACTGGGGTGATTTTGTCCAAAAAGATGTACAAACAATTATCTTGTCATTTTATGATTTTTCTTCATAAAATCGTTTAATTAATGTTTAAGCTTAAGTTTTTCGTAAAAATCCCTATATTTTTTCTCCTTAATTTTCAAACTGTTCGACTCTGATGAAGCTTTTCTCTGAAGGTCTAGCTTTTTTTTCTCTACTTTTAGCTTTTGTCATCTTGATTTCTTGCGTGGCTTCAAATTCACAAATGAAATAGATGCTATCTATTTTGCCTAAACATTCAAACAAAAGCCCTGGGGGTACAGCCGAGCTCACCCCTTTTTTATTAGGGTTTTTAATTATGCCAGTTTAGGATTTATTTGATCCTTCCAGAAATTGGTGTATTGCTGGTGTAAAATAATGTGTTTCAGACAAATTTTGCTCGTACAGTTATGGACAGGATTGTCACCCTTTACTGCTTTCTTATTGGGGTTTTTTTTTCCTCCTTCGTAATGATCTTTATTTTATCACTTAAGTTTCTAAGTTAGATACATTATTTTAATCCCATTTCCTCTTTAGGAAGTGGATCCAAATGTAGAGAACGATGACTTGCCAGATGTGGAAGGCATGGACAGCTTTCTCTCTGATCTTGCAAATGCAATCCCAGGGATTGATGAGGCAATGAGCTTTGCCGAGATGCTAAAGTGAGTTTTCTCTGTGGCCCTTTCCCATGTCATGCAATATCTAGTATTTATGTAATGCTTTGGTTCCAGTTTATATCTAAAAGAATCTTCCTGCAAAATGCTTTTTATGATTGCAAAGTTCTTGCATTAGGCTTATCATTTCACATTTTTTTCTATTAAAAACTCAACGTGTGAATTTGTTTGACACCCATTTTCAAATAATGTTTTCAATGTTCTGCCATGGATAATGGACTTAATTGCTTTGGTTTGGTTATTTCTAAAGTTATAAACAGATTACAGCGGTAGGTTGGAAGCTTTTGCCTAATTATCAACTTTTTATTTATTTATGAAAGCGGAAACATGACAGGAGGTAATGGGCTCCCAAAGACTTTCTAGATATATTGTAGCATGTTTTCTAGACATTTTATTAGTGTTGTGAGAGTGATATTGCCTAACTATTAGCTGTTTTGACATCATGTCAGTTTGTCCACAACTATGGGTTCTACTGGTTGGATTGTTCTAGCCATCCAACTGATTGCCTGAATATAATTGGTCAAGAAAAACTGAGGATTTTCTTCCTTTCAATAAGTGAAGGTCCTTTAACCTGACTGTTACGATCTTCTAATTAGAGTGGTTGTTTGTCTATCTTATTCACCATGAGGCTACTAATTGAAAATCTTGATCTTAGACCGCCCTGTTTGGTTTATTTAAATGGACCGTTGGTTGCCTAATCTTAGCTGTTTTAAGTTATGACTTATCCATAGTGGTCCCACTAATCAAACATGTTACATATCACACTTAATAATTGACCATGTTATTGTAGAACACCAATTACAGGTTGCTTTCATAGGAAACAGTTGCAAATTCATGCAGTGAGCTATTTTTCGCTGACACCAGCATTTTTCTTATCACAGATTAGTGCAGACAATGGATTATTCAGTTATAGTGTTTGATACAGCTCCGACCGGCCATACACTGCGGCTGTTGCAGTTCCCAGCAACATTAGAGAAGGGGCTTGCAAAAGTGATGGCCTTGAAAAATAGATTTGGTGGAATGCTAAATCAGGTATATTCCTTACGTATCTATACAACTACAAGAGCTGAATTTCTGGCTTTCTTGCCACATGGTATAAAGATCCTCGATATGTACAGGTCCAAAATCTGTTTTTCCGTCTTGTTGGGAGAACAGTGAATAATAATATCCTCCTGGTTTTGGGGATTCTTCCACTGGTGGGAATTCTTAAAATCAGAAGAAATTGTTTTTTGCTCCAAAAGGGTGGTGGACCCTATTCCTGCCTTAATGTTTCTTATTGTGATTATCATTGGGCGCTGCTTCGTTAGTAGCTGAATTATACATCTTTTCATTGTATTTGTTGTGTGGTTTCTATTAGCTGTTTGTGCATGGATACTGGATTATATTATTTTTGTGTGGTTTGCTGATGACTGCTTATGACAGATGACTCGTATGTTTGGTGTGGATGATGAGTTTGGTGAGGATGCAATCCTAGGAAGGCTTGAAGGCATGAAAGATGTGATTGAACAAGTGAATAGGCAATTTAAGGATCCGGTAGGATTTCACACCTTCAAAAATCTCTCTAGTGAATGTACTAGACCTGTTTTATATATCAATTTTATGTATTTTTAAGATTAAGAGGTCCATTGTTTTCTAAAATTAAACTCCAATCTAAATTTGTTGACGTTGACCTCTGAATCATTCATTCCATGCCTTCAGCTTGGTATCCTTTTCAGTTTTTGACCTCGCTTTTCTTTATTTTTTGTGTTTGTGCATGCACACACATGTGCATATTATTGTGTTCATATTTAGACCTTGGAGTAGAAAACATTAAATAAATATGCCATAATGATAATTTGAAGTAAATCTGGATAACCATGCCTCTAAATTGCCAGTTCAACTTGTTGATACTGATTAACATAGAAAGTGATACAGAAATTTCCTTGAGAGAGATTAGACAAAAATCCCTCCACCAAAGAAAAGAGAATGGAAAGTGAAAAACAACCCCAACAATGTTCTTCAAATATTCATTACTCAAGAAAAGGTCTTTACAGTGCTTAAATAAGTGCTCCAAAACTAAAATAAACACAGTATTCTTAACTATCAAATTCGTTTATCCTACTCATATATTTTAATTAAAAATGAAAATGATTTCAAAACTCCCCTCATTTTATCTCTCTTTATATGTACATTGGCCATAACTCAATTCATACTGGAATCACACAAAGTATATGTTTCATCTCTATTTGGGCCTCGAAATTGCATCTGAGAGGTTAGTTAAAATGCGGGTCCTCAAATAACTAAAAACCCATATTAATAAACAGCCTCCCTCTCTCTCTCTCTCTCTCTCTCTCACACACACACACACACACACACACACACACATAATGGAAGACCACCCAGCCGCTTTTAGACATCAGATCAATACCCAGACTGCGTATAGATCATGATTTTAGACTATGTCCCTTTGGCATGGGTTTGTGTGAAGGTGTTAAACTTACTGTATCAGAGGATATGGGGTCAGCTATAAATTTAATAAACTGGAATGCTTTACTTTTGAAAAAAACAAGTTATTTTTATTGATTTGTAGAGATCATTTAACATTTAGAATGATTTTGCGTATAACATTTTGGATACAGCTCAGCCACATTTGTCACAGATTCATGTATTTGACATGTATATCTTTTTGGAACATTATGAATGTAAAACTCAAGAGGTGGCGGGAGGCTTTAGAATCTAAAGGCTTTAAAATAAGTCATATAAAGACAGAATATAAAGATAGCAACTTCAGTGTGCATATACAAAGAGATGAAACTACTGTGAGAATTGAAGCTTGGGAGATACCATAGAGATTCTTTCTATTACCTTGGCTTGATAATTAGTAAGGATGTGGAGATTGATGAAGATGTTGAATATAGGATAAAAGCGGGATGGTTGAAGTGGAGGCTTGCTTTTGAAATGCTCCGTGACCGATGAATGCCAACAAGATTGAATGGAGAATTTTCAGGACAATAATTACTCTAGCTATGGCCTATCAAAATATTAGCCTATCAAGAAGCAACATATCCACAAAATGAATGTAGTGGAGATGGGAATTTTGAGGTTAAAACTATAAAGGATAAAATTAGAAATGAGCGATTTTGAAAGCACTTAGGGGTAGCATCAAGGATGAAAATAGCGGCTACGCCTGCCGCCAAACCTCTATGAAGCGGGCGATACGTAGCGTAGCGGGGATACGTAGTGGCATAGCGGTGTGATTTGAAATACTCGCAAAAAAAAATCTGAAAAAATTCCAGAAAATCCATAAAATTGTAAAATGAAAGAAAATGTGGTTCTTTTGCAAAAGTAAGTAAAAAAAGGGGGTGTAGCGGTGCCCTCAATATATGAGGTCCTGTATCGTTATATAAATAGAAAATAATAGTAATGATTAGTTTTTTCACATGTTTTTATGGTTTTTAGTCATGCTAACTTAGAAAGTAATGAAAAGCTCATAAAAAATAAAAAATAAAAAAATAGAACATGAAATAAAGGCATAAGACTTAAGAGTTAGGTCATTAGTAAACATTAAACAATCAATAGTCAATACTCTAAGCCTCAAGGTTAAAGGTTCAAATTCAATCAAGTGAATGAAGTGGTCAACACTCAACAACTCAACATTCAACACTAATTTAGAAATAAAGGGGTCAACACTCGTCCTCTTAGAAGATGACACATCCGATTAGGAGGAAGACTCCAAGGTCAACATATAAATCAATTACATCTCCTACAAAACAATGATGGAGACCGTGGGAACTTAAGAAGTTCCCTCTCCCACTTAGTTATTTAACAATGAGGGTTCTTCTAAAACAGTTTAATTAAGACCAGTTTAAAATTTAGTAGTAATAGACTAATAGGTAACCATATATATACTACTATACACATTCCAAACATAATTAAACAGGCTTAATATTATATATTAACAAATAATGATAATAATAGACATCCAAGCACACAAAGATAGACAACCAATAAAAGAGGCCTAGCTATCATGGTCAAGTAGGATCCTTTTATCTTCATGATTGCCACTTCTTTAAAACATGCGCTTCGGAAAGGGGGTCCAGGGGTATCCCCCGGCGGGTATCGTGGCTGCCTATAGCGGCCGCCACAGTTGCGACGGCCGATATATCACGTGGCGGCCGCTATTTTAATCCATGGGTAGCATCAATAGGGGATAAAATTAAAGAAACTCATTTGTGATGGTTTGGGCATGTCTAACGTAGGCTGACAATGGCTCCGGTAAGGAAAAGTTTCTCTATTCAGGTTGATTGGCCACCAAGAAGACGTGGATGGAGGTAGTAAAAATAGATCTGAAGAAGTATAACTTATTTGGGGATTTGGCTTAGGATAGAACTGAATGGAGATACAGAATTCATGTAGCCGACTCCAACATAGTTGGGACAAGGCTTTGATGATGATGATAATCTTTTGGGAACATTCTGTGTTTGTCATGGTTTATAAAACATACGAAATAAAGCTTGTTCATAGTATTGTTAGGGACAAAAATACCAATATATTTGCAATTTCTTGTAGTTCACTAGTTCTAGTCTTATTCTCTAGTGACCAAAATACCATCATGGCTGTCCTGGGCTGCTAGCCCAGTCGGCAAGGGACATTGAAGTTCTCAAATGGGAGGCATAGTAGGTAGGTTGGGGCCTCAGTTAGAACAAGGAGGTAGTGTCCAGTAGTGGCTTAAGAAAAAAATTGGGTAATTTAGGAAGGTAGATGAGATTGCCAAAAGAGGGGAAAATACAACATAGTTCTCAAATTACTCTCACTAATCATCAAGATGCAGATGTTTTGCATGCATAGTTTTATGACAATAACAGATGAATAGTAAGACGTTAGGATTCATGTCAGTGCATCATATGGGTTACCGGTTATGATTGAGTGTTTATTATTTCATCTGTCCACTATCTATATCTTCACCAGAATCATTAGCCTTTCCTTTGTCTTCTTGGTAACAGGACTTGACGACTTTTGTTTGTGTCTGCATTCCGGAGTTCCTCTCTCTCTATGAAACAGAGAGGTTGGTGCAAGAACTCACAAAGTTCGAGATCGACACTCACAATATCATCATTAATCAAGTACTTTTTGATGAAGAAGGTGCATTACATTTTTGAGCTCATGCTAGGGGATGCACCCACACATGAAGCTCATTTTCTTGTTCTTCTCGGTATAAATTCTTCATTGTGATGGCATATAATCTAACATTGCACCTTACATGAATTTATGTAGGTGTTGAATCCAAGTTGTTGAAGGCACGAATGCGGATGCAGCAAAAGTACCTCGATCAGTTCTACATGTTGTATGATGACTTCCACATCACCAAGTTGCCATTGCTTCCACAAGAGGTTAGCTCTCAGAAATCCTTGCAGTTCAGTGCCTGCTAATTCGGGATGCACTTTTCCCCAGGGCTACATTTTGAGAATGTAGCAAGCAGGTTGCCATTCTTTCAGAATTTGGCAATTGGGTCACTTCCAAAGCCTTGCATACAGGAGGCTGACTACAACAGTGTAGATTCAGCTGGCCCTTTTTTTTGGTCAAATTTCCTTCTTTTTTGTGCATATCGGGCTCACTACAACAGTGTAGATTCAGCTGGCCCTTTTTTTTTTTTTTACCTTTTCAAATGTTCTTTCTTTTTTGTGCATATGGGGGCCCACTATGATGGGAGGACTGGTTTGATCTCTGGGCCAGGTGGTCCACTTTTTAGACTCACCTTACTGTTATCTAAAGGATGTGCATGATAACAAGTTCTCTCCTTTTTAATGCATGAAGTAACATGGGCACATTTCAATTATGTGCAGTCATTCCATTATCTTTGTCTTCAATTCTCTTGAATGACGTGCATTGGACTAATGGGAATTGGTTTCCATAGGTGTGTGGAGTCGAAGCATTAAAATCATTTTCTGCCAACTTTGCTTCACCATACAAGCTCGCCATCACTAAAGGCACGGTGGAGGAGCTGGAGCAGAGGATTTCCATATTAAGAACACAGCTAAAAGAAGCTGAAATGGAGCTAGACAGATTGAAAAGGGGAAAGCAAGGGGCTTAACGCATTTGCCACTGCTGGTATCTGATTCTTTCATTTCTTATGCTAAATTCAAAAACAAATGGGCTGCACTGCTTTCGGAGGTGTTGCATCCGAGTTCCAAGGCCGAGTATTCTCTTTAAATGCCTTCTAGTGGTTGCTCTCAGGGACACTTCTTCCATTCGTTGGGTACCAATCTCTGATAACGTGCACTCGTTTTACCAGCATCATTGTTTACAGATTTTGCGCATGGTGAAAAATACTGTAATGAGTGTATTCCTAAGATTTGGTTAAATTATATATGCCTTTCATTTTAAGAAATAAAAGTCTAAACCTTTGCATTTTTTTGTTGAGTGTGGACCACAGACCGCATAATCTTTTGTAATCACACGTGAATCCACATCGCCATCTACTCCATTTAAAATGGTGCTCACTACCAGGGGTCTGCCAGCAGTTAGCAGCAGAACTGGACATTAGAGTGAGGCCTCAAAAGTCCCTAGTAGGCACCTTGGACCTAGTCTCGGAGGGACCATTTGGATTTTTGACAATGTAGTGCTGGTCAGTTTACACGTTAACAGCCTGTATTACCTGTTACAGTTTTGTTCTTTGCCAATTAGACTTCACAGCTAATTAGATTTATAGGTAAACTGAGTGCAGAAAAACCGAGCTCCACGGATCCAAATGGGGGTCAAAAGAATGTACTGTTACTGCTTTCAGGCCATCTGATCATACACTATCCTGCTTCTATCTTTGCATCAAGCTTCTCTTGTACATAATAATAGATGTATGTGAAGCTGGCAAACGGTAAAATATGAAAACTTTAGGATCCAGTGTATTTAGCTAAAACCTCTAGAACCTTTGATTTTGATCCACTTTGGTGATGCATCCGGAGTCTGTACAGCACCATTGGCCCAAGTAATGGACGGTAGACAACCCTTTTAACTATTATTAGATCCATTGCAAGGATTTCTATTGGGCAATTGGATTCTCTGTAAATTGAATTATGGCTAAGCTAAGGTTCTTTAAGTTTTTTGCTCGGATGGTACCAGACTAAGCTGAGTTACATGCAATCGGTGCACAAGGATCTAGTCAAAAAATAATGCCAAACAGGCCCTTAGCCTACATGTAAATGAGGGTGCACAAGTTCTAGCCCAGCTGGTTTGGGACTCCAAACCCAAACACTTGAATAAACTTGATATACCTGTAAGTGGCAGTTCGCTTTCTGCAGGGCAACCACTGTATTACATCCAGATAGGGCTTACTAGGATCTAAAGTTGACACATGCACGATCCCCCACATCTTTGATGAATGATAGAGCTGTCTCCGGCCTTCTATAGATGGCCTAAAAAAGAGGCAAGAATGAAAGTCTCTGGCCCAATTTTTTTCATTTTATGTAAGCTACACGAGGGCCTTAAAAATCACAATGGTCCACATCTAGCATACAGAAAAATTTGCAGATATTAGCTGGTTAGAACATGCAACAGAGTCAGAACATGGATCGTGTAGTTCATTACAAAATAAGAATATGACAAATGATATGCCCCTCAAGGCCCGAGCTTGCTGCCACGCCATTAAGTAGGGGCTATTTTGTACAATAATCAATATCAATCCTAATTTGGCACTAATTTAAATAATAATCACCATCAGATTAAATTCCAGTGGTTTCTTTAGCTACATTTTTCATGAAATTTATTCCGACACCGATCATTATTATTTAAATTAATGACAAATTAGGGATAGAGCTAATTCACTTAAAGTTTGTGAGTGTGAGGGGTTGGATCGGTAATGTAATATCCCACGCGACTATGAAAAGTCACCTTTCAAGCAAATCCGTGAAAGGAACTTCAGAATATGATCTAGCTTTATGAAGTAGTCCCTCTCCCTCCATATGGGCTAATCTGTAAAAAAAAAAAAAAAAAGAGGGAAAAAAGGATTATATGATTGTAAATACATGTAGTAGTGCCTATAAAGGGTTTTTTTTTTTTTTTTTCCTAAAGAGAAAGTTCTCCCAATATACAGTTCAGCCTTGGGGCCCCTTATATGTATGTTAGAAGAGGCCAGATGGAAAGGACTCCTTATGGCCAAGGGACAGCAAAAAAACATCTATTCCCATCGGATTATCCTAGCCCCCGATTTAAAGCCTTAAGGTTTAGTGGTGTCTTAACCATAGATTCTTTTGATATTCAATACAATAGTAGTGAAGGTTCAATAAGTGTAAAATTGAGCTTGATCCAAATCATGGGATGACAAGAGTATCAAAGACTATCCTAGCCATTCATCTATTAGACTTAAAACTTAATCGCATCTTAACCGTGGAATCTTTTGTGATTCAATCCAACAGTAAGTGAAGGTTCAATCACTGTAAAATTCGACCTAGTCCCTGATGCCGGATCATGGGAAGACAAGACTATCAAAATGGCTGCTGGTGCTATTTGTAGGAGAATATGTTCCTTTTAACAAATCTATCTATTTTGTTAATCTTGCCTTGACACACTCACAAATTAGCTAAATGGATTTTGTGAAAAGGTACAATGGCTTTGGGGATCCTACGCTCCCTGTAAACTTCATACTATCTCATTCTTCTTCCCCATTTAGCCATCTCTAAGCAACATATACTTCACATCTATTCATCTATCTCTGATGCTTATTTGTTTCTCTCATCATTGTTCAAGAACTCTCCCTCTAACCGAGCCCATGCTCTTCATAGGTCTGGTTGCATTGTAGAAGTAAGAAGATCACTCGATTGACATAAATTTAGTGATGGGTTGGTGAAGCCTGATTTAGACCTTATTTAATTACAGGGGTTTATCTGTAATGTGTCGGTTTAATCTGGACCATCTGTTATGAGGCCAGATCCGACGGTTGTGGTTGTCTAGAGGTTTAGGGTTTCATGTATTTATACTGGGTGGTGAGAGCATTGTTATTACGGTGAAAATTGAGAGAGAACGAGAGAGACAGTGAGTGCTTGTACTCTTGTGGGAATCTCCAATAATAGTGAATAGCGTGAATCTCCCGTGGATGTAGGTAATCTTGCCGAACCACGTAAATCTGTGTCTCGTGGATTGACTGTGTGATTGATTGATTATTGTTCGTAGATCGTGCATATGTTATCTCGATCCCTAACAACTGGAATCAGAGCTAGGGCTTCGCGCACGATCAGGATCAGATTGGGCTTAATCCCGGAGAAGAGATCATCTCGATCTCTTGATTTGCAGCAATCTCGATCTCTTGATTCGCAGCACAGTAATCACAAAAAAAAAAAGGGTTTGGGCACGGTTGCAAATTGACGATCAAAGGCGATTTGAATCTCGGTGGGCCACTGTGCACGGGGGATCGTCCCAGAACGGTCTGGGTTGGAACTTGCAGAGGGTTTCATAGCCACAGTCGCTGCCAGAGAAGAAGGAAATCGCAGCCACAGCGCACTCGCCGGAACCGAAAGGGAGAGAATTGCTGTCGCCGTCCCTTGTCGTCTCCACCGGAGAAGGAAAAGGAGAAGAAGGGTTTTGCCTCTGCCCGCCTTGTCGCCGCAGTCATCGTCGGACGCTGCCGTCATCGCCGTCGCCGCTGTTCCGTCGCCGTGCCGCCGCCGCCGCCTCGCAGTCCGGCTACCTGCCCGTCGTCGTCGCTGAAGAAGAAGAAAGCGACTGGGCTACAGCTCTGTTCTAAAACAGAGACAGTGAGGAAGAAGACCCAGTTGGGCCCGGGTTGGTTCAGGTCAGGTCCGACCTGACCCACTCCAGAAGCCCAGCAGTTCTTGGGTCAGCGTCCAGGCCAGGTTGCAGTCCAGGTCAGGTCTGACTTGGCCCAGTCCGTGAAGGAGAAGCCCAGCAGCCAGCAGACGCTGACGTCATCCTGAAGCAGTACGGTCAACAATCCAGTTTGACCCGATTCAAGGGCCAGAATTGTTTCTTGATTTCTGAAGCCATCCGGACTCAGAATTGCGCTCCGTTTTTTTTTTGTTGGGTTCGTATCAACGAGATCTACAAGATAGACGGAGCGGATTGACAGTTTGACCAGCAGAATTCATATCAAGTAGATTGAGCTTGATTTGAGTGGGAGCAATGACGGACGACATAAAGCTCACGATTGAGAAGTTTAATGGCACAAACTTCGCGTATTGGAAGATGCAGATTGAAGATCTCCTCTACCAGAAGAATTTCTACCTACCACTTGGGGGAAAAGCCAAGAAACCTACAACAATGTCAGATGCAGAGTGGGAGGTACTCGATAGGAAAGCCTTAGGTACTGTTCGTCTCTCTCTATCAAAGTCTGTTACATTCAATATATCTAAGGAGAAAACCACTAAAGATGCTATGGATGCCCTATCTCGAATGTATGAAAAACCTTCTGCCTCAAATAAAGTTTTCTTGATGAGAAAGTTGTTTAACACGAAGATGGTTGAAGGTGGGGATGTTGCTGAACACCTGAACGAGTTTAACACGGTCATGAGCCAGTTATCCTCTGTTAACGTACAATTCGAAGATGAAATTTGGGCTTTGTTGGTCTTGTCTTCTTTACCAGACAGCTGGAATGGTATGGTTACATCACTGAGTAATTCTTCAGGATCAACCAAACTGAAATTTGATGATGTTGTGAGTGCCATCCTCGATGAGGAAATTCGTAGGAAACCTTCAGGTGAATCATCAGGAAGTGCATTGAATGTGGGAGACAGAGGAATGTCATCTGAGAGAGAGCAAAGTCATGGAAGATCAAAATCACGGAGTAAGTCAAGATCTTCAAAAGGCAAAATCGAGTGCTGGAATTGTGGTAAAAAGGGACATCTGAAAAATGATTGCAGAGCTCCACCAAAGAAGAATAAGCAAAAGAACGGTAATAAGGATAACGAAGCTTCCGCAAATGTCGCAGGTGATGCTGTTCAAGATGCCTTAATTCTTGCTTTTGATTATAAGTCTGAATCTTGGGTTATAGATTCGGGTGCGTCCTTTCACGCCACTGCACATAAAGAATATCTAAAAAATTATGTACAAGGTGATTTTGGAAAAGTCTATCTTGGTGATGATGAACCTTGTGACATAATTGGCAAGGGAGATGCTCAGATTAAATTGCCAAATGGCAGTATATGGCAATTGAATGATGTCAAGCATGTACCTAGCCTGAAGAGAAACCTCATATCAGTTGGTCAGCTTGCTAGCTCTGGTCACGTAACTGTTTTTGCAGATGATTTCTGGAAAGTTACAAAAGGGAGTATGGTTGTTGCTCGCGGTAAGAAAGAAGGAACTCTTTATTTGACCAACAGCTCTACAAGTTTCATTGCAGTTGCAGATAAAGGCATTGACTCAAACACATGGCACTACAGACTCGGACACATGAGTGAGAAAGGGATGAAGATTCTTCATTCTAAAGGTAAGCTAGAAGGACTCAAGTCCTTGGACTTAGAGTTCTGTGAAGACTGTGTTTTTGGAAAGCAGAAGAAAGTTACATTCTCTAAAGTAGGCAGGCCATCGAAGTCAGAAAGGTTGGAACTAGTACACACGGATGTGTGGGGACAAATTCAGGTACCTTCTCTTGGTGGATCTTCTTACTTTGTTACATTTATTGATGATGCTACCAGGAAATTATGGGTATATCCCATGAAACACAAGTCTGGCGTGTTTGATGTTTTCAAAAGGTGGAAAGCTTTGGTTGAAAACGAAACAGGTTTGAAACTGAAATGCCTAAGGTCTGATAATGGGGGAGAGTATTGCAGCAAAGAATTTGAGGAGTATTGCGCAAAAAATGGCATTAAGAGAGAAAAAACCATTCCCAATACACCACAGCAAAATGGTGTGGCTGAGCGCATGAACAGGACAATTGTTGAGCGTGCCAGAAGTATGAGGCTACATGCTGGATTGCCCAAGCAGTTTTGGGCGGAAGCAGTGAATGCTGCTGCATACTTGATCAATCGAGGGCCTTCAGTACCTTTGGATGGTGGACTACCAGAGGAAGCTTGGACCGGAAAAGAGGTAAACCTTTCACACTTAAAAGTATTTGGTTGTATCTCTTATGTTCATGTTGATGCTGAAAAAAGAGACAAACTAGATTCTAAATCTAGGAAATGCACTTTCATTGGATATGGTTCTGATGAATTCGGTTACCGCTTCCGGGATGAAGAAAATAGAAAAATCATTAGAAGCAGAAATGTTATATTCAATGAGAAAGTAATGCACAAAAACAAGGACAAGGTGCATGAGGACAGCAATGAATATTTAGAACTGGATGACACTTCTGAAAATGATGTACCTGAAGTACATGGAAATGAAAATCCGCAGGTGGACCCTCAAACACCTGCCCTAGTAAGAAGGTCATCTAGGACTCCTAAGCCTACACAGCGCTATTCACCTTCTTTGTTTTACTTGTTGTTAACTGATGGTGGTGAGCCAGAATGTTATGAAGAAGCATTGCAGGTTGAAACTCGGGCAAGGTGGGAACAAGCCATGGAAGATGAGATGAAATCTTTATCATCAAACCAGACATGGGACTTAGTTCAGTTGCCTAAGGGAAAGAAGGCTTTGCACAACAAGTGGGTGTACAAATTGAAGGAAGAACATAACGGTAGCAAGCGATACAAAGGCAGATTAGTTGCAAAAGGCTTCCAGCAGAAGGCAGGTATTGATTACTCTGAGTTATTTTCTCCTGTGGTTAAATTGAACACAATCAGAAGTGTGTTGAGCATTGTGGCGGTAGAAAATTTACATCTTGAGCAATTAGATGTGAAAACTGCGTTTCTCCATGGTGACTTGGAAGAAGACATTTATATGCATCAGCCACAGGGATATGCTGTGCCAGGAAAAGAGGAAATGGTGTATAAGCTCAAAAAGAGTTTATACGGTTTGAAGCAAGCCCCAAGACAATGGCATATTAAATTTGATAGTTTTATGTACAACACAGGTTACAAACGATGTCATGCAGACCATTGCTGTTATTTCAAAAGTTTTGATGACTCTTACAATATTCTACTCTTGTACATAGATGATATGCTCGTTGCAGGTTCAAATATGCATGCAATAAATAATTTGAAGAAACAGTTGTCACAGGAATTTGAAATGAAGGATTTGGGTGCTGCAAATCAGATTCTTGGTATGAGAATTAGTAGAGACATGAAAAATCGCACATTGAAGTTGTCTCAGGCAGAATATGTTGAAAATGTTCTAAACAAGTTCAACATGCATGGTGCTAAGCCAGTTAGCACTCCGCTAGCCAGCAACTTCAAACTCTCAAAAGAGTTGTCTCCTAAGACAGAACAGGAGAAGGAGAACATGTCCAAGGTCCCATATGCTTCAACTGTTGGTAGCTTGATGTATGCTATGGTTTGCACCAGACCAGACATTGCTCATGCAGTGGGAGTTGTAAGCAGATTTATGAGTAATCCGGGAAAAATGCATTGGGAAGCAGTTAAGTGGATTCTCAGATATCTGAGAGGCGCCACAAAGGCAGCATTGCATTTTGGAGGATCAGAGATTAAATCGCATGGCTATGTTGATTCGGACTTAGCAGGAGATCTTGATAGAAGCAGAAGCACTACAGGATATGTCTTCACATTGGGTAGTGCAGCAGTCAGTTGGAAGTCTCAATTACAGGATGTCGTTGCACTTTCAACCACAGAAGCAGAGTATGCTGCCGCTACAGAAGCTAGTAAGGAAATGATTTGGTTACAGGAGTTAATGGAAGAGTTGGGTAAGAAGCAAGAGTCTAGCAGACTTTACAGTGACAGTAAGAGTGCCATCCATCTTGCAAAGAATTCAGCCTTTCATCCAAAAACCAAACACATTCGGATCAGATATCACTTCATACGATGACTTCTGGAAGAAAAAGTGTTGAAATTGGAGAAGATTTTATCAAGTGAGAATCCTGCAGATATGTTCACTAAGGTGGTAACTACAGAGAAACTGAAGCTGTGCTCAGTTTCAGTTGGTCTTCAAGCATGAAGATGAGGTATCGAGATTCTTAGCCGTGTTCTGTTATTGTCAAAGCCATTCAGTATGATCAGTCTTCAAGTGGGAGATTGATGGGTTGGTGAAGCCTGATTTAGACCTTATTTAATTACAGGGGTTTATCTGAAATGTGTCAGTTTAATCTGGACCATCTGTTATGAGGCCAGATCCGACGGTTGTGGTTGTCTAGAGGTTTAGGATTTCATGTATTTATACTGGGTGGTGAGAGCATTGTTATTACGGTGAAAATTGAGAGAGAACGAGAGAGACAGTGAGTGCTTGTACTCTTGTGGGAATCTCCAATAATAGTGAACGGCGTGAATCTCCCGTGGATGTAGGCAATCTTGCCGATCCACGTAAATCTGTGTCTCGTGGATTGACTGTGTGATTGATTGATTGTTGTTCGTAGATCGTGCGTGTGTTCTCTCGATCCCTAACATTTAGATGGGTGTCAAGTTTGGGTTTAGCCATGTTGATGAATGTGGAAAAAAGGGTAATTGCAAGATTTGTTGACTACCAATACTTGAACAGTTGGACTTGATATGCAGCAGACGGGTGTGAGTACAAGTGTAGTTGCTAATGGGTGTCAATGAGATGATGGGTAACTAACAGGGTTAGGTGTGATGGTAATGGGATTAGAGGGGCCCAAGTATTGGGAAGAATCCAATTCCAATCCGCTTTCAATTCAAGTTTCATTGTGCCAACTTGATTTCTATTGTTGTCCAAATTACCTTTACCACAATTAAACCCTAGGACCCTTAAAATCGAAACGCACAAATGTTTTGAAATTACTTCCTTAAAAATGCTGTAAAGCAAAATATTGCTTCTAAAAGACAGTATCACAATATTGAGGTTGCGGGTCAAGTCATGTTACAAGTAAAAAAATGTTTCGAGATTTAAAGGCTGAAATGTGCTTTGGAAATGTTTAGATCCAAATAAAATTTTTGGTGGGTAACCGAACTGAAAATATTACTTTCTAAATTAATGAAAGACTTGGATCCACATATGGTTAGGCATGAGTAAGGGAAGAGAGGGAGGATCAATGCGTACCCCTTCATTCCTCCATCTTCAAATCTCAAGTCTCTCATTGAACAAGATGAGTTTTCCGTTTAAGCATTATCATAACAAATACACACATTCACAGGAGTGTCCTCATTGATAGGGTGTGATATAAGGGTTGCCAATCTCTTCATTTTCTATAAATGAAGGGTTGCGCTTGGAGCTAATCAGCCAAAATTTCTCTCTTAACTCTCCTTTCACTTGATATCTTGACCATTCTAAATGTGTTGTTTTCTAGTGGTTTTCCATTGAGATAACCTGTGTAGTTTGAAAATCATTGTCTTTAAGAAAACACATTCATTGGTATGCCTTGCTCCATTCTTTTTATTTTGATATTTCAAATTTTGTATATCTCCAAGCTTTTGCCAGAAACACTTCCTCCAACAGTACTAAGAACATGTGGAGAAATGGGGGAGTTAAGGTCAACAGAAGGCCAAGTTCAATAAGGATGAAATGGGAAAGATAGGATGCTGATTACGCATTAAAGGAGTTTCATGTTTTATGACTGCATTAGAAAAAAAGTTGAAACAATGGATGGTTTTGATAGTTGCTAAAAAGTTTAGGGACATTCTAGTAATCGCGACTTACAGTGCCTTACAAAAATTAGCAAAAAATGCAGGAACCACTTTTTTTTAATTTCACAATCACCAAAAAACACCACTGCTTTTCTCTCTTGAAGCTTCCAGACGTGAAGTAAAAGGGACTGGGCAAAGTAACCAAGAAAATCTCAAAAGATTGAAATCAGGCTAAGGGGAATAATATATTCGCAGAGAGAGCTTTATGAAGACAAGACCATGGGAGAAAAAAAGTGCTGTTGCCTAGAGCAAAAGCACCAAAGAAGCATATCCATGGTATAAACCATAACCTTCTGGCATATGCCATTGCTCCATGCCCTATCCTTTCTCCTCCCTGATGACTTGCACGCTTATAAAACCCGCATGGTGCGCCATGGAAGAACCCAAAGACCCCAATTACAGCGCAGCAACAGACCGGGTTTTGTAGGCAAACCAGTTGGAGGCCTCTCCTTTGGTAGACTAGTGTAGAGAGCCAATGTTCTTACTTTCACTCTTCTCCAATGGTCTGCCAAAGGAGAGTTGCCCTTCAACTTCTTCAGCTTAGCATTTTTCTAGTGCCTAATTAATGACTTTGATGCAAAAGGTAAGGCAGCCAAAAGAATGGAATGAATGAAAATTTTCTCTATTTTTTTTCATAAAATCACGGCTTTTTCCCTCAACCTAGCTACAATGTAAGACATAGGATGCACATTACATTAGAATGTGTTTCAATACTATAGGAAAACAAATGGGGTTAAAGAGTTCTACTGCTAATAACCTATACAATAAGCTATATCATTTTAAATCTTAACTTACTATGGAGAATGATAATGGTCTCTCTCTCTCTCTCTCTCTCGATCGAGAGAGAGAGAGAGAGAGAGAGAGAGAGAGAGAAGAGAGAGAGAGAGAGAGAGAGAGAGAGAGGCAATATATATGAGACTAGCATCATCTACATGAGATTAATATTCATTGAACAAACAAAGTAGAAATTAATAGGTGAAATGACCAGTACCCCAAACTCTTAGCGGCTGGGAATGCTATGGCCGTACGTATTGATCCTGGGGGGGGGGGGGGGGGGGGGGGGGGGGGGGGGGGGGGGGGAATCACAGTAAGTTCCACAACGTTGTGTTCTTTGATTAAAACCACCTTAGTATCTACCATGATCCTGAGAAATATGATTTCTCAGCCCTAGTTTAACCGGTCTTAACTACAAAACAAACTAACATAGTTTTAGTACAACTTGATGACTAAAAGGCCTGAAAGTCACAAGTCCAACAAGAACTCTCCCACTTTCCCCCCTTTCTTAGATATAGTAATACCAACTCTTAATCTGTGATGTTTTCTCTTTTGTTCATATCCTATGTAAGAAAATATATGGTTTGCAACTAGATCACGATGCATGTAGATGGTTTTGTTTCCATATTGCATGAACTCATGGTTATCCATTGCCATGAATTTAATGTGACACTTTTTTTTTGTTTTATTTAGATTTGGAAATTATTGGACACTACAGCAGTGCTCCTCTGATAAGAAGCTTGACCCCAAATAAATGCTATATGGTACAATGTAACTCTTCATATGCTTCAGTTATTTTGCATGTAGATGAATTGGAGATAAGAAACCAATATATAGAATGTTGGCCCGTGTGCTCAGTTCTTTAGCAGCCATTTACAAACATATTCATGTTTACATGGTTTAGATTTGTGAATAAGCATTAGTGAGATTTGTGAATATGTATTAGTGTAAATCTAATGGATGGCAACTTTCTTTCCAACTGATAACACCAAACAGCTTTGTTATGAGTTTTTTTTTTTTTTTTTTTTTCGGTAGAACGGTATATGAGAGTCTTTGAGATCATTTTCTCAGAATTTTTAATTGTTTATGAAGTGTTGATAGAAATAGGAGGATTTGTACATTTTCTGACTGAAGCAAGAACACTTATCCCAAGAAAAAAAAAACCGATTTGGGAAGGAACTATCAGCTCTTTTTAACCTGCAAAGGAACATGAATGTTACTTCAGCCGCTGAAGATTGAGATAAAGGAAAAGAAGATACAAATATAATTTAAAAATAGTAAGTTTATTAGGAATAGTTTGTGCTTCTTGAGTTTCTTATTTGCTGAAATGAAGAAGCCATGCCATCAAGAACATGAAAACCAACTTCACAATCGCAATCCATCATTAGTTGCTGGTATTCATTCACTTTTGAGATTTATTGCTCACTTGTCCAATGCCACCCAGAGAGAGAGAGAGAGAGAGAGAGAGAGAGAATTGTGCTTATTGCTGTTGCCGTATATATTCGCATAAACAATTCCAAGTACTTATAAGACTTTTATTCAAGAGGCGCATAAACATTTTTTAAGACATGTTTGGCAAATTCTACAACTTCACAAGGAAGGAGATCTTATAAAAGGGCTATCAAAGGGGGTGAAGAGTGAAGGACCAAGGGTAGAGATCTCACAGATATCTTCATTTTCATAGGAAGAAGAGTGGACAATCATTTTCCATGAAATAAGGACATTCCAGGGCGTTTCATAATTCTAAAAATTAGCTCTATATTGGTGGCTTTCACCTCTAAAAAATAAGCTAAGTGGGGCCTATTTTTTTAGTATTTTTTAGCTAAAGTGGATAGAGGTGTGGATATATAATAAAAATTTACGACCGTTTTGGCTGAATATAATCTCAAAGAAACGTTAAAACAACGCAAATGATGGGTTCTATATTGTAATTTATATAAGGTGGGCCCCAATTCCCTTCTAAAATATGAGTTTTTCTCGGAGTCTTACCAAACACTCTAATTGTAAACTAGAACTAAAAGAATTAGAGCTTTAATTTTGGACCATAATCTAATTAGCTTTTATTAATTAAGCTTGGCTCACATCATTTACTTCTAATTTTAAGGTTCCATTGGGGCCAACATTTCCAGTTCTATTAATAAAATAGGCAAGGTTGTGTTTGAGCTTATTCATGTTGGCGTGAAGTTGGAAGACTGAATGCTAAGAACGGACTCAACATCAATTCCAATCCACTTTCTAATGTTCTTTCTACTCTTGAAAAAAGAAATTTGCCAATGGGCCATCGTTGTCAACCCAAACCCCGAATTGCAGGAGCAAATTTGGGTCAAGCTAGCACATCAGGCTAGGAATTGACACCTCCTAATTAGCCTACCAAACAATTTTTTTTTAATAGCTACAGTTAGAAATCAGGTTTTTAAGAGAAAAGGAATAAAAAAAAAGTCAAAAGATTGAACCTTTATCAGCATAGTGGGTAATCGTATCATTTGCTAAAAGAAGTTTGAGTCAAAGGACTCCACTTTTAAAAATTAAAGAAGTTAAAGACTTAAAAATAATTCTCAAAACTATGTGGCCTTTTGGAAATTAAGACAAAAGGCAGAGGGCATAGAACAAATTTCTGTGTAAATATCTACAAGTTTTGGTTGTAATTTTGTTGGAGTTGTACCCATTGTTAACTAGGACTAAATAATGCACCAAGACCTAGGTTATGGACCCAGCCCAAAATCCATGCCCAGTAACCATGGTCCATTGACAGCCCTAGTTGCAAGTCATTTTCTAGGGCTATGAATAGGCCTAATGCCGTCCCAACCAGTATGAGTTCATATATTCCCAAATCCAACTACATATGCTTAAGTCAAAATTCTTCATTGGAATGTAACAAGGTTGTGTAAAGGTTGGAAGCCTATATCAATATGAATTTAAAGCAAGGATTCAACCCTTTTGTCTAACTAGGGTCGTTTTTCATTTTTGGTTCCTATGGGCCCATCCCTTTGTAGGGAAGACTTGGGCCTCCCATAATATGCGCTGTTTGTAACTTTTCCTCCGCTAAGAAGGGAGGAAAAGTTGTGTTTACCAGTTTACCACTGATGGTTACAGCGATAAGGTTGCATGTGCAACTTTTCATCCTCTAAGAGCAGAGGAAAAGTTGCATTTGCAACTTTTCTCTTAAACGTCCGCTTTTCATATTCTATGAGTTTGGTTTGTGGCAAGTTTAGTTTTTCGCTGCCTTCAACCAGCCCACCCCATTTACAATATGGTTACATGTTTGTTAATAGCATATGATGCAGAAAGTTCTCACAAATGTACACGTGTAATTTCATAATTCTATATCTTAAAAATACAAAATCTGCTATGGGGCCCACATGACGAAATTCAAACCATTCAACTTGAATCCCATCCTCTCTACTAACTTGTCTACAAATTTCACTTTAATAAGAGTTTGTCCAGTCACCATTAGATTGTGCATATGATTGATAAAGGGTTTAAGGTATTTTGATCAATAGTACATTAGATTGTGTTAATTGGAGAGGATGAGATTCAAGTTGAGCGGTCCGAATTACCATCATATGTCCTCCCAAGTGGAGCTACAATCATTTGCATGGAAAACACATGGGAAGATGATCCGTATGTTTTTCAATCAAACCGTCATTCTTATGTGGTGGCGAACTTTTATAGAAGTAAAATTCGAAAATACTTATAATCATTAAAAAAAAAAAAAATTTAGTTTCGGCCAGGATTTCAGATCGTTGGGCCCCACTGTGGTTTTCCACTCCTTCGGGCTTAGCATAAGATCTCTTTATGCCAAAGCCAAAAATGGTGGGGCCTCAAAGAAAATACTTGGGCCAATGTGCCGCTGCTCTAATCGGCGGAAATCATGCATTTGGAGGTTTTCCATTTAAGGAAATCATGTATTATCACTACAGCGGTAATCCTGCATCAATGAATTTTTTTTGGGTCTCTAAGGCAGGTCCTTACGCACTGCTCTTTTCAAGAACGGATATCTCAAGAACTGCCTCTTACCTTGTGGTAAGAGATATGAGTTCTTACCCTTTCCTGGGTTCGAGCCTGGGCACACACACCTTCCCTCACCCGGCAGTCGTGCTACCTCGCCCGAGGTTTTCTTCCCTCATCTCACCCGAGGTCTACTCCCTCATCAAACAGCCGGCTTGGGTCCCAGCCCCCTAAGCCGAGTACCCAAAAAGAAAAGAATGGATCTATCAAGTGAATTTTTCTCTTGGAAATTTAGAATAGTAGAATTTCGGTACAATCATGATCTGTGCACCAAACGCACCCCTATACAATTGTATGATATATTATTATATAGGAAAATGTATTCTATAGTTTTTCCGTTTTGGCTAATTATACAAAGGTCCGTGTGGTAGAAATTATATTTAGTTCCTCACTATACAATTTTTGCATTCCTTTTAGTGAGGGTACAGTAAACAAGTGATACAAGCACCCGTGCTCGGTGGACCAATTTGGGGTGGCAATTCTTGAATTGTTCATGCTGACCCATCCCAAACCAACTTGATGGTTCAAGTTGACCCCTTTTTTTATTCTTCGACCAGGGTTTAAATGGTCGCTTATGGCTCAATTAATAAATGGTTTGCATTTGGATTTAGTACTTCAAACTATTAAACCCGGCAGCTCTACCCATCACCTAGATGCAGTATTTCCTCCATCCCAATCTAACCATACCTATAAAGGGTTCGGGCCGCTGACCTTTTAAGTACGGATGTCAACAAACAGATTCACCTAGTAAGCTATCTTGGCTTGACTTGACTCAAGCTCGCCTCATGTGCAAATCAAGCTAATCTCCAATTGGCACTAAGTTCACGAGCCTAGCTCAAGCTTGATCCTATTCGGTTTGACTAGAGCATGAGCTCAACCCATTTGATTTATATATAAAATATATTTCCATATAATGATCCATATAATAATTTTATACAAGGCCGTGCTCTAGTGCAAATGTCACTCGTTGAAGTTCCATGTGGATTCCCTTATAGAGGCCCACCAGATGATGCGCTCGTCATGGATGAGGTGGGGGTTGAAATATCTTGATGGGACTTACATGTGTGCGAGATTTAAACTCCATTAGATTATCCTAACCCCTTAATCAATGGCCCTCAAATTTAACAATTTTAGAAGGCATCACTTTTATAGATTCTCAATGCAACAATGAGTAACAATTTGATGAACAAAAATCTTGGGCTTGTGCTTACTCATTTGGAGAGGGGGATGGGTGGGCATAGTGGCCGTAAGGGGTTTGGATTTCTTTATGGGTCCCATGTGCTTAAAAAGGGGGTATGAATGGTTTCGCTCTTGAGAAACTTCTGCAGATGAAACATTATTTTCATGTGGAGCCCATGTGATAAAACGCATCTAAATATATATATATATATATATATAAGTTTTATGAATAATATATGCACACTACTAACAATAATATGTGGGAAAAAATCAAGCTGAGCTCAAGTTTGGCTTCTCAAGCTTTCACTTGAGCTTGAGTTGAGCTCCTCTAAGTTCGGATACCTAGGTACAACCTTGAGTTTGAGCGTGGTCAAGCTTGGCTCACATCATTTACTTCTAATTTTAAGGTTCCATTGGGGCCAACATTTCCAATTCTATTAATAAATAAGGCAAGGTTGTGGTTGAGCTTATTCATGCTGGCACGAGGTTGAAAGACTGAATGCTGAGAACGGACTCAACATCAATTCCAATCCACTTTCTAATGTTCTTTCTACTCCTGAAAAAAGAAATTTGCCAATGGGCTCATTGGTGTCAACCCAAACCCCAAATTGCATGATCAAATTTGGGTCAGGCTGGCACATCAGGCTAGGAATTGGCGCCTCCAAATTAGCCTACCAAACCATTTTTTAATAGCTACAGTTAGAAATCAGGTTCTTAAGAGAAAAGGAATAAAAAAAATAGAGTCAAAAAGATTAAACTTTTATCAGCATAGTGGGTATTCGTATCATTTGCTAAAAGAAGTTTGAGTCAAAGGACTCCACTTTTAAAAATTAAAGAAGTTAAAGACTTAAAAACAATTCTCAAAACTATGTGGCTTTTCTGGAATTAAGACAAAAGGCGGAGGGCATAGAACAAATTTCTGTGTAAATATCTACAAGGTTTGGTTGTAAATCCGTTGGAGTTGAACCCATTGTTAACTAGGACTAAATAATGCACCAAGACCCAGGTTAAGAACCCAGCCCAAAATCCATGCCCAGTAACCATGGTCCATTGACAGCCCTAGTTGCAAGTCATTTTCTAAGGCTATGAATAGGCCTAATGCCGCCCCAATCAATATGAGTTCATATATTCCCAAATCCAACTATGCTTAAGTCAAAATTCTTCATTGGAATGTAACAAGGTTGTGTAAAGGTTGGAAGCCTTTATCAATATGAATTTAAAGCAAGGATTCAAACCTTTTGTCTAACTTGGGTCGTTTTTCATATTCGGGTTCCTATGGGCCCATCCCTTTGTGGGGAAGACTTGAGCCTCCCATAATATGCGTTGTTTGTAACTTTTCCTCCGCTAAGAAGGGAGGAAAAGTTGCGTTTACCGGTTTACCACTGATGGTTACAACAGCAAGGCTGCATGTGCAACTTTTCCCCCTCTGAGAGCGGAGGAAAAGTTGCATTTGCAACTTTGCCCCTAAAACGTCCGCTTTTTATATTCTATGAGTTTGGTTTGTGGCAAGTTTAGTTTTTTGCTACCTTCCACCAGCCCGTCCCATTTACAATGTGGTTACATGTTTGTTAATAGCATATGATGCAGAAAGTTCTCACAAATGTACACGTGTAATTTCATAATTTTATATCTTAAAAATACAAAATCTGCCATGGGGCCCACATGGCGATAATTCAGCCCGTTCAACTTGAATCCTATTAAAATGGCAAAACACTAGTGACTGTTGATCATTCACAGTGAAAAAAGGTCTTTGATCTGTGCATGAATACCTTTTGGGTCCCACAATCATGATTCGTACCGTCCATAATGTTTAGAAGGTCCAAAATGGCTTGTAGGTCAGTTTTCAACCATTGATTCCTCATATATTTTGAGACATTTATAAAGAATTTCACACCATAAAGTTATTTTTTATTTTTATGGGATCCACAATGAAAACCTGAACCATCCATTATCCATACATAGGCAAAAACAACCAATGGTCTAAATTTCAATGCTTGATTCATCACGGATACGAGAAAAAAAAAATGTTTGTGACCATTAGATCAAATATATGTAGATCCACGACTTTCTTTGGTGTTTGCCAAACGTGGTGTGAGGTGAATCTCCTTCACAAGAAATCCTAGTGAGGACAACACCTTAATGAGAAAAATGGAGGAATCCTCATATTGCCAAGCGTGCCCAAACACACCAAATTCTTGTAAGAAATTTGGTAAAGAAGTAGGCCCCTTTCAGGTTATTCAGCTCTTTAGGCCAAAGTTAATTAAGTATCTCGTGAAATTACAAGGGAGAGCTTGCAACATCTTATTGTTGGATTTGGATCATCTATGACTTTATTTTATGTTCTTTTAACTACTTTTAAAATAGGACACAAAACAAACTTTGTCAATCCAGCTTTAATGATCTAAGTTTTTGTCACAAGTTTTCTTTGTATCATTTGATGCAAATATATATATATATATATATATTTTAAGTAAAAGTATCAATATCAGTGCAAATTTTTTTCTTTTCACAATTTCATGAAAAAATATTTTTACGAGGAAAAACCAAACAAAAGCGAAAGTCCGCGAACTTCAATTTATATGGATCAACACAATCTTGCCTAAAGTTGGTTAAATTAGGTAGGACAATGTTCTACTACAAGCAAACTGTAGATTAGCAACATGCAGTCCAGCTCCTAGGACCCACTTAGATACATTTCTACCAATGTGAGGAGGGAAGATGAAAAGTTATGGGGCATGTTTGTTTGCGTTAGAGGAGGAATATAAGAGAAGTAGGATGTCACATTCGGATATAGTTAAAGAGGAGTGGATTGAAATAAATTAGTAGATGAATGGAGATTGAGTTACTCTACCCCACTTTATTATGGTATCTCCAAGTAATTGTGGGAGACAAAAAGTAGAGTTGGAGTAGGGGCTTGTTTGGTATTTATACTCTTTTTTGGGTAGACCCATCAAAATAGAGCCATTAAAAAAGAGAGTGGTTAAACAAAGAGGCTAGAATCAAAAGGAGTGTTTGGTAATGCAAGGATCTATGTTAAATAGACATTTTGATATCAATGGTTGAAAGCTCTGCACAAATTTCTCGAGATCCACAAGGTATCATTCCTTGAAAATCAGCCCCATGGTCATGTTCAGCCATACAAAGAAATCTAACGATTTGGGTCTTGTATTCGGGGGCCCACATAATCCAAAAACTATCACATGGCTCTTTTTTTTCTCATATCTCGAGATTGGTAATGATCCAAAGACTGAAATTTGGTCCCATAGCTAGGCTTGATCTTAAGAATAATTTCAACGATTTGAATTGTGTTTTACTATCCTGAAATAATAATAATAAATAGAAAAATGCTACTGCTCATGGACAAATCCAAAATTGAGCATGATACATCAATGATTGATATTGTTTTGCAAATATCTCGAGATCCACAAAGTTTCAAGCTTTGAAAATTGACCACATAGCCAATCTCAACCTTCCAAAGATATATAACGGTTTGGATCTTGTGTTTGGGGCCCACAGATTCCAGAAGATTACAACAAATGGCTCATATTTTTTTTATACATATTTCGAGATTTGTGATGATCCAACGATTGGAATTTGTCTCATGATTGTGTTTGATCTTGTGAGCATTTCCAACGGTTTGGATCTTGATTTATACTCTTAGATTAAAAAAAATCAAAAAATCAGACGTGGGCATTGTTGGGCTAGAATCACTATTCACCCACCTCTATTTTTTTTCCTTCTACATTTTACACGCATCCAATGGTGGGCTGTGGGCATTGCCTTTACTTTTCAACTCCGTTTATAGGCTGAAACACACCGCCAAATGCATGTATTCTCAAAATCTCTCTCCATTTTATACTTTCATAGAGAAATATAGCCAAAAAGCAGTGATGCCAAACACAAACTAAGTGCAAGCTGGAGAACCATTTACTTTACTTGTCTAGGCTAAAGTCATAGGTGTGAATGTTTTCCAAATTAGGTATACAATAAGTATTCTGATTTTGAAGCTCAAATTTATATTCGAGTCTATTAGCTCTTATTAGCTATCTGATCTAGAAACACGTGGCCCTACTGAGAAATATAACTTTTGATCAATTTGATGTAGATCCGGATCATTAACTGATCAACGGGCTTACCAACATCTCCCCCTACAATTGACCATGTCGTCTGGCCCACAAATGGGGATTCGCAGGTTTAGGCGGTTATTATTCTTCAAAAGCTGGTTGGAGGTTGAGGAGGCCACTTCACTTACTTCAAAGTTCAAGCTTCCTGAGTAAGCTAGCGATCAAGCGGGGTTTCTTTTTTATTTCCCCCAATCTCCCAAGTACAAAAAAAATAAAAAAATCCTGCCTTTCCTCCTTGTTCTTTGATTTCCATGGCATCATCCCTTCCATGGGCATGGATTATCGAAGCCCTAGCAGATTTCAAACCAGCGAACTCTCATCTTCTCCAAGGTATTGATTAAAACCCTTCTCTTCTTCTTCTTCTTCTTCTTCTTCTTCTTTGTTGCTGTTTTGGTGTTTCTGTTCGTTTGCTGTGGGTTTACGGATTGAATTAGGTTGGCCCTGTTGTGTGTTTGCAGGTTTGATGAGATCTGCTCCGGATTTCTCCACCGATTCCTGCGAAATCGCTAAAGAAAGGGTTTCTTTGAAGATTCTTGAGGAAATGATGGATTTGATCCCTGCAGATGGGAGTGAATCGATTGGAATTGGAGATGCCCCGTCGAGTTCAGGGCGGAACGCTGAGATTGATGTGTCGGAACGGGCCGTGGATGTATTGTTCAAGGTAATGAAGCAAATCAGGTTCGTTTTTGTTTTAACTTTTAACCCTCTTGAAAAGGTTTCTGCTTAAAGTCTATGTACAAAGTACATGTTGTGATTGTAAGAAAAATGTGGTTTTAGCGCTTTTTTTTTTTTTTTTTTTGTTGCATCAAGTATTTGTTGAAAGGGTGATATCAAAATCACCTTTTGTGTATCTTGTGGTTGGTGGTGGTGTCTGTGCTGCTGCACTACTTCAATGCAGAAAGCTGATGGATGGAAAGAGAAGTAGGAATCTTTTTTTTTTTTTTTTTTTAGGAAGTTTCATTTTGGGTGTATTTGTGAATGCCATTTTATCCATAAAAGGAAATTTATGAAAAAATTCCAGTCCGGAAAAGCAGAAGAAAATGTAGAATAAAACACAAAAGTTCGACTTTCCAGTACATGATTGGCTATTGCAAGTTGTAGAGGACTACTCCTAGGCTTGTCAATAGGTTAGGTGAATTTTTATGAGAATTTCTTACTAAGAATGTACAATCCAAAAAGAATAAATGATTAAAATAAATAATTATTAAAGACACTTTAAATTGTTGTAAATAGTGCTATGCAGAATGTGAATGTGGGAAATTGAACTAAAAATGCAATGGAAAAATTGGCATGGCAAACTAATTTTCTCTGAAAATAAAGGTAAAGGAAAGCATCAAATCAAGAGAGAATAAAATATAAGTGAGTTATGATTGTATTTTGCCTTTAGTTGCTTGGTAGGAAATCTTTTGACTTTTTGTGTAAAAAGAGGGTTTTTTTTTTCATTTAGTGGAGAAAGGATGTTGTTTTTTTAACTTTTTTTTAAAAAAGAAGGGAGTTTTGAAGATGCATACTTTTGATGTGATCCCTTGTCTGACAAATGGAGGCTTTACATTACTTTTACTTTAATAGTAAATTCCCAAACGGCCCCGAAGACATCTAACTTTCCACATGCACATGAAGGTGACCTTGATGAAAGTTTGTCTCAAGGATACAATGCTCATAGTATGCACACTTAGAAATATGGAATTGCAGTCATTAAAAAAAATGGAATTGCCCTTCAAATTAGAAAATAAGGCTATATTTGGTAGAAGAAGAAAACTCAATAATCTTTGTATTTTTTGAATGATATATAAAGAACTTGAAAATGACTTTATTTTATAGAGTTGGAAGTAACACTTTGGAGATGGGTCACATCCACTTATCAATGACCCCAAAGATATATCTCATTCAAAGGTCACAACAAAGTTTTAAAAAATCTAAAATTTGAAATATTTTGAAAAGTTGCACTCAAGTGTTTCTTAAGATTTATTTTTTAAGTTGTTGGTTTTTAGAAAATATCCAAAAATCTCCCATTATTTTCTAAAAACACATTTTTAAGAAAAATAATTAATAATAACAATAGTAATTTGAAAATAACTAAAAATTGTATAATGCATCCCTCAAAGGTGGATATCCCTTAAACCTGAGGGTAGAATATGTATTATAAAACTTTAGTGAGTGAGTTGTTATTCTCACAATTGCAAAACACAGAGATCGAATGAGACTTCTGGAATAACTGATTGTATTAATTTCGTGTTTTCTCTTGGAGAAAGATCACCAATATATAGGAATATACATGCCTTAATTAAGGCTTTTACATAGGAAACTAGGTAATTACATGAATCACTAATCTAAAATAGGAAAGCAATCAAATTAGAATATGTACAGCTATCTAAATATTGACCAAAACAAAACCACGTGAGAAATAGCTTGCTGGACTGGATTGATGGGCCTTGAGCCCCTTCATGGGTCAACTTAACACCTTCCCTCAAATTGATGCGGGAGAATCAACGAGCATCAATTTGCCAACCAAGAATTGATGTCGTGGTCGAGAAAGACCTTTAGTAAGAATATCAGCAATTTGAGGCTCAGTGGAGAAATGCGGAAGGCTGATGACATTACGCTTAAGCTCATCTCGTATGAAGTGACAATAAACCTCGATGTGTTTAGTGCGTTCATGAAAAATCGGATTTTCAGTAATCCGAATGGCACTGGTATTATCAGCATAGAGGGGGTAGCTCCTTCGGCGGGAAATCCAATGTCAGAGAGCAGACCCCGAAGCCAAAGAATTTCGGAGCACGCAGTAGGCATAGCACGATACTCAGCCTCGGTAGAAGATTTTGAAACTTTGTCATGTTTCTTGCATTTCCAGGAAATCAGACTATTACCCAAAAACATGCACCAGCCTGTCGTCGATCGGTGAGTATCTGGACAACCAGCGTAATCAGCATCTGAATAAGTTTTGAGAGATAGAGGATTGTTAGATGGAAAAAACAACCCACGAGTTGGAGTGCGAAGAAGGTACCGAATGATGCGGCGAACAGCAGCCATATGAAGATGACGAGGAGCAGTCATGAACTGACTCATGAGGTTGACCGCAAAGGAAATATCAGGACGGGTGATGGTGAGATAGATCAAGCTACCTACCAACTGGCGATATGCGATAGGATCTGGAAGAAGGTCACCCTCCTCTTTACTGAGTTTGACATTCAGTTCGATTGGCGTATCGACCGGAGCGGAATCAGCAAGGCCAGCCAAGTCAATGAGGTCAACCGTATATTTGTGCTGATTGAGAATTGTACCAGTAGGGGATTGATGAACTTCAAGACAGAGGAAATAATACATGGGGCCGAGATCCTTCATTTGAAATGTCTGATGAAGAGAAGCTTGAAGTTCATGAATCATTTGTGCATTTGGACCAGTAATGACAATGTCATCTACGCAGACCAGAAGAACAGTAAGTCCAGATGGAGCATGATGTAAGAACATAGAAGCATCATACTGGCTCGGATGAAAACCCAAGCAGAGAAGAGCATCTTGAAATTTCTCAAACCATGCGCGAGGTGCTTGCTTTAGACCATAAAGAGAGCGACAAAGCTTAGCAACCATGCCCGGCCCGGAGGCAGACCTTGGAGGCAGACGCATATAAACATCTTCTTTGAGATCACCATGAAGAAACGCATACTTGACATCCATTTGATAGAGAGGCCAGGACTGAGATGCAGCAACGACAAGGATTATGCGTACAGTGGTCATCTTAGCGATAGGAGCAAATGTTTCAACATAATCAATGCCATATTCTTGCCGATTGCCGAGAGCAACGAGGCACGCCTTATATCGATCGAGAGTGCCATCTGGTTTTAACTTGAGAGAAAAAATCCACTTGCAGCCAATGGGTTTGACACCCAAAGGAGAGGGGACAATATCCCATGTATGATTTTTCTCTAAGGCTTCCAACTCATCATTCATAGCCTGGTTCCAACATTTGTCCTGCACAGCCTGAGAATAGGATTGGGGAATAGAAGAAGAGGACAAAGTGGACATTAAGGAAGTATGGGAAAACCCATAGCGGTCAGGGGGTACCGAAATGCGTGTGGAGCGATGTAATGGAGGAAGCCCAAAAGGATCAACTGCCAGAGGTTCACCAGATGCTGGAGGAAGATCAGGAGGGGGACCCCTGGGAGGCGCGTCTGTATTCCATTTGTGGTACACAAAGTTAGGATTAAGACGAATAACTGAAGTGTTGTCAGAGAAACCAGGTAAAGACACTAAAGAGGAGTTAGGAGGGTCAAGATGCTGTTGAAAAAAATACTGTAGTTAAAAAAAAAACAACATTCCTAGAGGTCCGTAAGTGACGAATGTGAGGGTCGTAACAGAGGTACCCTTTCTGGAAGGGGGCATACCCTAAAAACACACACTTAGCGGATTGTGCAGTTAATTTGTTCGTTCAGAAGGAGGTAAGTGCACAAAGCAAACGGAGCCGAAAACATGAAGATCATCATAAGATGGAGAGGTCTGGTACAATCGGTAATATGGGCTCTGATTTTGAAGAGAGGCAGAAGGCAGACGATTTATGAGATGAGCTGCAGTAGCCAAAGCCTCAACCCAAAAACGGGTAAGAACTGATGATTCAATAAGTAGGGAGCGAGTGACATCAAGCAGATGTCTATTTTTCCGTTCAGCAACTCCATTTTGCTGGGGAGTATAGGGACAAGTTCGCTGATAAATAATGCCTTTGTGTTGCAAAAACTTTTGAAAATCAGAGGAAACATATTCTCCACCTGAATCGGATCGCAAGATTTTGATGCAGGTAGAAAATTGATTCTCAACATAGGCTAAGAAAATTTTAAAAACAGTGAAAACATCAGATTTGGAATGCAGAAAGTAAATCCATGTGAAACGACTGAAATCATCAATAAAAGTGACAAAATATTTGTAGTGAGCATGAGAAAGAGCTGGAGCAATTCCCCATACATCGCTATGAACTAAATCAAAACACCGAGTGCTGTGTGAAGTGGAAAGATGAAAAGGAAGAGTTTTGCTCTTCCCCATTTTACAAGTAGCACAATCAAAAGGCACACAAGAAGATAAGCCAATAGATTTATTTAATAAACCAGAATTTAACATAAGGGATAAAGCCTTGGAATTAGGATGTCCGAGTCTTTTATGCTACAACTGGCAGTTATCTCTAATAGAAAAACAAAACACATCATTGGCAATTCTAGTCCTAGGAATTTGAGAAAAATCCAGCGGAAACAGGCGTCCACACTTAGGTCCCCTCGCAATCTCCTTCCCGGACATCTGGTCCTGCACAACACAACCAGAAGAAGAGAAAGATATGTGACAATTATTTTCAACAAGTTGCCCGACTGACAATAGATTAGAAGTTAAATTGGGACAAAGGAAGACATTTTTCAAAGGGATGGGACCAGGAATGTCTCCAAGGGCAGTAATGGGAACAGTACTCCGTTGGCAGTTTGTATTTGAAGATTACCATTGTATTTTTTCACATTGGAGAGAGGGTTCCGGGGAATATGTCATATGATTAGATGCCCCGGAATCAAGAAACCAAGTAGAAAATGGAGGCGAGGTACTTGAAAGACCTAATGCAGAAAGGGCATTGACAATCATTTGCTGAACCAATTCAGGAGTCAGAGAATATGAGGGCCCAGACTGTGAGGGTGCAGATGTAGGAGCAGGCATATCGGAAGAGGCAACATAAGCATGTGGAGTCAAAGACTGAGTCTGATACTGTGGAGCCTGATGCTGAAGAGTCTGACGTTGTGGGCGACGGCGACATTCAGAGATGATATGTCCTGACTTTTTACAGTAATTACATACTTTCTGTTTGCATTGAGATGCAAGATGTCCAAATTTTTGACAACTGTAGCATTGTGTTTTGCTCAAGTCCCGAGGTGGAGGCTGAGAAGCCTTATTGGCCGAAAATGCGACTGAATAGGTCTCAGTCTTTTGTTGAGCCAAATGTGCGGAGGTCGAAATACGCTGTTCCTCGCGTAATAGTTCATTCAGGCAGACATCCAAGGAAGGTTAAGGTGTCCGGTTCATTAGGGCAGATCGAATACTTTCATATTCATTCCGTAATTTCATCAAAAATTGATCCCGCTGACTAGAGGCCTGAAGATCGCGAATTACGATCAGAACGTCGGCAACCACATCTGCATACTTAATACTATCATATTTTGACCAAAGGGTCCGGAATCCTGAGTAGTAATCTTGGATTGACAAGTTCCCTTGTGAATATTCAGCAATTGCACATTCCAGATGAAATTGACGTGCGGAGTTATCTTGATGGTACACTTGCTTCAGATACCCCCACATGTCTTTAGAAGTGGGGTAAGGTTTCAGGTTCATTATCAGGTGTGGCTCCACTGAACCCAGTATCCAAGTTTTTATTTTCGCATCTTTAGTAAGCCAAGTGGATATCTTCTTCTCATCTTCTGTGGGTTTAGGATCAGATCCAGAAATATAGCCCCACAATTCCTTGGCTTCAAGGTAAATCTGGAACTGAAACGACCAAGCGGGGTAATTTTTTCCTGTGAATCTGATCAAGGTAACCTCAGACTTTTCCATCTTTAATGAAGATTGTCCAAACACACTGAGTGAAACAGTGAAAAAATAGTAGCAGGTCCAGCAAACAGAGAAGAGATGAAGTTTCAAAGTTGATAACAAACTTATGAGTGTGCAGTACCAAGATCGGACCAACCAGTGAACACAAAATAGAAAATCAGGCAATAAAACACCCCAGGCGACCAGAAAAATTGAAGTTGATCTTTGACGCGGGCTCCACTGGTAGATCTGAACAATGATCAGATCACTGATTTGAGGACACACAATACTCTGGCTTCTAATGGAAGAAGAATTATCCAATTCTACCACAGATCCAAGATTTTGGACGGTCTAGATGAAATCAATATTAAACATCTGGAAAATCTCTAGAATGAGTAAATCACCAACCTGGAAGTGCTGAAAAATCTGAAAAAAATCTCCAATATTCCTAGAAGATCCAGGCGACCATGACTGGGGAGATTTCTGATGATGGTTTGATGATCAGAGGTGGGCCACCATGAAGATGACAAAGCTTCAGCGTCTGGATTCCTTGAAACAGATCTTTGATCTGTCGATCTTCACAAGAGAGATTTAATTTCTCTCTATTCTTGATGCCTTAATGCTATATGAGATCATAAAACAAGATTTCTTTGAACACGGCTCTGATACCATGTTATTCTCACAATTGCAAAACACAGAGATCGAATGAGACTTCTGGAATAACTGATTGTATTAATTTCGTGTCTTCTCTTGGAGAAAGATCACCAATATATAGGAATATACATGCCTTAATTAAGGCTTTTACATAGGAAACTAGGTAATTACATGAATCACTAATCTAAAATAGGAAAGCAATCAAATTAGAATATGTACAGCTATCTAAATATTGACCAAAACAAAACCACGTGAGATATAGCTTGCCGGACTGAATTGATGGGCGGCCTTGGGCCCCTTCATGGGTCAACTTAACATGAGTGACCTAAGAGAAGAAGCTCATGATACACCGCATCCATATTATACACACCACACTATTTCATAGGTTATGCACCAGTCCTGGTCTTGGCGAAATGCTCTAGAGCCTTACCGACAAGACCTATGAGGGCAGCTTGACCCATTTTCCCAAAGACAAACCTATTAAGAGTGTTTTCGCTCACTCCATACTAAGTCACCAGTCTGTTAACGACTATAAAATTCAACCTAACTTAGACGAAACATAAATAACGCACGAACCTCAGAGATGGGCACATTTGGAACACAACAAGTTCCCCCAATGGTTCCAAATAAAAGAAATGTGCACTGCAAGAAACGGTGGAGGAGCCATGATTTTCTCTCGAGGGGCAAAATCTTCTCTTAACAAGGAGTTTAGAAATTATTAAAAAATATTTTTTTTTGCTAAAGAAAAATGATATATTTTTTTAACAGAAATTAATTAATTAACATAATATCAAAAAATTTAAAATCATGTACTCAATCCTATTTAACTCATAAACTAGTTATTAAATTATTTTTAAAAATGATGAACTCGCATTGGTCCCCAAATTCAACACATTCAGTAATGGGCCCAAAAGAATAGAGAAGATTTACAAATTGTATGAAAGTAACAAGCTTACTTGTGACCACATTATTACAATTACAGAACAAAAATTAAATCAAATAATTTTCTTGAATGTTTTTTATTGGTATAATTTCCTTGAATGTCATAATTTGGGTTTGATGATCACATCATTCAGATGTAATTTATTTTTTAATTTTCTATCCTATATATGTAAATGCATATCCGGGTGACATTAATATCATTAAGGGCTAGGGCCTATTTGTCCGCATTAAAATACATAAGAATCCAATACATAGGAATTATTTTAAGGGGTTAAAAATAAAGACCAAAGACTACGCATTCATTTCCATCTTTCTTAATTCTATTTTCATAAAGAGAAAGGTCATTTGATGCTCATTTTTTGGAAATTCACCTTTGATCTTTATTTTTAACTGATTAAAAAAACTCTTATGCATGCCCATCAACATGGTGGACCACGACTAGGCAGGAACCCTCAATTTTGCCTGAAACTCATACCCAAAATGGAACTAATTACACTTCAAACACACATGCTTGATTATAGTGTTTTATAATATAAGGTTGTATTAATTAAAATTTGAGGAAATCCCATTAATATGACAGAAAGTCCATTGGGGCGGATTGGATTTTTATTAAGTGGGCAGCATTGTGGGTTCCACTCCTTGCACTCACGTTAAGCATGTAGGAGATCACTTATTGCATCTGGCTCTTGTGAGAAGTAAGTAGGTAAAGAAAGAAGAAAGAGAAATGATTAACACCATATAATTCAAATGGAGATGTTAATTCGATAGCTTTGATGGGTTATCTTTTGGATATAAGTCAATAATGAAATTGTTATGTGTTTTGTTCAATTCTTGACTAAGAGGGGGAAAATTTTTAAGGGGCAAACAACAACAAAAAAATCAATTTGAGGGGCAAAGTGAACCAAGATTCGAGTACACAATTGCGCCTCCTCAACACTACGTGGCTCCGCCATTGGCGAGAAATATGTCAATATACTCCTTCATGACAGTTCATCTGACTAATTTCCTTTGAAGTATAACTTAGAAGTTAAGAGTAGGCTACAGTCGGGATCATCCCTCTGTTGGTAAGCCCATCTCCCTCAAGGTGTTCAATCTTATTCTCGGTGATATAACATCACTTGGATAAATAAGGGGGTGCTCAACATAATGTACTTCAATCTCACCTGGGTTTCTATTTACCTTTGTTGATGAAAGAAGTATTTCAATTGGTTGTCTCATACCTCTTACACCAATCATATACACGATCTATGCTCGAATCAAAAGGATGATGACAAAACATTCACAATCTGTGATCTTATTATTCTTATCTAATAGATGGCCATACAATGTCCCCTATCTGCAATCTGATATGATGGATGATAATGCAATATCCACAATGCAGTTGTCATCCAATTAAAGACGCCTGCCTACTCCGCATCATTAAATGATACTAACATAAATAATAAAAAAATGCATCATTTTATCATTAGATAAAAGAACTCACCAGTATTTCGTATGACAAAGTGATAAGAAAAGAACGTTCATTGCAAAAAAGATAGACCTCCCATTTAAAAAATTGAGTTTTTTTTTTTTTCTTTAACCTCTAACCTCTCTTTCTTTTGTCCACGACTGCCATTTCTGAAAAGTCACATATTAAGAGGTTATGTTGAGATATTCCTCGTATTGCACATATCTTTTATTTGGACCTAGCGGGGGAACTTCTTGTGTTCCAACTGTGTCCATCTCTGAGGTTTGTGCACTAGTTAGCTTTCGCCTATGTTGGGTTAGACTTTATAGCCTTTAACCTACTCATGGCTTAGTACGGAGTGCGGAAGCAATCTTAATGGGTTTACCTTTACGGATGTGGGGTCAAGTCACCCCCAATGGGTCTCGTTGGTAAAGCTTTAAAGCATTCGCTAATATTAAGACTAGCATCTATGAAATAGTGCGGTGTGTGTAATATGGATGCCTGACCATATTGTATGATGTGAGTACCTAAAGTTCACTCAGTCGCTAAAGTTTTATGATATATATTCTACCTTTAGGTTCAAGGGACATTCACATGTGAGGGACGCATTATACCGTTTTTAGTATTTGCTTACTACTATTATTATTATTAATTACTTTTCTTTAAAATGTGTTTTTAGAAAATAGTTGGAGATTGTTTGATATTTTCTAAGAACCAACAATTCAAATAAATCTCTAGAGACACTTAAGTGTGACTTTTCAAAATATTTCAAATATTATGTAAAAAAAAAAAAAACATTTTTGTGCCCTTTGGATGAGATGTGTCTCTTGGATCATTATGAGTGGATGTGTCCCATTTCCATAGAGTTTGCTTCCAACTCCATAAATTAAGGCCATTTTCAAGTTTTTAACATAGCACTAAAAAATATAAAGACTATAGTTTTTTTTTTCCTTCTACCAAATATAGCCTTAGTTTTTTTTTTTTTTAATTTTAAGGGTAATTCCATATTTCTAATTCTAGCAGGCAGACTTCAAATCAGAGTTAGGCATTGCATCTTTGGAACAAAATTTCGACAAAACCATCTTCGTGTGGGAAATTGTTGTCTTTAAGAAAGCATCTTAATCAGTGTGACTTGCCCGTTTCTATTGCTTTCTTAGTTTAACTTCTCACATTCACGTTCTGCCTAACACTATTTACAACATTTTAAAGTGTCTTTGTTAATTATTTATTTTTAATCATCTATTCTTTTTGAATTGCACATTCTTCCAAGTAATTTCCCCTTGGTTGGAATAAAGGGTAACAAGTGTGGGTCCAACCTAAACAACCCAATCCCTTAATTATGTGATGGTTGAGACCCACAAATTTGTATTTGAAGCAATGAACATCTTCCAATGATGCTATACCCCCAACCTGACCCCTTCTATTAATTGGATTGGAAAAGTGAGCCTGAACTCTGGATTATCAGGGCTGGTAGGATGGGTAAGCAAGTATTGTACTAGATACACCTTGCTAGGTAAGGTTATGCACCTTGAATTTAGGACTTTGATATGCAAAAGTGAATACCAATTTCTTATTCCTGTCATAGTTCCTTATTTGTTTTTCCCAAAAAGGCGAACAACATGGATAAGCTGCTCCAATTGAAGTCCATTTCATAAAATTACATGAATCAACTCCAACCAATGACCAAAATGCTACATAGCAGGTGATACGTCATGGTTGCGGCAATACACAACGGTGTAGAAGTGTGAATTTTTTAAGGGGTCAATTTTTTTTGAATCTTGGCTGATCTTTTGTATTTTTAGTGATTTGGAACCATATAAGGTTAGAAACAATTTTAGGAAGGGCAATTGAATAGCAGGAATAGGAAAAATAATGTTTAAAATTAAAATTACTTGGCTCTACTAGGTTTTAGACCGTAGCGTCACTATTTTAAAAATAGTGTAGCGGCCTAAACCGCTATGGCTGATGATAGCGTAGCAGTCACTCTTTTGAACCGTGCCTTCAACTATTAGGGGGAGAGCACCCAATATGAAATGTCTATTTTGATTTCCTCATGCATAAACTAGATCTCTACCAAGGACAAATCTACTTCACATGTCATCATCTGAGAAACGTACCTACTTTTTTGTGGCCATCCCAGATAATGCCATCTACTCTTGAGCTTTCATTAATACTAAGCATTAAAATATCCCATAGTGGAGGTGATCACAACAACCTCTTTTTAGGAATTTATTCAGTAGATAGCATATCCCAATGCTCAACACCTTTTATCTTTTTTTTTTTTCCTTTTTTTTTTTTTTTTTTTTTTTTTTGGTATGGTAAATTGTCACGCACTCAAACACACACTACCCATGTCCCTAACTAATAGAACTAACTACAACCGGGGATTGATCCCTTCTTGTTTCAATGGAGAGGGAGAGATGTATTACCATTGAGCTATCATTGGATTGGGATTCTCGACACCTTTTATCAACGGTATCAAAAGGAAAAAAATGAACTTCTTTTAAAGAAATAGCTCAATAAACCACTCTTTTTTTATTGGCTTTCTTGGCAATTGGAAATGAATAAGATGGGACATACATGTATTGTATTCCTTACACAAAGACCAAAACATCACCATAAGCGTTAGTTTCCAGAGAGTTCCATTCCCTTATCTCCTCCCCAAGCCTCAAATAGCTCCATAATATCTCTTGGCATTATCCAACTTGCTCTAATCCAAAAGGCTTAAAAAAGGAGGAAGAAGAAGAAAGAAAGAAAGAAAGAAGAAGGATCCTCACCTCCTGCCACATTACAGCATCAAAGCAAATGGAAGATTGATTTACTTCGATTATACACTACTTAGGACTCTTTTTTCCCTTGAGTCATTTTTTTAAATGACCAATTGCTAAGTCATTACTGTTCGTACCCATAAAAAATTCCATTGGAGGTCCTATGATTGAACAAGTGAAGCTAAGGGGTCATTTGTTTGCACTCATTGATATATATATATATATATATAAATATTTTTTTCCACTCACTTATGCATCACAGGCGAAAATTCTTGCATGAAAATGGTTTTTAAATGGGGCTATTTTCACGTCAAAATTTTCACACCTCTCTGATTGAAACAATTACACACCTCAAAGAGGGGCCAGTACAATTTCCACCCAGGAGAGGTCATAGTACCAAACGCCATCATCGCCTTATATTTTTTGTAACTCACGTGGGCTCCAAATTTTTAATCCATACCTTTCAAAACTGTTTTTTGACCCATTAAGCCCCCTAAACATAAATGTCTTAAATCTCTATAGATTTTGATATATATATATATATATAGGGAGATGCTCTTATGAGAGATATCTCTCACCTTAAATGAGAGATTCGGTGGGGGCCCTCACATCCATATCCATTGCTAACAACTTAAATGTGAAGGCCCCCACCACTATCTCTCATATAAGGTGAGAGATATATCTCATAGGAGCATCTCCCATATATATATATATATATATATATATAGAGCAAGTAATCTGAACCTTTCAACGTTTACTTGTGTGAAAATGGTTCCTCCAAACAAATGCGATAATATATTTCACATGTGTAAATATTACATATGTAAATCCCATTTTCATATCCCGTACATAAAAGACAAACAGCCCCTAGGGATGCTTGTCGGTGAAAAATGCTTTAATTCCAAGTAAATTGGGAGACATGATTATTTATATATAAAAAGGGTGGAGAACAGGTTCTCTTTGGAATTATCGTAGTTGTCAATTTTGGTTTGTTTCAGCCTGTTTGGCCAGCCGCCAGCCTATTCAGTTTGGTGATGTATCCAAATTTGATGCTGTTCAGCAAATAGACCGTTAATTTTGGTGATTTCAGCTGAACAAGCTGAAATTCAAAAAAATCAGTAAAAGATTTTATTGTCTAGGAGAATTCGGTAATTGGTATCTTTTATAGTTAACTTTTCAACCAAAAAATAAACTTCACTATTTAGGCTATTATATTAGTTATTGGATTTGGAGCTAAGAGCTGGGAATGCATGTCACAGTTTCAAATAACTGTGTATTATTTATTACATGTAGAAATAACACACTGCACTGTTAATTTTGAGGAATGAATTGAGTTAATGAAACGCCTAAACGCTGTAGTACCCAAAATATTTTAATCCGCATCCAAACCAAAATGAGGTTAAAAGGAAAAATTGACAACTATGGAAATTGTATATTCCTATTAATGGACCGAATTCCCTCTTTATTTTATTTATGACTCATTGATGCAATTTGGACCCTCCGACCTCCAAGACGGTGTGTTAGGTGTATTTTATTTTGCTTGAATATTTCCAGCTTTGTTCAGGCAAGTGAACTTACACTAGCCTTTGGCCAGATCCCGAGTTGACATTTGAGTTTTGAACATTGATTTTGTGTTTCTGAGACTTTTTTTGCTTTTCTCAATCTGATTGTGCACTATTATTTTATCTGTTTTTTTTTCAATTTGGAGTTGAAGGGGTTTTTAAATTATATATAAATTATACCTTCTCTCAAGGTAACTACTAGTGACCTGACGCGTGGAGCGGAGTTGAAACATGCTCTTAACCAGTTTATTACCAGAAAGAGAGCTTGCCTGCCAAAACATGGCCTGGAACTGGTACTGGGAATTGATTTCTGTATTGTTGGAAATTAATTATTTTATTAGTTCTTACTTCACTTCGTATGTCACCCTGCATTTACTTTCTATAATCAGCTGAAGGAACTAATTCTTAGGGGCGGTCATCCAGCTGCCCCATCCTTGATGGAAAGGAGTGGATTGGCCAAAGAAAATAGGGCGAATTGTTTGGACAGCGGTAGAATCCCTGCAGACACCATTGGTGAATATGAAACTTCAAAGAGGCTTGAGGTCAGCAATAATACTGCTGATATTCTATCACTAGAAAAAAATCTGTCTACGGAAGTTGTTGAAGATGGGATTACAAACTTTCAAGAAGGTGTTTACAATCAAATCCCAATATCTAAGCTTGTTGACGAAGACAGAGAGCATTCGCTTGCCGAGAAGGTTAGCATTAATGATGAAAAAGCACAGCCAGTCAAACTAACCACACAGCCTCCGGATGACAGTGGTAAAATGCCTCTAGAACCCCATTTAAATGGAGTTCATAAAACTCTACCTCTTCAGCAGGATATCCGCCAAAGTATTTGCGTTGTTGAAAGTCACGACCAGCGCAGTGAACCAACTGAAACATCTAGCAGAAGTTTTGGGGATCGAAATACAAATGTTAATTACAATCTAGATGATGAGATGGTTGCTAATGAGAAACGACAATTTATAAGTTCTCAAAACACAGCAAGTCGTAATTCTCAGGCAGGAAATTGGACAGAACAAAGCTTTTGTATAAAGTGTGATGAAGGCGGCCAGCTATTGACTTGCAGTGGTAGCAGCTGTCCAATAGCTGTTCATGAGGTCTGCTTAGGCTCACCTGCTAGCTTTGAGGGCACCGACTTCTACTGCCCTTTCTGTTCATATACACGAGCACATGCTGCGTACCGCAACGCAAAGCAGAAGATTGCCATTGCAAGGAAAGCTCTGTCTAGTTTCATGGGTAGAGATCTGGTGCATCCAAAACACCAGAAACAACTACCGAAAGGAGCTCCCAACAAACAAAGTGAAGCAGCAGATAATGCCAACTGCTCCGATAAGATTCATGCTAATAAGCAGCATAGTGAGATGATTGACGATCATAGAAGCACAAGGGCGATAGAATGTCAGCAGGGAGGAAAGGCTTCTATTGATCTGAGTGACAACAATGTACCCTGCAGAGAAGCAGCCGCATCTCTTAATAGTGAGAGAAATGGTGCTCCCCTAATATGGGAGAAAGAAGGTACAGGCACAATAGTTGACAACAATCAACACAAAACAGCTATTGAACATCGTCATGAAGCTGATTTTGCTACTTTCTGTAGTAATGATAATTTACCTTGTAAAGAAGTAGGAACATCAGTTATTGAGAGACATGATGTTTCATCAATCAACGTGGAAAGAAACTGTGTGGAAGCAGTCAAAGACAGTCAATGCATAATAAGGGAGGCAGAGCATCAACAGCAAAAAGAACGTCCTACTGTACATAATGATGATAGTTTACCTTGCAGAGAGGCAGAGACGTCTTTAGTCAGTGAAACTCACAATCTAACCAATGGAAAAGGAGATACTGCAGTGATGACTGACAACCATCAATGCATGAATGGTAGCACACAGCAGAAGCGAGCTGAAACTGGCACTGACAATAATGCTGGTAGCACACCCTGCATATTAGTGGAGGATTCTCCAACAACTGGGAGACTAACCAGAGCTAAAAGGAAAATTGCTGTGATACCACAGGCACCTCATCCAGGGACCCCTGCTTCTGGGCCAAACATCGATGCAGAGGAGACTGCTGGAAACCAGAACAAAGAGGACTTCTCCTCAATTAAGAGAATAAAACGTGGAAGGGCAGCAAAGCGATAGTAAGTTTTTTGTGACTTTGAGTACTAGGATGATAATAGTATTCTGGTTTAGCATTTAAAGATGGTTATGATGTTAGCTGGCTCACATTTATCTTACTGAGTGATGCAATCTTATTGCCCCTCACCTAGCATCTTCTTCCCAATTTGGAACCAAAAGGGACATTGAATGTATTCATGACAGCCATTGATGTACTACATTTCGATGTGCAGTTCCAACCCTCTGATGCCACATTTGAGGCGAACCAAACTTCTCTGGACTACAGAAGAGGAAGAAGTACTGAAGGTATGTTTAGCTGAGGTTTAGTTGACCTATTATTTATCTATCTCATCCATTTTTGACAAAGCTAGGTTGATTGATTAAAGAGTATGATATAAAGATAACAGTGAGAATACACCTTGAATGTAAAAAAACATGAGAGAAATTGATCTAACAATAGAACGGCCTTCGATATAAGACAGACTTTTCTTTAGATGAACTTAGTGAGTGCTTCCATGGATCAAAGGTGTAGTGTACTGCTTTGGGTGTTGGATTAGTAACCTTACCCATCTTTTTCCCATACACCTGATTTCCCTGCAACCAGGATACACTGGCTGTAAATTTGACCCCACTTCATTCCTTCAATACATCTTATAAACCATTAACTATGACGCACGGATATTTAACAAAAGGCAACGTATCATATCCGTTACTTCACTTTTTATGTGTAAAATCCATGGCCATTGCATGACCTTGCCGTATCCAGGCCATATCTGGGCATCATAGATCATTACAAATGCCACAGAATTTCGAAGACCACCACCCCACCCCCCCACCCCCCGATGTATGCTTTTCATTTGGATTAGGCACTCGTACTCTTTTCATTAAACTCTTTGGGCATTTGAGAGATTCATGAATGTGTTTTATTTAGGAAGCAATGCGGAAATTCTCAAACCCTGGCCAAGGAAGCCTTCCATGGACTAGGATTATGGAATTTGGTAGCAAGGTATTTCACAAAACTCGTACACCAGTTGACCTAAAGGATAAGTGGAGGAACATTATGATTAAAGAGGGTTCAACAGCAAGAAAAAAGTAAGTTCTGCCATACATTGCAAGCTATTGTACAGGTTCTGATGGGTAAAACTCATTTTCTGTCTTAAATGTAACTTTTTGTTGTATATGTAAAAATGTCCTCATTGCATTTTCACAAGGAAACAATGATTTATGTGGTTCAGTATGGGTGGTTGTCCAAATCATTTAGTACTTTTCACTATAAAATTACTTGTACAGTATGTCTTGCTGCTGGAGTTAATGATGATTAGAAGTCTTTCCATTTCTTTTGTAGATCATAATAAAGCAAACAGAGGAAACATTGCGAAGCAGCATTAGAAGATGATAGAAAAACAGGCTGTCAGTTTTTTTTCCCCCCTACATTTGGAATGCAAACTCACACTAATGCCCCTTACCAGCTGGGATACAGCTTGAGGACTACTGTAGGGATATATGTTAATGTGTTGGGTCCATGGTGGATCCGGACCTGGTACCTACTCCAGGCCTACATCAAACCCAAGTTTATATATTATGTGTTTTTTTCAGAATATACACACTAGTATACAGTCATTTGGGTTGAGGCCTTGACTGGACCTGGACTCGAACCAAATCTGATCGTCAATCGTGTCTAAAAGGTCTATACTGGGAGCTTTTTCGGTCTGATAACTGTGGTCCATTAAAATCCTTTGTATTGTCTATTGGAAGAAGGGAAGGGACGGGACGTCGGTGGCTAAGGTTGGGTTGTGGTCAGTAAAGCTGCCCGGTCTATGGGATAAGTTACAAGTGGTCGACAAAGAAACTTGGGATATGTTTTTTTCCTAGAAACACTTTCTACTTTTTGTTTGTTTGTCCGATTGAATGATAATTACAGCCTCTCCTTTTTTCTCCCTCTCCTGCTGCTAATTGTAGAAAGTTATGTGATTCATGGCGGTGAAAAGGGTGGTTGATAAAAGATAAGAGGTTGAACTTGAAGAGGGTGGTTGATAAAGAGAGAGGTTGAAGAGAGAAACGAGGGAAGACCCCGTGAGTGGAAGACCTCACTCCACTATTATTGCTTGACGGATGATGTGGGGGGCCAGAGCCCAGAGGGCCCTTCACTCTTTCTCTCTTCATATCCTTGACGGATGGCTGCTTCATCCTTTACATTATAAATCTGAGAGCATATGGATATAAATTTTATGGGCGTACATTTTGATTGAATCAAGCCATTTACATCATACTATCCAAGTGAAATTATTAGCAAGCAACCTATGTCGTTTGATTTGTCAATGATCAAATCTACTACTATTATAAAAGAGGCAATGTTGTAAAGTGTTTTCACTTACATCATGTGGGGCCCACCTCCAGCTATTATAATAGAATATAATAATAGTATCTTATTATATTATAATAATATCTACTATATACTATCTACTCTATACTATTATAATCTACTATCTATCTACTTTTATAAAAGATGAGATATTGTAAACTTTTTCACTATACTATTGTAAGGCCCACCCCCAAATATTATAATGTAAGCTTTTTCATTATACCATTGTGGGGCCCACTCCTAAATAGTGTAATATAATATAATAATATATTAATATGAGAAATTGCAAACTTTTTCACTACACCTTTGTGGGGCTCACCCCCAAATATTATAATGTAAACTTTTCCACTACACCATTGTGGGGCCCACCCCCAAATATTTCTATCTATACTTCTACTATCTACTGCTATTATAAAAGAGGGAAAGTTGCAAATATTTTTCATTACACCATTGTGGGGCCCACCCTCAAATATTATAATGAAAATATTTTCACTACACCATTGTGGGGCCCACCCCCAAACATTATAATATAATATAATAATATATTATTATGAGAAATTGTAAACTTTTTCACTACACCATTGTGGGGCAACCCCTAAAATAGTATAATATAATATAATAATATATTATTATGAGAAATTACAAACTTTTTCACTATACCATTGTGGAGCACAACCCCAAATAGTATAATATAATATAATAATATATAATTATGAGAAATTGCTAACCTTTTCACTACACCTTTGTGGGGCCCACTCCTAAATATTATAATATAATAATAAAAATATATTGGTATAATAATATAAAATTTATACCCTTATTATAAAAGAGAAGAGAAGTTGCATGCTTTTTCACTACACCTTTGTGGGCTCCTCACAAATATTATAATATAATATAATAATATATTCTTATTACATTATAATGATAATTACATAATATCTATACCCTTATTATAAAAGAGAAGAATGTGTCATACTTTTTCTCTACACATCTGTGGGCCTTACTTAATATTATGATATTATATGTATAAAATAAAAGAGAACTACACATATGTGGGCCCCAATAAAATAGAAGAACTTGTCATGCTTTTTCTCTATGCATATGTGGGCCTCACTTAGTATTATTATATTATATATATATAATAAAAGAGAAATACACATCTATGGGCCCCACTTAATAGAAGAACTTAGCATGCTTTTTCTCTACATCTAGAAATGCGTGGGCCCCACTTAGTATTATTATATTATATATATAAAATACAAGAGAACTACACATCTGTGGGTCACACTTAGTATTATTATATTATATATATATGTATAAAATAAAAGAGAACTACACATCTGTGGGCCCTACTTAGTAGAAGAATTTATCAAGCTTTTTCTCTATATCTAAACATTTGTGGGCCCCACTTAGTATTATTATATTATACCACTTAGTAGAAGAACTTGTCGTGCCTTTTCTCTACACATTTGTGGGCTCCACTTAGTATTATTATATTATATATATATATATATAATAAAACGAGAACTACATATCTATGGGCCCCACTTAGTAGAAGAATTTGTCATGCTTTTTCTTTACATCTACACATCTGTAGGCCCCACTTAGTATTATTATATTATATATATAATAAAAGAGAACTATATATTTGTGGGCCCCACTTAGTAGAAGAACTTGTCATGCTTTTTCTCTACACATCTGTGGGCCCCACTTATATTATTATATTATATTATATATATAATCAAAGAGAATTATACATCTGTGGGCCCCACTTAGTATTCTTATATTTCGATGAAATTCTTAGCTCAAATGTTTATGAAAATGATTGTGTTTGAAGAATTTATACATTCGCTACAAGAACTCAAATGAGAAATTTCAATTGAGATTTTCATGAGTAGAAAATTTCAACTTCGATCCCAGTGCCTATAAAGACATAATTTGCTTGTCAGAAGAAGAGATGAGAATGCCAAAGATTGTTGGAATCCCTGTAATTTGTTGTTGATTCGTTTAAAGCTATGAGTTGGGTACTGTTTTGGTTGGTTGGTATTTTGTTTCATTGAATTTGCAATGCTATAAATGAAATATGTGAAATAGAATTGTAACATTTTAAACATTTAGTGCTCCAACAATATTTGACAAAGTGAACTTTGTGACAACAGAAAATCTCTTTTTAATGTTGGGCCTTTTTTTAATATTGGTTTTCAACTTTTTTTCCAATTATTTTCCTTCCATATATCTTGTTATTCCATCTTTTTCTTACTTTTTTTATTGAAGTTTTTATTGAATTTTATAAGAACAATGAGTGACTGTAAATTACTTAATTTGCTAAAAAAAATAAAAATGAGCTATATGTAAATTGGTCATTTTTCATTGGGATCGTTAATATTAAGTTTTTCAATGACTTTATTTTTCCATATTATCATACTGAAAGAGTATGTTCCTTGCACGTGCATTGCACGTACATAGGCTCCACTAGTCAGAAATTAAATATTAACAGCCTGATTGTGTGTAATAGAATGCGCAGGGATTTATGATCAAATGGGCTCCAAAAGGGGATTTACTAAAGAGGTAAGGGGGTGACTGATATAAGGTGGAGATGTAGATTAGACCTTTACTTTCCTTGAATTTGAATTTTTAGAGTGATTGGCTGGGTATTCATTCCCTATCTCTCCTGGATTCACTTTCCATCACAGGGGGGACTATGTAATGGTTATTTTTGGATATTCATGGCTGTTTATTCAATTTTATCTGCATTTTAAAAAAAATACCAGTCTTGCAATGCTTAGGAATTCAATTACATGAAATAAGCGGCCCTAAGTTAAATTCTATTTTCTCGATAATTGATCAATAATATGGTTTACATCAGTTTAATTAATGCAAAATCTGGTCCCCTTTATAGACATGGGGGATGTCCTATGAATGGTTTGTGTCAAAAATGGGCTCCACACTAGTTGAGTGGAGGTGGTTGTCCACTTGAAAATATCCATCCATGTGGGTGTCAGCATACAATCATTTCCCTATAACGTTGTACGTAGTTTCAATAGTACAAAGAAAAGGTTAGATGAACATTTGATGTTCTAGAAGGGGTGCATCAAATTTAGTTAGACGATGAATTAAACATTCAATAACCAGAAAATAGAGGTAGAAGAATTTCCACATAACCCATTCGTTTGGTCAAAAACTGAGCTGCTTAAGAATTTCAAATTAATGTTTTCTTGATTTCAAAAGGGTCAAACTCAATTAACTGTAATTAACTCATTGCCCCCTCCCTCCCCGCAAAACCATCATCCTTGTAAATCACATCCAAAGAAAAACCATCTTCCTTGTAAATCGAATCCAAAGAAAATGAATGTCTCCACCTTATATCCTCCATTTCTCACCTGCTCAATTCAAAGAGTAGGAAAAGGGGGTCTTATCATTCAGAAACAAATCTGAAACGTGAAAGATAAAAGAGTTCAATAGATTATCTCTATTGGTTCCTGAACCTTATCTATTCAAATGAAAGGAACTGAAACCTACTGATGTGACATTGGTCTGAAATTTCAAAATGAAAATACAAGTTTGATGGTTACTGTTGAGGACCGAAACTTTAAAATCATACAAACCTTGAACCAGACGAGTCCAATCATGAGATTCAATGAGAGAAATGCTGGCGTCAGATGAAGTTGTTTATCATCCCACCTTTTCTTAATATTGCACTTCTACTTTGGCCAAAATCTCACTTTATCATAGGAGGATGCACCGTTGGGTTGAAGAATTAATTTGTAATTCAAGCCGGGTGATGCAAATGAGACAGAGGCCATTACCAATCAGTGCAGAGGTTTCACCAGTACGGTATTTGTAACTTAGCAAGGTGCAAGGTACCATTCATTGCCAATTACTCCTGCATTAGAATCAATGTTGACTTTCCCAAGTTGACTCAACTCAGTAATTAGGGTGAGTCCAACAAGTCTGTTCAGCCGAGTCTGACCACTTACTCAGCCAGACTAACCCAAGATACTTGGCAGAGGACATTCCAATTGCTGTTCAAGCATACTTGGATCTTTTAAACTGGGATCAGTGGGGACAAAACGGCCCCTTAGATTGGATAGCCTCACTTTGGTCTCTTAATTTGTTGTTTTCGGATTGTAATGACTCTCTCTCTTTTTAGGAGTTGGCAGTCACCTAAGCGTGGGTCATTCAGAGTCCATCTGAGCCATTCTAAGGGTGAACCATCATGTCCCAAAAAATCATGATGGCCCGGCCATTCATCAGATTCTTCCCGATGCATGTTGTGTAACATTCCTTGTTTTTCTCTCTTATTTATGTGGAGCCCACAAAATACAAGATCGCTCTTGTGGGTCAGAAGGGTGTGTTTTCACAATGAGAGGATTCAGTGCTCCACGTATTTCCATTTTCATGGGAGAGAGAATCCTTTGTTCATGCCTCTCTCAGAAGAAATTAAAATCCTCACTTGAGGAAAACCAGTTCACTTTTTTTTTCTTCTTCTTTTTCCCTATAAGGAAATGGCTGTAACCAATCGAGAGAAAGTTGGGCTGCAAGGAAGGAAAATCAGAACTCTTCCTCTCTATCGCAGAATCCTCTTATTGCATAAACAAACAGGAGTGGGGAAAATTTGGTTCAATCTCATATTTATAGAGGAGGAATTAGCCAATGGCACTTGAGGAGATGTTTATATAACGGCCTTTTCGCAGACAAGTTTTCTATCATTTGATGAGAACACTTCTCTATATGAAAAAAAAAAAACCATCAAAATTAGCGTAGTTTTTCGTGTTTTGGAGGGAGTAGGCTAAGAAAAAGAGATTTTCATTGAAGCATTAAAAAAGAGAGAGAGAGATTTCTATAGAAAAATGGAGGTCCATGGACTTTGGTTTCTGCAAACCGATACAAACATGCCCTAAAAGTAATAGGTTAGATATCTTAGATGAAATTTAAGAATATATATACTCTAATTAGATCAATTCAATCCTTGTTCTTCTCCATTGTATTTGTACCAGCTTGGTCACAGTATGGTCACAGCCGTCGTTCTGTCGTCATGTGGTACAACGACATTTTCCACAGCGATCCACTTACAAACACGTGGCACAAAGCTCTGGAGGTGCCCATATTGGCAAAATGCAAAGCCAACAATCTCATTACCCACCCACCCAATCAATCATTAAATTAAAGAAAACTCACTCAAAGCACAATGTATTCAAGCAATTAATTTAAAAAGACTATGGATTTGACTTGGTAATGGACAGCCTTTTGATCTTAATCTGAGGGATCAGAGCCAGAGGGTATGAGACTCAGTAAGTTTACAGGGTCATGAATCTTCCAATTGACTTGGTAGGGGGTTGGGCTCATTCTAGTGGCACATGGATAATTTAATAAAAAAAAAAAATCAAGAACTGAAGCTGCAAGTGTAAGCTTTGGAGAATCACTTCATGTAGAATAAAATGAACCGTCGGGGATTGATCATATGTGAACTACCATTATGTTTTCTACATACTTGATACAATGGTGTATGGCACTTTATTTGAAGTGAGATTTGGGATGATTGCTATATAGAGGGGCATGAGCAAGGTAGGAAAATTCGGTGAGTTGGCTCTTGATTTGGTCAAGTCATCTCGTTATGATGAAAGACTATGTCAAATATAGGAGAAACTCGGCCGAGTCACCTTGTTTTGATAAGTTGGTATGCATTCTAAACCATTTTATAGGCAGATTTGAACTTAAGCAATTGATGTTTATTTTTTAAGTAATTAATGCTTGAGGTATGGAGTCAGCAATTTAAAAATGATTGACTGAGATGTAATTTGAGACTTATATTTGATCTTTTGCATTTGATGTTCGGACTAAAAGTTATGTAATGTGCAAGATTAGTTTCCATTTTACTTTTCTTATTATAGTATTTTTCTTGCACGTATAAATTTACTAATTTGAGTTTATTATTATTAATACATGTATATCAAAGTGTTATTGGTATTTGATCTCTTTTTTTATTTAAAAAAGAAAAAAACACTACTCTTGAGTTGTTGAGTATACTCTTCGAGTCAATTTTTCATACCCGGACAGGCCAAATTCAAGTCGCAAGTATTTCATCTTTGGGCACATGATTTAAAATATCGACAGATATGTGCCAATATCAATTTCGTCACAGTAAAATATTGCGTCTATATCAGTAAATCTCGACTATGTTATCGGTATTGGCCTATATAATTATTGTAGCGGTTCTCATTTAGGGCTCGAAAAATTGATAATAAAAAAAAAGGGAAAGAAAGAGAGAGGTAGACACGATCTACCATTGGATGATGAAGATTTGAAAATAAAAAGGATCTTCCCTCTTCATCTCTTTCTCGTTAGAAAGGGAGAACAAAAGGGAGTAAATGACCTTTTCATGATTTTATGGATTCTATTTCTATGTTGGGAAAGGTGTTAACAATTAATGCCCCTTTTTAATGCTGTGTTGGGCTTGGCAACGTCTTAAACAAATTCCCATTTTAATTCTACTTAAATTCGTGGCTCCACCCCATAAATTCTAAAGTTTTGTCCAACTCAATTAAATGCCCCGCTTTGTTAGATGGGCTTCATATCACTGTTGTCTTTTAATTATAACCCTTAATTTTATTTATAACTCCTAGTGCACTTAAAGGTTTTATTAAGCTATAACTTTTAAGAAACTCAAAAAACTTAAACCACTAAAGGGATGATCCCCTTTATATAATGGGCCCTTATCAAGTTTTATTTTGTTTTATTTCATTTTATTTACCACAAACTAAGGATATTTGAACATGAGGGTTTTTTTTTAACAAAGCTAGCGTAAAGTATTTTTTTTAGTAGTTTGGATTTTGATATGAATTACATTGATGGATTTATAAATCACGAGGATGAGGCAAATATTAAACATTAAAATATAATATATTTATCAATCAAAGATTAAACAACATCAATACATAATGTTATGATTTAGGGGGGGCCGGATATTTTGATTTCTAGTTGAAAAAAATATTATTTTTTATCATTTTATAATCTTTTGGATATTTTTTTAGAATTTTTTTGGGTTAAATTAATTTCACTCCGCGACGACCACAATAAACCTCGACCGATACAACGACCGTATCAGTTTTTGGGGTCGGCTAATACTGCGACTCATACCGCAATTTTCATCCATGTTCGAGTAGATGACCTAAAGCTAGGTCTCACATTGGATGAATCAGGTTTTACCTTCTATGACGTCATACTGATGGCAGCATTAGGTCCATTTCTCTTAAATTGTAGCTCACCTACCAAAAGAGAATATGGTGAGAAAATAATAATGAGCAAGGACAGATGACTTAGCTAGTTCAGTCAAAGGTGTGATTCCGAGTTTCTCATGAGGCATACCCAATTTCTGAGCCAGAAAAGAGAGAGAGAGGAGAGAAGAAGATCAAAATAAAAACAACAATAAAAAGCAAACCTTCCCAGAGAAAGGGTCTGCACATGGTGGCCTGCTTGCTGCCGGCTCATACAAGGACTCCTTGTCTTCATTTGACTTGTCTTCTAACCACATCACATCTTCTACAAAGCTGTAGAAGCAGGATATTAGCTTCACATTTTAGACAGACAAAAGTAACCTCGAACCGCCTCTTGCCCGTACAAGATGAGAAAAAACAACTAAGCTGTAGAAAATTCAATGCACCAAGAATCATGGCCCATCCACAATGATGAGAAGAGCATCTAGACCAGCAAACCCACTAGCCATGTGGATGGACTAGATGGAAGCTGGGAACCACTTCAATCCAGATCCCAATTAGTCCAACAATCTAAAACAAAAAAAGGGGGGGAAGGAGAAGCTTTGTTCATTTGCAAAGGGAAATTAGATGAAAATTGAGCAACAGATGAGACCCAGTTTAATGATCTTATGACCCATTCCTCATTGTCCCTAACAACCATCTTTGTCTATACTTAAAAAACCTCTAGTTTTCTGTGCCAACAAATACCCACCAAACGATGAGAGTAGATTGGCAGAAAGAAATAAGAGAAGGAACAATAAAACAAAGAGGGACAGAGAGAGATGCAATCACCTAGCATGAGAGAGGCCTCTCAAGCATGCTTTCATGGATGCTGCCCAGCCCCCTTCCTCAGCTTGACTGAGGTCTCCAATCCAAAGCCCATCTCCTCTGTTGCAGCTTCTAGAGTCAATTTCATCAATGCCACAGCTTCCTCTCTCTTCCCAAACAGCCAATTCACCAACCATGAATCTCTCCCTTCCTTATCAGAGGCCTTTTCCAGCTTCACTAAAACCTATCCACAGTACACTGAAACGGTAGAGTGTGACCATATCAGAGCTCATGAGTACTACCATCTGTCCCTCTTCAATAGAGTATGCCTTGATTATAATGGATACGGTCTCTTCTCTCACTTGCAACATCAATCATTCATGGCTGCTGCTTCTTCTTCTCACCCTCCAGCTACTACTGATTTGCAATTCTCTGCTGCTGCTTCTTCTTCTTCTCACCCTCCAGCCACTTCTGATGCGCAATTCTCCTTCTTTGAGATCTCCTACAAGTCTGCAAGTCTGAATTCCCAGGTTCTTTATGGTGGTGAAGAAACTGCAATCGAGTCAGCAATCAGAAAAAGGATCATGGATTTTCTCAACATATCCGAGAACGATTACCGTATGGTCTTCACTGCCAATCGAGCATCTGCTTTCAAGCTGTTGGCAGAATCTTATATGTTTCAATCAAACCGGAGACTGCTGACAGTTTATGATTATGAAAGTGAAGCAGTTAGCGCAATGACTGAAAGTTCCCAGAAGAGAGGAGCCAAAGTCATGTCAGCCAACTTCTCTTGGCCTGGTTTGAGGATCCATTCAGCGAAATTGAAAAGGATGGTAGTGAGCAACAGTAAGAAGAAAAAGAAGGGGCTGTTCGTCTTCCCACTTCAGTCTCGGATGACTGGAACAAGGTATCCTTATTTGTGGATGGCCTTGGCGCAGGAGAATGGATGGCATGTGCTCTTGGATGCTTGTGCATTGGGACCAAAGGACATGGACACCTTGGGACTCTCCCTTTTTCGACCAGATTTTGTCATATGCTCTTTCTACAAGGTTTTTGGAGAAAACCCATCTGGGTTTGGTTGCTTGTTTGTAAAAAAATCCAGTGCTTCAGTCTTAGAAGCATCTACAATGGCCAGAAGCATTGGGATTGTGAGTATTGTTCCAGCAAGAAACCCATCTCAGCTGCCAGATGATTCTTCTGCTATAGACTGGGAGACCAAACAATCAAAACTCCAGTCACATGAAGATGACGCTACCATGACAAGTTCATTTTCAGGTCCACTATCAGGTCCAATGAGTAATGAGCTAAGTGTAAAATCCATGGGTTCAGATGATCAGCAGTTGGAAGGAACTGAACATGGTGAAACTTCTCAATTATGTGAACCAGAGGATAAAGACAAACAGAAGGGATTGTTAATATCTGAAATTGTGGAATTAGAAAATGGCAATTCCACTCAACTCGGGAAGACCGACATCAATGCCGGTGAAATGGATCAGAACTTAATAGAATGCAGGGGTTTGGATCATGCAGATTCTGTGGGACTTCTACTTATCAGTAGCAGAGTAAGATTTCTGATCAATTGGCTTGTATTTGCACTGATGAAACTACGGCATCCTCATTCAGAGAAGGGGAATCCCTTGGTTAGAATTTATGGGCCAAAGGTAAGATTTGATAGAGGTCCTGCAGTGGCATTCAATGTTTTTGATTGGAAAGGAGAAAAAGTGGAACCAATACTTGTACAGAAGCTTGCTGATAGAAGCAACATTTCTCTTGGTTATGGGTTCTTACACAACATCTGGTTCTCAGATAAGTATGAAGAAGATAAGGAAAGAGTCTTGGAAGTAAAGACATATGAAGTAGCCATCCATGGAAATAAAAGAAAAGAGAAGGTAGCATCTGGGATGATGGTGATAACTGCCACAGTTGGGTATTTGGCCAATTTCGAAGATGCATACAGGCTTTGGGCTTTCATTGCCAAGTTCTTAGATGCAGATTTTGTAGAGAAAGAGAAGTGGAGATACATGGCTCTTAATCAGAAGATTGTGGAAGTTTAAGTCAAATCAAGCTTTCTTGTTGTTGATGTTCTCAAATCAAGACACTCAAGCGCTGTGACTATCACTCAAACATTGAGGGAAGTATTCATTTATTCTTTCATTTCTGCATCAATATGCAGCATAATTGTGTCGTACTCTGGTTGAAAAAATGATGTGTGTGTGTGTGTGTGTGTGTGTGTGTGTGTGGTGGGGGGGGGGGGGGGGGGGGGGGGGGGGTAGGGGTGGTGTGGACATGTAGTGTAAGCATAAATCAATAGTGTATCCAATCAATCGAGAGATCAAGCATTCGCTCTTTCCAGAAGTGGTTATTATATTTTTAACACTCGCTTCTTGTCAAAATTATTGCTGTTGGTAGTCTGCTAGTGGTCTCATACTGGTAATTAAAATAAAGGACTTCCATTGACTTGTGCTGATATTGACTCTTACAGCATTTTAAGGAAAAAAATCAATTAAAATTATATGAAAACATTAAATTGTTAAATTTTCAACTAAGAAGTTGTTAAAGAAGGTTCTGTGCATATAGTTGAAATGTTGAATGAAACATTCTTGACTGGCACAATATCAGATCATACCAAAACCATGGATGACAGGATATATTAATCTCCATCTGCTGTCACAACAGAACAGAATGCAGTTATCATTTTCGGATTGGCTTTGGTTACTAGTTAAGCTACCATTAACATAAACAAATAGGAGATTCATATAACACTGGAATTGAAACCACAGACATCGTCTTTGGCGGATCTGATCATAAATCTCATTTGTGGATGGAATTGGAGAAAAAAGCCCTGTGGATACATGCATATTTGTTCTAGTTCTCCATCCTATTTGATTGGAAAAAAAAAATGCTGCTGTTTCAGTCTCAGCAATCATTTTGTTTGTATGGGAAGTGAACATCAATACCAAAAAAAAAAAAAAGGTGTTTTCTAGCTTTTTGACTGGATAGATCAATCGGACACTTAGATGCAATTGATATTTCACGAAATCTGATTTGAATTTCTTAGTGTCCTCCTCTTAGATGGAAGATGCCATTAAACGTTTTAAATTTCTTTCTACCTCTCTACTCATCCAATTTATATTTATCTAATCATGTATCGAGTCAATTCAACATGTGCTCTATATGAGATTTGCAAAAACATGTATAGAAAAGAGAAAAAAAACCAGTATGCAATCAATAGAATTGACTATTCCAGTAATTATTCTCCTTCTGTTTCCTTCTCTACACTGGTTTGGGTGGGGGAACAGGGTTATCACTAGTATTTAATTTACGATAGGTTTCCAACAAAGATACAAGCTATAGAGGAGTATACTTAGTACCAAGAAATGAAACTTGCACGCATAGCCACCACATGCCATGAAATATCATAATAAGCCTTCCTGATTTACCATACAATACAAAAAAAACAAAAATAAAAATAAAAATACAGTCTTCTTGAGTTTGTATATCAAACACTTCATCCAAGAGTATCAGTCATTTGAAACCTGAAATGAATCTTCCATAGTACACATTGTTTACTAAATGCTAGCTTACAGTTTTATTACCATTATATAATAGAAACTATGGGCATACAAAGTATTTGTACCAAGCATGGTACATGCTAGATTAACAATGGTTGGTAAATAGAAATGGTCTATCAGATCCTCACTTAAATGTTCATATACAATACATGTCACTATTAAAACCTGAAAAGTAAATAACTGTGACCATGATTCTTGACTGTTTGCTTCTCACCGGTGGCAATAACGGCAATATGTTTCTTTCACCCACCATGCAGCGTTGAAATGAAAACTATCACATCTTTTTCTTCTAACAATGTATCAAGCTGACCACTTAGTTCCCAATCACAATCATTTATTAGGACAAGAACACCAGGTCTCCTGCACATTGAACCAATCATCACCAAGAAGAAAATAAAAGAATTCAAGTCTAAATGTATGACCAGTAGTTTTCAGAAATGATGATGATATGATGATGATGATTGTCATCATTGTTCAGAACTCACACATGATCATCCTTCATGAACATTTCAGGCCTCTCCTTGATCAAATTGGTTTGGACCCAAGACAGCAAGTCTCTCATTGCCAACTGCAACATATGTAAGAAAGGCAAACTATATTCAGCATTTAAAAAAGAAATCCCATTGTGCATATTTTTTTTCTTATTTCTTTTTTGTTTTTCTGTGGGGAAAAGAATGACCTTGTCTTCTCCAGGTTTCATGTCAACATCAACATGATGAATCTTCACTGACTGACAAAGAAGCTCAAGACCACCACTGTTTTAAAAAAATAACCACTATAAGAACTAAATGAGAGAAAGCTAATTTGAGTACATAGAAGTAAGCAATCAGCAAACTGAGCAATAACATGTGGGAAACAAGGCTGCACCAATCTAAGCTTGACAATCTCAAACACTCGAAACCTCTCTCTCTCTCTCTCTCTCACTGCAACAATCAAATAAATTTATTCAAGAAAACAATCAAATGAACAGAGAGCTATGCCATCCAAAATGGTAGATGGGAAATGCAGGAGCTAAGTCATGCCATAAATGTTGTGGCCTATGACTACATGGCACATCCCAAGCCACCTCAGCTTTGGCAATGGATTGATCAAGGCCACCATCATCATCATCACTGAAGCCGTATCCCATATATTTGCAGTCCACGTCAATCAAGGCACCTTACGAAAAAGGCATCCTTTTATTAAAGAAAAGATGCATCCAAAACACACGCCCATGATTTAATATATTGGAATCTCCATAATACTATTGATTTTTGTGGGCCCATATCAATACAATATTTTGAGTTCCCTTCCACAACGAGTCAAATAATGGTTTGGAAACAAGTCTAAGCCCCTAAATAATGGCCAACATCTTCTTATGTTAATATATACTTTGTTCTGCAGAAAAAACTGATGGCCAACATCTCAGCCATATTAGAGGTACTCATGCCCGCCGAACCAGAGAATAAAAGTGCATCTACATCACTCTCATAACTGGCCATGCCTCCAATACAAGAAGTTCCATACAAAGAAGCATTAAGATGCAACTGGAATGTAACTGATATGGGTCTTTTCAATGACCTTAAATCTTAATGTCATTGAAGATGAGAAAAACTGAGAAAGAATGAAATAAAATTTCATAAAATATCTAGGTCAGATAAGTATATGTGTGTGTTAACTTATATTCAGTCTAATACTGTCTAAAGTCTAAACATTCAAGTCTCCAAAAATTGTCAGTCTTACTTATCAAATAGAAAAAGGAGCAGAAAACTTCAACAAGGTTAGGCTGATGAAGAAAACTTCAACAGTACCTACTACCTTCTTAACTATATGAGAGACTTCATGATGTATTTATGAAAATAAATGACATTCAAAACAAAAGAAGAGGCAATTAATCAGATATATAAACAGAGAGTATACTAATAATAACATTTTAAAAAATCTAGGTCCATTTATATCACTTTCATATGACATTAAGAGTACAAATGTACAATACTGCTCAATTTTTATTATTATACAAGCAACTGTGCACAAGTATATAAACAGAGAGGCAATTTTAATGTCATTTGTACTCTTAATGACATTCAAAACAAAAGAAGAGGCAATTAATCAGATATATAAACAGAGAGTATACTAATAATAACATTTTAAAAAATCTAGGTCCATTTATATCACTTTCATATGACATTAAGAGTACAAATGTACAATACTGCTCAATTTTTATTATTATACAAGCAACTGTGCACAAGTATATAAACAGAGAGGCAATTTTAATGTCATTTGTACTCTTAATGACATTCAAAACAAAAGAAGAGGCAATTAATCAGATATATAAACAGAGAGTATACTAATAATAACATTTTAAAAAATCTAGGTCCATTTATATCACTTTCATATGACATTAAGAGTACAAATGTACAATACTGCTCAATTTTTATTATTATACAAGCAACTGTGCACAAGTATATAAACAGAGAGGCAATTTTAATGTCATTTGTACTCTTAATGACATTCAAAACAAAAGAAGAGGCAATTAATCAGATATATAAACAGAGAGTATACTAATAATAACATTTTAAAAAATCTATGTCCATTTATATCACTTTCATATGACATTAAGAGTACAAATGTACAAAACTGCTCAATTTTTATTATTATGCAAGCAACCGTGCACAAGTATGATTCCTTTGAAAGAATTTACAAGGAAAACTTAAATAAATAAATAAATAAAACCATTTTTATCTATGTATATCAAGTACAAGTAACTCAGTTTACACATAAGTCATGAGTCCAAGAATTTGGATATTCACACTGATGCATAAACCTGGTAACTCAAATACCCTTCCCAAAAGCTAGGAACTCGTCTGGGGCAAAGTAAGGAACTCTCTGAGTCTGAGTAACCAGACTCATGGATGTAAATAGCGGCCGCTACGTAGCGTAGCGGTCGCTATATCGGCCGTAGCGGCCGCCACCGCTACGCTACGGCCGATTTATCGGCCGCCGCACCCGTAGCGGCCGCTACGTCCGCTACGGGGCCGCTACGGCCGCTACAAGCCCGCTACGACCGCTACAGGGCCGCTACGGGGTGAGAAAAATTCCTACTTTTCAATTTTTTTTAAAAATGCATAATAAGACTTATTTCTTTTCTTCTTCTCTTCAAATAACATTTCTACACAACTCTTCTACCCTTTTATTTTTAAAATAACACAAAAAAGCACATGATCTTGCCGAATTACAGTCGATACAGAGAGTCTTCTCTAAGTACATCCTATTAGACATCCCCTTTGGTAGATGTATTTTTTTCTCTAGGTACTCTTAAGTCTTGATTTCATGACATAGTTTTTTCTTTTATGAGCCTTTCATTAGTTTCTAAGTTAGCATAACCAAGCAACATGAACACATGTGAAAAAAATGATCATTACTATTATTTTCTATTTATATAGCGATACGGGACCTCATATAGTGAGGGGACCGCTACGCCCCCTTACCTTAGTTACTTTTGCAAAAAAAATACATTTTCTCTCATTTTCCAATATTCTAGATTTTCTAGAATTTTTTCATATTTTTTTGACGATTTTTCAAAATCGCACCGCTACGCCGCTACGTAGCGTTTTGGCGGCAGGCCGCTACGCCCGCCGCTACCGCTATTTTCATCCTTGACCAGACTGGGGATCCAAATCACAACACTGAGGGTACATGCTGAGTTCAACTAATCAGATTTACTGGGTAAGAAGAGTTTTAGGCTACAAAAAAGCCCATAGGAAAGAATTTCTTCTAACTATGTAATGTAACCACCACAAGCAATTACGGCTAGTGTCTTTCACATCTCCTTTGAAACTCCAAAGTGAATGATTCCTCGTTCATTTATTTAGCTCTGATTCGCATATGAGATAGATTTGTATAGTCAAAATTCCAAAGAACTATTCTGTTGCAAGCCCTACTTCTCAATGAAGCATTTGACTCTTTAAAGTCTCTTGATAATTTTCAATGCTATGAATCAATTTAGTCTCTTAACCCATTGTGAAGGTATGACTGAAACTTGACTTTTAAGTAAATGATAGGAGGAATGACTATGAAACACATAAATTTAACAACCACAGTCTATGGTACAAACAAGAAATGCAGATGTAAATAACAATTGCTCCTTGGAAGGCAAGGAGCATCATTTGATAACTATCAAAATTATAAATTTTAGAAAATTCTAAATTGATATTGTAACATTGAACACTTCTGGTCTCACTTTTTTCCTTTCTATTTTTCCGTCTTCCTTCTCCTACAGATAAACTTGCAACACCAACACACCTGATAATTATGTCAATTACTTGTCTATTCAAAAACTCAGTTACTTCATCCAATCCTGTTTACCTCCAGTTAAGCATGTTACATAAAGAACATCTATATAACCAGGACAGATGACCAATTGTATATCGCATTTGTTATTCAGTCCAAGAAAATTCTCTCAAAGCTAATTTTTCAATAAATGAATTGGTTCAGTCCAAATTTTGAAAAGATAATGAACATACACATATAAATGAGACACTCTGAATATTCCAAAACAGGCTAAACTGACTAAATAAATTGCATGTAAAAATTCAAAATAATCCACAAAATGGTTTGGGTTTTTATGTAAAAATCTTATTGGAGGTGACCAATTCTGTAATACATAAAATCCATTATTATTAGATTAAAGGGATTTTTACCATACGGGATATAAAAGACAATGAATTTCTCAAAATGGTGTTGACCAAAACTATATCCCAAATGTGGGTACTATACATGGAACCCCAAATTCTTTTTCTAATTCTACCCATTTTGTACGATATCGCACAAACCATTCAATCTCCCTCTTATATTTCCCTCCGGTACTTTTTAGATCATTAAAAAAGGTTCCCAAAAAGAGTAGTCTTTCATTCTCTTTACCTAAAGATGATTCATGAGAAGCAGTTCCCAAAAGCGTGTATAGAACACAAAATTTTACAAGGTATTGATATTGTGGATCCATCTCTTGTCCTCATGGTAAAGTTATCAAAACAGGACAATGACCAAATGGAAAAGAAAAGGGCAGAAGAGTTGTGGAGAAACCTTGAGATACTTTTGGATAAATGGAAAAGCAACAGAGAAACCCTATTGAAAACCTTTTTTTAATGATGGAGAAAGTAGTAGGAACGAAAAAGTCGCAGGCAGAAATGGAGGTTTAGTGAGATGGGAACGGAAGAAAATATAAGAAAAAAATCGATTATTTTCACCTTTAGTTTGTGTGATATCACACAAATTGTGCAATATCGCACAATATGGGTAGAATTGGAAAAAGAATTTGAAGACTCATGTACAATAACCACATTTCGGATATAGTTTTGGTCAACACCATTTTGAGAAATTCATGGTCTTTTATATCCCGTATGGTTAAAATCCCTAGATTAAAAGGAATTCCTACAGATCCAGCAAACAGAGAAATAAGAATCAATAGAAGTAAAGGCAACAGCATAGAGTTGTCCCATTCATGAGGATACATTGACAGCTACGCCACTTAACCGTTGAAAAATCATAAATACAGTCTTTTATGCCTTGCTAACAACACCAAGCACAAGTTGCAAAATATCTTCCATTCTCCGAACCCCCTAATCTCCTTTCTCTTTTGGCTTGACCACATTTTCACACTTCTTCAAATGGAGCCTTTTATCCTCTACATCTTCCCCGTAAAAACTTTCCACGGATGCTCTCAACTCTTATCAACAACCCCAACTGGCATCTTGAAGAGAATCATATATACAAGGGCAAATTGGCCGGCATTGCTTAATCAACAAATTGCAACCACCAAAAGATAGACAATGAATGTCCCAAGGCAATAACTTCTTCTCAAACTTCATGATAACAACATCCCAAATAGCCTTGGACCTCAGCTTAGCTCCCCACAGCAGCCCAAGATGCTTGATGGGAAAAGATCCAAAGATTAACTTCAAACTCAAATACTGCTTCAGAACATCCCAATAAAACTTTAACAATATCCACCTCACCTTCCTCAGTACAGCAAACACAATCGTGTCATCTGTAAATTGAAGATGTGCAAGTTCACAGTCACCTCTGATAACTTACAAACCCATGGATCAAGTATTCAAGTCCAATTCCCTTTCTTAAGTAAACAAAGCACTCGAGCCTTCTACCGCCTTAGTGAAGACAGTGAAATGGGGTCTTCCAAGACTCCCTACCTAAGGACTCTGTGCGCTGAAGAGACATGTGAAGAATCCATTGATTACAATTGAAAATAAGAACCCATAACAAGCAGCAATCCAACCCCTCCATCTATGCCAAGTAACATATAACACAAACCTCATTCGACATGATCATACGCCTTCTCCAAATCAATCTTGCAAACAACACCTGGCCTCCTATCTTTCTTTAAAGACGGACCTCATTAGCTACCAAAAGTACTCTATCTAGGATACGTCCACTCTGAACAAAAGCACCTTGAAAAGGACTCACAAGAAGAGGAAGGACCTCCTTTAGTATCTTGGCAAGGACGTCCCACAATAAGTTATAAACGTAACCCACCAAAGCTGATTGGTCTGTAATCTTTAAGGTCCATGGGATTATGGATTTTTGCAATTAATGTAATAAATTCCACATTTAATTCCATATTGAGAATACCTCAAGAATAGAGCCCCACAAGAAATCATCATCAATTCCAATTCCACCGCATCTATATCTCCCTTCTTAAACCAGGACCCATCTTCCCATCTCCCTTACAACGTGTGCCAGTACTCTCCTTATCCTGCACAAACCTGGATATGAGCACTTAGGGCCCATTTGGATCTGCGTAAACTGAGTACCAGTATAATCCGTGCACTTTGATAATCTAAGTTGCATGCACTTAATCACATTTTTTTTATTTACCAAGACAAATTGCAGGTAAAAAGAGTTGCAGGTATTAGAATTACTGGGAATCCGAGTCACAAGGAACCTGGACCCTTATTACAGAAGAAAAAACTCACGTCACTGACTCATCCAATCAAATCCAATCCATTGAATCATCTCTCAATCAATCACAAGAGACATACAAATAAATCATGCCTCATTGCAATCTTGTAAATGCTCACTAAACAAGCTTGCCATTAAACCCAGTCAACTTCTACATGGAAATTATGAAACATAACTCAATTCACTTCTAATAACTCTTCTTGTTCTTATGGAAAGACCCCAACTTTTCATGGAAATCCATCCCATCACAAGGTCTAATCATGTTTTTACTTCATAAACATAGTAAAAACAACACTTAGGGCTTACCTTGATTCTAACAATAGCATTAAAAAGGAAGGTGCTTTTGAATGCATTTGATGGAGGAACAGTGAATAGTATTCAAACAAAGATGCTGACATTGCAATGATTTGTGCTTGGGTGGGTTGTGAGAGATTAAAACAACAAGTACTTAGCTGTATAATCGACGAACTGATGGAGACGAGAGGGTTTAGAAAGAAGAGAGAAGAGAGAAGAAGTTACCCGAATTCGATAGTCAGATGCATCTCGAGCGCTTCGAATCGATGGGAAATTTTAGGCTGCAAGTGGACTTGAAAAAGAGAGCGAGGGGAGAAGGGGTTCTTCCTAGGAATATTGGAATTCCAACGTTCCTATGGAAGAGGTGAATAATTAGGGCACGTGTGGAAAATCTCACATTTTTCCTGTGGAAAAGTAATATTCCTGATGTTTGATGCGGCGATTTTCCATGGAGATTTAAATTCATGGGACTCATATTTTCCTCGAAAAGTTTAGAATTCGCCATGTGCGGCGAACAATGGTGGATCCGGACCCAATTCCATCTTCAAAGACTTATATCCAGATCCAACTTGAAACCTAGGGCATGTTTAGTGACAAGCAAGGAATTCGAGGTTTTAAGAATTTCTTATTATGCAAGTTTAAGGATTCATCCGTAGGGGTTTATATAGGTAAGATTTTAATTGATACTGGTATATACCATTGTACTAGCGTGTGTATATCCGCAAAGATGAGGATTTTCAAATTTTATAGGGAAAGTCAAAATTGAAAATCTTTACAAATGAGGATTTACACAAGTCCAAATCCTCCGGGAATTACAATTGTCCAATGTAAATTATCAAATCTTTTGGAAGAGGTCAAACATGAAATTCCTAAATAAAAAAAAGAAAGAAAGAAAGAGGATTTGTGATAAATTCTTGAGAATTTATAATTGTCAAACGTTGATTTTTTGAATTTCCAAGGAGCACTGGGAGGGATTCACAAACATTTGGACCTATATATTATATTTTGATCCTACGTCAACTTAAAAAAAAAAAAAAAAAGCCCAAACATTTGGTTGCCAAAAAATGTTGAATAGATTTTAATTAGGTTGGTTTAAAACGTTTAAAGGGCAAAGAAAAATGATTAAAATAAATTTATGCAAGGGTTGAATTTATTCCCTCCTGCACATGCGATGAACATGCACGACACATGCGCGGGCGACACAGATACAATGATACAGGCCCAGTCAAAACATTTTAGAATTCAACTTTCTAAAGCCAGCCCGACTCACATGAGTGTGCACAAATAGGGTAGTAAAAAAACCAAATTAAGTTATTAGTCCAAGAGGGTTTTTTTTATAAAAGCGTCTAAAGCTCTGTTTCTTTACGAGCATTTTTCATAGGAAATTTGGATATTTGTGTATTTTGGAATTTTTGTCAGAAATCTAATATTCTTTTTGTGGAAGTTCCGGTATTCAAAGCAATAAGAATTCTTAAATGCCAAAAAAGTAAAATTCCAAAATACTAAACCCTCCAAGAGCATTTCGGAATCTTGGAACTCCGAGCGCCTGTTTCTTTACTAAAATTCAAGGAATTCCTATTTGGGAGATTCCTGAATTCCTGACATAGCGGAACTCTTGTATGCTCCCTTGTAACTGAGCATTCAGAAATTTCACAAAAAGGCAAAGGAGCTGAAATTTTTAAATTCCCAAAAGTCATTTGAGACCCTTTCATATGGCTGAAATTCTGAAATGATAAGATGTAAAATCATATCCAAAACCCCCCAACATGGTGAATTCCTGTCAAGAATTCTAGTATAGAAACAAGACCGAGAGGTTGGCTAAAATTTTAGGAACCTAACGATGGATGCTGATCTCATTCTTCGATCAATGGTTAGAAATTCTAGAGTCAGAATATTCTTATGTTGTTCTCCCTCTTCATCTCTGTGAGGGTTTTTTTTTTTTTTTTTTTCTCTTTTTCTCTTTTTTTCTGTTCTTTGGATTGGGGCTTTTTTTCTTGGGTTTTGGAGTAAAAGGCTGAAAATGGGTGTCATGGCTGAAAAGTACAATTTAAATGGCCTTGATAGAAAATGAGTTTGAAAGGGATTTTTTTTTTCTTCTATGACATGAGTTTGATAGAGCTCGTTGATGATGGGTGCTATTTTTAAATGTGTTTTGATAGAAAATGGTTGAAATGGACGTTGGATCAGCTTGCAACTTACAAGTTCAATTGAATGGATTTAGCTGATGGATTAGAAAGAAAAAGGAGAAAAGGGTGGGACTCATGGTTTTTCTTGAATGGGTCCTTTGATTTTTTTATTTATTTATTTATTCTTTTTATGCATTAAGTGTTCTTGGGTGGGAGTGGGAGGATTTATTGGAGAGTATGTGAGAACGATTTAATCTTACAAATAGAAAAATAAAATGAAAAATAAAAAATAAAAAAATAAATGAGCTACAAATAATCAGGACCTGAATATAAGTATACCCTATCACTCCCTCTTTTGCTAGTGAGTGCACCTTAAAATTGGTTGACCACAAGTTTGAGTGACACACTTTTTCATTAGGTGAGACCAATATATTTACAAAATAGTATATTTATAACCATTTTAGCCTTAAATATGTATACAGATAATGCATAAATTAACATGTGAAATTTCACTTACAACATGGTTGGAATCCTTCATCCACAGGATTCTTCTAGTCTTCTTATATGATGACATCCTCCCAGATGATTTCTCATGAAGAAGAATCACCGCAATCCACGTTTGGTAACAACAAAAGATTATGGATTTGTATATACTACATCCAATGGTCACAAGTTTTTTGCCATTTTCTTGTAATCCACCATGAATCAGCCCCTAAATTTTGAACTCTTAGCCATTTATGGCATTCTAGAGACGATGGACGGTTCTAATTTTCTTTGTGGGCTCCATAGAAATTAAAAAATATTTTTTAAGGTATGGGTGTTTTTGTAAATATCTTAAAATATAAAAAGAATCAACGGCTGAAAATTGAGTTACTAGCCGTTTTCAACTCTCCAAACATTATGGATAGTTCAGATCGTGATTGTGGGACCCATAATATAGGTTTTCAAACTCAAAACCACAACCAGCATATTACCGCCCCGTCTGTGTCCATGTTCATTGTTCATGCGATCCAACTATTCATGCGCACTTCAAAAACCGGGATGCCATCAACGGTCAATATGTTTAAGATTTTTTTCTCACAATCCATGTTGAATTGGGATACCAAATTTGACCCACCAGCGGTTGCATGTATGATGAAGAGATTGAATGACTTAAATTTCACAAACATGGCCCATAGAAACCCAGATCTCATGATCCAACAGTTTGGACATTTTTGCAAATATAAAAAAATTTAAGAAGAATCAACGGCTGATATTTGATCACAAAGCCATTATGGATCTTAAGAACTTGATTAACGGTTTGGATTAGGACTTTAGGACAAAAAAAATGGGGTTTTAAGATAAAAAAATGGACAACCTGAAGTTACCGTCTGGGTACTGTTCATCCGCCTTTCTATGGAAGAGGGGATTTTCGGAATTTGATGGGGGGAGGTCGGACAACGACTTTCTTTGGGATTGAGGACCTTTCATGTATTCTGAGAAATCCTCCCATACAGTAAGATTGCTTCCCAAACATGGATTTTCCGTGATTCCAAGGAAAAGTGGCGAGGATTCCTTCCTGTGGATGGTTGCCAAACATGCCCTTAGAGATTTAACTAGCCATGAACCATGGAATTTGTGGAATTCAAACTGCATGAGATCCTCATGCAAAAATTCTAGTATAAAAGAAACAGAGAATTCATCCAGCATCTCATCAAACTCTGCAAATTTCAACAAACATGAATTCCACAAATTCCTGCAAAGAAACATGCCCTAAAGGTTTCTGCTTGCTCAAATGTGGGATCCCAAACACATACCAAAGCAATGCTACCCATTTCACGAAGTCAAACAAACAAAAAAGAAAAGGCTTTAAAGAATGGTTTAGACACCACCATTGCCAATATAAGGCAGTGGAGCCCCACCCAAAAGGATGAGTGAGAAAAGGGTTGGAATTTTTTTTTTTTTTTTTTGAATGGTAGCAAAAGATTCATTAAATGAAACGCAAAATACAAATGTTGAGAGAGAGAGAGAGGGGGGGGGCAAAGGTACAAGAGCATTGTACTACACCCAACCCCAATTACATAACCAAACCTGCCTAAGTGCATGTTTTTTTACTAAATTTTCTCACAAGAATTCGCCGTTTGGGGCTTTTAGGATATGATATGACATCTTATTTCCCGCATTTGCAACTGTCATGTTTCTTTATAAGCATTTCGAAGATCCAACCACTTAAAAGGTCTCAAATAACCTTTAGGTAACGTTTGCCGACCAAATCATTAAGGAAAAGATTTTCGGCTTCCCTATAGTTGTGGAAAATCCATGTTTGGCAATTGGAAATTTTTGATGATTTAATCGAATGAAAATCCTCATTTGTTAGAATCTTTAGATCCGACCACAGCCTATAAGATTTTTAAATCCTCACTTAAGCGAATTTGCGCACTGAACTTTATTTTTCTCAATTATATGCATCAATACACACCAATATCAATGTGAAGTCTTCAACTATACAAATCCCCAGTGAGAAATCCTTATTCCAGTGGTAGTGAAGAATCATCAGAACTATGGATTCATCGCCTGTTACCAAATATGCTCTTAAGGATTTGGGAATTCCAGCCCGTTTACTTTTTGGTAGAATTTCTCGATGCTTAAGTACTAGAGAGCATTCAGCATTCAGGAGCTCCACCATGTCTAAGAATTTCAAAATTCTCCAGACAACATTTCCATGAATTTCAATAAAGACACAAGCCCTAAGAATACACCCTCTCAATCCTTTACTTGGTTAACACATTTCCTATAGAGTTAGCGATCTAACCTCACGATAGAAAGCAACATTGAGACCCACAACTAACTCCCTAATTTCAATGACATGAAATTGAAATTTCCAAGGGCCTCGGAAGGGCCACACCCCGTAGAAGCTTCTCAATTAGAAAACATATCATCTATGTTGAGATCTGGGAATTCCTTTCTAACCAATGCTCATTTCACTATCCTCAATGTAATCTTAGAAAGCAACTCTGCAGTCGAGGAGGAAGAGCCTCTTAAGATTCTTATATTTCTCTATTTCCAAATAGACCATGAGATGGCAAGGCTAGGGATCATCTCCATAAGATACACCAACACCCAACGAAGCACCCACCTCACCAAGTTTCTGCCAGTTTCTTTGGGCAACACCAAGCAAGGCCGCACATCCTAATAAAGTTTATTCAAATCCAAATGCACACTACCACCTCACAATGAACAAAATAGGCGGTCTACCTAGTCATCCTCCTTGCCACACATCACACAAATTTTTGAAATAGTGGAAGATGTCAACGCTTTCCATATTTTCTTGACTTGATTAACTGACTATTTTTTCATGCAAACCAGCTGCATCTTTTAATGTTATATTTCAAAGTTCACATATAATTTAGTCCTTTAAATCACTGAAGGGTAGAAGATGCATTTCTGGATAAGATATTGACTCTCTAATCATTTAGATTAGGAAGGGTGGAGATGTGGCCTCTCAGAAATCTTTGACTTGAAATCTTCATGGGTCAAATACAAATAATTAACACAATCTGAATGCGTTAAATTAGGTCTGGTGGCAATTTACACAAAACAATGATTGCAAGAAGAAAAGGGCAATAAAGTGGGAACCACTATATAATTGGAAAATGAGAGAAGAAAAGCAGAAGAAAAGTTACATTGATAAAGTTACGTTTAAGGAGTAGAAGTTGAAGTTACAGAAGGCAGCTCAAAGTATGATAAAAGGAAGATGTACATGTACATTTAGTTAAGCTAAAGAAAGAGTGGAAGCGAAAGTTAAAAGAGAAGAAATCTATTCTTTGAAGAAAGACTAGTAAAATATTAAAGGGTCATTTGGATAAGAAGAAATAAGGTACAGGTGGAGGTGAGGAGAAAGTGTCATTAATCGATTTTGAAATGAAAGGAATTTTCTTCTCCTTTATTTTTCCTCCTTTTCTCCACCTATTTTTTTATTTTTTTGGAATCATGCACGTTTAAATATGAAAAATGCTGCTTGGATTAACTCCCAGCCAGAAATCTAGCCCGAATTTCGAAAATAAAAAGGTGAAAAGACATTTGAGTGAGTGAGTAAAAGCCATTTGAGGGTAAATATGGCATTACAGTGCAATTCGGGCAAAAATTCGGATCAAAAGTACGTCCATATATTATTGCTCTTTAAATATTCCACGACATTATTGTAAAGAGTCTTCTTATTCATAACACTGCATGACTACTTTTTTATAACTTAGTGTAACATATTGTACAGTTAAAATCTAATATATCCATTGAAGATGATAGATTAAAGATGTTGAGGAGTCAGGTTTTGGTAGGACAAAAGGGCCCAAATCTTTTACCATTAATACCTAGTTTTATGGCTAGTTCTTGTTCAGTTTGTGCAGGGAATGGTGACAGACTTCAAGGCTCAAGCTATGAGGCAAATCCACCAGCAAAACTCCTGTACCACCGGCGTGAGTCACGCGCAACCTATGATACAACCTACCTTCCAGGGGTCAGCTTTGTGAGATGAGACACCCTTGCCAGTGGGGTGTATCTCATGCTTCTCACGGCGATGTTCTATAACCATTGATAACAAGGCAAAGAGAGAGACATCCTCGTATGAGTATCACACACATTCCTTCTTTTTTTTTTTCCATTGTACTTTTATTCTAATTTTTAAGTCTAATAGTTTGTCATGTTGATCACACACCAATAATTTATCTAATTTAATGAAGGGTTGCTTCACCCAGAAAAGAATTGGTTAAGAATTGTTCATAAGTTTCAAATTTGCATACTCTTGCACAAGGCTCACATCTATGTATGCCAATCACATGAAGTTAATTAATGGGCGACCAACAGCTCTTTATATTACCCGAGGGCATATTTGTATAACCATTTCTGTTGAAACAATGCCATAGAAAATAGAGATGTTTTTCAACAAAAAGTTTTTCCTATTTTTTTCATACGAACATTTTCTTGGAAGGAAAAAAACATCAAAATCAATGCAATTTTTATCTATTATGTGAAAAAAACCGTTTTAATGGGCCAATAAGAAAAAATAATTATGTGGAAATGTAAAAGCCCACGTACTTATATTTCTGCAAAAGCGATCACAAACGTGTGGGTTGGCCAGATGTTGATACAACATGATCATAATCATCTATCCTGGATAGACATTGATACAACATGATAATCATCTTTTCAAGAAGTCTCAAGAGCATGCTCCATTAGGGCAGCAAAGGGGCCATGGAAGAATTGGAAATGGGAAGGTGGATGATCTACCATCCAAAGTCCAAACCAGAAGTTATTTTCTTGGGAATGGGAAGCCCTTCTTGGACATCTTTTAGTTTATAAAAAAATATGGACTCAACATGATTAGCAGGCCAAGGAACAACCCCTCATATCACGTGTAGAGGGGGCCAGTCCCTCGGGTTTGGTGAGACAATTTTGTCCATCTACCTCTCTTACTTCAAATTTAATGTCACGTGAGAGACGATTTCAGTAGCCTTTTAAGTTGTTACATTTGTTTCTTCGAGGTAGCATGCCCCTCCCCTGGAAATAATAAAAATATATATGGAGGAGGACGTCTTTATCAAGTTTCATTTTCATAAATTTGAAAAGATGTGCAGATCCATGTGGTTATCAGTCACAACTACTAGATTGCATAGTTGCTGTTAATGATTTTGATATTGATTCTCATGTGCCCATCATGTTGGAACTGAAATGGAATCCTCTCTCCGGGTTACTCGGATCCATATAAAAATCATGAACGCGGTGACGGAAGTTCTCTAGTTAAATGAGTTGGGAAACTAGTGAGTCCCGTGGATTTTTTGGTGTCACTAAATGGTGTATTTGTGTAATGATGCAGCTTCCGTGGAAATAGAAGTTTCAAGGGAGGAGCCTCACTCCCCGCTTTTGCCAAGAAAAAATGCACTAAACAAGGTGAAATAGATAGGACGTGCAGGTCCAATGCAACATGGGGTATTTTTTTTTGATTTAATGTGTGGAAAATGAGAATTTTGATTATTTTATTTCAGTCAATGAATAATTTTTTTCTTGGTTTGGGGAGTGATGGGGGTGTGGTGGTAGTTGGATTTGGTGGTGTTACTAAAACAATCAAAGTCCAAGGAAAGTTACATTCAGGTATATTTTAATGTGACGCATAAACTCTGTTCAAATTGTGTACATTTTGAAGTCAGCTTTTCAAAATATGCATTTGTTTGCGTTTACTTAAATTGAGTCCATGTTATGCTTCAAGTATTACCATTGGTTTGGACAGGTAAAAGAAAAAAATTAGAAGTAATGCAATTGGTATGTATGTTTGCATAGAATATATGGGGATTGAATACTTAAGCATGGTATAAGCTAAGGAAATGTTCTCTTGTGAGCAACTTCAAGTGTAGTCTAGCACTATGGGCCCCACTTAGGCACATCTTTCATCTGTGCACATGCCTAGGAATAATGTCCAATTTACACTCACTGCCTTCACTCACCATTGAATTGAATCTCGAGAAAATCTGCAATTAGGATGCCATTAAACTTTAAAGTTGTAAAATCAAGGGTTGGGATAAATTTGGTAGTGCTGATTTTTTTTATTCCCTTTTTTTCATGAGGAGATGTTTCCATCTGCCCATTATCGTTGGTAAACTCCCATCTAAGTGGGCCTCACGAGCTAAACTAAAATATGTAGCATGTTCGTCGGTGAACATTGGCCTAGTATGTTGAGATCTACTTAAGGGTTATTTAAAACGTGACGGGTGAAGTTAAAACGTGAGAGGTGAAGGAGATGAGGTAAGTGTCAAGGATATAACATGCCTTACATGAGCCAAATTTCATTCTGCCACAGTTGGCCCCCTTCTCACAGCAGTCGATCTGCAAAACAGGTGATTCGAATACATAAAGCAAAAGAGATGGAATCGTAACTAGTTCGTGTTTTACAAGTGAATCCACTTGAGGCTGAAGATGGACTCCCAAGTCTCCCAAAAATCCAAATATGTGAAAGGCCCCAACTGAAGCAATCTATGAGTTTAAGATCTGGACCTCTTCTAGATTTGCATCTCCCTTTTGTTCTAAAAAATTATATCCAGGTCCAAGCTTAGGTACATTTGTTTCATATCCGGATCCCCAAGTATCCAATGCCATAATATATATAACTCAATTAAGAACCATGTCCAAGCTATTTCATCCATTTGGATTCCGTTTCTAATTTTTCGTTTGTGTCTATATCACTAGAAAATTTCATAATAAAGAGGAAAATTGTTCAGATTTTTCATGTAGTCCATTATTTTATTGTTTGGAGAAACAAATTTTCCTCATAGAAAAGGAGAAAAAAGTTGAATTTCCTCAATAGAGAGGATTTTAATCTCTTATGGTAGAAGTATGAACACTGGATATTCATCTCTTCCCTGAAAACAAAAATCCATAGAGCGTAGAATCTTCTCCTTGCGCAAACATGTACTTGCTTTCGGGCATTGTCATGTGTCAGTGTTCTACGACTTTGACCCGAGCCAAGTTCGGATCTAACGAACCTGATATGGGTCCCTCCAGTAATTTGGGCCTTGACCCAACTCGAGCACAAGTGTCATACCTTATTCTATAGGATTAGAATAGGATACTTTCAGCATAAATCCCCTTGTCTGGTTTTTTATGTTTTTCTCATCTAAATTACATAAGTCCCTCTATTGGCCACTCAAAATGTACACAAGCAGCTGGCCCTGTGCTGTTTGTTAGTTTTTGTGGTCTGTCAACAAGGATTTGGTTTTCACGTTGTCTTCATCCCTCGGTATTCAATAGAAAGCTGTAGATGTTGACTGACAGATAAGAATTGCCTTAGCAGAAGAAGAAGAAAAAAAAAAAAAGAGGAAAATTCATGGGAATGCAAGACCAATCAGTTATAAGCAACCATAAGAAACTCACGTCAGGCTTTGCTACTATTGATGTCTTAGGTTAAAAAATGGTCAGTCGTAACAACTGCCACTTCATCAGTTCTAAACCTCAGTGGATGATAAGTGAGTCCCATGAGTTTTACCAACTCGGTATAGTGACTTCTTTCGGGTCAAATAATCTTCGTCGTTGTTAACTTTGCATCTCACTTCTCTTGTGTCGATCTCTTCTGTCTCTGCCCTCAACTCACTCTACTCTACCCTGTCAAAACAAAAGTAAATATATCATACTGGAAAGTATACTTTTTCTTTACACAATCATTATCATTATTCAAGTCTCATTAAGGACAATGGGTAGCCAGGAAATCCGTCCTACAAGATTACCCTAGTCCATGACTTAATGGCCTTTTAGTTTAATGACATGGTAATCGTAGATCTTGATTCTTAAAGCATGATACTAAATCATGAGATGACCTGATAGCCAAGAATATCCAAGGGATGTACCGATCAAAGGTGGTCTCAAATTTAGGAAAAATTTCTAGTTGAGACATGTAATCAATCAAATGGTCTTTGGGGGGGTTCATGAGATCTAAGGAGGTTTGATAAAATCATCTAAATCAGATCGTTATCAACTGTAATATTATAGTACTTGGGCCTTCTATTTGAACTACTCCAACAAGTCTCCAACCTAATGGTGACAAACGCAGACTACAGTCAGTCAATCCACAATCTTCTTCCACTGTTCTTTTTCTACCCACATCAGAGCCAATGGCACCAAACGTAAAAAACAGCAAAACTCAGTCTAAGTTACCGAACTCCATATTATATTTTCTCCTCTGTCTGCTTCCCTCCTCTCCATGTTCTAATTGCTTCACGGCCACCTGCTTCTTCTTCTTCGATCGTCTCTCGCTCTTCGAGGGGAGAGAGAGAGAGAGAGAAAGACAGCTCCTTTCGTTGGATCTAGGGTTTGTGAGCCGAAGAAGAAGGCAGAGATGGAGTCGCAGCAGAAGAACGTGGGGATTCTCTCCATGGACATCTACTTCCCTCCTACTTGCGTTGATCAGGCAACTGCTTCTCTTTCGATTTCTTTTAGAGTTTTCGGATTTTGGGTCAAGGAATTACTCTTGCGTGTGTGATGGTTTTTTTTGTTTTTTTCAGTTTGGGTTTGAGGATTGAGAAATGGGTCTTGATAATCACGGTTTACTAGCTGTGAAAGATTCGATTTTTATTATTGTTTCTGTTTTTTATTTGGTTTTGTGAAGTGGGGTTGGGTGTCATTGATGTGGAGTTGAGGTTTTTGTTTGTTTTCGTTTCTGTTGCAAGTGAAGGGGCGCTTTGATAATTGTAGTATCGCTATGTATTGTAATGTTTGGTTATGAGGTTGATAGAATATGTTAGCGTTAGCTTCTGTGAGAGTGAAGATGAAGAAATGATGAAAGATCTAGAGTTCATTTCGGTTGAGTTTTGAAATATTGGAATATTGGGTTCTGAAGGAGGAATCCTTGGCTTGGGAGATTAAATACAATTGGGGTGGTTTGTCTGGAACTGTATAACGTGTTTACTGTCTCTCTAGGTGGAATGGAAAAGATGGGAATGATCTTGGAAACTAATCTTTTACTTTTTGCTTTTTTCTTTTGTTTCTCTAGCCAAGTTGCTTTAACTCTGTTAAGATCTGAGACAGAAAAAAGGGGTTCTATTATGAGATTGAAAAGCATACTTTTGGGGTTAAGACAAACATGCATAGGCTTTATGAGCTCTTTACACTGGCTGAACAGGAAATGTCATTGTGGATAGTCTTGTTGTTGAACTTCACTATTGGGAGATTTATGGGATTGCTTCTTTGTTCCTGAGTTGTGTAGGCGTTTCATTCAAGTTTTCATCATTGATAGGAAGATTTCTAAGTCTTCTCTGTTAAGGGAGGCATCATATTTATGATTTATCATATGGGTTGTTTTCGTTGAATGTTATTTTGTGGTCTTTCCTTCTCTTCTTTACTGATTTTAAGATTCTTCACTTGATTTGGCTCTGGTCGTGGCCTTCTTTCCATCTAAATATTTATTGGCTGCTATGACCAAAAGTATGACAGCTTATATGAGCTTCTGTGACAAAGAATGAGTGGTAGTTAACTGATGGGCGGAGTTGCTAGAAATGATAAATTCACGAGTATAGAAGAAGAAACTTAGTCGTAGCTCTAATAGAAGAGATAATCCATGAATGTTGCATTAGATACTTGCGCTTGTACCGAGGAGACCGGATTGGGCCCTATATGATGTAGTCAAGATTCCAAGTTTAAGAAAATAAGGGATGAGGAAGACCTAATAAAGCCCTTAATAAAGTATTGAGGAAAGCAACGGTACCTGAACACTTCAGAATAGGCTATATGTCCATATTGTATTGACTCTGATACTTCAATTTTGTGGATAAAATCCATGTCCTTGTTGTATCCATAGCGTGTCCATACTGTATCAATATTGCATCTGAGCATAATAGGAGGAAAGACACAATAGACTATCGATTACGGAGAAAATGGTGGGAAAGTAGAAATCACAAACCCAATCACCAATACATGGGATGAGCCTTTGATGATGATGGTTGTAGATTCAAAATATCAAATTAAAAGTCTAGTGTTCACTACAGGAGGAATTATAGGATCTGTTCTATGGAAAATTGACCCTCCTTTAGCTAGCAATTCCATGTATGTGGACTTATTTTTCAGCGGTCTTGAGAGTTGAAGTGCTCGCCCTCATGATAAATATGGTTGAGGGAGAAGGAAGAGGAGAGGGGTTTAAATAAAGAAATGAGAGGTTTGAGAATCAAATATATCCTTCTCCCAGTCTGCTTTTTCATAGACAACTGTGTATTTTATGCATCCATCCATTTGTAAGCTGTCTATTGAAGGTTAAATCTTCCGTCCTCAGTTGACTACTAGAGTTATCATTTTTTTTTGGTACAGAAGGATGGATTACCAATGGGTGATAATGCACCTGGACATCAGAAGTTGGTTAATAAATTTTTAGAGTCTTTATGGACCATATTAGTGAACGTGCTTTATGGACAATAACTAGTGCAGTGATAGTCATGTATGGCTTGAGATAGCACCTTTATACTCAGATAAGCATTTTTCATCAACAGCTTTCTGTCAAATGCATAGAAAATGGTCCGATACATTTTCTGTATTTAATGTCGCATCAAGCAGCAGATACAATGATTAGCCTGATGCTGATCTCCTGAACCATCACTTCACCAGTGATGTAGATCCATCTACTTGGATTGATCTACAATGGATAGGGTATATATCCTTCATTGGATTGCACTTCTGTGCTTCAATCTACCCAAAAAAAAAAGGGACAAAAGGTAAGCACCAAATTACATGCAGATTACTACATACATGAGATCTACCTGCCCAAGTCCTGTAGCATGCAAACCCCAAGATTAGGGACTTTTGCAAGAGAAAATTGAAGAAAATCAGCAAAAAGATGTACAAGCTGCTGTATTAAGGATATTTGTGCAAGTTTTTGAAACAAACAGCCCTAGAAAAATCAAATCCTGTCCATCCAATCTGAAAAGAACATTCAGTTAGTAAATAAATATAAGAAAACATATTCTTAGGAGTTCCGCAAATTGAACTTGTGTATGCAAGGCTTGTGCATTGTGCCAGCTTGCACAGGTTGTGGGGCCTCCTCTTCTCGAGCAACCCAGCCTGCTGGGCCTGGTTGCAGGCTTGTTGGGTCTGGCGGTGGGCCTGGTTTAGCTGGTGTGCCTGTGGGCTGTCTAATCTGGCCTGACAGCCAATTGATTATTTCAGGGGCCTTAGGCCCTTGGTCCGACCCAAATGGGCTGTGTAGCTCAGGGCCGCTTCATCAATCTCATCCAGGCAGGCTTCAATCAACCAGTTTCATCAATTTGTCAATGCTAGCCTGCGCCAAGCAATCCCTGTAGACCCAACTATATTCATGCTGTGAGTTTCTCCATTTCAGTTGTTCGGTTTAGGCCACATTAGTTTTAAAAATTCAAGATGGTGGTTTGAAATTTTCAATTGTTTCTTCTGTTGTGCTAGGTTTGCATGGTAAATCAGGTGGATGCTCTTTTTCCCACAGATGGCGAGCATAACCTCTGATGCATTATTTACTGAAAAGCAGTTTCTCTTCCGCCATGCTGTAGTCATGTATCCATACAGCTAATGCCGTTTCTCGTGTCACTGATATAATTGGTGGTTTGATTGCATAGTTGGCTTGTAATGTGGATCCATGATTTTTTTGGTTGTTGCCTTTTCCACTAATACTTTATTTAATTTTGGTTCTTCCTATCTCTTGGTACGGCGTTGGCAGTGGGCACTAAGTTCTAGCTATTTGAAGTGTGAAGAAGTGGATGTACATGTACTTGATGAATTTTTAATATAAGGCATGCCTTCATTTTTCTTTTCTTTTGGAAGAAGAGCCATGTCTTTTGTTAGCTCTGCATGTTGTCACTGTCATTTGGGTGTTGGTGTTATGCTGCTCCATCAAATATTGAAATTTCGTTTTGATTATTAACATTGATTTGTCAATCTATTTGCCAATGAAGTTTGCATTATAAATCATTTTGCATTGTTCTACAGTCTTTTTCCTTGTCAATAGTATTGGATTTTTTATTTTAATGTATTTTGTTATATTAAGGGCTTCCTTTTCCTTGTTTTCCTCTTCTTGTTCAACTATAGGAAGCTCTGGAAGCTCATGATGGAGCAAGTAAAGGGAAATACACTATTGGACTAGGGCAGGATTGCATGGCCTTCTGCACAGAGTTGGAAGATGTTATTTCAATGAGGTTTATAATGCTCATCTTTCCTCAACTTTTCATATGTACCATTCTGTAGATAATAGTGAGTTAAAGGTGTGGCTGGTTCAATTTTTTGGTATTTTGGGTGGTTACTATATTTATTATAGTGTAAATAATAAATCTGTAAATCTTAAATAGTTTGTACTTGAACATGGTTCAAAATTTTGGGTGGTAAGTCATGCATCCAAGTATTAAGCAATGCACATTGGTATTTTGGGTCATTAGTGCGATATTATGTGAATCTCTGAAACCCTTGAAATTTGCATGAAATGATCAATCTGGCCAATAGATGTTGGTTCTATCATCCATATCCTTCTTGGGAGTAAGCTTCACTAAGCCATTTACTCATGTTTAGCTGAGAAAAACACAAATGTAAAGTGCAAATCGGCTACTGAAAGTAGCAATTCTGGCTATGGGGGAAATCTTGTATGTTCTCTCACTAACCACCCACTCCCCCCCCCCCCCCACCCAACCGAACCTCCCCTTCCCTTTTTTGGAATGATAGATGTAGTAACTTTGATGATGATGATGGATGAATGATAGAGCTGGGGCGTTTAGGCTTCGGAGAGGTTTTTTGTTATCCACCCCTTTCTTTTGTTTTCTTGTTTTCGGATGATGTTTTCCCGTCTTTTTTGGTACTTTTCATAGCTTTCCAGTAGATTTCTTTTGTACTGCCAAGCTTTTGTTAAATACAAATTACATTAAAAAAAAAAAAAGGATGATAGATATTGTAACTTTCCTTTTTTTTATTTTTTTATTTTTTTAGATTTTACTCTACTTGAATACAAATTAAAACAAGGGACCAAATCATGCTAGTTTTAGGGTGCATTTACATGCTCTGGCATGGATTCTGACATTTTTCTTTTAGTTTTTTTTTTTTTACAAGTTGTTTCATTCTTCTTTGACTTTTCTTTCACGATTGGATTTGAAGGTCGTAGGATAAGAATTTTTACCTACAAGTCGCTATGATACCCGGATAGTTGTACAAGCCCAAACTATCCGTATTGGACCGATACAACACGTGTATTGGTACTTGATACTGCATCGATACTTCTAGAGAACAAATTTAACATATCCTACTTATAAAGTCTTTTATTTCATATAGTTCTTTTAATATTTTTACTTCTCACCATAAAAAATGATAGAAAGGGATGAAAACAATTACTATTTCATTGATTTAAAAGCAAGGTTTTAAAAAACGGAATCGGACTCGGACTCGGCTCGGCCGAGTCGCATGATCGGCCGAGTCCCCATATTTAGTATAAAAAAAAAAAAAAAAAGGAAAAATTTTGTTTCTCCTTTTTTCCATCCAATCCATTCATAATTCCATATATAAAGTTTTACTCTCTTCATTGGTCATTCTAATACGTTATTTAAGGATAGAAATATAGAATAATAATAACAAAATCGCAGGCCATTTTATAATTTAATTGCAATTAAAATTTAAAATTTAAAACTAAAAAGTAGAAAATACAATATACATGTTTCCAACTTTCAATATCCACTCTCAAGTCTCAATTTAGTCAATTATCAAGTCAACTAGTAAGATTGATCACCAAAGATGTAACTAAGCTTCAAATTTCAATTATATTTATAGCATATAAAAATGTAAAACCATAGTATACCTTAGCTCTTTCTTGTTAAAATTTAAATGCTAATTCCATGTTGAATGCCTTGCGGGTTCTAGATCTTCATCTTCGTTGTTATTTTGACTTTGACGATAGTATTGAGCAACATCAAAATGAAAGAACCCTTGCCCCGCTCTTGGAGTTATAGGACCTTCTCCATAGTTTGATGATGGAGCCATAACTTGAAGTTGAGGATATTCATATGGCGGTTGCACTTGTGGGGGTGTGGCCATAGGTACTTGTAATACTCCATACTGTTGTTGCCCATACCCATGCGAAGGACCACCGTATCCACCATATTGCTGCGGCAGTCCATACTCAGACGAAGGATCATGAAATTGATCTCCATATTGTTGCCCATATCCGTATGAACTATCAGAACTTGTGATCCAAGGGCTTGATGCCATTTGATGCGGCTGAAGATATTCATCCGTTGGCTCACTTCCTTTTCCTTCACCTCTGCCCCACTCACGTGACCCACCAGCAGGCTCACTTGGACTATAATATACATTAATGTTGTCATGTCCACCACCACGTCCAGCATCACTACCTTCGTATGCCTCCTCGTTCTGGCCCTGTTCACCTCCTTCTCGTGAGCCACTCTTACTAGAAGATGATGTTTTATGCTGTTCATCTTCTTCTTCATAAGTGGCCAACCTTTGGCCTTGTCTTGTCTTTGCATGAGTGCTCTTAGTCTTATCCTTTGACTTTCGCGTGTATTGGAAAGTTGGTTTTGATCTTTCTCTAGCCCCCTTAACACATTCTGAAGTAGAACGTGTCAACTCTGGACCACGGTTATGACCACGTCCCGAGCCTTGCAATGACGAGGTTGCTACACCCTTACCCTTATCGCGCGCTGATCGCGCTGTAGAAGTAGGCGTAGCAGATCTGGAACTTGGCTGCTGCGGTGGGGAAATATGTCCTTCATTCGACTGAAATTCTTCAACCTCGGCCATTGCTTCATCGAGGAATGTTGTATCATTTAATACTGACTCCTCTCTTTCAGCCAACCATTCATCAAGAGGGTCATCTTCCTCGAATATATAATCCAAATTAATTGGTTCGCAGTCGCCGTTGTCTCTTCTCATCAGATTCCTTGCCCGTAACCTCATGTTGTAATGGACAAAGACCAACTTCTCCAACTTAGCCATAGTAAGGCGATTACGGGTCTTAGTGTGTATCAAGCTGAATGTGCTCCAATTCCTTTCACATCCCGAAGATGAGGCTGTTTGGCTCAATATTCTTTTTGCAAAAGATCTTAAATGGGGAACCTCATCACCAAATGTAGCCCACCATTCAGCTGTGTTAAAAGACCAAAACAATAAAATCAATTGTTTGTTATAATTCATAAAAAACTATATTTCATCTAATTTAAGTACTGAAATTTGAGAATAATACCTGGATCCATCTGCTTACGACCCAATATGGTTGAGTCTAATTCAAAACTACCTAGAGCGCCCTTGGAGTTTTTCAATTATAAAAGTTAAGATTTAGAAGTTAGCACTTAGCAGTTAGCACTTTTTCAAATTTCAACTAATCTGTGAATAATAATGTCATGATCTATGACATCTTTACCTGGTTAAGAATTGTAACTTGATATTGCGCGTTATTTGTCATAGCCTCTAACGTTTTTTTCAAGCCACGGAAAACTTTTTCATGGTTAGAAAAGTGTTTGCTATAGAAGCGGCTTGGGTTCAAGTAGTACGCTGCATGCCATGACGTCATTAAGTAATAAGTATTGATTATTAGATTCCAAAATAAAGTAATAAACAATAACTAGTTAGTATTCTATTTATAATAACCATAATAAATTAATAGTCAAAAATTACCTGCCGCATGTATGTCTTGATGCATCTGGTTGTCCCATCGATTATCAATGATTTTCCACATCTTCTTATAATAAGTCCCATACTTTCCTCTGGACCTTTGCTCTATAGCTAGCTTTGCTCTATCCATGGCATCATACACAAAGCCCATTGTGGGCTTCGTATCAGCATCCACTAGTTTCAAAACCAAGACAAGAGGCTCGAGTAGGTCAGTAATTCGTTCTGCCCTGTTCCAAAAATCTTCTCCAAGGACAATCTGTTGTACTTTGCATGCCAAAGGTTGACGTGAAAATTTTGATTTCACATATGCCATACTGGTCCACATCTGCATTATGTTAGCCTTGGCACGACAAAGACTCTCAAGGGCTACGAAGTGCGTAGCAAAGCGTGTGATACCGGGCCTCAAAATCTCACGACCTTCGTTCATTTCTCTTAGTAGATCTGTCATGAACTGATGGTTATAGATCAAAGATGTCACCATCTTTCCCTCATCAATAGTCTCACGGACATCATCTAATTTGCCAATGTCCTCCAACATGAGATCAATACAATGTGCCGCGCACGGCACCCAAATAATACTCTTACCCTTTTCACGCAATTTCTTTGCCGCGGCCTTAAAGTTAGGCGCATTATCTGTCACAATTGCAACAACATATTTGTGCCAATTGTGAACCATGGCCAAGGTATCATCAATTAAACTGTACAAATATTCAGCATCCATTCTATGTCTGCTTGTATCTACAGACCTGATAAAAACTGTTCCCGTTACACAGTAAGCCATGAAATTAATAATGTGCCGCCTATTGTTGCTTGTCCACCCATCACACATAAGCGTGCACCCATACTCCTCCCAAGTTTTGAAGTGATCTTCCAAGTATCTCCAATAATCAGAAACTTTCATGTCAAGATACTTTCCGCCAATCTCATAAGCAGATGGAGGTTTAACTCCGGGCCCCACCTCAGCTATAGTATCAACCATGGAGCGATAGTATGGTGAATTAGCAACATTCGGTGGAATCCGATTTTAATGGAAGAACTTTGAGATGGCTCTCCCCATTTTCATGGCTCTAATTTTCATATCGCCCATGATAGAGCTACTAATCTTTGGTTGTTTTGTACTTTGAGACCGATGTAAGAATGGATCCATTGTCCCTCTCCTTGCTGTGTCCCGATAAGGGTCAGGAGGAGCTCTAGAAGAACCAGCCCCAGCCCGTGTCTCATCCATACGAGCCTGCTCAAAAGCAAATTGTTCACGGCTTGCTCTAAAAGCCCTCCTTAACTCCCTCGCCTCAACATCACCATCACCGTCAGAGTCATCCTCAGAAGTGTCAATCCTCTGCATATTTACAACCCTCTCATAAATTTTTTCTTCTTTTCTTTCTCATTCTTCTTTTCAAGCAACATATCTCTCATTTGTTTCCTCACTTCAGTGGGGACATTTGCACATGGTTTAGCTTCCCCTTGTATACCTGCTAGGTGTTGTTTAAATCTATGGATCCCACCACTGAAAATCTTATGACACCATTTGCATTTGACCTTATGACGGTCTCCTGCAACCATCTCCCCATGTTCCCATCCGGGGTCAACTTCTTTCTCTTTATTTTTTGGGGTCATTTGTGATATAATCTAACTATCTAAGTGATAGTAATCTGCACAATCATGAAAATCACATTCTTTTAACCAAACAATAGTTGAAATTTCATCTACAAACAACCCACAATGTAATCATCTACTCTACATAATTTAAGAATGTAAAATGCAAAAAATCCATATTATTAATAATTATTTTTACAAGAAAAAGTAAGGAAAATATTATTATTGCACATATATGCATAGATCTAGTATTAGAACCATAGATCCATGTTATACAAACCCAAAATAATAATTTCATACAAAGAACATAAGTAAATAATAAAAAAAAAAATCGGATTTCTCATTATTTTGTTTTTAAATTACATCATAATCATGAAAATCACATTCTTTTAACCAAAAAATAGTTGAAATTTCATCTACAAACAACCCACACATGTAATCATCTACTCTACATAATTTAAGAATGTAAAATGCAAAAAATCCATATTATTAATAATTATTTTTACAAGAAAAAGTAAGGAAAATATTATTATTGCACATATATGCATAGATCTAGTGTTAGAACCATAGATCCATGTTATACAAACCCAAAATAATAATTTCATACAAAGAACATAAGTAAATAATAAAAAAAAATTCGGATTTCTCATTATTTTTTTTTAAATTACATCATAATCATGAAAATCACATTCTTTTAACCAAACAATAGTTGAAATTTCATCTACAAACAACCCACACATGTAATCATCTACTCTACATAATTTAAGAATGTAAAATGCAAAAAATCCATATTATTAATAATTATTTTTACAAGAAAAAGTAAGAAAAATATTATTATTGCACATATATGCATAGATCTAGTGTTAGAACCATAGATCCATGTTATACAAACCCAAAATAATAATTTCATACAAAGAACATAAGTAAATAATAATAAAAAATTCGGATTTCTTAATTTTTTTTTAAAAAAAAGACCCAAAAATTAAAAAAAATGCATTCTTAGAAAAAATAATGATCCTCCAAACCAACTTCAAGCAATATCTTCATCTTAGCATCTTCTCTAAACCATATATGCATGTAGAATCAAGAAAACAAACCTCAAAGTTGAGAAATAAAAAAACCCTCTTTGATGTGAATAGTGGTTGGATTCTTTGGTAGGCTTGATCTTAAAAAATGGATGGATTTGATGATGTTTGATGCTTGAAACACAATTTGGAAGTAGTCTCCTTCACTCTCCACAAAGTAGAATAGAAAAAAAAAGAGCATTTTAGGTTTAAAGCCCCCCACTTCGTCAACAGGGGGACTCGGCCGAGTCCCCCTAGACTTGGATGAGTCCACCTGGACCTGTACCGAGTCCAGGGGACTCGGTTCAGTCCCGGCCGAGTCCGAGTTGACTCGGACTCGGCCGATTTTTTTTTCCTTGTTCAAAAGTGATCTAAAGAAAAAATTAGGACACCTGTATCCATATCTAGGATGGAGTTGTATCCTTAATCCCCATATCAATGTTTGTATCCATATCCATATTTGGGCATCATAGACGAGTAGACTAGCAGAAGAAACCGTGCGACGCATAGGACAGTTCTCATGAATAAACAACTACAATACTGTAAAGAGATCCCACCTTCAATCGACCCAAACCCTCCCACACTCACACCCCCAATTTTGGCACTCATCCCAATTCGATACTTATCAACCATAAGGCCATCACTGCCATTGGATAATCATGATAAAGATGCACTTACTAAACCTTGAAACTTTAAAGCATTAGAGTCATGGGCTAATTGTAGTGATTCTGCCTGATCCCCAATCCACACTATTGTCACAATTATCGTTCATAGCAAAATGTTGGGATATTGAATTTTTGGGGTTTTAGGGGGTATTATTGGGAAAATGTCACAACAAAATAATTTAGATAAGAAACAGTACTAGTGTAATTTAAAACATTGAAACAAAAACATTTTTGCATGTTTTTTTCCAAAATTTCCCATCTTTATTCCGATATTATCATGAAATTGTTGCAATATTTTCAATTTAAAGATATTGGGCAACAATATCATGAGATTATGGACAAGATATCATTTTTGGGAAATATCATGATACTACAAAATATATCGCATATACTGTTGACAAAGATCCACACAACATCCTATTTATTCTCTCCTACCCCTGTGATTGTCAATGCATCCAGATAGGTCCTATATAGATTGTGATGTGTGCTTCTAAAGGGAAACTGAGGTTTCTTTGAGCATACTTCTTTAATCCAAACAAAAAAGAGAACAAATGCATGACAAATGGATCCATATCCTATGATGCATGGATACGGCATGGATATGGGAAGGAAATGTTGTAGACGGCAAGGACAGGGGTTTTACACATAAAAAAAGTGAAGTATAGGATACGATACGACACGATACGATACGTTGTCCATTTTGAAGTATCCGTGCATCATAGTCCATATCCTTTAGTTTTTAAAATAAAACATGTGGTAGAGTTTGTGGGGCCCATTGTCCTACCAAATACAAGATGATTTTGGGACCTAATCATTTTCAAAAGTGAACTCCACTGGATGTTTTGAGGTTCAAGCTAAGGCCACAAAATGGATGGTCAGCAAAGTTTCTATTCTGACCATCCATTTCACGGCCTAAAATGAGACACAACATCCAATTGACTTTATTTTTTGTGGATGGCCTGGTCCCAAAGCCTTTTGTATCTGGTAGTTTAGTGGGCCCCACAAGCCTTCTCAGATGTCACCATTTAGAAAAAGAAACAGGAAAAAAAAAATCTTATTTTAGAAGTTGAGAGGATTTGAACCATGACAAACAAATTGGTATTCTATATGGCACTCTAAGAAAATAATAAATTAAACAATAGAGAGGTGGATCTTTTTAAAGAAGAGAATAGGTAATCTTTGGACGTCATTGATTCCTTTCTAAAACATCCCTTTTGTGTTACTATTTCTTCCTTTTTAAAAGAAAAAAAACTAAATTTTTTGTTACTTATTCTCCTTCGCAACCCTCAAATCTACCTGTTCACTTTATTATATGCAGTCTCATATGATAACCATGCAAATAAATGATTTGGTGGCAATTTCTGTAATTTTAGGGTTTAGGATGCTTCTGTAATTTTAGGAATTTTATTTTTTTTAACATTTTTTATTTGATTTCATTTTCCCTTCTTTTTACCACTTTATCACCATGGAGATATGCAATAGTATTCTTGTTCTATTTATTTGTTGAGATCTACTGTGAGCTTATGTGATCGAAGCACATGTCATATTGGACCTTTTCATTGCTTTATTGTTGTATAAATATTACTGGATGATTTTCCAACTTTTAATGTATATAGTACTTAAGTTTAGGCACAACTCATGTTTCTTTACTTATTTTTTTTTTTCTCCAGATAATGATGTTAACTGTATCAATTAGGAATCTTTGCTGTTATTAAAAAAACTGTGTCAAATAGGAACTAAAGTATAACATTAAAAGTGTATCAAATACACGATATGTACCAACTGGTACAGCTGATATGGTCTTAGGTTGGACAATGTAGGCATAGTTTTCAAAATCAGAATCGTATCGCAAATCGTTCATACCCATGAATCGAATTGAATCGCGAATCTTACCGTGAATCGGAGGATTTTTTTTTATTTTTCTAATAAAAATGAAAAATAATTAAAAATTAAAGAAAGACAAAAAGTAATTATTCATAACCATCTATTTTTCTAATTTATCGCAGTATAAATATAATAACAAGTAAGTCAATCATACAATCATATCAAAAACATCATGACAGATATATATATATATATGAAATAAATGATGTGTAAATAGTTAAATAAGTTTAAAGTATCAAAATTTATTATTTGTTAATTTCAATTCAAAATATAAAAATTAAAATAAAATCCAAACCATCAATCTTACATAGCAGGGTATCTCTTCAAGTTAAGAAAGTGTTTATGAAGGAAAAACCCAAAATATATTTAAAAAAAAGAAGAATAAAGAAAGAAAACCTTATCAAAGCTGCAAAAGATTCTTAGGAGGTTTTGTTAACTACTGAATAATATTTTAAAAATAAAAGCTCTAAAAGAAAGAATAACGAACGAAAAAAAGGGTAAAAGATTATTAATATTAACTTATTGGTTGTAGCTATTCTCGCTTAAACGAATCGCTTGAATCGTAAGATTCGATGAAAAAAGTATCAAATCGTAAGATTCACACCTTCTGAAGATTCATTTGTAAATGGGATTCTTTGCGTAGATATGAATCATTTTGCTTAAGATTTGGGATACGAATCGTAGGATTCTGATAACTATGAATGTAGGCACTAATACTGATAATTTGAAAGTTGTGCTAAAAAATCCAGAAGTCAGTGAATGACACCAATTCTGATTTATATTAAAGATGTTTATTTTATATATTTGTGGAGTTATCTGTATGCCTGTTGGCAAAGATTTGGCTTTTGACCCAAAGTTTTTTTTTTTCCAGCTTGACAGTTGTTAAATCTCTTCTCAAGAAATATGAGATCAATCCAAGACTTATTGGTCGTCTGGAAGTAGGGAGCGAGACAGTTATAGACAAAAGCAAATCCATTAAGACTTGGCTAATGCAAATCTTTGAGGTATCTTCTAATTGATTTGACTTTCCATGTTCGTCCCAGTAAAATGGATACACATTTCATATTTATGCTGTCAAAATAGATTTATTCACAATGTAAATCCTGGAAGTATTAAGTATTAACATTTTGTATTTTTTTTTTCATGTACCAAATGCCATGTCTCCTAATGAAATGTGACTTCTGTTTTTTTCTTCTTCTTTTCTTTTTTTGTTCACTGGTTTATTTTCTTCTGAAAATATCTTTTCTTTTTAAGATTTGACTATTTGTTTTATTTTTTTTAATGGCTCATTTTTTATTATTTTGTTTCCTACATTATTCCTTGCAATTTTACTTTCATCAATTGATTGACAGGAGCATGGGAATACTGACATTGAAGGAGTTGACTCAACAAATGCTTGCTATGGTGGAACTGCAGCATTATTCAATTGTGTGAATTGGGTGGAGAGTAGCTCTTGGGATGGACGCTATGGCCTTGTTGTATGCACTGACAGTGCGGTATTGTCCTAGTGTCCTCTGCATATTATTTTTACTTTGGATCGGCACCAATTCACTGAAGATCATCCTTTCACTCATAAACACGGATTAGTGATTGGTCAAAACTAGCTTTTCCTTTGGAGTCTGCTTAAATTCTACCGCTTGAGCAACATGAATTGTTTCATGCCCATGTTGGCATCATCTATTTCCTGTTATTTGCCAGCTACAGTTTTTTTTTTTTTTTTTTGAAACAATAAATGATTACTTCTTTCACCTAAATGGGGACAAAAGTGTGGTACAAATTTATTTATTTATTTTTGGCTATGTTGGGCTACTGGTTTAGGAGTGATACTTTCACTCGATGGCCCAGGGATCGATCCCTAGGTAAGGGTGTGAAACTCATGTGCCAACACCACTCAACCATGGGTGTGTTGGCAAGTAAGGTACAAGATTAAAGAAGCAGTTGCCATATGTTTACTTATATTATTTACTTTTTGTAAAGAAATATTATCTTTAATTTAAAATAATGCCTTTACACATTGACAAGAGCCATAACATAGTTGGAGGGTGCTCATTGTTGCAATCACATGTTTGTGGGTTTGAACCATATTAATTTATGTCTCCCACCAAAAAATTGCATTTTTACTTACCAATTGCCGTCACACCTTGTTTAGGTATATGCAGAAGGACCAGCCCGTCCAACTGGAGGTGCAGCTGCCATTGCAATGCTTATTGGACCAAATGCTCCTATAGCATTCGAAAGCAAGTTTAGAGGGACTCACATGGCTCATGTTTATGACTTCTACAAACCCAATCTTGCTAGTGAATACCCGGTTTGTTTCTTTAATCTTTTGCCTGCACCTTATAATCCACATGCTGTGTAGTTTTTTTTCTCTTATGTACTTGTCGGCTTATCTTTAATTAAAATAGTATCCTATCCATTTGGTTCTAGATTATCATGATTTTTTTTGTTCCTGATCCTTTGCTTGTACCATTTTGAAGCTCTGAATCTGAATCTGATCATTTTAATTTGGGTTGGATCTCTGGGTTTTTCCATTTTCTCATCCGCATTTGCACCGTTGATCTCTTGCTTCATCTACACCATTGATCTCCTGCTTTATTTGTGCTGCCAAGTTGTCACTCGCTGATTGCAACCATCAATATGCCTCAGCTACAAGCTGCATTAGAGCTACTGTATTAGCCAGATAATTGTTATGCAAACTCAAAATTCGAAGCATCTTGCAATGCCTTCTTTTCTTTTCTTTTTTTTGTGTGTGTGCATGCGTGCGGGGGGGGGGGGGGGGGGGGGGGGGCGTGCAGGATATATTTACCTATATAAAAATAAATCAATTCAAATTGAATCCTAATCTAAGACCTTAATAGATCATTATTGTCATCATATATCCAAATATATCATAATTCTCAACAGGTTTAGCCATCCAAAAAGTCTTAGCAAGATTACGACACTCTGATGCAAATCTGTGTAAGGAAAAGGTTTTCCAGTTTCTTACATAATTTGTTTGAAAAAGGTCATTGATGAAAACGACTTATTGAAAATTTCCAAAATGTTTTATCAACTTTTTCCTTTACAAAATACTCAGTCAATATATGTACGAATAAGCTTTGTAATAAGAATATCCTTTGTAAGATACACCACAACATCTTGTAGAACTCTTCAGTAATAACTTTTTTGAAAGCGCAATAGAATAAATATCTGAATAGCAAGAAGCAAGACAAGTCTCTGTAACTAAAGTATTTTTTTTTTCCTCTAAAATCTCTTGCAGGCACTTGCGGATGCTAAAACAAGCCCCTTCTCATAATGGTAGCATAAAGTTGTTGGAATCATCTTGCATTTATCTTCCTGCGTTATCAGCCCTTCTCCAAATTAAGGAGAACCAGCAACCCAACCTCACTGATACTGTTCCTCGACCTGCCGCTCTTTCTTATTTTTTCCCCAAACCTCCACCCCTACTGGTCTTGCAAGCCTATTCCTGTCACAAATATCCCTTACCGCTAATCAACTCGTGGCCCTTGACTCTTGAAAATTTAGAAGAAATTAACCTCCATCTTGGATATATAATATTATACTTAATCCTTCTTACGATACTTGTGACTAGCTTCACAATAAAAATTGGTTGAATCATTCATTTACATGTTGGGGTCTTTCACTCATCATTTCATAGCTGCACTTTTGCTTTTTCATGTTCTTTTATCATTATTAGTTTTTTTTTTTTGAAAAGAAAATCTATTAAGGCTCTCTTGTTATGTTTGGAAGTGCATTTTGATCTTGATCCAAAGTTCTTGTGCATAGGTTGTTGATGGGAAGCTTTCACAAACTTGCTATCTCATGGCACTTGATTCTTGTTACAGACGCTATTGTAGTAAGTAAGTTGGGACTGAATTTGTAAGAGTTCTTTGCTTTCATGTTTTTTTTTTTTTTTTTTTTTTTTATCCAAGCTTCATTGGCTTTCATAGGTTTGAGAAATTGGAGGGAAAACAATTTTCAATTTCTGATGCAGATTATTTTGCTTTTCATTCTCCATACAACAAGGTAGGACATTATTTTTAGTAAATTATTTCTCTATTTCTTTAAATCAACTGCCAATTTTCCACTATGGCACTATCTATTAGAAAGTATGTCTTCACCATATTTTCTTCTGATCAACTTGGCTGATTTTTGAGTATATATGCATTGCATGATTCCATCATGACACTTAAGATTTTAAACATTAGTTAAATTGTGAAACAATCAGGTCAGTTTATTAATGTTATTTATTTCTTGAGCCGGTTTTGTAGCTTGTTCAGAAAAGCTTTGCTCGGCTGTACTTCAATGACTTCTTGAGGAATGCCAGGTTTTCATCCCTTCCTATATTTTTGTAGTTGGTTGTCCTCTTCCTTTAGTATGATTTCCTTGTGTATCGACAAAGAAGTTTATAATATTAATTATCACTTGAGAATCTATTTTATTTATTGATATGATGAGATTCTTATTTCTTTGGTTTTTCTTCTTAAGCAAAGCTATCAATCATAACATATGATGGGAAGGATATGATTCTCACTTCTAATAGTAGTTTAAACAAACAGCCTTACTGAACATTGGTGATGCTCCCCCCAGCTCGCTATCTTCTCAAATAAATGGGCATCATTTAGAACCTTCCCACCCATGTAGGACATTTGGCTTGCATCTAAGTGGGCCCCACAAAATGGGCTGTGGGCTACACTTTAGAAACTAGGGCCGGTATTTTTTAGACCCTCTCTCTCCATTGGTGATTATAACAGGGTATGATTAGGTCAACTAAGATCTGTTCATCTGAGCCCATGTTGTAGAGATCTGAACTGTTCAAAAGATGTGGCTTGTGTTTAAACAAATGGGATTGAGTTGGACTTTGATTAACACATTGGATCCCAATGATCAGGTGAAGGAATAGCAGTGAACGTGGAAGGGACTAGATTTGGCTAGGTTTTCCAATGATCTAAGTGGGGGCATGGATAGGAAAGTAGGGTCCAATGCGGCTTGCAGAAGGTAACGTAGGGTGAGCATAGAATTTGGGGTGCTTCTTTGTTCTATATAGTCTCTCTTGGGGTGCTTCTTTGTCTCTCTTGGAGTGGGAATGCAAAAACATACATTATCCCACCATTCATGAATTGCAGCCACTCATATCACACACCAATGAGTGTAAAGACATCATAAAAAAGTTCAATTCAATTGGAGTGGGAATCACCGTTGGATTGATCACATGTAAAAGTTAAAACACATGATTAAGTCTAATGAAATAAATTGTGTGTTTTACATGCAATCAATTCAATGGCTGCAATCTGTTAGGAGTGGAATTGGATGTGCACCATTTCATTTTTGGGGTTGGGGGGAGGGGACGGGGTGCACATGCGGTATGGGCAGGTTGGATTTATCATAATGGCTCATTGCATGGATTTTAGAAAGTGTGTGCATACTCCACTTAAGTGCGAGCTAAAAATAGGTACACACATGATGCCATTCATGGGACATCCTTGGGTGGGAGCTCCTGTAAGGCCCACACAGTACCCGTCGTCCCCCTCTCGCTGCAGTTGAGTAGACATGAAACCTAGTATGATACTCATCCTATCTGTATCAACCGTTGAATTTTATGTTGAGATTTTTTAGCACTTCACACAGTTAATCTTGGTGCATCAATATCTACGCTATGGTATTCAATTAACTTGATTTTTGGACCACCTCTTACCCATGTATGTCTGTGAATGTGAGTGCACCAGAAATATAATTCATAGGCCATGTGATAGCCTAGATTTTAATGCCTCGAGATCAGAGGCAGAGAAATGCTCAAATTTTGAATACGTATTGCCCCATGATAAATGGGTGCCTAATTTTACCCGGTGGCGTTGCAGGAAAGGAAAACAGGGGAGGGGGGTTAGTTTGTGTGAGGGATGGGATCACCAAGGTGTATATTGTATTGTTATTTGTTATTTGTTACCATGCTATTACTTATTTATGTTTTACGTCAGAATTTCTTTTGCTATTTTTTCTTTACAGTGTAGCACCAATTTTCCCCCTGTGATTCTAGCTTATCATGCATCTTCTTTTTATCAGCTCTGTTGAGAATGATGCAATAGAAAAATTGGAGCCATTTTCATCCTTGTCCGGTGATGAAAGCTACCAGAGTCGTGATCTTGAAAAGGTCAGTCTACTGTCCTAGAGATTTTGGGGTCATTTGCATTCAATATCCTTGTGGAATTTCTGGCTGATGATATATGTATGGTACTATAGGTATCGCAGCTAGTTGCAAAGAGTCTTTATGGTGCTAAGGTACAACCTTCTACTTTGATACCGAAACAAGTGGGCAACATGTACACTGCTTCACTTTATGCCGCATTTGTATCTATTCTTCACAGCAATGCTAGCACTCTGGTAAACTTCAAGATATCCATCTTCTAGTTTTGCTTTTAGACTGCAAGATAAGCTAATATAATTTGATTATTTTTGTTTATGTAGACGGGGATGTATCAACAGGATAATGCTCTTGTTTCCTTTTTGTGCTAGATTTTTCAGTTTTAGTTAATTTTGTTACTGATAAAAAGGTACTTTTGATATAATTATATTTGTTTACAGGAGGGTAAACGGGTAGTTATGTTCTCATATGGCAGCGGTCTGTCTTCGACAATGTTTTCATTTAGGTTTCAGGAGGGTCAACATCCTTTTAGCTTATCAAACATTGCTAGTGTGCTGGATGTTTCTGGAAAGCTGGAGTCAAGACATGTTGTAAGTCTCATTCCCTTATTTTTGCTTGTATAATAAAGTTTCATGTTGCTATATTTCTCTGCAGTTCATTGAACTATTTCCAAATATGTTCTTTTTTTTTTTTTTTTCTAATGTTTGTTTGCCTATCCCCTGAATATTGCTGTAAGCTAGTCATATGGACAGAATCATGAGACTATCACAAACTAACCATTATATCTGTATGCATAATTTGCCAGTGTAAATGCATTCACAAACCAAGCAAGTCCATTAATATGTTCATTTACTTGCTTATGCTAGAAGGGAAAACACTAACTGCATGGGTGACCTCATGCTATGTAGTCAACTTAGGCAAATGAATAGAGAAGGCTAGCATACTGAATCAAGGTTTTGTACTTCAAAATTATTCTAATATTTTGGCTAGATAGAGAGGTTGCAGTTGCATCTCCATATCTCGAAGCGCGTGCTCAGGGGCTGGATGTATGAAATTTTCTTAATATCAGTATCATATTGGGAAGTTGAAATAAAATGTACACCTTTAATATTTGTTGCATGGCACTGAACAGATTTAGTGGGAGTATTTTCAAATTTAACCGGAGTGTGGAGCCCCAGCTGGGACTGGGACCTGAGGAGATTGAAAAATCTCCTTGGGCCCCTCATCTTTGCAAATCGGAAAATCTCCTCGGGCCCCTCATCTCTGCAAAAAATCCGCCCCATCCCTAAACCCTATCATCTCCATCCAGGCCAAACAAGTTTAACGGATGTATAGTCCATTCGAATGGGTATAAACTGTAAACCCAGGGCACATGTGAAATTCAAAGAGATGGGGGAGGGTGTCAATATCCAGTCAGATGGAGATCAGGTCGGTCCCACCCCAGGCGAGCAACTTGAGCATATATATATATATATATATATATATATATATACACACACACACCCACACATGAAAATATTCATGTGCATCCATCCCTCACCATACTATGGTGAGGGACATATATCAACTTTTTTGGCTATAAAGTTGCCCGTCTCTCATATGGATTGCTTTACTGTCCTTTAATCTTTGAGTTTTCTGTGCAGTTTCTGCCGGAGAAATTTGTTGAAACATTGAAGCTGATGGAGCACCGTTATGGGGGGAAAGATTTTGTAACTAGCTCAGACACAAGCTTACTAGCTCCAGGGACGTTTTATCTGACCAAGGTTGATTCCATGTACCAGCGATACTATGCCCAGAAGGTTGGAGATACTGCTACATGCAGCGCTTTTTTCATCCATGATAATGGTTCACTGCTCAATGGCCACTGACTCTTGGTAAAATATGATTCGGGCACCGAGTGGCAGCGATGACTGGTGGCCTTGGTTTTTCAAATGTATTTTTTTATAAGCACATGGACATGCTTCAGAATGACTGTTAGTTGGAGCATGCTTTATTATTGCTAGCTTTTAGCTTAATGCAGGTATTCGATTTGTTTAATGAAGTCTTCATTTCCATATATTTGTATTCTTTTGCCATTTTTGTGAGAAGCACTTCTTCCCCATCCATTCCACTGATCTGCATTATCCCTTCAACTGCTGTGCAATGCATATTTCACCAGGTTCGAGGGTGAGGTGCGCAACCAATGAAATCTGTGGTAGTGTATGCTGTCGTCGTTAATGTGTTCAGGCATTCCTTTCCCTGCTATTTTATCTAAGAAAATCAGGATGTCAGGTTCCAGCTGGTAAGTGGTCAGCCTGTATACCTGGTAAGATTGGGGAGGGTTAGAATCATTTTAACCAAGTGATAGGCCACTTTGTGGATGCTACACTATGCTAGAAGTAGTGTTGCAATTGGTTCTTGTTCTTAGCAATTCGATCTTTAGAGGGTTTTCTTAGCTGTGTTGCTAAGAAGGGTACTGCTTGGAGTTTTATCCAACCTCTTTGAGAGATTTCTCCAAGTCCAGCCCTACAAATCCTTCAGTGGGCCCACCTTTGGAATCCAAACCACTCAAATTAGTGTCTTCATGTATTGGTTCTGGACTAGATTTCATTCCAGCTGAAGTTGGCCTATGCACAGATTAGTCACGTGTAAAACACATAATTGGTACAAAAAGGGAAGGAAAAAAAAAGTTGGAAATCACTTCTGCAGTCTAATGGATGCCATCCTATATTGGACTGAAATTTTTCTGGCCGTCTACACAGTTATTCAGTGATTTCTGGCGGTTTGGGTTTCAAATGCATCAGTTATGGATCTATGGGCCTGGCCTGGGGTCTGATATCAGAGAAGCCAGGTTCACTCTTCTTGCTTAAAATAGGCAATGGACCTGTGGGAGGAAGTCTTTGAACCCATCATCATAGAATATTGACCAATTAGGAATAACACGTAAAAAAAGCGAGTGTAGTAGATATGAAAATGTTGAGTTAGATGTATGGTAAAATGGATTAGAACTGAATGCATTCAAGAACATTTAGGGGTAATATCAATAAACTGGAATGACGAAATGCAATTTATGTAGCTGATCCCAAAATAGTTGGGATGAGGCATTGATGATGATGGTAGTGATGAGAAAAGTATTTCACAAAATAGCTATAACTTGTATTATTAAGTTTGCATAATTGCACACGTAATTCATATATAGTACACTTTTATTTATTTATTTATTTAATCTTTTGAATGTATGAGATGTTTTCTACAAAAGTCCTTCTGTACGCATGTAATAATAAGCATATTGTACACCAACTGGCTAACTATACTTCAACATGGGGCCTTCTTTAGCCACCTACTCTTTGTGGCCTACTATTGTACAGTGGATGGTTGGAAAAAAATGGCACTATGTGATTTACAGTTAAATAGCAATTTGATTTGATGGTGATCATACTCATTTCATGAGAGGCCTTTAAAATAGAGGAGTAAAATAATCTGGTCCAACCTTTCATTTTTCATGCTTTTGATTCAATGGTAATGATCATCCAATCAAATTTAAAATAACCCACTTCTATTTCTTGATCTTTATCCTTCTATCCACTGTAAGTTAGTTTGTTATAAGCAATTAGGAAGGAACATCCTTCCAACTTCCCACCAAGTCCTACTAGTGCCGAACAGTATCGATCTGAGTTTGAAGTGTCCTTCATTGGCCAAGTCCTAGTAGAAGCAAGCCTTTGAAGTTGGGCAGGAGAACGCGTGCACCACATTCAAATTAAAGAAACTCACGAAGGGCAATTTTTTTTTCTTTTGGGGCCCGTTTGTTAGATTTCTAGTTAAATAGTTAAAATTGAAGAAATGAATGTGAGTTTTCAAAAAAGACCATCAAATTATCTCTCCTAAATAAATCAAGGGAAGGTGTGAAATGAATACCAAGTCACCACACTGGTAATTCAAATTCTAAGAAAGTAAGAGTTGTGACTGCAGGCCTCTTCTTGTTTCTTTGCAGCTAAAAAGTCTCAAATGATCTTTGGAATTTCTACAATCCCAGCCATTTTTCCTTTTGTTGAAATTTTAGATGCTCCACTTAAGATGTAGGCTTAGGAATTATACAGAGGGGACAACTTTTGGAAAATTAACAAAAATTCCTCATGGCCTATTTTTTTACTGGACTTTTTTTTATAAGAAGTTGGTGTTTTTTTTTTTAAATGATGTGATGCCTTGTTTGCTCACATTTGAAATGCCTTATTTCTTTTGCCAGAATTCGAAATTTCAATTATATAAAATGCCTCAAATGACCTTTTAAAATTCTTGAAACTCCTTTTGTATTTAATTTTATTGAAATTTCAAATACTTCACCCAAAAGGATGATTTAGGAATTCCACCTCGTGGGAATTTTATGAATTCTTATAAAGAGATAGGCCCTAGGCTATCACTTAGGAAAATCCCGAGCTGAAGGAGTTGAACTCTACAATTCAGGCTATTCAGCCTATCAATTGAAAACTCGTGAGGTTCAAAACAAAGGCCCTTTCAAGACATACCGTATCCACAAGTTTTATCCCAATAAAAGTTGCTCCCATTATAAGATTGACTGTTTGACACAAACATAATAATAATTAATGCAACTGCCAGTACTAATCATAATTTTAATCAAATGGTGAATCTTATGCTGTGACAAACCTTTATTATATTATTTTATTATATTATTTTGAGTGGTTCCGATTTTCAATAGGAGGCCCCGCTACGAAGTTCCTCTGCTTTTAACTCTTGATTTCTCTAATAGATGACCGCACTTTGGAGCCTCATGAATTCATTTGTGAGACCTGCCTTGGAGGATCCGTAGCATCCAGATTCTATTAAAATTTAGGTCAGATTGGGATAAGCATTTGGGATTTTAGAAGATATAAAAATTGAAGGTTTTAGCTCTGTGTCTGTCTGTATCCTGTAACCCTTTTTTTAGGAGCAGAAAAACACGCCTCTTAAAGAACATCACAAAAAAGGGCAAAAATCTTAGAGTCTTCACTTCGAAGAGGAGTTGTTTCAACAAACATGGTTGAAAGAAAGGATTTGATTTAGATTCTGTACTTCAGCTAGGGCTTTTTTAGGTCTTGGATTGTAGCCATGGAAGCTTACAAGAAGTGGGTTAGAAGTAACAGGGACTATGTTCATTCCATGGAATCTTTAGCAAATGTAAGCTACAAAATCCTTCTTCATTTTCTTTCATTCTTGTCTGCTTTGAAATTCATTTGGTGTGGATTTTGCTCAGTTGGGTCGTAATTTTTTTTTTGTCCAGGGCATGACATGGCTTCTCCCCGAGCGCTTCTCTGCATCAGAAATAGGGCCAGAAGCAGGTTCTGTGAAATTTCGGTAACATTGGATTCTTGGGGTTATGTAATATTTGCTATTTTCTGCGAATTTGCTTTCTGGGTTTGTTAGTGATTGGGAATTGGATTTCTGGGTATTGAAAAAACTGGATCTTTTGATGCAGTAACGGCTTTTTTGGGTATAATCACTGCTGTAAACCAACATATCATCGATACCACACCGACCCAGACGCTGGTGAATCCTGTGGAGCAGTTGTTTCCTTGGTCTTTATGCGTTTCCACGCTCAAAGACTTGGAAACGCTGGTCGAAGTTGTCGCCCAGCATTTCTATGGTGATGATAAGAAGTGGAATTTTATCGCGGTCACAGAGGGGATCAAGTAAGCTGATGAATTACCCTTTTTTCCCATTAGAATATAGTGCTTGATATTTAAAGTACTTAGATTACTCTTCTATGTTACTTAAAATAAATATTATTCTTCTATATAAGGTTTAAGTGTGCCAGTTGGTCATTTTTTACGAACTGAACATATGTCGCCCCCTATGTTGATCCTACTTATTCATATGATGGGTCTTATTGTGGACATGATTTTCTGACATATGTGGACATAATCGCCCAACGAATTTGGGAAATTGTGATACATTTTTATTTGCAAGCTACCATTGTCCAGTATTGAAGATATTAGACATGGTCATTGTTTGTGGGGGCCTTAGATGAACAGCTTAGATTATCATAATCCGTGGATGCTGGTTGAAGGGAAAAGAGAGTAGTTAAGTTGCTTTTGTCTTGATTGGCCATAATATGATACATCTATTGTATCTAATAATTAAGTCTCTTTCATACATTTTTTTTTTAATTGTAGTTTTATCTAACGTGAGCTGCTCTGTTTGATTTGATTCAGAGCATTAGTTAGGTTAGCTTTATTCCGTGACAGTGGATACAAGATTCTCTTGCAAGGAGGAGAGGTAATGAATGCGGAAAAGGATCAGAATGCAATAGGATACAACCATGTGAGGGGGGATTTTGTGAAGCCTGGTGGACACCATGGGCATGGTTACCTGCAGGATTATCGTGGTCACAACTTGCGGAATCTGGAAGGAAGAGCACTATTTGCATTGAACAAGTTTGGGGAGAATGCTAAGATGGTCTCTGATCCCACTTGGCTGAACAGGCTCCAACATCATCATGCTCTGGCCACTGGCGCTGAGCCTCCTGGTACTAGTTAATTATGATTCAGCTTTTATGGAATTATTGGTCATGATCCTTTAGAAATTAGTAGTTTGCTGAAGCACATGATTCCAAACTCTAGGACCCATGGTTCACAGATCTAGATTGTTGTTTTGATGGGCTTGACAATGTGTGGAAGATTGCTGGAAAATCTCAGTGCTTGGAAGCTCCTGGACTTTTGATCATTCATCCACAAATAAACAGCTAATAATTAGAAAAGCTGTCCACCATTAACAGAAAAATGGTCAAAAATTAATTGGATAAGAAATTCCTACCTGTACCCTTTTAGGCATGGGCTCATTTAGACAAGTGGTTTGGATCTGCAACTCATGTGCCCTCACATGTTCATAACATGGTGCTATACCCTTTTACCTGTACAAACTATGGTGCTATAACATTTCAGATACCCATGACTTTATATTTTATCTTACTGTATCATGTGGCATTGGTGAAATACTTTTGACTTTTTTTTTTTGGTAAATGTTTTCCCACAATTCATTTTTTTCATGAGAAACTGAAATATTGTATATAAGAGAAATAATGTACATATTTGGGCACCCCATCAACTTGATGGACAAGCCTCAACATTATACACAAGGGTAGTGCATAAAAAATAACCATGCTGTTAGCAATGATGATGTTATTATAAATCAGCTCACAGTTTGCCCATTTGTCTTTCAACAAGATCTTCTGTCAGAGTGCGAAGCACATTCAAAATTGCAGATTTTTCTAGTGTTTTGATATCATTTGGAATATAGAAAAATGAAAAATGGCAAGGGACATTTCCCCATGCAGTAGCTTCCTTAAATTGCCTTCAACTAAGCATTTGTCCATGAAGAAGAGACATTATTCATATCCCTGCCAAGTGGCCAAAATCTCCACTCGACTCATGTCACTATTATTGGTCTGCCCTGATATGGCAACAGTATGTCTGTCTTTTTATTTTTAAATTCTCCACATATATCAGAAGTACCTGGCTTACCGATGGAACTATCATCCATGTTCAATTTACAACCTTCCTTTATGTTTTGTGTGTGTGTGCGGGGTGCCCTCCGATCTTTATGTAAGTTGGATGTCATAATCTTGCAGAATCTCTTAGCTTGAAGGCCCCATTTGAATGGTGAGGCTTTAATTCTAGCTGTGATGGAGGAGCAAGGGGACCTATATTAAATTATTCTTTTGTTTCTCTATTTCTACACTTGCAATGGTATTGCAAGTGGTAGCATTTTCTATAATATTGATCGCTACCCAAGTGCAGGTTCGTCATGATGTAGTAATAAAGCTCGGTGAGTCCGAGGTCGAATGGTAGTAGCTTCGCACTTGACCTAGCCTAATTAGAAATCTAATTGTAGCCTAAATCAAAACCATACAACCAACAATGAATAATCTGAAAATTAATTGCAGAATTACATCCAATTAGAAAGATCCTAGTCTAAAAATCTTAATACTAAAAATCCTAGTCTAGAAAAATAAGCTGCAACCAAAATAAACTGAATTAAAACAAACAATTGCTGAAAATAAAAATGAAAACCAGAAATAAAAAGAATGCGAATAACAATAAAAGCTTCCGGGGCCTAGATATCTATTTTCCTCGTAGTGAACGTTGATTCTAGGCATGCCATATATTTAAGTCGAATATAAGACATTGTAGAATTTATAGCATTAAGCAACTATCACCAAAACCATTCTATTACATTACAATTGCTAAATAAATCTGATTTTAGTTCTACCTATGCAGAAGACCAATAAAATTACAGAAAATATCACCATTTCCCCCAGAAGAAAAATCCTAGCCTTCCACGCTCTTTTATCTTCAACATCTCTATGTCGAACACGTCACTGATCTTCATAAAGTGAGAAGAACGAAGAGGCCAATGGATGAAGGGGGGAAAGATATGTGAGTGGAGAAAAGAGGCGGAAGTGGTGAGGCTTGGAAGAGATAATAATAACAACAGTGGATGGCTAGTCTTGGACATCCAAGAGTGCCTGGATGCTCTTGACTTGGCGTTGAATGGAGTTGGTCCGGCCTCGGGGACGTCCAAGACATGTGATATTTATAATTTTTGGAATTTGAGTTTGGCTTGGAGAGAAATAAAAAGAAAAAGAGGAAAGGAAAAGAGAGAAAAGAGGGAATTAGAAAGTGCAATCTCTTGTTTCACGCCCAAGGTGGGCCCCACAAGGTGTTCTTTTTCTTTAATCTTCTATCCTCTTCAATTCTCAAATTTCTCCTCTTAGAATTTCCTTCTTGCGGGCCCCAGATTTCTGAATTCTCTGTAAAAAAAAGTAAGAAAATTAATTAAAAAGAATAATTCTCATGTAGTAAACTATCATGCTATGCATAGAACCCAATTCAACATGTATAAACTGAAGTGCAGATACCACATTGCTGAGAATTTTATGTACTTCGCACTGGTGCAAAGAAATTACATGAGTTTATGTGTGAATTAAAAGTTATTCAAGAGGATAATAGGATAATTCAAAAGAATAATTTCAATAAAAACATGCAATTTTAAAGATTTAAACCAAATTTCACATGAAAACCACTTTGAATTTGAACACCATGATGCATGATTTTATGAAATTCAATGAATTTATACTAAATAATACCATTATTCTACATGAAATAATGAAAATAAAATGCAATTTTATGGACTTATCAAATATTTATCCCTTTTGGATGAACCTGGCACAGGCCATCCATGAGTAACCCAAATGTTTCCAACACCCAAATGTAGGAAAACGAAACGTTTAGGGACAAGACCCAAATATTTTTAACAAAGTACTGTGTTTTCCTCCAATCTATGCTTTATTTCCAATTGCTTTTTTTAAAAATTCCTTGTGGCTGAATCATTACTTTTGTATTATTTTATTTTATTGAATGGTTGAATCATTACATTTGTACCTGGCCTCTTACTTTTAATTGTTAATTATGGAAGATATATAAATTTTTATTTTTAATACAGATGGTTTGTTAATTTCTGCATGCCACATTTACAATCTGCACAAGCTGATGTACTTAGGTTCTTCTTGTTGCAGCTTCGATGATTGAAAAACCAACCCTTTCTACCATTTGGTCCAAAAAGGGTCTCCCTGGTGGCTTATTTGTTGTAGCGGAGGTGCTTTTTATCATGAGACCACTGATCTATGTTCTATTCATAAGAAAATATGGATTGCGTTCATGGATACCTTGGCTAATTTCATTGACTGTGGACCTCACTGGATATGGCTTTCTTTCACATATTACTAATCTGGGTCATAGTAGCAGGAAAAACTCCATTGTTCTTTCCACAGCTGAGAAAGATGAGGTGGCTTCCTTAAGTTTATCTTCATAGTTCTTTCTTTACTGCACTCTCTGATTAAATTCAGTTTTTTTTTTTTCGTTAAACATACTTCAGTGGATCTCATCACGTTTTAGGTTGCATTTGGCTCCCTGCCATTATGGGGAGTTGCAGAAGTCCTTTTCCAAATATTTATAATATTTTGATAATTTACTTACTGTAGAAGTCTTATAAGTAGACAAGATTTCCTTGTCTCTTAAATGTCAAGTATCCCATTACCAATAAAAAATAAAAAATAAAAAACAAGGGATCCAACTGCTGCTGTTTAAGTTCTAACAAGTAGATCTGGCTCTGGGGCTTAGTAGTTATATGCTTGATACAGGTAAGAAGGAGAAAGCTACTGTGGGTGTTTTACCTAATGAGAGATCCATTTTTTAACAAGTATTCTAGGTAATTTTATGCTTGCTTTATTTCTATTTGAGTTTATGCTATACTTTGTTCTCTTCTCAGCTTACATATGGCTTTTCAGGCATCGCCTTGAACATGCCGAGAAACTTTTGAGCCCTGTCCCAATTGTTGGGTTTATTACTGGTATGCTAGGCATTCATTTTCTTGTTTGGATTATCCTTACCAAATTATTCTGATTTTCATGCCATATGCTACTATGATTAGAACTAGTTGCAAAAAAGGAGAGAAAATATATAAAGGAAACATCATATTTCTTCTATGCATGCAGCTAAACTGGTCGAGCTTCTTATTGGAGCGCAAACGCGTTACACTTACACATCAGCATCATAAAGAATGTGAGCTCAAACTCAATGCTATCACAACTCAGCGTCTTTTGGAAGAGTTTATGAGCTTTGGATCGGAACTATGCATTTTTTTATTGTCCAGTAAGGCACATTTCTGGAGCGTAAGTCCCTAATTGTGGGAGGGGAATTCCATGATTGTTGCTATATGAAAAAGAAATCCATGAGGAGGGAATTGTCATCTCATCCTCCAAATATTGTCATATTCGCCATTCAGAAATGTAGCCATCGAGGTTCATTGGAAATGTAGCTGATTCAGCTCTTTAATTCTTAGATTGCTCATTTGTAGTTTTCTGTAACTTATGTTATAATTGATTTGTAGTATCCTCTTTGTTGTTCATATGGTCAGATCCTGCTAATTTGCTAGGCAGGCTTGAACTGTGAATTAGGAAGGCACCAGTGAACAAGAAAACATCAATGCAGTTGGAAGTGAGCGAGCACATAATATTGGCTAGTTTATAAGTTTTGTCTGGTACATAAATATATCATGTTCATTTCTTTGGAGGCATCCAGTAATTATATGAAGCTCCTGAGCTTTCAAGGTATTCTTCAAAATTCAAGCTTGTTAGGGAGATATTTGTCAGTAATTATATGAAATTTGACACTCAGGTGTAACTGCCTTCTCAGAAAGGTTGATGCACTTTGGTGATGTTGACACCTTGACATTAGCATATGATTTTTCTTTGCAAACAGGTGAAAGCATCTATGGATTAAAGTAGTTGCAATGTAAAATGGCCAAGATGAAACAAAATCTTTCTAGGTTTATCTCATGCTGACATGAATATAAAAATATGGAAATGGTGGAGTAAACACTCTTAAAATCTTATAAATACCTAGCTGCCTAATTGTCTGCAGTTATCAAACCAATATGGGCCCAACTTTGGTAGTGCACACTTGAGAAGGGCCTGGCATGCTGTTATGCTGATGTGTAATGTTTCCTCTCCTCTTCTTGGCTGCTTGTGTTAGGCATGTGGGGCTACAGTGGTTATTGATCGCTCATGGCTTATTTAACATATACAATTCTTTGATTCCTGGTTATTGTTTAGGCTTTTGGCACATGATCATATGCATTTATTTGCATCTTTGCTGCAATGCAATGCTTAACATCCTGTTTCTTAGTAATGGTTTCGGCTTTTAGCACTTTTATTTATTTTTTTTTTTTTACCAAGAAGCTTTTAGCACTTGTTGACATGCATTTGCATTCATTTCTTGAGTGGCTGCTATCTATGACATGCAGTTCCTACTGACCATGTCAATCAATCTGGAAGAATATGCATTGTGCATTGCACTGGAATTTGGAGTGTTACCCATTTGAAACCTACTGACATGCATGATTTGCTGTAATTTTTTTGGTTCTGTTTGGATCTTTGGAACTCAATTGCCCTGCACTCAAGTAACCATTAAGTGTAATTACATGTGACTGCAGTTGGTTATGGCAAGGCAAAGCTACTGACATTGAAACACATGATTCTTCATTTTTGTGGTACACTTGGTTTACCAAGATCCAAGCAGGCCCTTAAGTGTCCAAGTTTATCCATATCTGCAGTAATTTGTCTGCAATGCGGAGAATACTGCCCATGCGCCCCAAGTTATGATAGATATGCATTGGTTGAGATTGTTTCCTTTGTGTTGTTGCAGAGTTATCCATAGTAATGGCTTACCTGGGGATCAATTCCTGGGCAAGCCGCATGTCTGTGAAAGGTGCCATCACCATTCAACCATGAGTGTTGGGCTTCAAGCTGGTTTCTGATGTTTGAAATATGCATCTTAACCATCTTTGATTCCTGGTTATTGTTTAGGCTTTTGGCACATGATCATATGCATTTATTTGCATCTTTGCTGCAATACAATGCTTTACATCCTGTTTCTTAGTAATGGTTTCGGCTTTTAGCGCTTTTTTTTTTATTTTACTAAAAGGCTTTTAGCACTTGTTGACATGCATTTGCATTCATTTCTTGAGTGGCTGCTATGTATGACATGCAGTTCCTACTGACCATGTCAATCAATCTGGAAGAATATGCATCCTGCATTGCACTGAAATTTGGAGTGTTATCCATCTGACACCCACTGACATGCATGATTTGCTGTAATTTTTTATTACTTCTGTTTGGATCTTTGGAACTCAATTGCCCTGCACTCAGGATACCATTAAGTGTAATTACCTGTGACTGCAGTTGGTTATGGCAAGGCAAAGCTACTGACATTGGAACACATGATTCTTCATTTTTGTGTAAACCGAGTTACCTACACTTGGTTTACCAAGATCCAAGCAGGCCCTTAAGCATCCGAGTTTATCCATGTCTGCAGTAGTTTGTCCACAATGCGGAGAATACTGCCTGTGATAGATATGCATTGGTTGAGATTGTTTCCTTTGTGTTGATGCAGAGTTATTAACAGTAATGGCCTGGCCTGTGGAGCCTGCCTCATTCACCTACCACTACCACCAACATAAAATGCCTGTCACTCCAATTTAACCCTCTTTTGACTTACATTCATCATGGATTGATCACACAAAAAACAGAGACATGCACTTCATTTAAGGGCTAAAAGTTCCTCTAGGGCAGGCTAATACCCTTTCCAGCCCCCTTCACCAGGATTGGTATGCATACATGATGTGGAAAAGTCCTCATATCTATTTTTGGAAGCAAATAATTTATTGACATAAGATTCCAAGATTGATATATTTGAAGATTAAAACAATGACAGTGTGGTGGTGATGGAGCTTTCAATGATATGCTACAGAGAGTTTTGGTAGACATTAACATTTCATTCAACAAATGTAGTTGTATTAAGTTGAGAAGCAGTTTACACTTTGTAATTATAGATATGCCTTGGTACATCATCCTCATCATCAGTCACATGATCTTAATCCTCTATTTCGGATTGGCTTTGTGTGTTTCTTCTTTTCCAATTTTAATCTAATTAAAGCCATGCTCTTGTTTTATTACTTCTGTCAGCGTCTATTGGTCTCTCCCCTTCTCAAGTTCCTTGAATTTTTTACCCTTCTATATCATGAACTTTCTTAATATAACTTACAATCAACCTTGAGTGCTTTCCAATTAAGACACTGAAGTGGGAATTGACAGTTCTCAAGGTCTACTGTGTTTCATCATTCATGTAATGTGTGTACACCACTTCACCTGTCAGCTTTATTTCTTGGGAGGTGCCATTTTTGGGCAGTAGTGGGGCCTAAGTTGGACAATGTAAGTCATGGGGAAGTTTCCATATTGGATTGATATTTCTAATTAAGAGATAACTTTGGTATTAAGGAAACTATTAATCTATTGGGCTGGCTGAGATGGGCCGTGAAAAGCTTGTCCAAATCTAGAAAATTTAGTTATGGGCCTAGTTTTAAGGTCTTTATCCAGCCCACATGCTGTAAATTATGAAATGTTAAATGCCCCTACGGCTTTAATTTGGAACTAGTCTGTTCTTATAAGTACACAAATGTACATGCTTGGTTCATTTAACTATCAAGTCAGACAACAGGCCCAGGTACACACCACGGGCTTAAAAACATAGCTCGAGTCAAGCCCAATGTTGGCGAGACGTGGGTTGTGGTCGGCCTTGCCCCGCTCATGAGGACCCTATTGGGCGGTAAGCCCGCATTTTGCGATATCATCCTAGCTCCTATCTGGCATGGCCCACATGATGATCATCTGGAATTTACCAGGTTGTGCCACAGTGGGCTTTGATTAAAGGCCCAATTTCAGTGGGAAGAGTAACTAGCAGTTTACAAATGGGTGGTTCTTTTGCACAGGTAGCCAGCTCGAACCTAACCATCGGTTGTTTGTATTAGTTTTATTGTAGATAGGCAATAATAATCCATAAGAAACTAATTTTTGTGGGTCACGTGGGCCCCACAATCATGCCCCCTGTCCATGTCCCTGTCGAATAGCATTAGCATCCCAACTGGAACAATAAAAAAGGATTGCAGGAGAAACATTAAAAAACGAAGATCAAGTTTAGAGCCATGTCAACATCAATAAACCTGCTCACGAGAATTTCCTGATTGGTGTCCACCTATAAATCATCAGTGGAGGCCACCTCTGAATTTGCTAGGACCTTTTCGTTTGCATGGAATTCCTACAACTTGAATATAGAATGAAAGACCAAAAATGAATATACATAAATCCAAGGAGGTAGCTTAGTTGGCTTAAGACCACGGTTTGCTCTCGAAAGTTGATGGTTTAAAACCGGTAGGGCTGCATGGATTTTACTTAGCTCCCCCTAACCCGAAGGGATTAGTCCGACTCAAAAGGCTAGGACACTCTTTTTAAGAAAAAAAAAAAGAAAAAGAAAAAAGGAAGAATATTCAAAGATTACTATTAGATGCCCCAATTATGCCTAAGAAAGTCAAAAGAAACGTCTACATTTCCACCAAATTTTCCTTCACCCCTTGCCTCTATATCATATGATCCAAAAATACTTTAAAGTGGGCAACTTATCGTTTAACCTCGTATCTGATACTTCATTTTTAAAATATAAAAAATCCATGTCTCTATCATGTCCATGGCATACTGTTACCATGTCCATATCATATATGTGCATTTTAGCTGATATAATTCATTCATTACTTTTAATATTTCTTTAGTGGAGCTCATTTGATCTTAAATTCCTACCCATACAATTTCCTAAGTAATGTCACTCAAACAAACAAGCCATTAGAATCAATGCCCCCATGTATGGGCCCCAACAATTGATTTATAGGGAAGTCATTATAATTGCACAAAGTCTGACCGGGATTCCCAAACGAGTGAGACGGGTCAAGGAAAGGACCCAGTGGGCAGTAGTGGTGGAGGCCATATGTGGTCCAGGGCGATGGGACCGACAGCTGGCAGCCTTTCATAGAAGGCTCACAGTGGTGGCCCCACCACTAGGTCAGGCTTTTTGACCCGGTTTAAAATGTGGGGCCCACAGCCAACAAAGAAGCCCAGCTTGGACGAGTGGGGGACCACCGTTTCCAGTGCAGCGCCAGCTATTGGCCCACACCGTACTAAAGAGTACCCAGGAAAAAATTCGACGAACCGCGGTGGCGTAACTGGGCAAGTACGATGCTAGCTCTTACTTGAGCTGATCGACTGACACGTGGAATTCCTACCTGGGCGGCGACGAGTTTGCGGTCAAGATTTCAAGTCAGTTTGGTCGTTAAATTACCTAAACGTCCTTGCCTGTTGGGGACAGATTGCGGGAGGGAATGGCTAACAGAGGAAAAGGGAGCCGCAATTAACTGATTGGTGCCGTACAGTGGGGCATACTCAAAAGGCCACCACAAACAGCTGGCAGCCTTTTGTGTGGGTCCCACTGTACTGTCCAATCACGTGCATGTAATGTTTTTGGCAGGACCTTGTGGATGATGAGATCGATATCCACTTGACCCCAAGGGTCCAGATCCTGTCATTGTCCCACTCTCATAGGGAATATAAGTGTGGTGAAACTCTCCCGGGATCTAAGAGAGGGGAATTTCGAACCATTTAAAATAAATGTAAATTTTTAGTTTTAAAAGATAAGGTAGGAATGTAATTAAAAATGATATTATTGCTCACAGTATTAATTTTGTCGTAAATTTTACAATTTCTAGTTTAAATGTAAAATTTGAAAACATCTCATTGAGGGGAGGACCGACCGATGACATTCATTTTTAGTAGTTTGGATTTTTAATAGGTGTGCTTAAAATAGAGACCAACTACCCTACTCATAGGATGCATGAGTGAAATGCAGGTTGGGACTCATGAAATTTTGACCAAGACCATAGGGTAGTCATTCGCTTGGGCCTGGGCCAGCTTAAGGGTCTGGATTTGGGCTCTTCATAGGATGCATGGGTGACATGCACATTAGGACTCATGAAATTTTGACCAAGACCACCTGTGCCTGACTTTCAAGCTTCTGGGCTGATCGGGGACTAAATCTTAGGGTTGATTACCTAATTAAATCGGGTTGGACAATGCTTTGGACAAGCCTAAATAGGCCCATAACAACTCTCGTCATGGCCACGCCATCCTGGGCCTGGCTGGGTCATTGGGCTAGACTTGTGTTTCTTTTAGTCCCATTGGCTGGATTTTGTTTTAATTGCCAAAAGGCATTGAGCGGACTATCAAATCTCAGTCTGATTAATAAAAAGAAAATGGCACCTTACCCCGGTGATATGGTATGATGGTTCTGACCCGGCTGCATATTGCCTGAATCTTGGGCATGCCACCTTCTGTCACGGGCCCCTTACATCAGCCGAGGTCTCCTTCCCTCATCCAAGGGCCCTTCCATTGATGTGGGTTGGATGGGTCCCCGCCCCTTAGTGCGGGTACTCAGAAAAAAAAAAAAAAAAATCAATAGTAAAAGGGAAGTAGAATTTGCAAACGACCAGGCAAAGGTCTGGCTTAAGGAAGGAGGACATGATCGCTTCTATCAGACCTTGTAACTAAACCTGAATGGAATGGGATGACTGTATGAGCTCTGACCTGACCTAACCTGGCCCATGATTGTTCCTTTGACCTTTCTATTGGTTCTTTTGGAATCTCATAATGATGGGTAAAGGTCAAAATAAGTGGGGCCCAGCCAAGTTTAATCCAGCTGGAGCTCTGCTCCTGTTAGAGTTGGGTTTCTGATTTCTTTCAGGTTCTGGGAAGGTTCATGTTTTGGCGTTTTGACCCACTACAGCCACCTTTAGGACAATTTTATCTATTTCCTGTAGAGTATGAGAAGAGGACATATGAGAGAGCTCAAGTGGTGGGTCATGAGTTTAAATCATCTTAAGTAAGAGAAAAGAAAATTGGATTTTTTTTATAATACTTTAAAATAAAAAACTATTATCAAACTGAACCCAACAGCCAGGTTCAGTTCATTTACCAAAAAAGAACAGCCAGGTTGGGTATTGCAAATGATAAACCTCTCACAGGTTGAGTCGAATATGATATGGGGCAAGTGTGAGTCATGAATCATGATAGGTTTGGCTTTAGTGTGGTCGGTACCAAACTCGACCTAGTACCTAGGGGGTTGTGAGGGTAATTAGCTAATTTATAGGGAATGTGGGGGATGGAAAGATATAGATCTTATGCTACCCACTTGTATGTAAAATTTTAAATCAGTTCAATCATCTAAACCGTTTAACCTGAACAGTTAGATCCTATTGGGGTTGCTGCTCTAGTTGGTGTTGGATGTTTTCTCTTTGGGTGAGGGTGTGTTGGGTATAAGGCTTTTATACAATCCCTCTTTTGTTTTGGGTTCTTTTTGTTTGGCTCATTTGTTTTTTTAATATAAATTTTGGTTACAGATCAAAAAAATTGTAAATAGTTTTAGAATGCATTATATATAATAATCGGTGCGAAAAAAAGGGATCTGTGATTTGCGATAGTGTGTGGTGGGGTTTGATTGATCAGAAAGGGCCCTAGATAATCCTCATTGATTGTCTCGTCTTGCATGGTGTGAGACATCTGCACCTAAATAAAGTGCTATGACCTGAATAAAATGATATACACGCAGGGGCACACCCAAGTTCAAGGGTCTGGCAGTTGAAGCCCCTACCCAGGCCTGAAAAATGGTTTAAGATTCTTAAGAACCCTGCAGATTCTGAACATTAATATGTTTTGTTTTTTTTGTTTATATATATATATATATATATTTGCTCATTTTCCTAATATTTTTTTTACATAGAGCCCTCAGAGGATTTTGTGGGTGTGCCCCCTGCAAACGCACAGAACTCATGGAACCTAGCTGAGCTATAAATGGGCTAGGTTGGGTTCACACCTAATCTGGCTTGAGTGAATAAGATCACTAAAGTCCCGTCATCCACTTTCTGAGTTGTGTCCCACACTTGCAATACTAAAAAGTGGATCATGATGCCAAAAGGCCGAAAATTCTATTTGCAAGGATCCACTAGGTCGAATAAATTGGAAAACACTCACCGAGCTCATAAGCGCGCCTCCACCCCCCGTCAGTTATCAATCGATTAATCCAGGGTTTCTTATCCATCCAAATGGACTGTACCGTAGGATATGTATATAGGCAATCATCAAAGGTGAGAGCCATGTATTATACAAGATCTAGATTACCTGACAACCAAACCGGTCAGAAAGATCAACCATATATTCGTGGGTCCACAATTGGAAAGACCTTGATTGAAAGATGGTAGTTTAATAGCATACACATGCATAAAGAGCACTCCACGTACTCTATTATAGAAGTTTGGAGTTCTCTTGATTGTGGCCCAGTTAGTAAAATCAAGAATATTCAAAATGAATGCCGCCCTTGCATACACTTAAGTAAAACTTTTACCCCAAAATGAGTTAGACTGATCCTCCTATTGATCACATGTGAAACAAATGATCGGGTGTTTTACACATGAGGATGTTCCATCTGTTTCAGCTTTCACTTGTGATAAACTGATAATGGGGCCTGCTCCTTTGAGAGTGATATTTTTTTCTGAGCAAATATGAAAAGCTACATTTAATTGAGTGGTTTAAATTTTGATCAGAGCATGTTTATTTCATCTAACTGAGTTTATCATATTATTAAGACTTGTGTATTTCTATAAGTAGTTAAAAATGAAAAAAAATAAATAAATAAATATATGACCACCGGAAATGACCATCAAATAACTTTTCCTTTTCATTAAAACTAGCAAAGCAGGGTTGTGCTGAGCCCGGTCCTAATAGAAAAGTATACAAGTGGTTACTTTAGAAATGATATTTCCTTCATGTATTTCAATAAAGAAATAAAAGTTATTTTAAATCAATTACAGATTTCATCCTTTTTTACGAAACCATAAGAATCATTCAATGACACCATTATATTTTCGAATATTTTCTAGTTTTTATCTTATAAACTTTATATATGATAAAACTGAACAGTAGCAATCAAAATGGATTTAAAAAAAAAAACCTCCGCTCTAATATATAATAACCATTTGACATGAGGTCCGATGAAATTCAAAATTAAAAAATAACCATCAAAATTCAATTGAAAAAACCATCAACTATTTCATGAAACTTGAATAAGAGAAGATGGAAAATAAATACCAGGCAAGCCATTGTAATTTATATAGTAATTCAAATTCTAGAAAAATTAAATTAATTGCTATCTTATATCCTAACAAGGACCTTCACAGTTCACCCCCACCTTTTTAATAACTTTTCACTGGAACTTATTTGACTATAAATTCATCTTTATCGACTATAAATTCATATTTATCAACTATATATCTATCATCTATTATGCATTCTATACAACCTAACAAGCCCTAAAATGACACTTCCAACCTCTTTAATAACATTTTGCTGGAACTTATTTGACTATAAATTCATCTTTTATCGACTATAAATTCATATTTATCAACTATATATCAATCATCTATTATGCATTCTATACAACCTAACAAGCCCTAAAATGGCACTTCCAAAAGGAGCCTTCTGTACCCCAACTCTCCAAATATATATAGAGTATGAAGCTTGGCATGGCGGGGATAGGCTCCAAGACCATACGAAGTAGACAGGCTTCTTCCTGTAGGCCTTCTTTCTTTTATATTTAACCTCTCTCTCTCTCTCTCTCTCTCTCTCTCTCTCTCTCTCTCTCTCTCCTATTTCTACCCTCCTTCTCACACAACACCAACTTTTCTCCTCTCTCTTCAATAGTCTTCCACCTTCAAAAAAACCAAACATCTCTCTCTCTCTCTCTCTCTCTCTCTAGATATGGAGGAAGAAGGCAAGAGCAGCAGTAGCAGTGAAGAAGGACTCTCTTCTTCTCCACTTCCAACATCTACCCAACAAACCCAACAGCCCCAGCCTCCTCCTCCTCAACCTTCATCCATATCGACCCAACAGACGGCGGCCCAGCAACTGATCTGCATGAAGACGGAAACAGCGGTCGACGACCGTCGAGTACAGTACGTCCCCATGAAGAACCCCCTCGTCCAAAGAAGATCCTCCAAGGACAGACACACCAAAGTAGAAGGTCGGGGACGCAGGATTCGTATGCCGGCCGCCTGCGCAGCCAGAGTTTTCCAGCTGACTCGAGAACTCGGCCACAAGTCCGACGGCGAGACGATCCGGTGGCTGCTGGAACACGCAGAGCCGTCCATCGTAGCCGCCACCGGGACCGGCACCATCCCGGCCATCGCCACGACCATCGACGGCACGCTCAAGATCCCAACTCAATCTCCTTCTCTCACAGTCGAAGAAGGAGAAGATTCAAAGAACAAGAGAAAGAGAGCGACAGCTGCAGCAGCAGCAGCAGCGACAGTCGAAAAGGCCTCCATGTCTTCTGGTTTCGCTCCCATCGCACCCGTTGGTGTGGGGCCCACCAACCCCATCATGGCAACACAGACGGTCTGGATGATCCCCCCTTATTCAGGAATTGGTGGGCCATCGAACCAGGTCTGGACCTTTCCGGCTCAAGCGACCCCACTTTTCAATCTCTCTGGTCGGCCAATTTCTACTGTGTTTTCAGCTGTTCCCGGTTTGAATCTTGCTTCTGCTGTTGAAATCCAAGCTCTACCTTCTTCTTCCTCTTCTGCATCTTCTTCTAAGCAGGAGTTGCAGCTGATGGGCAGCTTTGCAACAGAGTAAGTCAAGGCCCTGATCCAGAACTAATCTGGGGTGGGATTGATTTGATTCAACGGCTGAGATCTTCTCTTTTGTTGTTCTTTATAAATTTCTTCTTGATCTACTTTTAATGTAATTTTTGTAATAGTTATCTGGGTCGCGTAGGGTTGGGTTTTGATGTGGGCCCCCAGAAGTTGTCGGGAGGTGAGTGGGTCAACAGCTAAGGCACTTCGCAGGCCGTGCAACGTGGGCCAGGGTATGTCTGCTGTATGATGGAAGGTGTGGGCCCGAGAGGGGCCCCACATCAGCATCGGTTACATCAAGGGGTGGTCGTGGTGGGCCCATTTCTCGACGCAACATGGGCCCACGTGGAGAGCCTGCGAATGATATGTGGGAGGGGTGACGTGGCTGGTAGGAGTATGCGTTGTAGGATCCTTTTCCAGGCGAGGGGAGTGGATGGAGAGAGATGGGGCCATGGGATGACTGCTTTCTACTTTTATGTAGGGGTGATTTGGGAAAAGTGAAAAGTTTCTAGCTAGTTTATTATTATTATTATTATTATTATTATTATTTTATGTTCAAATGTTTTTGCTATGCTGGGCTAATGGTTTTGAGTGATAATTTAACATTATCACATGCTTATCCGGGGATCAATTTTTGGGCAAGCCGCATGTCTTTGAAAGGTGCCATCACTATTCAACCATGAGTGTTGGGCTTCAAGCTAGTTTGTGATGTTCATGAGATGGTAAAAGATGATGACGATGATTTAATTCATTGTATTTTTTCAAGTTTGGCTCTTTATATGTTTATCAATTTACGATATTGCAATTTTCTTAGCTATTGATGGATTATGTTTTAGTTTTGCCTCTAACTACAAAAAACTAGATTTTTAGTAGCGGGCAAAACCGCTTTTAGCGCCTTTTTCTGGCAAAAAAATTTTCCTGCTACAAAAAAGTGTAATAATTCTTTGAAAATTGACTGTGTAAGAGTTTTAGGGTCTTTTAGCGGCAAAAAACATTAACCACTGAAAAAAATACCTTTAGTGACGGAAAAAAATTGCCACTAAAGGCCTTTCTTTTCTAGCACTAAAAGTCTCCTTTTTTTTCTTTTTCTTTTTTTTTTGGTAGCCACTTGAGAGTTGGTAGAGTGGCATAAAGTATGGATTTGCTCCCTAAGTTTTATGTGCGAAACCACACTAGATTTACCTAGTGTGCACTTATATGAGTTTTGCACGCACCACCCACGAGATTAGTCCTATTGAGTCAAAGACCTTAGGAATACCTAAATCATTAAAAAAAAAAAAAAAGTTACCTCTATGAGGTGATGATTAAATAGTATGTGCTCCATCTTTAGCCGTAGCGCAATTGTTTAAAAACGGTAAATAAAGAAAAAAGAATGGACTCAATATATTTGTTAGGTATTGACTTTCTAGGCATTCATAGTAATGTCAGCCAACCCAAAGATAATAATTGAAAGATATATGGTGGAGATGTAAGTGATATACTACTTTCCTAGAAATTGATTTTTGAGAATTTTACGGGAAAAATCCCGGAATTTGGACATACCTCGGAAAGGGTCCTCAAATATGGTATTGTACTAACGAGGTCCATCAGGCCTTATTTCATTTTTTTTTTTTTTTAACTTTCATATGAGTGACGCTAGCGTCACTCATGTCTGACGAGAGAAACGCTAGCGTCGCTCATCTGGGCATTTCCTATGAGTGCAAAAGTGCATTATTCGAAACGCAGGCAAACATGATTGTAATTAAGTGAAAAATAGCAGATTATAAGTTCATAATATGGTCCTCGAAAGCCCCAAATATCAGCCAAAAAAACCCTCGAGAAGTGGTCTAAAAAGTGCCATAAACAGGGGTACTCAATAAGATGTCTGAAGATTTTATTAACCAAGTTGAAAAAGTGCACAGTTTGAAACGCAAGCAAACGTGATTGTAATTAAGTGAAAAATAGAAGATTATAAATTCATAATATGGTCTTCTAAAGCACCAAATATCAACCAAAAACACCCTTAGGAAGTTGGCTAAAAAATGTCCTAAACAGGGGTACTCAACAAGGCGTCTGCAGATTTTTTTAACCAAGTTGCAAAAGTGCACGGTTTGAAACGCGGGCGAACGTGATTGTAATTAAGTTTAAAATAGAAGATTATAAGTTTATAATATGGTCTTCGAAAGACCCAAATCTCAGCCAAAAAAACCCTCGGGAATTCGGCTAAAAAATGTCCTAAACAGGGGTACTCAGCAAGGTGTCTGACGAGTGACGCTAGCGTTGCTCATGGTGACGCTATCGTCACTCAGAAAAAAGTATAAAAAAATAAAAAAATCCAGCGGGAAGACCTCATTAGTAATATACAATATTTGGGGACCCTTTCCGAGGAATGTACAAATTTTGAAACTTTTCACATAAAATCCTCTTGATTTTTCTACTGAGTAGTGGCTGGATAGTCCCTTCCTATCATAGAGGACATTGTTTAGTGATAAGTTGCAAATCTTTACCTTTTTTCCTCACTCTTTCTTTTTTCTTAGTGAACAGCATTTATATATAAAATGACAATAGAAGGCCTATATGTGACTACATAGGAATTATAAAACTTTTATTTCTAAACATAGTAATTAAAATGGTAGTAACAAATGTGTATTTCCGACAGTGGCCATCAAATTATCTTTCCTTCAATGAAAAATAAATCCAAGGAGAGGTATGAAATGAATACTCAACCACCACCCTGTAAGTCAAATCTAAAGTGATGGTCGCATCTACGTAGCTACCTCATGTCCTTCAATCCTCACCTCTTTATGAACTCTTCGGTTGAATTCACTCAACCATAAATTGATATAGCTCAAAAGGAAAAGGGAAAAAAAAAAAGCATATAAACCACATCAACCATTATTAAGAAGATAGACCGGAGGGTGAATCAGGTCCATCTAATGTTGGAGTCCTTCATCATGCGACAATTTGGCCCCTTGAATTCTTCAACTTAGATCCTTTTAATAGAAAGCCATTTCTAATTAATTCAGTACCCAAAAAACAAACAGGCCCTACATGTTTTGGATGAAATTCCATTTGGATGTGAACCAGACCAAATCAAAGTCGGTCCCACAGAAAGTGAAATGAAGGTCATCCATCCACACGTGGCGTATAGAGTTGAGGAATAGGAAGATGGGGCCCACTTGGGTTTGACCTTTTGGGATGGGAAGAAGTGGTTTCTTTCATGAACCTATGGATGATTTCTAAATTAATAGCAAGTTGATTCCCTTTTAGAATTAATTTATGTTACAGTTGATCGTGAAATCTTGGGCATACTGCAACTTGACATGGATCCATGGATTTCAACACCTGAGGATCAGGATCAAACACCACTTACCTACAACTTAGACCACGGTTAATCCAACATGGGGTTGCTCATTGGACAGGACGGCCCAGGTCCACCCATGCCTGGCTGCAGTGAGCAACATTTGGACTGTGCTTTTACACTGTGGGCTGGTCCTGGATATTGTACATGCTTACAAGCCCAGCCTGGCCAGACTATTAAGCACGAAGTGGCATAAATATTCTTGCAAATGGGCCTGAGCCATAACTATCTTGACAAACGAGCTGGGATCAAACCTGAATATTAGGCTCAGGAATTAAATAAGAGTAGAGAAAAGCTGTGTCCTGGCCCAACTGGCCCATCAACAAAGTCCAACTTCAAATTCATTGGCAAATGGAATCAGCAAAAATTAACCCTCATACATATTTCAGCCCATGTCGACATTCTCTGTAATGGAATCAAAGCTGAACTTTGGTTCACCTAATATTAAATTCTGATCTTCCCCTCCCTTGATCTACGGGGTGGGCCCCACAGTGGTCCCTCGGTATAGCTGGCAGGGTTGAGACCTCTCTCTCTCTCTCTCTCTCTCTCTCTCTCTCTCTCTCTCTCTCTCTCTCTCTCATATGTTACATTAAAAAATCATTTAATTGATGTGGTGGTCCCACTTGGTCCCACATTAGATAGTGCAACACTTTCACACTCTTAACCTTCCCTTGATATGCAATTATACCCAATTTCATATTCATCCGATTATGATACATCCCACCACTTGGATGGTCATGATGTAGGCTTGAAAATGAGTATATGATTATCTGAGTATTCGAGATCTCTAGCTCCAAATAAAATGGGTCCATAACCTATTTTTAGATTCGGGAGAAATATGATTCCGAATCCAAAACCATACATATAAGATTCTGAATATTTGAATCCATAATCATATCCTAATATGTACCCATCCATATTCCAGATACATGAAGATTATATACATATATAAAAATTTATATAGTTTTTAAGATCCTACATAGTGTGATTTATAGCCATATTTGAGACTTAACTTAACTTTAAATATATATCATTTATTATTATATTTAAAAAACTATTTTTAAGGTGTGTTATTCAATTATAGAAATGTAATATAAACCTCTTTTTTAATTCAAACCCGTTTTTGAAGTTGAAGAACCAGATACCAAAAAATGGGTCTGAATCCGACATCATTCCGACCCTCTTTCATCCCTATCAAGATGCTCCTGAACCTTTTTTAAAGCTTTCGACCCTGCCATCATGTCTCATTGCCTTGCCATTGCGTGCCATCGGCTATGAGCGCGCGTGTATGCAGATGGGTCAATGGTATAGCACTAGCCCAATTCATGGTCAGACCTGGCCCAATCTATCACAAGTGGCATGTCAAAAAAAAAAGAAAAACCTGTTATGGATGTATTTCTCAAACCCTAGGTCATTTGTTTGTAGTATGTAGATAGGTAAATGATTTACATGCATAAAGATTGTACATCATCGCATTTGTTTGTGATCAATCATGCGAGTGATATGTCAGATGAGGTGTAAAAATGGTGTTTCACACTCAAAAGATGCAAAAGTGATTTACACCCCTCTTGCAAAAAAAAAGGCACTGAGTAGAATACTTACATGGTAATAGCTAGGGGTGTTCATGGCTCAGGCTCGGCAGAGCTAAGAAATACACGAGCGCGGCCCGGCTTCTCAACTCTATGTCCAGGTCTGTCCCAGGCCTGGATTGGGCTATAAGGAGTTGGCTCAAGCTCGGCCCGCTGGGAAATATGTAAGCACAAGCCCAGCCCGAAATTGAGATATAATATAAATGAGAGTCAAACTGTATAGTGTTTAGTGTAGCTCAATTGGTTTGCTCTTGACCCCTTGTGTGGGAGTACCCTTGTTCAAATCCTCCTCTCTACATTTTCCTATCACCATTTATTTTAAATCAGGCTTGGCTTTGGGCTCTATCCAACTAAGTCCAAGCCTAGTACATCTATTAAGCGGGCCGGACTAAAATGTCCGAGCCCAGCTTGAGTAATAAAATAAAAGGCCCAAGCATGGACCAAATCAGGCCGGGCTCGGGCTAGCCCGATCCATGAACCCCTAGTGATAGCATTCATGTTGGGGCACATCCACCACCTTCCAAACCATTAACTTTGTTTATTGAATAAATAAACCCTAAGATATAGAATTGATTATCTTAAGTCTTTATAGATGAGTAATTGTCAAAATTTTCTAGCATATAGACCCAATTTTCTATACTTTTGTGGACCTTGAATTCATTATCCAAATCATTCAATAGTCTTGCATTAATGCAGAGTACCTGGAAGTGTAATTGTATATCTTAATTCTTCAAAGGCTTTGAAAAATTTATAAAGAAAGTCCAAATAAACCTCAAGTCATTGGATTTACTCATATACTCATGTGAAAATGGTGATTTAACGAACATGGTAATTTATTCGGCATGTGTAACGTCTGAATATATAGCACTTAACATATATAAAACTCACCTTCCCATCACATGTGTTTGCTGCAGCTAATGCCCAAAAGAAACTGGATTCTATTTGAATGCAATGTTAGCCATGCGCATTTCACCATCATACACACAGTCGACTAAGCCCCTGTTTGGCATATCTAATTTTTGCCTCTAAACCTCTATTTCTCTAAAGCTAGTAGAAGTTTTGAAATTTAAAGGTGTTTGGTAGTGATTTTAGTGTAGCTCAGTTGGGCATGTAGAAATAAGAGGCAATGCCTCTTGAAAATGTAGAGGCGGAACCCAATTTTGTTGACAAAAATGCCCCTGACGGAATTTTATTGTCAACGAAAGTCCTTTGAATAAAGCCCTTCTTTTGCAATTTTTCTCAATGTTGATATCTTTTTTTTTATAGGATTGTATTGGTGCTATAGATGGCACCCTTATGCATGTCATTATCCAACCAGAGAAACCAATTCCTTACAGAGGTAGAAAGGGGGAATGTATGCAACAAGTTATGGCAGTATGTTCGTTTGACATGCTCTTTACCTATGTGGTATGTGGATGGGAAGGTACAGCTCATGATTAACAGATTCTCTTGGATACCATTTCTGATGAAAGGCTAAAGTTTCCACATGCCCCACCTGGTAAGAAAGTATTTGTAGTTCTTTAAATCTCAACAAATGATTGCTACAACATAGTTAGACATGCCCTTTGACATTTGTATATAATGGTCTTTAGGTAAATACTACTTCGTTGATGCCAGTCACACAAACATACGGGGGTTTCTTTCTCCATTTCGAAATGTTCGATACTGGCTTCCAGATTTTCAAGGTGTTGCCATTTCTCGTACTAGAGATGGGCATTTTAATAGATTGCATTTATCTTTGAGGAATGTAATCGAGCGAAGCTTTGGAGTATTGAAAGCTCGATTCTCTATCCCCAAGCGGATGGCTCCTTACCCATTTCCTGTACAACGGAGCATCGTAGTTGCTGCAATGGCGATGCATAATTTCATTAAGAAAGAGGATATGGAGGATCGATTATTTTCACAATTTTCAGAGGATGATGCCCAAGTAGAGCGTGAAAGTGCAGTTAGGGCCAATGAACAGGTCCGAGAGGGGGGGGGGGGGGGGGGTGAATAGGACTAATTAAAATTCTTTGCCAATTAAAAATATCTCAGTCCAATTTTAATCCCAATTAGGACAAGGAACACAATGAACATATTTAAGAATATAACTTATGCGGAATATGCGTTCAATGTGTGACTGCTAAAACAATCAAAGATATAGCAATTAGTTTCATGTTAATAAGCACAAGTGTGTGTAAAACACTCTTCACAAATTCACTTGTGATTTACATCAATATAAATATAACTATGTAACCAAGGTGCTCAAGTGAATATATGTTAAAGAGTGTGTGCTGAACAGTATATGATTTACCAATATGTTCAATGTTGTTTTCGCATACAAGTGTGTGTATGTGTCAATTAAACTCAATAATGAAATAGCATCCGTATCAATCTCCACAACATATAGACATGTAAATCATGTACAAGCGATAGAGATGGAGAAATTGACACAAGAGATTTATAGTAGTTCGGTCACACAGACCTACATCCACTCTCAAGGGCCACACAGTCCCCTGGTTCCATTATAAAGAATCAAACTACACAAGTACTAATTCTACATCGATTTTGTTACTGATGTTCGATGACAAAGATCTAATCCCCTCTTTTGTTCATGAGGTTTGATCACAAAGATCTACTCCCCTCTACAATTTTTGTAGCGGTTAAATCACAAAGAAATAAGCCACTATTACAATGCTCTGAATTGAATGAAGTGAGGGAGAAGAATACTTGCCTCTTTTGACAAAATATGAAGGTTGCTACTTGCCTCTTTGATGAAGTCCGGAGGATGCTCTTCGAAGTTTGTCACCGTAAGCTTTAATGCCTCTTGTAATGCTTCCTTGATGTTGATGATGATGCTCCAATGTTGTGCTCAATCAAGGGAAGATGTCTTTGGTCTAGGGATATGGATTTTGCTTTTGATGGCTCAAGTTCTTCCCTAGATAATATGGTTTTCACACATCACACTTTCCTTGAGCAAATGAAGCTCTTAGATTTGCCAATAGAAGCTCATAGTGTGTGTGGAATGATCTATGAGAGCTCTAATATGATGCACCATGGTTAGGACATGAGCTCTCATGATCTTGAAGAGGATTTTGATGATATGGGGCCTTTTCTATTTATAAACAACCCTCAAACAGCTCTCTAACGGCTCTTGGCGACTAGCCCCCTTCAAATCCGCAGTTAGCCACCACTCTCAACGGATACTTCCAACAGTCATCAATTTCAAATTTTCTGAATGGTGGGCTAGCTGTCGGTCAGCAGGAGGTCAACCGACAATTGGCCGACTGCTGACCACCTGGTGGCCGCCCCTCTGTTTTTCAGCCAAAAACAGCTTCTGAAAAGTGACCGACTTGGTAACTGACTGAGGTCGGCTGGCCGAAATCTGGGGTCATATTTTTATCTTGAACAAGCTAAAAAATATCTTCTGAAAACCTATCAAATTAACAATTTAGCCTAGGGTTTTTAGGGTCGTCTCTTGGTTGGTTTGGGGTCCCATTTACCTGAATAGGTTGTCACTCATATAGAGGTCTTCATTGATGAATTCAAGACTTGATCTTCTACCTTCAAACTTGATCTTCCTTGTGAAACTCTGAGAGGGGAGGTCTTGGATTCTTTGACACGGAATCGACAATATAAGTGCTCATGGAAATGTGGCACTAACAGAGCATGACACTGACGTTGAGGAATCACATGAAGAAAACGCTTATACATTTGATATCACGATAGGATAGAAATGGATGCCAAGAGGAATTGAATTGCAGATGCCATTTGGAGAGATGCTTCTTCTGATGCTTGATTTTTATCATCTTATGTCATGGATTTGGTTTTTTTTTATTTTTATCATCTTATGTCATGGTTTATCTTATGTCATGCAACATGCAGTGATGGTGTGTGATGATGGAATGATGGAGATAATATATAATTGTGTTTGATGTTGTAATTTTTAAATTGTTTACGAGTTACAAGCCATATTTTGATAGAAATGGTTGTAGTTTTCAAATGATGAGAGATTATGATGCTATGATATGTGTATAGAGAGCATATTTTGATGAAAATGTGCATAAGTTAATTTTTTTACATAATGATAGAAAATACCCCTCTAAAAAAAGGCAAACCCCTTTAAAAAGAGGTAAATAGAGGGCATACCAAACAGTCTATTTGAAGTAAACCCGTTTTTTACCAAATACGTTTTTATGCTCTAACCTCTTTTTTTTTATAGCTCTATTTTCAATGGCTCTATTTGAATGATCTGTCAGAAAAAGAGTAGAGATGCCAAACAAGGCTTAGGTGTTTAAGTCTACTCCATCTCTTTTTTTCTGGTAAAGCTTCTCCCTCTTCTAAAGGCAAAAGAATTACAAATGCAGTACTGGTATGGATGTACTCCCATCTCCTACCAACCGTACTCACAAATCCAAGTCTACTAACCAACAACTTCTCCCTTCTCAATGCTGCTTGATCTTCTCATGCTTTGTTTATCATGCAAGCCAAGTACATGGAGCGCGCGGTTGATAAATAGCCTTCATTCCAAAGCAGAAACTTCCAAACATGTTCCCCTTCAGTGACTTGAAAGCATCACTTGCTCTGCATGAGATTGACAAACGGGCCCTTATGTAATATACTCACTATAAATACACTTTGTTGGTCTCTGTGAGGAACACACAGATTTCACGTAGGAGTTTGAGAGGAACTCTCCCACTTCTGCTCCACATTCTTCATACAGTACAATACATCTAAAATGGGTGTCATTGCACCAAGAATCCTTGTTTTTCCTGCTCTTTTTCTTCTTCTTCTGCTAACTGGTTCCTCTGTCCTCATCAGTGCTCGATGCTCATTTTTATGATCAAAGATGTCTTCAGGCAGATAAAATCATCTTAGAGACTCTGCGGAATGCGTCAATGTATGACCCAAAAGTCCCTGCTCGCATTCTTCGAATGTTCTTCCATGACTGCTTCATTAGGGTGGGTAGCATCACCTACCCTAAGTGATATATATATATATATATATATATGAGAGCAGCTCCCCTAAGCTCAAGCTTAGGGGAATATAAGCTCAAACGTGCGAATAATACTTGTGCTTTAAGTGTCTTCACAGCAAAAAAAAATTCGATGGCCCCGCCCTTATTTCATTTCCCCCCTTTCAATTGAAAAGCCCTAATAGAAACTGGAGTATGCACCTCTGCCTTCGTCTCTCCCTATCTAGGCAATCGAAAGTTTTCCTCTTCTCCCTTGGTCTCCAGCTCTCTCCACAGCCAGCGAGCTCTCTGCACGTCGCCTTCGTCTCTCCCTGTCCAGGCCATCAAAAGTTTTCCTCTTCTCCCTTGGTCTCCAGCTCTCTCCACAACCAGCGAGCTCTTTGCACGTCCGTCGATCAACCACGTCCAAGCCAGCACGTCCTCCATCTTTGCAGGCGATCAAAAGTTTTTTTTGTGCTGCCTTGGTCTCCAACTCTCTCCCCGTCATCGATCAGCCACGTCCGGGCCAGCATGTCCTCCATCTCTCTGGCAATCAACTGGCCTAGGTAAGTGGGTTACCATTCTTCCCCATTTCCTTTCAAAGTTGTTTTCTTGTTTTTCCCATTTCACCCATTTCATTTGAAATCTGTTTGTTTTTTTTCTTTTCTTTTTTTAAAATCTGATTTCCTTTCAAATCTGTGTTTTTTTTTTTCATTTCATTTCACCATAGGATATAGTTATCATGTTCAGCTAGAATAGTTTTGTGGTCTTCTCTGCCCACCTAATAAATGGTAACATCAAATGTGGATATAAATTAGAAAACTGCTGTTTACGCTCCAAAGAAAAGGCTCCAAAGAGCGACAACTAAGATTTTTTTTTTTTCAAATAGGAAAACCGTACATAGGCATAGTTTGTTCACTAAAATAGCAGGAGACATTCAAGATTAAAAAAAGAGAAAACAATACATGGCGGTAATAGAGTTGCCTTTTTTTTTTTTTTCTGATTTGTAACTTTGAGTCCTTTTACTAAAGAATTTACCTTTTCATTTTATTCTGTTGGGAAGTGTGGATGCTTATATTGAAGCACACATCTTTTCTACCTGATGCTAATCTTCATGGTGGAGATGTACTTCTTGAGCCCATTTAATTGCATAAACAGAATCAGTTTCCACCAGTAGGGATCCAAAGAAAAAAAGGTAAAACATTTTCAACCCTTCTATTATTTGAATTTTAGCTCTATTTGAATATGACATTTCATGTTAGTTGACAATGGTCCAAGTTTCTCAAATGACTCAAATTGTGCTAGTCCAGAAAGCTCCGATGCTGAAATGCAATGATTATGTGTTAAAGTTGAAAGTGGGTTTGTTTAAGACTGAAGGGTTTGGATTTATATTCTTCTGTATCTTTGTTGTTTGGTTTCTCAAATGCCTCTTTTGTTGTTCGCTTTGTAGGGCCTCAATGCTGAAAAGAATGTTCAGTTGCTCATGCATGCATATTGTCAATGGTAAATTTATTTATTTATTTTTAATAATCAACATGCACAAGTTCATTTCTTTCTTTTTATAATGTGTTTTTCTCCTTCTGGATGGTCATAAACTTGCAGGTGATGATGTTGAAGCTGTGGAATGAATGTTGGGGATAACTGTCTTGGTTGTATAATGCAGGTGTAGGGGATAACCGTCTTTATTGTCTAATTCCAATGAGCTTGAATCACATTGACAGCAGGGTACTATATGGGGTTCACTTTTGCTACACTTGGGCCTTACCTTTGCTCCACCTGCATGTTTTGAGAGCTTAACTTTAATTGTATAGTGATCAACTTTCAAAGCAACGAAAAAACTGTCTTTGTGGTATAATGAAATTGTGGAATTGGGTTGTATTCCTTTGTGTCTGAACTAATGTGGAAGGTGTTGGTGTGGAATGGGTATTGTCAGTAAATGTTACGGAAATGCAATGTTTGTCTATGTTGTGGAATGTATATTGTCAGTCAATTGTCTTAAAATAGTTATCATTTCAATCAAGATGGTTGTGGAGAGACTAGAAGCTTTAATCACAAAAAAGAAACCCAGGGTTGTGCTTAGGATGATATCCGAGGCAAATGTTGCAACACTGATTGGAAGCAGATCAATCCAAAGAAATGGGTTTGCTGCAGAATGTATGTTGATGTATTATTGATTAATACAGGTCTTTCAGGAGTTGAAGGTGTAATTAGGAATGAAATTGAATGAACCATTTTGATTCTCGAACACCTTTGAGTAGGCCGAGGGAGGATTTCCGATGAGTGAAAGTAGATATGCCCTTGGGATTTTTTTTTATTATTGTCCTGCAGTGGAGGTTTTTTTTTTTTTTTTTTTTTTTTTTTTTTTTTTTTTTTGCCAACTTATTCTAGTACTTATATTGTTCCATGGACCAACCAATTCGACCAGCCTTATTCTATTGGAAGTAAGGAATGTGTGGGACTACGTTTTACAGTTTTTAGCTCCTCCAATTTCCATTCCTAACTGGAGGAATGTGTGGGATTAAGGCCGCAAAAGGGATTTTTTGGCCCTTGGCAGTGCCTTCACAGGTCCTTTACCTTATTGCACTTTGGTTTTGTTTAATACGAATGGTCCACTCTTACCACACAAGGTTTTGTTTAATACACATGGTCTGTCCTCTTCGTCAGTTTGGTTTGGGAGATCATTAGTCGTGCCTTTTTAATTTACAGCTCATGAAAATTAGGCATTTTTTTTTAAAGAGAATTTGCTTAGTAGCAATATTACATCTAGTTGTGTCATGATCACCATGACACCACCCATTACTCTACTGAGTGAAACAATGAACTGATCTTTAGAGCTTAGAATGTCTATGGAATGATCACCATGACACCACCCAGCACTTGTTCTATCATCTGTGCCCTTCATGTTTCTCAAGCTTAGAATGTACATGGAATGTCTGAATGTGAAGTCAAGTTCCAAACAACCTGAACAATGTGCCACAATACCTTTCCAAACAACATGTAGGCAAATAACCTATGTGTTCTATTCTAAACAGGCAATCTGACAGTGTTCCAAACAGCAACCTAACCAATCAATCCATTTCATTCCAAACAACCTATGACATTTAACATGTACATTTAAATTATAACAAATCTGAAAATTACATTGGTCATGACTTTCAACATGTAAATGCATTTCCAGCCAAAACTTGCTCAACACAAGGCATCGGGGAAAGAATCCTAGCACCACTCAACTTGGGTACACCATACACAGAACATTGAAATATTTTGCCACCAAAAAGCCACATTAATTCTGATTGCATCCACAACATAGAAAATCATCCCCCACACCATCCCCATACCATTCACAACATAGACAAACAGGTCATCCACCCAATCCTGTCACTAGCTCAAAAGTGGGTCGAAAATGACGATAACACTAGTGATGAGAACACTTTGAAAGACAATCACAACTGGGCTGGGCTGATCCACAAATTGCTTGGGCGGACGTTGCCTGGTTGCGCTGGCGCAGATCGCCGGCTGTGGAGACTGGAGAGGAAAGGTGACAAGAAAATGCTGGGGCTGGTAGTGGCGCAGATCGTTGGATTGTGCGATGACAGGACGTGGCTAGCCTGGCGCAGATCGCAGTGCAGAGAGGGAGATACGAAGGAAGATGAACGAATCTCTACCGAAGGGAGAGATGGGGCTGCGAGGGGATCATTGCGTCTTCCCCGGCGGTTGTCTGGCCTGGTGCAGATCGCTGTGGAGACGAAGGCGACCGGTAGGGGCGCATGACTTAGCAATGGCGATTGTCTGAGATACGAAGGAGCTTGACAGTGGCGAGATTCGCACCTCCATCTCTCAGCGGGAGGGAGAGATGGGGCTGGGAGGGGATCGCTCATCGCAGCATCTTGCCCGCAATCGTCTGGCCTGGCCAGGCTGTGGAGAATATGAGAGACGAAGGAAGAGGAGTATTATGGATCGATTAGGGCATCTCTCGTTGAAAGGGGGAAAATGAAATAGTTGGGCGGGCCATCTGGATATTGTGGGCTGGGCGGGACATCTAAATTTTTTGGGCTGAAAGCCACTCTTACTGCACGTTGGTTTCACACACTTAAGCTTATATTCCCCTAAGCTTGACCTTAGGGGAGCTGCTCTCTAGGCCTGTCAATGGGACGGGCTGGACCTGGGCTTGGGTTGTCTAATCCCGTCCCGAAAATAGGACGGGCCTGCTGGTTGTTGCCCAATCCCGGCCCTAAATTGAACGTGCCTACATCAAATCCAGTCCCGTACGGGCCCGGGCTGGGATAGGGCCGGGCTTGGGCTTAGCCTGATCCTGAACATAAGCAAAACATTCTCTAATTATTCCTACTGTCACCAGACACCCGACGTAAACCAGACTTTAAACCCTCCTCCTTTTTCCAGGCTTAGGACCGGCAATGCAATGCAACAACTACAAGCAACATGGCAGAGTTAAAAACTTTTTTTTTTTTTTTTTTTTTGCCGGTGATAGTAGAAAATCATTAGCAATGAATGAGTATCCTATAGGCTATATGGGTCAAGTAATGTAGGAACGGTTAAAACCCTTTTTTTTTTTTTTCTAAAACATCAGTTAGTGCATTTCCATCATTGTCTAAATCATCAATCCTAGTTGGGTCATGACTAAACCAATATTGGGCACAAACTAATGCTTCTACTGTATCTGGTTTCAAAGAAGTCCTATGTGGTCAAGTACCCTCCCTCCGGTACTAAATGCCGACTCTGAAGCAACGGTAAAAACTGGAATAGCTAAAATATCTCGAGCCATATGAGATAAAATATGATACTCATATTCACTGAAATATCAAATGGTGCTGCAAGAAATCAGAAACTAAGGGCCATACTAAGATGTGCTGTTATGAGAATGTATCTGCTCTGAGAATAAGATGTGCTAAGAATGTTCCCATTCTTAGAGTGGATTGAGTTTAACTTGTTTGGCAACATTCTTTTATAATTCATTCCAAAGAAACAAAATTAGTAGAGCATGTTTGGCAATGTTTTTTAATTATATTCTACCAAGAGATGTTAATATATTCATTTTATAAATATAAAAATTGATTTTGAGTAGGAATAGGAAGCCCCACTTTTGTATTTTTTATTTTGAAGTTTGTTTACTAGAGATTAAGATAAGGCAAAACATAGTATAGTGATTTATTTATTTATTATTATTATTTTTTTATTTTTTTTTTGTGTTTGGATGTATCCCAAATTGCAATTCTTTTGAAATCTAGGCCAAATGAATAGCCATATGTTCCACTCTTGTTTTGATGTGGTATCATTATGTTTACTATTTTTCCCCAAATCATGTTGTTTGGTGCATAGTCATGATCTTAAATGATGAAAAGGGGCAAGAATAGAGGCAGCAAATGCATCCATTCTACCAAAATGTTCAGACTATTTGCCATTTGGGTACATTCAAACTTACCCCCATGTTTTATTTTTCAGGAAGAAAGGGAGTGAGAATGAGGGGCTATGGAATATGAGGGGCTATATTCTATGGAATATGATGAAAGTTGTTTGGTATAAATAATTATTATTAATTGACTTTGTAGCGGGCCGGGTCGGGCCTGATCAGGCCTGATCGGGCTAGATTGTTTCTATCCAGTTCCCGTCTCATTTTGAGCGGGCTTTTAAATATATTGTCCAAGCCCACCCCACTAGATTTAAATTTTTTTAAAATCCGAATATTTACAGGCCTGGTGCGGGCCGGGTGCTTTCTACCGGTCTCAAACGCGTCCCGTTGACAGGACTAGTGCTCTCACGTATGTATCGTCATGTGTGTGTGTTCACTTTGCACGACTGCCAGCGGTTGCGTAGAAGAACTTCTTCAAGGAGGTACGGAAATGGCGGAGAACAACGATGTGTCGCGGTCAACGCCGGCGTTCAGGCTCCGGTGGGACGTGTTCCTGAGCTTCAGAGGGGAAGACACTCGCCACGGCATCACGGAGCTTCTTTACACGGAGCTGGAGAGGAAAGGGGTCCGAGTGTTCCGAGACAACGATGTGTTAAACCACGGGGACGAGATCGCTCCGGGCTTGCTCGAGGGGATCGAAGACTCCGCCGCCGCGATTGCGATCATCTCTCCCAACTACGCCTCCTCCAGGTGGTGCCTCGAGGAGCTTGCGACGATCTGCGACTGTGGGAGGCTAATTCTTCCGGTATTCTACTTCGTCGATCCGTCGGACGTTCGGCGCCAAAGAGGGCCCTTCGAAAGAGGCTTTCGGGATCTTGAGAGCAGGTTTAAAGAACACGAGGTCAGGAGATGGAGAGATGCCATGGCAAAGACCGGTGGAAGAGTTGGTTGGGTGCTCCAAAATAAGTGGGTGTTTCTCTCTCTTCTCTTTATACCATTCAAGTTTTTACAGAGGAATCCCTATGTTTGTTTATGATTCAATTTCTAAAGCCCTAAGCTGAGATCCATTCTAGATAGAGAAGGTAACTAACTCGAGTTCCTTGGTTAGTTGGTTCAGTTTTTAGAGAGAAATAAGTCTTCTAAGAATCGTTTTCTATTCTTTAATCTGGATTCTTGATTCAGTTTGCAGAGAGAAAGCTTAGCTGAACTCAAACCCTAGCTTTGTTGATTCACTCCAGAGGTCAGACCTGCAAATAAAAAATTAATCAGGACATTTGATTAAATGTATGCACTTTGACATGTTCTTCCATGCTTTTGTAATGGGAGTTCAATTTGGGAAAGGAGATGGAAGACCTTGTACTTGCTGCCATGGGTGATCGGTTTCAGGGCCATAGGTAACCTTAAATGCTGGTATTTGCCTTCATGGGGATGAGAGGAGACCAACTTTAGGAAATAGGTAGCCTTAAATGGGGATGAGAGGAGACCAACTTTAGGCAAAATTAATTTGACACAGTTGTGTTTTTTTTTTTTTAGTTGGAAACACAAGGTTTTCTATGATGTCAACTGAGCTTAATTGGATATCACAATTAAAATATTTTAAGATATTCTGATGGAATCTTTGGAATTCAAGTAAGATAAGCTTTTTAAAAATTGTTGTCCCTAGTGCACTTTGTTAGTGACATTTCAGATTTGTTTATTCTAGTTGTGGAATTTTTTAGTGTATAATTGGTTAACGTGATGATTGTTGTGAATGGGTGGTTACTTTTGTTGAATCTTGATTGCTTTGACTTTAGCAAATTGGCAAATAATTTAAGTGGCACTTTTGTTCTTATCCCCCACTATCTTAATCAGTTGTATATTTCTTATACGACAATATAACTGTCTCTTTTGATAGATTAAAAATCAAACTTGTTTTGCTTAATTATTAATTGTTACAAGTTTTAGGCCTGTGAGATGCAAGGGTTTGTTTTCTAACTTTTAGGTCTAATTTTATTAATATTGATTACATATAAAATATGTATAATATTTTTTGTCATATTTTCATTATTTATGTAATTTAATTAAATGAATTATCTATTGCTTTGTCCATTTAGTTATGTCTGCATAATCATCTATAAAATCATTATAAATTAACTGAATCAAGTTAACCAGGTCTTTGTAAAAGACATATAATTGTTGGTATAGAGCATTAATGACAAAGGAGGTGAGAAGATAGTCAAGTTTCTTTTTATTTGGATTTAGTAAATACAGCTTTTAGATCTACTGGCATGAACTTTCACAACTTCTATGAAAATATGTGTAAGGAGTATTATAATTGTACGTAAGAAATATGGTTAGATAACTTAGATTAATAATTTAATAAATTGAAGATATAGTAATTGGCTGTGAGGATTCATAATATTTCAGTTCAGTCAATGTAAATTTTAGAGATTATTTATTATTTACCATCTTGTTTTGAAAACCAAAAGAAAGAGGGAAAAAATATTAAAAAGAAGAGCATGCCGCATGGTGCAAGTTTGCGACATAAACATAAATTTTTTGTTTGACTCAATCTTCCAGTATGGATACAGTTTGTGTTGGAAGAAATTGAGTTATTGCAGAGACATGTAAAGTTATGCAAAGCAGTGACTTGATTTGTATGATTATGCCTCGAGAGGTTAAGTTAGAACTTGTTGCTTGGTCAACTTATTTATTTATTTATTTATTTTTTTGAAGATTGCTTGGTCAACTCAGTAGCTCTTGTGACTTTGCCTTGCCAAAAAATGTATAGTTGAGTATGTATAGATATTTTCCGTGAGTATTATAGCACATGAAATTGCCCCTTATCTTGTTTAAACCAGTACTTCTGGTTTGATCTTTGATGCTGATGATTTTTGTCTACCACGGTTGAGATTGGAAGATAATAGTACTCTTTTGAAAGCTCCCTCTGTCTCTATCCCTCTTATTTCATGTGTGTTGCAGCTTGTACATGCACATTCTCTTGTGTGTTCATCTCTAGCACATACATAACATCCTCTCCTCCTCTTGCTTAGTTATGAATTATGATGCACTTTTTGGAACTGGATGTCATGGTGTTGCGCTTGTATGAAGCACACCCTATCATCTACTGAATTAAGGTTTGCTCTTTCTATCTTGCAATGTGGATTCTCATACCATGGTTAAACATTTGAATGGAGCTTAGTGTCAGTTGAGGTCATGTCAACTAAAATGAGATGACTCCCCTTAAATTCAAATCGAGAAGAATCATAATGCTGTCATAGCTGTTGCAACCCACTCCTATCCATTGTTCAATTCTCATTTTGATAAGTTTTTAAATGTACATGTCAATGAAGTCTAGCGCGTAGGTGTTCAAAAGTAATGGTCCTAGCTCACCAGAATATCATCATGTTAACCCCTAGCAATATTACTGTTAATGGCCACTCATGCCAAGTATGATTAAATTTGAGATTCTTGAGTAGTTCTCTTCAAAGTGTCCTATTAAAATTCTCTGTAAGGAAGAAACAGGAACTATTTAGTTCTCAAAATTTTTTAATTGCAAAAGAAATGTTTTGTTCCAGACTAAGGCTCTCCAGTGTTGGTTTTGCTTGGGAAGGCCGGGTGTTGTAAGGACCAACCATTTCTGATGAACAAAACAAAGACCGTAAGTCACTTAGGCTTCCTGGCATACCTGAGGTATATATCTTAGCCATTATGTTATTTCAGGAGATGGAGCATGTGCCTAGCAATTTTTTATTTTTTATTTTTGGAAAAAGCACCATCAGTGCCTCCCTCATGTGACCAGATATATGGCTGGATAATTATGTGACCAGATGTTATTTTAGTGAGTGGAGTCTATTTGTCAGAAGATGGGTGGCGATAATTCTTAAGCTTATGCAAGTTATATTATAAAGCTGTCAATGTGGACTTTTTGGTAACAGAAATATTTTTCCTTTGAATTGAAAGTTCCACCATATTTTGGTTCATTACTCAATGTAACATCCATTCTTAAATTCTTTGATGTCACTAAATAAGATGATGTGTATGAAAGAACTTTATGGTTTTTTTTTTTTTTTTTCACATTTTTGTACACGAAGTTATGAACACGGTCTAATAGTCATAGATAGCAATGGATGCATGTTGTCTTGGCCAGTTGTTTAATTGAAGCTATGATTTGGATGAAGAATTACGAGAAATCTTTTTCATGTATTAACACATGGTCTGCCTATGTACCAAAGATGTTGATCTTATTGAATCAGCCATGTCTTTGTGGGGAATTGAGTTATCCAGCTTGCTAGTCTTGGTATTGATTGTAATTTTGTATTCCACCTTATCAACTAAGAGAAATGACTTCTGAAAGCTCATTGAGGTTATTTCTTAGAAAGTAAATTTCACACGGTTTATTGAGGCTGTCATGTGGTTAAGTGCTTGAGGTTTTGTTACATGACTTGGAAAGTTATTTTAGGTTAGTTGAGTGTGTAAAATGGAAAATTCATTAATTTTAAGTTTGGTTAATTATAGCTCAAGGATATATTTATAAAGCGGACTAACTTAGTCCAAATCAACAGTTACTTTGCATACAAGTTAAGCATTTTTGCTTGTTGTTTTTACAATTTTATCAAACGTCTAGACAAAAACTTTTTGCAAACATTAGAAAATGGTGTTGGGGCCTTTGAATTAACTTATTGATCCTTTTGATAAAATTGTTAGCATATACTTCTCCGTTTTTGTTTGTTGTTAATACAAGTTGTCTCTAATCCTAGTGAATGCACACTGGGATAAAATCACAGGGCTCTCAAGAGTATTATTCTGGTTCTAATCTTGGTTGATGTAACATGTATCATATCTCTCTCTTTTTAACAATGTCAACCAGCTTATACATTTCCTTGTTAACCTTCTGTATTTACTATGAAATATGCACTAACATTCATGTCAACTGGCAGGGAAGAACATCAGTCGTTGATTCAATTATTAGTTAGAAGGATTTTGGATGAATTAAGCAACACCCCAATGGGTGTGGCTTCATATACTGTGGGACTCAACTCCCGTGTTGAGGATTTGATGAGATTGTTAGATGTTAAATCAAATGGAATTCAAGTTTCGGGGTTTCATGGAATGGGTGGGGTTGGCAAGACAACTCTTGCCAAGGCTCTCTACAATAAACTTGTCTCTCAATTTGAACACCGCAGTTTTATTTCCAATGTTAGAGAAGCATCCATGCAACCAAATGGTTTAGTATCTCTTCAGAGGAAACTCCTTGGTGACCTTTCACTGGGAAAGGCATCTGGCGTAAATGATGTCAGTGCTGGCAAGATTGCAATTAAAGGGATACTTAATGATAAGCGAGTCCTTGTCGTTTTAGATGATGTTGACGATGTAAGCCAACTTGGTGCACTGGCCATCAAGAGAGAATGGTTTTATGAAGGAAGTCGAATAATCATTACTACAAGAGATAGAAATGTTCTGCTTGCTTATCATGCGGACAAAATTTATGAGGTGAAAGAATTGGGTTTCTCTGATTCACTGAAACTTTTCCGTTATCATGCATTGGGAAGTAAAAATTCCTCTGGAGCTTTCCTGCAACAGTCTCAGCAAATTGTGTCTCTCACTGGAAGATTACCCTTGGCTCTTGAAGTCTTTGGTTCTTTTCTCTTTGATAAGAGGAGAGTAGAGGAATGGGAAGACGCTCTACATAAACTGAAGCAGATTCGTCCTCGCCATCTTCATGATATCCTAAAGATAAGTTTTGACGGGCTCGATGATGAAGAAAAGTGCATATTCCTCGATATTGCATGTTTGTTCATCAATCTAGGAATGAAGAGAGACAATGCAGTTGACATACTGAAGGGCTGTGGCTTCAGAGCTGAGATTGCAATCAATGTCCTCGTAGCAAGATCTCTCATTAAAATTATGGAGGACAATACTTTGTGGATGCACGACCAAATGAGGGACATGGGAAGACAAATTGTACACCTTGAAAACCTTGTGGATCCCGGAATGCGTAGTAGACTTTGGAATCCTAGTGATATTCTGACCGTTTTGAAAGATAGAATGGTATGAATCTTAGGACCAAATCTTACCTTTGTGTTACCTGTTATCTTACACAACATATACATACTAGTTTTCTGATCTGGTTTGCAATCAAGAGAAAAAAAAAATGACAAACAAAAAATGTGAAATTCTTACCCTTTTTAACGATAGTATGGTATGAATCTGAGCACCAAATTTTACCTTTCTTTTCCCTGTTGTCTTACACAATGTATATGTTGAAATAGCTTGATATACATTGTTGGGCCCATTTCCTAACAACTTAAACTTTTGGGACAATTGGTGACTTGACATGGTATCAGAGCGGTTCCAGGAAGTCCTGGGTTCAAATCTTGTTATTTCTCATTTATTATTGTGCACTTTGTTTCCTTGTATTGGTGCACATTGTTTGATTTGGTTGTTCGCTTGTCTCTGCTCCACGTGCAAATTGGGATTGCACGTAAGGGGGAGTGATGAAATAGCTTGATATACATTGTTGGGCCCATTTCCTAACAGGTTAAGTTTTTGGAACAATTGTTGACTTGACAATATACATACTAGGTATAACTTTGATGGTTTATACTTGATTCCCGTATATCACGGGTAGTTACTTAGCATTTCCCGTAAATTTCGGGATCTTTGTTTAAGTCAACGTATAATGTACTCTTTTGACGACGCGTCACTTGGGACCATCTTCAACTTGCATACATGCTCTCAATTTATTATTATTATTTTTATTATGCCGGGCTAGAGACAATCATCGAGCTGGTTAATTCCCGAGCTAATGATGTATCCCCTTGACATGCTTATTTTCTAAGCCATCACACCAATACTTCTCATATTCCCGTAAGCTTTGCTTGTCGCTCCTTCGCCGCGCTAAAACTTTGTGAGGGCAATGAATGTGGTATCATCACCTCATTACTGGCTGATTCATGCATAGCAAGTGCTTGCAAATTGTATTCCACTTTAAACTTTAATCTTCATATTTCGCGAATCTCTTTATATCACCAGGTTCCCCTTTTCTTGAAAACCTTTCAGACCGGGCCTCTTGATCCAAACGAGCCCTAACAAGAATTCGGATGTTGAGCTCAAAGCCAATTTCAGGTTCTTGCTCGGACGATATCTCTGGGATCCCAGATCTTTAGCTTTTTCTTTATTGGATCTGAGGCTGAGCTGATCATTCTAATTGAGCTCATCTCTATTCGAGCCGATATTGGCTGTGTTTGGAGTAGTTTAAAATAATTTAAATTGGTAAAAGTTGCAGTCTCGTAATTTGTGCAGTGAGTAGAAAATTTGAATTTTAAAGAGATTTAAAGTGAAAAAAAGTGAACCAAACACAGCCATTATATTGGTTTAGTTAGACTTCCTTGAATACGTCAAGTGCCAGCTTTCTTAGGTAGTGGGTGTTTGCTTCAAGCGCTTTCTCTCAATTCTATCATTTTTTACCATGGTGATCATGTATTAGCTCGTGTGTACTTCTTCAAGTCTTTATCAAGTTGATGTTCTTCTGGAGCTGTGAATTATTTACCTGATTAGCTTCCGTCGAGTAGGTAAACAATGAGCTACTGAGTTAATATCATTCACCTTTACCCTATCCTTTGCTTGGTCCTCATTCACTCGATGCCTTTCAGTAACTCGCATTCAGATAGGTTCAATGGTCAATTTAGCACCCATCTACATTCTTAAATTCCTAATTCATAGGTTTCTTCTTTTAGAGTTTTCATATGGGGAAGGAGTTCTCTATTTTTCATCCAGCTAGTGATTCTGTTCAGTGCTCCACAACAAGGGTTTAGTTTGGATTCTGGAATTCATAGAAAGCACATTTTGATCATTGGTGAGACAAATTATTGGTTAACATCAAAATGTGTCTCCACTTGGAGTTTTTCTTAGGTACCATATCCATGTAAGGAATCTAAATATTGGGTCTTCTAATCTGCTTGGGAATTTTTGGACAACATACCTTTTAGATATTTGTGGTGAAATCCATGTATTTATGATATCCTAATTTTTGGAGACCATACCTTTTAGATGTTGAGTGTTTTCATTAACGGACATAGCCCTATTGGTGAGTTAACCATGTAATCTTGTGTCTAGTGTTTGTTCCTATTGTTTATTTTATCATTAATTTTTGTTGCTAATATAATTGGAATAGCACATATATTGCTTTTCCAGGCAACCACCAAGTGTTAATAAAGATTTAACCTAATTTCACAGCATAAATAAATATAGGTGTTGTCTAATTTACATAGCAAAGTCTCTCAATGCAGCGAACCTGCCTTAACTGAAATTGGGAGTTACGGCTGTGGGAAGGCTACCATGGTTGTGTAACCCATCAGTGGTGGACCCTTAAAATATATTACTGTAATAGTATCAAAAACAGTAATGCTCTTGCAATGCGCGAAACATTATTGCTCTTGCTCTTGCCAGTTAAAGTAACCCAAAAAATAAAAAATAAATAAATAAATAAATGAAGAAGAAGAAGAAGAAAGAAAGAAAGAAAGAAAAATGCAGAAAGCAAAAATCGAAAGAACAGAAGAAGAGAGGTGGTCAATTTTACTCTCACATGTCAATATTTCAACAATGCGAATTTTTTTATTTATTTTGTGTTTAACATTTGTATTGCCTGACAAAGTTGTTAGAACAACTTAATTTTCTTGCAGATGCTTTTCTTTGGTTTGCAATTAATTAGGCTCATAATTTTGTTATTTGAACTTATTTTTGTTGTTTCATTGACCTCAGGGAACAAGACATGTTCAAGGAATCATTCTAGACTTTGAGAACTTTCCTAAAGAAACATTTCACTATGATTCCAAGAAAGATGGAGAGATGATACTGCATACTGAAGCATTTCAGTCAATGGTTTGTCTGAGACTGCTTCAATTAAGTAATGTGCAATTAGAGGGAAACTTCAAATGCTTACCTCCTGAACTAAAGTGGCTACGATGGAGAAGGTGCCCTTTGAAAAATCTTCCTCCTAGTTTTTGTCCACCGCAGCTCACTGTACTTGATCTCTCAGAAAGCAAGATAGAAAGTTTATGGGGCTGGAAATTGTGGGGTTGGTACAATAATGAGGTGTGTTTCACTTATCAGACCAATAATGTTTTTGATATATATAACTAGACTTATCAGACCGATAACATATGAGATGATTGGTCGATTAGATTTCCTTGGATCTGAGGCTTACATTTTCTGCAACCGCTTGTTAGCCTCAAATTTTCTGACAAAACTTCAATGCCTTTGAGGGCTAAATGGTCAAAATTACATGTTTCAATGATATTAATGAAGGTGATAATTTATAAAATGTGACTGTAGACAACTTTATTGACTGAGGCTGTACTTGGATTCATCTCAAATGGCCTTGGTAACACAGAAATGTCTAATCTTTATTGTCTAGGTTTGGGATTCCATTGTGATTTGAAGTTGGAGGGCATTAGAGCAAAATGTAAGATGATGGACATTTGTTTGTTATACATAATTTATTATGGGGGATGAGTTGTCTAACGACCTTATGACATTGATAATAAGTTCTCAATCATACCAATTGCACTCCTTTCACTGCAAGTCTGCAATCGAACCCACCAAAAAGAGTGAAATAAAACACCAGAATTGCCTTCATTAAGCATGACGTGTTCAACCATAATAGTAGCCGCACAATGTTTGGATATAGATGTTACCTAGTGCTTTGAAATGGCTTCCTTCTGTTTATTTTCATATTTCTCATGTTTTGATTTTGTTGCTCTAAGCCAACCTCAAGTTGCTGAAGTGCTTATTATGATTTTATCTTTGCATACGATTTTTCTATTGCAGCTTTTTTATTTTATAATGTTTCTAGCATGTCTTGTTTGCTAGGTGGCAGCGAACTTGATGGTTATGAATCTTCGTGGTTGCTGCAACCTTGCTGCTATTCCTGATTTATCTAGGCATCAAGCCTTGGAAAAGCTAATTCTTGAGCGTTGCACTAGTTTAACAACAATTCATAAATCGCTTGGAGATATGACTATGTTACGTCATTTGAACATGAGAGACTGTTCCAACCTTGTTGAGTTACCAAATGTGTCTGGGCTGAAACATCTTGAGATCCTAATCCTCTCTGGTTGCTCTAGACTGAAAGCAATACCACAAGATATACGTGGCATGAATTCTTTAAGAGAACTTCTCCTTGATAAAACTGCAATAGATAAGTTGCCTGAATCTATATTCTGGTTGACAAAACTTGAAAGGCTTAGTTTAAATGATTGCCAATCACTAAAGCAACTACCCCTTCACATAACACAGCTGGTTTCTTTAAGGGACCTTTCCCTTGATGGTTCTGCATTAGAAGAGATACCTAATTCCATTGGCTCCTTGCAAAATCTAGAGAAGCTGAGTTTGATGAGGTGTAAATCACTTACTGTATTACCTGATTCTTTGGGCGATCTCAAATTATTATCAAAACTTTGGCTTAAGGAAAGTTCAGTGAAAGAACTTCCAACTTCCATTGGGTCATTATTCTGTCTCAAGCATTTGTCAGTTGGTAGCAAATTGCCTGTTTCCATTGGAGGCTTGGCTTCTGTTGTTGAGCTTCAGCTAGACGGGACATTGATTGTAGATCTGCCAGATCAGGTTGATGGCTTGAAATCTCTTCAGAAGCTTGAGATGAGAAATTGTGTATCACTTAGGTCATTGCCAGAATCTATTGGGCGCGTGTTAACTCTTACTACGTTGATCATGGTGAATGCTGCCATAACAGAGCTTCCAGACTCTATAGGGATGTTGGAAAACCTTATCATGTTAAATTTGAATGAATGTATGCAGCTTTGCAGTCTGCCGTCTTCAATTGGGAAATTGAAGTCCCTCCACCACTTACGAATGGAGCAAACAGCTGTGACAGAACTACCTGAAAGCTTTGGCATGCTCTCAAGTTTAATGGTATTGAAAATGGCAAAGAAGCCGTATTTCCATGAAGTATCTGAGAATTCCAAAAATGATGAGCTAAAACTTCTCAGTGCAGAGGAGAAATGGTTGCCTGTTGCACTTCCATCGTCTTTCTCAAATCTTTCCTCATTAGAAGAATTGAATGCCCGAGCATGGAAAATATCTGGAAAAATACCTGATGATTTTGAAAAGTTGTCAGCTTTGGAGAATCTGAATCTTTGTCACAATGACTTCTACAGTCTTCCTTGTAGTCTTAGAGGACTCTCCATCCTTAAAAAGCTTCATCTGTCTCACTGTAAGTATCTCAGGGTCCTTCCTCCACTTCCTTCAAGTTTGGTGGAGTTGAATGCTGCAAACTGTACTGCACTGGAAAGTATATATGATCTATCAAATCTGGAGAATTTACGAGACTTGAACCTTGCAAACTGTGAAAAACTAAAGGGCATTCCAGGTCTTGAAAGGTTGAAGTCATTGCGAATGTTGTACATGACTGGTTGCCGTTCTTGCTGTTCTGAAGCAAAGCCTAAGCTTGATAAGGTTCGTTCTCTCTCTCTCTCTCCCTCTCCCTCTCCCTCTCTCTCTGGGACATGCACACAGCTCACACAAATACACATATCCTGTCATAGATTTGTGTTTTCCCTTCCATTTTGTTTCAGTAACATGATGTGATATTTGACACTTTCTGAATGCAGAATATTTTGAGGAATTTGTACTATTTGAGTGTGCCAGGAAGTGAAATTCCAGATTGGTTTACGCCAGACGTGGTTTCTTACATAAAGCCCAAAAACCGAGTTCTCAAGGCTGTAATTATAGGTGTTGTCGTCTCTATCAACCATCAGATAGCAGATGATTTGAGAGATGAACTCCCTGTAGTAGTAGGTGTTGAAGTAAAGATTCTCAGATTGAATAAACCAGTATTCAACACTGGACCGCGTTTAGCAGGGGTTCCAAAGACGGACGAAGATCACCTTTACTTGTGCCGATATCAGGATCAACCTCTAGTTTATTATCTGAAAGATGGTGACAGAATACAAGTAACCATGCGGGACCCTCCAATCGTCAAGGGGGTTCAGCTGAAGAAGTGTGGGATTCATCTGGTTTTCGAAAATGATGATGATTATGCTGGAGATGAGGAATCGTTGTCAGAAAGTCATCAGTCTGTGTCACGGAAATTAGAAACATTCATTGGATCTTCAGATGACAATGATCGCGTCTTAGACTCCATTTCTGAAGTTGAAAGAGAAGGGCAAGCGAGGAGAAGAGAACCAAGATCATTAGACCGGGCCAGTTCATTTGTGCTTCCCTTCATTGTACTTCCTTCTTCCTTTCTGCTGTTGAGTTGGTTGGTATCCAAGTTTTACATGTAAATTACACCCCAAACACCCTGTACTTTGCCACCAATATTATTTGATGGCATGTACTTTAAATTATCCCATTTTACTCATGTATATTTAATCTAGTTCTAATTTGTCCCTTTTAGTTATCGTTAAATATGAAAAAAAATACCACGTGTCTATTGCACTCGATAGACACATTTTTTTTGTCAATAAATTAGACGGAAGGTGGCAAAGTAATATGATTGAAATGTACAAGAGTATAATGAGATGATTTAGATTACAAATTCTAAAGTGAAATTAGTGAAAAGTATTATTTATACCTGATGTTTTATTTGCATCTTTGGTCCTAAATATTCTTCTTTTGTATAATATTTACAGTTTGCTATGAGATATTGTTCAATTCTTGAACTTGTTCATTTTGTATCTTAAAAAATGACTAAAATTGCATTTGCGGTTTTTGTTCTCTCTCTCTCTCTCTATATATATATATATATATATCTAATTAACTGAAATTCCATTTCTATGAACATAAGTTTAGCCCCAAATTACAAAGACCGTAACTGTGTTAGCATTAACTAAACAATATGCACAATAAAAGAATGCTCATTTAATCTGATAAGACAATATGATGATAAGTTTCTAACATTCTAATAACAAGAGTTCTCAAATAAAAAATAAAGAAAACTTTGTGTAAAAGATTGAGCACTTGGATATGGCAGGGCTAGTTTTACAGATTCTATTATTATTAAAATTGTTGAGAATTATAGCATATTTTCAATGTAAAAACAAATTTTCTTTTTCAAGTTGTATTTGTATTTATTGCTATTTATTTAAGAAAAAAAATACGCAAATATAACTAAATTGGTTTATGTATAAATTTAATCATATATTTGAGAGATTTTTAAAATTATAAATTATGATGAGTTTGAAATCACTATAAAAAAATATTTATTTAAATTTATAAAGATACAGGAGTCAAACAATCAACATTTTGATATTGGAAGACCAAATGTATTGAATCGATTCTTTTTAATAAATAGATCCGATTGCAACTTCGAAAATGGAGGTCTTTTCTTGTAGCTGGTACAGTCATAGGTTTTTTCAGAACTCACAAACCATTCCGACTGAAATGGTCTGTGCTCATGAATATTCAGACAATATAAAGTCTTTAATATTATTTGCTACACATATTCATGATATCACTATTATTTGCTACACTATTGACTCCACTCTTTTACAATAATTATTAAAAATATTGTATATATGCATATATAAATTAGTTATTTTTCTTAATTTTTGTAATAAAATCTCATATAATATCCATTCATTTGAAATTAACTCAATACTTTTAATGTTTTAGTTACTGAAAGTTGGGATTCAATTTTAGGTCCTAATGTTAGGTCTCAACCGCTGTGTACAAGTATACTTAAAAGTTTATATGATGGTTGAAATGTGATTTTATATTTTAACTTTGAGCTGCCAGATGATGAGCTTTCACGTCATCCATCTATTCGGAATGTAACATCAAGGCCTAAAGTTGGATTTCAACTTCAGGGCCCCCAATCCCTCCGCATCACAAATTGGGGCTTCTAAAGTTTTCAACTTAAAACTATGATCTTGTAATTTCAACCGTTAATATGCGTTTAACAGTCAATGTTGAAATATGTGATAAACCTATTATTGTTCAAAATAATCCCTATGAACTTCTACAGAAATTCAAACAAATCATACATTATTGTTTGAAAAAAAAGGAAAATAATGGATCATATTGTAGGAAGAGGAATGCTACATAGACCGAATGGGAGCCCGAAATGCAGCCCGATGTACAACTGTATAGCATTTCAAAAACTATTGCTGCCTTATTTTCAAAAAATGCAAGTCTCATTATCAAAAATTGTTACTGCCAGCTGTACATTGGGCTTCATTTCAGGCTCTCATTCGGTCTATGTAGCATTTCTCTTGTAGGAACCCTTTGTGCTTGATCTTGTTTGTATACTAGCATTGTTCCTCTTATTTGAGTAAAACTTTTATAACCTCGATTCCAAGAATTAAAGATTAGTTAGCAATAATTTATAAAATTGTGACTAAAGTTTTAGTCATCAATAGAATTTAGACATTTTTTCGGGATGAATTTATCCTTTCCAAAGCAGTTTTATCCTTGGGGGAGTTACTTATGATGGATGATATTATCATCACTTGAGAGATTTTTCATTCCATACAAAGCTGTAACAGCAAAAAATGGTGGTTTCATCATTAAGATTGGCCTTGAAAAAACCTATGACAAAATGAGCTGGTCTTTTTTTATTTTATTTTATTGGGAAGAACCATTTCTATAAACTTCAAACTCGGGGGTTGACATCAAATTTGATGTCAGCCAAGTGACAACTCAATCTGAGTCGTTGGATTTTAATCCAACAGTTCAAACACATTCACGTAGTCTTTAAATTAAGAATTTATGAATGTATTTAAACCGTTAAAGTCTAATTCAATTGTCCAGTTTGAGTTGTCTTCTAATTGGGTCAAACTCATTATGGAATGTGTTATTGGGATGGAATATTCTATCTTGTGCAATGACGAGATTCCTCATCCCCCTTAATTAAATATATAGTTGAGGTTTAAGATAGAAAGATACTCTTTATTCAATTTAGGATTAATTATATGGAAACTCTCTCAATTAAATGTGATTTTTATTTATCTATTTCAACTATAAAATCTTACACGATCTCCTAAATTAAAATTAAGAAAAATAATTCTATTTAATAATCCATTAACGAATCTTATAAAAATTAAATGACATGTACACCCTCATATTTATTGGGTTATTATACAAAGTCTCCTTAATTAAAGGTGATTTTTCACTTTACTCCACTTAAAGCGTTAAATCCCACACTTTATCTCGTAAACTATAAATTTAATAGTTGTTTCAAAATAATGATGGAAAAGTCACATGGCCCACGTATAGTAATAAAATTAAGATTTTAAATTCAAAATACCCTTATATATATATGATAACAAATTAAATTATTTGAAGAAAATATCAGAAAACAAAATATTAAGTTCCATTTGGTATACTTGTTTTGGGCCCCTTTTTCATTTTGCATTATTGAAAACAACAAGAACAGCCCAAAACACATTTGGTCACTCATGTTTTCAAAATATGTTTTAGAAAACAGAAGACGGATTCATACATAAAATAGAAAATGGACAAAAGTCGCTTTGGGCCTTTTTGACCCAAAACACGGAAAATAGAAAATATGAAACTAAATGTGTTTGGGTTTATGATATGGTTGTGCTGAGATTGGTGGTTGTGAAATTCTTCAGGTGAGGAACCTTTGGTCTGGGTTGGTCTCCTGAGTCATCATCTCCTTCATTTTCAACACCCTCATCCTCTTCATTCTCTAGAGGTTGGGGGTTCTAGATCATTCTTAAATATATTTGTTAAAGTTGTTTAAAAGGATGTTTAATTAAATATTTCTTGGGTATCTCAAGTTGAAGGGTGGCCATGGTTGATTTATGAGTTCATACATATATATATACATATAGAAAGAGAAATCTGAAATCCTTGACCCATGTTGGTTCGATTCCTGTCTTGTAAATGAAATTGATGCATATAAGCTTATGTAGGACTTCTCTTAGCATGCCTAGCTATAAATTTGTTCTGTATGATTATGGTTGGTTGGTTGTTAGATTTTTTTTAATAGAATTTGACCTTAGAATCTAGACAAGGGTCGCCGACTTTATCCAAATTGCCTAAGCCTATTTTTGAATCTAAACACATATATTGAAGTGAATTGATATAATTCTTGATTTTAGCTATGGAGAAAGCATGTGTGTTGTGTTGGTGACTCATGAGATGAAATGTTGAATTGATTATATCAAAATGCAATAATTGAATAAGTTGAGATCGTGATTATGATTATGTCACAGCATTGATATATTTTTCGGTTTTAATTTTGGTTTGGAGTTTTAGAGGTAATGTAAATAGAGGTCATACGTACCAAGAGTTGAAAATTCCTAGATTTGCACAGGAGTTGCTTACTAAAGGTCTAGTAGGCTAGTAATTCGAAGTTGAGACAGATGCTAATTGGCATGTATTTCACTCATGAGGCGTAGCGCAAGTGGTAAACACGGATCGCGTATTTCACTCTATGGTTTAGGCCATATGAGGTAGACACCACCATGGGATGGTGTGTATAAGTTGGGACTCTATGACTACAGATCTACATAGTAAAGCACCAAACTCATGTGTTTGTGTTGATTAACGTCTATTGGATATTGAATATACTAGATTGTTATTAAATGAAAACATTGATTGTTGATGTTGAACATTCTTCCATAATTCTTTATGTTAGGTAAAGGCTGCATGTTATGTTTATTTTCCAAACACGCTTCGTTTAATGCTCCCCCTACGTACTTTTCTACATATACTTTGGTTGAGACCTCCAATCGAGGACAGTAAACCTTATTTTCATTCTTTTAAGATATTTTTGCACTTTATTTCGAGAGTCTTATATTCATTTTGAACTTTTGGGATGAGGTTTAGTGTACATATTGTTAGTTTTATGGTCACAATCCATTAAGATTGATGTAATAAATTGATTAATTTCTTTATTTATCAATATATTCATACTTTCCTTTCATGAGATGAATGCTGTTTTATTATTTATTTGCACATAATCAATACAAATGACATGATGGTTTATGAGATGAACCGAGAGTCCATGAGTATACTAGATGCAATACATGTGTATGGATGAGATTCACATACGAGAGACATGTATAGCAAATCTTATACTTAAATATCTTCACAATCAAGATGAGACTGGACATCTCATCTGACAAGGTTGCAGTACTTTGACCAATATGAGATAGTGTGATTTATCTCGATCATCAGAATGTAAGATTCTGGATTATAATACTGGTACATTGGATGTATTGAAGGACCATGAGAAGCACCTTATGAAAACTGTCTTTACTTTAAGGTCTGCTATCATAATTCTCTAGCAATAGGCTCTTAATCCTGAGACATTGATGAACTCAAGTTTCTATCTATTCATTTACTTTGAGTCACCAATGAGTGAGGCCAATTGTGGGTCAACACCTTAGTGTCTTGGGTACGTGGTAGTAGGACTATGGGAACATTTAATGGTCAAAATGAAATCTATCTCTATTATTCCCTTGTGTCAATTAATACATTTATCATTAGTAAGTGTACACCCATCTCAATTAAAAGTTAATTGGATGGTACTAATGATCACTGTGATTAATTAGGTCTCAAGGATAATAAGATATGGATCTAAATTGGTGGGACAGTTTTTCCAATTGATCCATGGATATTGATGGAAGAGCCTACTTGTAGTGATAGAGAAGTTTATGGTCTTTATGTAATTTATTTTTAAGACTGGAGTTCAATTGCATTTATTTAGTGGAGTTATTTGCAATTAACTGTGGGCTCGGATTGCACATGAGATGTGGAGTCGCGGTGTCCTAGTTAGAGCCAGCTTTCTATGGAATCCCTAGTAGTCCCCACGCTAGCCGAAGATTGGATCTTTACTAATTCTATTTAAATTCAAAAAGGAAAGTTACTATTTATATTTGAAGTGAGACTTCTAATAGTGGTAATAGTAGGAATAGTGAGTTACTAATTATTATGAAAGTTGGACTTCTAATAATAAACAAAAAGGAGATGCTTTAGGCTATAAATAAGAGAGGAAAGAGGCTTGGACGTCCCATGCTTGGAATGCCCTAGGGATTCACGCCCAACCTCCTTTTTTGAGTGCGAGAGTTGCACTTTTCTCCTCTCTCTTCTAGTTTCCTTAGATTTTCTATTTGGTTTTTCTTTTGGAGATCCCACCATCTTCCTTGAAAGAAGAGATCTGAAGCGGGTCATAGCGTGGAAAACAAATTAGTCATTGGATATTCTGATTTGCTTTGTGAAAATGTTCTTCATCAAAGGGTTTAATCAAATTTTTCATTAGAGCAAAACCGAGTTCCATAGGTATAATATGCTCCTTGTATGTTGTAGAATTTCGTGATTGCTTGTTAGGTGTTGTTTCTATCTTCTTGATAGGTTTATTTGCTGATCATGATGGCTAAGATTGAGGACATAGATCCTGAATTGGGACTTGTTGCCTTTTGGATAGATGATCACTACATTACGTTGGTCAAAAGTTTTTAAAACATATCCTATAGGCCCACCCACTTCCAACACATATTATCTGGTTATCTTTCAATTGGATTGTATGAGCTGGATTGAGCCCAGCATAATACTCTTTTAGAGTATTGTTGCTTGGTTGGCGGCCAAGACTTTATATATGTACATTTTTTATTACGTTGGTGTAGCTCCAGCTAGATTGTGTTGGTTCTATTTGGGAACATTTTATTATATATGATGTAATATGATTGTATGCATATTAGTTCAAGCTCGGAGTCGTGGGGATCCAGGGCATGACATGCCATTTTTATGTCTACTAATATCGCTTCTCGCACTCGTTTCAAGCACGTTGATATTGACTGTCATTTTATTCGAGAAAATGTTGTTATTGGTATTTTACATGTTCAATTTGTTCCTTTTACACTTTAAATTACTGATTTATTCACCAAAAGCTTGGTTCATACTTCTTTTCTATTTCTGTATTCCAAGCTCACCATCGGCGACTCTTGTTCGCTTGGGAGGGGGTGTAAATGGAATACCCGAGATTCATGCCAAGACTTCAGCCTATATAGATGAGAAAAGGAAAAACGTCATTTTCTCAATATATATATTGTTGTTGACTAACTAATTTATGTACCGTCCATAGCTAGATTTGTAACAATCTATTTCCTCTGTACAAATTTGTATATAGTCCAATACCCTTTGGCCGTTTGAGAGCTGGGGATCTTTTATTAAAGGTACTTGTAATCTTCTCATTGCTATAAATCTCTAACAATGGAGTAATGATTACAAGTACAAAAGAACCTTGAAAATCTCTCAGAGAAACCCTTAGGGCCGTTTGACATTTTACTTTTAAAATAAAGTGGAGTAAAGTGAAATGAAAAGAAAGAATAAAATATAAGTGAGTTATGATGGTATTTTGTTTTTTGTTGTTTAGAATAAAATATTTTTGACTTTTTGTATGGGGGAAATGGTGTTTTTTTGTCTTTTAGTAAATAATGGCAGTTGCTTTTTGACTTTCTTTTTAGAAAGGAGGAGTGAGTTTTGAATTAAAGTGATTTTGATTTGATGCTTAACTTTACTTTACTTGACTTGACTTTACTAGTAAAATTACCAAACGCGCCCGATCATTTCTCTCAGTCCAAACCTAAAAAAATATAATATGAACTGAAGATATGATTATAAAATGTTCTATATATATAGCCCGGCCCTCTCCTCAGCTCAAGCGGACGGGAGAGGGCTGTCCGCTGCCTAGGCTGGGGCCCACTATTTGGTCCATCCAAACGGACCACACTCAAGGCCCCCCTAAGTTGCATATGTCCACAAAAATTTGGCCCCGTTCGATTAAACTGGACTGTTGGATCGAGTGACACCCATCCAAATGCATTATACACCGTAAAAATTTTGTGTCCCAGATAGAGATGATAGAAATTATCTTTATGGCTGATTTTTTTGTAGAGAAGAGGGTCCGAGGAGAACCTCCAAATCCCCCCAATCCCTATTCCCATTGGGTCCCAAGGTGGGCCCCATGCCATTGAGCTGATGCCCTTATCCTCAGCTTGAGCCGAGGATAGAGGGCCTCATATATAAATATATATATATATATATATATATATAGGAACAAGAAACATAATCCAAAACGACCTTAGAAAGTCCTGTTACAAAACTAAAACTTTGTCGCTTGAAAGGACGAGCTTACTAGTGAGCTTTTTTGCAACTACGTGTGTTATTTGTTTTTCCCAATGAGTACCTTGCTGCAATGTTAATTATATTCTCTATAATTTTCAGCAAGCCTGCCAGCGACCTTTCTAGCGAGGTCTCAGACCACCTATGCTCTCTTCGATTTTTTCTAGCCAGTGCCAAGGGTAGGGTTGTAAACGAGTCGGTTCCGGTGTGGGTCCATGGTGGACCTTCAACCGAAACCATTAATGAGAAGGTGGAACCAAACCCTGACCCAGAACCGTTTCAGAACCAGTTTCTTGGCTCCGGAACCGGAACCAGAACCATATATAAGACGGGTCTAGATCTGGGCCCGGGTCTAGGTAGAAAATGATATTAAAAAAACATGGATTTTAGGTGAGATTTTTAGAAATTGAGGTAGTATGTCGGGTCTCGAGTCCACGGATGAGAACCAAGGTGGAACCAGACCCATACCCATTTATTTATTGGAGCCTAAATAAGGACCCAAACCCTGTTTTTAACGGATCGAAACTTTCGAATAATCGAAGAATCGGGGACCCATTTACATCCCTAGCCAACGGGCTCTCTTTTTGTTGACTCCACTCATTTCACTCAAGCATTAATTATCTTAATGTAGGCTTAGTGAAATAAATATGAGCCACAACTCTAACACATCTATTTCTCATGGAATGAAGAAATATTTTGATAAGATTTTATATAGATGTGTTATTCCAAGTAAAATACATGAAATTAAATGTAAGACAAAAATTAAGTATAAAATGTTATCTCCTATTTAACTCTATATCTAACAAAAAGCAGACCCGTGAATAATGCTACAACTTTATCACAAGGGACGAAGCTACAAAAGGGCCCGGTAGGACCATAGCCCCCTTGAGTTTCGAAAAACGCTACATGTACATGTAAATTTTAGACTAAAAAAAATTTATTCTATGGTTCGACTCCCTTAAAGTTTTAAAAAATGGTTGATCAAGGTCATGAAAAACGACCACTAGTACATATAAATTTTAGGGTTAAAAAATTTAACCATAGACCAACTTCCTTAAAATTTAACTATTTTGTTTCTTAATTGTTATATATAATTTAGAATTTGGAAGCCCAACTTATTGTACCATCTATGCATATATATTAATTTATTTTTCATTTACTAAATATAGTTTATAATATTAGTTATAATTTTTCAAAGCCTAAATTCAACCAAAAAAAAAAAAAAAAATTGGTCCTCTCAAGCTAAAATTCTTGACTACATCCACATTTATCATATCACGTAATTATGGTTTTACTTTCCGGTGTCGCAAGGGATATATCGGGGATGTTTGGATGATGGGGGCGTTTGGCATGTCATAAAAAAAAAAAAGTTTTAAAATTTTACGAACTTTTATCAACTTTTTGTATTTTCGTTTTTTGTGCCTGTGCTTTTAAAATTCAAAATTTTACAAACTTTTAGGAAAAATTGCAAAAAGCTATAAAAAGTTACAAATTTTTACCAATTTTATGTACTTTTTTCACTTTTGCCGACAATTTTTTTTATCAAATCTACAGATTTGGTCAGAAAATTTTGGTTGGTCTTCCAAACATCAAAAAAATCTGACAATGTGTACTATTTTTCCAACATTTTACCTTCCAAACACCCCCGATAAAAAAAAAAAAAAAGTATAGAGAAAGTACAAAAAAAATATAAAAAGTTGATGTAAAAGTGATAAGTGGCAAAACTTGATTAGAGAAATACAAAAAAAATTTGTATTCTTTTGTGTGTTTTAGTCACCTAAACACACCCATCATTAATTTCATAATCCTTCCTCGTGGTTAGAGATGTAAATGGGTCGGGTCGACCCGTGGCCCGACCCGACCCCCCTGCCCCAGCTGTCCGTACAGCCTGACCCGGCCCCGCCCCTCCTAGCTTGGGTCCAGGCTTGGGGCACCCTGACTCGTGACCCGTCGGGTCGACCCGGCCCACTGCCCCTGCCCCGGGGCCGGAATGCCAACCCCACCCCTGGCCTGCTGCAGCCTGCAGGTTGCTTCTCTTCTCTGGATCTGTTTTGCTTTTTCTTGTTTCTTGTTTTTTTTTTTGGTTTGGTTAACTCATAACTGCCAACTTAAACTTTCTCTCTCTCTATATATATACACAATATATGTATATATATACCACTGAATTATATATAAAAAAAAGATAAATCACATATAAACGTAATGTAAATGCACTTTTAAATTTCTTTTTATCTCTTCGGATTTGTGTATATTTTGATTAAGATTGACAACTTTATGTAATTAAATGACTAAAAATAATTCTTGTACCATCTTATTGTTATTGACAAAGGAGTATAATATTATGTTTTGTTTGGATAATTATATATTTTAAATCAATGAATTTGAAGTTAAATTACATTAAAATATAATATCCTTAATTTATTTTAAAATGCTTTAATGTGTTTGTATGAGTTTTATTTGTATTTTATTCAATTTATAAAAAAATATTAAAAATTAAGCCGGGGCAGCTGGGACGGGTCAGGGGCGGACATTCCCGACCCTTGGCCAGACCCGACCCGATCCGCCAAAACAAGGGGCAACCGGGGTGGGCCGACCCGCTGCCGGGTCAACCTGGGGGGGTGTCGGGTCTGCCCCGTTTACACCACTACTTGTGGTCGTCTTTCAAGAAAAGAATATTACAAAATGACCAACCGAAAACCAGCGGCCAACCCGCTCTAACTACAAGATACCGCAAATAATCTTCTACGCTTGTAAGCATTGCCTTCATTTCACGTACACGAATTGATACACAGAGTCAGCACACATGGTTGACAAATCGATATTTCTCTCTCTCTCTCTCTATATATATATATGTAGGCGGTAAAAACGACACCTACTTAGATTGAGATGAGATTGAGGTAAACTTCTTAGGATGGGGAATGCTGAACTCCAAGAACCTGAGAAGGAAGGAAAAAGACTAGGGTCAGAGGCCCTGGCTGCCGTGAGCCGAAGGCACTCCGATGCCTGAGTTAGCTTTGAGAAAACTAAATAGGAGGAGGAAGAGAGGAACGAGAAGATGTGTGTCTTAGTGAGTTATGTATTGCGTACCTCTTATGGGACTGATCCCATGTATATATAAGTGAATGTTCCTCGTTCATTCTCTCTGTGAGTGGGGGTAGGTGAGGTGAGGTCCCATCGATCCTTACCCTGATTGGCAGCAGTAGATGAAATGGATAACACCCCTCCCTCTCTTTCCACGCCTTCAGCCAGTTGGCGTACAGGGGTGATAAAGCGCACCTCTTATCGCCATAAATGAGCGATCCTATCGCCATAAATGACTGCTCATATCTGTCAGGGCGCGCCGTATTTCTAGGAGGAAGGTGGCGGCCCATTCTGACTAGTACTGTGGCCTGGGACCAAGGATGGCTTGGCCGTGGCGCGCCTTTGTACCGAGCTGGCATTCATGCCGAGCTGCCGAACTGTGGTGCTGAGCTACGAAGCTATTGACTGAGCTGCCGAGGTGCTAAGGTATTGACCGAGCTGTCGAGCTGACGATCTTCTACCACAGAGGCTGAGGAGTTCGGCGAGTTTAGCCGTGATCTTTGTTTAACTTCGTCACCATGGTGTTTTACCCACACAATTGCCCCCTAGCTTTTGACTTCTGAGAGCTTCCCAGCTTGAGGAGGTCAGAAGCTTGATGACCGTACAGCTGGCTCCGCTACCGAGCTCAAGTGAGGGTGATCGTCGTATGAGGGTAGTACCGGGACGAGGGAACTTCTGATCAGGAGGGCCCCCTTGGCCCTGGAGGTTGCTACTATCATGCGTTCCCCTTCGAGATGTCTCTTCGCCTGTCCAGGGCATTCATTAGTCCTTGGATATTGCGCTAGTGGTGACACGTGTCGCTTCTTCTGGCTATCTCGTAATTACTTCGAGGAGACGTTAGGGCTGCGAGACGGGACGTTAGGGCTGATTGAGGGGACGCCTCTTAAAGGCTCTCCTCGAAAGTCGAATCGACGCCCCCAGGCCTTATAAATCAGGGCGCCTCTTTCGTCTTCACTTTCCTTTGCTTTCTTCAGATTTCTACTGCGCTTTGCAAGAGAGCTCTCTCCGGCGCCTGCAGACTTCCGTCGATCCTGATTGTGCAGTCCCTATTCGTAGGACTCCTCTCCGTTTTCCTCGTCTTTTCTTTTAGATAGGTCCTCGTCTGAGTCGAGAATGGGGGTCTATAGACATCTGTTAGGAGACCCAGGCTCCATAGACCATTTTAGGGATTTATACAAGGTCCCCTCCAATGTGGAGGTCAGACCGGATGACCCTGATGACGGCCTCACTTATCGTGATGGCTGGATGCCATTCTGGCTGGTTTCCGTCGTGGAGGGAGGAGTCCGGTTCCCCCTTCACCCACTCCTCAGGGACTGTCTCCGGGAGTGGGGGTTGAGCCCCTGCCAGCTGCTTCCCAACGGGTACAAGATCATCATGGGAGCAGTGCGGCTTAACGAGATACTGTCAATCAACCTTGGTGTCCCGGACATCGAGGAGGCGTATGACCTCTGTAAATCCGCAGAGGGGCATACGTACTATCTCCGGTTAAGGCTCCACCGAACTGCCTTCGTGACCGCGCTGGAAGATTCCTATAAATACGCGGGGGAGGACCGTGTCTTCGTCCGCGGGGCATGGGAGTTCGGCGAGGCGGAGCCCAACACCACAGCCCGGATACCACGCAGAATAGGAGTCCCCCCAAGTAAAAACCGAGGCCCCCTGGATTTTGTATTTTAATCATGTCTCTTTCCTTCTGTTGACATCGTTCTGTTTCTGCAGGTTTTCGACAGAGGAGGGAGCTTGCCAAAAGGAACCGGTGGAAGGTGAACAGTGACTGGCACGAGAAGGTGCGGAAGTACCGCGGCCATCACTGCCGAGCCGCGTTCTCGCTCCTGGGGTACAAGCCGCACTACAAGTCGTTCATCACCCCGAGGCGGGTGACCGGGATCGACTCCGTGCTTCACGGGGAAGGCATCGGTCCGGACACCGCACAGACCGAGGTCCCTATCCCGGAGACGGTGACTGTCGCGATTCCCAGCGGGATTCCGGTAGAATCGGGTGGACAGTCTACCGTTCGCGAACCAGCAGCGGCCAAGAGAGCCGAGACCGGGCGCAAGCGGCAGAGGCAGAAATTTGTCGTCTCCAGCGAGTCCCGGAGCACATCCAGCTCGGAAGAGTCGGAAGTCGAGATGTTGCGCGGTCGTCGCCAGCGCTTTGTGGCCGAAAACCTCTCCGCCGCAGCATTTGGGGACATAGGGGGCGAGACCTCGGACCCCTCTCGAGGCGCCGACGTCGCCCCAACTACGTCGTCGGCGGCTGCTGCAGAGGTTCTCGCTCCCGAGACCGAGGCGGTTTCAGAAACCACCGACGGGGCTCAATCAGGACCTCCTGCAGCGGCAGAGGTCGGCGCAGATCCTCCCGCCATCGTCGTTGAAGAGTCGCCCTCCAACTCAGGCAGAGGGGGTACTGCCGAGGTCGTCGAGGCGCGCAGGCCGGAGAAGAGGCCCAGGGTCGAACCCCCATCTGCCCCGGAACCCGCCATGTTGGTCGGGGGATCCGCCACTCCCTCCGATTTTGTCCCTTGGAGACCGGACATCGAGGGAGTGCTAGGGAGGCAACTAGCCGAGTCGGACCGAGCGGTCAACCCCGAAGTGGTTGCCGCTCTGGGACGAGCTTGCGCCCTTCCCCAGGACATGGCAAGGTGGGCGCAGATGGATAATGAATCGCTGCTGCTTTCCTCAATGCGGTCATTGGTAGCGGTATGTACACTTAATTCATGTTTTCTTCTTCTGCTGCATTTCATTTGGTGACACTCTGTTCTTACTGCAGCTCTTGCAAAAGTGCCAAACTGGCATGGGAAGGCTGGACGCAGCCGAAGCCAAGGCAGCAGTCTGGGCAGCGAAGAAAGAGGAGCTGCTGAAATCTCTGGCGGCAAGGGACGCGACCCTGGAGGAGGAGGCGAGGAAAAATGAGGATCTTCTTGCCGAGCTCGACGCAGCGCGGGCCTTGGCCGAGCACCTCAAAGAGGAAGCAAAGGAGGCGGCAGATCAAAACGTCTACCTTTCCTGGGAGCTAGACGAGGTCCGGCTTGCGTCGTCGCGGAAGGAGGAAGACATACAGATGCTGCGGGGGACCAACAGGAGGCTCGTCACCGAGAGAAAGCTGGCTGAAAGAAAGCTAGAGATGGCTCTGGAGGGGAAGGCGGCCGAGCTCGCGCAGGCTCTCAAAGGGCAAGAGGCCAAACTCAAGGAATAGTATCTAGCCGAGCACGAGGCCGTGATGAACGAGGAGGTCAGCAAATTGACAGCTGACTATAAGGCGCAGTTGCCAGGAATCCGAGACAAGGCGTGGACACTTGGGTGGAAGGCGGCCTTAAAGAGGGTTGGTGTCCCTACGGACAGCCCTATCTTCCAGAATTCCCCCAGGTTTCCTCGCTCAGATTCGGAGTTGCGAGCCGTCTCGGAATTTGCCCCCGTCCCTTCATCCTCGGAGGTCCCCCCAGCTCTAGTCGCCCCCGCTCCTCCAGTGGTTCCCTAGACTGCTTCAGCCGTTCCCAGCGAGAGCGCTACCGGGACCAATTGTAATAAGGGAGCAGCAGCTCCCTGAATTATGTACTCTCTCTTTTCTTTTTTTTTTTTGCCATACATTGTATTCAAGCAGATTTTTTCGTAATAAAACAGCATTTTTTTTTTGTCACTTGTTCTGTGAATGATCCTGGTTTTGTTTGTGGTGAAATGAGTATCGACGCAAGTAGTCTGCCGAGTAGTTTTGTCGGTTCTAAGCGAGGGCGGTACTGGTACCGGACCCTGATGCTTTTGGCTGTGCCGCCCAGGCTGGTGCAGGCACCAAGCTGAGGGCGGTTGGCCTTCTGAACAGAGGCGCCGAGCCGCGAGGGTGGTACTGTTACCGGACCCTGATGTGCATCTGGCTGTGCCGCCCCAGCTGGTGCAGGCACCGAGCTGAGGGCGGTTGGCCCTCTGAACAGAGGCGCCGAGCCGCGAGGGTGGTACTGTTACCGGACCCTGATGTGCATCTGGCTGTGCCGCCCCAGCTGGTGCAGGCACCGAGCTGAGGGCGGTTGGCCCTCTGAACAGACCGCCCTCATAACAGAGGCGCCGAGCCGCGAGGGTGGTACTGTTACCGAACCCTGAAGTGCATCTGGCTGTGCCACCCCAGCTGGTGCAGGCACCGAGCTGAGGGCGGTTGGCCTTCTGAACAGAAGCGCCGAGCCGCGAGGGTGGTACTGTTACCGGACCCTGATGTGTTACTGCCTGAAGCACCGTGCTGACAGTTGATACTCTGGGGAATTTCTAAGCAACGCAAAGACTTGTTCCAGAAAATTCGTCTTTTATTGATACTTGATTTCTTTACATTTTTCAGAAGTAGAATTTTTTGAGATGCGTCGCATTCCATGGTCGCGGGAGCGCCTTCCCCTCCATATCTTCGAGTCGGTAGGCAGATCTCCCGGCCGTCGAGGTTATTCTGAATGGTCCCTGCCAGTTGGGGGCCAGCTTGCCGTCGTTAGGATCTCGGTCGCCAGGAAGTGTCTTCTTTAAGACCAACTCTCCTATCGCGAATCTTCTCTCCTTGACCTTCGGGTTGTATCCCCTGGCCAACTGTTGCTGATAGGCGGCCAGGCGGATAGCTGTCGCCTCTCTTCGTTCATCAGCCAAGTCCAGCTCCCATGCCACGTTCAGATCGTTCAGACCCTGTTCGCAGAGTTCCGACCTCAAGGTCGGGAGGCCCACCTCAAGGGGAATGACTGCTTCCATGCCGTAGGCAAGGGAGAACGGGGTAGCCGAGGTGGAACGCCTCGGAGTAGTTCGGTAGGCCCATAGAACACTTGGCAGCTCCTCTGCCCATCGACCCTTGGCTCGGTCGAGTCTCTTTTTAATTCCGTCGAGCAGTACTTTGTTCGAGATCTCGGCCTGTCCGTTGCTCTGGGGATACGCCGGGGTGGAGTAGATATTGCGAATGCCGTATTCCTGGCAGAAGCTTTTGAAGAGGTTGGAATCGAACTGCGTTCCGTTATCAGAAATGAGAGTACGGGGAATCCCAAATCTTGTGATGATATTCTTCCACACAAAGTTCTTCGTGTCTAATTCGGTGATGGAGGACAAGGGTTCAGCCTCGACCCATTTCGTGAAGTAGTCCGTGGCTACAATCAACCATCTTTTGTTCCCTGGAGTTCGGTGAAGCGGTCCGACAATGTCCAGGCCCCACTGGGCGAAAGGCCACGGACTGGAGAGGGGACTCAGGTCCTGGGCTGGCTGGTGGAGAGAGTGAGAGAACTTCTGGCACTTCTCGCATTTTCTGGCATAGAGCTGGGCGTCCTTTTGCATGTAGGGCCACCAGTAACCTTGGCTGATAGCCCGGTAGGCAAGAGACCGACCTCCTATATGACTGCCGCAGATTCCTTCGTGAATTTCGTAAAGGAAATTGTCGACTTTGCTGGGGTGAACGCACTGGAGGTAGGGCCCTGTGAATGACTTTCTGTAGAGCTTGCTGTCTGGGGACAGCCAGAACTGGGTCGCCTTCAATCTGACCTTTCGAGCTTCAGTCCTGTCCTCGGGTAGCTGGTCGTCCTTCAGGTATGCAATGATGGGGTCCATCCAGCTCGGGCCGAGATCCAGGCACATGAGCTGCCGGGGTTGCTGGAGGTTGATGCTGGGCTCCCGCAGTGTTTCTACTTCTATAGTTCTCTTTTCACCGGCTTCCACAGCCGAGGCGAGGCTGGCGAGGGCGTCTGCATGGGAGTTGGATTCTCTGCCGATCTGCCGGACCTCACTAAGACTAAGATGTGTGTCTTAGTGAGTTGTGTATTGCGTACCTCTTATGGGACTGATCCCATGTATATATAAGTGAATGTTCCTCGTTCATTCTCTCTGTGAGTGGGGGTAGGTGAGGTGAGGTCCCATCGATCCTTACCCTGACTGGCAGCAGTAGATGAAATGGACAACACCCCTCCCTCTCTTTCCACGCCTTCAGCCAGTTAGCGTACAGGGGTGATAAAGCGCACCTCTTATCGCCATAAATGAGCGATCCTATCGCCATAAATGACTGCTCATATCTGTCAGGGCGCGCCGTATTTCTAGGAGGAAGGTGGCGGCCCATTCTGACTAGTACTATGGCCTGGGACCAAGGATGGTTTGGCCGTGGCGCGCCTTTGTACCGAGCTGGCATTCATGCCGAGTTGCCGAACTGTGGTGCTGAGCTACGAAGCTACTGACCGAGATGCCGAGGTGCCAAGGTATTGACCGAGCTGTCGAGCTGACGATCTTCTACCACAGAGGCTGAGGAGTTCGGCGAGTTTAGCCGTGATCTTTGTTTAACTTCGTCACCACGGTGTTTTACCCACACAATATATATATATAGACGACATGGTGCTTATATTAGATCATTACATCAGGATTGTACATCGCCATTGGTTTAAAATGGGATAGAGTGGTGACAATGTTCTCTTTTATATGGTAGGGGTGTGATGCATCAGTGTTGGTGGATTCAAACGCCCAAAAACTAGGCGGAGAAGGATGCTCCTCCAAACATTTCTCTTCGAGCTTTTTATGTTATAGATGATGCGAAAATGAAGCTCGAATCAGCTTGTCCCCAGACTGTGTCATGTGCTGATATACTCGCGATTGCAGCTAGAGATGTAGTAGCTCTGGTAATCATCTATCTTGCACCGCAAATCATCTATTTTCAGTTTTAATTAAACTAATCTCTCCAATCAAGTGATTCTTCAATGCAACCATTATACATGATTATACATCATCAATGAATGAATGACTATCAGATGGGACACTGCCCAAGAACAAATAAGCTATGGGCCTTATCAAACTACTCGGTAGTCCCAACAAGGGACAATTGCTTGAGCATGATCAACAATAGAGACTTCCTCTATGTTCATCATCAGTTCATTTTAGTTTGGTTCTCATTATGGTGAATAAGCAGTATAACTTTTAAGTCATCTTTCTTCAATTTCAGGCTAACCTTTCAATTCAATTTGATATCTGATAATGAATGAATATATCATATGTGGGACCATTGATCAAGACCCGATAAGTGGTGTTGTTCATCGAACTAGTTAGTAGTCCCCGCAAGGGACAATTGTCTGATCATTATCAACAGGAATGATATTACACTCGCAATGTTCTTCAATTCAAGCGAACAAGTTTGTTGTTGATGTTGTGGCAGACTGGAGGGCCACATTGGGAGGTGCTCAAGGGAAGGAAAGATGGGCGAGTATCAAAGGCCAATGACAAAATTAACTTGCCAGCTCCATCTTTCAATGTGACCCAACTCATCCAAAGCTTTGCCAAGAGAGGACTGGGGGTCAAGGACTAGGTGGCTCTTTCTGGTGGCCACACCTTGGGATTTTCTCACTGTTCTTCCTTTGAGACTCGAATTCACGATTTCAGTCTGAATGAAGACGTTGATCCAAGCATGGATCGGATGATAAGTTTGCAGGGAAGCTCAAGGTGAAATGTCGAAAATCCAACAAGGACCGCAATGCAGGAGAGTTCTTGGACTAGACTTCGTCGACATTTGATAATGACTACTACAAGCAGTTGATGGGAGGAAAAGGCATTTTTGGGTCAGACCAGGTGCTGTTTGGCGATGGCAGAACCAGGTGGATTGTTGAAGCATTTGGGAGGGATGGAGGACTCTTCTTTCGGGAGTTTGCAGCTTCCATGGAGAAACTTGGGCAGGTGGGTGTCAAGGATGATAAAGACGGAGAAGTAAGGATGAAATGCCGGCAGTGAATTGATATGTGGGAGAGAGTTTTACCTTGGAACCACTCTTTCATTTTGAATTGTTACGAGAGAGTTTTACCATAATAACCACTGTTTCATTTGGAGGGAGTATTCTTATGCATACTTCCCTCGCTGTATGGTGAGGGATACGTACTTGAAAATTCTCTTTTGTACTTGAAAATTTCAAAAAAAAAAAAGTGTCCCTCACCGTATAGTGAGGGAAATATGCATAAGAATACTCCCCTTCATTTGGAATTAGTACCGTAAAAGTAAGTGTAGTTGAGGTTTTTACTTCAATAATACACCACTTTGATATTTTCACACGGGGTTTATATTTTGCTAAGAGGTATCTCTCATGGCTTCCATGAGAGGTTACTTTTTGACACCAAGTGAGACCCCTCGTGATCAATCCAACTCCCTTACTAAACCCCAGTGACTTGGTATCATACTAATTTGACATTAATCTGTACTATACTCATCAATGAATTGAATTGAATTTCATTAAAATTTTAATGTTAAAATCCGTTAAGGGGGCCATGATTGGCATGCATCCAACTGGGTTCCACAAAGGGCTTAAATATTAAAAGGGGTCAAAAAGAAAGATCTCAGATTAGATGGTCCTAGCTGTACACAATCTTTGCCCTTTCTCTCCCGGACAGGTGATGCACTCTCAACATCTTAATCATCTATGTAGGCCAATGATCTGATGACAAGGATCAAATTCTAGATGAGTCTCCAGTGGTTTCCCCATTCCATTGTGAGGTCCATCAGATCAGTGATATAGATCACCAAACCATGTGCAACGTTCACATTGAAATGGGATATGTATTCAGATGTAATTGTTCAACAGATCCTATTATTCACCCATATCAAGTCTACATTTCATCACAATTACATATTACAAATGAAAGATTATGTCCTGATGCAACAAGATTGTACTGCACATCAAAGCACATGCTCCATATATGACAGCACCTACCATGCATTTTAATCCAAACCGTTGATCTGATCGTTCCCAGCTGAGGATGGCTAATTGCAATGATAACTTCCAAACTCGGATCCAAATGCATTGATCTGTATCCTTGAAATAGATTGCTGGAAAATCATTACAGCTGAGGTCAAAGATTAGATACTCCTAATCTTGATCCGCACATGTATTTGATAATCTGCATCAGAACAGTAACACTTTCACCTAGATTGCTGGATCACAATTCATAGTTCATTCAATCCCCATCATATCGGTGATGCCAGTTCTCTGGTGTAGGCTGAGAACAGTCAACAATACAAATTTGAACTGTATATGAATTTCTCCACCTCTGATTTCTCTACATTTTCTTTTCATCCAAATCATCTTAAGGGCCATTTGGTTGTTTCATTTTCTCCACCGTTTCCCCTCATCCGAACAGACCATAATGCCTGCTTGTTTATATCAAAGGAGGGGGGAGGAGTAGGGGTCCCATTATGAATAAAGTTGAAGAGGAGGGGGCTAGAGAAAAAGGTACTACATGACAAAATCTTACTTCTCCCCCAAGTTATTACACTTGGGGGGAGTAAAATAAAGTTGGACAAAGTGGCGTAAATCCCCTAGTTTATGTCACGTAGAGAGTTTACTCTCCCCTCTCCTTTTTTCATCAAAACAACCATGAAGTAAAACAGTCACATTACCTATTTTACTCTCGTTTTACTTCTTCTATCCTAGCAACCTGAAGTAAAACTTTATGCTACATCGATCACATTTTTACTCTCCTTCCTGGTGAACAAACAGGAAAACAGGTGGGGAAAACAAAGAAGAAACTGTCCCCAATACAGATTTCAACAATAGATGGTTTCCTCTACCATTTCTCATCATCCAAATAGACCTCATGTATTGATAATGGAGGTCTTTGATATTTATCAAGGCATGAGTATTAGATATTGGTGAATATCAGCCAATAATTGAAAGTCTAGGGTTCCACGCCATTAGGGACAGAGACAAATAATAATAATACCAAAATTTCTATCACTTTAATAAAATTTATTGCTACCAATAAAAAAGGAATGAAAATTAACTAAAGTACACAAAAACAGAAGATGGGAGACATTAATGTAATAATCATACTGGAAACTGGAAGGAGCTCTCTTGCAATGTGACTCTTTCCCAACATATTGGGATGGCAAAGATCATATGGTAAGATTTTCCTGGACAGCAATAAATGATCCCACTATATTGCCTCCAACATCAGGAAACTTCTCACATCCAGCAATAGGCCCCACCTTGCCTTTTGTATCAACATCAACAGGGTATTTCAAGAGGTGTCCTTTCATTTCTGTGATCTCGTCGGCAGCAAACTGCTTCCAATTCAACTCCCCAAGTGCTCTAACACGTCTGACACATTCAAGGCTCTCAGGATGATTAAAACATTCTTCAATAGTTCCAATGTGCTCTGCCCATAGTGACATCCTATAGCCATAGATCTACAAGCAATAAACCAGTTATATTCAGGTACAACTTTCGGATAAAGCATTTTCCCCATATTCTTCCACCTTCCAAACCACAGCAATATCCTAAAGTTCAGGTGAATCACTCACCTCAGGGTTCATGGACCCCAGGTTAATGATGATGACTGGCAATTAGTAGTTAGTATCATAGAATCAAGAAAGAATTGAAGCAGATAAATTAAGATAATTCTAGTAGGAAAATTTCCTCCTGTGCTCAGAGCTCCGCGGAGCGCTTATCTGGACATTCCCAAAGGCAGCAGCACCCTCCGTGATGACCGGTACCAATCCAAATGGACAGCAGAGCACAGGATCGCAGGAGAAAATCATCCAACTTTAGTATCATGAAATTATTTAGACAGAGTATGTGTATGCATTGCACTTAAATGTGGGTGGTCACTCGTGAGGAGCTGGCATAACAATATGCACTGACATAAACTAATAAAGAGGTATTCAGAGGAGACCCTTGATGGCCATATAAGGAAGGGAGAAAGCAAAATTACCACAGTTTTTAAAATGGAAAAATACCATGGACTTTAAGTATAATATTGAAGTATCAAATACAAAACAATATGGATATGTTGCCTATTTTGAAGTATCAAGGTATAATACTATAGGACAAAGTAATATAACAATTCCTAAGACAGTAATCTTATATTTTTTACAGCAAGTTTGGATTTATGCGAGGAAGATTCATAACTGATACCACAAGCAATTTTCCTAGTAAGACTTCGGAAAAGTAAGGAAAAACAGAATACATGTGGTCTATTATTGATTTAGAGAAGCCCTGTGATGAGGCATTGACACGGGTTTTAAAAAAAAACCGTAACAAGTAATTTTAATAAATAAGAAATACCATACAACAACCCCGAACGGAAACTGGGTACAAGATACTTATATCCTACAAACCACTACAAGAAAGTAACCTCCCAAGAAGTAGACCAACCAAACCTCTGTTTTGCTCACATGTCCGCCAAACCATTGGCTAACCTCACCACGTCAGAAAAAGAAACATTGAGGCGGTACATTTGGCAAACATTAAAAAGCATCCCTCATGGATATTAAGATCATACAAGACATGTAAGGAGGGGCAATAGGAATTGTATTTTGAGCGACAGCTTATTTCCCAATTACAGTTGGACTGTACAAAGGGTTTGCTTTAAGCTCATACTCATTTGCCCAAGTAATAAACAAGATGATTGAAAATGATGAGCACACAATTAGAAGATGTGCTACCACACTGGGGCCACAAGGGATTTACCCGGCTCCCCCTGGGCCCATAGGGATTAGTCTAGCCCAAAGGGCTGGGCCACCCTCCGTCATAAAATAAAATAAAAAACAATTAGAAGATGCGCATCATCAAAACTATTTCGTTGTAGGTTTGACTCGTGTTAACTATCCAAAAAAAAAAGGAAAACGAAAGGGTTGAAGGAAAATACCTAGGATAAAGTCCCATGGTCTACATTCTTTGCAGATAATGGTGTAAGAGAGGCGTTTAAGTCAAATCATCATTATCATCAAAATCATAATTCAAAGCCTTATCCCTGTTAACACAAGTGGGCCCAAAGGGCCCATGAATGATAGGCCCAGTCCATCAATACACTAACCCATCACGTGGGATACTGTAGTTGACTAGTATCAATGTAAAATATTCTCTTCCTATGTTACAGCAGTGTAATATATATTCTTTCCATGTAATTAGATTGTAATATGTTGTAATTGCCTTGATTAAGGCTGAGAAGATATTGATTACAAATGGAGCAAGGGATTGATCAAAGGGATCATCCAGTTTTCCAAAGTTTTCTTCTCCTATTTTAAGTTCTATCAAATGTCATGGTATCAGAGCTAGGCAATATCTCTGTTGGATTCAAAAGCAAAGTTTTCTTCTCAATTTTTTTTATCATCAGAAGATCTCAGGTTTGTGGATTCCAGAAATCTTCATCTTCACATCACTAGAAGATCTTAGTCTCTCGGTATAGGCTGCTGTGATCAATCATAGCCCACTTGGGATCATCAACTCATCATCAGATATCTACCCAGATCTGGTCGCCTGGTTTTCCTCAATATTTTGGAGATTTTTTCAAAAATTTTGTTGGATCAATGGTAGGCCTTCTGATCATTTGTGTTCCTCCAATTGTTTTGAACAGTTTTCATCAAAACCGTACAAAACTGTGGATACAGTCTGTTTTTCAGAAACTCATGTTCTAGTAGGAAGATATTTTGAGTCTTCATCTCATCAAAAATTCTGATCTAGACTGTGATCAGAAAGTGGTTCCCAAGTGGCAGTCTTAGCCCCATTTTCAAGGTCGTCTGGGCATTTGTCTGCAATCTGATTCCATATCAGGAACAAATATTGATGTTCAACATCAACCATATTTTCTTAAGCAAGATCTAGTGTTCCGTCATATTCTCTGGATTTCATCAAGCCTCAAGCTTCTGGATTATATTTGTCTGATGAAAGACATTGTTTCTGCTTTTTTTTCTTGAAGTAGCTGCTTTTGCATCAAGGGTCTCCTCTATAGATTTATTCATACACTGCTGTCATGGAAAAGAGTGAAATCTCCCTAGTTAAATTTAATGGGAATTACTCATCGTGGACTTTCCAATTTCAAATTTACCTTAAAGGTCAAGAATTATGGGGTCTTGTGGATGGGTATGATCCCAAACCCAACGATGACACGACTGTTACTAAAGCAGTCGCCAAATGGGAAGTCAAATATGCCCAGATTATTACTTGGCTCCTGGGGTCAGTTATCCACAATACATTCTCAATCTCAGACCCTATAAAACTGCAAAAGGAATGTGGGACCACCTGAAACAGATTTATCAAAAGGATAACTCGGCTCGCAGATTTCACGAAGAACATGAACTTTCTCAGTTTTTTCAGGGGATGATGTCCATTCAGGAGTATTATTCTCATTTTGTTCGTTTATGGACTAATTATACTGAGATTATTTACTCTAGTCTACCGATGCTTCCATCACTATTGTCCAAGACATTCATTCCACTAGTCGAAGGGATCAATTTTTAATGAAACTAGAATCTCAATTTGAACAAGTCGGTTCTAATTTGATGAGCCGGGTGCCTTCCCCTTCCATTGATGCATGTTTAAGTGAACTTCTTCGTGAAGAACAGTGTCTTGGAACCCAGGTTGCTATTCAATAGGCTACTACCAGTGGTCCAATAACCGTTGCATATGTTGCATGAGACAAACCGCAGACACGAGATATGACCAAAGTCCAATGTTATTGCTGCCAAAAGTACGGACATGTTGCCACTCAATGCAATCAAAAGTTTTGCACTTACTACAAACGCAAGGGCCATGTTATTCCCGAGTGTCGGCGACGTCATCAGGCGTCATCTCAGAAGGCCAATTTGGCAACCTTGGATGCGTTTTCTTCTGCATTGAATCCTGCTACCAACACATTGATCCCTGCTCGGCCTGCTTCTTCATCCTCGTCTCTTACCCCTGAAATGGTTCAACAGATGATAGTAAATGCCTTTTTTGCCATTGGTCTCTCAGGTAAAACTCAAAATTCAACCTCCACCTAGTATTTGGATTTAGGGGCTCCTAATCATATGACACACCCTTCTGATAATTTATCTCATTTAAAGCCTTATGATGGAAATCTTCAAATCAATACAGCAGATGATGGCAGTAAACCCATTACTGCCATCAGTGAGATCTCACATCCCTTACCTTTGAGTCATGTATTTCTTTCTCTATAGTTATCTACCAATTTATTATCTGTTGGACAACTTGTTGATAATCATTGTTCTGTCTCCTTTTCTTGTTGTGGTTGTGTCATACAGGATCAAGCGTCAGGGAAGGTGATAGCGAAGGGGCCTAAGTGTGGACGTCTTTTTCTGCTGCAACTGTCTACATAAGATAGGAATTTGGTTGCTTTCGAATTGTGCATTTATTTTTATTTTTATTTTTTTCTGCTTATAGTTCAAATAAGTGCCAATTGTGGCACAATAGATTAGGCATCCTCATTCTCGAACTTTGTTGTCTTTATTTAATTCTGGTTTGCTGCATGATCATAAAATTTCTCTTAAAGATGTTTCTTTTAATTGTTCTAGTTGTAAAATGAGCAAGAGCAAGACTCTTCCTCTTCCCATAAGTACCTCTTTATCATTGAAATGTTTTGATCTCGTTCACGGCGATGTATGGGGTATAGCATCTATGATATCACATTCCAATTTTCAGTATTTTGTTACATTTATTGATGATTATAATCGCTTCACATGGATCTAGGTGTTTGATACCTTTAAAGTTTTCTTAGCTTATGTTGAAAATCACTTCTCCACGTCCATTAAAACACTTTGCACCGATTCCGATGGCAAATATGTTTCTAATGATTTTCATAATTTTTTGCAACAAAAAGGGATAGTTTCTCAAAAATCATGTCCTTATACCCCCAACAAAATGGAGTGTCCGAGAGAAAAAATAGACAGGTCTTGGACATTGTTCGGTCACTCCTCTTAGATACCTCTTTTCCTCCGAAATTTTGGCCCGAAGCACTATCTACGACAGTTCATGTTATGAATAAGCTACCTTCACCTCGTATTCAGAATGAAACAACTTATTTTCGTTTATTTCATAAGCTTCCTACTTATTCTCATCTCCATACCTTTGGGTGTATGTTTTGTTCTTCGTCCCCCAGCTGAATGAACAAAACTATCCGCTCAATCCTCTAAATGTGCTTTTTTAGGTTGTGCGAATGCCCAAAATGGATTTTTATATTATGATCCTCCAAAGGTAAAACGTATCAAGATTTCTTGTAATATTGTGTTTTTTAAAATCAATATTTCTTCCAACATCATCTAGATCATGATAAATCTCCTGTAATTTCATTTGTTCCTGACTTTGGTGATACTCTTGGTCCACCTACAGAAAATATCAAGCTTAATCCCATCTATCTAGAGGTACGGCTTTTATGTCAAATGGTTCAAAATATAACGTAATAGAGAGAGAATATATGAGGCGGAGATTCTTGCTAGTTTGGAGGCTGACGATTAGCCCCCTCTTTTTGTGAAGTGCTCATGGTGGAAAGTGACTCTTTTAATGCTATTTCTTGGATTTCTATCCTGACTAAGGGACCTTGGAAGTTCTAGTCCGTTCTTAAAGGAGATCACTCATTTACCATCTTCTATGCAAGTCATGTTTCAAGGGTCAAATCTTTTGAGCCCTTCTTGTAATCTTGGCTGTTGTTGTTTTGTTTACTTTGGTATAAGCCTCTTATTCCATGTGTTGGTTTCTTGATTGTTGGCTTTATCTTCAAAATATATATATTATTGTAATAAAAAATAGAATATATAGATTACGAGTTTAGTGGGTCTAGAAATAGGGAGGATGATCTTGTCAAAATTGAAAACGCATAGTCCTACTATGGTAATATCCAAGAGCAACTATAGAAGAAAAAGTAGCACTTAAAGCAGATATCATAAGTATGATTAATTCAAGGTAGGTAAAATGGAGGTAAGCTAGTAGAGTGTTAAATGTTCCGTGACGACTTGGCCCACTATCCACATGATATTGTCCGCTTTGACTGAAATCTTACGGCTTTAAAACGTATCATGTGGGGTTAAGGCCAGGCCGCACATATATGCCCAAGGTCAGGAATTGGATGTTTCCGATGTGGACAAATGGAGTCCCTTGTGTCCTGGGTGTTCTTTGGTAGGTGATGGGCACACCGGATTTCAACTTAATGTACCATGTTGGACCAGCACCACCTGATCTCACACTATCCCCCATCAGGAACTAAGCCGTCCTCGGCTCTGATGCTATTTTGTGACAACCTAAGCCCACTATCCACATGATATTGTCCACTTTGAACAAAGTCTCCCGGCTTTAAAATGCATCATGTGGAGTTACGCCCAGCCCGCACATATATGCCTAGCGTTAGAAATTGGATGGTTCCGATGCAGGACAAATGGAGTCACTTGTATCCTAGGTGTTCTTTGGTGGGTGATGAGCATACCGGATTTCAATTGGATCAGCCACCTTGGCCCAGGCCATTGGATCTCACATGATCATGAAGTTCCACTTCAATTTGAGGTGCATTTTTTAAAAGATAGCAGTTAGACCCACATTCTTATATGGAAATCGAATGCTGGGTGATAAAGAAACAAGAATACAAAATACATGTAGCTAAGATGAGTTAAATAGTAATGTTTGGAAAGAAAAAGAAAATAGAATGAAAAATGAGTGCATCTAAGTGATGCAAGATAGACCTCAGGCAGGCCACATGTGTAGGGCCCAAGATAGTTTAGGAATTATTTCTCTAATTATTTGTTATTAGATTTCTAACTTTGTCTAATGAGTTGTAATTAGGTTTATGTTTCCAATTTCATTAGGATTATTATTTTATTTCCTAAGTTAGATTATTAGGTTTTGTTAGCAAATAAGTTTTCTTTTTCTTATTTATATGCATTGTAAGAGGTTTATTTTTCAAAGTTGATTAATATAAATTGAGTTTTCCCCATTGAGGTGCGTCCTCGTTATCATCTCTGCGGAAACTTGTTGAAGTGTCTGTGGACACGTGCTTCGGCACCCTATTGTGCTTCAGCACTTTCCACACAAGCCCCAACCCTAGGCTCTGCATCACAAAGGAACTAAATGGGTAGCCCAAATATAAGAGAAAACCAAGTCCGCAGTTTGAGATTGTTTCGCCAAGTGCTTGTGAGGCTTAAAAAAACCCTTGTAACTAGGAAGAACTTAAGTGTTGAGAGCATAAGAATATAGACGCATGCGGAGGCCAATAAGGATGAGCAATGCAGCAATTAAAAGTGACATCTTCCAATACGGATGGGGAACATTGCCATAAATAGAGATGAGTGGAGAGAGAAAGACGCAAGCCGATCCCAAATAGATGGGATGAATCTAAAGATGATGCTGAGTTTTATTGTTACATAGGAATCAGCATTACAATAATAGCATGACACGTTTCAAGTAAAACAAGGCTTCAATTCTCGTAAATTCCATGACATTCTGTTAACTTTGGAAATGGCATGAACCTGACATTTTTGTATTGTCTATTATCTATATTAATGTTAAGCTTACTGTACCAGAGGAATAAAAGTTTAGTTTTTTAACTCATACCTGCCCATGTGGATTGGATTGTTTTCTTGCCCATGTATGCTGGGGCTGGTATGCGCCCATTGCAATCTCGGTATCTCTGGTACCTTCCAAGGATCGCTGATTGATGTTTGCAGATCCCAATATAACATACTCATCATCCACAATCATACCTTTGGAATGAACATAAATCATGAAGCGTTGATTCTTCCGAGCAAGCCCCTAGAGGTTTCCAGGGCAATGCATCAACTTGGGATAATTGAGACAATATATACTGAGAGAAATAGCTCTAGCAATTAATATAAACTAGCAGGCGTAGATGAAATGGTTAGGATAATTGAATGAGGATGTAAGCCGATTTGTAACTCGTGTCCCTCCATACAAGATCCAAACAGTGTGAGGTGTGGACCCCACCGCATAGATTACTAAATACTTGGACCAGAAATCAGGTCAGTCTACTCCTCGAGTGGGACCAATACATGAAATAAATGTAGATTGTAGGAGAGTTATTTTTTAACCACTCATTAAATTTTAGTAGGTATGAAGCCCACTTGACAAGTGGACTCGCCTAATCTTTGGGCCAGGGCATGCAGATGTTGGGGGAGCACCTGATGAACAGCTTTGATCTCTCATACATGTGACATGCTGGCATGCATTGCTCTGAATGGATGAGATAGATATGTGCTTCTGTCAGATAAGCACACTAGCAAGCAAACCTCGAAGTTACAAATCGTACTGTAACATTCATGTGACAATTTATACTGCTTTTCCCCCAAGAAATAAAGTAACAAGATAGAAAAATTGATGAAGAAATGTCTAGTAGGGAGAGGAGAGTTTACATGGGGAGTGTCTGCTGCAGGATTTCCATTTGAAGCACCATTTCCCTCTGTGACCTCACGATTGCCGAGACAGAAGAAATTTAGATAATCCTGCGGCTCATGTGTGTTCTGAAGCCCTTCTTCTTCTAAAGCCTTATAAACTACCTCATACATCATTTGCATTGTTTTATTCTGCAGTGATCAACAGAGCTCCATATAAGCAGCTACTTTATACTGATCCATATGAACTGTAAAGAATACTTCCATTTCACCATTTCCTCCAATACAAAACATTGTTACAGAAAGTAACACTTCATCTCAATAAAATATTAAAAAAATAAATACAGATATGATTAAGAAATGAGACAGAAAAATGACAGCTAGAAATTAGGCTAATAACAAGATATGGGAAATAAAATTTGCAATATGCACCATACAAAAGACGTCCAGAAGTAAAAAAAAAAAAAAAATCGACATGCTAAACACAAGGGGATATGTTAGTGACCAACCAATGTTATATTCGGGAAAAGAATACAAAAAAGCCAGGTCTAAAATTTCATGTACAACACAAACAAGCTTTCCATGCTTGTCGAGTAAAACTAAATCCAAGCATCATCTGACATACGTTGCACGATCTACTGCATTGATAATTACGTGTTGCAATTGGTCATCTGGAAATTAAACAGATATGAAAGCATGCTTTAAAACAGAGAATCAGAACCACTGGCCACATATGAAAAGAAATCATGTGGTTATATAGGTTTTACCCTTATTTTTATCAGTAATGTGGTTATGTAGTTGCAGATCCCATTCTTTAATAACATCCCCTTAACTTTCAAAGAGCCATTCCCATTTATTGTACAAGGTGGAAAAATACAAATAAAAATTTTGAACTTCTTTATTTGATTTTAAAGAAATGAAGTTCATCCTATAATAAATGAAAAGGGAAGAAAAAGTTGTTTGCTGACATATTTATTGCATGTAGTAATTTTTTCCCCTTTCTTCTGTTTCTTATGTTGCTTGAGTCTATTAAGCATGGCTTAACATGTTATTTCCTCCATTCTTATGTCTCACCAAGTCTCCACCAAGGATGGTTCATCAGCTTCTTACCACCTTGTTGTGATGTCCCAAATCGAGTTGATCTCTTAGTCTGAAATTTTCTCATAATTTTTTGTTGCAATCTGGATTGATAATGTTTTTTGTAAGGCTTACTAGTTGTTCCTGTACTCAAGAAAAATGATGCTTCAAAAGTTCTCAGAGGGAATGCTTCCCTGTTTGCACTTCTTCCTACCCTCAACAGACCTTCTATTGGCAAATTCCAGTCATTATCAGACGGCACTTGCACAATCAACATATTCTTACTACAAATTAGATCACAGTATTAGCATGATGCCTACCACCATAAACCATCCCAAAGCCTAAAGTGTACTGAATCAGCTGATGTGCAAGGTATCATCATCAAAGCCTTGTTCCAACAGTGTTAGGGTCGGCTATATGAATTCTGATTCTCTATTCCAATCTATCATCTAACTGATCACAGAATGTTGTCTTCTCAGAATTCGTGTTTGGGTTGTGATAAAAGTTTTACATTGGCTGTCAACCTACTTACTGCAACCCTCCTTTATCCAGGCTTGGACCAGCGTTGAAAAGTAGAAAAGTTGTGTAAGGTATTGTATCACAAACATTTCCTTTATTCCTGATCATAAGATCAACTTTATAGATTAAAGATAGAGGTCACCTGCCAGTAAAGAATCCTTTGAGTTGGAGCCTTTGTTGGAATTCCCTCTGGCCACATGGGAAGAACTATATAGGCTGAAAATCTCTCATTCGCTTTGATTTTGTTTGCAATTTTAAGAGCAATTTCCATTGGTATTAAATTGTTAGCACCTGCCAAAAAGAAAGAAAAGAAAAGGCCTTAAAATCCCACTCTCAAAAGTCAAAACAGTCAAAAGTGAAAACACTACTACATATTAATATCTAACAAACAAGTAGCAATTCCTCCTCTAATTATCCAAATGGATAAAAATTAGAGTAGCTAAAAAATTTGCAGCACACACCTAAAGCGGTGTAATCCAGGACTTAAGCTACCCTTTCTGTCCCAAGGATAAGCATCGATAGTCTTCTAACATGAAAATAAATATATTAATGAGGCTGACAAAACATATAAAGAGGGAAGTTTGGCTGCAAATAGGGATGTAAACCGGTTGGGTTCGGCGGACCACTACCCAATTTATTTCATATATCTGGTGAGCCCAGATCCCGAATGGAAATGGACCAGAGTCCAAGTCCAACTCAACTACTAAGAACACTAAAACATTAGCATTCTAAGAGCCTTCTTTCAGCAGGGACTGAACCAAGGACCTCAAGTTCGAAAGTGGAAACTGCTACCCGTTACATTGTAAGCTGTCATGGGCTTCATTTATACATTTAATATAATGTTATTTATTAATATATATATATATATATACAAAATTTGTCTATATATACTATTTTATAAATATTAATTGGGTACATCATTATACAGGTATGGACCCAAGTAGACCAAGACCCAAATCGGATCATCAACTGGGCTCCAAAACCATACCTGGATTTTTCAAGTTTGGTCCTTCAGGTATCTCGGAAATCAGAGGTCCCATTGACATCCCTAGATAAGAAATATATATATTTATCAAATGCCTGAACCACAAGCCACTCCGATGCATGTAAGTCACAGAGGTAAAGTGGGATTGGAAGGTCTTAATGTGGATTATGCATGGGAAAAATTATTTATCATTCAAAGCAATAAAGATATAAATGGGACAAATATCAGTAAAATCTGATGACTGGAGCCATCTCTCTAATGAAAGAAATTTAAAAGTGTTTTCTAAGTGCATATACATCCATTGAAGTCAAGGACTCCGAAGTAGATGGTTACCATCATATATATATATATATATATATATTTGAAATGGTAACGATGAAGTATATTAAAAAAAAGGAGATTACAAAGACCCCTCTCTCAAAAGGGCAAGAGGGACAGAAAAGGTATAAAAGTATTATACCAACAAACAAAATCACAAAGTGAAAGCAACGAAATCAAAAGACCTATCCACCCCTTGCTTAGCTAACGAATCGGCAAAACCATTGGCGGACCTACCCACATGCTTAAAGACAACTTGAATCATAGACGACAAAGCTCTAATCTCATTCATGTAAAATTGAAACTTCCAAGGAAACGTGGTCGAAGATGACACCCACGAGATAGCATTAAGGGAATCACTTTCTACCATCAAACTTGAGTGAAAAGAAGTGGAAGAGAAGAGCCGGATAGCTTCCAAGATAGCCGGAACCTCCACCTCGTTAGACTCCATACAACCCACATGCTTCGAGAACAAAGCCAACACAACACCTTCACTATTGCGAAGCACTCCACCTATGCCTGTGGCCCAGGCTTTCCCCTAGCCGCCCCATCTGCATTAAATTTGAGCACACCTCTAATAGGGGGAGACCAAAAAATCGCCTTTTTCGTCTTCTTTACAACACAAAGTAAAGAAGCCTCCCAATTATGCAACACACCATCTACCTTTAAACTATCAAATTCACTCTTGAAAGCGGCTCAGTTGGCAATTCGTGCCACCACCAAAAGTGATAACTCCTCCACTGAAGACGAAGGCCTGTAAACACTGTCATTTCTCTCTTTCCCACCGACCATAAGATAGCAAAAGGAATGAGTCTCCAAAGAACCAACCCACACCCAAAAAAACTAGAACACCTCCATGCTTCAATCATCCCTGCCAAAGACCCCAGCTGCACCAAAAAATGCCACATTTCACAAGAAGCCTACACCATAAAGAAAGAGCAAACTCACAATGCACAAACAAATGATCCACTGTCTCCTTTCCCTTCCTACACATCACACATAAGTCTGAAATAACTTCAGAAGAGAAGCCTCTCCTCCTTAGATTATCCACCATAGATACCTTCCCCAAGATTGCGAGCCATGCAAAAGCTTTCACGCTAGGCAGAACCCTATCAAACTAGTTTAGAAGGAACATTGACTTCTGGCAAGCCTTCCAACGCCTTGTAAAAAGACTTACAAGAAAAAAAAAAAAAAAAAAAACACCAAAAGGAGTAGGCTTACAGATACAAGAATCCACTACATCCCTGCAAATGAAAACATTAGAAAAAAGACTGACCAAAGACTCAAACTCAGGCTCCTCAGACAAATGCAAGGCTCTTCTAAAAGACACATTCCATGATCCAAACCCCGCCTCACCCACTCAACAATCTTTAACTGAAGCCCACTTATTGACCACCACTCCGAACAACCTAGGAAACAAAAAACACAATGGACACACTCCCACCCAATCACCAACCCAAAAATGAACTTGAATTCCCTCGCCCACTTTGAATCCCACACCCCTCCCAAACATCTCCCGCCCTCCCATAGAAGACAAATCCCCTACCCTCAAAATATTACCCCACACACTTGACACACGAGACCTATGAACTTTAGTAGTGTCCCAACCCATTTATCCTCACCGTATTTTGCAACAATAACTCTCCTCCATAAAGCTGCCCTCTCCTCCCCAAATCTCCACCACCATTTAACCAAAAGGGCCCAATTTTCAAATTCCAAGTTTCCCAAACCTATGCCCCCCTGAAAACATCTTCCCATCTGACTAGATGCAATTTTCCTTTGGTATGCCTCCCTCCCCACAAATACTCCCTCCTTAAGCGATCCAACTTCTCCCTAACCTCCACCGTCATTTTCAATAAGAACATACAGTAAACCGGCAAATTGGACGAGGAAACCTTTATCAAGGTAATTCTACCAACCAACGAAAGATAGTTCCTCTTCCACATGGACAATTTCCTTTTGAAGTTCTCCACCACAGGATTCCACACCTCTTTAGATTTCGCTTTATAGGCAAATCCAAGTACAATATCAGCATATTACCAGACTTATAATGAATCTTTGAAGCTAGCATTTGAACTTCATCGACTGAAGTTCCAACCCCCATTAACAAGCTCTTGGATAAATTAAACCTTAGCCCTAACAAAAAGTTCAAAACACCTTAGAATCCTCTTCAAGACAACAACCTCCTCCAACCTCGAGGAACTAAAGATAAAGGTATCATTTGCAAACTAAAGGTGGGTGATAACTCCTATCCCTCTACCAAGCAATCTTTAGCCTTAGAAAGTAAAGCGCTTAGAGTCTCAACCACAATTGTAAAAAGGAATGGAGAAAGAGGATCCCCTTGTCTAAGGCCCCTAGATGCTTTGAAAAACTGTGAAGGATTTCCATTCACTAAGACCAAAAAGGACGTTGATGAAATGCATTCTCGAATCCAAGAGCACCACTTCTCCCCACAACATATAATCCACAAAACTCCACTCTACATGGTCATACGCCTTTTCCAAATCTATTTTGAAGATAACTCCCACTTTCTTTGACCGTTTCCTAGCATCGATGAGCTCATTGGCAATGAGAACTCCATCCATAATTTGGCTGTTGTGAACAAAAGCCCCGTGGCAAGGACCTATAATAGATGGCAACATCTTCTTTAACCTATTGGCAAGGACGTTCGACAGCAACTTATAGACACAACCCACCAAACTTGTAGGTCTCTACTCTTTAAGATCCACCGCGTAAGGGACTTTGGGAATAAGAGTCAGAAAAGTAGCATTGATCTCCTTTCTCAACCTGCCCCTGCTATGGAATTTTGTCAACATTTCACAAAAATCACCACTCAGAAAAGCCCAAGCTGCCTTAAGGAAAGAGAAACTAAAACCATCTGGCCCTAGAGCTTTATCTCCCTCACATTCAAACAATGCCACTCTAACCTCCGCTTCCTCAAACTCCCTTTCTAGCCACAATCTGTCACCATAAAAAATGAAAGGGAAAGATAACCCTCTAAGGTAGGCCTCGGGAAAGCATCACTCGCATATAACTTCTCAAAGTAACAAGCAATCTCTTCTTTAACTTCCTCTGGAACACTAGTAAAGCCACTACCCCTGTGAAATTTACTTATGAAGTTAATCCTTTTTCCAGCGTTTGCCATGCATTGAAAAACGTTGTGTTCTTGTCCCCCTCTTTCAACTACAAAGCTCTAGACTTCAGCCTCCACGAGACTTCCTCCATATGGTCTAGGTCGCATAACTTACTAAGAACCAAGCCCTTAGCCTTTTTCTCATATAGATTCAAACCTCTGACCCCCCTCAGTCAAATCCCACTTCTCAAGCTCCTTAGAAATGGAAGACCTAGAAGCCTCAATCCTCCCAAAAACTTCACTGTTCCATTCCTTAATCTTAACTTTGAAGTTGAAGTTTTTTCACTAACTTGAAACCCGCAAAACCCTGCACATCCATTTGCTCCCACCATTCTTTAACCAACGAAAGGAAGGTCTCCTGCAATAGCCAACAATTCTCAAATCTAAATGGTATCGGCCCCCAATTTTTCTTAGTGGTATTAAGCTTGATAGGCCTATGATCTGAAAGACCTCTAGGCAAAGCTGACTGGATTGCCCCAAGAAAGTGGTCCTCCCACTCCTTAGAGATAAGAAAACGATCAATGCTGCTCATAGCCACTGTGACCTGGTTATTTGACCACGTGAAACTAGGAACCTGAAAGAGGCAAGTCAGTAAACTCATTCCCTCGATAAAATCTGAAATCCTATTCATACTCCTTGACAAGAATACTACACCCTTTTTCTCATGAGGGAACCTAACCATATTAACATCCTCACCAACACACCATGGAACTGGCCAAAGTGAACAAATATAAGAAATATTATCACAAAACTAACCTCTCGCTGAATCCTCATTCGGACCATAGACATTGGCAGCTGCCCGCCTGAAGTTATCACCCGCCTAAATAAATTTAATTGCCAATACCCTTTGAGAAGAAGAAACATCCTCCTTCCCCAAAGAGTCCTCATTCCAAATCGAGATGAGGCCTCCCAAGGCACCCACTCCCAACCGCGCCTCTAGAACCCCAAACACTAAAAATAATATTTTCAACATCTCTATAAATTTTTGTCTCTTGAAGGAGAAGTAGATCCACCTTGTGAATTCTGACCAATCTTCTAATTGCAGCCCTTTTAGCCAATTCTCCCAGCCCTTTGACATTCCAACACACTACTATCATGAAAAAACATAAACAATCACCACACACCCTGAAACCACTTAGGCTAAATGTTGTGACCTCCCCTGTTGAACCTGAATAGATCCCACAATACCATTTCCTCTGTCACCTCCCTCCCTGGATTCATTATAAGTTAGAGAATATGACTTAACATTTACAATATGCTGGGGACCTCGGTGTAGATATCAGAAATTTACAGGGCCTTTTTGTAATTTGCAGAAGCTATGATGTAATAATATAGGAATGGTCGCCTGCCCAAGGGGATACAATCATTCTTCTGATTCCCTCTCTCTCTCTCTCTCTCTCTCTCTCTCTCTCTCTCTCTCTCTTCTTCTTCTTTGTTTTCTAAGAGACGATATGTTAGAACCCCAGATCTAATCCAATCTAGGGTTCCAACTCATATCATATAGACACTTTGTGTAAGACCCCGCCCCAAGAGTTTCCGATTAGTGCTAATTAAGATGCCTTTTAGGTTTAAGTGAGATTAGTGGATTTTGGTTAATATTGGATTAGAATAGCTTTTACATAGCTTTGGATCATTTTTAGAATATTTTGACTTAGTGGGGTCCTTTGGGGGTTCCTTTATTGTGTTTTGAGTGACTTTGGGGTTTATTTAATAATTCTGGAAATCAGTATTTTGCTCCGTTTGATTTATTTTATTATTCCCTACAATTTTTGTGTTTGCCCTGTTTCCATTCGAGACCTCTAGACCCCACTTTGCTAATGATAGGGGTAAAACAGTCTTTTTACACAAAATCTAGACACTATTTTCAATATCCCCGAAACCCGCAAAATATATACATTTTGAAAACTAGAAATTTCGTTGAACATTTAGTCCTTCTTCGTCGAATTCATCTGAGGCCCGGAAACCCAAGTTTTAAGCCCAACTAACTTGTTAAGTTGTGGGACCCAACCCCATTTCCTATAAAATGAGAAGCCTCCTTCACTTTCCCTTTCCTTTGCAACTTTTCATTGAGAAGAGACTTTGGCTCTAGCACTCTAGGGTTTCAACCTTGTTCTTGTTCGTCTTGCTTGTTCTTCTCCAACTCACTCCAAAGCTCATGCTAAAAGGAAAATGGAGATCACCATCCTCTCCCTCTCCATGAAAGCTATCCATTGATGCCATTTGTGAAGGAAACTACCCATTGCAAGAATCTCTTTGAACAAACTTTGCCTTTTTGAAGGTCTTCCATGTAAGTGATTCTCTCCATCTCCTAAATTAGTGTTCTTCTTGTCCTAGAGGAGCCCCATCTTCATTATTGGGTGCTTTCTCATTCTATTTCTTGGTTTTCCCATTTTAGGGTTGGTAATGAGTGTATTTTAGGGATTTTTGTGTAGATTGTGATTTGGGCTTGAGAGAAGTGTTGGGAACTTGATTAGTCATCTTTGGAACCAAGGCAAGTGGATGAATGGGTTTATTTTGAATGAGTTCTTGTTTTATTGAAAATGTGGATTTTTCTACTTATCTTTCTCCAATTTCCTATGTTTCATATTGCTCTTTGGAAATGTGCTTATTGATAAAATTTCCTCTTAATTAGTTTTATGAGAATGTATGCATTCATTTATTAAAGCTTGTTTTGCCATTGAGGACTTCATAGATGGTGGTTGACTTTGCATTGAATGTGGTTGGTATTGGAGGGTGAATTAATGCCTTGATAGATTGGTTGTTGGAGGAAATGAATGGGAGTTGAATGGAATGGAATAGACCCATTTCATGTCAGGAAATGAATGAAGTGGAAGTAGAATGGTTTGGGGAAAGAGAGAGGAGAAATCTGCACCTGATATGTATTTCCCGCAGCTGGGCGGTCAGCTGGCGGTCACCTTGGCGGCTAGCCGACCCAGGTTCAGTTATAATTCCAAAATGCTCATAATCTTGGGTGAGCACAGGCAGCTAGCCGACCTTGGCTGCGGCTAACCGCTATGTGACCGCCAGGTAGCCGAAATGTGCGATCAGAAACACAGAATGCTGTATTTTAGCAGGGTGAACCACGGTCAGCCCCGCGGTCAGCCAGCTGCTAACCGCTAGCTAACCAACAGGTGACCGAATTTCACCCAGAATTCCTGAGTCTTTTCTATTGTTTTCAGAAATGGTATTCTAGGGTTTGGATGGGTTGTTCTGATGCCCTGCCACCTTGGAAAGACTTAGGAGATGACATAAGGAGATTGACTTAGAAAGAAACCCCACTTCGGAAATGTATTGGGAATTGTGGACTTATCAAACTGTATAAGGAAACTTGGGATGTCTACCATCATTCGAGTACCATGCCAAGAGCAATAATAGACATACAAGACCTTTATACATATTGTGTGAATACGGAAGCCCCAATACATAGTCCGTAATTGTATAAGGATTCATCGTACTGTTTTACTCGGATTATACTTGTCCTAACCCGATTTCACTCAATATCATTAGTTTTGTCTCAGACTATGGATTTATGCATCTGACATGTCCTACCAGTCCCGTTTATGCATGAAAAGATAATGATGTGAAATGTGTGCCTATGAGCACCATGCCCCGCCTACCTGAGTGTTTTACACCGATATAGTTTTGTACATGTTTTGATTTCTCATGTAACCTATGATTCGGCACCACTAAGCTTGGACGTCCTTGTCAGTCTGATCAACTGACTTGGGCCTCCCCCTCGTGCTCCCGCCAATTGCAACTTGGATCCTGTCCTGCCTCGTTATCCGGTTCCGCGGCCGTGGTCATGTCTAGCTATATGTATATGTATATGTATATATTGTTGGTTCTCGTCACTTCGCGTGTTCGAGCCCAACGCACTGAATGTACTCTCATCACATTAGTGATAGAGAGAGTTTAGCTTTAGTGTGGTTGCTATCTTACTAGTTTCCTGTTCTTTGATATCCTACATGTTTTATCTTATATATGCGTTTTGATAAATGATATATTGTTTATGGAAATATATGTTTGGACAGATTTTAATGTCTTTTCAATTTATCTTTCAATTTATCTTATTGTAATATCTATTCACCCACCTACCAGACCGTCGTGTCTGACCCATTTTTGTGGTACCCAGGTCCAGTCCCTGTTATTGCCTTTGAAGAGGAGCCAGAGGAGCCAGTCGGTGAACCGCAGCGTTTAGTAGAATGGCAAGCCGACAATGTCGTTTAGACATTGGGTCGAGCTAAGAGTTGCGTAACATTTTGGGAGTTTATAGAATGACATTTGATTAACTCTTTTGGTTGTACTGGCCTTTGCTGGCCATTATTTTTGGGGATGTTTAAATCAACTTACATTTGTGTTTAAACTTCTAACTTTATATTTTGGGAATGCCAAAGAGACCATTGCTCACTCTAACGTCATTTCATTTAAATGTGTTTATCGGTCTTGTATTATGGAATGAGTTACGAATTTGGTTTGCTACACACTTCCGCACCAATGTAAATATTTTGTGAGTGTGTGTGAAATCCTCACCGCGGAAACCTGTGGGAAATTAAATGAGTGTATATTCTTATGTTCATTGCTATATTCATATGTATGTTTATTACCGCTTGCGGGCCAGGCTCCCGGTCCGGGGTCGCGACACTTTGGCTGACCTCCAATGCCCACTAAAACATTCCAACTCCAACTTACTCCCATGCTTGACATGATTGAAGTAGCCCCAAAGTAAGATTTACAAGTTTTAGCTTTACAGCTACCTTTAGTCCAATTTTCCACATCTATAAACTGCAAGCTAAGCAACTGGGAAATGATCGAAAAGGAGAAAAAAAAACATAGTAGAACATGAAACCACCACTTGGAATGTTAGGATACATCCATCATGACCAACTTGGAATACGTCAATTTTCACCCTATGAATATAATATATTCATTAACAGCAGTAAGATAATATACATATTGAGCATAAAGAACATGAAGGACAATCCTCTGCAAATTCTCACATGCACATAGCTGGAATGAAAGATTGCTTCACTGACCAATGACCTACTGTTTCTGTCTCCTCTTACTTGGGGGTACCTAGTGTTATGCTGTGTACTACATAGACATGTTTCTAATGTTATACAGATGATTTCCAAATTCCATTTTGATTCTGAATTCATTGGAAAATTTTACTTTTGGCATTAATAGAACAACCTCTAAGAAGTAAGGTCTATATTGTTGAGTTCTTTTATAGTATTCATTTGTTTTTTTTTTTTTATAACCCAGGGCATCTCCCGCCTAGCCCTGCCAAGGAGCCTTTGGCCCTGAGCCCGAGGGACACTCGATTCTTTTATATCATTCATTGATATCTAGATTTTCAGAGTAAGTGCTAACTATAAATGAAACTCCAAAGACTGAACAACAATTAAGTTATAATACATACCCAAGTCATTGTGTGAAGACCAATTATATGATGACCCCAGGAAGTATTGATTCTCAATATAAATGAAATGCTGAGCGGCTCGGATAGCCTTTACATAAGCTGTATGTATGCTCATATCAATCAATACGTTCTTCCCACACACCAGGTTCTGTCATATAAAAGAAATAACTCAGTAACCTATGCCAAGGAATTTGGTAACACCTATAGAGAAATAAATGGAGAAAAAATCATAAATCTTCCATACCCTACTTGTAGCTTCTTTCGGATCCTTTGGAAATCCTTTTACAGAATTAGAATCAATTGAACGGAAAACCTGCAGTTGTTGGGCAGTGAGAAAAGGGAAATATGATAGCACCATGTGAAAACTGGCACCAGATTTTAAAAGACATGTTACCTGCACGTGCCAATTCTCTGGACGATTCTCATTTGAGGATGGAGCATTAGGGCCAATGATGTCAGGAATTCTTTCAATTTTGAGCAAAGCATCATCATATGATGATCTTTTCAATTTTTCAACACCATGAGGCTTTGAAGCCTTCAACCAGCGCTCCTCAAAGTTAGTCAGAACATCATATGCAGCTGGGCCATCAATCTTACAATGTAAATCATGCCATGGTTCTCTTGGACAACCAAGATCCGGTCCCTATTTTAAAATAGCAGAAGTGGATAAGAGAAAGCCAGTCCACTACTGAAAGAATTGATTTAGTCAAATTTTGAGTTTGAAAACACGATCAACTAACCAAATTAGGCACAAGCAGGCAGATAAGGGTGAGTTTTCATGAGAATTTTAAAGGTCCCCATACAGTCACTCAAGGGTCCATATAATAGGAGAAAAGGGTTATTTCTGATTATCTTCTTTTTCCGTCCAATTTTAGACAATGACTAAATACTAAATTTTAAGTGAATTTCACTTTTGGATTGAACTGATCTATATAAGTGGTGACATCACATCCAAGCTTGGGAAAACAGAGATCGCCTCAACCAAACAAAGAATATCAATCAGATCTGAGTGACTTTTGGACAGAATCCAATTCATTGAGGGTTTGACCCAACTGTTTGCCTTGATGGGAAGTGAGCCCTTGATGGGAAGTGAGCCCCCCAAAGTACAGATTTTCTGGAGGAGATAATATTTACTAAAAACTTATATCCATTCTAGAAAACTTTGTCATCAAAACTGATTGAATTTCATCATGTGTTGGAAAGCATTGGTGGGGATGTAGACAGGCCAGGTTAGGATCAGGTCCAGCCAGACAGGGACCTGACTATGTTGAGTTGGGCCCAGGTTCAGGATGGTCTCAATCCTAGCCCTAGGATCCGTACTTGGATATTTGATCCAATCGAGTCTTGGTTGGGTACAGGTGTTATAACCTAAATGATAAGGGTTAATATGTTGGATCCATCACATCAGGTTTTAAGCCCTGAACATGGACTCAGAACTAACTCATCAGATCTAACTTAGACCTTCCTATTTGTTTTTTGGGTTGGGACCAGTCAGGACTCAGGTCTGACCTGATCTAGTAGTAGCCCTGATTTAGCAGCAGATTGAGAGTCTCCAATTCAATGGCAGACCCAGGATCTTTGTTTGAGTGGGGCGGACCATGGTCAAATTAAATTTTATAGTGTTCACATGTTTTCAAGTTCTTCGGAGAACCCCAGAGAAAACGAAAAGAGACTGATCCGCAACAACAGTAGAAAAATATTGCATACAAGAAAAAAAAAAGATTTAAAAACCAAGCTTTCTGGTAGCAATTGCTGGAAAAATCAAAACACTCGAAAGAATGAAGCAAACCCCCTTTCCACCAATCATAAAAGTATAATCTTACCTTTTCGATGGAGGGGTTTTGCCGATTTCGGTATTAGGTTTTTGACATTTCATCTTCATGGGTGGGGCAGGATTGACTTTGTTGAAGGTGGAGCATGGGCCGTACGGCCAATAGCCCATCATGGGCCTTTTTCAAATTGCACAGGTGCGGCCGCACATGCGTGCCATAACTTGGGTCCACTTTTGCTTCACTTGGCAGGACCCTTTGATATGCATTGTTGTGTCATTCTCTAACAGCTCGAACCTCTGGCCTTTCTGATTACTAACATGGTATCAGTGCTAGGGTCGTGTGTTCGATACCTAGGTACGAGTTTCTAAATCCATGTATGGTTGTTTAGTGTGTTTTTGTCCACATGCAGAGCCCCGCACATGGGGGGTTGTCGGGACCCTTCGATATACATTGTTGTGTCATTCTTTAACAGCTCGAGCTTTTGGTGTTTCTAGATACTGACACCACTCTGATCTAGTTGAATCATGGGCATATCCTAGTTGATTTTAAATTTTGGCATAAGCGTTAAACAACATAAACCTTGTAGAAATCAAGTTGGAGTAACAAAAATATCGGAATATTAGCACAATAAGCTTAAAACTAGGATAAAACAACATTTAGAGGAAAGGCTGAAATGGTACCATAAAAGTAGGATTGTGAAAATCATCTTTATGCACTGTTTGTAATGTCCTAAATATAGGATGCTCCGGAGTGTCATATCGCCCATCACATAAATCAAGTCCTCCAACAAAAGCTATAATTTTTCTCTTATCATTACCAGCATCAGCATCCACAATCACAGTTTTCTGATGATGAGTATAGATCGCTCCAACTTCCTGGTTTCAACCAAGAATTGAACATAACAAGTAAAAGCATCTCCCATATGAATAAAACAAACAATTTTAGCCATAGAAAACAAAATTAAGAATTCAATGCAAAATAATTAACATATGTAATAAACTAATGATCACCTACAAAATGCCCGCACATGCAGCCAACTTGGGGTTGTTGGTAAAGTAAAGCCCCACATCCCACATCGCCTAAGTAATGCCTTTGATAAGTCTTCATATAATAGCTGCTTGGGCCTTCCACCGATGAGCTTAAGCTTTTGGGTTGGTATGTAGTTTCTTATAAGGTAGCAGAGCGGGTTCCGATCCCGTTGTTCTTGTGTAACCCACGTAGCAGGCCCATGCATGAAATCTATTGGGCCTACACGTGAGGGGGAGTCTTGGTAAAGTAAAGCCCCACATCCCACATTGCCAAAGTAATGCCTTTGACAAGGCTTCATATAATACCTGTTTGGGCCTTCCACCTATGAGCTTAAGCTTTTGGGTTGGTATATGGTTTATTACAAATCCACCCCCTCATACGTCACTAACCCTATGTTTGATATATGCACAACCTTGATCCCCAAGTATAAAGAAGTCATGACAACCAAACAGAAAATAACAACACTTGGTATCACAAACAGACCAATTGCAAGTAATGTTCCATTATTAACGACAAATTCTGCAAGAACTCAAGAACCAAAGAATAAAATCTCTATGCTGTTAAATCAGCCTAAGAACCTGGAAGGCCATTGCTGACATTATGTACACTAGTTATAAAATCAATTGCAATTCCTTATTGCAACAGTTCTCTTGAGGGAATGGCTCAGTAAGCAAAAAGCTGCCATCAGTCTGAAAACCTAAGGTTTTTGTTAGCAGCTATTGAATTCCTAGTCAAGCTGTTAATACTATTTGACTCTATAAGCATCTAAAATTTTCAAAGGAGCAGCATCAAAGAAGAGCAACAAGCAAAATACAAGAGAACGTTCATTTGAGAAAAGGAAAGGAAAAAGACCTGTTGTTTTGCTAAGCTATGTTTTTTTCCAGCTGATCGAGGACAGAGCAAAACTTGAACTGAAGAGCGCTTGAAAAAACGGCGAGTCTCCTCATCATGGGTTTCCATGACTCCATCCTGCATGTTGTAGAATATATATGAGAAAAATAATGAAAACACATATACAATTCCTCTAAAAGCATCTTTAATTAGTTAGCTAAACATATAAAAACACTAGATTCAGAAATAGAAACCAAAGGAGGAATGATAATATTATCATATTTTCAGCTCATTCTTCTTTAATTTGTCTGAAAACGAACTGCATTTTCAGACAAACCTCAAGCATCCAACGTGGACAACCTAAAAAGTACAATGACAACTGCTTCTATGTCTACGTAGTTTGTCATTACTAAAAGCATGCTTTCTTAAATTTCCTTTTCTTAGTTCAGGGGCATAACTTCTGAACAAATAAATGTTTGCCACCTAAAAATCACGAATTTCCATGCATTACAAAAGCCCTGCTATCAGTTTCTCTCAGATGGGGACCAATAGAGATATACAGCTTTCCCCAGTGATTGAAAACTAAAAACAAGCTTTCAGAAATTGCAGATTTTTAATCCATAATGCAGCACTGCTCTATATATGGTAATATTCTATTTTTTGCTTCCTAATAATACCCACATTACTCCACCTAGTGCATTCCAGTATGCACTCAGCCTATACCAACCACAATCCCTAACTGGTTTTGTTTCAGGTTCAAAGAGAAACATTAATAGAATAGAGCTCTCATTTTAACAGTACTGGAAAAGGACTGCTATCTTTCACTGCTTTTATATATATAAACTGAAGCAAGTTGTTAGAAATGACAGTGGAAGATGAGAACCACATAATTCAGATACTGTAAACGTTACATGGAAAAAATAAAATCCCAAGTCCTAGCATAAAAATAAGATACATAAATATAAAATCCGAAGTATAGAACATTTGCATATTTAAACAATTGACCATCTACCATTTTGTTCTACTAGTTTGAGGCAGTGTAGATGTCAAGAATCATGTTTGGAAAAACACTGGCTTGCTTTTCACCCAATTCTTTTTCCTTTTTTTGTTTAATTGATAGGCTCCTACCATTATCAACACTAATCCCGATATTCAATTGGGGCTGAAAATGTGGAAAACAAGTACCATGCCTATAGCAATTCCTCATTTCCATGCCCATTCAAACAAATGCCAAGATATTCAATTGTATTGTAATTTATTATATATCTAAATATAACCTGATAATCAGAACTCCAACAAAACAAATGTATATAGCATTCACCATTGCCTGAAACATGTGGGAAAATCAAAGCAGCAAAATTGTGTATCCAAACCAGGTCCAAGACCTTACCGTTTGAAGAAGCCACAATTTCCTTGAAGTAGGATCATCCCATACAAGAAGCAAAACTCTTACACCTTCTTGTGACTTGGCCTTGAGAAGATCCCCTAGAGTACAATCTGATGCATGACCCGCATCACGAACAAGTCTAACCTTGTGGTACACGGACCACCCGGTTATGTATATCAAGCGACGGGCCTGACTTATAGCCTCAAAGATGTCATGCCAACACTTCCCATGCTCGTAAGGCATTCCATGATCAATCTTCAAATCTGGAAGGGAACCTTCTGGAATGTGTGCATCCTGATAAAGTGTTAACTCTCCACCTCTTCTAAGGGGGAAATAAGTGCCAGGCACCCCCTCATATTGGGGACCAGCCCCAACTCCATTCTGATACATGGCCTGCTTCTCAATTGGGATGAATTGAATAGAAAGCCTCAAAGTAGCTCCTTCCTTACATGGTTTTCCATTTGAGTTCAGTATAGGGAAACAACCCTCAACTTTTTCTCCAGAGTAGATCTGATCCACTGGTATCGCAACAGACCCTATAACCTGGGAACCCACCACATCATCATCCTTGACAATAAACCGAACTTCTGCGGCGTAGTGTGCAACAGGCACATTAAAATGCTGCATCCAAACAGGGTTCTCACTGTTGATTATCACATATGTTCTGCACAACACAGCATTGGATACCGAAATCGAGACATATGGGTCACTGGTATCTTCAAATTTGCTGCTCATACCTGAAGGAAGAACTTTTCCTAACATACCATTAAAGCTGTTAGAGAAGCCATCCATGTTTGGAAGGTTCTTTGCTTCAAAAATCCAAACATCCAGACTTCCATGTAACAGAAGCACCTTGAAAGACTCTTTCCGGGTCACACTCTGTCCTTTCTGCGAGCCACCCAGAGACAGAGAACGGGCAGACTTCAAAGATCGATTGAGAAATCCAGACATTGTGAAGACACCCCAGATTCAAGCACTCAAAACCAATGAGATTATGATAAAGATATTGCAAAAGAAGACCTACTGCGCAATCCCACAAAAAGGGTATAGAAGATATGTGAAAAAAACTGCAAAGATTCAGTTTTTGAGTGGTATTGATGAAGATGGAGGCGGTGTTGGTGATGAAATGAAGATGATTCAAAAGGGGTACAATGAAAACTTGATATAGGTTTTGTGCAGAAGGACAGATAAGGAAATTATTATAAATGGAAAGGTGAAATGGGGGTGGGAGAACGTGCACAGATGCAGAATTAGAAAGAAAATGATGCTGGAGCTGGGGGTAGTGATGGTAGTTTTCCATCTAGACTGAGAAATACGATGTGGACGGCTGAGCAGAGAGATTCAAAGCAAGTATCACGTGAAAAAGGGAAACTGACTTTATGGAGTTGTTCTTTCAAAGAACAGTAGATTCAAAAGGAGCAACTGCGTAAGGTTGGTGAAGGTGAGAGGGAATTGACAATTCAAGCCGCGGCATACACGTTTGTTTGCATGTTCGAAAGCGGAGGCAAGGGCTTCTGAAGTGAAGGAGAGGCGTTTGACGAAAAGCCGAGCTGAGACAGTTTTGGACGTAGATAACGAAGAAATTTGTCTGCGTGCTTACCGTTAGCGCCGTCTTTGGTGAGAATCGCGCTTCGGCGTCAGTGCCTTTTAGTTTTGGATCGTTTTGAAGGGCATTTGACTGTTGATGCAGGCCGTTTAAGTGTTGTTCTGCTTTTCCATGGAATCCGGCCATATTTTCCCATTGTTGCTGATTTCCTCTGTCAAATGTGAGTTTGGAATTTGGATCCTCTGATAAGATGCCAGAAATCCTCACTAGTGAAACTCCACAGTGGGCCCCTTATTATAAATATGATGAACACCCTCTAAATCAATGAGATATGCCCAAACTTTACAGCAATTGTGTTGATCCACCGAATAATTAAAAACACGATTAACACTATATTATACATTATTTATTATACCCCGTTGATTATAATTTCAATCAAATAGTAATTTTATGGTAGGATCAACTTCTATTCAATTGAATTTGGGGACATACCATACACGAGGAGGCCTTCATTAAGAACGGTCCAAATTTTCAACAGAAGCGGGCCGTATAGAGTGTTAGTATATCTAATGTAAACATCTCAAAAGCTTCAATATGAGAAGAGAAAAGTAGAGAAAATGAAGTTCAATCATTAAAATCTCCACCGGTTTTGCCAATAAGCTTATGGTTGAGTGTTGTTGGTACATAGTTTCACACTCATGCCCATGTATCAATCATTGAATCTCCGAGATGATAGTATCACTCATGAATCATGACCAGTCACCCAACATATCAATATAAAAAATTATCACCATTAGCTTTCTCCCGAACAATCCTTCTTTATTTCTTTTCTCCTTTTTTTATATTATACAAGGAGGAGCAGTAAATTATCCTATATTATACAAGGAGGATCAATCATTGAACAAATAGTGTGCTCTCGCCTATGCTCTGCCAAAGTTCCTTCTCACATCTGTGCACCACAAGCGCTGAGATCGATCTCTAGGACTTGAGGTGAGAGTGAGACGTCGTTACCATTGGGTTGTCTCGTGGTTCTCCCCTACCAACCCATTTTTGTATATCAAAGTTTAGGCTAGATCTATCTTCAATTATAACTAAGTCCACAATTGGACTCATCATGTAATTTTTATTCTTGAATGTTCACCTCGCTTTTGAGCAATTTTGATTTAAGCAGGCTCCTTTAGAGCATGTTTCTTTACTAAATTCTCTTAGAGAAGTTGCTATGTCGGGTATTTTTTGATATGATAACATTTTCTCTCGTAACATTTACAAATGTCATATTTCTTTACAAGCATTTTAAAATTTCAGTCACTTAAAAAGTCTCAAATGACCATTGGAATTCATGAAATTTCTATCTAGAGAATTTTGAAATTCCCAACAATGGTATCCCGCATGCTCTTTTATACTTAAGTATTCAGTAACTCGACTAAAAAGCAAAGATACTGTAATACCTACATTAGAGACGTCCTTAAAATGCTTGTAAAAAAACATGGTATTTAAAAGCAATGGGACAAGATATTGCATCATGTTAAAAAATTCTTATCAAAAATTCTAAGAAAGAAATATGCCAAAATGAGCATTCAAAATTCCACAGTGTATGAGATTTAAAAAAAAAATTAAACAAGAATTTTGTGAATTCCAGTAAGAGGACGAGATAGGTTTGGTAGCCCATCCTCTCCTGCGTTTGCCTGACGTTGATGGAATTTCACCTTCCAATGATCTAATATTTTTATATTTAATTTCTTTCCACCGAGTCATGATCAACATTTCCATCATCAGGGCCCATTTGTCTGCGTCAGAGTAATCCAGTCATAGTCAACAAAAGACTATCTCCTTCTAGAAATATATACGGAAAACCCATTTTGGAGACTTTTAGCTCTGGCAACCTCCTTTGAATGATTTAATGGGCATAATGTACAAAGAAGAAAGTCTCCAGAGTACCAAAAATACCTAATACCCTGAGGCTTAGATTCAAAAAAGTCATGAACTATACAAATACCAAAGTGGAATCCACCTATTGAAAATAAAGGTTGCTTCCCCTTTTGTGTGAGGCATCTGATGAGTCCTAAAAAGCGCACATTTTCATACACATATTGAACCATTTTAAGGGCTTATTGATATTAAAGAGCTTCATTTAGTGTCAAATCATGTTTTTATGCATTTAGGATTCATTGTAGTGCATTCATGCATAATTTACTCAAAAATCAAACTTTTTTGCATAAATTTATGAACCTTGCCATTTTTGAAAATCTATTTTTGGAAAGTCGGTTATTTTTTGTGCATCATCAGGGTCCCATGCATAGTCCATTCAAATTCCTCACATTTGATTATTGTTAAATTTTTTTTATTTCAATTTGTGTAGGAGAAATCAAGAATGGGACCCGCATTGGTGAAATTTGAGAGAAATCAAGGGTAGGACATCTTTAACGGGGGACCCACATATCTTGGTGTTTTTGGAGAGTTTGAAAAGTCAACAATAGAAAGCTAGATTTATGATTTCAAGATAAAAAAAGGAAACTTCAAATTTGGTAAGATCTAATTCTTACTAAGTTTGAAAACTCAAAAATCAAGAAAGAAATTCAACAAAGGAAATGTGTGCTAAAAGAGTTGACTAGTCAATCAAGGAAATTTGGAAGCAAACCAAAGATAGAAGGGGAGTTAAGAAACAATGAAAAAAAGATCCCAAAATCCCTTTGGGCGTACACATGGGTCTCACACACCCCGTTGCACAACTAACATTCCATAGGTGTACAATTATTTTCGGATTTTTCAAGGGCAGCAAGATTAAGATGGCCGTAACTCTTAATCCAGCTGTTGGATTGGCGCAATCTACCCACCATTGGAAAGCTCTTTTCAAGTAGATATCCATTGAGCCTAAGATTGTGTCAATCGGAGCTAAAACAAGGAAGATAGAGCATCTGGAAGTTGCTACTAAAATTTCTACACGGGATTGCAATTTTGTACAGGTAAAGCACCAAAAATCTCTCACTCACTTTACTATTTCTTTGGAGACTTATTGGCCAATGAAGGAACTTACCATACAAAGAAGATTACATGCTACAAACTTGGAACAAAGAAGGAAAGAAAGAGAGGAAAAATCTATAAATTGATGGCAGAGGCATCTCTCTCCTCTCATGAAGGAAAAGACCCTCTCACTAGTGTAATTCATCCACCATTCTACCCATCTCCTTTCTCTACCATAGTCCATCTCTATTCAAGAAGGATTGTCCCAACTTGGTGCTTCAACTAGAGAGGTTCCTAAGAACCGCTCCTTACCCCACTGGTAAGGAGTTGGGTTCTTATCGAGGAGGTCTGGGGTTCAACCCCCACCTCCCCCCTTATATATTCCTGCATGTGTTTATGCGGGCTTTCTTCCCACTTCGGTGGGCTTTCCTTCCCGGGTGTGCCGGGCTTTCTTCCCACTTTGGTTGGCTTCCTTCCCGGGTGTACCGGGCTCTCTAAAAATAAAATAAAATAAAATAAAATAAAAACAGCCATTGAAGCTGGGTACCAAAAAAAAAAAAAACTAGAGAGGTTCCTTTCATCCTAGTATGTTATTGTTTTTCTTGGAATTTTAATTCTCCTTCTTTTATGTAAAAACATTGCATATTAGTAAAAATGTGAATCTTTTTCTTATGTGATTAATACTTGAGTTGTGTTTTCCTTGTTGTTGTTCTTGGATTGACAACCTTAGATCCTAAGGGCATGAAATAAGTAATTATGAACACGGTTTGAGAATAAAAGGAAAGAGCACAGTTATCACACATTTATTTTTATTACAATTCTCACACATTTACATTTATTGAAAAATCTGCACATTTAATATTTTGTTAATGCCACACATTTAAATTCAAACGCTTGTTTCCTTTTCTTCTTATGCTTCTTATTAGATTATGTGAATTTTTATGCATAGTTTATGGTTGGGATTAGAGTTCATTACGTATATCTTTATATCATATGATTAGTACATGTTTAAGTGGCTGGAAATTGAAGCCTTCAGATCTTTAAGAAAGAAATTAAAAATCAGTTTTGCTGAACCTATGTTGGACAACCAAACAGCCCACTTTCTGCACAGTTTCAGGAAAACTGCAAAAACAGTTTTTTGCAAAAAAGTTCGAAGTGGGTAGACTAGTCAGATCATGGTATTTTTCTGTGAATTTGGAGAAATTGAAGTTCAATATGTGGTCTATCACGTCCTAAAATTTCAGAGCAAAACTATTTCAAGAGTTTTGTGAACCAGTGGCTTAAACACGACATGTTAGGTTGTCTGTGTGCAGAATTTCCGCACTCTACACACTTTTAGTTTTTTAGGTCATGTTTACGCATTCATGTCTTCTTTGTTTTAAATTATTTTTCACTTCCTTTTTCTTTTAGTTGATTCATGCATCATGGTAGTTCAAAACCTAGCCATTAAACTCAATTTTAGGTTGCATTAGATTAGGAAAAACCATTCATAAAAATAACCCTGCATACTAGTTTTCCAGACTTAGAAATTTCTAACATCTCATTGCATACATTGCATTACTAACTTTCTAACTTTAGGATTAGTTTCTAATTTTTTGGTTTAGATAATTTCCATAAATAAAAGATCTTTATAATTTTTGTTAATTGAAGATTTTTAACTTAGGAAGTTTTTTAAGATTTGGAAATTCTAACATAAGGTATGATTGACTAAATGCTTTCTAAATTTGTTATTATTTGAAAATCTTTATTTGGAAAGCCCTTAACTTTGGGGAGTTGATTAACTTGGTGAAAAAGTAGGTTGTTTCCTTTTTTATTGATTTGATTTGTTACTAATCTTTGTTGAATATGTTTTGATTAATTTAGTTTCTAACTTAGGTTTATTTTGTTTCTAATTTATCTTCTTAGTTTTATTTTTGGTAAGTTTTATTTTTGGATTGTTTCTAATTTGAAGTTCTAATCTGTGTGTTCTTTTGTAGCAACTAGTGATTCATTTTAGATTAGGCTTTTTGATTTATGAGTTTTTATTTTTGGAAATGTATTTAATTTAAAGTAGGAATGATAAATGTACTTTTCTAGATTTTAGGCTAAAATTAGATTTTAATCAGGGTAGGTGACAAAGTTGGAAAATCTTATTTCTAAAGCTCCCTATGGATCAACCTGGTCTCACCAGTTTTATTACTGCAATCGAAGCTCTGCACTTGGAGCCGCGATCAGCATCCTTGCATTTTACTTCAATATGAGTGTATCCCTTGGTTAAAAATGTCTAACACAATTTTATGCATATTCATTAATTAAATATTTAACCAAATGGTTAATCTTGTAATGGAGACAACTCCTATTAAGGTAAAATTTAGTGATACACCATAAATTGGGATAGAAATTATTTTGAGTGGATCAAATTTTCAAAAGGTGGGCCGTTAGAGAGTTACACTCCTTTTAAATTAGAATTTCTCTAAGCCAATGCCTAAGAAGAAGTGAAACCCCACGGCGGGGCCCACTCCAAGCTCCACCCCAAGGTGTTCAAAATATAATGTCTCCCAATGTATGAGGTGTCCCCAAAATTTTGCCCTAAAGACTGACTATTTGATTGGAAAAAAAAAATGTGTTAGTGAATGCATAAGATTGAGCAACACCCATCTTCTCCATCTGAAGACATTCCCAAACATCCTATCACTCACCACCCCAAGAAGCAACCACTTTCTATCTATTTCGCCTAACTTTCATGTCACCCCTCCATCATTCTCCTTTTCCTCTTACAATTATTGTCCTCTTAACCAAACATGTATGAATCACAACAACTATTCCTTCATCTGAGATATTGTGCGGCACTAAGGAGGAAGAATAAGAAATGAGTGTTGATATCGCTGCTCATGTATAAAAAAACCCAAAGAGAAACAAGGGAACCACTAGTGTTCATAGAGAACCATTGGGCCCATTTTCATTCATGGGGCATCTAAGGGTTTTTTTTCTGGAAAATCCTCTAAAACATTGTAATAATGAAAATTATATTAAATCAATGCTAATGTTTATATTAGGATTTAAACTCATAACCTATCACTTCTTTAATTAACTTAAGGTTTGTTCTAGACTAGGGATGGCAAAGGGTAGGATTAAAATAGGAAACCCTATCCTTACTTGCTCCTATTAGAGGTAGATTTGGTAGTGAGTCTATTGAGTTCGTAGTTTGTATGAAATTTTAGACTTTAACCCCGGTCAAGTTCCGGATGGATTTGGGTTTTATGTGCACTTGGCCTATTGGAAAGAGATTCTTTATGCATTTGATATCTTAGACACCACTGTCATATTAGAAGGGGTACGAGGTACTTTATGTAAATAAAAAAGGTCTGGGTTCGAGCAACATTGTACGTTATAATATTATTATCTATTTTTAAAATAAAAATAGATAGCATCAAACCCGACATAACTCATGCATTTCATGGATCGGGTTTAGTGCTATAAACATGCATCGGGTCGGCCTAAATCTGAACCCAACCTAACCCATTGCCTTCCCTACTCTAGACCATTAAAATAAGAGGATTTTACCGGAAAAATCCTCTAAGACTCGTTATAAGCCAAAAATGCCCTCAATATTTTATAAAGACTGTGGTCTTAGGGGCTTTGTTTGTTTGTTTTTTTTTTTCTTTTCTTCTCTGAGTGGGGATATCCCTGCCCCTTTTACTTTAAAAAGTCCCAAAATCCTTTTTCCTCCTTTTCTTCTCCCATCTTCTTCTCTAACTCACATATGAAACTCCATTAAACCCCAAGATGAATCCAAGTCTTTCAATCCACGTACTACATCAAACATCCCTATTTGATGTTTCGAAACAGGTGGCAGCAATTCAATAGCGGTGATTGAAGAGGAAGATGAAACCATCTGGTGGGTGTGGGAGATGAAAAGAGTTTCTTGTTCGAATTCTTGATTGGCAACTTCCATCACGTGGTGCTTAAGGTGGTTGGGCGGCTGGCACTCAACTTGAAGGCCTTTAACCAAGGAGGTGGAGGTGATGGAGAGGTAGCGGTTGATGATGTCGTCAAAGTCAGAGGATCTAAAGGTAAAGGCCTTTCCAGCACCGGAGAATGTAATGATTGCAATTTCTCAGCCGGACAATTTGCTTAGCTCTTGGGCTTTCTTGAAGAGACCTGTCGTCTCTTTGAGAATGTCACCATTCGTTCTTGCTTGTCTTGCACCAATTCTATCTCTCCTTTTCTCCTTCCCATCTCTCTCTCTCTCTCTCTCTCTCTCTCTCTCTCTCTCTCTCTGTATTATTGCCTCAAAAGCACTCTGTTTCTTGATGTGGATGAACAAAAGACAAAGACAGAAAAAAAAAAAAAGGTTTCTTGATTATGGTTATTCTTTATTCTTGATTGATGTCGGTCGGAGCGGGTGGCAATGGTGGAGATGTGCTCGAAACCCTCGTTGAGGCTTGAAGATGTCCGAAACCAAGCTTGGAGAAATCGAGGGCTCAACGTCTGCTTTGTACAAGGGATTTGGCTCGACTAGTGCTGTGAGTGGGGATATCCCCACCCACTATAGTACTATAGGTGCTGTCTCTCATAGTGGTTTCAGTTGGGACGGAGATATCGCCACCTTAATTAGTGTTGTGAGTGGAGATATCCCCGCCCTCTAGAGTATCGTGGGTGCTATCTCTCAAAGTGGTATTAGTTGGGACGGGGATATCCCCACCTAATTTAGTGCTGCGAATAGGGATATCTCTGCCTGTATTAGTGATCTAAGCAGGGATATCCCCGCACACTAGAGTATTGTGAACGGGGATATCCCCGCTCACCTGATACTTGTGGGCAACATATTGCTGCTCCAAATAGAGTTTGATAAGCATGGATACCAATGGTTGGTCAAAGTGGTGTTGACAATGGCCATTGAGAATTATATTTAACCAATATAATATACACATGTGAGCCCTTATCCATTTGTATCTCTCATTTGAGGAATTATTATCAAATGTCCATTCCTTATTGAGCTAATGCCCATGTGTATGTAACTGATGAAATCACAAAACTATTTTCAAAGCTTAACCATTTCTATGTTAGCCAATGTCCATGCCCATAACCATATTCAACCATTTCTATATAAGCAAAAGTTGATGATGCCCAATCCTATCATCTTCTATTACATCCAAAACCAATGCCCATTTGTATTACTAAAAAATGGTCTATTTATCATAAGAAAGTTAATGTGGACTACCCACCTCTTTAATGGAGTAAATATTAATTATCCATCAAAGAGATGGAAGTTTTAATGAGTACTTCCAAACATCAACGTTTTGGGTAAAACAAAAACACATATAGAGATTGTGCTTGTAGGTTTAATCAAATGTGAAAAAGGTAAATCTAAACTACCAGCCTTTTTAATAGAGCCCAAACCTTTCTACTTAAATATTCAAAAATTGGATTCTCCCATAAAAGCAAGGTCAAGTGGAAGAGGGGGTGCAAAGAGATTCGCCTGGATCCGAAAAAAAAAAAGGTAAAGGGGAAAAGAGAGTTCGACAGTCTTTAAGTTGTAATGAACGATAAACGGGGATATCCCCACTCATTTACTTAGAATGAACTGCGATATCCCCGCTCAGCGCTAAAAGCAAAAAAATAAAAATAAAAAAACTGTCGGGAGGATCCAACTGGTCTATATAAGATGTTCATGGTGTTTTTGGCTTTTGACAAGTCTTTTAGGATATTTCCTATAAAATCCTCTTAAAATAAAGAAACACTTTATATTAAATTTAATTGAAAAACTGTCACAAGTAGTCATAGAAAGGGCAGCCAATCAAACCCCAAGGGGTTGGCCGAGTAGTCAGGACTATTGTTCTTCTCTCTACTGAAGTTAGAGGTCTTGGTATCGATAAGCGCAGGGAGATAAAACTAAAAAAATCTCACTTCTTTGAAGTTTTTGAAAAGGTACGCTATCTATTGCATCACATAAATTTTTTACATAATAACTAACTAAAAAAATGAGAATAAATAGTTACAAGTGAGACGAGTGGCCTTGGACAGATGGGGAATGAAAGATCCAATTCATGTCATGGTTGCTGCAAGAAATATGCACTATATCAATCATATAATTTCTTATATGATATCCTATAAATATATAAACTTAGAGTCATTTCCATATATGTATGTATATTTACAGTATATATGGATTTCGGTGATTAAGAATATTAATAGAAAAATTGATTAAGAACTATTACCCTGTAACTATCTTTCAAAGATACAAATTAAAACCTAATTCTCTGAGTGAAATTACACTGCATAGAATGGTTTAGGTATAAATAATGAAAAACATATTATATGGTTATTTTTTATACAACTTCAAGTAGACTTTCATATGAAACCGTGTTAAAGTATGCTTAATTTAAAATATCCTAAAAAATAATTTAACATATTTTTTACATAATAAACCTCAAGATACGAACATCCTCACATGTGAGCATTACAAGACACTCCATTGACAAGGGCATTTTTTTATTTTTTCTTGACAAAGGAATCTCTATGGTATTTGACCCAGCACGACTAATCCGTAGGACACACACATGGCGCCATAACAAATGTGCACCTAGTAAAACTGGGGTTGTCGGGTGGGCGAGCAAACACACTTCATCGAAAGTGTCGGGGATCAACTCATAGTTGTGAATTTCGTTTCGGATGACGTTTCGGTTTGGCCTTCAAATGAAAATTTTCAGCCGATTCAGAAATTTTGGAGAAACTTTTCAGACTTATGTTTTGGAGAAAATATAAATTTAAATATATACATATATATGTAGAAATTTGATTAAGAATTTATTCTAATTGGAATTTAGTTAGGAAATAAATTTTAAGTGGAATGCTTCTTTTTCTTCTTCTTGTTTATTTTATTTAGTTCTGTTTGAAAGAGTGCTTAGGATCGGGGCTATGGCTTTTTTTATTTAAATAATCTATTTTTTTAAAATAATATGTCTGAAAGTGGAATTTAGTTTTTTTTTTTTTGGGCACCAAATCCTTTTTTAAAACAATTTTGGCCAAAAAATTTGAAATCTAGCGAAATCAATCAAAATCTGCCGCAATCAAACGAAACTTCCGAAATTGGCCGAAATCAGCCGAAACTTTGTGTATGACTGTTTCATTTCAGTATGTAGACCAAAATGAAATATCTCAAAAATTTCGTCCAAGACGAAATGAATTTCACAACTTCAGCGACTCCTTATATTGGTGACACAAACATAGGAAAATATGCCACAACAACAATAGCTTGGAGCACCCCATGAGCCCTAGATGATAGATTAGGCCAGTTTAGGAGTAGGATAGTTTACCATTCCTCCAATGTACAAGAAAAATAATCCTCAAACATAAATTATATAAAAAAGTGCTAATTTAAAAAGTTACATCTAAAATGAAATATAACATACTGTTCACCATAATACTTTAGGACCATATGCAAATACATGTATGTAAAATTTTAAGTACCAGGCAAACACACTTGTTGTTGAGTGGTGTATGCACCTTAGTATCATACACATGCCTACGGATCGATCCATAGTTCCTCAAGTTTTGTAGTATCACACCTGGCCACTAGTCCGACTTAGTAACAGAAGTTTTAAGCACTAGACTTTTCAAAGAAAATTATATTATACACCATACATATTCTATTTGAAACTAAGTTTCTAGCCTTTTTTTTCTCTTTGTAAATAGCCCACACACTTACATATACACCCCTACCCAAGTCCCTTTCCATCAACACTACATTTAAGGGTTGTTTATTTATTTATTTTTTTGCTAGATGGGTGAGAGGTACCAATCTTGTGAGACGACCTATTTGTTCAGGGATTGATCTCTAGGTAGCTGTGTGAGACGAGACATCCTTGCCACCGGGATGTCTTACATTTCTCGAGGGATTAGTTTTGATTCTTTATATGGATTACCAAGTTTTTCCATATGTATTTCTATTCATACTTTTTAAATATATATGTATATATATTCATAAATTCCATTAGAAATTTTAGATAAAAATTAGGGGTTTTTACCAAAAGAAGTCTCGCTTTATACATGTAGACTTCATTTTTTAAGACCAAATTCTACTTCACTTTATCTCTCGCTAGTTTGAAACATGACACTCGTGATCTCGAGACATGACTTGCAAGTTCGAGACATAACACTTACGAGCTTAGGATTTAGTGTCCATATATGTTCCCAACATTATTCGCGAGCTTGAGTCTTATTCTTCTGTTCAATTCCATTCACCAACACCTCCAAGCGATCATTAAGCTTCTTTACCATGTTATATTAATTTATATTTTTTATAAGCTCCAATGATGTCCTCATTCTGAATATATTCTTACTACAATTATAAGAAAATTAGCTCAAACCTATAGGAATCCAACATAGCCTACCTGAAACTTTCCAAGGGACTTGACTTTCATGCCAAGCTCAAGAATCTGTGAAGTTAGGGCTGAATAGCTCCACTGTGACTTTGGTCAGCCGTTAATGTACTCATCATTACCCTACTTTTAGCACAATATGTGGAAAATTTGCTCCAAAGCCTATAATTTTCTTCCCCACTTTCAAGTATAAATCGAGCACTAACATGATTAAGTAACGATGTCAAGAATCAACTCGCAATGTCAAGTATCAACTAGTGATGTCGAGAAAAGACTTGCGAGTTCAATAGTTAATTTTTTTCCAAATAGGATACATACTAGTGCATTGGGTTTGACTAATAATCCTGAAGCCAAAGCAATGATCTTTGTGAACGTATGAGTTGAACAATTACATTATGAGTTTATTGAATAGTGATTGTACTCACTACAACCTTTATTTTAGTATAATCCACGGAGATTATACTCCCTTAAAAAAATTAATCATTTCGTTTTTAGAAAAAAATACAAAAAACTTTGCTCCTATCCATTCCATATTCGTAACCTTACTTCTACTACATAGTCTATGGAATATTAACTACAAAGTTGAAAATATTTTTCTTTTCATGTTTTTTGCTTTAGTCACGATGTCGACAATAAACTAGTAAATCCGAGAATTGAAACAAAAATAATAAGTCACGAAAGACTTTGAAGAGCGATCTGGTGGAATCTCGATATCGAGAGATATAAAGTGAAGGGTAATTTGGTCCAAAAATAAATGAAATCTACCATATAAGATGTTTTTGGATATTATATGTATTTGAAGATGCTTGCCGGAGGTCTAAAGATATTTGAGTTATTTTTCGGAAAAATCCCTAAAATTTATATCCCCATATGTCATATTGTATTTTTGCTGATGTTCTGGAGACTTAGAAAGAAATGATGCCCCACCATCTACTGAGAATCAGAACCAACGTGCACTGTACCAACCAAGTCCAAACCTTTTCACCGCCATCCGAACCGAACCCAAGAGAACAACAAGCCTTCTCTAGCTTTTGTCAGCGTAGATTGAGAAATGGCATTTCTTCGGTCCCTGACTAGTGCCGCGACCGCTTCTATTCTTCCCACCGCTATTGCAGTCGCCACTCTCTCTTCCTCCTCCCCAAACCCTCTCCTTCCGTCTTTTCCTTTCCCCCCTCTCTCTTCAAAACCCAAACGCTCTCTCTCCTCCGCCTCCGCCTTTCCGCAGCCCGCCGCCGCCTTTCACATGGACCAGAAACCCCCGGCGCAGGTCAGCACAGCAAATCCCGATTCCTCTGCAACTTCAAATCTCTCATCTTTCTTCCTTCTTCGATGATTTCCTCTTTCCAGTCTTGAAATACTTTGTCAAATCTGCCCGCTAACATGTTTTTCTTTCTTCCCGATTCTGTTTCTTCGTCGATTCTTGCGCAGAAAGATGGAGTTCTTCCTGAGCTTCTGGTAAGCGGATTATATCCTAATATCATGCATTTGCCCTAGATTTGCTGGATTTGTTCTAAAGTTGCGTTCTTTGTTGTTTGATTGCAGACTGAATTCATGGTGGATATGAAATGTGATGGTTGCGTTTCAGCTGTCAAGAACAAATTGCAGACACTTGATGGTATGCTTGGTCCATGTTCTTGCAATGTTTGCTTTGTTCAAACTTGAGTTTCCTGCCTGTCATTGGGTTTTTGTGTAGATCTTTACATCTAAGATCGAAAAAAATGCTGTCTTTAGGCATTAAAGGAGTTGATGTGGACTTGAGTAATCAAGTAGTACGGGTGCTTGGTTCTTTGCCTGTGAAGACGATGGTTGATGCTTTGGAGCAGACCGGTCGAAAAGCTAGGCTAATTGGACAAGGTGTTCCTGAAGGTTGGTCATGTGGCATTTTTCCATTTAGCACTTCCTCTGTAGCACATCTCTGTATTACAGCTGAATCTTTTGCTTGCTTCCCAAAATTTTGTTTCTTTCTATGTTTTTGGTGTTATGATGGGTTAAATGTTGTGAATTTGTGATTTGTAAGCTGGAGCTTGAACTCACTTAAACTGAAGCTAGATATGAATTCCTTTGATTTCCCTGTAAAAGTTGAAGATAAAACCCTATACTTGAGTTTTGTTTCATTTATTGGTTCGAATAATGCAATATTTTGTGTCAATTCTCGGAGGCTGTGCTTTCCAATATTGATACATGTGACATGTTTGATGAATCCCTCACTCGATCATGCTTGTGAAGCTGAATGATTATCTTTCAAATGCTGATTGAGGTGCATTAATTGTGTGCTAGCACTTCGAATTTTTTCTCAAGAACAAAAAGAAAAAATGAAAAGAAAACAAAGACTCAGATTATTCGACTGTGGGCTGGAAGTTACTCGGTTTCCTGATCAATAGACCAGTGTTACATAGAATGTGGAAATCCTTAGTAGAATAACAAAAGTAATAACCATCAGTTATATTCAGATGTCTTTCAAGAACACCACCTCTTTGCAACACATTCGAATATATCATATTATTTCTTCCTTGAACTGTTGATCTAGAAAACAAACAATTTTTTTTTTTGGAGACGTTCAATTTGAGGCAAGATTCAATCAATGTGATAAAAAGGGCAGAAGGAGAATCTCTTTCACCTTGGAGAACTGAACCAGTTGTAAAAGATAAAATTTCATCCTTTAAAATTGAATTGCACATATCCATAGGATTTGAATGGAGAGGCTGATTCCTTGGTGAAGGCAGGAGTTTCCAAATTGCAGCTTATTATATGAAACTCTCTTGTTTTGTAATTTTTCTGTTCTATTGACGCTCAATCTCCTTGATAACCTTTTTGTACAGTTTTTATGTTTCCTTTTTTTTTTTTTTAATAAACTTCATTGTTTTCTCTCAAAAAGGGGAAAAAAAGAAAATGTCAATGTTACTTCTTGGAAGAAAACAAACCTCCAATTTGTTTTTAGAGCTGAGCACTCTTCTGTAGTTTCAGTCTTTAAATGTATTCAACAATAATGAGCTATGGTATTGGAATAATGCACCGATATGCTTGGCAAATTGTGGGCAATTCTGTTGGCTGCTTTATATGAGTTTCCGGCTTACCTTTTTTGCTTGTGTGTGTTGCATTTGTTTTTAGATTAACTTCACTCATCAAAATGCAACTGTTCATAGTTAGCAAATATATGATGTGATGTTTTTATTTATTTATTTATTTATTAATGTGGTGGAAGTAAGAGGCTTTTGAGTTGCGACACAAATATCTCATGTCTCTGTGGATGTCCTCGTTACCGTTCCTATGTTTTGGAATATTCCTAGTGTTAAATCTTAAGACCATTTATTGATAGTATATTTTTTCATCACGCCTCGCTCTAAAATACTAGATACAATTCATCCTACTTGGCAACACCATTTTGTAGTGTCTTCTGTCTATGGTCTTAATGATAGTGGGCAGGCAGAGGGATCTAATGCGGAGCGAACTGGACGATATTCGTAGTAGATGGAATGGGCCTTGGTGGATTGGGGGAGATTGGAACATCATTAGATTTCCTTCAGAGAAGCTGGGCTGCAATAGAACCTCGTCTGTGAGCTTCTCAGATTGTGTTAACAAGCATTCTCTCATGGATTTACCATTGGGTGGTGCTAGGTTAAGTTGGTCCAACCATCAGTCCCCTCCGTCATTTTCGTGCCTTGACAGGTTCTTAATATCAATTGATCGGATTGATTTATTTCCAGAAGTCTGCCGAATTGCTCTTCCTAAATCAACTTCAGATCATTGCCCGATTCTATACAGGCTTTGCCAGGGAATCCTCGCCAGTTTCCGCGTGTTCAAGGATTTCCCACGTTTGGCTGGGCAAGGATTTTGAGAGGAATGACATGAGATATCCTCTAATGGTATCATTTGCAAAATCGCACCCCCCCCCCCCCGGTCGCATCGAGAGAATCCACGCAATGGCAGAGAAGCGGAGCTACAGTGTTTACACAGTGTTGTGAGACGGTGATATGGATTAATAGGTTTTTGCTGTGGGAATACACCTTTTGGGTCCCACAATCAAGATCCAAACCGTTAAAAATGTTTAAACAATCCAAAATGGCCATCTCACCAAATTTCAGCCGTTGATTCCTCGTAGATCTTGAGATATTTGCAAAAATGTCCAAACCGTTAGATTCCAATCTTTGAGATTCCGTGGGCCAAAAAGGGGATTAAAACCAGTCCATTCTTTCCAATTTTCTGTTTTTTGTGTGCTCCAAGATCATGATCTGAACCAGTAGTTGTTTTTGGAAGGTCAAACACGGCCAGTTGACCAAATTTCACCCGTTGATCCTTACCATATCTTGAGATATTTGCAAAATAGTCCAAGTACTAAAATATTAATTTCTTATTCCTATGGACCCCCTTTGCACGATTTGAACCGTTCAGATTCTCTAGATGACCACAAACAACTTCGTGGTGAAAGTTGAGGTCTTGATTTTTCATGGATTTTGGAAATTTTTTATAAAAATGTTTATAACCATTGGATCATACATTCTACAATTTATAGGAATCCTCTCTCTATCCAAACATGAAGCTCTCATTGGGAATCCTACTTGAGGAGGTGTTGGTTCTCTGGAGATGGAGAGAATCCTCTAAACAGAGGATTCTTCTACGTTTACCAAATGTGCCCTAAATGTGAAAGATGGAGTCCCGCTCCTTTCCGCTTTAAACTAATGTGGTTGGAGGAGATGTAGTTTGTCGAGCGTATTAAAGTGTGGTGGGAGAATATCAAGGTTAATGGATGCCCTGGGCCAAGATTTTGTTGCTTAAGCTTAAAAAGTTGAAAGAAGAAATCACGGAGTGGACTAAAATACGCTTTGGGGATGTTAGGTGTTCCAAAACTGGCCTTCTTGAAGAAATCAAGAGTTTGGACATCCGAGAGGTATCTCATTGTTTGACTGAGGAAGAATTGACAAGAAGGGCATCTTTGAAAATTGAATTTGAAAGAAGATTGCAAGAGGAAGAAATTGATTGGAGGCAAAGATCGAGATGTCGATGGCTCAAAGTAGGGGATAAGAACACCAAATTCTTCCATGGGATGGCGTCGACAAGATTGAGAAATAACAGGATTAGCCCTTTGGTGGATGGGGATTTGAGGTTATCTGATAGGGAGGATGTGGATGGGGATTTGAGGTTATCTGATAGGGAGGATATTGTTAGTCACATCAAGGATTTCTTTACTACCTTGTATGCTAAGGAAGAGTGGGACAGACCAGCTCTCGATAATTTGCATTTTGACACCATTGGGGAAGTGAATGTTGCTGATATGGAGAGAGAGTTTGAGGAAGAAGAAGTGAGGGCGGCCGTGTTTGCTCTAAGAGGGGACAAAGCTCCTGGTCCGGACGGGTTTCCGATAGCCTTTTTTAACAGTTCTGGGATATCACAAAAGAGGATATCATGGCCTTCTTGACGGATTTTCACTTGAGAGGTAAGCTCCCTAATAACATTGGCACTTCCTTCATTACTCCTATTCCAAAGAAACATGGTGCTGACCGACTGAAGGACTTTAGACCAATAAGTCTTCTTGGCAGTATCTATAAGATCTTGGCTAAGGTTCTGGCAGTGAGACTGATCAAAATCATGCCAACCATCATTTCTCAATCCTAAGGAGCTTTCGTGTCTGGGAGACAAATCCTTGATGGGGTGCTTATTGCCGACGAATGTCTGCATTCGAGGCATAAGGACAAGTTGCCAGGGGTGTTATGTAAGCTAGACTAGGAAAAGGCTTACAATAGAGTGGACTAGGGATTCCTCTCGTATTTGATGTGTATAATGGGATTTGGGCCTAAGTGGCAGGGTTGGATTTTGAAGTGTGTGTCCTTTGCTGGATTCTCTATTTTGGTTAATGGTTCTCCCAACGACTATTTTTCTGCTTAGAGAGGCCTTCGTTAGGGTGATCCTCTTTCGCCGTTCCTTTTTGCCATGGTTGGGGAGGCACTCAGTCGAATGATATCAGTCGCATGCGAGGCAGATATGATTATTGGATTCAGGTTGACGATTAATGATCCAAGTCATCCAACGGTCACTCATTTGCAGTATGCCGATGAAGAGCATATCAAGAATGTAGTAGCAGTCCTTGGGTGTTTTGAAGTGGTCTCGGCCCTCAAAGTTAATTACTCTAAAAGTGCTTTTATAGGAATTGAGGTGCAATTTTTGGAGATCCTAGCTACCATGATGGGGGTGCAAAGTCCTTTTTTTTTTTTTTTTTTTGAATATTTTCAATGTTGTGTCATTTCCGACCACATATCTCGAGTTGCCCCTTTGCCTTGAGAGGCCTTCCAAACAAGTTTCTGGTGGTGGAGAGAGTAGAACAGAAGCTGGCTACGTGGAAAGAAAAATACTTATCTTTCAGGGGAAGAATTACCTTCATTCAGTTGGCACTCTCTAACCTTCCAACCTACTTCATGTCCATGTTCAAATGCCCGACATCGATCATCAATCGAATTGAGAAGCTTTAACAGGACTTTCTGTGGCAGGGTATAGGCACCAAGAAAAAGTATCATCTGGTTGAGTGGAGTTCAGTTTGTAGACCTAAAAGGGAGGGAGGGTGTACTTGGTTTTAGATCATTAAAGACTATGAATCAAGCCCTGTGTGGGGAAATGGCTGTGGAGAATTGGAGAACAGTTAGATAGTTTATGGAGACATATCATTCAGTCCAAGTATGGGGTGAGAAGGGATGGTTGGGATGTTTCTAGGTTGTCCCACAGATGCTCAAGCTTGTGGAGAGATATTGAGGGTATCAAGGATACTTTTGCTTCGCAGATCAGATACCATGTTGGATCACGTGAAGACCTCTTTTTTTGGCAGGATGTTTGCGTGGGGGGCATACCATTAGCAGTGCAATTCTTGGATCTTTATAGGTGCGCTAGGAACCGACAAGCAAAGGCAAAGGACTTTATGGAGAGTGATGCAGACCGGATTCTATGGGGTCCAACTCCAATCTTTAGAAGAGATTTGATTGAGTCGGAAGAAGATAATTTGATGAGCCTCCTTGACAAGCTTAGCTGAGTTTTTATTCTTGCTGAAGGGGAAGATAGTAGATTGTAGGCTGGCTCAAAGGACGGTGTGTTTTTGGATCCTCTTTCTTCTTGGTGCTTTCAAATAGCCGCAATTCCCAGAGGTGGTTTGATTTCCTTTGGAAGACCAAGGCTCCTCCTAGAGTTCTTGCATTTGGTTGGTTAACTCTTTGAGGCAGCATCCTTGCTATGGATAATCTCTGTCACCGCAGGGTGATTCTAATCAATGCTTGCCTTGTATGCCTGTTAGCGGAGGAATCAGTGGATCACCTTTTGCTTAATTGCAAGTTGGCTCAAGTTCTTTGGACCTCCACCCTTGACTGTTTTGGTTGTAGCTGGGTTCTCCCTCAGTCCATTTTGGAGCTTTTTGATGCCTCGATGTTTGGGTTTCAGTCCAAGAGAGGAAAATTTCTTTGGAAGTCGTCCTTTGTTGCTAACATTTGGGCAATCCGGAAGGAAAGAAATAGGCGATGCTTTGAAGGTTGTTCATCCCCTTCTTAAGTTGCTGCGAAAGCCAGATTCCTTGTTGCTTCATGGGTTTCTATTTTGCCAGATTTTTGGGGTGTGCCAGTGGAGGTCATTTTGTTTAAATGGAGGGAAGTGGTATCCCCTTAGCTTTTTATGTTCTTTTTTGGGGCCCTTGACCCGCTTAGGAGGTTTTGTGTCTCCTTTGTTGTTCTTTTTGGATGGTGTTTTTGCCTTGTGTTTTTCTTTGCATTCTAGTATATGCCTTTTGTACTGCTTTGCTTTGATTAATACATTTCACCATTCAAAAAAATAAAATAAAAAATCATCCTGCTCTTACTTTCAACCCCCTTCATCACTTTAAAGCCCATTTGACAGTCCAATTGGATGACAAGAACTGCAACTACTTATTGAAAAAAAAAGAAAAAGAAAAGAAAAGAACAATAACTACGGCTTGAAACCAGTGATAGCTACTCGGTGGAGAAAACTAAGTTTTTAGTTGCTCTCTGGTGTCCATAAGTCCGTCTTTTAAAGGATACTCCACATAACAGATTATGTTACTTTGGAAGGAGCTGGCATTTTCTTTTGCAGCACCATAGTAGTTTTGTATAAGGGCCCTTTTCCTTTCTCTTTCCTGGTTTCCCGTTTTCCTGTTTTAGCTTGTCAGTATACATCTCTTGTACTTCTTGGTTTTGTTAATGAAAGTAACCATTAAAAAAAAAAAAATACAGCTTGGAATTCATTCAAGAAGTCAAAGAAGTCAAGAATTCTCCATGAAGGCTGATAAAAATGAAATTCTCAATGGAAGATGAGGAGTGGTGTTTCAATTGTCATTGGCTTACAACAGATCATTTATTCATAATCAGAGTCGTGAATTCAGTTCTACCTGGGCCAGAATGTTCCATCTTGAAGTGAAAACTCTTCCCACCTTGCCTTACCCCTTTTCCACACAACTTATATGGTTTGAAGCTCTAGAGTCTATAAACCATTAAGAGGAGAAATGGATGTAGTAAAGGCAGAATGCGTGTACCGTCCAATAATACCTATAGATGTGAAGCCAGAAGCTACTAAGGCATTGATCATACCCTGTATCTGTTTTGAAGTTGGCACCACAGTGCTCAAGGAAGATGAAGAAGATGCATGGTTGGTACTTGGTAGAATGGGTTTTAGCCTGAAGGCCAGTCTGATGGCAGACATTCCGTCCCTATGATTAATCAATTTTGTGAGGAGGCCGCCTTGTATACTGAGATGATACGCCCTCTCCTCTTGCAGTGGTTGCCAAAAAAAAAAAAAAAAAAAAAAAATCTTGCAATTCTAGGTCACATTTCATATCCTTTGCACTCATAACATTGGACTTTCTAGCCTGAAATCTCTTGTATCAATGTGGGTATTTGTATGCATCAGAGAAAGTACGCTGACAATTTGCTTTTTATGGTTAAATTCATTGATTCCAATATCATTGTCGCGACCTGAAACCCGGATTTCCAAAGAAGTCTGGCTTTTGAGCCATGAATTAATTTTTTTCCCGTGTTTATGAGATTAAGTCAAATCAAAACTTTGCATAGGAATCTTTTTCAATCATCAAACAATAGACAATCATAACAGAGCACAAGTTTAATACTTCTATTTCATTAATCGACTTCAATTGTCTAAAAAATATGAACTAATCAAAACTAGATACTCACTGTGAAGCATTCTCTGACGTCTCTAGACTAGGCCATCCACACTCTATTCTTTATACTTCTGAGTTTCTCCTTCTACCACATTAGCATCTTGAGTAACGGGTTCTATCTCTTCACCTATAAGTATCAATTGTAGTATGTCAGGTTTATAGAACTTCATCTAGTAAGCATTCCATAATTACATTCATATAATATCAAATTGAATATAGACGGTAAATCTCTTCTACCGCATTAGCATCCTGACTAACGGGTTCTATCTCTTCTTCTACAAGTGCCAATTGTAGTCTGCCAGGTTTATAAAACTCCAACAAGTTGGCATTCCATAACATTCATATAATCTCAAATTGATTATAGACGGTAAATTTGTAGAGTCCAATGATAAGTACAAGTCGGCAAATTTATGCAAGAGTAGAGATAGAACATCGAAAAATTATCAAAGCAACTCTAAAACATCAAGAATAACCTAAGCAAGATTGACAATCCACATAGGCTAATTCATCCTGGGATGTTATTACTGCTCTCCCATACTTGTGACAGCGAAGATGCACGAGAGATATGCTTGGCCAAGATAAAACGGTACCTAACATTACATTATGGCCATCAAGTTTCAAATATGGTACCAAGTGACATAATCTACAGATAATCTCAAGATAAATAATCCTTTCGTAGCGGCGCCCCAACAATGTTAGATTTTAAACAGTTGAGTGGTGCCGACTTGAGATTCCAAGGGAAGGTTCCGACCAGACATACTTCTAGATAAGCGAGATTGATTAAGAGCGCTGCTCCAAGTACAAGCTAGTTCCATTAAGTTTCACATTCTAAGATGAGTAGTCCTTTCAAGTCTCATATGTCTCATAACCATCCAAACAAGACAAGTGGGGTACCTAGATTCAGTCTATTGTGACTCCATACACGGCTTGAATTAGCAAGGGATACTAGGTTCCATTTATAGTTTCAGATTACATCAATTCTTTCCACTTTCATCTTCTAAGCAAGTGGTTAGGGACTAAAATGTAAATTTACAAAATGGGACAGATTTTATTGGCAACCTCGCGTTGCTGTAACTTTTTCTTACGATGTCCGAATTCGATGATCTATAAATGGATCTCGTAAAACTCGACGAGACGAAGCCATAGGATCAAAGATCTTTGAATTCTAACATCATTTGACCTTAGCAAATTGGGCCGAACGCTTGTTGCCTTTTTCTGAAAATTGCTGTTTTACCCCTTAGCAACATTGAACTATCTCATCTAATCCATAATTATGTATGGAATGGCAATCCTACATAAAAAACTAGGGTTTTCTTAAGTCCATTCTAGGTTTTAAGCAAAACTTCATGAAAATAACAAAACTCCGGTAGACATTCTAGACATGATATGATACATGCAAATCAATACATGTAGACAAGAGATCAACTAGATAAACTAAACAATGTCAATATTAACTGCAAATCATATGTCAATTTACAAGTCACAGCAAGCCTAGGTTTTGGATCACCTTCCACATGCAAGTACCTATGCTAACATAACCCTATGATATCATAGATCTCTAAACACCACTGGATTGTCCTAAACCATGTTTGAACAACCACGATGATCCTCAAATTATGTTTAGGTCAACTACCTGTTGGCACTTTTGGTGGTATTTGGTGTCAAAAAGTCCAACGATGTCATACCCTTAGTTGAGCATTGTTTTACGTTTGTTTCCTGGAGATTCTGTAGGTGAATGTCTAGCCAAAACAGTCACCTACTGCTGGCCCCATGTTTATTTATTATTTATCAAGTTGAAAAATCCAAAGATGCTAGTATAAAACCCCAAATCACAAACCCTATCACGTCTATATGTGAGAAACTCGCCCTTAGGGTTTGGCCAACATGTATCTCCCCAAAGAGACCCATGGCCAAGCCCTAGTCCATTCCATCTTTGCATATTTGGGTTTTTGGGTTCCCACATCATGGTTTGGGTACATTCCTCATGCCTCAAATTACAAGTAGGTTAGAAAACCAAAAATTAAGGCCTGATATTCCTATTGTTTTGATAGGGACCCTAATCCTACCTCGAAGCCACGCCTTTGGATCTCAATGCCAAAATTAAAAAAAGATAACATCCTTTTGCCAGATCCTACATCATATCGCTCGTTGTTGGGAGTATGCTTTACCTCATCATGACGTGACCAAACATCTCTCATGTAGTTCAGGTTTTTAGTTTGTGGGAAATCCCCATAAACGACATGTCGCTGCAGTTCATTGGATCCTTTTCTACATCTGAGGAACTCTTGATCAAGGGATCTTTTATCCTTCTACATCCTTGTTGTTGCTCAGTGCTTATGTTGATGAAGATTGGGCCAGATGTGCCAACAATATGCAATCCACTACAGGATGTTGTATTTTTCTTGGTACATTGCTGATTCCTTGAAAGTGTAAGAAACAAATCGAATTCCCTGTTGCATTTGAGTATGTTGAGTACCATTCCTTGTCATCTACAAGCAGTGAAGTGATCTGTCTATGACGCCTTCTTCGTGAACTTGGAATCTTCCTTATTGAGCCTACTTCATTGCTGACAATACAAGTGCCATACATATTGCTACCAATTTGGTTTTCATGAGCGACATAAGTATATCGAGGTTGACTGTCATTTTATTTGTTAGTATGTCATTGTCTAGAGCTATTCATCTTCCTCATGTTTTTTTCCCATCAACAGCTGGCTGATCTTTTCACGAAAGCCACTATGACCAAAAGTCTTCACGACTTGCTAACCACCCTTCAATTTTTTATTTTAAAGGGTTTTGGGGGGGAGGGACAGGGGGTCACATGGACGGCAAATGTCACAGTCAGCAACTTTAGTCCCATCTGTATAGAATAAAATCATATATTTATGTAATATTTGGCATAGCCATGTATAGTTACGTGATTATTAGCTGATTCATTTGTAATCTTTATTGGCCTCAATTAGGCCTTAGCTGATCTTTATTAGTTGCAGTTGACCCTCTCTAGGGGATATGACCATTTCTACCAATTCTTCTTCTCTTCTGCTCTTTCACTTCTAATATTTCTACCATGCTGATTTAAGAAATAATTTGTCAAGATCTTATAATATTCATTTTTTAATGTTTTTCTCATGAAAATGTAAATAAAAGAATTTGATACAACATGACATTATTAAAGCACGTTTATCCCGCAGGTATTTTGGGTTACAGCCTGGTTCGACTTAATTGCTAAACAAGTTGGTTTCAAATAACTGAAGGATCAAACTCATTTAGTGGAAAAGAACTGCAGCTCTGCAAACAAAATTTTCTCTTAAGTTGGTGAACATGGATTGTATATGGCAAAATAATCATGCCTTATTTTCCCTCTCAGATGCACATAGAAAATTGCTGAGAACTAATTGTGGTATGGGTTTTGATTTAGTATCCATTCTCATTTGAGCTAGTAAAGTTAAAATTATAAGAAACTGGGTCACTTACATTGAAAACTAGAGGGCCTTTTATTAAATATACTTTCATTGCAACACTCACATCAACAACTTTGGCATTTTGTAGCTTTTGTGATTTTCTAATCTTCAATGATCTTTGACGCCCATTTTTAAATTCTGACAACTAACTTCAAGTTATTAACATGATTTACCATCATACTGCAGACTTTTTAATTTCAGCTGCTGTTGCTGAATTCAAAGGTCCAGATATTTTTGGTGTTGTTCGCTTGGTGCAAGTGAACATGGAATTGGCAAGAATTGAAGCTACTTTCAGTGGCCTGTCACCTGGCAAGCATGGTTGGTCCATAAATGAATTTGGGGATTTGACAAAAGGAGCAGCAAGCACTGGGAAAGTGTTTGACCCAGCAAGTCAAGCAACTTCAGAAGAGGTTCGTTCCTTTATTGGTCTTGTTTTCTGAATATTATCTTATTTTATTCTCCAATACCTTTTTTTTTTTTATTTCCTCAATTGTTCTTACTCTTAGGCAGAAGAACTGCTCACACACATCAAACAAGTGAGTTGACAATTTCAGTGAAACAATACTGTTAGCAGTAATAAACTAATAATAATAAGAACAGTGAAATTATTGTACAGCACCACCATATCCCAAACATATCCCGAAACAAATATGACCCTAGTACTGTGTTCTCTGTTTGACTTGCATTGATTACTGAAATCTTCCAGCATATATCAAAGGGGCATGTTTTTCTTGTGTCTCAAATTATTTTTTCCTTCCCCCAAAATCTTTTAAGCAATGCGTCTATCTATAACGGCGTAAGAATCCAAAAGTAAGAGCCAAATCTGATGATAGATGAATCTCAGTATTTGGTTACTGTTTGGTACATCTTAATATGGTGAAGGATTGAAGGGAAATGAATCTACACCACCGGTGTCATTGTCAATTTCATTTCAGGCCTCATTTTGGTTTGACTCCAAACTGAAACATTTTGGCTGTTTCGGCATTTTGGTATTTCATTTTGAAGTTGCATTTCTCAAAATAATATATAAATTTAGAAAAAAAATGAAGAAAACTAAAAAGTAAAAATAGCATATAAGATGCATATATTGAATAGCATACACGATCATCAATGATCAATGTAATATGCTACATGCCAAATAAGTGAATATACCCAAATAAAGACAAAGTAGAACAAAGAAGTAGCCAGATGAAGTGACCTGCTACCTGTGTATGGCCATGACAGAGCTAAAAAGTCAAGTCCTTTCACTGAAAACAGAGAGAAAAAAAATGTGAACAGAGCCTTAATGGAGGGGGGTATTGGTCAAAACCAACTTAAAAAAATAAAGGATCCTTGCCCTTGTCAAATTTAGCTAGTTATCGAATCGGGAATTTTGGCCATAAAGGACTGAGATCCCAACCCTAATCTTTCAGGCGGGTCTTCATAGCCCCGTCCAATCCTATCCCGAATATTGGGCAGGCCTGCCGGGGGTTGTCCAATCTCGGCCCTAAATTGAATGGGCCTGCATCAAATCACGTCCCATGCAGGCCCGGGTTGGGCCAGGGCTTAGCATAATCTTGAATATAAGCTAAACATTCTCTAATTATTCCTATACTACCACTAGACACCGGGTGTGAACCGAACTTTAAACCCTCCTTTTTTCCCGGCTTGGGACTGGCAATGCCCCAATCCCCCTCTTTTCTCCTTGGAACCATCCCAAAATAGGACTAACTCAACTCCACAATGTAAATCAATTACCTCTACCATGTCTGACTTGAGTTTATGTTCAAATTGATTCAAGCTCACCCAGCATTATAATAAGCTCACCCAACATTATAATCTGTTAACATTATAAACAAAATATTATGTGGTTTTTATTCATAGAGAGTGCCTAGTAACTGCTGTTTATGGTCCTAATGCCAGCCAAAGAAGACCAGATTTTTGGTTAGAACTAGACCCAGTCAAAGCTAGATGGTCTGGACCGCGGTGCATTGGGGGGGATTTTAATGTAATCAGATTCCTGGAAGATAAACTAGGAGGATGCGGGATGACTGTGGATATGCGCGGGTTCTCTGAATGGATAAACAGCAATGGCCCTCTGGATTTGCAGCTGAATGGGGCCCTTTTCACATGGTCAAACCACCAAACTCCATCTATTATGTCTCGGCTAGACAGATGTTTTATTTCAAGAGAATGGGCCGACCTCTACCCGCAATCCATTCAAGTAGTGTTTTCAAAACCTACTTCGGATCACTGCCCTATTGTTCTAAACTTGAGATTGGAGTCATGGGGTCCTTAACCTTTTCGTTTTGAGCTTATGTGGTTGGAAGCATGGTTCAAAATAGCGGCCGTAGGTAACGGTCAAGGCCGTTATGCTATTTTGAAAATAGCGGCGCTACGGTCTAAAACTTAGTAGAGCCAATTGCTTTCAATTTTAGACATTATTTTTCCTATTTCTTATCCTCAATAGCCTTTCCTAAAGTTGTCTCTATCCTTATATGGTTTCAAATTACTCAAAAAACACAAGATTAGTTATACAAGATTCAAAATTTCTTTTCCACTTAAAAAACTCACACCGCCACACCGCTACATATCGCCGCAACCGCTACATGTCACCCGCTGTGTAGCGTTCTACTAGCTGTTGCGCTTGCCGCGACCGCTATTTTGATCCTTGGTTGGAAGAGAAGGGATTTAAAGATCTAATTCGAGCTTGGTGGTCGGGAAATCAGGTTCAGGGGTGGGCGGGATTCAGATTAGCATCCAAGATGAGATGTTTAAAAGCTAATATCAAAGTTTGGGCAAAAGATAACTTTGGTAGTGTGGAGGCCTCAATGGCAGAGCTGTTGACATCCATAAAGGAGCTTGATTCTAAGGTGGAAAATGAGTCTCTCAGAAACAAAGATTTCTCTTAGGCAGGAGCTAAAAGAGAAGGTTCTTCGCCAAGTTAAGGAAGAGGAAATTAAATGGAGGCAAAGATCTAGACAACTTTGGCTGAAGGAAGGTGACAAGAATACAAAATACTTCCATAGATTTGCATCATTCAGAAATCGTGTTAATAGGATTTCTATCCTACTAGATGGGGACGGGAGGTTAGAATAAAAAGGAGGAAATTATTGATCATGTGGTTGGGTTTTATAGCAAACTACACGATTGGGATAGGCCTCTGCTTGATAACTTGGAGCTTCCATTGTTGGATGCTGTGAATGCAGACGGGTTAGAAACGAGCTTCAATGAAGAGGAGGTCAAAGAAGCGGTCTTTAATTGTGAGGGAGAGAAAGCCCCGGGTCCGGATGGTTTCCCTTTAGCTTTCTTCCAGATTTTTTGGGAAGACATTAAAGGGGATATCATGGACTTCATGAGGGAGTTTCATGAGAGGGGGAAACTCTCAAAACATATAGGTGCGTCCTTCATTACCTTAATTGCTAAGAAAACTGGGGCTGAAAACATCCAAGATTTTCGACCAATTAGCCACATCGGGTCCATTTATAAAATTCTGGCTAAGGTATTGGCAAGTAGGCTACAAAAAGTACTTCCTACCCTCATCGCTGATTCACAAGGAGCTTTCGTTCATGGTCGCCAAATCTTAGATGGCGTTCTCATCACCAATGATTGCATTCACTTTAGATTGAAAGAAAGGATGCGTGGAATCATCTGTAAATTGGATCTAGAGAAAGCCTATTATAGGGTGGATTGGGAGTTCTTGCAATACTTGATGAGGAGAATGGGTTGTGGTGCAAAATGGCGGGGGTGGATTTCAGAGTGTTTGAGTTCAGCCACTTTCTTGATTCTTATTAATGGAACTCCTTTTGGGTTCTTTCCTACCTCTAGAGATCTACGCCGGGGGGGCCCTGTCTCTCCTTTCTTATTTGTTTTAGTTAGTGAAGCTCTCAGTAGGATGTTGCATGCAGCAAGCAATGATAACCTCATCAGACTCTTCAGGCTGTCTAATAGAGCATAAGAAATCTCTCATCTACAGTTTGTTGACGACCCTCGTCTCTTTTGTGATGCTAATGAGAATTAGATATGTAATATCAAGGCAATCCTCTTATGCTTTGAAGCAGTCTCTGGCCTGAGGATAAACTTCTTCAAGAGCGAGATGCTTGGTGTTAGGGTGAATGAAGATCACCTAGCTATGTTAGGGTGAATGAAGATCACCTAGCTATGTTAGCTGATATCTTTGGATGCAAAGCTGAATCCCTCCCTTATACTTATTTAGGCCTCCCACTATGCCATGGTTCACCCGCTAAATCCTTGTGGTATCTAGTGCTTGAGAGGATTGAGAAAAAGCTATCCATATGGAAGGCAAATTATCTATCACTGGGTGGCAAGATTACTTTGATTAAAGCAACTGATGCAGGCCCTAGGGTTAGGGCTTGCCTGGAGTGCCGAAGCAATGTGTCTGTAGACACGTCAATACGTCTCCGTAAAGACTTCAACCCGAGGACGCACCTCTCTAAAGGAAAATAACCACGTTGATTCTATTCCAAAATCAAAGTTTGAGATTTTCATCTCTACAATGTATTATAAATAAGAAAAAGTGAACTTAGGTCCTAAGCAAAGCTAAAACCAATAATGGAAACTACACTAATTACAATTAGAAACATGCTAACTAATAATTAAGAAAAATAAAAGGAAACAAAATAAAAAAATCATTAACTGGGCGTGGCCACTTGTGGCCCGTTTTGCATCATCCCCGCCCCCCACTCCCGGTTGAAAGAAGAGTTAGTCCTCGAACTCGGGTCTTCTTCAAGTTGCCTCTGTATAGATGATATACGTGAAGCACTTCCTTTGTGGCATGGGCTTTTGATCTCCTCTTCGGTGAATTTGGTTTCTTTGGATGGAGTGTAACTTCCTTTCCACCATGCATGAATGTGTACGTGTTATCACGCATACCATGCGTGCCAACACTATCCATTGGTAGCACATCGCACCAAATTGTATCTTTATAATCATCACCTACTGCAAAAGTAACCTGACATGTATGTCGCACCAATAGTTTATCTCCACTATCCATTGGTAGCACATCGCACCAAATTGTATCTTTATAATCATCACCTATTGCAAAAGTAACTTGACATAAATGTCGCACTTGCGCTTCGTCACCTGTCATTAGCCATTTGACAAAGTAGGGGCGATTGTGCTTGTAAACCTTCAACTTTAAGCAATCAACAAAAGTTTGGGAGTTGATATTTTCACAACTTCCTCCAATCACAATTGTGCATTTTTGTCCATGTACGGTACCTGTTGAGTGAAAAATATTTTTCCGTAATAATCTCTTCTCAACAGTGGGTGGCAGACTCTTGGAGGACCAAGAGAGTTTCACCATCTTTTTCAGCTGCTATTTCCTCCACTTCCTCTAATTCTGCACCTTTAGGATCATCTTGTGTTTCCGGTTCATCGTGTGCACCTTCCATTAAGTGAATTCGCTTTGGACATTCAAACGAACGGTGACCCTTTTGCTTACAATGAAACCATGTGAACCTATTCTGATCTTCAAAGTAGGCGGAGAACTTTTCTTAAGAACTAGCACTTGGATTAGAATCTGGCTTTGATGGGGCTTTTTGTGGATGCCATTTAGACACTCTAAATTTTCGGGCCTGATAGTTTGCAGTGGCCTTGATGGCATGTTGGATGATCTCATCAACATTATCGAAATTCTTGAATGTAAGGATATGTTGTATGTCAATTCTTTGCCAATGAAAACATCGGTCAACCAACACATAATCATCCTCATTCAAGCCACGAGCTTGCATTGTCAGAAACTCTTCAGAATACTCAACAACTGTCTTCGATCCTTGTTCAAATCTTGAAAGCTTGAACGTAGATCTCTTGAATAATTCATAAGAAGGAACTTTTGCTTCAATAGATTTTTCATCTCAATCCATGTCTCAATAGGATCTATATTTTGGTTCATTCTCTTCTTTTGCAACTCGGCCCACCAAATCGCAGCATAATTGTGAAATCGAGTTGCCACCGGTGTAATTTTATGACCATCTGCCATTGGCCTGTGTGCGAAAATATTCTCAACACACTAACCAATCCATAAATTCATTGGGCTTTAATTTTCTATTATATTTGGAAATCACAAGTTTAATCCCTAAATCTCTATCAACATTGACTGCGTGTTGATCTTGTGGATTCTGAATATTTTCTCCGTCACCGTGGTGATTATCCGCATGCCGATTGTTTTCCAAATTGGCTAATCAGGTTTCCATCCTTGCAAGAGTTTCTTCGATTTGAACCATCATTGCAGATAGTTGATTAAAATTTTCCGTTAACTCCGCAATGTTTCCCTTAAAAAATTCCTCGTTTGTGGAGAAAGACTCCACTTTCGCCTTCTTCTTATGGACCACCATTTTTCTAGTGTAATAAAAAAATTGACTAACCGGATGGTTAGATTTGCTCTCCACGATCACACTGGCGAAAACGGATCTCAAATCAAGCTTCAGATGATATCGTAATCAGTGAAACAAATCTCAATTGTTGATATAGTCCTCTAATGAATTCGGGGATGATGGTTCTTGTTGTTGGGCTCTTCTCCAATGGGTGTACCCGAGGGACTTGACGCAACTTGAACTCATGCCCACTTGCTGGTATGTGTCGGAGTGGCACGTGATGCCTCCTCTTGGACCTCGTGTTGATGGAATGAAAAAAACAGGGTTTGAAATCCCTTTTTCTCTGTTTGTTCGTTACAACAAACAAAAGAGGGAGGGGGCACTGTTTTCAAGTGATGGTGAGGAAGAAGGCCAATGGGCAGCAAAGGCGAGCCGTAGACGGCGGAGACATGCAGCGGCTATAGGCAGTGACAGCGACGGAGCCAGGTACGCACTTCCTTTCTCTGTTACTCCTCTGCTTCTCTCTTTCTCTTATTTATTTATTTTCTCTTCTGGGTTGGGTGCTTCCACCAAAGGGGCTAGGTGTGATGAGCTGGGAAGGGGGTTTGGTTTTCTTGTTGTGGGTGACGCAGTTGGGGTTGGGGTTGGGGTGTTCGGTTTGAAGGGCAAGGCAACAGATGGTCGTCGGGTTGACGGTGGGAGTGGATGATTTGGGCAGTGTGGTTGGGGTTTCCGGAATGTGTGGAGATTGGTGATGGGTTTGTCCGAGATGGAGTTGGGTTTTGGGGATCTTTTTTTTTTTTTTTTTTTTTGTTGGAAGGGTTGCAGTGAGGGTTTGGTTGATGGCCGACGGGATGAGGCAGGGGCTTGATTCGGTTTGGGGTTTTTGTCTCGATAGGGACTGGTTGGTAATAGGGATTTGGTTGTTGGGTGACAAAGGGATGGATGGATATGCTTCGATTGGTGACCGGAGGGTGATCGGAGCAATGTGGATCTTCGGTCTGATACCAACTGATGCAGGCCTTAGGGTTAGGGCTTGTGTGGAGTGCCGTAGTACCGTGTCTACAGACACCTCAATACGTCTCCACAGAGACTTCAACACGAGGAAGCACCACTTCGAGGGAAAATAGATACCCGCGTTAATTTTATTCCAAAATCAAAGTATGAGATTTCCATCTCTACAATGTATTATAAATAAGAAAAGTAAACTTAGGTCCTAAGCAAAGCTAAAACCAATGATGGAAATTACCCTAATTACAATTAGAAACATGCTAACTAATAATTAGGAAAAATAAAGGAAACAAAATAAAAAAACCAATAACTGGGCGGGACCACTTGTGGCCTGTTCTGCATCAGCAACATTGGCCAATGTTCCGTTCTACTTCATGTCACTGTTCAAGTTCCCCAAGGAGATTATTAACAAAATCTAGAAATTGCAATGAAACTTTCTTTGGATGGGAAAGAGAAGAATAAATTTCATCTAATAAAGTGGTTGCAAGTCTGCAAACCAAAGAAAGAGAGTGGTATGGGTATTAGACCCTTGAAGGGGATGAACTTGGCCTTGATAGGCAAATGGCTGTGGAGAATAGGAGATGACTGACAGTTTGTGGAAACAAGTAATTTTCTGCAAATATGGCGTCTCAAGGATGGTTGGCTACTTAGAGTTCCTCTTCCGCGTTTCTCCACTTTATGGAGAGGAGTCCTCACTGCTAAGGAGATGTTCTTGAGGCAAGTGAGATTCCGGGTGGGCAAAGGGGGTAAAATATGATTTTGGATAGACTTGTGGGTGGGGGATCTTCCTTTAGCGTCTACCTTTCCCGAGCTGTTCAATTATGCTAGCAGTCAAGAAGCCAGAGTTATTGATTTTATGGAGAGGAGAGGAGGCTGCATCATCTGGGGGCATGTTTTTAGAAGGAACTTAAATGAGGTGGAGGAACTTCAATTCCGGTCTTTCTTGAATATGATTGGAGAAATTTTCATCCCTAACGACGGTAAAGATAGAAGAATTTGGATGCCCACCATTGATGGCACATTCTCGGTTGCATCTTTTTTTTGCTTCTATGACGAGGGAGGTGGTGGATACGCATGTTTTTTTTTTTTAAAATTGGGCAAGTTTTTGGAGTATGAAAACACCTCCAAGGGTGATGGCTTTTGGATGGTCTGCTTTGCTTGGAGGTATCCTAACAACGGACACCTTAGATGTTGGGGAGTTACCATCGATAATGCTTGCCCAATGTGCTTGGCGGGAGAGAAATCTATTGATCACCTGCTGTTAAATTGTTCTATAGCTCAGTGCCTATGAAGGTGGTCCTAGGTTGGTTCCATGTCTCTACTCCCATCCCCCACTCCCTTTTGACCTTATTGGAGTTTTGGAGGTTAGGAGTGCGGTTCAGAAGGGGAAGGATCATGCGGGGCGTCTCTTTCTTGGCGGTCATTTGGTCCATTTGGAAAGAGAGGAATTCGAGGTGCTTTGAAGGAAAATCGTTAGAAGCGAGTACCTTGTCGGAGAAAATTAAATACTTAGTGGCTCTTTGGGTTTCCTCAAGCCCTCTTTTCAAAGGCATTCCCATCAATTCCATTATTCATAATTGGCAGGAAGTGGTCTTCTCTCAACCTATCTCAAGAAGAGTACTTCCAAGATGGTGTCCTCCACCTCCAGGTGCTCTCAAGCTCAATTTTGATGGTAGTGCTTGTGGAAACCCTGGCCCCACTGGATTGGGAGGACTTATTCGCGATACGGAAGGAACCATTATCCTAACCTATTTCGGCCCGGCTGGTTTGGGTTAAAGCAACAAAACTGAATTATTGGCTCTTAGAACTGGCATCTGTGAAGCATCAAGCCTCAATCCTCGACGGCTTCTCATTGAAGGGGGCTCCTACTGTGTCATTTAGTGGGCAAGACAGTCTTCCAGTCCTCCTTGGAATCTGGCAGATATCATTGAAGAGGTGATCCAACTTTCAAGGGAGTTAAACAGCTCTTTCCACCGTGTTAAGAGATCGGCTAATCAGGAAGCGGATAAACTAGCCAAAGAGGAAGTTCTAAAACCCGCCTTGACTGTGTCTGTAATTTTGTTGTTAGCTCTTTTTGGGGTTGTACCCATTTTTTGGGGTTTTTTCCTTTCACTTCGTTCAGTTTTGGTTGCTCATCCCCTTTGCTGTGGGGTTTTTTGAGTCAGTGTATATCTCTTATCCTGTACAGATCCTTTTGAGCATTTTATCGTCAACATTTAAAAAAAAAAAAAAAAAACTGTGGTTTTTCCTAGTCATAACTACTGTGCTTTCATGCAAAATAAAGATGCTGAGACTTTTTTATGCATTCCTTTGTGGTGATAGGCAGCAGATTAATGGCAATTCGAGTGACAATTAGACAAATCGACTTAAAGTCAGCCAATAACTTTATAAAAAAGAGACGGATCTAATATCATACAGAGCACATGGGATAGTGTGTCATTCTGTTGCTTGCTTCTCAATGGATAATAGGAGTGAGATGAAATTTGCCAAGGATTCAAATACCAATTTTTGCATCATGACTTTAACATACTGAATAGATCTCTTTAATGGTTGATAGAAGTAGAGTGAGATTCTCTGGTTCTGTATTCCTTGCACTGTGGGAAGCCAAACAACTCTTCCACTGGCTCCTTCATAATTATCCAATACTGTGTGATTTTTCTGTTGCAAGGTTATGAAGTCCATGGAACTTCAGAGAGTGCTTTTATACTACACCAAGTGTCATTCCATAAAGGGGGAACGATTATGACGGACGAAGTTACAAAACTGCTGCCTAATTGGCCGTTAGTGGGGGCAATTTCGGTAAACTCATGAAAAATTAGATAAATTTCCTTGCTTCCGGGCCGGGCCAGGCTTGTTCTGCCCAACCCAGTCCCATTTTGGCCGGGCTTCAAAATCTTTGTCCAAGCCCTAGCCTGCTAGCCCTGTATTTTCGGGCTTGGGATAGGCCGGGTACCCATTTTAACTGGCTCAATTGACAGCCCTAGGTCTTCATGTTGGTCCATTGACCAACAAAAATAGCTTCAATGAGCTTGACAGATTTAGCCTATTCATCGAATTGGGAATTTTGGCCATAAAGGACACAGATCCCAGCGGTAGTGGCCATAAAGGACTGAGATCCCAATGGTAATCTTTTAAGGGGGGTCTTCATGTTGGTCCATTGACCAAAACAAATAGCTTCAATGAGCTCAGCAAGAACGAACCGCAATCAGCTCTCCTTTTCTTTTTCCTTTTCTTTTCAACCCCTCAAATTTTGAAAAAGGGCAACATTTTTAAAACTCGGACTCGGACCTTGGCCACCCTTGAGACAAGTCTTGAGCTGGACCGAATGCACTCAGAGTCTCCAAAGCCTTAAAAAAATGTGAAAAAAGAATGATAGGGAAGCATAAAAATAGAAATGGTATCCTATGATGCACAGATACTTCAAAATGGCAAACGTATCGTGCCGTATCGTATCTGATACTTCACTTTTTGTGTAAAATTCGTGTCCCTGCCGTGTCCATAGCGTGTCCTTGCCATATCCATGCCGTATCTAGGCATCATAGATGGTATCACATAAATTTAGGCCACACGTTTTAAATGTTTAGTTTTCATTCCATCATATGAGCAATGTCTCTAAGCTTTGATTTTACTTTTCTCTAGAAAATGTAGTTTTGAATTTTGATCTTTGAAAATCTGTGAATGCACAACCCCAAAAGCATCCAACATCATCTCTCACAACAAGAAAATAGGGGGAAAATTATTAGTTTTAGCCTTTTCCTGATAGGATTTGGCTGGTATCAACTTGGTCTCGAGGGAGGGTGTGGCGAGTGGTGGTGGTGTTTCGGTCAACTTGGTAAGCACCAATTTCAAGTCAACTCATGACTTGGTCGATTTTGGAAGCCATGGATGGAGGGGTGTGGCGAGTGGTGGTGGTGTTTTGGCTCGACTTGGTAAGCGCCGATTTCGAGTCAACTCAGGACTTGGTCGATTTTGGAAGCCATGAATGGATGGGCTCGCCTGATTCCTAGCTTGTTCAATCAAAGGTACAATGTTCTTGCGACAGAGAAATCTTGAAATCATTAACATTGTTGACTGCTGGATTTATTTTAGAATTACGTTGCATGAGTACGAATATATATGTCGGAATTCGATTCCTATCCATACTGTCTGGTTCAGCAAATCCCGAATATAGATTCAGAATTATATTTTGAAGAATTTAAATCAACATTAATTTTTAATAAATAATGTGCTAATGTAACGTTAATAAAAATTATATATAGATCTCACTTGAAATAAACATCTCATTGGTTTAGTTACATTTCGAAACAAGAAAACGTGTAATAATATTTTATCAAGTACAAAACAATGTTTATAGTAGTAATTGAAGAACTCCATCAAGAGGCCTACACTGTGGTGATTGAGACATGTCCAACATGGGTACATTGTTCATATCAAGAAATCTGTTGCATCTAGCAAATGTTTCAACTGGATTTCTCTCAAACAATCACTCCATGAGGAAGATTCCAACTGGATTTCTCTCTTTCTAGGGAAGAATCCATCTTTGTTCCTAGTAATGTTTTTTCCATAGAAATGCGACACTGTAGGAGATCCTACCCTTCATGCTAATAATTGTGTTCACATGGACTGCACATCAGTAACCCATGGCTAATTTGCTTTTATGAAAACTGCATGATGTTGTAATGGAAACGGTAAACCATTTTTCTTTTTTCATTTTTATATGAATATGCATATGCATATATTGTTGGAGCTGGAAAATCTAACAAGCAGTTGAGAATCTCATGCAATTTGCACTACCTTTGCTCTCTTTTAGAACCAGTTCAGTGTCATTCTGGATTCTCTCATGTCATTTTTGTGAAGTAGAAGTTTCAATAATTGCTATAGTGGTTACCTAAGTTACATTACATGATGTTGCTCAGCCACTCGGTGACCTGGGAACGCTAGATGCCTATGAGTCTGGTGAGGCCCTATTCTCAGGTGTTAAACAGATGCTAAGGGTTGCTGATCTCGTTGGCCGATCCATCGTGTTATATGGAACAGAAGACAAGTCAGAACCAGGCATTGCAGCGGCCGTAATAGCCAGAAGCGCAGGGGTCGGTGAAAATTACAAAAGGATCTGCACATGTGATGGCACAACCATATGGGAATCAAGCAACATGAACTTTGCCACTAGCAAGGTCTGACAAATGATTATTGTATGTACATGATGACACCATATATGCTATTTAGGATGTCTGAAACGAGATAACTGTTACAAGTGAGTCTTTAGTATTTTCTTTTTTAAAGCACTAAATCTTGTGAGAAGAGAAACACTGGAGAAACACATTCCTCATAATAAATTGAGTAACATTACTTATTGTGGGTGAAATTTTATTACTTATAACTAGCTTACTGGAATACAAGAGAAGTTGTCTTAAATTAGTGGCAGCCATGTGATTACGATTGGGCTCCTAACATTGTGTATTCCATCACTCCATATCAGATCCCCAAAAATAGGTGTGGACTGCCGTGATTTTGTAGTGAAAGTGATCTTGTAGGATAGCTTCTGGTCTCTCCTAGTGAAGTGCAGGATTCTTGGCTCAACTGTTACATCTGCATCTTTGAAGGGTGTAACTGTAACATGGTACAGCGATATGGGAGGGCCAACATTTGTGACCGTTCGATGTAGGGTCAGCACTGGTGTGGTAGGCTGTCCTGGAAATACAGCAGAGATGGCTGGGTAGTTGAGATCCCCTGAGGTGCGGTAACTATGTTGGCAGGAGTGGTTTGTGGTCTTGGTAAAGGCTTTTAGCTGCTTCGGTGTCAAGTTCTGCGTGCAGAGGAAATCAATGTAATCGTGTGTTCCCAGGTCGTAAACCAGGCCAGGGTTGAAGGCTTTGAGCGGATCTATATGGCCAGCACCATGGTCGAAGTGGTTTGAAGGTCCTCCTGTTGCTGCATCTTTAAGAGGGCCATTGGTGTTGTCACGAACATAGGCCGTAGTCATTAAGGCCGACTTGATAGCAGCTGGACTCCATCCTGGGTGGCTGGCCTTTAGCAGTGCAGCAACCCCACTGACGTGGGGACATGACATTGATGTCCCTGACAAAATGTTGAAGCCCACTCTTCGTGTGTCTGTCGACAAGCTTGATGGGCTAGCAGCCCTACTCCATGCGGCAAGGATGTTTACTCCTGGCGCCACCATGTCGGGTTTCAGAACTTCTAGAGTGAGAAAGTTGGGTCCCCGGGATGAGAACGATGCTATGACCGGCGATGGCTGGATTCCTAACTTTGTTCCTGCAAATGAGAGAGTGGCAGTTGGGTGTGAGGTGGTCTGTACATAGTGCTTAACTGCGTTTCCGTTGGTTTCTCCAACTGCAACTGCTGGTATAAGGTGACAGTCTGCAACCAATTCCTCTCCATTGGCATCAGTGTTGGACAAGATCATACCCAATCCTCCTGCATCCTTCACCACTTGACCTTTCTGCACCCTTGGGCTGATTCCTCGATCACATATCACAATCTTTCCAGCTACAAGCTGTGGATCTAACATTCCTTGTAGACACAAGGACTTTGGATCAGGGTTGCTTGAGTTACCGTGCAAGTAAACCAGTGGGTACTGCTTTCCGGTTGAGAGGTTGTGTTGACCTTTGTAGAGCGAGACGCCTGTTAGAATTCTACCATTGCCAAGCTTTACGATAGAAGGGAAATCTCGATCCAGGGTACTTGCTCCTACAGTGGTGATCCACGGTGATACATTGGTGAGACTGATGGGGTCTGGTCCTCCATTTCCAGCCGAACAGGAAACGAAAACACCCATTTGCATTGCACCAAAAGCTGCTATTGATAAACTGTCACGGTAATAGGAAGCGACACCACCACCGAGTGAGATGGACAGCACGTTTACTCCATCAGCCACTGCCCGGTCTACTGCAGAAAAGATGTCAGAACTGAAACACCCGCCAGCCCAACAGACCTTGTATGCAGCCACTCTGGCTCCAGGTGCCATTCCTCGGGCAGTCCCTTGAGCATACCCCAAGAGACTTGCACCTTTTACGGGGGAGCCTACAGCTGTGGCCGCTGTGTGGGTGCCGTGCCCATCTTGATCTCTTGGTGACTTGAATTCAGCTTTCTCATTGATAGCTCCCAAAGCGGCTTCATAACCTTGGTAGAAGAACCGGGCGCCAATGATTTTCTTATTGCAATTTGCCTTTGTGAAGCCCCGGCCTGTCTCACAGGCCCCCTTCCAGTGGACGGGAACCGGCCTCATGCCACTGTCATCAAAGCTTGGGCTTTCTGGCCAAATGCCGGTGTCAAGCACGCCGACTATGACATCATGGTCGGAGACTGCAGCTGACCAGATGCTGCTGCTTGCTTCTGATTCAAGACCCAGGAACTCGGGACTCCTAGTCGTGTGCAATTGGTAGATGGTCTCTGGAAACACGGCCAACACGCCATGGGTGCTCTCCAGCCTCTCAGCTTCATCTTCACTGAGTTTGGCTGCAAATCCGTGGAAGGCATTGTCATAGCTGTAAATAATTCTCTCAGCTGTATCATCATAGTGGTTGGCTTCTTCAGTTTCTTCATTCATGACTGATTTTATGGTAGATGAGTACCACTCGAGATGATCTACATATGAGACTGGCATGTCTGATTTTGCCATATGGACGATGTATGTTTTCTTTGGAAGTGGGGTGGCGGAGTTGGCAAAACAGACTGTTAGAAAGCATGTTAGGAGTAGAAGTGGGCATTTTGCTGTATTTCCAGCCATTTCCACCATGGTTGGTGTGAAGAAGTAGACAAGGAATAAGGTGAAGAAGAAGAAAGAGGAGTTCCAGCCCTCGGGGAGAAAGTGTTTAGAAATGCAGATGTAGAGTGCTGTCTCAAGGGAGCCCTGTTTGTCTGTTAGTACACCACAATAAATGGTGGTTGTTGCAGAATTATGTTTTGGCAGAGGCTGTTGTTGTTGATGATAATGTTATATGGTTCAGGGTTGGATACTTACATTGCCAAATATACCCTGCAATTTATACCGAGCTGTGTATCTCTGTCATGTCGTATGTAGAAGGTTGTTGGGATATTTTATGAAAATTGGAGAGACGTTGATGGTCGCTTTTAATGTTTCTTTACAGTTTACACTATGGAGTGTGGTTTTCTAGCAATGGGATCCACAATTTGGATGGTCTCAATTGGTCCTTGGTGTGCATATATGGCACATAGTTGGATCCGGATCCCCTGTTTGGACGAATCAGGGGCCGACAGGTGCGGGGGCGAAGGGGGGCGGAGGGAAGAAAAAGTGTTATTAATCTTTTGTCCGCCCCCCTTTGCCCCCGCACCTGTTGGCTCCTGATTCGTCCAAACAGGGCTCCCTGTTTGGACGAAACAGGGGATCCGTTTCCCACATAGTTCCCCACATAGTTATTGTTGAAGCCCTTATTCCTCTATCTGTGATAACAAATAATGAATTAGAATATTAAAACCATTGGAAACTGCCTGTTCATATTGTGTTTGTTTTCCTTTTCTTCCATGGTTTTGTTTGGATTTTTGACCATTTGAGGAGTTTTGACATGACTGAACCCTGTCCATATGTCTTGCCAACAGTTGTTGGTCCAACTTGCCTAGGAGAAATCTTACTTATCCAATATTTCTCTTTAATGACCGGTCTCCAGTCAAACTCATCCCCTCTATTCCATCTGCCATGCACATGCTACAGCTGGGAAACTGCTGAAACCTGGCACAATGGTGGTGGGAACAAGACCTATTTAAGTGGGGTGGTGGGACTGGTAGTGTCTTGCAGATACACATTGAAAATGGTCACTGCTTTATGAATGTTTGGTGGGTGAAGTTGCTTTGGTTGGGTCCTGTGCCTTTCCACTATGGAATGACATTAATGGGAGCCATTGGGCTGAAATATCTCTGGACTCAAGTATTTGGGCCTGGATTTTACAGTTTGTCCGGCCCTTTCACTGTCGATGTTTATCTCTCTATCTCTCTGTTTTTACTATTAATGTTTTTTGGTTTAAGGTTTAAAACTGAGGTACATGTATTTGGATTACCCGAGTTATGAGTAAGTGAAAATTGATTTTCTTGTTTACCATCACCAATTACATGTAATTATACATGTAGTTAGATTTACGGGTAAACTAAGTGCTGGGCAACTAGGGATGCAAATGGGCGAATCTGGTCTGGGATGTTGATTGTATCTTAATAGTAAATTCACTGTTTAATAAAAGGCTTTGGATTGGAAGATCTGCCTAACAGTCAGGGCTAAGGAGTCTGTCTTAGCCTAATGCTAATTCGGCTCGGCCAACATGGCTCATTGGATGAGACTGATTCATTCAGAGACATACATGGGGGCTCTTCATTCTTCACCGGCCCTCTCCCAACTTCCAAGTCCCAACCAACCAATGTCTAATAAATGAGGATAATGACACATGTACAAAACGGTTGTCCCTGACAATGGCCACTCCGTCAAAAGTGGTGTTTTTTTTTTATTTTTATTTTGTTGTTGTTGTTTCTAGGATATTGGGTCACTAGTAAAGTAATTAAGGGATAGATCTACGGGCAGATGTGAGATGAGAGGCCCTTACCAGTGTCGCGTGCTTCTCATGACACCGAATACTTGTATAAGCCCAATTTATTTGTGTCAGACCGATATAACACTTGTATTGATCTTTTATCCTACACCGATATTTATAAAAAACAAGTTTAGAATATCTTATTTAGAAAGTATTTTATTTTATATAGTTCTTTTAACATTTTTACTTCTCATTATAAAAAAATATTCAAAAGGGATGAAAACGATGATGATTTTATTGATTCAAAAGTGATATAAAGAAAAGAAATTAGGATACCCGTATTCAAGATGAAGAGGGTGGTACCAATCCTTAAACCCTGGACCTCTTGCACGGACTCTTAATCATGCGATCAGAATACCCGTATTCGTATCCGTGTTATAGATTTTCAAAAATAAGGAATCGTATTTCCGGTCCTCGTATCAGTGTCTGTATCCATATTTATGTATCTGGGGCATCATAGATGTCCACTCTTTTGAAACTGGGCTCGTCATTTTGGTGAGGCCCGCCGGCGAAATATACGGGCTTTTTGTCTCGATCTGTGGGGTTTGCGATTAGCCACGTATCATAAAATCGTAATCTAGATCCTCTAAGTGCAGACCCTAAAGAATTGTTTGGGCCCACTGCTATAAATTTACTTTAGTAGGGCCAACCTCTGCAATCCAAACCACTGTCACAACATTGTAATACTGCCTCTGGTTTAACTTTTACTTCAACCGGAGTTGTGCAACAAGCCATTGCTCTACACATGATCTATTTGATTGGAAATGAATTTGAAAAAAAGAAAGGAAAGATAAAAACTGAATTTGAGTGGCTTGGAATTCAATTGTGGGCCCTACTGATAGATGAGTACCTGAAAATTTATCCAAATGGAAACCAGTGGACAGATCTTAGACTCATTGATTATAAACATTTAATCCATCTAATCAATATACTGAGAATGTAGTAAATGAAATTAATCAATCCAATTGATGATCACTCCACTCTTTATAACGGTAGGATTTAATTCAATGGCCCTTGGACCCATCATTATGAAATGGGCCAGCAAATTTATTGCAGGCCTGTTTTTACTTGGACCCATACCTACATTACTAGTAGGAACCGGGTCATGTGGGTCGAAGTCAAATATCACCTTGATTTGATGATGATCACAACCATCTCATGAGGGACATCAAATCCAACGGCTAGAACACCTCAATCCAACTATTTATTTTGCAAGTCTTGTTTCTTATCCAACTAAATTGAAATAGAGGCAGCATTAAATAATATGTACGACTTTCTATCCAATCCACTGGCTATGCAAGTGCCTGAAATGAGGCCCACTATACTAAAATTTAAGTAAAGCATGTGGAGTTGTTGAAATCCTTCAAACATCTCCAATTTCCTTTCATCTTGCCGACATATTGCTGGGACTTCATTTCACCTATTTATTACATGCCTGCAAGTACCTTCTCAAGGTGTTTATGGGCAGGAATGGCCCGGGCTGACCGTTGACCTATTATGATCGGCTCGTTTAATTATCAAATCTAACGTTTACTTCCTCATTAATCTGGCCTATTAACATGGGTCCTGCTTGGCCCACATAGGATATCAGATCCCATGGAGCAAATCCATATCCGTTGATTTAGTGGGGTATTCAAGATCTGGGCATGAAACTCAGTCGATCGTAAGCTTAATTTAATTGAAGTTTGCCATGCTTTAAAAAAAAGGGTGTCAAATGTTTGAATTAATAAGTAGACAGATTCAAAGGGTTGATTGATTGGAATAGTTGAAAGAGATCTACAAATACTTAATTAAGACTAATTGTGAGTGTGACATTTTAAGGTGATGGCTGATCAACTTCCAGCAAACAATGCAACCATAGTATGTTGGATCTTGAGTCAAATATCACATTGTAGAAGACATTCAAATTGAAACTATGTAGAAAGATAGTTCTATTTTTAAGGAGTTCACATGTGGAAAATAAAGACGAGCCACCTCTTTCATACAGCTCCCAGCTAACACATGGTGGATGATTTTGGCAGCATTAATGTTATTGTGGGAGATTGGGAGCGACGTCTAATCTTTCAATCAATAGTCAGATCATGGTTGCAAACGTGGATATTTTTCTTTATTGGTTAGATGGAGGCAAGTCTCAAAATTGGATGGTTCACAGTTATTCATGAAATAGACCCAACCATTGAGTGGCTTGATCCAATGGTAAATGTGAAGATCCAAGCAACCATCTTCTATCTGTAGAAAGAAGAAGATTTGATGGAGCAACAATTGTGGGTATTTGTCTTTGGCAATTTGGTGTTCAACCTGAGCTTCCCACATTTATCCTAGCAGGGTTTTTCTACATATAAGAAAGGGATTTCATCAATGAAAAGAATCTCACGAGATATGAACGTTAGATTTCATATTTGAAATGGAAATAATATTCTCATTTTTTATTGATTTATAATACTGTTTCAACTTTCAAGGTGCTCCGTTAAACCATAAGTAAAAGCAAATATATACTTCTGAATGGGTGGGTGCAGTGTATGAATCTTTATTACAGTGTAGTTTTATTTCCTACCACCCTTCAAATACCGATTGGGGTTCCCTTTTGTTGCCTAATAAATCTTTCTGTTTGTGAGATATGGACACAAAATTCAACCATGTAAACACAAAATCCGAATAATCTGATATTTCAACTTTCACTCAATCCCAATTATAGTAATCTGACCATCCTTCCTCAGGACTATCAAGTATCAATTGACTTTGGACTGTGGTGCCTAAGTCTAGGTCGATAATTTTCTAGCCCTTGATTTAGTCCCATCCTTGTCAAATACTCAAGATTGTTGTTATTGCCATTTTTTTTTTACTTCGGTGGATTCAAGATGTATTTGTGTATAGTGATGATTCTAACCATTGTTTATCAAATGGGACCACCAAAGGGTTGAGGTGATAGAAGAAAAATCTGGCACCATTCTATGTAATAAGAACATGTGTACCATTCAGAGAAAATAAAATAGGGTAAAAGGGTGACTGCCGATTTAGATCTTCAATGGGTCTGCATAGGGGTGTTAAATGGGCGGGGCTGGGTCTACCCCTACCCTACCCTCAGATATGTGGCCGGGCTTAGGTAGGCTATAAAGTTCTCGGCGGACTTTCACTGGCTAGGTCCCTGACTCTCTCAAATTTTGGCATGTTAGGATGGGTGAGGCAGCTTGTGGGAGGACCAAATTGATGAGTTCGGTTACTCTGTGGCAGTTGATACATATTTACTGTGAGTGGACGAATCACCTGCATAATGTAGACACATATCCCATGTGATTTTAAAGTTTTAAAAACAAAGTGTCTGTTTTTTAAATTTCACATTTGACTTTCATTTTTAACCACTTACGACATTAAATCTATATATTCAATTTATAGGTATTATAATCCAAACAAACAAGCCCTCATAGAAATACAATCCTTGGTGTCAAATTACTTGAAATAAACACGCTCTATTTGGATGTGAACTTTGATTCTTAATAAAGACACATGGTCATATTTGCTTTGGTTGAACCTTTTTTTTTTGTACCCCAGCTTTAGTGGTTGGGACCTTTTTTTTTTTTTTTTTTATAAATTATTTAGAGCCCGGTACACTCGGGAAGGAAGCTCACCGAAGTGGGAAAAAAGCCAGGCACACCTGGGAAGAAACCTATTGTGCAAGTGCTGCTTTAGTTGAACTTGGAACTCAAAAAATGGTCGCATTTTAGTTTGACTCAAAACCCATTGTGCAAGTGCTGCAATTCTAGACCATTATTATTGAAATGTGAAAAAGTATTTACAAACTAATTATTAACATATTAGCATTAAAAAAAAAAAAGAAAAAGAAAAACTAGTAGTTCACATATGCGGGGAGTGAGTATTTGCACATGCAAGAAGCGATTCGCCACAAGTTGGGAGTGAGAATTGCACAAGCAGGGAGTGGGGGAAGACCAGGGATCAACCCCTGGTTATCAGATAAGAAGTGGGTTGCCAACCAACTGGACAATCCATCTAGGCAACTTACTTGAAAGTCAGAGTCCTCGATCAACCAATCTGTAAAATACATATAACCCTTTGCGGTAAATGTTAGATTGGGCTGGGACGGTCTTAGCTCATTTAACAAAGCCAGCCAAAACTAAGCTTGGATACAGCCCATAAGCCAAGGAAGTAGGAACACATCCCCAAATCCGTAAAATGCTGACTGGGCTGGGGCGGACCCATCTAAACTACAATCAGGCCTGGGTCCATTGCCCTGCTTTCATCTCACTTGAATGAATGGTTCTTAAGCAGCCTCTAATTTGAATTTGTTGCCTCAATCAAGTGATCAGGGCCTCACATAGGTGAACTGTAATCCTTATTAGTTTGTAAATGGTGCCTATGGTTTTTATCCTCAATCGATGAAGGGAAAGAGCAGATGATCTTTGAAATCCAGTTAAGCCCAACTTGAACTCATCCGCATTCAAATTGATTTTGATTTTGGATTCCGATCAGGTCAGGTCAGTTTTCCCAAGTTGCTTTCCTGATTTTCCAGACATTACTCCTCCTGGCCCCCACCATATCAACGGTCTGCATAACTGATCCCAGGTTCCCAGTTGGGCCCAACTGTACAGCCCATGCACACAAATATCTGCTTACGAGGCCCATTACCTTTTTTAACCTTCCAGATGAATAATTGGGAACATATGAGTTACACAAGTGCCTTTTATTAGTATATATATCTGGGCGGACTCAATGAGTTCTATGAGGATGAGATGATATTTCTGGCCCCTATCTTCTGGGCTTGGGCCCTTGATATAAAAATATGATATAAAAATATGAATCCATTTGTGTTAGATTTTTTTTTTAATCTGCTAAATCTTAATCCACCCGGGCCCGCATCGTTTTTGTAGTTTTGAGTTTTGTTCTGTGCATGGTGGCCCACTTGTGACCAATTCAAGCCCTTCGAACTCACTACTGTCACCTGAATTGGCACTCACCTTAACCTTGGCATCCGGCAATGCTTATATTCGCAAATTGCAATCAGATTGAGAATTGGTAAACTGTGTAGTTCAAAACCATTTTAAAGTTTTAAACCCTTAAATAAAAGTTGGGATAATCTAATGAGGTTGACTATTTAGGCTAATCTTAGCCCTTGAAGACATTTTTCCCTCCCCTTATTTATTGTCATGCATCCAAGTGAGCCGCACAAGGAGCTAGGCACTAAGATTTATATTGACCCCAGTTGAAGCTAGCAGTCTATTGTTCGATTCAGCAAAGTATACAGGAAGATGTTGATCAAATCAAGACTTTGCTTGCTTAGTTATTGGGCCAAAATCTTGAGTCTAGTCATTGGGCCTAACAACTGTGCCTAAAGGATAAGCCCACCCCCAAATTGCTAATCTGGAAAAGAGTTTCCGATTACTATGATGATGATATTTAAGAAGTAAAGAAGCCATAAAGAATGCAAAACTTTAAAAAAATATGATTCAATTTTTAAAAGAGATTACTAAAATGTTATTTCTTTAACAAAAATGAAGCTAATAACAATATAAAGTTGAGACTTAATTTTGCTAATTTCTTATCTAATTCTTGGCTGGTTCATTTTGTCAGTTCAAATGGATGAATTTCAAAATTCCCAATTGGCCTATTCTTAAATTGTAATTATCCCATATGGGAGTTTTGCACAACTATCGTATAGATATATTGCAGGACTTTCAATCTTTGCCGCTAAAAAATGGAGACTCTGGCTTGAAAGGCGAGGATTAAAAATAACGCAGGGTGGCTTGGGGACTCATATAACAGCGAAAATGCTATTGTTAAAAATCACTGTTTGGACAGTTTGATGGTTTAACAGTTTAATCGCACAGTTTACACAGTACAAATAGAGAAAACAGTTTGGTTGAACCGACAACATGAAGCAGGGTCCAATCACATTTCAAAATTTTGGTTAAAGATGCCTGAGTTTTGACTTATGCTTAACTGTTGGAAAATCCCAAATGATATAGTAGGCCGTGGAAGAAGATTTAGGGCATGGTTGTTTCATGTAATTAAATTGGTGCAACTTCAGAGATTTATATTTTTTTAATTGGTTAAACATGAAGAATTAAAGATGACTATCCAAAAACGACCATCATATAACCTCTCCTTTAATGGAAGTTTAATAAAGGGAAGATAAGAAATGAACAGGCAGACATCATCCTAAATGCTAGGAAAGTCAAGGTCTATTCTATATGGTTAGCTTATATTACCTCTTAAATAATTCATTTTCGAGATCATTCAACTATAAATTTGTGGAAACAAAATAATCCATTATGGCTCAAGACTTTCCTAGATCCACCCTTTTTCAGTGGTGCTCACAAGGTTATGACTTTGGGGGTGGTGAGAATTGAGAAGCATTGTGGACCCTGTTTGCTGAGAGCAGGACCTATGGTTCTCCAAACTTTCATCATCACAGTGAAACAGATATTCCTTATCATGATGGAAGACGACACTCACAGAGCAATAGGCCGGAGGATAGTATGTTTTATTTGGTGTCATGGAAGTACAAATAAAAAGCTTATTGCATTTGTAAATAAATAAATATTTTCTTAGTAGAAAAAGAAATTCATTCAAACAACCAAAAGACCCCCCCACACACACACACACACACACACACAAAAAATAAAAAACCACATTTAGCATTTAACCGTTTGAGTCCCCTCTTTAGCATCTAAGCACACTTGGATCCTTGCATAGCCCTTCTCCATCGTTTTTTAATAGCTGAGAACCACCCTTGCTTCGGCTTCCTATGACAAGGAGACTTTTGAACCATTTCAATCACCTACATCCAAAACATTCCCTCTGCAGGCCTATTTCTTTACTTCTAACAAGAATTTGCCATGTTGGGATTTTTTTAGACATGCTGTGACATCTTGGCATCTGACATTTGCAATTCTAGTCACCTATAAAGTCTCAGATGACCTTTGTAAATCCAATAATTTAAGCTCCTTTGCTTTTTGGTGCACAATTAAGAGAGAGCATTAAGGAATTTAATTCCACTGTGTCTGAGAATTTCAAATTCTTCGGACAAAAATTCCATAAATTCTAGTAAAAAAACAGATGCTAAACTATGACAACATAACCAAATGTAGCTTTCTCTTCAACTGCCCCATAAGTAACATCCTGGCTTTCTTTGTTTTTTTGGACTTGGCCTGGTGGCCATTGGGGGACTACCTAAAGCTACCTTCCCAGGATTGAACCTTGTGTAGATGGTGACATTGGGAATCCTATCTCTAGAGACATCCTATATTTGCATCCTGGGAGGGTAGGTTTAGGCAGTCCCATTTGCCACTAGGCCAAGTCAACAAGAAACGGAAAAAAAAAAAAAAAAAAAAAAGGAACAAAGAGATTCTAAGAAAAATGACAAAAAACTATATATATTTATATATATGGGAGGTTATTCAGGAAAAAAAAAAAAAAAAAACACCATTGCTGGGAGCTTTCCCCTTCCCTTCTGTAAACATGAGTCCGATCAGCAGGGCTGTTCATGGGCCGGGCCGAGAGAAATACATGCCCATGTGTGGCTTAAGCCCAACAAGCATGTAAATGTCAAGCCCAAGTACGCCCATTTTGTCAAATGGGTTGCATGGGCTTTCTAGTAATTATTTGAAAAAATTTTCACCTATGAGCAAAGTGCATTCTGTGCTTCCAGGTCATGGGGCATACTTATATATATTCCTATACTTATATATATTCCTATCATTGGGGGTAGGTATATGGAAAGATCATTTACGGATAACAAAAAAGCAGCCCCATCATATTATCGTAGCCCTTGATTTAATATTTTTAAAGTTTTTTTATTTTGAAGAATCACTTTTAAAATTTAATGACCTTTCAACCATAGATTCTATTTTATATTCAATTCCACAATGAATAAAGGTTCAATGAGCATTAGATTGGGTAAGGTGCTAAACCATGAGGGATAGGAGTGTAAAACAAGTCGCACTGATTGAAGGTGGGCTCAAGTGGGCCCTATAGAGTAGATTGCAGTGCAAGATATTTGAATGAGTAAATTCTCCAAGAAATCTTATTGACTAAAAAGGGAAAAATAAACAAAATGTAAAATAAGAGAATAAGTCAAAGTTAATTAAATAATTCAAGTGATTGAAAATCCAATTCCTGCATAATATATATATATATATATATATTTATATTTATATAAAGAAACAGATGAAAAAGAGCCTAAAAAAAAAGCTATTGTTATATTAAAGGATGAATAACCACATAGATAAAAGAAATGAGTTAGTTGATGAAAATATGTATAGATGAGTTATCTAATTACTAAATAATTGAAATTAATTAAATGAGTGTAGATAGAAGCGTGTATTATTGTACATTTATGTTGAGCCATGAAGATGAAAAAAGCTATTGTTATATTAAAACTTGAAGCATTCCATATTAGAGAATGCCGGATTTTCAAAATGTTTGAACAGTTTGCACTAATTATTCTCAATTGAGTGAAAGCTTAGCGGACAGGTTGTCACATACCACAGAAAGTAAAATTTGCATCTCATGCTATCTATACATTAGGTATCTTTAAATTTTATCTTAATAGAAATTGGTTCCACCATAAGCTACTAGAGAAATTGGTCCATGCTAAGCCCGAGCCCAAAAGAAGAATTATTTTTAATTTTAAAATATTTTTTGAGATACTAATGAGAAAAAATAAATCTAGAACAAAGAAATATACCATTTTATCTTGCTATCGGCAATAGAAATGTTTCAGTAAGGAGAAATATACCATTTTTATCATTTTTAGAATTCCATTTATTAAATTTATTTAAAAGGAGAATGTATAGAAAAATCACATGATTTGCAAATTAAACCCGACTTTATAAAATTTAATGTATTTTGATTTTTCATGTAAAAGTCTAGATAAAAAAATTTAAATACAAAAAGAATTCTATAAAAATCTAATAACGTTGTTAAGAAAAAAGAAAAGAAAAGAAAAGAAAAGAACTTCTATATGGAATTCGTGATTTGGCATATGGATATCACATAATTATATAATTATATAGCTTTTCAATGGACGGACCTCTTATAATGGCCCAAGCTTTATCGTCATGTTGGTCATGTAGTAAGCTACTGCATTCCATGCTAAAATTAGACCCTTATTTTAAAAAAAAGCATAAGTGGCTCACTTAAGATTTTCTTATTGAAACGCAAAATTAATGAAATTACGATTCAAATTTCCTTTATATATTTGCAAAATTACTAAAATTAAGAATCGACCACAAAGCAAAAGGTAAATTTATTTACATGAAGAAATAATTTTTCTTTGTATTTAAACTAATATAAAATGAATTCAAGATTTATAGTTTGTACTTAAAGAAAAAGGTACCTTGTATAATACATAGTTCATAACTGATAATACATGGATGAAGATTGACTTTTTGGTTCCCATTTCATCATTCTGCCCACTTATGACTTACCAAATGGATTAGCATTTTCAGATCATGATATTCTTAGACTTCACTTGCATTTTATATACATATATATATATATATATTTGAGAATAATGAGAATGATTTTACGGTGGCTTAATTTTCAAATTAGGGTTAACTTTGGAAGGAAGAAACTGTCAAGGTCAAAATAACTACCAAGGTCAAATAGTTCCATTTCATACTACCCAAGTAAAATATTATAGACTAAAAAAGACTTAACTTTTTTTTAGAAATATATCAATTTCTGCTATTAAAAATATAAAATACATTCCAATAAAAAATTATATAAAAGTATGGGAGGAGTTACAAGTAATGGGAGTTATTGGAGATATTACAAAATTGAATGATCAAAATTAAAGGGCAATTGGGAGAGGAGTTATTGGAGAAGTTATTAAATGGTAAAAAAAACTACAAGGTCAAAATCAATTCAATTGGAAAGAAGATGAATGAAAACGAAAAAGAAAAGAGAGGAGAGAGGAGAGAGGGAGACACGAGAAATGAGGGCTGATTAATTTTAGTATTAAAAAGCCATTTAAAGAGAGGAGATGAGGACTTTTAGTATTAAAGTTTCATTTAAAGAGAGGGATTTTGGTACTAAAGAGTGTTTAAAGGGAGGTGGATGGATATCAATCAATGCATTGAAGGGGTCAAAACCAAATTCACACAGGTCAAAATCAGATTGAAAATCATGACTGATTTGTCAATTGAAATCAGCCGGTTTCACATATATATAAATTGAGGTAGAAATTGATTATAGTTGGTGCATGGGAGGGCATGGGCATACCGCAGTCTGGATCCCGTGAGTGGTCTATAACACACTTCCCCTAAGTGGGATGTGTGTAACTCGCTGTGGGGACCACCTACCGATAGACCAAACCGTTAAAATTGAATGTGGTGTATTCAACTTTTACGGTACTTAAGAAATAAAATAAAATTGAATGCCATCCCTACAGTAGCATATTCTCAACTTTTACTTAATAGCGTTGGTTGGACCCACCATATGATTAAATACGTGACCGATGATGCAATTATTGCATAGGATCAACAACGCATAATATTGTGCTAATGACGCGATCAATCATGTACTCAATCTTACAATGAGACCAAATGCAATCCAAGTAAAATTTGAAGATATACTAATAATGGGGAGGACATTCAATTTTAATGGTTTAAATCGTCAGCAGGTGAGCCCCATAAAATCTAAACTCGTATATAGCAGCTTAAATTTTTAATAAGTGAGTCCAATGTCCCACTCCTTTCCACTCATGCGTGTGAAGCATGAAGGAGAAGACACTCTAGATCTGTACCAGGCAAAATTATCTCCTTCACATGTCACCTCTCTACAAAGCGCCCATTCAGATTCAAGTCCCACTGCCCATTGGAAAGCAAAAACCAATTCCCTTTGCATTTGTACTGTCTGCAGCACTAGATTGACAAGCAAAAGGCAAAAGAAGAACCCGTGAATGGAATTACAGTCCAAACTCCAAACACCACCGGCCCCACTTTCTTATTCCTCCCCTTCGTTTTTCTGTTTGTCTGTGTCACCCCACTCACACCTAAAAAAAAAACACACTTCTCTAACACTATGCCGCCGGCCTCTACCCCTTCACACTCTTCATATCCTTGAATATCTATAAACAAACTCTCTTTAAAATCTCCCTCATCTCTTATCATTTCCAACCACCAAAGGAAACAAAAAGATTCTCACTTTTTCTTGTTTCTTTCACGTGAACTTCATTAACACTCAAAAGCCAGCCAGCCATAGAAAACCAAAATCCAAAAACCATCCTCTCTAGTAGAATTCAAGAACCATTAAATCATGAACATGGTCTTGTTTATGCTCCTTATACTTGCATCAGCACTAGAATTCTCAGTTTCATGGACCACCCCACCTCCATTGCCAATCCTCCCAATACCCACAAGGTCCCAGCTCAAATGGCAGACCCGGGAGCTTATCATGTTCTTCCATTTTGGGGTGAACACGTTCACGGATTCGGAGTGGGGGACCGGGCATGAGGACCCGGCTATTTTCAACCCGACGGAGCTTGATGCCCGGCAGTGGGTCGATGTCGCCGCCAATGCCGGGTTTTCTCTGGTCATATTGACGGCGAAACACCATGATGGGTTCTGTTTGTGGCCTTCGAAATACACCGACCACTCGGTGGCGAGTAGCCCATGGAGAGGAGGAAAGGGAGATGTGGTGGGGGAGCTGGCGGCGGCGGCGAATGGGCGGGGTTTGGATTTTGGGTTGTATCTTTCGCCGTGGGATCGGCATGAGAGGAGTTATGGGAAGGAGAAGAATTACAATGAGTTTTACATGGGGCAGTTGGAGGAGCTGCTTAACAGGTGAGTGAGATTTTACGATGTTTAGTCTCATGTGGAATTGGAATTCCTTGTTTTTGAAGAGGAATGGAAATTCTTCCCCTCGCGTTTATCTTTTAATTCTGCTTCAAATTTGGAGAGAGTTCAAATAAGATACAGTGATTTACTTTGATTGGTTTATATTTTATTAAATAACTTAAGCTAAATAGCGTGATGGGTCACCCTTAATATTTTTTTAAAATATAACACAGGATGGGGAGTCCTTTCACTCTATTGACACATGAAAGAAGTAAATTTACCTTTTTAGCTGGTAAAGATTAAAAAAAACCTTTACACTTTATCTAGTGCTTGTCTATTTCATATCCTTATTTAGGACAGCCTTCTTGCTTTGGAGGTAACCAATTTTCTTCACAAATTCTGCTGTACTTCACATTTTCAAACTTCGAAAGCGATTTTAATTAATAATTTAACGTCTTCTTAGAAAATGGGGAATCTTTAAGGCCGAATTTTTCAACAACAAATTTCTCCTTATTTTTCCACCCAATCTTATTATCCATTCAATAATTTCTACGTCGTCCAAATTGGTCATTACTTTTGCTGGGGCCTTGTGTTGGTTAATTTTGCAGATATGGGAGTGTTTCGGAGATATGGTTTGATGGGGCAAAGGGTTCGAATGCCCCCAACATGACCTACTATTTCCAGTCATGGTTTGATATGGTGAAGGAATTGCAGGGATCCATTAATATATTCTCGGATGCAGGTCCTGATGTGAGATGGGTTGGCGATGAAAAGGGGTATGCGGGGACCACTTGCTGGTCCATGATCAATCGCACTTCTATTCAAATCGGAACAAGCAATGTCGGGTATGTCCCTTTTCCTTTGCTTGCCAACTCAGTGAGTCACTTCACAACTCAAAAGTGGTGTTGATTTTGAAATAAAATATGCCACTTTTTTTTTCATTTTCTTTTAGATTTTCCCCCATTATGGGCTTAAGATTCTAGTGCTTGTTAATGCTATCCCTGGTTATTGATAAGTTGGTTAGGACTCGTGTAGTGTGTGTTGATAGTAGACTTGGGTGGCCTATTTGACTTTGCTTACAATAGATCTGATTCAAATAAAGTGTTTTAACAAACCCTTTTAGGAACAAGCTGTTTGGTTGGTTTAATTCAATTTAAAAAAGAAAAATTTTCATATTGTAAAAGACATACAAGCAAAGATTTCATACAAAAAATGAAAAAAAAAGGTTGTACGTACAAACCTGCCTTAAAGTAAAAATGGTATGAATAGATTTATTGTATTATCATAATTATATGGGCGAACTTGTAAAATAAAAAATAAAAAAAAAACAGAAATTGTATTATTGCTCTACATATACATATTTATATAGAAGAGGCAAGTTTTTTTGAAGCTGATTGAATCAGTCATGAATATTTTTTTTTCCAAAAAATCATAAACATTAAATCAACTAATTGAATTAATTTTAAGTCAAATAAATACAAAATATGCTTGTTAAATGAACTTTAGACTTTAAGAAAAAAAAGAAAAAAAGAAGGGAACTTTAGACTTAGCTTGATAAGTCCTTTAAGCCGAAGCTTCATGTCTGTCACCGACGCAACTATTTTAAAACATTGAAATTTGTAGGTCACATGTAATAAAAGGACTAACCCTGACATCAACCAGATGTTTCTACCAAAAAAAAAATTGTAGGATCTCCACTGAGCTTTTAGAATAGCAGTATAAAACTCAGATCCAATTCCATCAGAATTTCATGTGACAGTTCTATCACAATAGACAGCTGTCCTACATTCTAAAAAGGGTCATATTAAATACACCCATTCAGTCTCAATTCCATGTGTTAGTTCTTTATAGTCAACACTCATGTACGGGTATGAAATTCAATGGATCCAATTCATTGTAAACAACGACCCAGGATATAAATATCCACACTAACCCACCTGCAGGTCAGGTTTAAAATCAATCTGTACCGTAATACATATTAATATAAGCCTTATAATCACCATTGGTTCTCATATGTTGATATGAAATTCAATCGAATTCATTCTAAGTACAACCAAGGATATAAATATCCTGTAATGGTTGAACCTTTTCAATTGCGTATTGATATACATGTTATCACCCCCACCACCATCATTATCCAGGCAATAACCCATTAATCTGCATCCATGTTGACAGTGCATCAGTCATATTAGAGTTCTTCTAAATAATGGTAAGCTAACCATATAAATAAATATAGGTGGATGGGCAGATGGACACATCAGTATTAGTTATGATACTAAAACTGACATTTCACGTCTTTATCATCAATATGGGCTACATATTGGACAATGCTGCAAATCAATATTTTTTTAAGAACCCAATACAAGGTATCCGTATAATTCCCATTTCACATCTTTATCACCACTAGAGGCTCATAATAAAGGGTTGTTGGGGGTACTATTATTTTAATCTTTCCAACCAACATAAGATCACAAAAGGAACTGCCAAAAGATCTTTATCATGGGTACAGCCAATATTGATCAGTTTTTTATCCAGACAATGCCAGGTATAGCAAACCCATATTTCAGAACCTGTTGTATTGGCTTATATTGACTGTATCAGTGACCACAAGGACCATAACGGGGATACAAATGTGAAAATGTCTTTTTGTTTGGATTTTAATGAAAAACAATCTCTTGAAGTAAGAGAAAGTAAAGAGGGCCCAAACATTTCATAATGACTATAAAGGGCCTCCCTCTTTTTTTTTTTCTGACAAATCTATTCTCATTCTAGGATATAAGCGGAGCAATATTTGCATGTTGAAACATTTCGCGATATCATGGAAGCATAGATTATTTTGTAATATCACGGAATAGAGGCCCTCTTCTATCGTTATGAAGTGTTTGAGACTTGTTATTTTTCTCGTACTTAAATGGTTTTTCATAAAAATTCCAATTTTTTAAAGACTATAAAAACGAGTGTAAAGTTACTGGTACTATACTGCACAGTTACTTGAACAAGGGAGACTACAGTGGAGTGGATTGGGTCCCACCCGAATGCGACGTCTCAATCAGAATGGGATGGTTTTGGCACAAATCACAGAAGCCAAAGTCTCTCAGCCATCTGCTCAACATCTACTACAACTCAGTGGGCCGCAACTGTGTCCTACTCCTCAATGTCCCACCAAACTCATCAGGCCTCATATCAGGCCCAGACATCCAACGGCTCATGGAGTTCCGTAAGGCCATCGACACCATCTTCGCCGTTGATCTGGCCTCAGGAAGCTCAATCAAGGCCAGCAGCCAAAGGGGAGGATCCGACAGCAGTTTCGGGCCGATCAACATTCTCGACGATGATCATCTGTGGACCTTCTGGGCCCCATCTGAGAAGACGAATAGCCACTGGATCGAGTTGGATTGGGAGGGGAAGGAGGTGAGATTCAATGTGGTGAGGATTCAAGAAGCAGTGGGGCTTGGGCAGAGGATCAAGAGCCATGAGATCTATGCTGATGGGAAGATGATTGTAGATGCCACAACCGTTGGATATAAGCGGCTTCATCGATTGGATTGGGTGGTCAGTGCTTGGACGGTCAGGATTAGAGTTGTTGAATCAAGGGGGGTGCCTTTGATTTCATCGGTGGGCCTGTATTTTGACCCCTTTTGGCATGGAAAACAGTGATGTAGATTTGGACTAGGTGGGCCACACTACTTAACCTGGCAGTGGGGACACCTATTTTTTTTTTTTTTTCTTAATGGAGTTTTAGCCTCATGGTAATTGTGATGTAGATCAATTGAAAAATAAAACAATGATTTTCTTGGCAGCATTCAATCTAATAATTAGAATTATAGTGTGGAGTATCTATGTGTGACTATGATTGATTGTGGCCTGTAGGGCCCACACCTGCCCAAGTGATGGGGTACAGGCCTCGTGGGCTTGTATCATGTGTTCCTACTCTTGAAAGATTTAGGAATCTCATATATTGTAATTAAAGAAGATTTAAAAACAGAAGGCCGGATTCTAAAGGATACTGTCCAGCTTTAAAAATTAAGATAAGGTTCGTAGGGACAACGGTCATATCAACCGTTACGCAGAAAAATTCTAAATCCCAAATCCTAAAGGCAGCTTTTGAAACTATAAAATTGTTGGGGACGTGAAGTTCTTGGCCTCTTTGAGTTTTGCGAGATAGCGTTTGTCCTCTATGGATGTGACCGTGGATTTCCTCTTCACAATGTGTGTAATGTATAATAGACCCATGACCACATGTATAAGAAATAGAATATTGTGTTTATTATTTTAGTTGATTAAGCCTTTTAATTTTACTGATGAGTTGTAATTAGAATTAGATATTTTATTTTATTCTTTAAATAGGTCATTTATTTATTTGTCTAGTTTGGTTAGGTTTTCTTAACTCCTAAGTTTGCATTTTCTATTTATACGATGTTGTAGAAAAGAAATTTTTTGGGTTTTATCCCTTTTGAGGTATGTCCTCATTGATTGTCTCTCCATAGGCATCATGATAGTGTCTGTGGGCACATGCTTTGGCACCGTTGTTGTGTTTCGGCACTTTCGTTAAGCCCTAATCCTAAGGCCTGCATCAATATATCTCTTCTAGAGCGCGCGCACAAATGGAGCGCCCCCCATATAATAGTATGTACTTAGTTCCGTTAATCGGCATATGAGGTACTTCTTCTGGAACAAATGGGGCCAAGGTCAATACCTCTATCCGATAGCTTGGGATGTTATCCATCAGTCTAATAATAACAAAGGAGGATTGAGACCGAAATCTGTGTTTTGCTCTTAATAAAGCTGTCATTGCAAAACAAGCTAGCAAGATTGCTTCTGGAGTTTCTTCATGCTGGACAAAATGAGTTTTTGTAAAATATATCAAAGAAGCATCTTTCTGGGATATTCTTCCTTCTAAAAGTTCTTCATAGGGTTGGTATGGGATTCTCTCAATTAGATCTAATATTCTGCCTCATATTTATCATTTGATTGGGAATAATGAATCCATGGATTTTTGGAAGGATCCGTGGCTTTCAGGGGGTCGGATAATCGATCAATATGGAGAGAGAGTAGCATATAATCTTCGGTTTGGATTGAATATTAAAGTTAGCAGGTTTCATTAATTAAGGATGGTCATCTTATTCTCTATTTATTTATCAGGTTACTCAATCACTTTCTTGAACACCTCTTATCTGGTTTAAAGGGTGCATCTGTAAGCACTTTGTTTGTTCGTGGATGCTAATCAAAGGCTGCTTGAAAACAAGAGGAATTCCTTTCACAAAGGAATGTTTTTTGTGACACCCATTGTGTTTTATGCATTGCCGCATGGGAATCCAGTTCTCATTTGTTCTTACATTGACCTTTTGCCTCTCACATACGGAACTCTTTACTCGGGCATTCTGCCAATTCCAGTTTCGAGTCCAATTGAGATGATTGAATCCATTATACATAGATTGGATCAGAAAGAAGATTTTCAGGTTTTGGGAAAATTAATTTTTCCGGCCTTTGCATGGAATGTACGACAAGAAAGAAATTCTAGAATTTTCAAAAATAAGTCCTTGCCTATGGCTATTGTGGAAAGGAGAATTCAATCTCAAATCCGTAGTAGGATTGTTTTCTTGGGACTAAAACTTCCAGAAAACATTGATTCTAATTGGGATCTTCCCCCTGATAGGGAAGCAAGAGTTCCCATTGCAGTAAGTCCTTTGCCAAGTATATGGCTTCTATCAATTGCCAAATCATCATCATGGATTATTGGAATTTGTTGGTCTAATACTGGGTTTCCATGTCAAGGTGTTTCCTTAGAAGATAGTAATGTCTTTCATGCTGTTGGAGTGATTGTGGAATTGATGCCCCCTTCTGTGGATCAATTTGCTCTTGAGTTGAAGCTATTCTTTATAAAGATGGTTAGATCTCCTGCTGATTCAGATTGGACACACAGATTTCGTGCAAGGACTGTGCATCATACTCTTAATAATCGAAAGCCATAGTTTTTCTTAGCTCTATCTGGTCGTTCTTGGCGGTTGCTCAAAAAAATAAAAATAAAGAGTGCTTCATCCTCTTATACTCACTTTACAGTATTGAACTGAATCAATTGTGTGAAGGTTAAAAGTTTTTCCCCGCCTGTGGGCTCTTGTTTTTCTTTTTCTTGACCCAGGATGTGGGTATATTAATGGGGTATGCCCCATTGGGGGTAACTAGTTTCTAGTTACTCCCTTTCTGTATATTTAATTAATGAGAATAGAAAACTAACTTACCTATCCAAAAAAAAAAAAAAAATTTAAAGCCATGCAAGTCAAGTGAAAGAGCTCCGCTCTACTACGCTCACCCGCTCAAGTGTAAAAATGCATGTGTAGCTCAATTGGGACCCCATTTGGGATGGGATTGAGGGAGATTGAAAGATCTCACCTACCCGTGTATAATGATGGAGGCTCGAGTGATGATCCTAATCACTTGATCAATGACTGACAAATTTTCATCATCTATAGCGAGTGCATAGTCCATCCAACGGTCTAGTCTATTTGGATGAGTATGGTCCCTTTTTGTGGTTCCCTAGAACGGTTCATAAGGTGGCCTCACTTAGAGTTGAGTGCCTCATAAGGTGCGCGATTTCTGCAAGAAAAAAAAATTATTTTATAACCTTTTGGATCAAGTAGTTTATAGATACAAGTATTGAAGATACAGGTATTGATTGTGCACGCTTGCAGTGATCATTTTATAATGAGGATGGCAAACTAGTATAACGAGCTCCTCGGTGAAGGCAGCAAAACTTTGGGTATCAATCTTTTTTCATAAAAATCAACAATATAGAAGATAAATTCTTTTTTGATTGTACCATGCCTTGGTTTGTGATCAACTTCATTAATTGAAGCTATTTAATAATCCGATGTTGCAAAAAAAAAAAAAAAAGAGTATTTAAGAAGAGCACATATCATGTAGGCAACCCAAAATTTTACTTCACTAAGAAAGTAAGAATGGATCCCATATGCATGGATTCAACTCGATCTCATCATGAAGTCAAACTATTTTCTACCTCTCTTAGATCTTGAAGGGCCAATCTGCTTCGAAAACCTACCACATGTCCTACAATAATGGAAAACTAGTTTCCTCCACTGCTTTTACAGTTTGACTCTCTCAAATGCCTTTTGAAATAAGGTACCTAGCAGGGTTTGTAGGGTTTATGACTCTACCAAATACAAGAGATTTGAAATTTAGTCATTTGTAGGAATTAATGCCCCTTGGTATTTTCACCTAATTGATCTATAAAGCCTTAATTTGTGCAACTTGCAAGGTATTTTTCAAAGCCTTTTTGTTAGGTAATAGAGTCTTACAAACAATGCCACGTGTCCTATTTTTAAAGAGCAAGAGATGCGGACATCCTATGAAAGCAATACAAGATCTCACTAGGAAGGGAGAAAACTTATATAGGAGTGCATAACATTGAAAGTCTTAGGAAAAGCTTACATTCATTCTAATTTTTCTTAATTTTCATTATAATTCCAAAATGCTCTGCCACTATAATAATGCAACCAGTTGGGATTGTTGAGATTGCCACTACTTATATGAGATCTGCTGTGATCTATGATTGGCTAGGTGGAGTCCCTTCATTGGAATACCGACACAACACTACTGTGTGGGTACAACACAAAATGATTATTCAACACGCTTATAATGCCAAGGCTGAAGTTTAATGTTCCTACAATCAATCAAAGGATCCTTTCTAGAAGATCTTCAAAACTCAATGAACTATTTTATAAACAACTCCTCCAAAATTAGAACAAAAAAGTATGGGTTTGTGAAAAAATCCCGAACTTTATAATTTGTCTAACATGCTATGGATAGACTTCCATCTTGATGTCTTTTAAGAGCTTTATGCCATAAAGCTTTATGAAAAGTCCCCACCGTCAATCATGCAGAAGAAATATAGCAGTCCAGTTGCATATGTTATCTTCTGATGATGGTCCCCATCTCTTTCGTCTTACACAGGAAAGATGCCTATGTATCTAGCATCAATCAAAAGAGAAAAGATGCAGGTATAAGTTAAGGGTTGTAATTGCATATTTGGAAGGGTGCGTTAAATGATATGGGACTTTTTGCCTTTTAGCTGGGGTAGGGAGTCACTTGTGTTAGTCATGCTGAGAGGGACATCTGTTGGCGTAGTGACTAGTGAGCCTTTTGGATGGTGATGAGGTTCTTTATTTGCCTCTCTTGGCTCACCTAACACTGACTTTATTACCTAACCGTGTGGCTTAACCAACACCAATATTCATGATCCATCAGGGATGGGCTGGAATCAAAACAACCTAGTTTAGGCTGCTGGGGTTGTCGGCATGAACAGGCCAATACCATCACAGCACATCTGTAGGTCCTCCAGCTTTACAAGAGCAGGGCTTGAACAGTAGCTAGTCCTGAGAGTTCTTGTTTGGAAGCCTTATCTAATTGAAATAAATTAATTTGAAGTAGAGTTCAATTAGACCTTACAAATAGACTCTTTGGTATATTTGGTCCAACTTAAAAAAACAAACAAACAAACTTGTCATGTTGTGAAAGTTATATGGATTAAGTTGTTTTATAGTAAAGGCAATAGAGGCTAATTTGTTACAAAATAATAGTAAAAGCAAACTTGACATACTACAAAAGTTATATGAGTGAAATTGTAAAGAAAAAAACAAAATGTATCTAACTACTTAAGACATTGCGTTCATTCAAAAAACCTGATTGAATAAGGCATTCACATGAACTTTGCTGAGCAACCAAAGCCACTCGTAACATCTACTTGAATTACCTGTTGTTTTGCAAGTCAACTCTGTGTCTATTTGAATTAAAATTGATTGATAGAAGTTCAAATGGTTATGGATTCTTTAGCAAAGCTTGTGGATGTCTGATTCAATCAGCTTCAATAACTTTTAGCTCCTTTAAAAAAAGGTGATCAAAAAGTAACTTTTTTATACAAACATGAATGTGCAAGGCAACTAGACATTTTTTACTTTTTTTTTTTTTATAACAAGTTTGCTCATATAAATTCTATAATAATACAACAAGTTTGCTTGTACTATTTTACAATAGGACAAGTTTACCCATATAGCTTTTATTACGGTATGCAAAGTTTACTTTCTCTAATTGAATCAGACATGCCAAACGATATTTGCAAGAGGGTATAACCGAAACAACTCTATTTGGAAGAGATCAATTTGAATCAACTCTATTTCAACTAGATAAGATGACTACTTGATGGATACTCCACACTGAGGTGGATCTCATTCCAAACTCTTCAAGAGACACCAATTAAGATTTCAATTGGAAGACAACTCTTCAGCTTAAGCCAATGTCTAATCCAATGTGGAGCCCAATGGCATGATAGGCCACACGATTTCTAACACATTCTGTTGAATGTTTGGTGGTAAATGTGGTCCTCTTCATTGCAATAGTGGAGCTAAAATAAGTTTTAGAAAGTAGAATAAGAGGGTGCTTAACACTCACTGATGAAGAATATAGACAGCAGAATAGGTCCATCTAGAGTCGTCTAAGCAAAGTGCATAGGGCCCATTCTGGATGTGAGCCAACTATGAACCGCAGTGGAGATTAACGGATCTTGATGGAAGCTATATATGTATCTATTAGCAGAATGTAACCTATAACTATATACATATATTTATATTGATAAACCGCGTGCTTAGATCTAGTTGAGGTACTTAGAACCTGACTCGAATTCCATGATAATTGCCAAAATTCAAAGCATAAGCTCAACCCAAAAGTGAATAAGCCCAACCCCAATTACAATTTTGGTTGGTTTGAGCCTCGCTTTGGTATGACCAAACCCAAGTTGCACCTCGTGCTACTTTTCCGCACAGGGCTCCTACATTTGAATCCATTTTGACAGGACTGGTTTGCATCTGGGTCCAGCTAGACTCAAATATGAGGTGGGGCGGGTTCAGGTTTAGCCTAAACCACACCAAACACATCCCTTTGTTTAGGTTCAAGACCCTTAATGGGATAAAATCCAGCCTAACGTCACGAGCCAATTGAACTTTTATTACAGTACCGTGTATAATAACCATATATAAATAGCAATAAAGTGATATCAAATAACCCACACATTTGCCGCAAAAAAAAAAAAAGAATAAAAAATTTTCTCATCTTTTTAATAAATTCACTAGGTCCTAAAGATTGTATCCAGGTCAGGATGTACTAGGGAACTTAAATGGACAAACTTGGGCCTATGATTACCCAAACAGGCAGAGAGCAAGATGAGCTATAAAGTCTTGTGTCAAACCCGGACCCAGACTTGGAATCCTAATTCTACTCCCATTTGCTGGTATCCCCATACCATTGCAAGCCTAAGTTTAACATAGGGCGGTCAATGCCTCCAGGGTATTGCGAGCCCTATCAAAGTTTGTCTCCATGAACTAGTCTGTTGTTAATTATGTAAGCGGTAAAAACAAGTTCAACCTCTACAACCCAAAGTAATCCAAGGCGAGTAGTACCAAGTAAAGGCTATAAAAGAAAAAAGATATACCGCTTAGGTGGTAGAAGGATCAGGCAGAAGTCCCTCCCTCTTGGCCATCTCATATAAGGCAATAGCAGCAAGAGCTTTTCCATCAGCGGTCAAGCGCCATAGCTTATCATAGGGAACTACATGTACCTTGATCAGTTCACCATGTTCACGTAGACCCATTTCTTTCCCTTGGAGCGCTGTTATAACTTCTCGATCTGCTTTCCCTCTATACATAAAAAGACTCATTTCCTCATCACAACCACCCTACATGGTGAAAGATGGATGGTTAAAGATGAAACAGACAATTAAAACACCCACACACCTATACACATAAAACCCACACTATTTAAATGCATTACAAACTTGTGAAAGAACTATGCTTCACGTGCATTTGTAATGAACACAATAGTTGATAAACCTAATACTTGAGAACAGTGCAAAAAATTGTTTCGACTTCTAAGCAATGTGATTATGACTGTCTCTAGAACTCATCACAAACTTGCTGAATTGAATATTAGAATGGGTCTGGATTCATCTACATATAGTACAGTTGCCAAAAGACACTACTGCCTACCAGATATGCAACTACTAAAAGGTATGCTAGTACATGTTAACTCTGAGAAAAGCCAGTTTTGTAAGAGGATTAGTGGTTAATGGTAGCTGGTAAGGGCCCAAGACCAAAAAGATTCCAGCAAGCATCAGCAGTGCCCCACAATACATGTTAAAAGTTGAAATCAGACAGCACCAGAACCTATAAGCAAATATGGGGAGGATATTGCAAACGTACCGGGGAAGGAAAAACTCTGCACCCAGTTAATGGGTCCAGAAATGCTGTGAGATTAACCATGTCCGCCAAATTTAAGTGTATGCCTGTCTCCTCTTCAACCTGCCATAATCATCTCATTATCATTATATTTGAAAGAGCTGGTACTCTGGCACTAATCTAGAATGGTTTGTGGTTTCATTTATTCAGAATATAGTTAGTTGGAAAACTTAATTTGTTGATCAAGAAACCTCATTTCTTAATACAGAAGTAGGAAAACTTAGAATTTACAGTAGCAATTTTTCCACAGCCAGCAGTATTCATTTTCCTTTCTACTTATAAACAGTAAATGTAACTTCTATTAGAAACCTCACATCCAGGTAGGTCTGTCATTCTGGCCCTGAGAGACAGGGGCCCGGCCCGGCCCTCAAAAAGCTCTTAAAACGAGGGTTTTTTTTTTTCTAAGGAAAAGCCGTTCCTGGCCCGGCCCGGCCCTGGCTCTCCTACTTTTATTTATTTTATATAATATATATTTATATATGTAAATATATACTATAATGCCCTTATTACAATCACTTAGTAGCAATAAAATGGGGATATAGACGCAATTTCATAATCATCTACCCATTACAAAATGTCCTAAAAATTCATACACACATACTTGGTTCATATCATCTCATCATCATCATCATTATCATCACAGCCTTAACTATGTTGGGGTCGGCTACACGAATTCTATCTCTACATTTTGATCTATCTTGAACCAAATCCTCAGATAAGTTACACTTCTTCAAATCTATTTTTACTGTATCCATCTGCGTTCTCTTTGACCTACCCCTTCCCCTTGGTGGGCTATCACCCTTCATAGCCAAACTTTTCCTTACCGGCGCCGTTGCTAGCCTACGTTGGATATGCCCAAATCATCTCTTGGTTCATTTCATCTATATTTAATTATTTAAGTTATATACTGTACTTAATACATAAGTAATAAGTGTCGCACGGTTGCTTCTAATCCCTTTCTTCTAGTTTTATTGCTTTTTATTTAGGCTTTTTATATTATTCTTATATATTCTTGTTAGTGTAAAAGGGGTGTACTCCTTCCTATTAATAAGGATATACTTTTTCCTCTCTAGAGTTACTTGGGATGCGAACCAATTCATAAAGGTAGTTTCGATGTACATGGAACTTTTAAGGATATGGGGTGATCCAAATATCCTTTAAATTAGATAATTATATATTTCAATTTTTAAAACTCTAAACTAATAAGTGTTTGACAGAAATCTAACCACACTTAATAGTCAAATCAGTGTTAAATTAAAAATAATGTCAATTGATAAAAGGTATGTGAATGTAAATAGTTTAAGATTTTCAAAGACAAGACACCGCTGGAATGAATTCATACTTGGAAATTCCTATGAAAGGTGTAAAATAGATCAGACTCTTTAACCATTTTCCTTCTTTGAAAAAATAAATAAAACGTGTGTCTAGAACCCAAGTCACCAAAGCACGTATGACTTTGTCTGATAAAAAAAAGTTTTTTGATACAACTTCTATTATCCAAATGTTTTCTTAATGGTTCCTTCACAATTGAGGTTAGACAAAATAGCGCTCGGTTGACACTTGATTCTTGGCAATAATGTAAAAAAAAATAACGGTTTTCTTGTTTTGATGCCCTGAGCCCTGCCCTAACCCTCGAGGGTAGGGTATGGGCCTAAGTAGTGCAGGCCCTCCGAGGGCTTTGGCCCGCCCAGGCTTGACCCTGCATATATTGAGGGTAAGGTTAGGACAATCCCAGGCCCGGCCCGGCCCTTTGACAGTCCTACATCCAGGGTTATTTAGAACACGATTTCAGACCCATAATGGTCAGTTACAAATCCAATACATATCAGCCAATATATTTGATCAACTGACAAGTCCGTCTTTTAAATCTAAGAATTTTTAAGAAAATAGAAAATGGAAATCTTCATTTATAACAACAGTTTTGTGTTAACCCAGCTTCACTATTTAGAAAGCTATACTGACTTTCAAACAATAACAAGCCTTATTAAAGATTGTAGGAAGTTGAAAGGAAAGCTTGTTTGGAGCCTTAGTTTTGGAGGAATCTCCTTGGATCATAATATTCCATAGTTTGCAATGACATCTTAATTCTTAAACTGATTGCAGGCATGGTTATATGTTCAGAATACAGATAGGAGGTTTTGAGGGGAGGATTGTACATGTACCTTTCCGAGCAGATACATCTTTTTATCTCGTTGCCCCAAACTCTAGTCCACATTCCACATACAGCTATATGAATCCCCTCCACCTCTCAAGCCAAGGATTTCTGTTGGGCAATATTTAGTAAAATCCTATGTATTGACCACTGAAAGTGGATTTGGTGACGGAGAACCAGTTGAACCAGTTGGTTATATTTTTGCTCATGGAAGTTTTGTTCACGCCATTTGGTTCGCCAGTGAGCCATTGGAAGAGCTAAAGGAAAAATCCAACCACTGCCTCTTTCAAGAAGGTGTCTGAGATGTGGTTATATTTTAGTGGGTGAAGATAACACAGCTTTCCTAGAGTTAGCGTTCCGGACAGCAACCATACAAAATTGATACCTTGCAGGTTCGAAACTGACATTTATCAATTTCAGCTGAGTTTTGAAACCATGGTCAAACAAGAAGAATCATAGGGTTCTGGATCTCAGGAATGCTCAGCTTCCTAACCCATCACTTCAATGTACATGGATCCCATGTGAAGCCACATTTCACTGATACAAAGGGTTGAAATGATGGGCCCAAAATAGATGGTGAACAACCAAAAATCCTGACATTGGAAGACCAAAAATATAGGTAGTGTAGCTTGCTTTCTGGACCATCACTAGGTTCCTTTTTAACTGTCGATTTGTAGACCCAGTAATCAAATTGTTTAATCTACAAATTGGACGTTCTTTTAAAAATCCGTGTCCATCTTCAAACTCATGAATGTTACAGATCACTCATAATGGTCCCTGGGGATACAGAAATAGGACACCAGGAGATGTACAATTTCCAGTTGCTCAGGAGTCAGGATCCTATAATTCTAAATAGCAATGTAGAACAAATCATTAGCAGTGGAAATCTTAGTTTACTGTTGTTCAGAAAGGAAATAAAAAATAATAATAATAAAAGAGGTGACACACAGGCCTTGTCACTGTGGAAAGTGATCCATATTGCAAACTTGAGGTAGCGGGTTCAAGCCACATTACGAATTAGAAGAAAAGAAGAAAAAGAAGAAGATTACCTCACGAACTGCTGTCCCAATGACATCGCCCTTGTCATCATCTAACATTCCAGCTGGCAACTCCAAAATGAATCTCCCGACAGGAACCCTAACCTTATATGTACAAGAAGTTCATCAGAATTGATGAATACAGATCAATTCTTCCTATGAATCAAGACTTCCAACTAAAACATCCAACTTGAACAAAAACAACTGCTTACCCAGTCATTCACTATTAAAATAAATCTAACTTCAAAGCACGAACACATTACCTGCTCTGTAAGAACAACAAAAGTCTCACCCTTTGACTCCAAAAGGATCAGCACGGCAACAGACTGCCCACGTGAAAACACAATACCTGGAACCTGGGCAAATTTGAAATGATATCAACAAAATGGCATTGTTCCTGGATATTTATTTAAGACAGATGGCCACAGCCGAGCAATAAAATGGCAAAAATATAAAAAGCAATGACATGGACATGTCAAGCGAACAAAATACAGATCAACCATTACAATAGGTGAACCAAATTAAATCACAGACACCGAGTGTTTTTACATTGGCGACCCTAGTTGATCCTAGCTACTAAAACCAAATATTAATGCTTCCTTTCCAAATTTTCAGATATTAATCCTTTCTGGGTCCCCATCTAATATGATTAATGTACTCTTAGTAGACACATTTCTCTATGATCAATGATTTATTGAGAGTCAGAAGAGAAAAAGGGTTGGAAGGGGAAAGAAGGCAGCCACCAAAGAAACAGCAGGAATACAAACAAACATGACAAAGAAAAAACACAATGCAACAAGATGATTGGATGCAAAAAAAAAAAAAAAAGAAGCAAAAATCATGATGGTGTATGCAAGCACTAACGGTCAAATGCTCAATGCTTTCTCCACCTCCCTCTAAAGAGTGAGTCATCTAGGCTGTCTAGCGACTTTCATGATGGGATGGAATAGATCGACACATCCAAAAGACGCTGACTAGTCCTGTATCCTATACACAATAAAAGATTGTTTCCACTGTTCAATTTTCTTCCCACAGAATAATAAAACAACTCAACCGTATCAGCTTAAGAAGATGCTGTTTTCCATACTTTATACTCAAAAAGAACTTTTATCATAAATAAAACACAAAACTGTCAACAAAAACCCTTCAGTGTGGTTACAGCATGCAAGCATAAAATATGTCAACAACTTGTTATTCACTGATGCATCCACTTGCTATGTTAGCTAGTTACAGAATCATGCACAGGTAAAGTAGGGCATGTGTTTTAAGTTTTTTTAATGCCAAAAACCATTATGGCCCCCATTTCTGAAATGTCCATGCAATAGTCCTCGCCGCTAGAAGAAATACATACATAAAAGGGGTGTCATAATAAAGGCACCAACAAAGACAAGAATAAGAAGCACACACTGCATATATCTTGAATTTTTTTTTTTGATTTTGCAATTGTTTTAGTTGATATATGAGCATATAAAGATCCAAGACTCAATTTTTCCAACATCATACTTTTGATAACCAATAAAGAAATGTATGACTGGATTATCCACAAGACAATTCAGGACCTAACTCAAGTGATCAGTTCATGACCTATAATAAATTGAAAATTGTAGTTTTATTTACACATAATATAACAACTATGAATTACATAATCAGATACATAAAATTAACTTAGGATAACCAAGATCATTTCTCAGTGTAAGATGCAGATAATAAGGAATTCTATTGAGATTTTCAATACAAATCATCTCAAGCATTCTAAAAGGGAGTCTATAAGTCTTACAAAGGAACATAACTACTTCTGTCACTTGTTCATTATAATCACATATCCAACATTAGAAAGTAAACCTCCTTGATTGCAATCAATACCTTCTTTCCTGTTTCCTTGTCAATAATATCTGCTTTGAACTTCAGAAAACCAACTCTTCCACCAAACATATCCACTCCCTATTCATCAAACACAAGGATCCCATTACTCATGAAAGTATATAAAGTGAAGTTGTTAGGAAGTTTTTTCTTAGTTGGAAAATAAAGAACAGTACATTGCAACAACACATTCCCCAGAGGCCCAGACATCAGCAAACTCTGTCATGAGTATAGTTTCTACTTCTCTACAATCACTACCTGAATCAACACTTGTCTCAATGACATACTTCCATTGGCTAAAATCCCTGTTTCACTCTGCATGTTCTTTAACCATTGCTTGAAGAGAGCAGAATCAATAGCATTCCTGGGACACAGACAGACTTCAATCTCAAATGACCCAATATTTTTATGATCAAATTGAAGGTGGGCCCCACACATAAAGAGAAGATGAAGAAGAAGAAGAAGATGATGATGAAGTGAAGGGAGAGGCAGAGACCTGAAATCGGATTCGGAGAGGCCGTGTGCGGCTGCGACCTCGACGGGCTCTCCTCCTGACAAGTGGATGGTGTGGATCGGTGGGCTAGCTTGCGAGTGATGGTCGAATGACATTCTCGGATGCGTTTTTCTCTGAGGGCTGGGATGAAGCGTGGGAGACGAGAGGGGAAATCTAACGGCCAAGGGCAGCAAAGAAGAAGAGGCGAAGAAACGGAGCGTGAGAAATGGGACATGGGAACGACTCGTCATCGCCGGTGCAATGTTGGGAGAGGGGACACGAGTTTATGTAGTCCGCCAAATCTGTTCGTGAATGGATCCGGATCCTCTTGTGACCCTTGGGGCCTTTTGGATAAATGAGGAGTTAAGTAAAATGAAAGTGAAATTCGCACGTGAAGTGGAGTAAAAAGAAGTAGGTTAAGTTAAAGTAAAGCACTTCACTTTAGTCAATTTAGATGTTTATTTTGAAATTACGGTTTGGAGTATAATCCACTTTTATTCAAAAGAAATGGAAGTATTTTAGAGTTGAAGTGAAATTGAGTATATGTTGCTCACAACATTACTTCATTTATTAGGTCAGACTCATCCAAATGGGTTTAGCCTGATAGAGCCCATTTAACTTCACTCTACTCTATCTTTGCCTATCCAAATGGGCCCTTGGGGAATTTTGCCACCATTAAGCCAATTTTCACTTTATAAGGGTTTCACAAGCTGCCAAGTCATCATGACATATCTCTTGATAAATGAGTGACACAAGACACTTGAACTTAATCCATTCAAATTCATGAAAATGCTAAGGGCCCGTTTCTTTCCTAGAATTTATGTCTAGTGGCTATCTAGGATTTTCAAATGCTTGAATTCTGAAATGCTACTGAATTCTGTCACTTCTGAATTCCCTGTTTCTTTTATGCTTGAATTCCTGCCTAAGAATTTCTAGATTTCCTGAATTCTCTGTTTCATAACTATAAGGATTTCTGACTAGAATTTTACAAACTATTAGAGAGAGAGAGAGATATAGAGAGAGAGAGAGATTGTTGTAGTTTTCAAAAAAACAAACCAAAACAAATGGTTATCTAGAAAAAAAAAATGTCAGAAATGTGTATGCATTTCAAAGTTCCATATTGACCAACCATGGTCCATAGGTGTCCCCATGCGGTGATAGTAAGAAAGAACTTATGGAAGATAAGTAAACATCAAAATCTTGTTTCTAAGATGAGGTATTGGGCTTTTCCTTTAAAGTTTTAGAATCAGAACTATTTTCATCTTAATTAACTGTGCTTTAAGCTATTTAAACTTTTTGATAGATAGAGTAATATGCGTCCTGTTTTCAACACTGCCTCAAAAGTGCTTGTGCCGTGTGAACCAGATTCTTGCAATCAGACACAACCAAACAACTCCTGTACTAAAACACATACAACTAACGTGCATGCATACAATTTTGGGAAGATTTTCAGGGAAGGCTGGCCGTTATGGAGCATTTGGTACTCTGATTGCAATGCATGCATACAATTCGGCACTCCACCAATTTACTTGATGACAATGACCCATCAATGAAATTCCTCTTCTGAAAAGAAATCTCTATCACATCTTTCATGGAGGCCCAGGTTGCCCCCTATCCAATTTGTAACACTTTTCTGCTTTCAATTGCGGCTTCTAGTGTGGATTCAGTAAGTAACCGATCCACTAACAACACAAAATGATCACCCATTCTCTAGAAAACACAGGATGGAGTGAATCTTAAAGAACAAATCAAGACCCAAAGCTTGGATTAAAAAGCACTACTCCCTTGTCACCACAAGGCCTGAAATCAAAACCCAGCTGTCGAAATAACTTTCTAGGAACGAAAGAAGCATCAAATCAATGTGCGAAAACTGATTTTAAAAAATCTGCTTTTTTTTTTTTTTATGCTTTTGCTATTGTCCTAATAACAGCCATAGAAAACAGAGAATGGGGTTTAATTATCATTCCCTCTTTGAATTGATACCTTGAAACAAACAAGTTTTCAAAGAAAGTAACGAATGAAAGAAAATAGTCACCATACCCAAAGCATGGACCTTCAAAACAAAGGGAAGAAAAACATGAATGTACTCATTCGAAGAAAAACATAATCTCTATCAACAGAAGTCAGTAAGAAGCTGCCATGAAAATGAAAAATAACGAGAACAAATAAAAAAAAAAAAACAAGAACAGGCGAGCAATAAATAAACCTATCCAAAAAGTGGAAGCAAAGAAAACTCCAAAAGAGAGTTACCTTTACAAGGGAATCAGAAAAACATGAACTGCATAAAACTAGAATCCCAACCAACCAACTATCAAAAGAAAAGTTAAGAAAATGAAAGGAAACAAGCTAGGGATCTTAATTTCATTTAATATCAGATATTAAGGCAGAAGTACACAGAGATTTGCAATCTGGCCATGCATTCAATCTTTCATAAACAAAACCAAAAGCTACATTCACAAAGACAAAAGCCCCAACATAATATAAAAGAACAAGTAACAAATCTGCTTCTCATACACAAAATCTGAGAATCTCAAACAAATCCACAATAATGCATGATAATAACAAAAGAAATCAGCAACAAACAAAGAAAACACACACCATTTTGGATCCAAAATACACATAGAACCACATCAAACCTAATGAACATAATATAGATCATAAATACACATAGACCTTATCAAACTTGCCAAACATAATATAGATCAAATACTGTTTTGATGAGGAACCAAAGGTCTTCATATCCATCCACAGAACATAATGTGGTAATTACAATCATCCAAAAGTAAATAGTTTTCCTACAACCATCTATCACAACAAAATAAGTAGTAATTCGTTCTTAATCATCAAAAGATACTACCATCCAGATTCATCAAAATGCAAACTTATGTTCTGTTCAAGTCTTAACGAAATTCATGGGATGTCAACCAGATGAACCTTGATTAAAGTTCATCTCCAACCATTCCAACTTCATGTCATCATCCATACTCATGAATGTCACTGCAGTTATGTGATCACGAACAAGGAAGTTAATTACAACCATTTTCATATGTCGCGGTATGCTTGCAAGCGAAGTAACAGCTGCTGTAATCTTTGGAATTATGTTGTCATGAGGATTCATTTGGTCTGCAAGATCATAAACAGCATTTGTAACCCTATCCAATGTTTCTTTTACTTCATCGCTCGTCTTGGACTTATGCTTCTTGCTGGTCCTGCTTGTGCCAATTTGTCATGATGGGTTGGATGAATGCCTTGGTGAATTTACACTAGGCTGAGGCAGCTTAGTCTCATCCATATCATCCAATCCATGTGGTTGGGTCCCAAGACTCTCATTGATGTGTTCTTCGTCTATCTCCGTTTCTGGAGCATTTATATGGCTCCTTTCAATTCCAGTAAGGGCTATTTCACCTTCGGCAATATCATTAGCGATGAGATCATGGATCTCCTCATAGAACTTTACTGCGATACGTCTGTCCTTCGCCAACTTGCTCTTTGCCTGTATCAAGTTCATTGAGTTAGAATGTAATTCATTGAATATAAAGACATGAAGAAAATATTATAATAAAACCAATATAACTAATATGCTAAATTTCCTGCTCCAAGTTGTCCCAAACATCATCTTCAGCTGTGACCATCTTGAGGGTATCGTCCCATCCAAAACCAGACATGCTAAGAAGTTGTTTCACTTCTCTTTATCTTGTCCGCCAATTTTTGTACTTATTCTTAGCATTGCTTGCAGTGGGTTCCAATCCAGTTTTTTCTTTTACTTTTGTTATAGCTTCCTCCCAACAAGCATTATTGAAGTTTTTCTCAACTTTTCTCCCCGCAAGTTTCATTTCTACAAGCGTGTCCATTAAAACCCTCTCCGCTCTTGGATTCCATTTGAAATTATCTTTTTTCTGCAACCCTAATGAGATGTGATCATAGGTAATTATTTAACTCTTTTTTCATGAAAATGAACTAAATACTACCAATGTATATGTCATAAGAAACCATTAAGATTTGATGAAAGAAAGTTATCATTCTGATTAGCAACTATAAAATATGCAACCATAACTATACATTTTCATAAACATATAAACAATAACAAAAATGACTGCACATTAACTGTTAAAGGACCGCTTGACATCATAAAAAACAGTCGAACAAAATAAATCATAATTCATTGGTCATGCATTGGATCAAAATTCTGGCACTACCCTTTACTATCCAAAAAGTCATACAAAAAGATGTCTTTCTTACTGCCTTTATCATTAGTCACTTTCTTCTTGTTGCTGCTCATAATCATACTACATTTGCTCAACTATTGAGTCCCGAAATGCTTACCAACTTTCTCTATTGGAACTGGGGACTATTTCTGAGTTTCTACTCCTTCTCAAGGGAGGATCAGCTTTAAAAGTTGTAGCCATGGAAATTGTATAAAGCATTGGGTCTCCTACATTGTGCATAACTACGTGGTTGTAGAGAACAGTAGAAGTAATGACAATATGAGGAGTGCCGCAAATTAAAAAGTTCCCGCGAATTAACTGGAGGGCATTCCTCAAACTCTCTCAGATGGTAACGCACACCTCTATAAGGTGTTAAAAATCCGGGCGCATTACCAAAACCAGCATCCACTAAATAAAATTTACCTACAAGTGTAAATTATTTAAGTATGACTAAATTAGACTTGGCTTAAGTGTACATATACATCTAAAATGTGCATATAATTTTTTGTAAAGTTTCATTACCATCTAGCACTGCTAGTCTATCACCTCTGTTCAATGCAGAGAAAAGCACAGTAGCATCTGCTGTAGATCCTTCCCATCCCGCAAGCACATAGTGAAATAACATGTCAAATCCGCATGCCATAAGACAATTTTGCGATAGTTGGCCATGCCTATTTCGATATTTAGCTTGCAATGAAAATGGTACATGAGCGGGCACATGTGTACCATCTATTGCACCTATGCAGTCCTATCGATAGAACAAACAAGTTATGTATAATAAAAAAATTGTCAAAATACTTATTCATACTTATAAAAAAAGGAAAAACTAATAAATGAACTAAACTTAAAATATGGACAGAATCTAGTATTTGTCCTAATTTGCAATGGAGTTGGGGAATTATTTGGAACTTGAACATAATCTGGATAGACCTTGCATATTGCATTTAATACTTTATGAAAATATCGACTAACAGTGACACATGAATGGTTGAACCGATTGGCAATGCCCTGTTAGTAACATTATGGGCCAATGTATGGAGAAACATTGCTAACTGCTCATCCACAGTCATTGCTCATGTGTTTTCAAGCAATCCCCTTTGCATAAGTGTATCGCGTAATTTCATAAAACACTCGGGAGTCATATGCAAGTTCTCATGATACTGAGGCTTGTCACTGGATAATTGCTCCTTTACCCACTCTTCGCCTGACAAATATGAAACACGTCGTTGTTTTCTAGGTCATTCCTCTTCTAAGGATAGCCATGCTGCAACCAACTGACAACATGCTACCACGGAGGCGACAACAGCAGGTATAAATCGTCTTTTGCGTGATTCTATTGTAATTCAATACTTATGCATAAATACAATAAAGTGATGCAAGAATAAAATGACATTGCAACTATCCAATGATCAAATCACACTGTTTCATCCGTGGAATCACTAATATCATATTAAATTCAGGTTTGGGGAATAAATACTACCTTCCATTGATTGTTAAGCTTGATAAATCTCACTAATAGTCACTGACTTTCTTATACCCAGTCTTGTAATGGGAAAACACAAATATATTTATTTTTGTTTAAAGCATTTTTAAGGCCATTTGCCTTGACAGTCTTCATAGAAGGCCCTGTCTGATGCATGGCCAAACAGTTACAACTAGCACAATATCAACGGGTGAGCGCAGTCATTGAATTGCAACTTTAGTTCAAATCCAACCACAAAGTAGCAAACAACTAGGAGCAGCTCACTGGATTAGAGGAACATAGATAGTTTGAATTCATTCAGAAATGGACAAGAATAAAAGCACTGAAACCAAATTGCATTTATGGTGAAACTAAAAACAGAATCTTTAAGCATTACTGGGTGGAGAGCCCTATTGGACCCACCTGTGATGATGAGTGTTTCATTTTCTATGATAGGTTTGGGTATTCTGAAGATGTTCTGTAGAGACTTAAAGCTTTAAAAACACAATATTCCAAGGGCCATTACATACTTAGGTCCCCACTTATATTTGGACTTGCAGGTAGTTTATAGCCAACTAGGATGCAAAGACCTTATTGCTATTTTCTATATCTTGCACAGTTGAGACTTGACACCCATTATTCACTTAGCATGATCATTGCTATGATAGGCTAGATGGTAGATGGAAAAGATTTTACAATGGTAGAAATAAGAAATAATGACTTGCCAACTCAAATACAAACCACTTGTAACTCAACCTTGATGGGTGTCTCTCTTTCTCTCAAACTTTTTTTTTTTTTTCTTAATGTGTGTTTGTACGTTTTGACTCTCTCATATCATATCATAGCTGGTGGTTCAGCCCTCCATTTGTTTTTTTTTTTTTTTTTTCAAGTGCAACGAGTTCTGTCCCTACTCATCCCACATCAAGATGGGCCCACCTAATCAGGATATCCAGAGTTTATAACCCAACATGTACTCATAATACATAGTCCATAAAACAACTGTACACTGTCCTTTGCCCACAGCCCACATAACATTGCTCTTACTCTCTCCATAAATACCCATCTCACCTTACTCTGTTCTTCTCCTCCACCACCACCTAACAATCTTTCAATCTCTCCCTCTCCTCTTTCTCTGATTTGCTTTACACCGTCATGGCTCTAATAACCATCCATTGCTTTTCATTAAAAACGGTTATGACCTTTACTTTGATTTTCGAGTCCACTGCTTACTAGATTCAGAAACATATTTATATTGACCATTTGCTGTATAGTTGATGCATAGCCAACAGTTTAATACAGGATAGCTGGATAGCATACTAATTACAGATTTCCTTGATCTAGTTTCAAGCAAAGTTAACGTTTCTTACAAGCATTATAACATACATTTGATATAGAAATTTAAGTTCCATGTTACAGACAGCATACACAAACAAATTGAAATCATACAAATGAAGATTGATGTGGTATTCATAGAGACAAGATAGTTGTATGAAGTACCAACCAAATGAAACCCAAATCTGAAATCAATGCATTAAATTAATACATCAAGCCCTACGCCAATACCCAAACCAAAATCTGAAGTCAGTACATTAATCTCCTGCACACCCATATTATAAAGAAATTAAACATACCCAGATTCAAAATCATCAATAAAGCAAAACAACTCACCAAATATCAACAAACAAATAAACAAAAAATACAACACCTTATCACAAAAAAAACCAGAAGGGTATTTGAATACAACAACCAATAATCAAGTAAGAGAACAACAAGAACAATATCAAGCAAGTGGGTGATTATAATGAAATTCAATGAAACTGGTTGTGTCTGATTGCAAGAATCTGGTTCACACGGCACAAGCACTTTTGAGGCAGTGTTGAAAACAGGACGCATATTACTCTATCTATCAAAAAGTTTAAATATCTTAAAGCACAGTTAATTAAGATGAAAATAGTTCTGATTCTAAAACTTTAAAGGAAAAGCCTAATACCTCATCTTAGAAACAGGATTTTGATGTTTACTTATGTTCCATAAGTTCTTTCTTACTATGATCACCGCATGGGGACACCTATGGACCATGGTTTGTCAATATGGAACTTTGAAATGCATACACATTCCTGACATTTTTTTCTAGATAACCATTTGTTTTGGTTTGTTTTTTGAAAACTACAACAATCTCTCTCTCTCTCTCTCATGGTTTGTAAAATTCTAGTCAGAAATCCTTACAGTTATGAAACAAAGAATTCAGGAAATTCAGGAATTCAGGAATTCTTAGGTAGGAATTCAGGCATAAAAGAAACAAGGAATTCAAAAATGACAGGATTCAGTAGTGTTTTAGAATTCAAGCATTTGAAAATCCCAGACAGCCACTAGACATGAATTCCATGAATTCTAGGAAAGAAATGGGCCCTAAGGGCACGTTTGGCAACCAAATCTTTAGGAAAAAGATTTTTTGTTTCTCTAAAGTTATGGTAAATTCATATTTGGTAATTGTAAATTCCTGAGGACTTGGCTGAGTGAAAATTATCATTTGTTAAGATTTTCAAATCCGACTATGTCCTATAAGATTTAAAAATCCCCACTTAAGTGGATTTGCACACCTAACTCTATTTTTTTCAGCTATATGCATCGATACACACCAATATCAATGTAAAATCCTTAACTATACAAATCTCCAGTGAGGAATCTTTGTTCCAGTAGCAGTAAATAATCATCAGATCTATGGATTCCTTGCCTGTTACCAAACATGCCCTAAAGAGAAAGGAACAAGCTACATGAAACTAAAATAGAAGAGGCTCTAATGGCTGCAACTTCGTGTTCTTGCACGACGTCTATTCACTCGGAACCTCTAGAGTATTTAACCCTCCGAATGCAACTAATTTCCTTACATTCCCTTTGCCTTTTCATTTTCTTTGTCTAATTGGGGAACCACACGACCCTACATCAAAATCCTTTCATTCAAACTCTGTTTTCACTGTGGCTAAAAAAAATTGACCTAAGTGACATGATGAAAAGGGTTTTGATTGGACAAAAAATCCAACTACCCATGGAGATGTCAATTTCGAAAGCTAAATCTGAAATTGACATAGAAATTGAAAGACCCAAAAAGCGATAATTTAACTATTTGTACTACATTTTCATGCAACTCTCTTTCATATCATGTATTTTGAATTTATAACAGATGTAATCTAGGCTATTGAAGCGCAGACAAAAGGGTCATATGTTTTATAAATGACTCGTTGTATGCACGTCCGAGAGTTTCACAATCACCTACAAAAATTAAATTTTGTACTTAAAAATTGAAATGCAATGTAATACTTTCTCATGATGTGTTTCTCCCCTGTCTTGGGTCAAATATTTTTAATGTGTAAATATTTTTTTTCCAGATGAGATTTCTTATATCATCCACTAAAAATGGAAAACAATAGGATTGCAAATGAGTCTCCAATTCTTCAAGTCTCCGGTGCCTTTGCCCCAAAAAAATTCCGGATTTGAAACTCAATTTAAGTTCCTATTAACAAATGGGTCCAATATTGTAAACGAGTTTTGCATCCAAGAAGAAAATGCTATGGAAAGATTTTAATTAAAAAATTTTGTTGGTTTCTATTTTGTACAGTGACGCCAAGTTTCTTTCTATTTGAAACATTTTATTTTGGCATTAGTGTTGAGTTGTATTAGTATTGAGACTTTCTAATTGTGGTTCTTAAAAACTCTTTCTATATATATATATATATATGTCCATGTGCGCGGGTGAAAAACCCCGTGTGAGAACTTGGAGAGAGCATGTGCATCATTGTAGAGTAAATGCCCCCAAAGTTCTAAAGGTTATGAGAGTACATGTGTGTGTCATGTAAGCTACTAGCAGAGCCACCAAAATCTTTTTATCTCTTAATTTTCTTTATTTATATAGATCTTTTACATTTTCGTTGCATGAATTCCCACATCAGAAAATAGGTTCAATTCCAAAATCATACTAGTTCTAACCGGTGGAGACAGCCTATTTGCTTCAATAGGTATAAACTGGGTGAGAAGTACGTGGCCCATATGTGGGATCACTTATGACAATGCCTTATTAAAGGAAGAGGATCCCCTGTTTGGACCAAACAGGGAAACCCTGTTTGGTCCAATGAGGGGGTGCCACATGGGGGAGGAAAAAAAAAAAAAATTCACTAAGGAGATGGGATGTGTTGATGGGATACTTTCCCCCCTATGTGGCACCCCCTAATTGGACCAAACAGGGTTTCCCTGTTTGGTCCAAACAGGGGATCCACTTCCCTTATTAAACACTACGCCACTGCAGCTCAACCAGCAAACCAACTGTAATAATAAATAAAATAATATTCTAAACCATCAAATAAAAATGCAATAAATGCAAAATACACACCCATGACTTTGGCTTTCCTCCATGTATGTCATCCCGGAAGAGGATCCCCTGTTTGGACCAAACAGGGAAACCCTGTTTGGTCTTTACCTGTTTGGTCCAATGAGGGGGTGCCACATGGGGAGAAAAAAAAAAAAAAATTTCATTGGGGAGATGTGATGTGTTGATGGGATATCTTTTCCCCGTGTGGCATCCCCTCATTGGACCAAACAGGATTTCCCTGTTTGGTCCAAACAGGGGATCCACTTCCATGTCATCCCATCAGATCTCCTAAATGCTCAATAGTTATCTCCAAAAATATACACTAAAAACTTCCACCTGCTTCTTCAACACCATTCCACACTGATCCACTTAAATATCGTTCAAGTGTGACACAAAAATATCTCTATAAATATGGGTGAGTGCTACAAAGTGCTCGAACATTTTTTTTAGGAGAAAAAGCCCCTCTTATTTGGGTCCGTTGGAATACATGATTATCATGAAAGTCTATTGGATGAAAATATTCATATGAAACTTATGTATATGTAAAATATTGAGTTCATGAGATTATCCTAATCTTTTAATCCATGGTCCTAAAACTTAATGGTTTAGAGGCATTATTTTATTATAATTTCCCGGGGGGGTGGTTGTGAAAAAACTAGATTGATTCAACATGGTCCCATGACAAGGAAAAACGAGGCCGGAAAAAGGGGATGTTTATTGTGTGTGAAAAAACTAAATTGATTCAACATGGTCACATGACAAGGAAAAACGAGGCTGGAAAAAGAGCGTTTATAAAGTAGAGCATTTTTTAGTATTTCCCTTGACAAATAGATTTACTAAAAAAAGGCCCATGTACTGTTTTCCTCTTTGTCCCTCTCTCTTCACAAAGATGTGGGTTCCTGAATATGGGAAATCAACGTAGATTTTGAGGCTGGGGTGCAACAAGGCCGGCTCGAGACAATTTGAGGCCTAAAGCGACAATTCTAATTAGATGACGCCTCAAATTATCTATTCTTCTCTTTTATTTATTTATTTTTAATTTTTTTAATTTTAAGTTTTGAGTACCCAGATTCGTATTTTCTAATAGACATATTTATCATTTATAAATTATAACTTTTAATATTTACGAATAAAACGAACACTAACTATAATAAACATACAATACAACCTTGAAATTAAAAAAATCCTAAAAGCATAGAACAATAGAACTTGATTTAGTGATTTATCGTTGCTGGCCACAAAGATTGTAGATGTAGATAAGTTTTGAATTTGATGCAGCTTTTTCAATATGAGATTTTTTTTTTTTTTGAGTTATTGAGTTATGATTAACATATATTATAAAAAATATATTATAAAAAATACTCACATATATTATCAAGACATATCCACATATATTATTAAAAAAAAGACAACCAAATTAGTAAATCCTTAAAGAAATCGCTTTAGAAATAATAATAAAAAAGTAGTCACTGAGAAAGGTAATCTATAAGAGAGAGAGAGAGAGGGTGAGAGAGTTAAGAGCACCTAAGATAGAAAAGCATTGGTGGGGATTGAATTTTTGGTAGAGGCGTTTTAATATGGCAAGAGAAACATTAATCTATAAGAGAAATATTCATTTGGAGAACCTCACTGGTGAGATGGCACTATGGCAGGGAGGTTGACATTTTTTTGGATTTAAAGACACTGTGAAGAGAAAAAGAACGATGACAGTTGCTTTAATACTTTTTGGAATGTGAAAAAATGGCTTTAGCGAGATGTGATACTAATTACTATTATATAGCCTTATTTTTCTGCAAGGAAAAAAAAAACTACTGCAGTTGCTTTAATGGTTTTTTAGAATGTGAAAAACAACTTTAATAGGAGGTGGGCCTTATATTTTGGGGGGCTAAAGCAAGGGCTTTTCTTGCCTTATGGTCGGGCCACCCCTGGGGTGCTATATTTGATGCTTTAGAGCCTGGAGCTTTAGTGGGCCTTCATGTACAAGATCTATTGGATCTGACCGTCCAAATGCTGCTTACCATAATTATGAACTCCGTTGTTGCAACTGTTTGAACCATCTCATACATTGTACTTTCGTCCCCCATGGTTGGGGCTTTATATCTTGCCCTTCATTGAGAGAAATGTTGGTAAGGGCAGGGGCATGCCCAAGTAGAAGGGTCTAGGGGCTTTAGAATTAGCCCCCAACTGACCTGAAAAAGTCCAAAAAAAAACCCTACAAATCCTGAAAATTCATGATTTTTTTACATTTTCCCCTCCCATGAGATTTTCTTTTTTACACTGAGCCCCCCAAGGAAAACTTTCTGGTCCGCCTGTGGGTAAGGGTTCGTTTGTTTGCACACATTTACATATGTAAATGATTTACATCCTTAACATGATGATGTTTGTTTGCACACACAAATGAGGTACGAAAATTGTATGTAAATGAGGTTATGTTCAACCTCCTATTTATATATTTGAGGAGGTAGTTAATAATTACACATGGAAATGATGAAATGACACCAGTACACATGCAATAGAGCTTCTTTCTAATAACCAGTTTTGTTTCCACTTTCGTCTTCATTTCTTAACTCTCCGTAGATTTTGAGAAATTTGTGCAGGATGTCTAAAAGATTTCAACCTAAAAATCTGATTTTCTTGACCCTTTTTTTTGGCTTCCAATTCACCTTCCACAATGTTCAATACTTTCTTCTGATAAATATATCAAGCCTTTTAACTTCATATCTTAAATATTCATACTTCCCACAACCAGTTTTTTTTCCACTTTTATCTTCATTTCTTAACTCTCTATAGATTTTGAAAAGTTTGTGCAGGATGTCTAAAAGATTTCAACCTAAAAATCTGATTTTCTCGACCTTTTTTTTGGCTTCCAATTCACCTTCCACAATGTTCAATACTTTCTTCTGATAAATATATCAAGCCTTTTAACCTCATATCTTAAATATTCGTACTTCCTTTAAACACTGCGTCAAAAAGGCCGAAAAATCACTGCCGACGACAGTCATTTTTCTTAGAAAACGACTGCTAAGGGCAGTCGAATGGGCAATCGTTAAAATTGCGGTAAAAAATTTGGCAGATTTTCGACTGCCCACAACAGTCAATTTTTTTAACGACGGACTTTGGCAGTCGAAAATTTTGTATCATTTTTTAAAAACTACATAAAAAAGGACTTATCATTCAATTAACGACTGTTTTGAACAGTCGTTTTTTTAGAGGGTTTTAAAAAAAAAAATTTCATAATTAATTTTTAAAAATTATATTTTTCTAATAAAAATCCTGGAATTTTCAAAACTGTAAATTAGCATCAACCATACAAACATCCATTATCTATCAAATAAATAACTCAAATAAGCTAAGAAATCATCCATCCACTTAAAATTTAAACCATCAAAGTAGCTACATTAAATGGCAGAAAATTATCAAAAACCACGTTCACGATCACACACATCAAAGTAAATACTACAAATAAAGTCATTTAACAATAAATCATGTGGGCTTTTAAACTAGCCAACACGGTTCTATATGTAGGCCAAGAAATGATATCACCCAAGGTGATGTCCCCAAAAGTCTTTTCTCCACCCAACAACTCTACATCAAACTTCAAGATCTCATCTACAACGATCTAATATAGCATCCTTCCTCCTCAGTTGACAAACCGAGAACGCATCCAAGGGCAACGGTAACATCTTTTCGCACGTAATGCAACAGCCTACACGTACCCTGGCGTGTATTAGTGTTCAGTTGATTTGTACAAGCCAGTTGATATGAGGAATCATCATGAGCCTACAAATAATATTACAAATGCATTGTGTTAGTATTTCACCAATGAAGATAATTAATTAATTTATCGAATCAGTTATGTAAGAAAAATAAACATTGTGCCTGAGATGAACTACCATGATAAGTTGAAGGTCGCACTTGTGTCCCACCTTGGGCAAGGGCTTGTTTCAGCTCATCCATTTCCCTCCGTATGCCCATCTGACCCTCCTTCAACCTTTTCACCTCACTTTGAAGATGTGTATTGCATTCATGCTCCTCCTCTAATGCTCTTTTATAAGGAGCTGAATGTTTTATGGCCGTTTTTGAAAAAGTGCCTAAGCCACGTACGCGTCCTCAGCTATCACGACCAAAGACCTATGAAAAAAAAAAAAAAGAGTATACCATAATACCCACAAAATTAAAGATTACTAACATTAAAAGATATTATGATCAACAAGCAATAAAAAGATACCTTTGTAACTGCATCATGGTCTAAATCACCTTGTGCCACCGAGCTGTCAGATTCATTTGCAGTAATAACATCATCCTGCAGTAACAAAAAAGGATAAATAAGAAGCATAAACACATTTTGACAAACATTAACCTATACTTCATAAAAATGTTCTTAAGAAAAATTTCTAATGTAAAAGATTTCTCAAAATTTCGGCAGAATCTCCCTTGTACGTGTGACATTTAATTTTTTTTTACAACTTGCTAAGTATCTGTACATAACAAAAAAAAAAAAAAAATTTCATATGAACAACCCAATGCCCCAACAGACTACAAAGTCATTCACCACTACGTCATTAGTCATTCACCACTACAAAGTCATTCACCACTACAAGTGCCCTTCCACCATTCATCTCCCTTTCTCTGTTGTACAAAGTCTAACCATTATTCTATAAATTAACTGAATATGCCACACAAAGACTCACCTCTGTTTCTTCCGCATCTGTTCCCTAAAAAGCATATATAACATCCACAAGACTACCACAAGGTAAATTAAATAATTCTCACAATTATACACACAAATTCATCCAGCATCTCATCTAAAAGATTAGGAAGAAATTGAAGTTACTACTGTCATACACCATTATTCCATCGACCTTATCCAAGGATAAATCATTACTCAATATATGAGCTAACATACACTATTCAAGATCCATCTCTATTTATTCAACATTTGTTCCCTTGAAATAGAGAGAATGTCTACAAGAATACCATATTGATGCAAATAGATATTTTGAACTCTATTTCAGTGTATAATTTGCTTTGATAGCAAGATTTTAAATTACCATACCAATATTAAAAGGGTTCTCACCACATGGGGGCTTGATGCTGATCCATCATTCCTTTTATGAGTGGCCAAGAAAAGATCCGTGTGAGTTAATGGTTGATCCGGATTCTTTGCTTTCTGTAAAAAAAATTGGGATATTTAAAAATTGTCCAATTTACTCCGTCTATGTTGAGTGCTACAAGGGTCAACATAATACTGCGATGACAAATGGAACTAATTGGTGATGGTGATGATTGATCGTGTGTTTTGTGTGGAACTAATTGGTTTTAGTTAAATTTTGGTTATGATCGGCAACATTGATAAAATTCAACAAACCCCAAAATGGGGGGAAGATAAAAATACAAATATTTCTTATACACCACCCATTCAGAGAACCAACCAAATGATACAAAGCCATTCAAATAAAAAAGATTTAATAAAGTTATGACATATCCAAGGCAGGGCAAAGCATAAAAGAAAAGGAAAAAGAAGAAAAACGAAGTGGAGGGGGAGGGAGAGGAAGAACAGGGGGAGAGTAGAGAGGAGAAGAAGAGGAAGAGAAAGAAAGGAGGCAGTGGGTGCGGCGGTGTTGTAGGAGGGAGGAAGAGTGTACCTCGTGCAGGGTGTGTGTGCGTGCGGGGGGGGGGGGGGGGGGGGGGGTGCAAGGGAGAACGGCGGTCGGCGGTGCTAGGGCGTTGCCGCGGCTGCAAAGGGGTTGGTTTTGGGCTGTCGCGTTCGTCTGACAGGCAGAGGCGTGTGTTTGGCGGAGATCTCTGCGTGGGATAGAGTGGAGACGATCGGGAAGGAGATGGAGGGGGCTGACAAGAGAGTGGACAGTGGGCGTGAGGAATGACGATGGGTTGGTGGGATCTGGGGTGGCAAATAGCACCAGCAGCTTGATTTCAATGTCAGCCCTTCTCAAATCTCGGAGAATCAAAGCTCGTCAATCATGTAGAAGGGAGAGAGAGCGGCTGGGAGTATTGGGGAAAAGAGAGAGTGAGGCTAGAGATGGGAGGAGTCGGTAATGAGTGATGAGAGATGGGTTTTTAAGTTTTAATTTTTATTTTTTTATTTCAAAAAAATGACTGCTATGGGCGGTAACAAATGCTAAAAATCAGTCAAGAAAATATGACTGCTCTAGGCAGTCAGTAAAACCAACGTGTAGGGGTGGTATTTTTGGCTTTTTGACATAGTGAAATATGTGAAAAACACAAATGCTTATAAACACAACTAAAACTGCTGGATGTACTCATTTACTTACGTGAAAATGGTGATTTTGACAACATGGTAGTATGTTTCACATTTATACATGCATACCATTTACATATAAAAAGGTGCATATACGAATCCTTTACATATGTAAATCCCGTTTTTCTCGTGTCAAAAGACAATGACTTCTAATTAACAGTCGGTGCTACCGTCCAATTCAAGCAAAACTACACTACACACGAAAGAATGGTACCTGTGAATAGAATCCAAAAGTTCCTTGCATAGCACCAAAGGAAGAAGCCAAATTGCAGTAGCGCTAGTGGAAGAAAATTCTAGGTTACGTATATAAACTATAGAGGGATTTGCATACCTTTCACTCTTTGATCTTGTCTGGCTAAACCTTTCCAGATTTGGCCCCAAGGCCAAGCTCAACCTGCATGCATGCTTTTACCGGAAAAAAAAAAACCTGCATGCATGCATAACATTGCTTTCAAGAGGCATTAATATTTCAACATGCATGATACAAATGATCAGCCTTTACTACCAATCTGATGTGGGATTGTTGTTCCATCCTAAAGGTTTGTTTGTTTGCATAAAATACATAGGAATTAAATTTGTGATCAAATGAGTCTACATGATGAATATTATTAAAGAAGTGAGGCTGTGTATTCATTTTTTTCCTTCCCTTGATTCAATTTCTATTGAACTCACGGCAGACCAAGTACAAAGGTATGGGGTTTGAAGGGCCCATCCTACCTAAAAGTTTTCAAAGGCCAACCTGCAAATTCTGATAATTAATCATGTATTTTTTTTACAATTGCCCCTTTCCCACAATATTTCTTTTACATTAAGGCTCTCAAGTTAAATTTCTTGGGTCCGCCTTTGATTAAAGGGGAGAGATTATTCAATGGTCATTTTTGGATATTCACTTTTGTTTCTTCATGTCTAACCACTTTTCGGAATAGCAAGTCATAAAATTCCTAAAAATTCAATTTCTAAAAGGCAAACGATTCTATTTTTGCAAGAAATAAGAAACCACACGGTAGTTTGATTGTTTTGAGAGAGACAATCGAAACAAAAAGAGCATATGTATATTAATTAGGTAGGTTCTTTGATAAGAACATAGTACAAACCCATGATAAACTTAAAAACTCAGAAGGCTCTCAGTCCCTCTATCTATCTTGACGAGACAAAAGTAATTGTCTACCACTGTACTTGTACAGGGATTACACGAAGAGGAACCCTTTTCTTTAGGGTAGTACCAAATTTAGCAGACATGTCAATATCATCTGGAGCCATTCCATCTGGAAGCTCCCAAGCAAATGAATGAAGAAGGGAGGCTAGCATAAGATGCACCATGCGAGAGGCTAGAGGCAAACCAGGACAAGTCCGCTGACCTGCACCAAATGGGATTAAGTCAAAGCCATGCTGCCGTTTGAAATCATGCTTAGAGAAGAGAAACCTCTCGGGTAAGAAGGAAGTAGGGTTCTCCCACGTAAGTGGGTCTCGTCCTATAGCCCATGCATTAACAAAAACTAGAGAGTCCTCTTGTATGGTGAACCCTCCAATCTCCACATTTGATAAAGCTTTGCGAGGAAGGAGGAGGGGAGCTGGTGGGTGGAGTCGAAGTGTTTCCTTAATGATTGCTTCTAAATAAGGAAGTCGAGCGATATCTGATTCTTCAACTTTTCTTTTTCCAATAGTCTCTTTGAGCTCTGATCTAGCCTTTGTCATGACATTTTTGTTGCGCAACAACTCTGTCAAAGCCCACTCCACAGTAGATGAGCTTGTATCACTCCCCGCTGCGAAAAATTCCTGGCAAAATAAAAAAATTGAATGATAGCCTCTATGTAAATAGTTTGAACTGATTGTAATGAATTCAATTAGGATTCTTAATTAAAGGAGCTTCTAGTTTCAGAAAATGGGGGTGGTGAAAGGCAATCCTTCATTTGGTTGCATTCTTAGTAGAAAAATAAGACCATTGGGTGGAGTTTCCTTTCAAGTAAAATAGAATCAAAACTAGACTTTCCAAAAGACATCACTCGCTAATAAATGATAAAAAGCCCTCTCCTATTTACCAAAGAAGTAAACAAGCTACTCTCATACAACCTTTTGTTTTTTCTCTTGAGTTGACCTTCCACTTCGTAAAAATAAATTACGCAAACATAAAAGGAAAGGTTATTTAATAGCAAGTTTTTTTTATATTCACCTCCCTTCTTCATTTTTAACCACGGATGAATTCCCGTTTATTTTATGCAAAGCAATCAATTAAAAAAGAGAAGATCTGGAAGAAAATGATACCCAAATTAAAGATCTCGCTTGCTGTCGAGTGAGTCCACTATTTTGGTCCAGCAGTGCGTCGAGAAAATCATTTGTCACAGTAGTTTCTGTTGAAGTTCCTCCATGTAATATTCTTCGATCGATCATTCCATCGATGGTCTCAAAAGCTATCTTGAGGTGAGCCTTCATGTGACGTCTCACACCTTGTGGGTCTAATGGCCTCAGCATGGGAAAATAGTCCACAATATTCGGCTTACCGCTCTCTTCCATGAATCCCCACACTATACTGTGGAATTTATTGGAGAATTCAGAATCCATATCAACAACATTAGTGGAGAAGATGCTGTTTGATATCAAATTGATGGCCGTAACAAAGGCGGCCTCACCGATATCTACAGCCTCTTTCGCTGCGCTCTTCTCCAACATATTGGCGATGAGCTCTCGCACCTTGAGGTGTCTGAGGCCTTGGGCAGCATCGAGACTCTGGTTGGAGAACAACTGGGTTTTGCTTATGGCTCGGAGGTTGCGCCAGTACTGGTTCGGTTGCGACCATGCCATGGATGATTCGTTGAAGTTTAAGGCGCGAGTGGCATCTACAATTTTTCTGCCAGAGAGGAAACGGTCGTTCTTTTGGAGGACCTCTTCGGCCATGGCCGCAGAGGAGACGACTACTGTCGTTACGCTGCCTAGTTTTAGAGTCATGAGTGGGCCGTGTGTCTTGGCCAGCTCAGTGAGTGACTCATGGGGTTTGTCGCCGAGTTTGAATAGGTTGCCAACGATTGGGAGTGGAGTGGGGCCTGGTGGGAGTGTGGGCTTCTTAGGCTTCTTTCTTGCATGTTGAAGGAGGTTGATGAGTACCAAGATAGAAGAAACCCATATCAAAAAGGTTGAGTAATCCATCTCTTTCTCTTTGTAAGAGGAAGTTGTTACTGCTTACAGATGATGCAGTGATGGGAGTGATAAATAAATAGAGTTGGTTTGTGGTTGGCCATTAATTGGGTAGGTATTGCACATGGGACGTTGGCTGATTTCATAAAGCGTCCATAAATGGATATAAGATTTAACGCACATATTAAAACGACCAAAAAGGATCTGGCTTCTCCAGGTGCGCCAGGATCTGGACATAGTACTCCATGAAAGCTCATTGTAACAAATAGTTGAATCTATGGGACAGCTACAAGAATAGTCATCTTTATGTTGATAACAGGAGTTGCTTTAATTTGCTGGGCTGATAAAGCTGTAAATCAGTAATCCCAAAATCAGTAATCCCAAAATCAATCAGTGACAAAAAAATAAAAACTACACAACCAAGTACTTATTATGAAAAACTACACAACCAAGTACTTATTATGGACTTCCTTTTCCATACGTGTCTCGTGTCAGTCAAACACGGACTCTTGATATTTCTCTTAGACTCTTGAGTGTCCGAGGCAACACTAGGATATAACAATGTCCAGAACACTCCCCACCGACACTGTGCTTTACTTTTCACGTAAAGCACAGTGAAAAGTAGGCCACGCTGATCAGGCCTCCACCACATGGTCCATCACCGACTTGAGTAGAGTGCCTGTAAATAGTAGTGCTCAGCCTATGAATAATAGTGCTCAGCCACTTTTTGAGATCATCAAGTGAAGTCAAGTCTAGCTCAGGTATAGTGAGTGGAGTGAAGTGAGACACACAGAAGTGTGTAGTGAGAGTGAAGTGTGAAGTGAGAAATTTATGTGAGTCCTTTGTAGTAAATGAGTGTATCAAGTAAAGTGTAGTGGGTCTCTTTCTTGTAAGTGTGTAGGCTTAAAAATGTATTCATTTTGTAAGAGTGTATTTGTGTGAAATTTATAAAGTGGGTTCTTGTTCTTAGTGTAATTTGTAATTAACTGTAGCTAGTGTGTATCTCCCATTGTCCGACAAAGTGGTATCAGAGCCAGGTTCCCCTATAAGCAGAGATGGTCTCAAGCTTGATTCAACCCCAGATCCCGAAGCTGATGAAGGAAAACTATGAGAATTGGAGTATCCAGATGAAGGCGTTATTCGGATCACAGGATCTATGGGAGATTGTCATCGAAGGATACGTGGAGCCCACTGCAGAACAAGAGGCAGCCTACCCTGCGAAGCAGAAGATTGCCCTCAAGGATCAAAGGAAGAAAGATAAGAAGGCTTTGTTTCTACTTTATCAAGAAGTAGCTGAATAAACTTTCGAAAAGATTGCTGAAGCACTATCAAGCAGGAAGGCATGGGAGACCCTGAGCACTATCTTCAAAGGTGTTGATCGCGTTAAGAGGGTCCGGTTGCAAACTCTCCGAGCAGAGTTTGAAGCTGCTCATATGAAAGAAGGTGAGAATATTTCTGATTATTTATCACGATTGCTTGTAATAGTAAATCAAATGAAGAGAAATGGTGAAAAGATAGAAGATATTCGAATTGTAGAAAAAGCACTAAGATCCCTCACAACTAAATTTGAGCATGTGGTTGTGGCTATTGAGGAGTCAAAAGATCTAGAAACTCTCTTAATAGAAGAATTAATGGGATCACTCCAAGTCCATGAGCAACGTATGCAAAAGAATAGTGGCTCCATGGTCTTGGAACAAGCACTAGAGTCAAAATTGACTCTAAGTGAGCAAAAGCCCGGTTGCGGAAGTTCGAAGCGGGGAGGTAGCACAAACAGCAATCGCGGTAGAGGTAAAGGGGGAGCAAATACTCAAAGCCAAGGGCAATTTCAATCGAGGAGCTCCAACAATCGTGGAAGAGGAGCCGGTCGAGGAGGATTCACCCGAGGTCATGGGAATTCAAGGAGTGTTCAATGTTGCAACTGCAATAAGTTTGGACACTATGCCTCGGAGTGCTGGAGCAAACCCGCAGAATGGGAGGAGCGATCTAACTTCGCAGAAGCCAGAGATGAAGAAAAAGAAGTCTCCACAGTTCTCCTAGCACAAGAGGAAGGCTATGGCCAAGAGAATGTCTGGTACCTGGATTCCGGTGCGAGCAACCACATGTGCGGGAAGAAGGAACTCTTTGAAGAGCTTGTAGAAGATGTTCGTGGCAAAGTAAGTCTCGGAGACTCAACACAGCTTCCCGTACGAGGTAAGGGAAATATTAAGATTCATCAGAAAGATGGTGTGCCTGCATATATCTTAAATGTGTATTACGTGCCCAACATAAAAAGTAACATCCTTAGTCTTTGGCAACTCTTCGAGAAGGGGTATGTAATACACATGGAGAATCTCTCTTTATCATTGAGAGATGTACATGGGAGGCATATAGCTCGAGTCCAAATGGCGAAGAATTACATGTTCCACTATATCTTAACACAAGGCTAGAGAGGTGCTTCCATGGACTAATAAACAATGAGTCATGGAAGTGGCATCTTAGATATGGGCATCTTCATTTCAATGGGCTCAAGCTATTATCCACTGCAAACATGGTGCATGGCTTGCCTACTATCGAAAAGCCTAAGCATGTGTGTGAGGCATACACACTTAGCAAGCAACAAAGAAACTCATTTCTAGTAGGAAAATCATGGAGAGCAAAAGCACCATTGCAGTTGATTCACACAGATATTTATGGACCATTGGAGACACCTTCTCTTGGAGGTAATAGATACATCATCACATTTATCGATGACTTCAGTAGAAAGCTATGGGTATTCTTTATCAAAGAGAAGTCTGTAGCCATTACTACCTTCAAGAATTTCAAAGCCCGTGTAGAAGTAGAGAGTGGTTGCAAGATAAAAACACTTAGATCTAACAGAGGTGGAGAGTACACCTTGAAAGACTTTCAAGAGTACTGCAGACAATGGGGCATCAGACATCAGTTGACAACCGCCTATACACTGCAGCAGAATGGAATAGCGTAAAGGAAAAACTGCACCATCCTCGATATGATGAGGACCATGCTTAAAGAAAAAGGTCTGCCAAAAGAATATTGGGTAGAAGTAGTTGCGTGTACAGCCTACTTACTCAACAGATGCCCTACAAAAAATGTCAGGAATAAGACATCGCAGGAGGCGTGGAGTGGTCACAAACCAAGTGTGGCCCATCTAAAAATATTTGGGTGTGTTGCATACGCCCAAGACCAGAGGCAAAGAGGAAAAAGCTTGAGGATCGTGGAGAAAAGTGTATCTTTATTGGATACAGTGAGGAGTCTAAAGCCTATAAACTCTACAACCCACTCACTAAAAAAGTCGTGGTAAGTAGAGATGTAGTCTTTAGTGAAGAGGAAGCATGGAGGTGGAACGAAGAAAACACTGCCCAAGAAAAGCCTCTTGAAATAGAAGAACAAGAGACGCTTCCTCAAAACCATGAAGGCCCGCGACAAGGTCACGCAACATCTTTACATACAACATCATTAGTTCGAAGGAGCCCTGAAGGACAAGATGGATCATCAACAAGCGACTCATCAGCTCGAAGCTCTTCCTCCTCCATCACACCAATCAAGATGAGAAGCCTAAGAGACATTAATGAGGAAACTGAAGAGACCAACCTCATATGTCTCTGTGTGGACCATGAGCCTTTTACCTTCCAAGAAGCATTGAAAGAAGATTATTAGAGAAGAGCCATGGAAGAAGAGATTCACGCCATCGAGAAGAACGATGCTTGGGAGCTTATTACACTCCCTCCAAGACAGAAAGCTATCAGTGTCAAGTGGGTATACAAGATCAAGCGTACGATCGATGGAGAGATCGAGCGATATAAGGCGAGACTTGTAGCTAAAGGCTACAAACAGCAATATGGCGTGAATTATGAAAAAGTCTTTGCTCCTGTTGCCCGACTTGATACGGTAAGAATGATTATCTCTCTTGCAGCACATCATAGTTGAAAAATATACCAACTAGATGTTAAGTCAGCATTCCTAAATGGAATACTTGATGAAGAAGTATATGTAGAATAGCCAGAAGGCTTTATAATAGAAGGAGAGAAGCAAAAATGCTCATGGGCTAAAGCAGGCCCCATGAGCATGGAATGCTCGTATAGACAACTATCTGGAGGAAAACGGGTTCTCCAAAAGCCCATATGAGCATTCAGTCTATATAAAGAGAAATGCTCATAGCATGCCTTTACGTTGATGACTTATTATTCACTAGGAATAGTCCCAAGATGTTCGAAGAATTCAAGCATGCTATGTTCAAGGAGTTCGAGATGACTGATTGCGGACTAATGTCCTTCTTCCTCAGTATAGAAGTCAAGCAGCAACAAGATGGCATTTCCATCTCACAGAAAAAATATGCTAAAGAACTCTTTGAAAGATTCAGAATAAGCAACTGCAATCCTGTAAGTACACCTGTAGCAACAGGCCTGAGACTAACAAAAGAAGGAGAAAGAAGAGACATTAATCCGATACTATTCAATAGCTTGATTGGAAGCTTAATGTATCTCACAATCACAAGGCCAGACATTGTCTATGGTGTCGGACTTTTAAGCCGATATATGGAAAGGCCAAAGCAGTCACACTGGGTCGCAGCCAAAAGAATCTTACGGTATATCAAAGGTACCGTAGATCTTGGTCTTTTCTACGGCTATGGCAACGAAGCAAACCTATATGGATAATCGGACAGTGACTGGGGAGGTGATCAAGATGAAAGAAAGAGTACTACAGGGTATGTGTTCTATCTTGGATCGACAGCTTTCACATGGGTATCTAAGAAGCAAAGTATAGTAGCCCTGTCTACATGTGAAGCCGAATACGTAGCAACGTCAGCAGCCGTCTGCGAGGCTATATGGCTAAGAAATCTTCTAGAAGAATTCGATTATCCACAAGATGAATCCACAATTATACATGTGGATAACAAGTCTGCCATTGAACTAGCTAAGAATCCGATACATCATGGAAAGAGTAAGCACATTGACATCAAGTATCATTTCATAAGAGATCATGTAAAACAAAAACAGTGAAGCTGAAATACTGCAGCACCACAGAACAAGTGGCAGACATCTTCACCAAAGCTTTGTCAACCAACAACTTCACAAGGTTAAGAGAAAAGCTTGGCATGAAAATAACTTCAGAAGATTAAGAACGTCAGTGTTTGAGGGGGAGTAATGTCAGTCAAACACCGACTCTTGATATTTCTCCTAGACTCTAGAGTGTTCTAGACAACACTAGGATATAACAATGTCTAGAACACTCCCCACCGACCTTGCAAACCGACATAAAGCACGGTGAAAAAGTAGGCCATGCTGATCAGGCCTCCACCACATGGTCCATCACTGACTTTAGTAGAGTGCCTATAAATAGTAGTGCTCAGCCACTCTTTGAGATCATCAAGTGAAGTCAAGTCTAGCTCAAGTGTAGTGAGTGAAGAGTGAAGTGAGACACATAGAAGTGTGTAGTGAGAGTGAAGTGTGTAGTGAGAAATTTGTGTGAGTCCTTTGTAGTAAATGAGTGTATCGAGTAAAGTGTAGTGGGTCTCTTTCTTGTAAGTGTGTAGGCTTAAAAGTGTATTCCTTTTGTAATGAGAGAGTTTAGAGGGACAGAATGAGAGATTGATTGGGAGCCTGAATTCCATTGTAATGAAGTCTTTACCCTCAACTGCCCTTCACTCAATCACTCAAATGTCTTTTCAACATTTTATTTTCGGAATTTGGGCTCCCAATCGGGCTCCCCATCGGTCTCTTTAGACTTGTTCTTTTGTAATAGTGTATTTGTGTGAAATTTATAAAGTGGGTTCTTGTTCTTAGTGTAATTTGTAATTAAGCTGTAGCTAGTGTGTATCTCCCATTGTCCAACATCTTGTGCCCCAACCCCTTTGGCTAGGATATGAAAAACGGTCATCTTAATGCATGTTATAGAGTTGATCTAATGTAGAGTTATATGTACTCATTTTGTGATGAGGTACAATGGGTATATATAACTCATGATATCATGTGAATAACTATGGTTTACTTAAACCATAGTTAAATCGCCTTTTGAACTTTAACTATGAGTTCAAATGCAATCATCTTGTGGTTAGTTATACCTTGTTCAACCATTGTCTTCGGCCTTTCGTTAAAGTCTTTTGAAAAATTAAGATTGTTTGATTAAATTGATTAGCATTCTGTAAATGGGGTACAGATTGCTTGAACAGTTAAGACCCACCATTACTTCTACTAGAAACCTTTCGTTTTTAAAGAATCCTGCCAGGCGGTTGGTAATCCATAATAAAGAAGAGGAGTGTCAAGCTCTCACAATCCAAAACAAAAGCAGAGATGAATGTGCATCTTCCCCAACCAACAATATATATTCTTGTGGCTTCTAATGGAGACCATAAATGCATCAAAACTTAGAAGGGACCAAATATGTGGGGTATGACCTACCAAGACACTTATGGTTGAGTGGTGTTGGCATCTCATATCACATACATTGCCAGAAATCAATCCTTGTACCTTCACGTTGATAATATCACCCTCAGCCAATAGGCCAACTTTAAAAAAAAAAGGGTGTGGGGGTATAATCGAAAGATGGGATGGACCAATTATTCTGATCTTCGCACTTGTCACTCAATTTGGTCGACTACCACAGGATTTTTTCCAACCATCCAGATGATTATGATCATATCCTCATCATCAAACCGGGGTATGGAAGAAAAGACCCGGATGGAAAGAAAACATCGTGGAAGAAGACGAGATGCTCCTTGAAAGTTGAAACGTCCCTCCCTTTCACATATTTAAGTCTTCAATGAGCTCACTACATGTAGACCCTGAAACATTTGCAAATTGCAAATCTCTCTCATTCTTTTTATCACAAGGTAAAACGACAAAAGAAGAGAAGGAAGGAACAAAGGGGGATTGTGTGTGAGAAAGAGTTTTTTGTCACGACCCAAGGATAATTTTGATAAAAAAAGTTTTTTTGTGTATTCCCCCTAATACTTATAGAATTTATAAATAAACCTTAGTGGTTTCAATATTTGTATATAGCCGATGCCTTTTCATTTTAATACCTTTCATATCCCAAAATTAGCAGTCTTATAGCCACCATAAGTTTTTAGAGTAAAATAACATTTTTGCCCATATCTTTATCCATATATGCATAATTTCAAACGCCTAGGTTTATTTTTTTTTAAAGCTTATAACATTAACAATTACTATAATACATTTAGTAAGAGAGAGGAGCCTTATATATATCTGTTTTTATCAATACGGGGCCCATTTCAGTAAATTTAAATCAATCACAATGACAATAAACACTTGTACTTATAATTGGTTATAATTGATCCAATTTATGCACAACCCCGTCTTAGATTGATGAGAATTGTTAATACATGATTACGCTTCATATGCATTGGAGAATTTGAGATAATATTAGGACTTGGGATAAAATAATGGTATTTTTATAAATATTGACATCCTTATCTTTATTTAATAAATTTAAGGGCAAAGTTGTCAATTTTATAAAAAAGTTCAAAGCAAATCTTTTGGTGGTCGTCTTTTCTCATTATGACTAGTGATCTGAGGGACATGGAGGGTATTAAAAAAAAAAGAAAAACAAGGAGGCATACGGAAATATTGAAACCACATGGGCCTATTTACAAATTCTATAGACCTTAGGGAGTAGATATAAAAAAAAATCAAAAAAAGATCATAAAGGTTCAGTCATCCCCTTTTGATAAATTTTTTAAATCTTATGATTATTAATTAGAATTTAATGTGAGTCCTTATATTCTTTTGCAAAATCCCTTAAATGTATCCGATTAAGAGATTATATGGAATTGGGTGCATTCTATAACCACTATCACTTGGCAACCAATTCTCATCCAAGTCTGCTTTAAAATCAAGTTTTTGCCCATGTATGATTAATCTAGGATTAACCAATCTTTGGTTGAATCATACATTCAAATATTGGTATCAAACTTAGTCATATGAAATGTTCCAACTATATAGTGGAGATAAAATGGTTATTGGAATCCCTTTGACGGGTGATAAGAAAAATTATGATATAAAAAAGTTTATGGTATTCAACAAAAATAAAAAAGAAAAAAAAGAGGATTTTACGAAAAAAAAACCCTTAGATAGCTTGTGTACGAAAAAGGAACTCATAGTTCAAGTTGCACAGAAAAATTTCAACTTCTTCTTCTTTTTTTATTTTTTTTATTTTTTTTATTTTGCTTTTTTTGACTGGGCGACGAGATCGTTACTATTGTTGCTTCTTTCAGAGTTAAGCAACTATATCGTCGCTCGTGTCTTATTCTTTCTCTTCTTGCTCCTCTTTTTCCGTCTCTCCCACTCTATTTTCTCGCCCAACCCCCCATCAACAACACCTCCATCCCCAAACTTTGCTTTTTGGTCTTTGACAAACTCCAAAGTCTTCTCTTTATTTCTCTTCTTTCTTTTCGTTCGTCTTCATTGACAAGATTTAGGTAAGATACTTTTCTCAGTTGGTTGGTTGTAGTAAATTTTAGTATGATCTAAGTGACGAAGCACAACTTATAGAAGGTTACCATTTCAATTGTGGATTCTCTGTTATGCTTCTATTGTTGATTTAATATGATGTGTAGAAGCATCGCGGATAATTATTGAAACTTGAACACCACCACGCATGAAACGCCATCATCATCACCCCAGTTAAAATCCAGATGGCTTCAGTTAAGGGAATGGAGGTTTAGGCACTGTGGGTGGTGGGTTGGGCGAGAAATGTAGAGGGGGAGATGGAGAAAGAGAATGGAGAAGAGGAAGAAAAAAGAGGTAGAAGAAAACACGAGGGACGATATAATTGTTTAACTCTGAAACGAACGATAATATCATTGCTCAGTCAAAAAGGTGAAAAAGGAAGTTAAAATTTCATGGAGGGCCTTTTCTATGCATTTGGATCTATGAGGTCGTTTTTCGTACACAAACCATCTTAGGGTTTTTTCCCATAAGATCCTAAAAGAACACTTGAATGAATTTGAAAATACAGGAAAGAAAGGGTTGTCATTGTGAATTTTCCTTTTCTAATCTAAACGAAAAGCTCATGTAACCGCTATTTTAGGCGTACATTTGAACCCTCGGGATCGTAGGATTCGATCTTTCTCATGCGGCTGATCACAGTGTGACCCATCCAATGGACGGTCCATGATTGAGGCAAGAACACATAGAAGGTATGAATTAGGGCTACACACATGCTATAGTGTGGAAATGATCATCCCATGCAGCCATCGGTGCGATCTTACCAGTGTGGGGCCAATTTTGAATGATCAAATGGACTCATATCACATGGACCCCCTTTTGTGCATGAGATAGACCAAATTTCATGTTCTAGACATGATCTATCCAACGGCTTGAATCACTCTAAACTCAAGGCAACGCTCATAGGTAGAGAGATATGTGACTCGAGTCATAGTGATCAATAAAAGATGGGCCCACACACAAGAGAAGATGAATGAGAGAAAATGTCCATTGGTGTGGATGGATGGGCCAGCCTCGGAGTGATGGACGGCTGACATTCTCAGGCGCCTTTTTCACTTGGGATCCCCTTTAAGACTGGGTGAGAGATTCATGTGGAAATCAAAATAGAATTATCTTAAAGCATCTAAATCACTCGAAGTAAATCAATTCTACTTGAATGATAGGTTGAAATAAATAAATTTTGCATTATACGTGATTTTTTTGCTTCCAATTCCTAAAATTCACTAAGGGCACGTTTGTGTAACAATTTTTCGTGAATAAGTTCTCGATTTTCCATGAAAAAAAAAGTTTTTGCTATTTCTGGTGCAACTTTTTTCCTCCTATCTTTTGTAGTGTTACTTTATTCCTCAGAATTTTTTTTTTTTTGGGACTTAGAAAAGCGGGCGTGCACGGCATCTGTTGAGAATCCGAGCCGCTCAAAATAAAATACCTACAAATAATATGAGTATATTTAAACTTTATCCCAATAAAAATTAGCTTCATTGTAAGACAAATTATTTTGAATTATTTTTTTTAACTGACGACGAATAGGGCATAAGATTGTATTTAATCATGTTCTTTTTATTAGACGATCGGTCTTGCGATGGGAGCAACTATTGTTGCGATACAAATTGTGGATGCTACATTCATTGAGAGGGCTTTTATATTGAGTGGCTCGGATTTTCATTAAATGAGCTTCTTTGCATGGTTACACTCTGTTCTTTTTACATGAGATGACTCTTGTGTCAACCTAAATAAATTTATTTGGAACGGTTTATAGTATTTTGGAACGATTTGGTACCGTTCCAAAAATATCATTTTGGAAGGGTTCAGAACCGTTCCAGAATTAACAATTTGGAACGGTTACATACCGTTGAAAAAAATTGGAACATGCTGTTTTGAAAGGGTTTGAAACCGTTCCTGATCCCATTTGAAACGGTTTTAAACCATTCCTAATTGTAGTTTTTGGTGTATATAAGTCCTGTCAAAAAATGTTGTGCAATGAGAGTCTGTTTGTTTCATGTAACCAAATACCTAGGATCGTATTTCTTTAAGCAGTTAAAAATGCAGAACCAAAGTTGCTCCTTTTGCCTTATCTACTACGAATGAGCAATTTAATTTGAGTCTAAGTTTTTTACAATCTATGCAGCATGAAGTTTCACTGGCATGGCAAATACAAGAGGCTTTTGGGAAATCATGTTTGTCAAGTATTCTCAACTGTACGTCTAATTGAGTATTGTAAAATGGATGATTAGACTCAAAGTTTTGCTTGTTATCCACTTTATGGCCCTTGCCTCTATGGCAATTTACTAAGCTAGTAAAAGTAATGTAAAGCCTCTATTTTTCAGAAAAGGGGTCACATCAAAAGTACACATCTTCAAAGTTTTCTCCTTTAGGAGAGAAAGGAGGTTGCATTTTTTTAATTTTCTTTTGAAAAAGAAGACGGAATTTTGAATTTGTATACTTTTGATATGACCCCTAGTCATTTCTAGACTGAAAACTGGAGGCTTTACTTCACCTTCACTTTAATAGTAAATTCCCAAACAGTTAAATAACAAGCTAAATATCCAAGGTAAAAAATTAAAAAAAATAAAAATAAAATGAAAATGTTAATTGAGGTCTCCCATAGACTAAAATGAGTCAGGGTCGACATGTGGGCAATTTTGAAACCCATTTTTATTAACCCTAGCCAAGGGGGCTGGGACCCAAGGTAGCCCACAGGTGGGAAGGAAGCCCACACATGTGACAAGATAACACAAATTCCGAAACCCTTAACACCTACTATAACCCACCCCTCCTCAATTAATAATTTGCAAAGCCAATAGTGTTGATGGAGAAGTGCGAGAAACGAGAACACAACTAAAATTTTAGCTTCTTGGCATTCTACTCAACTCAACTGCATTCACCAATATAAATAGAAAATCAAAAGTAAACCTGATAAATAGAACCCTAACCGAATTAGCAAGCACAACCACAAAAGGAAGCCACACTAAGGAAAGAATATTCCTAATAATATCCTAACCTACATATAGTGCAGGCCCCGACCCCTCTGGCGTGTGTCCTGAGTCAGCAACGACTTCAACACTCCCCTTCGGTGCTAACTCCAAGCATTATTACGCTAAGTCTCCAAAAAAATTTATGAGAAATCTTCCAAACTCGCGGTGCTAGCTCTTGTTCGTCCTCAAAGCCAGGTGGCTTTACCAAGTAGATCCTTGTGTCAACTCCTCCATGCTGAAAAGCATCTTTGACTTTCATTTGCTTGAATTTCCACCATGCAGATGCTGCGATACCAATCTGCGTATGTACGGTGTCAATCTTTGCAACCGGACCAAAGTTTCATTTCTCCCCTATGCACGATCCCCAATCTACATGTTTCCTGCAAACTGAACCCTAAAAATCTGGTATGAGGATCTCTACAATTCTTTTCCTTCTCCTTTACTCCGACTCTCCCAAAACCGAAGATCCTAGTCGATTTGATCACAGATGATCAAGCTTCCACATCCATTGATCTGCACACGATCCGTCCCTGGATCTGCGGACGATCTCCAACATCCACTGAACATGAGAAATCAGTCACGATCACTGCCCTCTGCTCACTTGATCTTCTTGAAATCGGTGACCTACTATGATACCATTTATTGAGGGAGAAAGGAGAGAGAAATTAAGTAATTCTGATCAACTTAGCTACGTTCACCAATATAAATAGGAAACCAAAAGTAAACATGCTAGTTAGAGTCCTAACCAAATTAGGGAGCACAACCATAAAAGAAAACCACACTAATAAAAGAATATTTCTAATAATATCCTAGCCTACATAATGCCACCGGCCCAGTCCCTTCGGTGTGTGACTTCAACAAATATTTAATGTTTCATATAATTAAAATTTACAGTCCAGAATGACAAGTATTGTGTTCAATATGTGCAAAATTAGTATCTCGAGTTTAATAGATTGTGAGATCTGATAATTAGTGAGCTAAATTTCTCTCATAATTATATCTTTTTTTTTAATGTTTCTCCACTATTTTAGTAATGTTAACAATTTTTACATTGGCTAAAACTAAAAGAATAATATAAAATGGGGAGATGCTCTTGTGAGAGTTACTCTCACGGTACCATGAAAGTAGAGGTGTGGCCCTCATGCCCACACATTTGGGCTGCACTGGTGCTCGTATGAGAGTGACTCTCGTACAAGCGTTTCCCTATAAAATAAATTATCATAGTTGACTGTAATCCTTTGCACCTTCTCCAGCATGTTGGCTATGCACTCTTGCACCTTCAGACGCCTCACCTCAGGCCTTGGGCGGCGTCGAGTCTGTGGTTGGCAAACTTCTGGTTCTTTGATATGGCTCAGAGCATGCACCAGTGCAGCTTTTGTTGGGACCACCCCATGGACCAGTCATGGATTTTGACAATGTACGTGGCGTCGATGACTTTCAACCGGAGACGAAGTGGCAGTTATTGTGGGGAACTTCTTCGGTCATGGTTCTAGAGAAGACGAGTACTACTGTTAACATCAAGCATGTTGGTTTTGTTGAAATATTAAAATTAATTCAAATGCTATATGTGTCCTTTGAATAAGTCACTGCTTTGAAAAAGTCAGTGAACGTTTGGGTGTTTGTTAGATGAACGTGTCCATGTTAGTCCTAGAGACTAGGTGATCATGGGACACCTGTCCATTTATTGTTAGTTAATTCCTTCTATTTAAGTGATTTATGTAAATCAGATGGAACAATGAATGATGAAAACAGTCTCCTATTTCTCCCATTTCTATTCGTCCTGTTGAAACTCTCTGTTTGCTTTATGTGTTTGTAACAGAGTGTCCACATTTACTCTGCCTCATCCAACATTGTTTGGTATCAGAGATGATCGTTGAGTTTTTTCTCAGCTGCAAAGCTATCTGCACAAAGATTCTGGAGGTGCTGCAACAAAAAAAAAAAAAGGAGACGAAGGAATGGCCAGCAACAATTCTGTAAGTGTTTCTCAGCCATTGGTTCCCATTTTCAAAGGTGATAATTATCAGTTTTGGAGTATCAAAATGAAAACCTTGTTTATTTCATATGATTTATGGGATTTAGTTGAGAATGGCTTACCAGAATATGAAACACAAGAGGGAAGAGTTACTGCAGCCCAAAAAAATGAGATGAAAGAAAATAAGAAAAAGGATGCAAAGGCCCTGTTCTACATCCAGCAAGCTCTGGATGAGACCATCTTTCCTAGGATAATGGGAGCCACCACATCAAATGAAGCATGGGAATTGCTTCGAGATGAATATAAAGGTTCAGGTCAAGTTGTTACTTAAAATTACAAACTCTTCGCCGTGAGTTTGAAAATTTATTGATGAAAACTTCTGAGTCCATTCAGGGGTTATTTACAAGAGTCACAACTAATGTGAACCAAATTAGGTCTCTTGGTGAGGACCTAACTGATCAAAAAATTGTTGAAAAAGTGTTAAGAAGTCTTACTCCCAAATTTGACCATGTTGTTGCTGCTATTGAAGAATCCAAGGATTTATCTACTTTGTCTTTGAATCAACTAATGGGTTCTTTGCAAACACATGAAGAGAGGTTGAATAGAAATGTAGAAATGCCAATTGAGCAAATTTTCCAAACAACACTTGATTTGAAAAAGGGGTCAAGTAGTAATGCAGGGGTAAGCTCCAACCAAAGGCAAACTAGCCAAGGACGTGGACGTGGACGTGGAAGACAAAATTTTCGTGGAAGAGGCCGAGGAAGAAACATGCATGATGGAAATGAGAGAAACCGCAACAAAGGTAATTATGAACCTCCTCAATGTTACAATTGCAAAAAAAGAGGTCATATTGAAAAAGACTGCTGGTACAAAAACAAGTCCTCAAATGTGCCTCAATGTCCAAATTGTAATAAATTTGGACATGAAGAAAAGGATTGTTGGCATAAAAACAAAAATCAAGCAAATTTTCATGAAGAAAAGACCAATGATGAAGATGCGGAAAATTTATTTCTCTCATGTTTATCTGCAAATGCTGAATTTGTTGGAGATATTTGGTTTCTGGATAGTGGGTGCAGTAACCACATGACAGGTGATAAAACATTGTTTGTTGAGATGGATGAATCCGTCAGGTCTCAAGTCTTGATGGGAAATGATAGTCAAGTCCAAGTGCAAGGCAAAGGTATTGTCTCTCTGAACACCAGGTCAGGTACAAAGCTCATTCAGGATGTTATGTATGTACCAGGTTTGGCTCAAAACTTGATTAGCTTGGGACAGTTAATGAAAAAAGGGTATTATGCGGTTTTTGATGAGGATAAATGCATGATATTTAAAAAGAAGAATATGGAGTTGGTATTGACAGTGAAAATGACCCAAAATAAAATGTTTCCTCTCAAAATTTCCGATCTTACCCTCAATGCATTCAAGTCTGTGGAGTGTGATAGTTCATGGCTTTGGCATAAGAGATATGGGCATCTAAACTTTCATGGTTTGCATTCACTATATAAAAAAGACATGGTTGTTGGCTTACCTGTGGTGCATCATGGTGACAAAATGTGTGAAGCATGTATTTTTGGAAAACAACATCGAACCCCTTTTCCAGCAGGTAAATCTTGGAGGGCTAATCAACCCTTAATGTTGGTACATGCTGATATATGTGGCCCTATGCGCACAAATTCACTTGGTGATAGCAAATATTTTTTAATATTTGTTGATGACTACACAAGGATGAAGCTCTTTCATGCTTTCTACAATTTCGAGCATATGTTGAAAAACAAAGTGGGTTCGTACTGAAGACATTAAGGACTGACCGAGGGGGTGAATTTACATCAAACGATTTCCATATGATTTGTAGAGATGCAGGAATACGAAGAGAACTCACTGCAAGTTTCACTCCACAACAGAATGGAGTCGCGGAGCGGAAAAATCGAAGCATTGTTGAGACTGCAAGATGCATGTTGAAAGAAAAGGGGCTTCCAAAAAGCTTCTGGGCGGAAGCAGTATCTACAGCGGTTTATTTGCTTAATCGCTCTCCTACAAAGGCAGTCAATGAAAAAACACCATATGAAGCATGGTTTGGAAGAAAGCCAAATGTAAGTCATTTAAAGATCTTTGGTTCTATAGCTTATTCTCATATTCCCTATGAAAAAAGGCACAAGTTAGATGACAAAAGCATTAAATGTGTTTTTGTGGGCTATAGTGAAGAAACTAAAGGCTATAGACTTTATGCTCCTCAAAACAAGGCTTTATTTATTAGTCGTGATGTGATCTTTAATGAAAATGATGCATGGAAGTGGGACATTGATGTTGATCAATACCCTCAAATTATTGAAGAAGAAGAAACATCATCCTTTGATTCACCACCTGATGACTTCACATCATCAGAATCACCTCCTAGAAAGGTAAGGAGTCTTGTTGATATTTACCAGTCATGTGATTTTGTATGCTTTGCTTCTGAACCCGCTTGCTTTGAAGATGCAGTAAATGAGAAAAATTGGCATGATGCAATGAAAGTTGAAATGAATGCCATTGAAAAAAAACAAAACATGGAGATTGGTAGACTTACCACCAGGTAAAGAGCCCATTGGGCTAAAATGGATTTTCAAATCCAAGTTTAATGCTGATGGGTCTTTGCAAAAACACAAGGCCCGTTTGGTGGCAAAAGGGTATGCACAAGTTCCAGGCATAGATTTCTTTGAAACATTTTCTCCTGTTGCTAGAATTGATACCATTAGAACTATTCTAGCTATGGCTGCTGAAAAAGGATGGAAAATTTTTCAATTTGATGTCAAATCCGCTTTTTTAAATGGTGAATTGCAAGAGGAAGTGTATGTTGAACAACCCCTTGGGTTTGAAATTAAAGGGTCTGAAAAAAAGGTGTACAAATTAGGAAAGGCTTTGTATGGGCTCAAACAAGCTCCACGAGCTTGGTACAGCAGAATTGACAAATATTTTATGGGCCGCAATTTTCAGAAAAGTGAAAGTGAGCCAACCCTGTATGTGAAAGTGCAAGGAGCGGATGAAATTCTCATCGTATGTTTATATGTTGATGATATGATATTTACCGGTAACTCTTCAAAAATGATTGAAGAATTCAAGAAAAATATGATGGCTGAATTTGAAATGACAGATTTGGGTCTACTGCATTATTTTTTGGGGATGGAAGTTATTCAAGACTCAAATGGTATTTTTCTGCACCAAGGAAAATATGCAAGAGACTTATTAAACAGGTTTCATATGTCAAATTGCAATCCAGCTAAAACACCCATGAGTACAGATGAGAAGCTTATAGTAGAGGATGGAATTGAAAAGGCAGATGCAAAAGAATTTGGAAGCACGGTTGGTGGCTTGATCTATCTCACGCATTCAAGACCAGATATAATGTTTTCAGTGAGTTTGATTTCAAGGTTTATGAACAGTCCAAGTAAAGCTCACATGGGTGCAGCCAAGAGAGTTCTACGATATATTCATGGAACATTGGATCTCGGACTCAGGTATAAAAAATCAAATACTTGTAAACTTGTTTCTTATACTGACAGTCATTGGGCTGGTTGCGCAGATGACAGGAAAAGTACTACAGGCTATGGGCTTAGTCTTGGGTCTGCATTGATATCATGGGCTTCAAAAAAACAACCAACTACTGCACTTTCTACAACTGAAGCTGAATATATGGCGGCAACGAGTGCAGCTTGTCAAACTGTCTGGGTGAGGAGGATTCTAAGTGACCTGAAGCAAAAGCAAGAAGAAGCTACAATTTTATTTTGTGACAACAAGTCAGCAATTGAATTGACAAAAAATCCAGTCTTCCATGGAAGAACAAAGCATATTGAAGTCCGGCATCATTTTATTCGCGAGCTTGTGGCCAAGAAAGAGATAAAGCTGGAGTATTGTAGCACGGAAGAACAACTTGCTGATATTTTCACAAAGGCTCTCTCAAGAGAAAAGTTTTTCAAATTCCGAAGAATGCTTGGTGTTGAAGGCATTTGAATTAAGGGGGAGTGTTGAAATATTAAAATTAATTCAAATGCTATATGTGTCCTTTGAATAAGTCATTGCTTTGAAAAAGTCAGTGAACGTTTGTGTGTTTGTTAGATGAACGTGTCCATGTTAGTCCTAGAGACTAGGTGATCATGGGACACCTGTCCATTTATTGTTAGTTAATTCCTTCTATTTAAGTGATTTATGTAAATCAGATGGAACAATGAATGATGAAAACAGTCTCCTATTTCTCCCATTTCTATTCTCCTGTTGAAACTCTCTGTTTGCTTTATGTGTTTGTAACAGAGTGTCCACATTTACTCTGCCTCATCCAACAGGTTTAGCAAGAGTATAAACTAGGAGAGTCAGGAAGTGACTGATGCAATATAAAATTTTACTTCATGAGTGATTAGATGGAAGATGTAGACATCATAAGAGTTTTGATGGAATTCCATCAAAAGTGGAGAAACCACCCACCCCCGCTCCCTCCAAACTTTGTTTTACTCTTATCGACTTGGATAAATCTCGTTTTGTAGTGGTTTTTATTTTAGTCACTTCCTCTTCATGTATATTCATCATTTGACCCTTATTCTTTTTTACGATTGCTCTCATGTTTGGCAGGCTAAGTAACAAGTAGGCTCATGTTTGGCAGGTTGAGTAATGAGTAGGCCGTATGGTCCGGCCAGCTCAGCAAGTGTGTGGGATGTTGGAACTACGGAGCCTCTTCTTGCAAATTAAAGTAGGATGGGTAGTTAGATAGACGAAACCCACATCAATAGAGTTGACCAATCCATATTTCTATGGGAGGAAATGGCTTGTTGAAGCTTGTGTAACGACTAGGGTATTATATAATTGGGCTTTCTCATATTAGTCCTTTTTAAATTTGGATTTTTGAATTTCATGACCGAAATCCAAATAATGTCACAAGAGTCGCTTGACTCTGGTAAAAAAAAGAAAAAATTTACCCCAGATTCCATGATCATGGGGCGGTGTATGTCACAAAACGTGACCCATGATGTCATGGCTTTTATGTAGTATAATAGGAAAAGGAAATTTCAAATGATAAAACCTAAGAAATTGTAGACAGATGTATATTTACTTTTCATAAAATGTTATTTTTTTGCGTTCTCTAAAAATGAATTCAATCGCCGGTTACATAAAGTGTATTTTAAATCCGATGATATCATTTGATATGACACAAAAAGCTAAAAAAAATATTTATTGACCAGAAAGTCAAGTGACTTTGGTGACGTTATCTGAATCTTAGTCATAAAATTAAAAAAATCGAATTTAAGAAAGATTAATACGTCAAAACCCCTTATATAAGTAGCTTTGGTTGGTGGTTGTTAGCTTGTTGCTGTCAACTTGAGTTCGTATTGCACATGGGAATGCGACTATTATATTTGATAAGTTCTATAAATGGAGATAGTAGCTAGTCCTACAATTACTTACCCATCGTAAGAGCAAGATGCCTAAGCATTTTATTGGAGTGGTTGGTTTTTAAGTTATTTCGGGTAACAGAATCTGGACCTAACCAGATCTATGGGAAATCTAGAGCCTAAAGGCTATGAGCGTACAGCCCTAATAATAAAAAAGATAACAACGTGATCATGAAAGATAGCCATCAATACAGCTGGGTGAAACCCCATTTCGACAAAGTTGAATAATCTCACTTCTTTCAATATCTTTTTCAATGAGGAGATGGTTGGCTGAAGCTGGTGCAGGGGCCTGGGTGATGCATATAAAGTGGCCTTGGTTGTTGATGCCATCAAATAAAAAGTTTCCTTCGCACATTGGAGGCATGAAGAATTGACAAGTCCTATATTTATAGAAAGTGGAGAGAGAAGTCGGTTTATTGAGGAGAGGGGATGTAATCAGGGTCAACATTGAATTGGTAGCATGATGGGTTGGAGATGGAAAACGGGAAGTTCATGGTGGAACCATACCAATTGGGTTTGGTTTTCTTTCTTTTTCATTAAAAAAAGAAATGCCGACCAAATGGGCTACATGGGTCTCGGTTATCTTGCCCTACATTTCCTAGGGTCATTGTCTGCATTCGTGTCATACACAAGTGAGTACATGCATAATGGTTATGCATGAACATGTTTGTTTGAGTTCATTTATGCATGTGATGTGTAAATGAGATTATGATAACGACGAGTAAATATTAAATAAGGCTATTTTCATCATCTCATTTACACACTTGTGAAGGTGGCCTAAGGCGTGGATTTACTCCCCCACGTTGTGTGTTCCACACCTCCTAGATTTACCTAGTGCACATGTATTATGAAGTTGTCCATTTTTCCGGGGTTAATTCTGTTGGATCAAATACCATGGGGATACGTGTGAGATCGAGGGGGCCTAGGCCGAGCTGACACATTTGGTTAAAACCCAATGTGCCTATCACCCCACCAAAAAACACCCTGGATATCAAAGACTCCACCATTCCTACATTGGAAATGTTCAAGTCCTGACCCATGAGCTTATAAGTTAAACCCTATCTTACCTCAATATAACACGTTTTAAAACCACAGGGGCATCGGAAATCATAATAACTCTGGAGTTAAGTGTGCTCAAGCGGAAGCAATAAGGATGGGTGGTGACAAACCTTCCTCAATTAGAGACAGAGAGAGAGAGAGATAGTGTTAAAGGATTACCCATGTAAAAAAGGAGAAATAGTGGTATAAGTTGTAATACCCAAACAGGTTGCGGGTTTGAACCCTTTTGATCAAAAGTCTTTTTTCACTTTTGTGAACCCCAAATCGGTAAACCAAGCCGTTCATCTTCTTTAAAGGACTAATTTCATCATAAATTCTTTTAAAGCTTTTGTAGGTCCCAAATTGGTAATTTGAGCTTTTCATCTTACTTGTAAGGCTAAGAAACAGTAAGAAGTTAATTTCATATATCTTAAATCTCCACATATTTTGATAAATTTGTAAAAGGATTCTAAAAATCTTCTAACTATAGATTGAGTTTTCTTCAATTTTGTAGGCTCCAAATTCATAATCCAAACCATTTAACATTATCATATTAATGATAAGCATCATGACATTTATTTTTGTATCTTAAATCTTCATAGATTTTGAGAAATTTAGAAAAAGTCCAAAAAAAACCCAAACACATCTAAAACGATTGGGTATACTCATTTACTCGTATCAAAATAGTGATTATTATAAACATGGTATTGCATTTCACATATGTTACATTTGCATATATAAAACCCATTTTTCTATCCCAAGTGTAAATGGCAAACATCCCCTAAGCCTTAGTTGGAAAACTCTCCAAATTGACTGTTAACTCTCCCGAGTCATCATTTTTTGATAAGGGACCGAGTCAGAAATATGAAAGATTAGGCTAAGTCATTTCATTTCAATAAGTTGTTTGCATTTCAATCCATTTAATATACAGATTCAATTTTAAATAAATAAAGTTTATTTATAAGTAATTATGTATGAGGTTCAAAGTCAGTAAATTAAAAATGATGACTGAAATGTAATTTGAAACTTATATTTGATCTTTACATCTGACATTTGAACTAACAAATTAGTAAAATGAAATATATTTTTGTTTTGTTTTCTATACTGTTTTACTATTCTTGCATATATATAAATTTATTAATTTAAGTTAATTATCATGAATGCATGTAAATAAATATACTTTCGTACTTAATAAGTAATGGATTCATTTTTAAATACTTTTAAAATTATTTTTTAAAAAACATGACTCTCTTGAGTCTCGAGTCTCCGTGTTGACTCTATCCGAGTCATTTTTTTTGTATTAAAAGAGTCGAGTCCGAGTCACAAGTTTTCCAATCTTGCCCCAAGCTATAGTTTGTTTTACTTTTTATTTGAACCATGTTAATGTCCATTGTTAAAGGCTTTGTTTTAGTTAAGCCTATGAACAATAAAGTATATTGGATTAAAGTGAATAGTGTCTTCAATCCACGGGTAACTTTGTGGTATAAGTAACCTCAATTCTACGGAAACAACCAATGATTAATCCCAATACGAAAGAGTACAAGAGAGAAAAAATTTTAAAAAAAGGACTTTTGATTAGTGACTGTCCCCTTTCTTCAAGGTACACATTAGTCAATGTTTGATATAAGTTTGATCCACTCCGACCCCTGCCAACCACACATGATGGTTGTTCCAATCGTGGTTAATTTCATCGGAAGATTTTCTCTTGCAAGTTGCAATGCAGGATGCCAAAAAATGGATTCGTACCCTTTGTCACAGGACTGTCCTTATATATAATAGTCAAGGGGTTTCCTACCCTATGGAGGAGTGTGATAGGAGCTCCTCAACCTGATGGCCATTCCAATTGTGGTTAATTTCATCGGAAGATCTCCTATAAAATGTAGGATGCAAAAATTAAATTTGAGCCATTTGTCACAGGCCTATCCATATAAGCACATGCATGTTTATATGTAAATTTCCCTGTAATTACTCCTGACAGAACTCTCTCTCTCTCTCTCTCTCTCTCTCTCTCTCTCTGACAAAAATAACAAGTACCCCCAAACAATATAGCATTGCCATGGAGGCATGAGCAATATTGTACCTACAAATCTTTCCAGTATTTGTGGCCTACATTTGCACACGTTTCACTTTTGATGTATTTTCCCCTCAAAATTTCAAGATATTTGGCCTGTCAGGCAAAGCTCAAATACGAATGGATATATTTGATTTGTTAAGATAGTGAACGTAGGAATCTTAACGAGTTCCATTTTCTGTGCTGAGAAGATGTAACACCCTGTCCCGAGTTAATTAATATTAACTCTAATTAATCGAAATTAATGCTAATTCAACATGTTTTATTGCTTAATATTGATTAAGCACTGAATTGATATAGAATTTGGCTCAAGTGGTCAAATTGAACTTAATGAAAAGAATAGTGAAGGTTATGAATGAATTGAAATGGTTTTAGGCTAAACCATGCGATGTAAGGACTTTTTCGTAAATACGAATTTACGCGTATTTCGTCGAATACGGAAACTCTTGATACTCACACGTATATCTCGAGGAGTACGTTAACTTCCGTAAATATAATGATTCCATTCAGTGTGAATTGGTTCAAATGACCATTCATTTGACTCAAATTGTACATAGTGGAAAGGAGAGGGGCTAAAATGCAATTTAGGGCTTATAAGATGAGGATGAACTCATTTGAGTTCATTCCTTCATCCCAGCCGATCTCTCTTCTTCTCTTTCTTTCCCTTCTTCTTCTTTCTTCCACTTTCTCTTCATTGAGTGGTGATTGGGAGAATTGGCAAGTGTGTGAAGAGGGACTCCATCTTCACCATCATCTTCTTCATCTCTTTTCTTACTTTCTTGGAGTTTAAGCTTGAGAAAATCTCAAGATTTCCACCAAAGAGGCTACAAGTAAGTGTTTGAGTTGAATTCAGCACTTCCAGGTTTAATTATTGAGATAGAATTGTTATGGCCCAAAGAATTCACAAGAAGTCTATTGTGTGGATTGATTTTGGGTTTTAGGTTCAAAAGAAGGTTTGGCTTGAAGATTTCATCTTGGATTCAAGCTAGACAAGGGAATTCTTGCTGATTAAGTTTCCAAACAAGGCAAGTATACTCAATTATATTGATTTCAAGTGTTAAGTGACTTGTTAGAACTCAAGGAGTTCAGTTACAGAAAATTCGGTTCAGAATTTTCTGAATTTCTGGGTACAATTCGGTCAGCCGTCAGGCTGACCGACACCTGACCGAGAGCTGACCGACATAGGTCGGCTAGCCGGAATTGTGAGTTCGGCTAGCCGAGGGTTGACCGCAAGGTGACCGAAAATCTTGTCAGGGTTTTTCCATCAGAAGTTGAGCTTCTAGAAAACGAACCGTAAGCTGACCGTGAGAAATTCGGCTAACCGAAATTTGAATTTTGGTCAGCCGAGTAGGTGACCGAATAGGTGACCGAAATGAGCAAATTGTCCTGTGCATTGAGAAATTCTGGAAAACTGACCGAATATGGTTCGGTCAGCCGAAATTCATAATGCGGCTAACCGCTAGGTAACTGACGAGGTGACCGAATTAGAGGGAATATCAGAATTGATTTCTGATAATTTCCTAAACCTTCATGGGTGTTAGCTAAACTTATGTGAATGTAAATTTCACTAAAAAGTGATTTCATCTAAAATAACACCTACATTGCATAATGAACGTTTTACCCGAATGTTGTTTTAGGAAATTGAATTGTTATGACTTGAGTTGGCTTGTCCTCTCTCGTCGATTATTGTTATGCTCCTTGTTGAGCTACCATTGAATAATGTGTTGACTTATGAAATGACGTATAATGAAATGAAAAGAAACGAACTGAAATGAACAAACATTGTAATATATGAAAGATTAAGTCTGCTGCAGTAGATGGAGCGTTCCGGAGCTCCGTGGTGATGCCGGTGATCTCTGATCAAGACACTGGTAAATCCCACACATTTGAAAAGCTACTTAATAAAGTGAGTAATCTTGAAATGAAATGAGTCCTTGAAAGGCTGGGTTGTGAATGGTGCGCCTTCCACCTATGCTAGAGGACAACGAAAAGACACTTGATAAAGTGTATATAATGAATTGAATGCTCTCTTCAGGGGAGAACTACATGAATTAAATGCTCTCTTCAGGGGAGAACTACATAAATTGAATGCTTCCTTCAGGAAAGAACTATACGCATTGAATTGAATTGAATTGAATTGAATTGCATAGAATTCCAAAATGCTAAACATATGATTATCATAGAATTGTGTATACATTGTTGAACCGTCGTGTTCACAGTGTTATTGATGACATTACAGGCCAAGTTGCCCGTTCCAGTGGTTCCGAAACTGCGCCGCTAACTGAGGAGACCAATCCGGTACCTCCAGGAGGATTGAATGAATAGACGTAAATCGAAGGCGACCGGTTTAGCAAGTTTTGGAATGTTTTGAATAGATTCGTTTTGTTGTAAATAGTAATCACATGCATTGTATTTGAATATGCATGGTTGATTTCAATAGGAATGAGATGTGTAAGTAAACTTTACTGTATGTAAAGGACTTGTACATATTGACGTTGAATGTCAATGTATGTATATATTTTCGCAAAAATGTACATTTGACAGGTATATGTAAGATCCCTTGTGAATCTCGTATTGACTTCAGTGATGCGAGGTTTACGGGAGTAAGTATGGTGTTCGCGACTCGGGGTTTGGCCGTGGTAACCCTAAACTCGGGCCCGGATCGTGACAGAAGAAAACCATAACAAAAATATAGATGTAACATTGGTGCATAGTGCTATTATGCAGTCCTGTTGCACTTTTTTATTTTTTTTTTTGCTATGAGTAAAGGTACAAGAGTCATACTTTAACTTGATTATCACGTGAGCGAAGGTAATACGCCAACACCACTCAACTACAAGTATATTGCCCAGTCTCATTGCACTTTAATGGAATGTGGCTTTCCTCTAATCTATTTGCAGGGCCCACCCTTCAGAAATCTATCCCACATTACACTAACATTCAGTAAAATTGTAAATCAATGGCAGTGCATCTTACCGCCAAATTGTTGTTTGCCTTACAAGTGATGGTCTTCATACAACTTTCTTCTGAAGGGAGGAAGGTGAAAAGAGTAAATTATTTACAGGGTATGATCAATTCGATTGATGAAAATCACCCACTGCCAATACAAAGTTATTCATAGAAGGTGGGCCTGGTTGGGGTATTTACTATGAAGTTGCACACTACCTGATTCACTAAAGATTTGCCCCAAATGAGCTGCTCTCATTCCCTCCCTTCATCCAGAGAAGATGGGAGTTATTATTAACTATAACACTACATACCATTAATCTTGTACAGGGATTGCCCGGAGAGGAACTGCTTTCCTTAAGGTGATGCCAATTTTATTGGACATGTCCATGTCCTTTGCTGTCATTCCATTGGGAAGCTTTCATGCAAATGAATGTAGAAGGGAGGCCAGCATAAGGTGCACCATGGGTGAGGCGAGTGGCAAACCTGGGCAAATCCTTCGTCCAGCCCCAAATGGGAGGAACTCAAAACCATTACCTTCGTAATCATGCTTAGAGCCCATAAACCTCTCAGGCATGAACAAAGTTGGGCTCTCCCACGTATGTGGGTCTCTTCCTATGGCCCATGCGTTGACGAGGACTTGAGAATCCTTTTGTATTGTATACCCACCAATCTCTGCATTAGATAAAGCTTTGTGGGGAAGCTTGAGTGGACCAGGTAGGTGGACCCTAAGCGTTTCCTTCACCACTGCTTGTTGATATGGGAGCTGTGCAATGTCTGATTCTACAACCTCTTTTCCTTTCCCAATAGTTTCTATGAGCTCTTGGGCCTTTGCCATTGCATTTGGGTTGCAAAGCAGCTCCGTTAAGCACCATTCTAAGGTAGATGAGCTTGTATCACTTCCCGGAGAGAACAAGTCCTGATAGATGGATTGATTGTGAGAAGAAATGCAATGAATATAAAAGGATTGAGAAATTTTATTTAGATTAGGTTGAATAAGGTTGATCACTTGATCTTATCATATTGAGTCACATGAAAAATCCAAACTCAAGGAGCTTAGAGGTTGAGATTGCCCTGTTCAGCTGCACTTTTAGTAAAAAAGTGGGACCCATTATGGTAATTATAAAACTAGAGTGCCTATGTCAAATCATGTAAATAAAATTTGAGTTAGATGAGAAATATAATAACGTTTATAGTCCTGGTTGTTGTTAAGCCGAAATCCCGAGAGGATTCTCGCTCTATCGCTAGAGCAAGAATCCTACTCGCTATAATGAGCAAGGCGGACTACTCCTAGTCCGATCCGAACTCTATGAAAGAGTTTGAGAATGCTTATTATTCTTAGTGTATTATCACTAGGAGTCTATGCATAGATTTGGAGCTATAAATTGGGTGTTTTTCTCAACCCAAAGGTATTCACCACCTCTCTCATTATTCTGAGCAAGAAAGATATTATAGAGAGAACTTTTTTCTAGAGCCATTGAGAGATTTTTCAGAAAGGCTGCTCTAAAATGTTTGAATGTTCTACTTCTTTGCAGAAGATTGTACATTTTGGTCTCAAGGTGTTGAAGGAGGATCAAACACAGGGAGCAATGCATGGCAAGTAGTTATGATGACGAGGAGTTGTGCAAGAATAACTACAATCCTTAGGTCGACATATTGACTGAAACAAATGAACTGTGAGTATATTTTGTAACCGTTCAATAGTGATTGGTTCTTCTGATCGTGGTTTTTCTCCTGGAAAGGGTTTCCACATTAAATTTGTGTCTGCCTTATTGTGGTGATTGCTTGGTAGATATATTTGTTAGGCTTGTCTTATTTGGTTAAATACTTCTGCTGTGCCGTGGTTATCAGACTTGTAACGCCTCAATTCCAAATATCGAGATTCCCGTCAAGGTATTCAAATTTGGTGCGTTACTTCCCGGAAAATCCAAGAACTTCCAAGATCATAGGTTCGCAGTGAGGTCTAATTTAAAACTTTTGACCAACATGTAATCAACAGTTAAAATTGTGGAAGCGTAAATAATAAAGCGGAAGCAATTGTAATAATAGCGGGATCATGAGGTATCATAAAAGATATATCAAATGTAGTAAGGCTAAAGTCAAGTCTAAATATCAAAGTATGAAGGTTAATAAGTTTAACATATCAGTCTACCTCCCTGCTCACAACATAAATCACTCAAACTCAAACAAATCAAATGGACACTCAAACCCCCGGTGCTGGCTCTCCAGCCTCTAGCTCTACCTCTTGGTCGGCTGGTCCCCATTCGTAGTCACCAGCTACAGGCACCTCAACGAACGTGTCGTCCTCATACTCGTGGTAAATACCTAAGTACCAATAATGGGTCAGATCCAAAGATCTGGCAAGTCACAGTATACAAATAACATAGGATGTATGCATTAAAAGCGTAGAGACAATTATATAATCATAAGAGTTGCAATGATACATAATCTAGGCAGTTGAGCAATATAAACATTGAGAATCAGAGATATATGATTTCTAATCTAACAGGCAGCAACGTGCTACATTCACAAAAGCTGGACACCGCGGGATATTATGCCATGACCCTCTTAAACTGAACACAGTCGCAGCGGGGAAAAGTAACCAGTGCTGGGGAATGACAAGCCTCGCAAATAACACTCATCCATCTCATCACTCATCACTCAGAAGACTGGACTCGGTATCACACCGTTCGTCTAAAACATAGCTCATCATGATAGCTCACTCAACACTCATAATAGCTCCGACCAGTGATGATTAGTCAAAAGGCTGAGTTTAAGACAACTGAGTGAATGCTAATGCCGACTCAAAGGGAACACTAAATATGTCTGTGTCTGTCCAGGCTTGTTTTGCACAAGCAATGACCTATCAAGTCCCTAAGATGTCCAAGTACAATACAATACCATGGAACACATACCAAGTCCAAGTACAATGTTGGGTCCATACCAAGGCCCACCAAATCCATGGCCTGGTCTAAAACAGTCCCAAGTAAGATAACAAGTTCATTTCCAATAATAATCAGTTCAATCTCATTCGCAATGAGTCACAAGTCCATCATAACCAACCTCTCCATCCTAGGGTATCATACATTTGAACTTAGGACATAGGAGGGCCCGCCTAGGCACAGAGAGTCGTAATCACCTAAATCACATCACCAGGTCACCTATAAGTAATCATAGGTTCAGATCCTCCATTTTCCATTTAATTAGCAAGTGTAACAACAGTAAAACTAGAAGAGTGACAATGATGTCTTAAATGAGGTAAACCTTCAAATCAAGAGAATCAACGAGAATATCAAAGGTCTAATCCTAAGTAATTGTCAACTTTCAGGTCCAAGGCCATATCAGCTAATTTGATCCGTAGCTGAAGTCTCAGATGTCAAAAGATACTGTGTTTGGTGCTCCTGAAGTTACAAGCATCTTTGACGACTCTTAAGAATCAAATCATAGACAATTCCAATCCCTAAACCCTACTTGATGATCCCCACGAGTTAATGTTGAGCTACACACTCAATTCATGCTTGGCACATCAATGAGAGTCTATTTGGATGGTTAATGGGCCCGGTAAGCGATTGCAACCTCAGAAACTAAAAGCTGGAAAAATCACTGAATACAATGTATCCGGTCGACCCGGCACGAAGTCTGGTCTACCGGGTACACTGGGAAGTCAGGATGCTGACTCCTAGGTCGACCCTATGTTTAGTGTGCCCAGTCGACGTCCTAGCCTGATCGGTCGACCGCGCACATTGGGAACTATGAACAAGCACGTGGCAGGCATGGCCTGATCCTGAAATTCACTGTGTGTTCGGTTGACCTCTTGGCCTGGGCGAAAGACCGAACACACTGAATTCCCTGAAATTCCTTTGTGTCTGGTCAACCTGGAATAGGGTTCGGTCGACCGCGCACACTGGGTTTCTGGGTCCGCGGGAAAATGTTAACTTCCAGTTAGTCTCTGAGTTTCTTGTGTATCCGGTCGACCGAGCATAGGGACCGGTGATGTGATTTTAAATTCAATCATTTAATACTGCAAGTGCACAGTTGTCTTGTTGAGACAGTGGCAATTACAGGTCGATCCCACAGGGAGCACTACAGTTAAAATTTAAAATTTGATTTTTTTTATCAATGATAATGACAAGAGAGATAATAAGAAACAATAATAAAATTGAAAAAAATCTAGATCTAAAGTGTATAAATAGGATATGAGAAAACACAGATCAGAATATCATGAATCCATTAAGTAGTCCCACCATCATTCTATGCAATTGATAAAATAAATTTGTCCCAAAAAATCCTTCAAATTAGAAACAAATCAATGTTTCTGATTCGAATAATTTGTCTATCAAAGAGCACAATTTTCCACAATTTATTTAAGTAAAAAATCTCCTTCACCTAATGAAATTATGAACTTAACTAAATATCACATATTAATCAAAGATAGATTGTCAAAGAATTTCAATTTAAGAATAATCTATTAAGAAAACATACATGATTAAAGCATTGTTCAAATAAAAAAAATTAAATAACATAGGTTGTCAATGACAGAAGACAGATTTATTATTATAATCAATATGCAAGAGACAAAATTATCACATAGATTAATGATAAGAAACACTTAACTTTATCTGATACTCTGATCCAGGGATCTACTCCTTCATTGCAAAAGATGTGATTTTCATTGAGAACTTCAGGGCAATTACAATTTTCTCTCACACTCTTCTAACCTAGTTCTGGAACAAGGCTCCAGAATATCCAAAAATAACTCTAATTCTATTAATTAGGAAAAGAAGAGAAAAATGAGAGAGAATGTAGTGGACGTCCAAGGGAGGGAGTGTGTCTCGTATGCTTCCTTTTGGTTCATTTTATAATTCCTGGTTATGTTACAGATACATTGAATCTGGACACCTTCTCTGCAGATTTGATTTATCTTCATTGATAAGATATATCTCTTTATCCTTTTTGAATTTGAATGAGATGAAAGCTTCTGGAAACCTCTGGATGGCTTGGCTAATCTTCAGATGGGGTCCCACAAGGGATATGCAGCAATGGATTATCAACGGTGTGGATTTAATTGCAATCTCGTCTAAAAATGAACATGAAAATCTTCGGGCTCATAACTTTGTCAATTTAGCTTCGATTTGCGCAATCTTGGGCTCCACGGATATCTACTCTGAATAATCTTTTCATATTTAGGTAAGTTTCATCAATCCAACGGTCGGATTGAAAGTTATGACCATATGAAGATGAGTTGTCCTGAGAAAAACAAGATTAACTTTTAAATTTTGATGCAATGAACTCTATCTCTGTACAACTTTCATTTTTGAAAGAATATCAGATGTGGATGATTCAAACTCTTCTTCTTTTATTCCAATTAAACTTTTAATCTTTGAAATATCCATTAATAGTTTCAAATCTACAACTACTGCGGACCCTGCCATGTGGGACATTTCATTTGCTTGAACAGTGGCCATATGAGAAGTCTTCCACTATAGTTTGGACTTTTCAATTGACATGATGAGTGGAGCCATCCTTTCATTGATTTGCACATGGCTTGTATGTGGGGTCCACGTGGTGAATTCTTCAATTTACTTCTTTTCAAGCTTCAATTTAGCAATGTAGAGCCCATGATGATTATGTATGCTTGAAATTGGTTCCATGACAGAGGCCTGCAATTCTAATTTTCTGCACATTCTAATTCAACACATCAAAAACTGAAGAGCCCATATTGAAGTGGGACCCATCTAGATAGAGTTCTACTCCAACTGCCACTCTTAGGAGAAAAATTGCATAATATTCTAAGTTAATGCAGAAAATATATGAAAAATATGAATGTTCAGGTTTCTAGGCGAAAATGCATGAAATGATGGAATTAAATGAATAATGATGCAATTCACCAAATAAAACACCAAATTCATCCTAAAATGATGCATAAATATGCAAATTCATAAACTCAACAACCGGTCAACCGGGTACGCTGGACCGAGAGCTTTTAGAGATTTAACTAAGACTTGGTTTTTCTCCAGTTCAGTGTCACCAGGTACACGCGCCTGTAACAGAAATCCAAAATTTTGGATTTTCACTCCTTCAATCCATTTTCCATCCCAACCTTCTCCAATCACCTCCATTCAACACATAAATATGTAAAATAATAAAAGCACTTCTATAATCACCATCTATCATCAAACCGGGCCATTGATCTTCCAAATGATAGAACTTATTCATAAATGGCCAAGATCCCATAAAACAAGTTCAAAGGTAAATCTAACATCGATTGAACGTAAATCACAGAATCAAAACAGTAAGCATGCATTCTATGCTAGGTAAGTATATTACACTTGCCTTAATCCGAATTTGCAAAGGAGATGACCAAGGAGAAGAAAACCAAGCTCCTACTAGAGATCCAAGCCCTCAAACAATCCCTAAAGACTAATACTATAGAGGATTTTAACACCTAACACCAATCCATAAGAGCAAAGCAAGGAAGATTGAAGAGATCAGAGTGAGCTAGGGTTCTTGAAAAATGGGAGGCACTTAGGGTTTCCGTGGGAAATGTGAGGGGGTTTAGCATATATAGGTTAGGGTTTGAGAAATGACCAAAAGGGCATTCTAGTTTAAATGAGAAAGAGGATAAGGGCATGGGCAAATGGGTCATTTGCAGAGTTTCTAGAAGCTTCTAAAGTGGAAAGAACCCCTCCTATAATACCTTATTTACTAGCTAGGGCTTCTAACCTCTAAAACCCTAAAACAATTACAATGGACGCCCTACTAATCCTATAAAATACACAAAAGCCTAATTCCTATAAAATAGGCTATAACTTAGGAAAAATATATATTTACCCCCACTAATCCCTATTAATTAGTACAATTAAATTATAAATAATATAATTTATAACATTTAAATTCAAAATGAGGGCCCACAATAGTTGTCAAATCATGGGCCCCAAATGTGCAAAAACTAATTAATGCCTAAAGATTAATAAGTGGTGCAGTCCGGCCATAATAGGTGAGCTAATTGACTTGATTCATCTTGCTGACTCCTTAAATCACCTAGTTGGCTCGACGCCCTACTCGATTAACTAGAGTCGCATCTAGGTCAAAAACTAGAGAAGTATGCTTTTAACAATGGGTTCTACTGCCTCTGTTCTAACGCACTCATGGTTGAGTGGTGTTGGCACCTCTCACTTATCGACCCTCGGTCTTTAAGTTCAAAGTATTGCTACCGGCTAATGGCCCGACGTAGAGAAAACAAAAAAATTGGTTCCACCACTTGGATTTATAAATCCTCGACTCGACAAAGTTGAAAAGTGTTGTTCATCTATGCCAGTAGTTTTTCATCTTCATGCTTATCCGTTAATTAGAGATGGCAATGGGTTAAGTTGGGTACAAGTCTGGTAAACTTATACCCCACCCAAACCAACTCTTGCCCTGCCTGCCCCGCCTTAAATGCCCGACCCAAACCATGATAGATATATAGGACATGGGATACAGAACCCACCTCATGAATTCTGTTTTAATATTCCTCTAATAATAGGTAGAGGAATCCCTGCCCCTAAGGCCAAAAAATTAAAAATGACCATTGGGGTTGAGTCTGGATCCTCTGTGGTTTATATACATACTAAAATTTCATGAGATTCCTCTACGAAGCTCAGTTTTGAAGATCTAAATCATAAAAAATAAACAAATGTCACTCCAATCATCCAATAGGAGTTGAGCTCAATGGATCACCATAAAAAAACATCAGTTTTATGATAATATTTTATTCACATATCTAAGTGTTCTATCCAACTCCTATTTAAAAAAAATTTGGCGCATACCCATACAATTAGCTTGATGAAGTCATTTTCTTCTAAAGCTTTTTATTTCTCTTAAATAGTCCCCACTAAGGAGCTCACAAATTTCTCATGAGTTCTGAGTCTCAGAGACAGTGTATTTGAACCCCATAAAAGGTACTTGCCCTCATATGATCCTAGCCCTTAATCAAGAAAACAATTACGAATCATATCGCAATGAAATGGAACAAACTACTGGATAGGTGTCAAGCCCAGGTTGAGTCTAGATCCCCTGCATGGTTTGTTACATGCACGCTTCCCATGAGTGGGATGTGTCCAACTCATGACCATGGGCAAACCAACTAATGATCCGAACCATTAAAATTTAATGCAGTCCCCTCAAGTAGCATATCCCCAAATTAACAATCAATCATGTGTTAACCTGACTTTCTAAGATCAGGTCCACCAATTATCATTGATGGCCCCACCTTATGTTGAAAAAGAATGGTAGAATCGCAACTCTCAAGAGAGAAAAAAAAGGTTGAAGAATCTGACAAAGATAAAAACAACCTCATTCCAGTGCAAGTGGATAAAATGATTAGAGGTTCAAATTTTGCTTAAAAAGGAGGGTCAGATGGAAAACACCCAGATTAAGCTTTTCACTTTCTCCCGGGTGAGCCCACTACTTGGGTCGAGCAGCGCATCCAGATAATCATTTTCTACGGGAGACTCCCTCGAAGATCCTTTAACCAATACACTTCGATCAATCATTTCATCAATGATGGCAAAGCCCTTCTTCATATAGCCCATCATGCGACGCCTTACACCTTGTGGGTCTAATGGCCTCAGCATAGGAAAATAGTCAACAATATTTAGCCTACCACTCTCCTCCATGAATCCCCACACCGGATGGTTGAACTCATTGCCAACTCCTGAATCAACATCAACCAAATCCATATGGAGAAGATGGTGCTCGATGTCAAATTGACCGTCGCGACAAAGGCGGCCTCACCGATATCTACTGCTTCTCTCATCTTGCTCTTATCCAACATGTTGGCTAGGAGTTCTTGCAACTGTGAGTATAGTCCTTTTTTACTGCTAGTTTTTTCAATGAATTTATCCATTTAAAAAAAAGGAAGAGTAGTTCTTGCATCTTGAGTCGTCTCAGGCCTTGGCCGGAGTCGAGTCGCTGGTGGGTGAACATCTGAGTGTTGGAGATGGATCTGATCTTGCTCCAGTACTGGTTCGGTTGCGACCACGCCATGGACGTATTGTTGTCGGTAAGGAAGTGAAGTGCGTCTGCGAAGTTTCGACCAGCAAGGACATGGTCATGCTTTTGGAGGACTTCTTTGGCCATGGTTGAAGAGGAGACAACTAGTGTTGTCACCCGGCCTAACCTTGGAGTCATGATTGGGCCATATATCTGGGCCAACTCAGTGAGTGACTCGTGGAGTTTGTCGCTGAGTTTGAATTTGTTGCCAACCATGGGAAGTGGAGTAGGGCCTGGTGGGAGTTTGGATCTACCAGGCCTATTTCTTGCAAATAGAAGAAGTTGGATGAATACCAAGATAGAAGAAACCCATAACAACAGAGTTGAGTAATCCTTCTCTTTTAATCTCTTTGTGAATATTACAGATGATTCAGTGAAGGGTGCCATATATAATTGGCTTGGGTTGGTGATTGTTGCCATCAGTTGGTTTGATATTGCACATGGGACGGCCGCTAATAGGTTTGATGAGTTCTATAATTGGAGATAGGATTTAGTGCTGCAAATGCAATGAGTTACACATGTTTTACGTAATTCTAACCAGATGCCTAAGCATTTTAAGCATGTGTTTGGTTTCTCAAGTTATTTGGGGTAGCAGGATCCAGGCCAAAGAGAAAGCTTATACTAATCACACTAACCAAAATTTGATTCTATTTTCAGCTTTACTTTTATAACTGATACATTGGATTGACGTCAAAGGGAATCTACAGCCTAAATGCATATACATTATTTCATCTTTTAAATGTTATCCAGTCATTTCAAGGTCGAGTTATGATGTATACTGCGGAAGTTTTCTGGATAGTAATGATGTTATATTAATGGGTTTTATAAGGTTAAAGTCCGTATTCATTATCCTTTTTCTTGCTCGACATTATCTTATCTACAACGGATTGCAATTTTCCTATTTTAACTAGATGCCTAAAAGCATTTTAAGGGCATGTCTGGACTTATGTTGTTTAGCTAGGGTAGCATCTAGGCCCAGTAAAAACTCATTTAACAAAAGTAAAATTCATGTCAGCTTTCCCTTTTTTTTTCCTTCTGATATCTAGAGGAGAATGTTCTCCTAGATCAGTGGGCATCATGTGCAGTCCAATCCAATGGGGCCCACTTGAGACCACCTTTGATTATTGTAGGCACTTTGATAATCTTGTGATCCCATGATGTGGCATCAGGCCTCATTTATGCTCATTGAACCTTCTCCCGCTGGTTGGATTGGATCTCAAAATATATATCTATGGTTAAAGGGCCATTAAACTTTAGCAGTGTTAAATTAAGGGTGCATGGTAGGGGTGATTTTCTTGGTCGTCCCTTGTTCATAAAGAGACCTTTTTATATGCTCACCTCTCATTAATAAATATACATCTAAGTGGGTCCCACAAGCTAGACTGGATATAAGTACGCTTGTAGGAGAAATTCTTAGAGCCCAACAAAAAAGGGAGACTCCTTTCAGAAAATGATCTAACAAATCCCAAAGAAATAATCCTTGAGGTTTGATCAATGGCATAATATCAAGAATTGAAGATGATAAATTCCAATAAGATATAGAATTGAAATGTGAACACAAACTACGTGGGGCCAAAATACTGTTTTGTGTCATATGATAGGATTATTCTTATACTTTACAGAAGTACTCTTTGGAGAAGAAAAGGGCATTTATTTCTTCTCTTTTAGTCGGTAAGAATTATTATTCTTCATTTTAACTTAATGTCTAGGACCCATTAAATGAATATTCTACGCATCTTAACCTTACCTAAATGGGATCCAGCATGAGCAACACTTATCCAACCTATTCTTTATATCTATATGCATGGGACCCATTAAATCTAATCCATCCACGTTTTTATAGAACCCATTATTTCCATGTTTCACTAATGATTACACAAATGGATTTATCATTCATCCAAATCATTTATTTTATTAATTAATATTTATTTTTTATATTAATCTTAATTATATATTATTCAATTTGCATGATACTTAACTTGTGCATTGCACGGGCTAGCTTTATGATAGTATAATATTATAAGGGATATCAAGGCCTCTTGGACAGATAAGAAATTAAAAAAATTACCCGGAATGGATCGGCTCTCATATTTGCTCTTGTAAATAGCTAAAAACCTACTTCTTTTACACTATTGTTGTTTTTTTTTTTTTTTTTGGCTGAGTGGGACTTCTAGATAAGGTGTAATTCTTTAACTTGAAGGTACATGAATGACTCTCGTAAATGTGTTTGATATTAAGGTGCCAACATGACTCAATAACGGATAGATGGTTTCTTTTACAAGGAAAAAAGAAACAAAAGGCAGATGGAAGGTTGTTGTGCGTGATTTAGGCTGCATTACATAGAAAACTAGAATTTACAAGCGCTGTTCTTAGGTCTTTGTGGGCACATCTTTTAAATGGATCAGAGCTTCACAAAGCTTACTTTGTATAGTTAGGTTAGCCTAATTTTAATTTTGCTGAAATAATAATCAATATTACAAAAAATTAAGCCTTGAGGTTTAGGGCTGTCAGTGGACCTTGTTAGTGGGAAATCATTGCGGAAGTTTCGGATCAAGTGGCAGGTGTTCACTACAACGCAAGAGACCAATCCATGCAAAGGATGAGATTGTGTATTCGTCAACTCGCTAAAGGAGATTTACTAGAAATCTCTCTCACTCAAATCAAATCACTCCTTATTATCCATACGCTAAGAGATGGATGCGTTACTGCTAAACTAATAGGTGGATGGATTGGATCTCAAAAATAGCTTATTCATTCTTGTGTTTTTCCTTGATGGTTTCTTGGAACCCTCTGCCAAGCAATAGTCTTGAAGAAAAAGATAGAGACCACTTTATTGTATAATTTTGAGGATTTACCGAAAAATGAACCGTATTTGGCCATTGCACGAAATAATGAAAAGTATTTTTCAATGTACAAACGTAGTCCGTTAGGCATGGTTTCTTTTATATATATATATATATATATATAAAACTTTCGGACCAACAACGCTAGGGTTGCTGAAGTTAAAATGAAGTGACGCTAGCATTGCTGTTTATAAATCGTAGCTGCCAATACAAGTTTTCCATTGTTATTATAGGCAAAAAAAAGCTATCAGTTTTCCATACAAGTTTTCCACTGTTATAATAGGTGGAAAAGAAAGACTTATCAGTTCCTATTATACCAGTGCAGTAGGCACACAATGCACCTCCAACTCTTGGTTCTATAGTCATTTGGGAAGAAGGTAGCTGTCCATCGGAAAATCATTTTATTCTTCCTCCAGCAAAGGTGGGTACCAATGAGCCAGAACGGATCCGCGACCTCCCCACCATTAATAGACCCAGTCACTTTCTTTTTTATGGGATTTCATTTGCAACTTTTGCGTTAAAATATCCACACGAGTTTTTGTATTAATTCCCATGCTTGCAGGCTAGAAAATAGGATGGCAAAATAGCAAAGTTTCATTCATAAAAGGAGAAATTATAAGATTCTCGACCCCAAACCAGTGAAAGAAAAAGGGAAGCAAAATGATAATATCGGCGCAAAATTTATCCTTTGTCTTCTCGGCATCCCACAAAGGAACTTTTGCTACTAGCATAGCTTTCACCCGCCGAATCTCCTCCGCCAACATGCCAATACAAGTTTTCCATTGTGCCAAGCTAGAAAAGCTGTCAATACAAGTTTTTCGCTGTTATTAAAGGCGGAAGAGCTGCCAATGTAAGGTTTCCATTGTTATTAAAGGCGGAAAAGCTGCCACTACAAGTGAAAAGCCATTTGAATTCTCGGTAGGGTGTATATAGCAAAGAGAGACGCTAGCGTCGCCCACATTTTGGGCGACGTTATCGTCCCTTGTAAAAAAAATGAAAACATGGCGGGATGAACGATCTCATGCAGTGAAAACTGCTTTTCATTATTTCATGCAACGGCCAAATACAGTTCATTTTTCGGTAAAAATCCTCTATTATTTGTCCTTTTTCTTATCATCTCCGTATATAGCCCAAGGAGAGATGACCGAGGAGGGGCATAAGGAGGTCTTTAATGGCCTCTAATGCAATGTGAGGGGCGTTTTTCTCACCTTTATAAGTGGTTGAGGCCAATGCTGGGCTGATATGGCAGTGGGCCTCAACCCACTAAGTCTAGCAGACTTAACATTGGGCTAAATCCACGAGCCCTAGCTAATTCTACCACACCAGGCTCGGAATGTCCATCAGGTCCAACAGGACAAACTTTGAACCAAGTTTAGGGCAGAGAACTTTACTAGGTTGGGGCCAATGCTGGGCTGATATGGCAGTGGGCCTCAACCCACTAAGTCTAGCAGACCTAACATTGGGCTAAATCCGTGAGCCCTAGCTGATTCGACAACACCAGGCTCAGAATGTCCAGTAGCAAAAACCTTGAACCAAGTTTAGGGCAGAAAACTTTACTAGGTTGGGCCAGATTCAGGGTCGAATTCTAATCGAACTTGGGCCATCCATAACCTTGACCGTCAAGACTCAGATCCACCTTCAAAGGCCCTCGTGGGAGCTGGACTTGGATCCGGGCGTTGAAGTCCTCATCAGGCTAGGACCTAGATCCATGGTGATCGTAGCCCCAAGTGCAAGGCCGCGATTGTAGTAATAACCGGTGAAACCGGATCGATCCACGGAGAGTTTAGTTATCGCAAAACCTGTCCTAATAAAAAAAAACTAGTTCTAGCCTAAAAAAAACTATACAAATCAAACTTTCTAATTGAATTAAAAATTAATTACAAATCTGAAATATTAATTACAACCAAAGAAAATTAAAATCCTAATCTAGAAACCTAATCTAATCACTGCATCACCATAAGATTCATTAGCCCAACCAATTGCAATAATTGTTAAGGTGCATAAAATAAAGAATAAAATAAAATAAAATCAAATCAAATAAAATAAAATCAGAGAATAAAGAAATTAGATTTTAATTCTAAAACTTTGCAATAATTACTTTGCTTAATGCCATCAAGAAAAATCAAGACCACCGCACCAAGTGCGCACTGTCACTACGCACAAAAATTCAATGTTGACTCATTGGCGAAGACCAAGACCCCATAAACTTGATTTATTAATGAAAGACCCATTACAAGCAAATAACCATTACAAAATTCTTTTAATAAAAATAAAGTGCATCCAACCTTACCATAAACACAAGAAACACTAAACGGAGGAGAGGGACTCGCGGTCTTGAACGGCGATCCAACCGGCTCTCGTTTCGCGATCTGAAATCCAAGCAAGGGAAGATGATTCCAAGGATGATCCAATGGTGGAGTGACGATAGCAACGATGGCGGCGCGAAGGCGTAGAAATCCAAGTGGTAGTGTGCCTTAGGGAAGACCTTGGACGAAATATTGATGGAAGGAGAAGAGATGAAGAAGAATTAATGGAAAAAGGGAAAATTCTTGTTGCTGGTCGTCCAAGAAGGTTGGGGAGATGGTCATCCACGTCCAGCCCTCTCTTGGGTTTATTTATAGATTTATGATAGCTTGGGTTGCAAGGTTTTTGATTTGGGTAAGCATTAGTAGTGTGTGGTCCAAGTTGGATTAGGATTAGGAGAGTTTTTGAGAGATTTTCTAGGGGTTGGCTCACAATCCTAGTAAAATTAGGATTGTTCTTATCTCATGCAACTCCCTCTCTTGGGTCCCACTTGGGTTAAGGATCAATTCAAATCTGAATTTCAGATTTGATGTGCAATTCTTGAATGCATGTGGACCCCACTTGAGTGTAGAAGCCTTGACTCTCTTGCCTTGGACGTCCTCACCTTGGAGGGATCTTTCTTTTTTGCAATTTTGTTTTCTTCTTTGCTTGATTTGAATCTTAGCCATCCATCTTGACATGTAAGCAAGATTTGTTGGAGAGTAGATATGACACCTCATCATCTCATGGCCCGCAAATTTGGAACTTATCTTCAAGAGATTAAATCTGATTTTTTTCTTGCACATGAGAGCGGACCCTACCATGGCCGCCCCTACCTTAGATTCCATGCCAAAGGAAGGTGGGTCCATGGTGCATTTGATTCATCAATTCTCTTCCGTGGGCCCCGATTTCTAAAATTCCCTACAAAAATAGAAGCAAATATCAAAGAATAATCTAATCATATAGGTAAGGAATTATGCAAGATGCGGTCCCAATTCACACCAAATAAATGCATAAAATGTCACCATTTTATCAAGTTTTCTTCAATTAAATCAATGGTACAAAGAAAATTCATCATTTCATGTGTGAATAAAAAGTTATGGGAAATTTGTGACTTTCAATGTAAAAAATAGAGAAATTCATGATTTTATGTGAAAATGCAATTTTTGGATGAATTTTGACTCAAATTTAGACTTTGATGCTCAAAACATAAATTCATAATTTTTTTACTAAAATGGTCCATGATTTGATGATTAAGTCCTTAATTACTCTAAAATGATGAGGAAATTCTACATTTTTAAGGACTTATCACACCCCCCAACCAGCTTTTTGCTAGTCCCGAGCAAAATATGCAAACTATGGTAGGTCTTCTGGCCTAATCTAATCTAAACTAAATGCAAAGACAAAAAGAAAAACGCCACTTCCGCTGGCACTCTCGGCTGCATTTAGCGTATGCAGCAAGCCCTTAAACCCTTAGGTTACCCCTAGTGGACGAGTTGTGCCTCGTGAGGGTTTGCAGTGAATATGCCCACAAAATTCATTTACCTAAAAGTGAAAGAAATTCAATAGAAGGTTTTTCAAAAGAATATTGAGTCAAATCGGATGCCTCGAATCCTCGAATAATCAAGATTTCAGACTTTTCAAAATCCGGTTCACGTTTTTTTTTTTTTTTTTTTTTTTTTTTTTTTTTTTATACCAAAACTTTGAGTGCCTTGTGCAAGTGTATACATCAGAACAAAAATTTTAAATGTTCTACGATAATGCCATGACAACAGAATTCTCCCTCGGAATTTCCAACTTTCCTAGATTCGGGCAAAATACAAGTCTCCTCTCAAGGCTACTATGATGGCTTTCGCACTGTTGTTTTTCAAAGGCCGCGAGATGCATTTTTTTTTTCTTTGTGAACACACGCATGTGACTGTGCAATGCCTCGGTCCCTTAAGCTTTCTAATTAACCCATATAATGAGCATTAGGCTAATGACTCCCAAAACAGATGTCTTTAGGGCACTAGGTATATAAATACCCCTACGGGCTTACTGGCTCGGGTTAAAAAGGCTACGAACCCAAACTAGTCACATAATTTTTTTTTTTTTTTATTCTTTTCAAGAGTTATAACTAAACTCTTTTTTTTTTTTTTTTTTTTTTTTTTTGTAACACTTATTTGTGCATCCCTTGGCAATTTTTTTTTTTCTTTTTAAACGGTCCCCAACAATAGGCAGCCCTTTTCAATTCACCCGAATTAATTCACTGGTTTTGGTTGGCCTAACCATGCCGATGAACCAGGAGAACTCATATGGCCAAATTTCAGAAAGTCGTCTCTTTTTCTCTCTTGAAAGAACTCTGAAAATGACACTTAAATCTTTTTGTCCAAAACTTTTGAAATGATGTACACGTGGTACTGTGAAAAACAAAGTTCGGTATTCATTTTATTTTTTAGAAAATAATGAACCTTCATTTTACTTCCTTCCAAAAAAATTCTGAAATTCCAGATTTCTAAGCATCTTCGAATCGTCAAGTTCTTTTGAAAACACTTTTTTTTTTTTTTTTTTAAATTACTATGAAAATTTGTCTAAAATTGGACAAGTGTGCTTGTTCCCACCCCCCAACCTAAGCTAGACAACGTCCTCGATGTCATACATGAAATGCGAAATGAAATGTAACATGAGGTGAAAATGTAAAAGGAGGAAAACGGTTAGAAAGCACCTGGAGTAATGAAGCTTCTGCGTAGTACCCTGTCCAATGTGAGACAAAGAACACACACAAAAAAAATAGAAAAATATATGCATAATATACAAAGGTATGGGCCACTGTCAGATCCAGTGCCCATCAATCCTGATAGATAGGATCGATCAGAGGAATTACATTTTCCTCTGGAGGAATAGTCTCCAAGAATGGTTTTAAACGTTGTCCATTGACTTTAAAAGAGGTACCATTCGATGGATCAATGAGGGTCACTGCCCCGTATGGAAATACTTCTTGAACAATGTAGGGGCCTGTCCAACGAGATCTTAACTTTCCAGGGAAAAGATGAAGTCGAGAATTGTACAAGAGGACTTTTTGAGACGGATGGAATGATTTTCTTAATATCCGTTTATCATGAAAGGTCTTAGTCCTGTCCTTGTAAATTCGTGAGTTCATATAAGCCTCGTTTCTCAATTCTTCTAATTCATTTAGATCAAGAGCTCTTTTCTCCCCAGCCTTGTCTAAGTCAAAGTTCAGTTGTTTTATGGCCCAATAAGCTTTATGTTCTAGCTCCACTGGAAGGTGGCAAGCTTTCCCATATATAAGCCGGTATGGAGACATCCCAATTGGGGTCTTATATGCAGTGCGATAGGCCCACAAAGCATCATTTAACCGCATGGACCAATCCTTACGATTCGGTTTTACCGTGGTCTCCAAAATTCTTTTAATTTCCCTATTTGAGACCTCTACCTGCCCACTTGTTTGAGGATGATAGGGGGTAGCCACTTTATGTGTAACACCGTAATTTTGAAACAAACTCTCAATAATGCGGTTACAAAAGTGAGTGCCCCCATCACTAATGATGGCACGCGGGGTTCCAAAACGGGAAAAGATATTTTCCAAGATAAACTTTTTTACCGTTTTAGCATCATTGTTCCTACATGGGATTGCTTCAATCCATTTGGAAACATAATCAACTGCAACGAGGATATAATGAAAACCAAAGCTCGGGGGAAATGGTCCCATAAAGTCTATACCCCATACATCGAATAACTCGACGACCAAAATCGGGTTTAAAGGCATCATGTTCCTTTTGGAAATTGAACCCAATTTTTGGCACCGCTCACATACTTTACAGAGATCATATGCATCTTTAAATATAGTGGGCCAGTAAAAACCAGATTGCAAAATTTTGTGAGCGGTCTTTTTAGCAGAAAAATGGCCCCCACAAGCTTGAGAATGACAAAATGATATAACACTGTTCATTTCATGGTCTGGAATGCATCTCCTAATGATTTGGTCTGGGCAGTATTTGAAAAGGTATGGGTCATCCCAGAAAAACTGTTTTACCTCAGTGAAAAACTTATTTTTATCTTGTTGGGTCCATTCTTTTGGAATTTCACCCGAAGCTAGATAATTAGCAATGTCAGCATACCATGGAGAATGGGAAAAAGTGGCAAACAAGTGCTCATCAGGGAAAGTGTCCTGGATTGGCAAGGGTTCTAAAGCGTTGGAAAGGACAATCCTAGAAAGATGATCAGCCACCACATTTTCTACTCCTTTCTTATCCTTGATTTCGATATTGAACTCTTGGAGTAGAAGGATCCATCTGATCAGTCTGGGCTTGCCATCTTTCTTAGAAAGCAAGTACTTCAGCGCAGAATGGTCAGTAAAGATCACAATTTTGGATCCAATTAAGTAGGAACGGAATTTATCCAGTGCATAGACCACAGCCAATAGTTCTTTCTCTGTTGTAGAATAATTTATCTGTGCACTGTTTAAAGTCCTGCTAGCATAGTAAATTACATATGGCTTTTTGTCCCTACGTTGCCCAAGAACTGCCCCAACTGCATAATCGCTAGCATCGCACATGATTTCAAAGGGTAGGCTCCAATCTGGAGGTTGCATAATTGGAGCAGTCGTCAACATGTCCTTAAGCTTGGTAAAAGCCAATTGACATGCCTCCGTCCACTCAAATTCTGCTTCCTTTAGCAGAAGGTTGCATAATGGTCGAGAAATGACACTAAAATCTTTTATGAACCTTCTGTAGAATCCAGCATGCCCTAAGAAAGATCTTACATCTCTTACGGTTTTTGGGGCGGGCAAATTGGAAATTAGATCTATTTTGGCTTTGTCCACTTCCAATCCTTTAGATGATACGATGTGGCCAAGGACAATCCCTTGTCGTACCATAAAATGACATTTTTCCCAATTTAGTACTAAGTTCTTTTCTTCACACCTAGAGAGGACCTTAGTTAAGTTGCTCAAACAATCTTGGAAAGAATCTCCAAAAACGGAGAAATCGTCCATGAAGACTTCGAGAAAACGTTCCACCATATCACTAAAAATACTCAGCATGCACCTTTGAAAGGTTGCAGGAGCATTACACAGCCCAAAGGGCATCCGTCGGTAAGCAAAGGTGCCAAAGGGGCATGTGAAAGTTGTTTTCTCTTGGTCTTCCGGGGCGATCTCTATTTGATTGTATCCAGAATATCCATCCAAGAAACAATAATACTCGTGGCCAGCTACCCGTTCTAAAATTTGGTCCAAGAAGGGTAGGGGGAAATGATCCTTTCGTGTGACAGCATTTAACTTTCTGTAGTCGATGCAAACTCGCCAACCTGTGGGTATACGGGTTGGGATGAGCTCATCATTAGCATTACGGACTACAGTTACGCCGGCCTTTTTAGGTACAACTTGGGTAGGGCTGACCCATTGGCTATCCGAAATTGGATAAATGATACCCACATCTAGAAGTTTTAAAACTTCTGCCCTAACCACTTCCTGCATGGTGGGGTTTAACCGGCGTTGCATCTGACGGGAGGGTTTTGCATTCTCCTCCAAATAGATATGATGTGTACACACGAGGGGATTAATTCCCTTAATGTCAGCCACGGTCCAAGCAATTGCACCTTTGTGCAGTTTGAGCACTTCTAAGAGTTGGACTTCTTGGTCCTTGTCAAGGTGTGCAGAAATTACTACAGGAAATGTTTCATTTTCTCCAAGGTATGCATATTTCAGGTGAGAGGGCAAGGGTTTCAACTCAGGTTTGGGCGGCCTCACCTGAGATGGAAGAGACAGAGTACCAGTTGGTAATAGCTCTTCAAAAGAGAGTCTGCCTATAGTGTCGACCATTTCAACAGTGTTATCAAGTGTTTCTTCACAGAGGGTCAGGCCCTCAATTGACTCAATGGAATCAGAGATTGTTTTTGTAAAAGTTTCTGCTGTAAGAACACTGATCAAATCTACTTCTTCAAGGTCAATGTTATCATCCCGTGGTTGTTTGCAAAGGTCAAAAACATTTAGCTCTAATGTCATGTTACCAAAAGATAGCGTCATTTTTCCATTCCGGCAATTGATCAATGCATTGGATGTGGCTAAGAATGGTCTCCCCAGAATTACCGGAATCTGAGCATGAGGATCTGCCACAGGATGAGTGTCTAGCACAATGAAGTCTACTGGAAAGTAGAACTTGTCAACTTGCACAAGCACATCCTCTACTATCCCTCTCGGTCTTTTGACTGATCAGTCTGCGAGCTGCAAAGTAATCTGGGTGGGTTTGAGTTCGCCTAACCCCAATTTTACATAGACCGAGTAGGGTAGTAAGTTAACACTCGCCCCAAGATCAAGCAGTGCTTGTTCAATTTGACAATTTCCAATAATGCACGAAATCGTGGGGCATCCTGGATCTTTGAATTTAGGGGGAGCGTCATGCTTTAAAATTGCACTAGCTTGCTCAGTGAGGAACGCTTTCTTTTGTACATGTATCTTACGCTTCAACGTGCACAAGTCCTTAAGAAACTTTGCGTAAGATGGGACTTGTTTGATTGCGTCTAACAACGGGATGTTAATTTTAACCTCTTTAAGTACATCAAAGATTTCCTGGTTCTGTATAGATGGCTTGGCAAGAGCTAATCGGTTGGGAAAAGGCGGTAAGGGCTTGAATCCTGGAGGAACTTGGCTTTTTTCCTTGATAGAAGGGACTTCATTTTCTTTCCCTTCTTGATCTGAGGATGCAGGCTGTTTATCTTTTTCCAGATCTGGCTTTTCAATCTCTTTACCACTACGTAGAATAGTAACAGCTTGAACCTGCTCCTTTGAATTTGACGGACCACCTTGATGAACCTCAAATTGCCCTTTTGGATTGGGCTGTGGTTGGGCTGGAAAAGCCCCCTTATTTTGTGATTCAATCAATTTACAGAGGTTCTGCATGGTGTTCTGTAAATTCTCAAAGTTCTGATCATGTTTTTTATTGATGGACTCTTGATTCACCATAAACTTAGCCACAAGTTCATCCCAAGGTGTCGTTTGTGTTGTAGGGGGTACCATTTGCTGTGTGTTTTGAGCATATGTACTAGGAGTACCCCCAAATGGATTTGACATTTGGTTGAAATTGGGCTGAGTAGCATTTGGGCCATTCCTCCAACTAAAGTTGGGGTGATTCCTCCAATTAGGGTTGTACGTGTTACCCAAAGAATTGTTGAACTGCCGGTTGTATGTGTTAGTGGCATTTGCTTGCTCGTGAAACGCTTCTTGAAAAGCAGGGAGTGTTGGGCACTCCGAAGAAATGTGTTTATCACTAGCGCAGATGCCACAAACTATAGCAGGTTCCTTATTCTTCACAAATTTCAAGGACTCAACTTCTCTTGTAAGATAGGCAATTTTTGCTTGAAGATCATCGCTTTCTTTTAATACATATAACCCCCCTCCTTTGGCCTGACTCGATTGCTTTACGGGGTCTATACCTTCAGATGTGTCCCAATTTTGTGCACTATCTGCCAAAAACTGAAGGTAGGTCCATGCTTGATTTGGGTTTTTCGCCATGAACTCCCCATTGCACATCATCTCCACGAATTGACGTGTTTCTGGACTAAGTCCATCATAAAAGTGACCAATTGTATTGTGCAATTCAAATCCGTGGTGGGGACATGCAAGGAGTAGTTCATTAAAGCGTTCCCAACACCTATAATAAGACTCCTTGTCTTTTTGTTTAAAATTCATAATATTTCTCCGTAAGGTGTTGGTCTTATGTAATGGGAAAAATTTCTTTAAAAATTCCCGGACCATGTCGGGCCATAGAGCAATCGAATTTGGTTGTAAGGAGTGAAGCCATGCCTTAGCCTTATCTTTGAGGGAAAATGGAAACAAACGAAATTTGATAAGGTCTTCCCTCACATTATTGAAGTGTAGTGTTGCACACACTTCTTCAAACTCTTTAATGTGCAAATATGCACTTTCTGATTCAAGTCCATGAAATTTGGGGAGAAGTTGGATTACTCCCGGTTTGATATCAAATTGACCCGTACCTGCGGGTATAACCATGCACGACGGTGTGGCTTGTCGTGTAGGGTGAAGGTAATCACGTAAACTCCTAAGAGGTTGATTCACCTCCCCATTATTATTGGGTCCCTTCCCATTACCGTTCTCCTCGTTATCACTATGCTCATCAGCCATATTGGAAATCCTAAGAGAACCAGGAGATCTAGATTCGTAGAATTTAATCAAGCTCTTGACAGGTGATTCCTTCCTTACTAACCGATTTGAGGAGTCCCTCTGCCAAGAAGATGGGGGTCTTTCCTTTTTTTTTGGAATTTTGAAAAGTTTTTATTTTTTTATTTATTTTTTTTTTTATAAAGAAACCTAGAAAGAAAAACTACCTAAGGTCCGTTCTTAGATTTAAAAGAGGATTCTCAAATTCTTGCAAAGTCCTAATCTTAGAGAGTTTAATATCTCTAAGGAAAGTTCCCAAACTCAAATCTATGAAACTGGCCCGACCAGGTAAGTCCCCAGATCAGTGGTGGGGTCACGATGCGTTGCAAAGGTCCCGCTTAAAAACCACTTTCTAGAACAAGAGACTTGTCTCCCTTATCTATTGGGACAAGACTTGCCTAGACATCGAACCAATTAAGAAAGGCAGTTTGTTCGGCTTCCCAAAGAAATAACTAACCTTCTTAAAAAAATTCCAGCAAGTTTTTAAGAGTCCTTTTAAATTTAAAAACAACTAATAAAACTGAGTTTCCAATGAAAGTTCTGAAATTTTCAGATTTTTGCAAGTTTGGTGGCCAAAAAGCCGAATTTGTGCGATCTACGACTTGCCTTTGTGAGGGAAAGTTCCAGAATTTTTTTGGAAACTTTAAAAACCTAAAAATAAGAAAAATAACTGAATTTAACAGACCCTAATTAATCCTAACCAGCAACAAAAAAAACGAAAATAAATGACCTAAACTAGTCCAAATTAGAACAAGTAAATTAGGCAATTTTCAGAAATTGGATGTGATTTTTGAAAAATCAGAAAAAATAATTTTTCAGATCTGAAATAGTTCCAATTTTATCAAAAATCAGAGATTAAAAATCCACTTTTTAATGCAATAGGGCTGGTCCAAACATTCCATGCATGCTACCCTTAGATCTAGAATGATTGCGGAATAGTAAAGGCACACCCACAAAGCAATTAAAAAGATAGGTTGGAAAAAATACCTTAAGCGAAGAAAAACTCCCCGGCAACGGCGCCAAAAACTTGATCGTAGCCCCAAGTGCAAGGCCGCGATTGTAGTAATAACCGGTGAAACCGGATCGATCCACGGAGAGTTTAGTTATCGCAAAACCTGTCCTAATAAAAAAAAACTAGTTCTAGCCTAAAAAAAACTATACAAATCAAACTTTCTAATTGAATTAAAAATTAATTACAAATCTGAAATATTAATTACAACCAAAGAAAATTAAAATCCTAATCTAGAAACCTAATCTAATCACTGCATCACCATAAGATTCATTAGCCCAACCAATTGCAATAATTGTTAAGGTGCATAAAATAAAGAATAAAATAAAATAAAATCAAATCAAATAAAATAAAATCAGAGAATAAAGAAATTAGATTTTAATTCTAAAACTTTGCAATAATTACTTTGCTTAATGCCATCAAGAAAAATCAAGACCACCGCACCAAGTGCGCACTGTCACTACGCACAAAAATTCAATGTTGACTCATTGGCGAAGACCAAGACCCCATAAACTTGATTTATTAATGAAAGACCCATTACAAGCAAATAACCATTACAAAATTCTTTTAATAAAAATAAAGTGCATCCAACCTTACCATAAACACAAGAAACACTAAACGGAGGAGAGGGACTCGCGGTCTTGAACGGCGATCCAACCGGCTCTCGTTTCGCGATCTGAAATCCAAGCAAGGGAAGATGATTCCAAGGATGATCCAATGGTGGAGTGACGATAGCAACGATGGCGGCGCGAAGGCGTAGAAATCCAAGTGGTAGTGTGCCTTAGGGAAGACCTTGGACGAAATATTGATGGAAGGAGAAGAGATGAAGAAGAATTAATGGAAAAAGGGAAAATTCTTGTTGCTGGTCGTCCAAGAAGGTTGGGGAGATGGTCATCCACGTCCAGCCCTCTCTTGGGTTTATTTATAGATTTATGATAGCTTGGGTTGCAAGGTTTTTGATTTGGGTAAGCATTAGTAGTGTGTGGTCCAAGTTGGATTAGGATTAGGAGAGTTTTTGAGAGATTTTCTAGGGGTTGGCTCACAATCCTAGTAAAATTAGGATTGTTCTTATCTCATGCAACTCCCTCTCTTGGGTCCCACTTGGGTTAAGGATCAATTCAAATCTGAATTTCAGATTTGATGTGCAATTCTTGAATGCATGTGGACCCCACTTGAGTGTAGAAGCCTTGACTCTCTTGCCTTGGACGTCCTCACCTTGGAGGGATCTTTCTTTTTTGCAATTTTGTTTTCTTCTTTGCTTGATTTGAATCTTAGCCATCCATCTTGACATGTAAGCAAGATTTGTTGGAGAGTAGATATGACACCTCATCATCTCATGGCCCGCAAATTTGGAACTTATCTTCAAGAGATTAAATCTGATTTTTTTCTTGCACATGAGAGCGGACCCTACCATGGCCGCCCCTACCTTAGATTCCATGCCAAAGGAAGGTGGGTCCATGGTGCATTTGATTCATCAATTCTCTTCCGTGGGCCCCGATTTCTAAAATTCCCTACAAAAATAGAAGCAAATATCAAAGAATAATCTAATCATATAGGTAAGGAATTATGCAAGATGCGGTCCCAATTCACACCAAATAAATGCATAAAATGTCACCATTTTATCAAGTTTTCTTCAATTAAATCAATGGTACAAAGAAAATTCATCATTTCATGTGTGAATAAAAAGTTATGGGAAATTTGTGACTTTCAATGTAAAAAATAGAGAAATTCATGATTTTATGTGAAAATGCAATTTTTGGATGAATTTTGACTCAAATTTAGACTTTGATGCTCAAAACATAAATTCATAATTTTTTTACTAAAATGGTCCATGATTTGATGATTAAGTCCTTAATTACTCTAAAATGATGAGGAAATTCTACATTTTTAAGGACTTATCACATGGGAATCCAAATAAAATCTGCCCCTTTTACAACCTAGTTGAACCTCAATTTACAAAGTCGGAAAATGAGAATTACTGGGCTATGCCCGTTCCATCAATAATTTAGTTACACATGCACAGGGGGCTAGTGGACCCTTCAACATTTTCTCTGCTTGCTTCCTTCAAATAGCAACAACAATTATTAGGTTGTTAATTGATAAGTTACGCCGTATTTGATTGTACTAACTATCAACATTGGGTCCACCATCCAAACAACCGGAATATCAGTTGGTCCTAACTCTTGAGTGCCAAAGTTACCAAAAAATTATCAAGCTGTCACAACCCAATGAACCCACGGCTTGCAACCGTACCATTAGATGAAGAGTACTAAGAAGATAAAAAGTAAAAACAAGGGATTGAACGAACTTAACACGGTCAATTATGAACGATTCAACTAGACCTTGGACTTGAGATTAACTTGTTTTCCAATACAAGGTGTACAAATACATGATGCACTTGAGTTTCTGCTCACATTCACTGTAGCTTAATTAGTGAAGGGAAGGAAGCCTGCCTCAAGCAACTCCGGATATTACATGGAACCTGCAAAACTTTTCAACAACTCGATCATGGGTACCACCCACGTAGAGAAAATTCAAACCACTCAAGATGAATTCCATTCCTACCAATCACACATCCTCAAATTTCAATTCAAAAGGATTGGTCCTACCTAGGGTTGTAAACAGGTATTCAATTATCCTCTGATTACCCGAAAATTCCGACCTGAGAAAATATAAAATCTATTTTAGGTTCCAATTCATAAACGAGTCCAAGTCCAAAACCTGATTTAGGTTCCGTGGACCCAGCATATGGGTCCATATAGATTTCAACCCGTGGACCCAGCATATGGGTCTTTGGTATTACAAAATGTACCTCAAAATAAACATTTTTTGACATTTTTATATATAATGCTGGAGGTAGTTAACTTCATGCAATATTATAAGTTAAATGATATACTTGTTTTAAAAAAAAATAAAAAAAAATTGAAGAAAAATTAGAACTAATTTTGAAACTAGATCCAGTCCTCTAGACAGATTTGGTTCCGAAATCGGATCCGAGTTTTTCTATCATAATCGAGTTTGAAAGTGGCAAAACAACTTCCAAGCCAAAACTAAATCCGCTTAAAAAACAAGGCATTCCTATTCTCCTATTGATATACGACAGTAGGCGGGTTCCATTTGGTTGACAAGTGAGAAGGAAGGCATCATCATCGTCAGATCGCCATCTTAACCCACCAAACGCCCTCTCTCTCTCTCTCTCACATTAAACGATCGCGAGGGGTTTTTCATCGCGCGCTAATCGGCAGAGATTTCAACCCTCCGATCCTCCAACGCTTCTCTCCACTGCCCCAAATCTCATCATCCATCCATCCATCCATCCATCGATCATTTCATCTGTTTCTTGCTTTTGCTTTTGCTCTTGCTCTGCGTGTGATTGCAGAGCTACAGTTTCAAATCTCCACAGCATCCACCGTGGTAAATCTTTCTTTCTTTTCTCATTTGATGATGATCTCTTCTTTATCGGCTATTTTGACTTTGAAATGAAATCTCGATCTACTTCAATTATCAAGGAAGGAGTTCTTTTTTCTCTTTCATCGAATCCTTGTTCAAGCTCGATTGCGATTTTCTTTTCAAAATTTGAAGTTTTCGATGATTTCTTCATTTTTTTTTTGCGATTTTGCAGTTGTTTGTGGATGGCATTGAGAATCAATCTGTATTGATGATAGAGAAAACCCTAGGTTTGAGCTGGATCTCGATTTTCCTTTGACTGATCTTCTGCATTTTCGATTTATCACTCGATCCGCTTTACGGTTGCAGTTGTTTTGGCATTTGCTTTCGTAATCTCTCGATTTTTTCGCTTTCTGGATAAGATTTCGTTGCAATGGACGTTGATTTTTACTGTGATGAGGGTGGAATGAAGATCATTTGTTGAGGTAATGGAGTTTCATGTCGATGAACGGTTGGTTTTCACGTCGGAGTTGGTTAGAATGTACGGATTTTGATTGAAACCAAAATTTACTAATATTCAATCTCTCAGATCAATGGGGTTTTTGTTTTTAAAGTGTTTGATCTTGTGAATGATCTCTGTTTCGGAATTATGTCCTTTCTTTTTTTTTTTCAGTGGGTTGTGAAGAATTTGGAATTCTGGATGCATAGTAGTAGCTAGTTCAGAAAACATATAAAAATGGCTGAAGAGCCTCATGAAACTGGAGAGGTCTCTGATAAGGATTCAGAGAGGAGAAGCGCTTCATTGCCTTTGGAGCATGTGACCAGTGATGGTGCTGAGTTGGGAAAAGAGAAAGTAGCAGAAGTGAGTTCCACGAACTCGATCATGGCTACTGAAAACTGGGTCGGGTCGCCTAGGGATGAGGAAGACCGATTCGAGCAGGTGTCACTGAAAGATCAAGAGGGAAGTGTTCTGGAACCTGAAGGCAATTTGGAATCACCAACAGTATCGACATCAGACAATGTGAGCCCGGCAGCTGAATTGGCTGTAGGGAAAACGGTGGCTGAATTGGATGGGGCTATTGCTGCTGATATGCATGAAAGCCCTCATGCGAGCATGGGATTGGAAAACCTGTCTGATCGGGACATGAAGCCGTCGTTATCTTTGGGTAGTCCTGATTCTTCAATGGGTTTTACTGGAGACTCTGTGATCTCTTCTCCCTTTGCATCTCCCCAAAAACCGAAGACGAAGCCTAGCATGCCTAATGTTTCTCCTGAGCTTTTGCACTCGGTTGACTCTGCTATCACGGGTGAGCCCTCAGGTTTAGAAAATCTGAGAGGTGTCGTCTCGTGTAACAATAAGCCTGCACAGGATAAAGAAGTAGTGGACATTGCCTTTATGGTGGTTGATGCGCTTCTTGTTAAAATGGGTGGAGTTGAATGCTTTGATGATAGGGAAGGTAGCAACCCTCCTAATGTCATGCTAAATTCTAGAGCGGCAGTTGTTGCTGCTGAGCTGATACCTTGGTTTCCTTGGGAAGGAGGTTCTGAGGGCCAAATGTCTCCTAGGACAAAGATGGTGAAAGGTTTGCTTGCAGTATTGAGGGCCTGCACAAGAAACAGGTCCATGTGCACAGTGGCGGATTTATTAGGAGTTCTTTTGTGGTCTGCAGAGAAGATTTTTGCACAAGAAGTTGATTCAACGAATCAGATTCTTTGGGACCATACCCCTTTGTGTCACTGTATACAGGTTCTAGCCACGCATTCCCTTAATGTAGTTGATTTGGATAGATGGCTTCAGGTGATCACTAGATCACTTCCCACAGTCTGGTCTACTGATCTGATGCTTGCGCTGGAGAAGGCCATGGGAGGAATGGAAACAAGAGGTCCAGCATGCACTTTTGAGTTTGATGGTGAAAGCTCTGGCTTGCTTGGCCCAGGAGAGAGTCGTTGGCCATTCTCAAATGGGTATGCATTTGCGACATGGATCTACATTGAATCATTTGCGGACACTCTAAATACCGCGACGGCTGCTGCAGCCATTGCTGCTGCTGCTGCAGCTAAGTCTGGGAAATCCTCAGCAATGTCTGCAGCAGCTGCTGCTAGTGCACTTGCGGGCGAAGGCACAGCTCACATGCCGAGGCTGTTCAGTTTCTTATCTGCTGATAATCAGGGATTTGAAGCCTACTTTCATGCACAGTTTTTGGTGGTTGAGAGTGGTAGTGGAAAGGGAAAGAAAGCTTCTTTGCATTTCACTCATGCATTCAAACCACAATGCTGGTATTTTGTTGGCCTGGAACATACCTGTAAGCAGGGTCTACTTGGCAAAGCAGAAAGTGAGCTAAGATTATATGTTGATGGTACTCTATATGAAAGCCGCCCATTTGAATTCCCTCGGATCTCCAAGCCTCTTGCATTTTGCTGTATTGGGACAAACCCTCCTCCCACCATGGCTGGCTTGCAACGTCGTAGGAGGCAGTGCCCACTATTTGCTGAGATGGGGCCCATTTATATCTTTAAGGAACCATTAGGTCCCGATAGGATGGCACGTTTGGCTGCTAGGGGAGGAGATGTGCTGCCTTCTTTTGGGAATGGTGCGGGTTTACCATGGCTAGCAACAAACGACCATATGCGGAATTTGGCAGTAGAAAGTTTTCTGTTAGATGCAGATATTGGAGGAAGCCTGCACCTTCTCTATCATCCTAATTTGCTCAATGGGCGATTCTGCCCTGATGCTTCCCCTTCTGGTCAAGCAGGTTGGTCAGGCTACACATTTTTCCTATGATTTATTAGACATACAATTTGTATGCTCCCTCTTCTCACAACTCACTGTCATATAATTACTTTGCTTCATATATTACTCTATTGGAATTGCTGTGCTTTATTCTCTTCAGTGCTTTTTCATTTTTCGCATTTTAGCATGGCCATCTTACTGTTACTGGTCAAGGGGGGAAAAGGCCATGTGGGATTTTAACTTTTAGGCTTTTGTTTGAGTTAATACTACCTAGTGCTTGCATTGGTCTTATTTTAGCAATGCTCTGTAGGCTGGTAACTTCTGGTGCTCGAGTTCAACAAACACACACATACGCGTGTGCACATGTGCATTGACTCTGCATTGACTCTAACTGGCCCTTGCCAGGCAAGGACATTGTCCAGGGTCAGAGGCACCTATCCATAAGAAACGTGATTTTTTTTTTTTTACCTATTTATTCTTTATGTGGAGGCAGTGTTAGACATACCTTGTGAGCAAACAGTTGATTGAAATGATTTGCTTTAAATCATTTTCAAGAAGTAGAACCATCAGAGAGCACACGCACACGGCCAGTATGCCCTTCACATTTTAATGTAAAGAGTGGCCATATACAGGAGAAATAGCATGATAATCCTCTTCTACAAGATCACATGATGTATCCAGAACCGTGCTAACTATGAAGCTACAGGCTATCTTTATATAACCTTTGGGAAAGTTAGAGAGAAGGAAAATATTTATTGATTGTTTTTATTAATTTATAGAAGGCACAAGATAGGGTACCAAGGCAATTAGTCTGTGGGACATTGCAGGGTAAAAAAATCTTAATGTTCATAGAGAAATAATCAAGTCATGAATGAAGGAGTAGCTGAGAACCTGAGAACCATGTGCCGTGAGGGTGAAGTTTGAGTCCCGGTAAGAGTTGGATTGCACCCCATATCCGCATTGCACCCTTATTTATTTCGTTGATTATGGATATCTTTATGACAGATCTCCAAGATATCATTCTGCTGTTCGTGTTGTTAGCAAATAATGTGTACTAATTAATAAGATGAGGAAGCAAGTAGATGTTGAGTTGAAACTTTGGAGAAAGTCTTTTCAGAATGGGTTGGATTAGGAGATCAAAAGCAATATTTATTTGTAGGTGATAATGGATTAAAATATTAAATAAAGAAAAGGATAAAATACAGAACCTCAAGATTAGCCACTAGCAGAAATAAAAAATGGTCTTGCATCACCATACTACACGCTTTTCCACTTAGCGAAAAAAGAAACTCTTACGTGCTCTTTAGTAGACATAGACTACATGATAACCATTGATTGGGTCATTACAACAATGGCATGTGTAGATAATTCTTGTTTTCTAATGTTCTTATGTTTCTCTCAAGCCAAATAGACCAGAAAACAGCAACTGCAGTGCAATGCCATGATAGAGACTGCCTTCATGAAGGACAACGAAAGTGCCAATTTGTTATTAGGGCTTTGATTGAATTAAGCATAACCCACTGAACACCAAAAATATGGAAAAAATGGTTCCACTCAGCTCTCCAAACAAACAGGATAAACAACAAATGAGGGATGGTCTCCGCATCTCACAAGCATAGGTTACTACTAATAACCAGCCACAATTTTCTGTTATGATGACAGATTGTAATCATTTAAAATCTTATCCAAATGGCTGTCCAACAAAAAACAAGGATTCTCAAGGGGGCCTTGACTGACCATAAGTAAGAATAGATATGAGAAGAGCCCTTTGAAGCTGCTAGTGTTTTATGCAGTCCTGATTTACAAATCAGACTGTCGTATTCCCAAAACCTACAAATTCTGAAAATCCAGAAAAATTAAAATAAATTGAAAGAAGTGAGGAACCCACACTGCAGTTTATAACTAACCTGAAGCTTGATTAGAAGCAAATCTTCTCAATTCAGCGTAGACCTTAATAGACCCAAAGGAGAGGAAAATAGAGAATCTATTGTATACTTGCTGAAAAACTGAAAGACTGAATAGTGAATATCAATTACATAGCAGTCGTGCAATGCATGCTATTTTTATCTGCTGGGAACTATAAGAATCCTACCAAAACAACCCTAGAATACTTGATTCAAGTTCTCTGGGTCAAACCAGCCAGCTCTGTTGTCCAAACGTAGGGCCCGGAGGAAAGGATTTTGCGAAAGAACGTTTAAAGCCAAATGAATGCTTGTTTCCTTAAAAATTTGATTTATTTCTTTTTTTAGTTGCGATTAGAGTTTTAGTTAGAAATATGCATTAGATATAGTTTCCTCTTGTTGAAAACTTTCAGTTTTAGGGTTCTTTGTTTTATTTTTATATTGATGTAAAGCTAGTGGAAAAATAGAGTTGAAGATTAATAAAATTGCTCCCCTTTGATGTTTGATTTACTCTTTTTATGAGAATCTCTTAGAGACCTAATTTCGTGCGTTGGCACTTGTATTCCTAATTCATGCTTTGGCTTTTCTTTCCCGATCTATCCAAAAGCCTTTTTCCAAAGTGCTTGCATCAATACTTCTAATCATATTCTACTAATCTCCTAACATTCAAGACTCCTAACATGGAAATAAATTTAACTAAAAGAAAAGAAAAATTAAAACTAAAAACCCATGCATTGGAACCTATGATCGATCATTGGTAGGCATTTTATTGTACCATTTGTACAAGCTTTAGTTTGGACCTTTTAAATGCTTCCAGTTAATCTTATGGATCTAAAGTCTTTAATGATAATATATTTCTTGAGAACTGACACAATAAATGAAGTACACAGATTTTGACAACCTTCCTCTACAATTGGGAAATCATCATGACATAGGGTTTGATTCCCGCTTAACCTTTGTAGAGTGTGCTTCTCCTCCCCAAAGAAAGGAACTTCAAGAACTTAAGCTTTCTCTGAACCAATATAGTCAAGTATCAACCCATCCTGAACAGGAAGACAACAATCTTCCCCAGGGTACAAAGTTTTTAAGTCAACTATGTCATATTCAGCATCTTCTTTTTATTACCATAAAATACCATTAGCCTACTGTTGGCTCTTCTCCTTGCAGGAGCAATGCCATGAAAAAACTGTGTTTTTATTATGGTTCAAAATAGCAGCCACTACGTATTGTATTGGCCGTAGCGGTTGAGGACGCTATGCTATTTTGAAATTAGCGGTGCTATTCTAAAACCTAGTAAAGTCAAATAGTCTTAATTTAAAATACTATTTTTCCTATTTGTTCTCATCAATGACCTTTCTTAAAGTTGTCTCTACCCTTATATGGTTCCAAATCACTAAAAAACACAAGATTCATTGCTACTCGATATTTGAATTCTTTTGATCACTTAAAAAATTCACACCGCTACGCTGTTACGTATCGCCCGTTATGTAACATTTTGGCCACTAGCCGCTACGCCCGCCGCAACCGCTATTTTGATCCTTGGTTTTTATTGGTTTCTTTGATGCAATAGTTTCTAGAGGTCTGCCTTTACTTTATTTCTTCTTGACCACATTTCTGCATATTATCTTCTTTCAGCTTACCTCTATGAAGCATTCCTTCCTTATTTTAAGAATCATTTTCCTTCTTAATATCCAACACCTGGATTTGATTCAAGAAAGATATAGGTGGAGCGTTGCCAAATGTACTGTTAGGGATTGTTTCGATGTGGAGAAAACATGTGGAGAAAACTGTCCATGACACAAATTTTAACTGTTTGAAGGTCCTCCTTGTCACAACCACGAGGGGTGTGTGTGTGTGTGTAACACCCACAACAGAAGTGATGTTCTTATAAGATTTAATTGGCAAATTGTTGCATGTTATTGGCTGAATAGAATCTGCACACTTAATCTATAACCTATGATGCCCAGATTTAATTGGCAAATTGTTGCATTTTATTGGCTAAATAGAAGCTGCACACTTAATCTATAACCTATGGTGCCCAGATATGGCAGGGACATGGCAAGGACATGGATTTTACACATTAAGTGAAGTATCAGATATGATACGACACGATACATTGCCCAGTTTGAAGTATCCTTGCATCATAGTCTATAACTCATCAATTCTTAGCATGGTCTTGAGATGTATGTTGTTTTGATATTTTGTAATGTTTCAGGAACTCACCGAAGGCCTGCTGAGGTTCTTGGGCAGGTTCATTTAGCTTCCCGAATACGGCCAGCAGAATCTTTGTGGGCTTTGGCTTATGGCGGTCCAATGTCTTTACTTCCACTGGCAGTAAGTGATGTGCAAAATGATAGCTTGGAACCACAACCTGGGGATTTCCCTTTGTCTCTCGCTACGGCTTCTCTGTCTGCTTCGATATTCCGAATTATTTCCATCGCTATTCAACATCCTGGAAATAATGAGGAATTGTGTCGTGCTCGAGGGCCCGAGGTTTTGTCCATTATCCTACGTTATCTGTTGCGAGCTCTGTCTACATTGGATCTTGGACAGCAAAATGGAGTAAGAAATGAGGAAGTGGTTGCTTCCATTGTGTCTTTGTGTCAATCACAGAGAAACAACCATCTGCTAAAAGTGCAGCTTTTTCGCACACTGCTATTAGATTTGAAGATATGGAGTTTATGCAACTATGGACTACAGAAGAAGCTTCTGTCTTCACTTGCAGACATGGTTTTCACAGAGTCGGCAGCAATGAGGGGCGCAAATGCTGTGCAGATGCTTCTTGATGGCTGCAGGAGATGCTATTGGGTTGTCCGTGAGATGAACTCTGTTGATACATTTTCACTGAATGAGGCGTCACGACCAGTGGGTGAAGTTAATGCTCTGGTTGATGAGCTCTTGGTTGTTATTGAGCTTCTCGTGGGAGCAGCGTCTCCTTCATTAGCTGTTGAAGATGTCCGTTGTTTGATTGGTTTCATGGTTGACTGTCCACAACCTAATCAGGTATATATCATTTAATGCTTAGTAGCGCAGTTGTCAAAATCTCCTATCGTATCAAATTGTATCTCAAATGATTCATATCAGTGGTATAAATCCTTGTGCATGACTTGTACGAGTCATGATTCAATTAGATTCGTGGAGTTTTATGATTCAAGCAAGAAAAATAGATGAAAGCTAATGCTGAAAATATGGATCTTTGGAAAATTTATATTTTTTAAGCTTAAATTTCTAAAGTTTTCCTGCACTATAGAGAAATCCTTCAATTTCAACTTTTAGAGGTTGAATAATGTAACCTTGTAAAAAATGCTCCATTTCTTTGTGCCTGTCAGTTGGATCTCCATCTTTTGAATTTTAAGTTTAATTTTTGATATCATAACTGTTAACTTTATTGCAAAACCCATGACCAAATGATTCACAATTCTAGAGGGCCAAAAATAGCAAAATATAAAATGGCATTATCTGAAGTTTACACTGCCACACGACTGACTTGTCAGAGACCATTACTTTAGCAAACTGTTTTGCAGAGACCGCTCATGTTATAACCTTAAACTTGAGCCTCAATAGCATCGACTTTTGCAGACACAGATTTATTGTTAAGATCCCAATTTTTGTCTCTAACCAAATCAACCACATGAAACCACATGACAACCACTAGAGAGCAATCCCATCAGATAGAATGATGGAGAAACACAAAATCAATCCTCCAAATTTCCAGAAAAAAGTAAAATTGGTTGGCAGTTACAGCCACAGGCAAGATACCTACAATGTACCATTTGAGGCGATGTATATCATCATATCAATCTTTTGTATATGGTTTCCGTGCAAAAAAGGAATAAATCAGTGGATCATTTACTCGTACTCTGTGAGTGCTCAAGGAAATTGTGGTGTTTCTTCCTCTCTTTATTTGGGGTCAAATGCTTTGAAATCATTGCATATTGCTTTTAGATGTTGGGGAAGTGGTCCTTCCAAAGAGGAAAGATGAAACTAGTACATGAGACCATTTTTAGAAGTTCATTGGCAGAGGGAAATGAGAAGGCTTTCATAGGCAAAGAGTGGAAGATAGATTAGCTGTAGATTTTATCATGCTAACAGTTGCATTGTGGGTGACAAGAGCCCATAACACAGTTGAAAGGTGCTGATTGTTGCAACCACAAAGTTGCAGGTCCATGTAATGTAATGTTACCAGCCCATTGCATCTTCCCTTCGACCGCCGTCACCACACAAAAATGGACAAAAAAAAAAGAAAAAAAAGAAGAGGCAATGAAACTGTTGGATTATGCATCATTTTGAAGTTTTAAAGGTTAAATCTTCCTAGCTAATTGGGATGCTTTTGCAATTGGTGGTGGATTAAAGGTGTGAACCTGTTGGCAGTGACCTAAGAAGGCATCTTAAATTCAACATGGATGGTGCTTCTAGAGGAAAGGCTGGTCCAAAGATGTAGGCGAGGTGTTGGTTATTGAAGAAGGTCATTAAGGTTGCATTTTCTGGTTTTGTTTGAGTGAAAATCTAATGAATTATTGATAGTGAAAACTGAAAAGTGATTCCTCTAATGCCATTAGTTAGTTACAAATGAAAACTCAATTCTCATGAAGAAGGAGCTTCATTTTGAATAAGATTAAAGAATGTTGCAAGGTTTGAATTTAAGATAGTTTGAATTCTCTATTGCGTGCTTGTATGACCATTTAATACATCATTCTGTCATCATCATCACCAACGATCGCTTTATGCCCTTCTCTCATCATTTCATTCATATAGGAATATGCTAATCTTTAACACAAAGAACTGTTGATTTTTTTCCTAATCATACTACTTTGGAAAGCTTTTCTGACCATTGTGTCAGAGTTTCTGATTAATGTCTCATTCCAGGTTGCTAGGGTGTTGCATCTGATGTATAGATTAGTGGTACAGCCAAATACATTCAGAGCTCACACATTTGCAGATTCATTTATATCCTGTGGGGGGGTAGAGACACTTCTTGTTCTACTGCAGAGGGAAGCAAAAGCTGGTAATCACCCTATTGCCGAAAGTTCTGGTGGAAAGGTTGCTGAAATTGAGAGTTTGGTGGATGAAACTAATAAATCTAAAGAAAAAAGCCACGATGATCATGTTGAATCTCTTGGGGAGAAAGAATATGTTTCTCATGAAGAGGGTTCTCAGTTGCAGTCTTCTAGTACTGGTGGCAGCTCCATTATTGTTTCCGCAGGCACTGATATTGGAAGAACACCATCATCCTCTGAGAACCAATTAATAAGAAATTTGGGCGGTATCAGTTTCTCAATAACCGCTGACAGTGCTAGAAGTAATGTCTACAATGTCGACAATGGCGATGGGATTGTTGTTGGGATAATCCATCTCTTGGGGGCACTGGTGACATCAGGACATCTGAAATTCAGTTCAAATGTCGCTTCTCCACATCTGCCAAGTAATTTGCTCAGTAATGGGCTGCCTGATGAAGGGAGTGCCATGTTTTCTGACAAAATTTCATTGGTACTCTTTGCTCTACAGAAAGCTTTTCAAGCAGCACCGCAGAGGCTTATGACTGACAATGTATACATGGCTTTGTTGGGGGCAGCGGTATGGATAGCATATTTATTCTCTTTTGTTTCACTTTAACTTTGTATGTGTGCATGCATGTGTTGTTCTTGTTGTTTACTACTACCACTGCTACTACTGCTATAACTACTACTCAAAAACCACAGTTTTGTAAAAATCATGTTTTGCAAAAAATGAAAAATAATACTAAAGAAATTAAAATAAAGAAAAATAATAGCTATTTGTAATCCATCCATCACAACATCAATACTTTTACAGATATGACTATGATATAATCATATGGGATTATGGGGAACATCATTGGCGTATGTCTATATCATATATGGTATATGTGCACGGTTGAATATGCTTAATATCAACCTTACGAGAAAAAATGACTTAGTTGCAATTATTTAAAGCAAATATAAAATCTAAGTAATTAACGTTACTTGGTTAGGATGTAGTGGCGTAGTGCTGAAGAAGTGCAGCCTATATGAGATTTGGCTTAGGATATATCAGATTGGAGAAACAGAATTCATGTAGCTGGCCTCAACATAGTTGGGACAAGGATTTGATGATGATGATGAGGATGTGGCTTTTGAAATTAAAGAAGCAGTTCAAGATAAAAAATGAAAAACCTTAAAGAAAAAGGAATGCAGAGTGAAACCCATTTTTACAGTTGAACATTGAAGTTCCCCTCCTATTTTCTGTTTGCAGCCACCAATATAGCCATTGTAGCTGGCATTCAAAACCATCCGTGTGAATGTTGAATGTGGACGTTGGCCAGTTCTTTAATTAGTCATCTACTTGATATGTAGCCTGATCTGATTTTCTGGCCAGTATACATAAATTTGGGCCTTATCTGGTGATCAGTTTGGATCTGGCAAACACGTGCGACATTGGCACATGATTATGAGTAGTTGTGTGTTGATACAAGAATAGTGTCTTTGTTTTAATGTAATTGTCATTTATGTAACTTGTGGAGATTTTAATGCTAGTTCAGGAACTTGTGTTCCAGAGTTTTGGCTAAGCTTTTACAATTTTAAACTCAATCAGGTTTTGTTCTTCTGAACTACTGGAGAACAATTGTAATCTATTTCAAGAAACTGAAGATTAGGTATGTTCGGAACTCATATGAGGCAGTTATACAAATTTATCAAGACAATAGTCGTAGTTTTAAGATGATATTTTCTGGTTAGGTTGAAAGCTGCTCAGAATTGCAACCAGGAGGTTGTGCGTTTGAGTCATGAATCATTCTACCAAAAAAAAAAAAAAGCATACAAGTTTTTGAAATAGTTTCAGCAACTGTTGGGGATTTCACGGGAGTTATTGAGGAAATATTTGTGAAGGCAATACACTACTGTTTCTTTTCTGTTGCTGTTTCATCCTCTTTCTTAGATTGTTAGCTTTTTCCTTGCCCATCCATTGATGTGCCTTTGCTAATTGGGTTGAAGTTTCTTTTATGTCATCTCTTTTGTTGAAAAAGAGTAAATGCTTTAAAGTAAGGATGGCCACGGGTCTTGTTAAATGGATGAGTGCCTCCACCCTTTCAAATCAAGGGAACTCTTGGTTGTTGGTTTGTTGGGTTTCAGGCGATTCTGAGTTCTTATTTCACTCAAGTTGAGTTTGGGGCGGGTTCGGGTTTTGACTACCCCAAATTGCAGTGCCTCTTTTATGACTAATTTATGTATTCATCATCATCATCAAAGTCTTGTCCAAACTATGTTGGGGTTGGCTACATGAATTCTATTTCTCCTTTCTGACCCAAATCCTCAAATAAGTTGCACTTCTTCATATCTATTTTTACTATCCCCATCCACGTCCTTTTCGACCTTCTCTTTCCCCTTGGTGGGCCATCAACCTGAATAGCCAAACTTTTCCTTACTGACGCCTTTGCTGGCCTGAGTTGGATATGCTCAAACCATCTCAAATAGGTTTCTCTAATTTTATAACCTATAGATACTACTCCTAGATGCTATTGAAAGTTCAAAAAAAAAAAAAGAAGAAGAAAGTGCTCATTTCTAATTTTATCTTTCCTAGTTTTACCACACATCCACCTCAACATTCTTATCTCTGCTACATCCATTTTGTATATGTTGCTTCTTGATTGACCAACATTCTGCTCGATTGGTCATAGCTGGTCTAATCATTGTCTTGTAAAAGTCTCCCTTCAATCTTATTGCATTCGTTGGTCACAAAGCAATCTCAAAGCAAGTCTCCACTTCAACCATCCCGCCTTTATTCTATGTTCAACATCTTCTTCAATCTCCCCATCCTTACTAATTATTGAGCCATGGTAATGGAAATAATTTGTTTGTGGTATCTCTTGGGCTTCAATTCTCATAGTAGTTTCAGCTATTTGTATATGCTCACTGAAGTTGCCATACATAGATTTTTTCTTTGTATGACTTATTTTAAAGCCTATGTAGCACATGTGGTAGTGGACATTTGCTATAATTAAAAAGAATTGTTTGATTTTTGTAAAATAAAAATAACTATTTTAAAACTCGACTTTCTTTGTCCGTGTCAGAGGCAGGTTTGTTATCACAATTCGCAAACCCTAAATCCATCATGGTTTGAGTTATAATGGGCTGAGGTGGGTGAGTCGGGGTTGGGGTTTGACCATGCAATGGTTTTAAACATTGTACTGAGTAAGTCACTCCTCGTGTCTCTCTAACCAGGTTCTATTGAGAGACTAGGAAAATGCCAAAATTAAATTTTTTCCTCTATTTTCTTGTTGTGACTGAGGCTTTTGGGGTCCTGTTGTATTGGTTTTGGAATATCAAATACACATTTTCTTGAAGATCCGAGCATTAAAAAACTTAGAGGTAATGTTCATCCGATTGAATGAAAATCAAATCAAACAGCCTATCTAACAGCCAACATTCTTCTCCGTAAGTCATGGCTGGTCTAAATGCGGTCTTGTAAAATTTTTTCTTTATTTTTGCTGGTATGTGCTGTCACAAAGCACTCCATAAGCAAGTCTTACATCTTATGTTCGACATCCTTCTCAGTCTCTCATCCTTGCCAACTATGGAGAGAAGGTATCAAAAGGACTCACTTTGTAGTATCTCCTGAGCTTCGTTTCTCATAGGAGTTACATCTCCCGCTGAAGTTACAATTCTTATATTCCATCTTTGTATGACTTATTCTTAAGCCCTTGAATTTTAAAGCCCACATCATCTCTCAAATTCTACATTTACGACATTTCTCGATTTGTCCATCAACACTCTTATCATCTGCAAACAACATACATTAAGGTATACCTAGGGGTGTAAACTGGGGCACAGGCCGCTTTGAGGCCGGCCTAGTCGTGCCTGCATTGTGCCGTGCCGAGGTTGGCTGGGGTTGCGGCCCAAGATAGCCCACAACATGGCTTTGGTTGTGCGGCCAAGGATGAAAATAATGGTAGTGCTGGGCGTAGCGGCCCGTCGCTGAAACGCTACGTAGTGGGTACTACATAGCGGTAGCGCTACGTAGCTGTGCGATTTGAGAAAATCATAAAAAAAAAGTCCATATTTCAGAAAATCCAGAATATATGAAAATGATGGAATATGTGTTTTTCCTGCAAAAGTAACTAAGATAAGGGAGTGTAGCGGTCTCCTTATTTTATGAGGTCCTATATCGCTGTATGAATTGAAAATAATAGTAATGATCCTTTTTTTTTCACATGTATTCTTGTTGTTTAGTTATGCTAACTTAGAAACTAATGAAAGGCTTATTTAAAAAAAATAAAATAAAAAACTGTCATGAAGAAATACCATTAAAATAACAATTACTGAACTTGAAGTCAAGGCTCAAGACTTGAGACTTAAGAGTTAGGACTTAGGAGTTCAATACCTTCAATTCTGCGAGATTTTGTGTTTTGGTATTCTTTTAAGCATAGAAGGTTGGAAGAGTAGCATAAAAATGTTGTTCGGAGAGAAAAAGGAAAGAAATAAGACTTATTGTATATTTAAGATTTCTTTGGAAAGTTGCTGTCAATCACACTTCGTAGCAGCTCGTAGCGGTCACTATGGAAGAGAGTGGCGCTCAAGCATCAAAATAGCGGTTGTGGCGGGCATAGTGGTTAGTGGTCAAAACACTATGTAGCGGGCTATACGTAGCGGTGTGAATTTTTTAAATTGGTCAAAAAAATTTGAATCTTGTATAGTAATAAATGTTGTGTTTTTTTAGTGATTTGAGACCATATAGGGTAGAGAAAACTTCAAGAAAGGCTATTGAAGAGAAGAAATAGGAAAAACCGTGTTTAAAACTAAAATTACTTGGCTCTATTAGATTTTAAACCGTAGTGCCGCTATTTTAAAAATAGCGTAGTGGCCTTGACCGCTACAGCCGATATATTTTGAACCATGGTGGCGTTAAATTCAATTGCCGCTACGCCCAAACGTAGTGGCAGCTATTTTGATCCATGATCCTCGCCTTTGTCAAATTTTGGCCTGTTCAGTTTAAATTTGAATTTGGAGCTGAATCAGGATTTCTCCTGTAAAGTACCAAAATCTTTCAAGCTGGTTGTTCGTTTTGGACCACTGACCATAATAAGGGAATCACTGAAATTGACAATTAGGTTTAAAATCCTACCTGTACCACAACAGACCTGCTGTCATGCTACTTGAAGGTTCTGCTTTGTTACGTTGCCGTAATATATATTTCTATTGTTTTGAGCTTAGTCTCTCTTTAGCTAATATAGATTGATTTTGTATCTGTTTATCTTGGCATTTCTTGGGTTGATCTGTTCCTTTCTTCTTCATCACTTGAAACTTATGTCACATTTTTTCCTTCCAGATAAATGCTCCTTCAACAGATGATGGACTTAACTTTTATGATTCTGGCCACCGCTTCGAACATGCTCAACTCTTGTTGGTTCTTCTCCGTTCGCTTCCACATGCATCCCGAGCATTTCAGGCTCGGGCCATTCAGGTATTTTCTTAATGTTCTTTAATTGCATTATTGGTTGTGTTCTTTGAGAGTGCATTTGCATACTGTGTTGATGATTATCCATGAGGTACTCGTATTGGTTTTTCAGTACTTGTATGAACATGGGAATACGATATGACACTTATGTTAATATCTTCTGTTCGTAACGTTAAGCCTTTCACACGTCTGTAATTCGAACAAAAGACCTTATGGGATTTCACATGTCATAACGTTAAGGCTTTCACATGTGTGTAATTCTAACAAAAGACCTTATGGGATTTCACTCATTGGAGACTTATCTGGTTCTCCAACAGTGTATTCGTGTGGTTGAACTAGAAATACCATAGCATCCATTGATGATGAGTGCTTATTGAGGTTTGCATTTTCTCGGAGCATAGTTGCGTTAGTACAGTATTTAACTCTGAAATTAGTGCACATATTTTCTTGGAGCATAGTTGGGTTATTTACCTCTGAAATTAGTGAAATATCCTTTCTTTTCCTCTCACTTGTACTTTAACCATGACAATGTTGAAAAGTCGCTGCACTTCAATGGCATGATGTTGAAAACTGCTTGGTTTTGAGTTCAAGGGCAATGAATGTGCTCTTCATGCAACAGTAGTCCAATGTTGATTTCAGGTTTTGCGTATGTTCTCGTTTATAATTGTACAATCTTCATATTTTAGGTAGAGTTTATATATACTTTGATTAATTCTTTCTAAGAAAAGCTTGAATTATATAAGACAACATGTACAGACGTAAACATAGATACATAGTTATAAAACACCCAGAAAGCTTATCATTTGAGTTGACAAGAAAGATTAATGATAGTTCAGTCCTCTGATTTGTTTCACTAGACCTTATCATCATGTATTTCTCTTAATCATCTATTTGTCTCACTTATTTATAAAGAATTTTTGGGTTCATTTTTGTCTTCTACTTGAAGGTTTTGGTGGTCAAACTAACAATATATGCACAGTCTATCTACATGCAGTGCAGTTTTAATTGAGCATGTTGTATCTTCTTTCTTTTTTCCCCCCTTTTCTCTTTCATATATACAGAAGGATCTTGTTGGCATCTCATTTAGTTTTAGTTTCTTAACCAATTTTTTCTATATGATTTCAGGATCTTCTGTTTTTGGCTTGCAGTCATCCAGAAAATAGAAGCAGTCTGACATCCATGGAAGAATGGCCGGAGTGGATTTTGGAGGTTCTTATTTCTAATTACGAGGTAAATGTTTTGATTTGAACATTAATCCCTTTTGTTTTCCCTTAGTGTTTTTTTTTTTTTTTGGAACTATTTACCGACTAAAAACCCATTACAAAGATTATCACAAGCTCCCAATTAACACCACCACAAATCAAAAGCCTGGCGATCATCAAACTCATCCAATGCCAGAACGCAATAGATAGCTTGAGACCACTTTAGGTTCAATTCAACAGCCAGGGGAGAAGCAGACTCATTGAAAAAACAACGCAAATTGTCTTCCCGCCAAATACTCCAGAAAACTGCCGCAAAACAGCAATCCCACAAAAGAGCCCCTGCCAAGTCTGAATGCCAAATGCCCACATTTTTGCCTAGGCAACTAACCTTCTAGGGAATACCCAAGAAACTCCAAAAAATCTGCAGAAAATAAGCCCAAAAAATTCTGGCAAAGGGACAATGAGGCAGTAATTGATTAACATCCTCACCAATACCCAAGAAACTCCAAAAAATATTCAGAAAATAAGCTCAAAAAAGTCTGGCAAAGGGACAATGAAGCAGTAATTGATTAACATCCTCACCATCCTGCAAACATAACGGGCAGGCATTAATAATAACTCATTTCCGCCATCACAACTGATGCATTGTTAATATCTTCTCCAAAATAACTGCCCACAAAGAATCAAGGACACGACAGGGAGCCTTTATACTGCACAAGTAAACCCTGTATAGGGACCACTCAAAGGGCCCTATTGGCTGTAAAAATACTTAACAGTATAATCTGATGGAACCTCTGGAAGTGAAACAGAACCTGAAGATTCAGGTGATGAGGAAAATGAAGATGATCTCCTGGAAGCCTACGAGGCTATGATTCTCTCTTTAAGGAAAGTTGTATAATATTTACAAAGCTCAAGTCTGGATTTTAGATCTTGGCATCAAACGCGATCTTCAAAGTAATATTTATACTTAGTGTTTGATTTTATTCTTTGCATTCTCTCGGCCACAAGTCTAAACAAATCTCACTAACTGTCTTAGCCTTTTAGGGCCTGTTTCTTGGTATATTCTAAGGGTCAATTTTACCTATTGTTTTGCACATATTGAGTATATGACTTGATGGAGCAAGGCCTTCCAAGATCTGAGCTTTTGAACTTGATCTAACTGTTGTGGCTTTCCAGATGCAATGTTTTGAACTCGTCATGGAACTCACACGACTACATAAACTAGTCACGGAATAGACAACCCAAGGAAGTGACAGATTTAACTATGGCACTAACGTAATCACGACTACCATCAGCCCCTCAATCTTGCATGTCTTTCTCATCAACCAGAGCAAAAATACTATCCTGCGCTGTTGTAAGAAGCACAAGCTCAAGGACCTCCTTGTGTTCTTGTTTCCTCACTCTTTTATTCTTAAAAGTTAAATGCTTTGACCTTGATTTTCTGTGGTAATTATTTCTGTCATTTCTAGAAGCGTTGGGGCTTTCGCCTCGGGATGGGGTTCCCTAAGAATGCCAAGCACTTTGCAGAATGTGCCTCAAGACTGTGGCATGGCTTGCATTTGGGGGGCATGCCTTATATAGCACATCTTTCTAAGAAAAAGGGAGGGGCAGTTTGTGATTTTATGAACTTAAGTGTCTTTATTTTTTCATAATTTTTTTAATGTAAGTAGGTTTTTAGGTTTAACTTAGTTCAACCCCAGTTTACTCATAGGTTTAAAGATAACCAAACTGCTGTTTCACATGTATATGAATATATATTCTTAATATAATTATACCCGGTGTGCTCGAGCTTTGTGGCTCAAAAAATGCCCACTCTTTGCTGGGCCCACGTGGACACATGAAAATTAAGGGAGCTAGGGGATGGGAAAGTTTGGATGTGGATTAGGGATGCACAAGATATCAAGCCAATTAATTGATCCCTAGCCCTGTGCTAGGTCTTAAAAGTTTAATGTTTAGACATCGTGCAAACTTATTTGTAACAAAATCCAATGGTTGTGGTCTGGATGAGTGTCAAAGTAGAATCAGTGCCAATTCAAGGCAAGTGTGTGAAGAAATTGGATTAATCATACGTTGAGCCCCTTTATGAAAACCTAGAAGGGGCTCTATAAACGGCTTTTGGATAATTTGCCATTATTATTTATTTATTTTTATTGAAAAGTGTGCTCATGAGGCTCATGCCCTATGATGCACAAATACGGCAAGGACACGCCATACACGGCAGGGACATGGATTTTACACATAAAAAGTGTCGTATTGGATACGATATGACATGATGCGTTGCTCATTTTGAAGTATCTGTGCATCATAGCTCATGCCCCACTGTTTGTGTGATTAGAACACCTTACACCTCGTCATTTTAAAACATATATTGTCTCTATTGCCATGACCTTTTGAATTTACTTTTAATAATTTTATATTGTACATAGTGTTCATGATGTTTTGTTTGTTATGCATGGTATTATGTATCGCATCACCTGGTCTTTTATTTTTTAAATGACGTTATGTGATTACAGGTAGGTCCAACCAAATGTTCAAATGGAGTCGGCATTGGAGACATAGAAGACCTCATACACAACTTCCTGATCATTATGCTAGAACATTCAATGCGTCAGAAGGATGGTTGGAAGGTGCGTCTTTATTGATATTCTCACAGTTTTGTTCCTATTGCTCCTCCCAAATGTTGACTAAAACTTACTGTAGTTTTCTTTTGGTGAACTCTGCATAACCTCTTGTCTAAAACTTGCTGTTTTTTTTCTCCCTTGTTTTATTTTCTTTTAATACTATGAGTGCAAGATACGACAATGGGACGGGGAGACCTGATTAGTTGAAAAAAATCACACATTAAGCATAATAGTCTTGGAAAACATCCCTGTTTCCTAGTGGATCAACATCTATCTTGCCTGCCAGCAAAATGAAATATATAGCTATCAACAACCATCGAATTTTTTTTATTGATAATGGTAAATTTGATTACTTCAAAAAGAGAAACAAAAGCAAAGCCAAAAACAGCTTACAAAGACGAAACAAAAAAAACTAAAAACGCAACACCTACTAAAATACAAAAGAATTAAACATTAAAATTAAAAGAGGATCGAATAACTTCCTCCTTCGCTAGAGCACCTGCCACTATTTGCTTCTCTTAAAACACGACGAAAAGGAGCCTCCGACTGTCTGGAAATATCTTGAACCTCCTTCACCCAATCCACCAATCTCCAAGGATAAGAAATCTTTCCAAGCCCCACTGAATAGCTGAAAAAGAATCACTTTCAATAATTGCTTTACATCCTCCCAAGCTTCATAACTCACGACATCTTACTAGAAGAGCATAAATCTCTACTTCATTAGCATCTAAACAATACACAGGCCCTGAAAAACTACTCAACACATTACCACTACAATCCCTTTATAACACCTCCAATACCTTTTTGATTTGGCCGGACAAAACTTCCATCAAATTATGCTTAAGGAGCCCCAAAGGAGGAGACAACCAAGTAGCTTGGCACTTAGTTTTAGCATGTCGAACCCCTTTAATAACTGCTGCCCAAGATCTATTAACATCTTCTAGAGGGACCCCATCAAATTCCTTTCTCCTACTCACCCATTCTGAAACAGACCAAACAATTGACTCTACCACTTCCTTCATAGATATACTTCTATTTCTGAAGAGTCTATTATTTCTCTCCATCCACAGTTTCCAAAGAGTTGCATATAAAACAGATTTCAACAGAATTTTCCCACGGATAAACTTGCACCCCAAACGCCATTGACAGAAGAGATCATCAACAGATTGTGGCATGACCCATTGCACCTCAAACATATATTAAGAAAGAATGCCCAAATTTTGCTAGCAAAAAAAAAAAAAACAATGAATCATCAAATGATTAACTGTTTCCTCATCTTTTAAACATAACGGACACCCATTAACTATAACATGCTTCCTCCTCCTCAAATAATCAATCGTGAGGATTTTATGCCTCCGTGCTATCTAACAAAAAGCCAACACTCTTGGCGGAATATATTTATCCCAGAAACTCTGCCAACCTTCCACTCTATAAAAAGAGTTGGACAAAATATTAAAAAGATTTCACCAAGAATTTGCCTTTAACATCTGGCTTCCAAATTCTAGAATCACTTCTACAAACTGAAATGTAGACCTTATCTAACATGCCAAGCTGATGAGTAACCGAGCAGACGAGTAAGGTCTGAAATTTCTCTCCCTGTTAAATTCCTGCAGAAACAAAAGTCTCAAACTACAGCACCACCCAACAATTGAAAATTTTCTGCAACAAAAGCATTTTGTCTTCTAGCCAGCAAATAAAGATTGGGAAAAAGAGTATAAAGCACATTCTGCCCACACCATTCATCATGCCAGAAACGGATTCTATGCCCATCATGAACCCTATAATGAATCTGCTGAATGAAGTCCTCCTTAACAGATAAAATAGACTTCCAAAAGCCTGACGCATTAGAGATGCTGCTCTTCGCATCCCAACCATGGTTTCCCACCTTATATTTTTGGATAAGAATCTGACACCACAAACCTTCAGCTGATTCCCCTATCCTCCAAAGTCACTTCCCAAATAATGACTTTTTAACTTTAGCAATGGAATGGATGCCCAACCCACCTTGAGCAGTAGGTTTACAAACTATCTCCCACCTAACCAAATGATACCAACAAACATCAATTCTTAAATTTCATCAATCTAATCAAAGATTCCCCAAGGAGAGATCATGATGCTTGGCGCACACATAATATCACAGCTAGATTTACCGTCTGGAATTTCATCGAAAACACTGAACTCTTCCAACTGCCCGCACAGAAGCGAAAAGGACTTTCTCATTTTTTTAAACTCCTTTTCGTCAGTGGCTCCGAATAATTTCTTTTCATATTACCTTCCTAGTCTCTTTCCCACAAAATTGGAGTCTCAGGCTCCTTGATTGGACCTCAATCAAAATTAAGCTTCAAACAACCTTGAGGCGGGATAAACTAGAAAGCAATAGAAGCTTGAAAAGGATCCACTGAACATTGCAATGCAGCAAGAACCAGAGACACCATTTTACACCATATGTGTTAAGGTCCAGTTTATCCATCCTAAGAAGTTCATTCATCAAAGTGTCACTTGTATTGGGCTTATTGACAATGTTGTCATTAGTTTACTCCAAAGAGCCAAATAATTTCACCAATGTGAGATTCTCTATTAGATCAAATCACCATACAAGAAAAAAAGGCCGTGTAAAGAGGGAAAATGTTCTACGACAAGCAACTACAAATGCAGTCCAGCACTCACCTTTCATCAATGCAACCCCTTCTATACTCTTTTCATCACATGACTTATGATACTGTTAAACTTTTAAGGCTGTAAAATAAAGGGCTAGGATAATCTGGTAGGGCTGATTTTTTGGATCCCCGTTATCATGAGGAGACCTTTCCATCTTCCCTCCTCCCATTGATAACCTCGCGTATAAGTGGGCCCACGAAGTGTTGTATGTAATTTATATGCAGTCTGTGCATAGGAGAACAACTATGTAAAGAAATAGTCATAACCCAGGACATTGAATGCTTAAAAAGGATATCTTTTCAACATGTGGAAACTGACAATGGATGTAAAGGGCGATTCAGTCCTCTGCACTTTGAAGGTACAAGAGACACCCATTCACTTTCAAGTGCTTTCGACTTTGAAGAGAACCAGTGACTCTAGTGGGTGCCCTTATGCTTCAAATACAAGACACCTCATCTCGTAGAAGAAAGACGAATGCAGGTGGAAGAAAGATTTACAGAGAAAATTCTCAAATTATGTTGGTAAATGCAACAGGCACACCTGGAAGTTGTAAGAAGCTGTCATCAATGTTCTAAAACTAGACCGGCTTGTCCGATGAAACTGGGTTCAACTGGAGCCAGAACCTACACCGGTTTGGTTAGACTTTGTTTTGTGTAATGTATTTGAGAACTAGTATGAACTATGAACTGGTCAAGGCCAATAAAACCCTTTCAAAACTGACAGTTGAACCTATTTGAGTCACCTTCCTTCCCTTTTCTAAATCTTTTCCATCATTTTTTCATCATGGAACTGGGTTAAACTGTATGGTTGAATCGATTTGGATTAAACCGTCCACTCCACCAGTACACCTGCCGGTTTAGTTTTAAATCTGAAATCGACTGAAAGATCAGTATCATAAAATTCTAGAAGAAGCTACCAGACTTCCTATCCTTTTTTTTTTTTTGTTTAAATGGTTACCAGACTTCTTATCTATCAACGAAAATGAAGATAAGATCTCTGTGCACGCGCATGTACATGTTTTGGTGTAAACAAGCATACATGAGATTTGATTGTGATGGTGGAGAAAGGAGTGCAATTAAATGAGAATGTTATACCTGGAGCACTTAAAATGATTTCTAATGTTACTACTGGATGTTTCTCCTGAAAAACACATCAAGGGTATGGTGTATTCTCTGAGTCTCTAACTAATATTTGTTGAGCATGGTAATGTTTCATTGTCAATTCTCCATCAAGGCACTGACGGTATCCCCGACATTGCACCTTTAGTCCTTAACCCATCTATTTGGAGTTGACTGTTTGAGTTCTACTCTAACACTTGACTCTTTTTGAGGTCTGTCTTTCTGTAGCTTTGAATTCTAACATGCCTTTACTACTAATCCAACCAAGGTCTTGATTGGTTTCCCTCTTCTCCTAGTTCCACCAACTTTTGCAACCCTTTAATTTGTCATTCAGAGTTTCTGCGGCCTTCTATGAATGTGCCCAGACTGTTGCAAATTACATTCCTTTATTTTATGGTTGGTACTCTTAACGTGCACATCTTGCAATAGATACTTCTTGTTTCTTGTTGTCCAACATTCCGCTCCCAACAAAGCTAGTTTAATTTCCATCCTTGCAAAAATGCCCCTTAAAGGAAGCTGCACTCGAAAACTAACATTCCACTGTCTCATTCTCCACTTTGCCCACCCTTTGCTGATCCTACTTGTTAACTCAAACAATAGTTGTCAGTTTCATTTTTGAGCCCAGTTCTGTTTGATTCCAAAGTTCAAACTGCAACATTTTGGCCTTCAGTGTTTTTGGTGTTTCAAATTGTAGTCCTGTTTTGGCAAGAATATAATGTCATAATCTATATGCTTTTGAAATATTATTCTTAGTATTTAAGCCACATCACATGATTGTGGTTCACAAACCATAAGGTTTATATCCATTTCATAAAAAAACCATGAGGTTTGTATAACGTTATTTCTAATCACACTCCTTTCCCATTGTTTTGAAGGGCCAAAAGACAACTGGGCCCCCAATTTTTTGCGCTGATGGAGGGATTTTTTTATTAAAAATTGAAAAAGAAAATTGCACTACAATCCTTAACTCCCGTCACATGACTTTGTTGGAACCTAAAAATAATGGTTCACGAGATGATGCCATGTGGAGGGATCAGATGGAGCACGTGCAGGAGAGAGAAATTTGGGAATACAGAAGGGACTACTAGCGCAGACAGATTGGAAGACGGACAATGGATGAAATATTACTATTTCGGCCTGTTTGGCTAAACAGGCCGAATGAGTCTGAAATTTGGACCTAAGTCTATTAGTCGTCTTCTCGTTGACCATCACCAAACAGAATAGTTTTGGCTTGTTTGGTCAAACCAAAACAAAATTGAAAACTATGACTCAAAACCCTCCATTTTATTCTGTAGTTTCTCTCAGATAATGAAATCTTTCACATGGTGGTGTTAAGTTGTTTTCAATTTTCCCAGCTTAACTTCTTTATTGTCAGACCCACCAAAGTTGTGAATGTACTATAAGTTTCACCAAGATTGAAGACGCCTAACTAGCTTGCCACCATTGTACTCATAATTTTCCTGAATTACAGAAGTTGGCTTCTTAGCAAGATGAAATAGGGAACTGAAAGCAAAGTGGGTGATTGTCACACAATGTATTTTTCTAGGAGCTTAACTGATGAAGAATTGGATGTGTATGGCCGAGGCATTCATGAAGCAGATTGAGTATTGCAAGAAGGCCTGCAAGATGCGAGGATTCAATCAAGAATTGGTCATGATTCAGGCCCCAAGTAGTTGATAATTTTGCATAAAAGTGACTAACAGGGACTATTTTGGAGAAATAAGGAAAGTCGAGGTTTATGGTAAATTTTCAGAAAATTTCAGAACTCAGGGTCTGTCGAGCTGAGTTTTTGGAAGTCAATTTGGTGGACCCAATCCAGCACAAATCCTTTGAAACTTGACCAGCAGGGTCTCCCAGGGGTGATCTTTGACATCGTGTGGCCCAGATGGGGCCCACAACTTGGTTGGCAAAGTGCCTCAGAGACTCCCTGCACATGCTATTTTTGTTTTTTTTCTTATTTCTTTAGGAATTCTTGGACTGTTTGATTAGGGAAGTACTACTAAAGAGTCCTAATTGTAGTAGGAATCTAGTTGGAAAGAATTTCAAGGGTTTAAGATGTTTTGGTAGCATTATATATACTTGTAATGGTTGACTGCTAAGAACTCACATTTGACAGTTTGCTACAGTAAATGAATAGTGAGTCAATTGACTGCTCTCCCCTCTCCCTTGTGACATGTGTTGATACTTGGTGATTGAGAAGGCTTAAAGGTGAATTTGGGTTAATATTTGCATTGGTCCCTTGTTTTGTTTTAATTCTGAAACTAGTGGCTGGAATCTTCTGGTTTGGGTTTAATTGGGCTATTGACAGTGCAACATTAACCTAGCATCATTAACCTAGCACCATACCAGGGTCGCTTGTCGATTTTAGCAAAAACTCTGTAGTCTGTACTAACTCATATAGCCTTCTATAAGTAGAAGCACAATATACACCGTTTTGGAATTCTCCCATTATCCCCATGTTTTTCTTTTAACACCCATTGCCACCAGCTATGATCAATAGATTCAAGATGCCATAGCCGTTTAGCAAGTTATGTAATGCGTAACAGAAAAGAGATCTACGGCAGAATGGAAGGATCGGGGGGATAGGTCTGGTGCTCACACCAAACTCCAATCACCAGAGGCAAAGAGAACTTGGGGAAGATTCCTAATGCTTGAATTTCATTAATCATAATCTGTATTCGGTTTGGGTTTCTTGGACTGCCGGAAGGGATATGGTGATGGTGATGGTTCAAAATGGATGATGGAGTGCCAATTCTCGAATCAAGATGGATCGTTGTTCTGCTCTGATACCAAATAACGCAGAACGTAAAAGAAATGCAGTGCAGGTATGATGGAGATGGAAGAATCGGGGGGATAGGTCAGGCTTAAATCCTGAAAATTGGCCTCACACCAAACTCCAATAACCGGAGGCGAAGAGAGCTTGGGGAACATCCCAAAAGCTTGAATTTCATTAATCATTATCTGTTTAGCCAAAGAGGCATTACATCACTTATACAGGTAGATAAAAAACTAGAACTAATCCTGGCCGTCTATGCACTTTTAATGGCCAAGATTAAAACATTCTGCTTAAAAACAGCTTAAAAGATAAATAAATAAATAAAACTCTAAATAGAATAAAGATAGATGGGCTGGGCCCAAAGGCTGGTCGACCCATGGTGACCACGGGTCTGCCCTGCATCACAGTGCTTTATTAGCCTCTTTAACTGGGCAAATCCTGAAACCCCCTTTGTTTCATATGCTTGCAGACATATTCCCATTCAGCAATTATAATACTGTCTTTTCCATGTCATCGCTCAAGAAGTTGCCTTGGACCCTTTCAATTCTTTCGACCAGATTCTTTGAAGAATTGAAGTATTGAGCAAAGAAAGAGATAAATATGCAACTAGATAGAGCTTATTTCAACATTATGGTGTGTCGATTTAAGGATAAATATCTATCTTTTCAAGTTCTAATCTTTGTTTTAAAATGTACTGAAACTGAATGGAAAGGTGTTCATGATAATACAAAGAGGCAACCATGGATATAACCACGTGGTAGCCAAATGTATTAGCAAGGCCCTGAAGTTGGTCTGGTTCAACATGAATGCCTAATTCTTAACATTTAGCTAATTTATTTTTAGCCCAAAAATTTACCATTATCTTTTTGGAGAATAACATCCAAAATTCTCACCTGTAGCCTATGAAGCTCACAAAAAGCGAGTCATTTGCAAGTTGTAGATGAGTGATCTCCATAGAATAATGATTAATATGAAACCCAAGATTAACACTGCCTTAGCTTTAGCAAGCTTTAAAGAAAGGGGTTTTATGACGAGTGGATGCAAGCTCGGGGAGTCCTGCATGATTGTCAAGTGCCACTTCAATTAAGGGGTATTGTTGTATGGAGTTGAATGTTTGGCAATGAAGAAACACTAAGAATCTGAAGTACATGTGTCTGAGATGTGTATACAAAGTTGGATGTTGATAAATGTTGTAACTAAGGATGAGTGCATTTATCAACATCCAACTCCGTATACACACCTCGGCCAAATGTACTTCAGATTCTCAGTGATTCTTCATGGTGGCCGGAAAAATCAAGGATACCCTTTGGGATGGTTTTGGTATATACACAAAATTAAAATGCCTCGCATGAAGTTTTGAAGCGAGAATGAAGTTGTGGAGTTACATATTGCATAGCTTTAATTAGGGCTTAGTGGAAAAGTAGAACTCGCAAAGGTGACTCAAAAAGGTCAAGGCTTTGATGATGTCGTGTGCACTTTTGGAACTAGCTATGTGGTCAATCTTTCATCTTTTTCTTTTTTTTTTCTATTATTTCTTGTTCATGTGTTACCCAAAAAAATTAATAACAAGTGTTTTATATTTTACTCATTCTTGCTGTTTTCGTTATTTTGCTTATTTGAATTGATCATCATGTACCTTTCACAGGATATTGAAGCTACAATTCATTGTGCAGAGTGGCTATCTATGATTGGTGGGTCTAGTACAGGAGATCAACGAGTCAGGTATTTTGTGTATACTTGTAATTCTGAATTCCAACTTGGTAAACTTATCTTTGATGCTTATATTCTCGATACCTAAATATACTTCATAATTGAATTTGTAGTACTGAACCATCAGACATGCACTTCGGATGTGCTTTCGGTTTCTTGTTGTCTGACAAGTCCTAGACTCTGCTCCTTTGGAGTGAAATGAATGCATTAAAATTATCTCTAATGAAATTATGTTCCTTAGAAAAATCCAGACATTGTTCAAAACCTCAGAAACTCTACTTGAGAGGAAGCTACTAGGCTGAGCGGACTTAAGTATTTCACTTAGTTAAAATGTCAAAATTCGGTATCAACGCATACAAAAATAAAAAATAAGATTTCTTTTTAATTTTTTTTTTCTCTTTAATCAAAACTTAGGGCTAGTTTGGCACTTTACTAGCAAAGTAAAAGTCAAGTAAAGCCTTCATTTTTCAGACAAGGTGTCACATCAAAAGCACTTTAATTCAAATCTCCCTCCATCTTTTTCAAAAAAAGTCAAAAAGCAATTACCTTTATCCACTAAAATACAAAAAAACTCTGCTTTCCCATACAAAAAGTCAAAAAGATACCATGACAAACAACTAAAAACAAAATACAATCGTAACCCACATATATTTTATTCTTTCTTCAAAATCAGCTTTACTAAACTTGACTATTAGTAAAGTTGCCAAACTGGCCCTAAGGAACCTAGTTCTCTGAGTCATCTTGACTACTATAATGAGCGAGGACTAGAAGAGCTGAAGATTGAACTAGCTTGAGTTTTTCTAGATGTAAATCATCATTATCGTTGAAGCCTTACCAGTGAAAATCATAGCGCCTAAATTTTCAGTCTTTGTTCATGTTTAAAGGCGTGAAGAGTCATTGCCTGTCTTCAAGCGAAGGCTTTTAGGGGGCTTGCTAGACTTCGCTGCCAGGGAACTTCAGGTCCAGGTAACTTACAGTTCTTGAGGCTATATTTCCATTTAAGTCTTTATCGTTTTAATTGTGCAAGTGATATTTGTCTGATTTTTTTTTAATTACATGCACCTCTATATTCCACAGTTTACGGCTTCAATTTCTGTACTCGTTTTCTTTGTTAAAGAGTGATGTTTGTCTGATTTTGTTTGGATTACATGCATCTCTATATTCCACAGTTTATTGCTTTAATTTCTTTACTCATTTTCATATTTAATGATTAGAAGTCTTTAAGCTGTCACTAGTTGATGGAATAAGGCTAAATTGGTGGTGATGATGAGTGATTTTTAGTAGTGCAGAAGTAATGACTTCAATGCATTCTATCAGTTATTTTTGTGAAGAACCATTACTGGTATTGGTTGTATAAACTTGTTGTAATAATGGATAGGTGGCGAGGCAACTTATGATGGAATTAATGGACTTTGGTAGGCCCTCACAAAGTGGAGGGCATTTTTAAACAAATTTGCTTGGTCTGAAAGTTGGAGAAGTAAAGTGTAGCTTTGAGAAGATGCTCAGTAGAGTTATGCCTATTTAGTGCTCACTTCATCTTTATTCTAGTTGATTTTGTTAGAGTTTCTTTTTAGTGCTCACTTCATCTTCATTCTAGTTGATTTTGTTATTTCTTACTGTTTTTGTATTGATTTTATATTACTCCATTTTCTTTCTCTCTCTCTTTTTTTTTTAAGTATTTTATTCTATTTCTGTAAGGGAGTTCCTCTGTCAAGAATTTATGAGACTTTTCATGTAATGCACTTGAGGGTCTCTTGGACACTTGGCGCCCAGTACCATGTGTCCAGGTGAACATCATATCCATCATCAGATGAGTTCTAGCAGAAGAGGATTAATTTTGTTGGATGTGATTGACTAGTGGTGAGAGTATATTTAATTATTCACACTATATGGCTTTGGGCTTAACCTTCTATAGACATACATATATAACTGGGTGTACCTTAAGAACCACTACTTTACAGGTGCTAAATAGTCTGCCATTACTACAGACAAGTCCCATTAGCTTTATGAAATTGTTGCTTGCCTATGATACCTTAAACTAGGCAATATATTCTCATATGTTGTAGTATCCAGTTCTTCAATGTTGTATGTAAACCCTGTGTTCCTGCTGTATCATAGTTGTCTATTTTGTTTTGGGCTTCGTTTTGGTTTCACATGTGACTGAAATGTTTGACCAGTTCTGAGTTGTGTTTTTGTAAAATTTAAAAGAAATAAAAAAAGAGTAAAACAAAAATAAGGCGGCATATATGTTATACATCTTTAATTTGTCATGAACAGCACCAATGTTGACTGTGCAGTCCACTGGAGAAAATATCATCCAAAATAAACACATCACTGCACTATAGTCGGGTGATTAGTACTTAAATAAAAATGAAGAACTATTTTTTTTTCTTTTGCTTTATTTTCCATGTTGGGTTGTACTTTGGCCATTTCGGTGTATTTATCAGAACAAGCTGAAATTAGGACTGAAACAACTTAACAGGTTAGAAATCTGGCTTGAAATTTTGGAGCGCCTATTTGATTCAGTCATCTGACCGAACTGAACTGTTTCGGCCTGTTTGGCTGTGATGAATCGAAATTGACTACTAAGTGCCAAATCTATGGTGTCCTCACATTGTATGTGCTAGCTTTGTTTTTATGTGTATTCTGGTTTACTAGGCTGGGGTCACAGACCGCCATGAAGTTCTGCAAATTTATTTATTATTATTATTTTTTGAAAGATAAATGGACCTTAGGCATTCCTTCTACACTAGTATCATGTGTCTAAAGTCCTTTTGTGCTCTGTACATGTGCAATGGTCTGTTAATGTGATTTTTTTCCTTTTCTTTTCCTTGTGTTAATATTAACATTGGCATCCAAATTAATTTTGTATTTGTATTTCATGAACATTGCATTTTTGCATTAATCTAATGTACCGTCCCAATTGTTTAGTCTGTTTTCCTTTGGTCGTGGTATGTTCAGAGCTGTTATCTGTCTCATAGTTACCTGATTCGGTTAGGCAGCCTTCGAATCCCTTCCCATTCGAATCGAACAAATCGCTGTTCGATTCGGATGGATTTGGGGTCTTAAGAAAATAGAGTTCGTTGTTGTTCGTAGAGAAGAAGGTGAGAAAAACGTGTTACAGCCTTTTCCTTTGGTCTCTGCCCTATGATCTCTGTGCAAGAGAAAAAGGAGCAGGCTTTTAATGCAAGGTGGTACAGCAGTACAGCAGTTACCTTTCTACTGGTCCCTTGAGAGGAAAATGGGCTTCTCTCTATTAACTATGGGACATTTCCAATACCTATCCAATATACTACTTTCTTGTTTTACTAAAAACATGTACTGCTTTCTCTCTCTCTCTCATCTCAATCGCCTCTTCCCAAGAGAAAATGGTGGATATTTAATGCCTGTAAGTCCTTTTAGAGTTTTAAATATTAGATATATGAGAAATTAGCAGGGCCCATAGTGCAGGCCCTTATTAGAAATCCAAATCAGTGAAAACGATTGTTCTTATCTTTTATTGGATTCAACAAATTTTTACATAAAATAAACTTGGGCCTGCCATAAGATTAATTACATATAGAACACTTGATTTAATAATAAAAAAATGTACACTCTTTTATATTGGTGAATGTGATGATGGGACATTCTTTTATCAAATTGAAAATTCTCATCATGCTTATTAGTGGAAAGCATTTGTGTTATTATAACTCAAATAGCTTACCTACCATAGTTATGACAAGGATTTGATGATGGTGATAAAAATCTTTATATATCCACTTGTATCTATTCTTGTGAAATATTATTATTTATATATATTTTAAATTATCTGAAGTTTAATAAATATTTACATTGATATTTAACTTGACTTACGAACTAGAATATCGAACTAATCGAATTCGAATTGCGAATCGAGCGAATCGAAAAACGAATTAAGTAAACCTACTCAATCGAATTTGGCTGAGAGTTGAACTTCGAATTGCGAACTCAAATTCGAATTAGTCGAATCGCGAATCAGGTAACTATAATCTCTCTGTATTTTAGTATGTTTTAAGTCTTTGTCCTTTGTAGTTAAACGGGGTAAATTCTGTACCTTCTGATATTCATTGATGAAAAATAAATTTCATACTGCTTTTATTTATTTTTAATTTAATTTAATTTTATTATTATTATATTTTTTGCAACAGACGCAAATTATAGCAGCAGCTGCTGCTGGAGTTGCAGCTGAGGGTTTGTCTCCAGAAGATGCTAAAGCAGAAGCAGAGTCTGCTGCACAGCTTTCTGTGGCTTTGGCAGAGAATGCCCTCGTGATTCTCATGCTTGTGGAGGATCATTTGCGGTTGCAAAGCCAACTGTTCTGTGCTTCACTTCCTGTGGATAGTTTTGGATCTCCTGCTTCATCCATTGGTGGTAGCCGTTCAAATTCATTAAGCAGAACTGGAAGTGAATCACTAGAATCTGTTACATCTCGAAGATTTTCATTATCTAGTGATTCTGGTGGCCTTTCTCTTGATGTATGTATACTTGTACCACTGCATATTTTAATACTGGTGGTGTGTGTTTGGACATATTAAGCATTACCTTATTCGAAGCTACTACTATGGTAATACATGTTCGTGTCATTCCAGTGAATCACTGAATGATTTTGCTATTGATGTTGGTGCAGACGTGTGCTCAGCAACAAGCGATATCTTCTTAGTATTTTTTATGATTTTTACTTGATCATGTTGGCAAAGGCTTTCACCTCTAAGTTGGTTGTATGTGTCTTCATATGCTTTCTCCATAGTTTAAATAGGTATGCCTAACCTCTGGCTCTATGATGCAACCAAAAGGGTGAGCTCAATTGATTTTAACACCTAATTCCAATCCCCTATCCAAATCTACATAAACTCAAGCAATCACAAGAGAAAAGTAGAAAGCTTACGTCAACAGAAGAAGAGATTACTTGCAAACCATGCAAATTTTATTGAGAAAATACCATAAAAATTCAGACTAGGGCTGGACATCCTGTACATTATGCTTTTATAATGCTTCTTATAAAAATGATCCCTAAATCTACTTCTAATCCCTGCCATCATCTAGTTCGAACAAATTAAAAAAAAAAAAAAACAAAACCCCAAATACGAGTCCTTTTTGCATGGCAATAATTTAACATTCTAAACATGGTAACATCCAAAAAGTTCAAACATGTCTGAAACCGTTGGATGTACTCATTTACTCATGTGAATAGTGATTTTGACGAACATGGTAATGTGTTTCATATATGTAACATTTGCATATGAAAAAGTTGCATCTGAACCCTCCACGTGCAAAACCCATTTTCATATCCCATGTGTAAGAGCAAATGACCCCTAAGGAAACCTGAAGATTATATCTTTATTATCCCTCAACATGCTATATGATCTTGGGTTTCTGAATGGATACCGGTTAAAAATTTTCCATATGGGTTCAGAGGTGGTGTTGCACCAACTTCTGTAATTCAAGGTTTATTAATTAGTAGGTCCACCAGATTAGTGCAGAGTTATTATTATTATTATTATTATTGCTACTATGGTTATTATTATTAGATAATGTTGGGAACTTGGGATTGTATTAAAAAGAAAAAGGAAACTACATCACGGTCAGAACTCTTGCAGCTCCTCTGTGATACTGACTCGGTGAGCAATGCACCCCTATACCTCAATGGAGACACATGTGACTTGAGTGGGTCAGTATGCTTTAGTTGGTGAGTCACAATGCTATTTTAGTGATCGAGTTAGACTCTATCCCCGGGATTTAATTCCTTGGCCACACATCAAGCATCAATGCTGGTGGATTTGCCGTCCTTAGCCAATGGTCCATTCCCAAAGAACATGATAACAAATTAAACACGGTTATTAATATTTCTTTTCATTTTATGTTAAAATCAAAGTTATAAATTATATGTATTCTTATGCTTATGATGCTGTTGTTTTCCTTCCCTATTTAAATTGTTTCTCCTGTTGCTAATGTTATGCTTCAAATCAGGTTCTTGCTTCCATGGCTGATGCAAATGGGCAAATTTCTGCAGCGGTGATGGAGCGTCTTACTGCTGCTGCTGCTGCAGAGCCCTATGAACATGTTCGATGTGCTTTTGTGTCATATGGAAGCTGTGTTTTAGATTTAGCTGAGGGTTGGAAGTATAGAAGTCGAATGTGGTACGGGGTTGGCCTTTCCCCAAAAACTGCGGCCTTCAGTGGTGGTGGTAGTGGCTGGGATTATTGGAATTCTGCTTTGGAAAAGGATTCAAATGGTTTCTGGATTGAACTCCCTTTAGTAAAGAAGTCCGTTACCATGCTAGAAGCTTTGTTGTTAGATGAGTGCGGACTTGGTGGTGGTTTAGGCATTGGAGGAGGATCTGGTACTGGAATGGGAGGAATGACAGCACTTTACCAACTGTTGGACAGTGATCAGCCATTTTTATGCATGCTACGGATGGTACTTGCTTCAATGAGGGAAGAAGATAGTGGTGAAGATGTCATTTTAAAAAGGAATTTGAGCATCACGGATGGGGTCTCTGAAGCTTCACATGGTCAGGCGGGCAACATGATTCCATTAGACAATAATAGCCGCTTGTCAACTAGGAACAATCGTTCTGCATTGCTTTGGAGGTAAGCTTTCGTCCATGCCTTAACTTCAAATTTCAGATTATTTTAGTTTAAGCTTTTTTTATAATGGTAAAATTTTATTTAAACACAAAACACACCAAAGAATAATTTAGCCCCCCCACCCCCCCAAAAGAAAAAAAGAAGAGAGGAAACTATACATGAAAAAGCGAGAGTAGAACTAAAATCTCCTTAGTAAGACCATCTGCCATGACATTTTGTCACGCCTCGAAACCGTACTTCTGCGGCCATCCGACCTTGGGGAGCGTGATGTTGGAATGAGTAATAAATATGTTTTCCCCAGGACCCACATGTGTGAGGATGTCAATATTTTCGCAAAAGCTTACGTGTTGTTGCGACCTGTAACCCGTGGCCATTGGATTCGTCGTCGCACTCAACCGCTTAGCATAAAGCTTTCATACATAGCCCATAATCAGACTGGAACAAATCATAATAACAAAGATACATAGTTGACAGTAACAAGATATCTCATTTCCCAAATGTGTTAAAGTTACAGTTTATAAAAGTGCATTTAGTAGACATTCCCAAAGGAAAGGGCTAATAAAAGCCAATACAAAGACAACAACTAAGTACAATTACTACCCCCAAATGTGCGACGTAGCTCCGGTGCCAAGCTCGACATCATTGACACACAAACTTGCAAAACCCATGGCTCCACGACCAACATCATGCACTCCAACTCGAGATGAGGGACCTACTACCTAGAGCACCAAATGTAACATATCAGACACGACGGTCTGGCAGGTGACTGAGATGGATAATAAACATGCTGGCAATATAATAATTAACATGTTGTAAAAAATATCAAGCATTTGACACAAAGAGTTGTCAATAAGCATGACGTGTATATAAAACATGACATAGCATTAGACTAACAGTTGTAGGTAAAAACGAATGTAAAACAGGATAACATGACGTGTGCTTAAAACATGGCCTGGCGTAAATCGGGTAATAAAAAGCACGAGAAAATATGAACAAGTTGATAACACGATAAACTTGCAAATTGGCAACCATACGAAGCTATATTCTCCATCACCGAAGTGACACAAGCAAGAATATCCTCCGTCACACGAAGTGACAGGAGCACGCAAGCAAGAATATCCTCCGTCACACGAGGTGACTAGAACATGCATGATATACATAAATAACCAGTTTAGCTGGGCATCTAGCAAGAAAGCCGGCCGTGGTACTGGGTAACAAGAGCATGCAAGAAAACCAATGTGCAGCTGGTACATGTAATTTAAGGACCCCAGGAAGGATGATCAGACCGACGAGGTGGCCCAAACTTAGTGGTCCCGACTCAAGAATCCATGAAAACGTGATATGAAAATCCTGTCATGAGAAGGGGAGTACCTGGCAAGTTAGAACAAGCACACGTGCATATAAACAAGTACAAGAACGAGGAGTAGTCCACACGCATGTTTACTAGCTGAGGGTACAAGAAATCATGACTCTATTTGGTTTTTGGAGTAAAAGTAGTAAAACCGAGCAATTGGGAATAAAACAGCTACATGTTGGGCGAGTTCGGGACTAACGGTCAATTTTTAAGACACGCAACCCATGGACTTAACCACGCCATTTGGCATGTTGTGCACTTAAAGCCCGAATGTTGGCTTTTCATGCTAATTGGTGCCCCTGAAGCTTAAATGACATTCCAATTTCTAGGTGCACCACCTCTAGTTGATGGGTCTGAGCACTCGCCAAGTTTGGTCCCCGTATGGGCCCCTTTCTTTCATAGTTATGAGGTCTATTGGCACAATTTAGGTCAAGAGGAAACCATCTCAAGGCCCAAAATCAAATCCCATCATCATTAAAACTATCTGGGCTGGTTGGCCCTCTCACTCGACCCAAGATAGATCTGGTTCGAGTGAGCCTCTCCACTACCTGGCCCCGTCAGGCAGACCACCAGCTCGCTCGACTCGTCCTAGGAATATCTAGGTCGAGCGAGCTAAGCAGCAGCCTCGCTCGGCCCAACAAGTTCTGGGTCGAGCGAGCATGCTTGCTCGACTCAACCACCTGTTTTTGACTTAGCCCTTCTCCTCATGTCTTCCTTTCTACTTCTCCATCATCCCTTAAAGTAAGATCACCTCCATGAGTGCCTCCAATGCTCCTCAATCATTCATTCACCCTTCAATTAATTCTTCCATTCCCACACCAAATCAATTAAAAAAACAAGAACATGTATTGATCGACAAATTTGGAAGATTAAGGAGAAATTGACAAGATTGAAAGAGAAACAAGACATGCATGCATTGTAAATGGGGTTCATACAAAATTAAACATAAACCAATGAAAATCAAACATGCAATTGATATAAAACATGGATTAGAATTGAGAAGACCCAATATTGCTTGCATGCACATGAACCATCCAATTCATTCACTTGCCTTGCTCAAGATGGACCCGAACACGCTTCCAAGACCACTTCTCAATCTACAAAAACCCCAAACACAACTCCTTAAAGTCCCCAAAAAGAGAAAGGACAAGAACCCTTACAAGCAAGGGTTTGCATGCTACAAATCAAGGTTCCTTATTAGGGCCTGTTTGGTAATTTTACCGTAAAATAAAGATAAAGTAAAGTATGAAATCAAGAGATAATAAAATATTAGTGAGTTATGATGATATTTTATTTTTGGTTGTTTGGTATGGAATCTTTGACTTTTTGTATAGAAAAGTGGAGCTTTTTTGTCTTTTAGTGGAGAAAGGATGTTGCTTTTTGACATTTTTTTTTAAATGAGGGAATTTTGAAAAAAAGTGTACTTTTGATGCGCTCCATTGTCTGAAAAATAGAGGCGTTACTTGACTTTTACTAAACGAGTAAAGTGCCAAACAGGCCTTAAGGTCTAACAAAACCGCATACAAGAGATGAAATCAAGCTCTTACACGGAAGAGCTCTAATGAAGAAGAAATAATGAAAAGAGTGGGCTGCCCAGCTGGAATTCAGGAAAATTGGGTTTGTTGGAGATCTTGGAAGATGAGGAAGAAGAAGATGTGCTCAAATCTCCAAGATGGCAAGGGTTTGTGTGGATTGGAGGGAGAGAGAACGAGAAGACGAGGAAGAGAGAAAAGTTGTGGCAGCTGGAGGTCTCCTCTTGCTGGAATGAAAAATGGAGGAAATAAGAGAGAGTGAGCAGGCTTATATACTACGTGGGGTGTGGGCCCCACCAGCTCTAAAATTTGATAGGATTAAAACTTGGGTTTGTGGGTCCCGAATGTGATCGACGAAGAAGAGAGATTTGTTCCTCATTAAATCTAGTTTCCGAAACATATAAATTTGTCATGGTTCGGAGGTGTCGGATTTTGGGTCCAGATCATAGTTGTCAATCCTGTTCCGTTCCGGCCGGAATTAGCCTTCGGCGGAACAGAATGGCCCCTAAAAGTTTCCTGTCCCGACTCCGGTCCATTTTGGCCGTTCCGATCCCAATTCCGTATTAATTCCACCTCATTCTGGCGAAGGTTTCATACTTCCATTCACATGTAGTGAAAACTACAAAATGGTCAATCAATCGTATAGTGTAGTTTAATTTAAGTGACGTAAGTATGCATATTTAGTATTATTTAAGCATTCAACTAGTTTTTTCAATTTGAGGTATTCTTTTATATTTGTTTTTTCCTTATCAATTGCGCCTTTTCTGGAACAGAATACCGGAATTGACCGGAATGCTGAAACATTCCACTATAGGGTCAAACCGGAATGGCGATGGAACGGAATTGACAACTATGGTCCAGATATCAAGTGAAAAGACTGTTTTACCCCTGAGGCTGAAAAGTTGGGTTTTGGGGCTTTGAACGGGGACAAGATGAATACGAAAGTTGTAGGGAATGATGAGATTAGTCAAGTGAAGTCAAAACGAGAATTTTTGGAATGACGAATAACCACCCACGCTTACTTGAAATCACACATAAGACCCTATGGTTATCAAGCTAGGTTCAATGGCTCTCACATCTCCCCAAAGCTGGGGAAAAACTATTCTAAACCACAAACTAAATCGATTAAACTCTAAACCCACTTAGAGAGCTAACACAACTTAAATAGCACTAATCACGGAAATTAGGGGTTGGGGTCTTACACATTTGCCTCTTTAAATATGGTGAACACAAGCACTTAACTGACGCGAAATATCCTGCACCTCCTCCACCCAATCCGCCAACCTCCGAGGAAAAGAAGAATTACCAAAACCCCACTGAATAGCTGAAAAGGAATCATCTTCAATAATAGCATTGAAGCAGCCCATTCTACGCAACCCACGACAACCCACTAGGGGAGCGAAAACTGCAACTTCATTAGCATCCGAAGACTCCGAAGGCCCAGAATAGCTACAAACAACCGTACCTCTATTCACAGCACTACCACCTCTTCTACCACCACCTCTTCTACTTGAACAAACAAAGTTACCATCAAAATTGAGTTATAGGATACCCATAGGAGGATTCATCCAAAAAACTCTATTCACAGGTTTAGCATGCCACCCCCAACCAAAATTGCCGTCCAAGATCTATTGAGATCATTCAAATCAACTCCTTCGAACTTCTTTCTATTTCTCACCCACACTGACAGAGACCAAACAATGGAATCAACCTCCCCAATATAGTTACTCTTATTCCTAAACACTCTATTATTCCTCTCCAACCAAAGCTTCCAAAGAGTAGCATATAACATGAGCTTCCATAAAACTCTGCCGTGAACACACTTGCAGCCTAACCACTATTGATGGAAAGGATCATCAACAGTGCTTGGCATGACCCACTACAAACCAAACATATCCAGGATTGCTTTCCACACTTTATAAGCAAAGGGACAATGAATCATCAAATGAATGCTCCGACTCCTCATCTTGCAAACACAAGGAACGCCCATTGACTCTAACATGGTTTCTTTGGCATAATTTGTCAACAGTCAAGATTTTATGCCACCTAGCAGTCAAACGAAAAGCCAACACACTTGGAGGAACTAAAGGAATCCAAAATCTGTGCCAACCAATCATTCTATTAGAATTTTCAGCTAGAGTCTTAAAGAAAGACTCAAATGAAAACTTACCTTTGGCATCAGGTTTCCAAAACCCTTATATCTCCCCTTTCCCGACACCAGGAAAAAAAAAAAAACACAAAGCTTGTCTAGCATACCAAGCAAACTAGTAAGATCAGCAACTTCAGAATCTGTCAAGTTCCTCTTGAAGCAGAAATGCCAAACAACATGACCACTTGAAGAATTAAAACTTTTTTTAGTTTACATTCCATTTGAAGCTTGTTGAGAAAGTCCTTTATCCCTGAGGCCAGTTCTACCATTCCCTAATCTATCTTGAATCGACTTTCCTTTTTTTTGATACATTGTTTATTTTTATTTGTAGACCCGAGTGTTATACAAATGGTCTGAATGTGATTTCAAGTTTTTAGGGCTTCATTTCATTTACCTTGAAACTGAAGTAGAAATGAAAAATGTGAAATGCTTCCAATGCTTGACTATGAGGTGTCATTCTCATAATTGCAAAATACAAGAATGGAACGAGAGTTCTTGAAAACTGATTGTATTCTCCTCTCCTTCCCTTGGAGACCGAGCCCCAATATATAGTGTAATACATGCCTCAATCAAGGCTTCTAAGTTAGGAAATTAGCTAATTACATCAATTACTATTCTAACTTTAGGAAACTAACTAATTACAATCTAATTAAGAGATTATGTACAGCTGTTACAAGTTGACCCAATCAACATCCACGTGAGATATTATAGAATGGATATGTTCATGGGCCTTGGGCCTGTTTAACATGAGGTGGCTGTGTCTTCTTCAGATACTAATTTTTATTCACTAAACTGTTGTTTACTTCGTGGTCATGATCATTTTTGAAACCTGCTTTTGTATTTCCTTGGATATCATGCGGTTCCTTTCTTTTGTTAATATGTTTGAACTAAACTGACACTTGGTTTTTTATGTTCAGTGTGCTTGCACCTGTTCTGAATATGCCAGTTTCTGAATCTAAGAGACAGAGGGTGTTGGCGGCGTCTTGCATTCTTTATGCTGAGGTTAGTTTATTCATACTCTTTTCTCCAATTGTGCATCCTCCCTGAAGCTAGAATATGATTTTCCCCATTTCCTCAGTTGAAAGCTTATAGTATTTGTGCGCAATTTAAGTCTTTTTTTTTTTTTTTTTACCATTTTCCCTTCTTGAAGCATTCATGACTTACACTGGTTCATGACTAATTTTGTTTCATCTTACTTACTTCCACCCCATGCTTCATAGTTCATACTATTGAGTCTAGATTGAATTTTTTGCATTATTTTGTGGTTGTTTCCTTTTCCAATTGGTTATATTTTCCAATCTGAGGGTTTTCTCTCAGGACTCCTTCACCATCACCTCCTATCTCCAAATCCTCATGCCATGACTTGCCCATTCCTTTAGTTACCATCTAAAGTTAGCAGTAGTTCTCCACTATGGAGAAATCTTCACCTTCTCCATAGTCCTGGAGATTGAAACCTGGATCAGCTGTTTCTTGCTGGTCCACCTATTAACTCAACGCCCTTGACCAAAAGAACCCTGGTTATGTTGCCCATTATGTTGTTGGTTACACCTATATCCATCACATAATGGATAAAATTCAGATTCTGTATTTGCTCAATTAAGCAGCGGTGACAGATCCATTAAGGTAGCCAGATACTATCATTTATCAAATTTATAAAGATTTAATTGCTTTTAAATATGCAATTGCTGACACACCTTTCGTGGTAAGAAACTGTTGAACTCCAATCTCTTGCTAGTTGATGGTCTCGAATATCAATATGATCAGAATGATACTCACTGATTGTGTTGTTGAGAGGCTTGATTCTTCACCTAAAGAAGTGAATTAGATTGATGGCATTACTCAAATGAATATTATTTTGATCACAGTGATGTTTAGTTCTATTACTTGTCAAGGACAGATGTTGACGTCCCAATAGATTGGCACCATAAAAGATGGGCCTGGCAGTACAGATTTTGCAAGAAAAGAACATTGTGGGGCCTACTACACGTGATTACTGCGCCACAAAAACACACACAAAACTTGTCACTCATCTCACTAATATCCAACATTGGATTTTTCTCAAGAACCATTTCATCTGAAGATTGAAAATTGTTAGAACTTTTTAGGCTCTTAAATCTTATGCCTATGATCAGATGTCTTTGAACTTTTTCATACCCTTACTCATTGTGGCCCCTGTTCTATCCTCCCCTCATCCTCATCTAGGTGGGCTGGTGACGCAGTCCTGATTTGATGCAATTGGACTGTCTAGAGCCCAAATAAATGAAATCCAGAAATATTCTCACACTACACCAATTTGCAGTAAGAAAACAGAAATCCAGAAATTATTAGGGAAGGAACAATGCTGAAAAACACCCAAAATCTGACCTTAAAGAGCTTCTCAATCTCCTCGAATCCAAATGATACAAGAGAGAGAAAAACAAAGCAAAATTGTGCCTTTTGAAAATTTTTATTTTTGGGTACTGTAGCATGAACAGTAACGACGACCACTGTAGTGTTTAAATAGCACTCAAAACCTACACAAAACCCTAAAATATCTTACTAAGAGTCCTATCACTACTAGAAGTCTTTCATACAATTTCTAAACCAAAACAGGAATCTAGTCTAAAATTAAATAAAGAGAATCAGCGCTGAAATCAGATATGGTCGTCAAAGATACTTTGGAGTAGATTGGCTGTGGACCCCACATGGCCCACTCTTTGATCACATGACCCCCACAATCTGAAAGAAAACTCCCAGGCGACCCTAGTGGTGCATGTGTCTCATGAGTTGGGCTGGATTTGACCCATAAACCTGCTGCCCAAAATCCAGCAACGTGAATGATCTGTTTCTGTAATGAACTCTGCATATTGCAAAACAGCCCCTCATATTTACTATTATGTTTAAACAGCCCCTGGCAACTGATTTTCTTAAATATTTGTGTACTGTTTGAAGCCAAATTGATTCTTTGGTCCACCTACAATTGTGTCCACATCCCGTAGGTTTGACCACAAGCGTGTAATCATTGGTTTTCTTTATCCTTGTCAAATTATCGAAATTAATTTGCATCAGCTGGACATGTGAGATCACTGTTTGTGAATGGGCGACATCAAGGATGAAAAAAATCGGCCACTACGTAGCATAGCGACCAATAAATCGGGCATAGCGGTGGCCATATGCTATTTATCGGCTCTCACATCCGTAGCAGCCGATACGCACCGATACGTTACGTATTGGCCGCTACAAGCAATGAAATGTAAAAAAAAAAAAAAAAAACCTCTTATCGGCTCAGGGAGATGAAGAAAAGGAGGAATAAGGAAGGAAAAAAAGAAGGACAGCAGTTGCATAAACATACCTGGAAGCAGGACGCAGCAGCAGCATCATCACCACGCGCCAGCACCAACAGCATCACGCAACAGCAACAACAGGAGGCATCAGTGGAGCAGCGACAATAGCACCGCCAGGCAGCACCGTCTCCTATCCTCTCCTTCTTCTTCTTTTCATCTTCATTTTCTTTTCTTTCTTCCTTTTTTCCTTCCCCTCTTCTCTGTCTTTCTCGAGCCTTGTTTTTTCTTTTCCCTAGAATTCTCGAGCCTTCTGTTTTGCGAAAAAGAATTAGGGAAGCAAAAGCCCCTCTTTTGGTCCCTCAAATATTTACTAAGTAGGGTAACTATGGCCCCACATCGGGCTCACCTTATGAAAGATATAAATAAAGATTAAATGGGCCACACAGTGGCCCACCTTATGAAAGTTATAGATAAAAATCAAATGGGTCCCTCAGGTATTAAAATAGAAAAAATCATGGCTTAGCCAAATAAATAAAAATTAGGGGCTTAGCCAAATTTAACTCTAATTAGAAATAGAGCTCAAACAAATTTTACTCTAACTGGAAATAGAGACATAGCCAACTTTCACACTAATTGAAAATAAAGTCTAGTCCAATTTCACACTAATTGAAGAAAGGCTCTAGCAAAATTTTACTTTGATAGGAAATAGGGCTCAACCAAATCTCCTTTTAATAGGAAATAGGACCCTAACCAAACTACTCTCTAATAGGAAATAGTGGCTCAACCTAGGTGGCCCTAATCAAAATTTTCTTTAGCAGAAAATTTTAAACTATATACATATATTTCAAAATACAACTCAGAAATGTGATATTCTAAGCAACAATGGTGGTGATAATATTTTGATGACATTGTTTGGTTACAAACATGAATATTTGTGAAAAAAATGATCATTACTACTATTTTCTATTCAAATAGCGATACAGGACCTCATACTGAGGGGGCCGCTACGCCCTCTTATCTTTGTTACTTTTGAAAAAAAAAAAAAAAAAGGACATTTTCTATCATTTTCAAATATTCTGGACTTTTTAAAAAAATTTCGGATTTCTTTGACGATTTTTTAAATTGCACCGCTACGCTACGTAGCGCGCACTTCGTAGCATTTTGGAGGCGGGCCACTACCTCTATATTCATCCTTGAGTGACATTTGCGACCCTCGAAATTGCCCTATTTATAGTAGTAGTTCACTAGTGAGAACTGGTCTAATGATTCCTCCCTTGAGAACCTTTTTTATGGAACCCATCTGGATGCATTCCTATTACGGGTAGGGGAATGGAAATTTCTAATCATGAGTTTAGGTATGCCAAAAATGGCCCTCATTAGTTTTAATCGTGGGTTTAAGGACTACATGGATAAAATTAAAATTTTCAAATGAAAACCTATAGTGCATTTGTGCAAGTGCATGTGAGTATTGAATTGATTAGGGGCCCCATAAGAGTGGTCCTATTTTGAGACCATTGTCTCAAGGATATTCCTATAATATATATAGTTTTTGTTAAAAATAAAAGTAAATAATAGGCACCAACACTATGATGCACTTCCACACCTCTAACTAACGGCCCAGCTATTGGATGAGACTTTCTATGGATATGATAGAATCAAATGTTATGCCTTCTTGATCAAGACAATTATCATCGTCATTGAGTCCTTTTTCCGTCTGTATTGATTCCGTTAGTTCTACTTTTTCACTTAATCCTTGTTAAATAGGCCCAAAGCCCATCAGTAATCAGAGGCCCAAAGCCCATCAGTAACCAGCCCATTGTTATATCTCATGTGGGATTGAATTGGGTCAACTCTGGAGACAGCAGTAGCCTTCTTTATTTAGAATAACAATTGCTGTAATTAGTTTCCTTCTTAACTTAGATTACTAATTGATGTAATTAGAGAGGTTTCCTTTCTTAGATCCTAGATTAAAGGCATGTAAATACCTATATATTGATGTATAATCTCTATAGAAAGATACACAGAAATAATCCATTCTCAAGAGTATTCGAAAACTCTTTTCCATCGTGAGTTTGACATGGTATCAGAGCTTTGTCCAAGAAAATCTTGTTTTGTGATCTTATATAGCATTAAGGCATTAAGGATAGAGAGAAATTAATCTCTCTTATGAAGATCGACAGATCCAAGTCCTGTTTCAAGGTGTCCAGACGCTGCAGCAGTACCATCTTCATGGTGCCCACCCCTGATCATCAAACCGCCATCTCAGATCAACCCAGTCATAGTCGTCTATTTATTCTAGGAATATTGGAGATTTTTTCAAATTTTTTCAGGACTTCCAGGTTGGTGTTTTGCACATTCTAGTGATTTTCCAGATTTTTAATATTGTTTTCATCTAGACCGTCCAGAATCTTGGATCTGTGGTAGAATCGGTTCATTCTTTTTCCATTAGGAGCCAGACTTGTGTGTTTCCTCATATTAGTGATCTGATCCTGGTTCAGATCCATCAGTGGGGTCCACGAAGAGGATCAACACCAAATTTTTTGGTCGTCTGGGGCTGTTTTGGGCTGTTTTACTGTTCTCTGCTGTTTTCTCTTCACTGGATTGGTCAGATCTTGTCTACTGCACACTCATAGTTTGTTATTAAATAGTGAGACTTCCTCTCTTCTCGGTTGCTGGAAAAATTCTTTGCTGTTGGATTTTTCTACTATTTTTTTACTATTCACTCAGTTCTTTTTTGGGCATTCTTAATTAAAGATGGAAAAATCTGAGGTCACGTTGATTAAATTTACGGGAAAGAATTAACCTGCCTGGTCTTTCCAATTTCAAATATATCTAGAAGCAAAGGAATTATGGGGATTTGTTTCTGGCACGGACTCTAAACCCACTGAGGATGAGAAGAAGATCTCCTCTTGGTATACTAAAGATGCCAAAATCAAATCCTGGATTCTGGGATCCGTTGAGCCTCATCTGATAATGAATCTCAAGCCTTACCCCACTTCGAAAGCCATGTGGGGGTATTTGAAGAAAATATACCATCAAGATAACTCTGCCCGACAATTCCATCTTGAATGTGCAATTGCTGAATGTACACAAGGGACTTTGTCCGTACAAGACTACTATTCAGGTTTCCGTACACTATGGTCGGAATACGATAGTATTAAGTATGCGGATGTGGCTGACAATGTCTTGACAGTAATTCAAGACCTCCAGGCCTCTAGTCAGCGAGATCAGTTTTTGATGAAACTGCGGAATGAATATGAAAGTGTCTAATCCGCTCTGATGAATCGGATGCCTCTTCCTTCATTAGATGTCTGCTTGAATGAGCTCTTACGTGAAGAACAACGCCTTACGACCTCGGCTCATATTGCTCAACAGAAGACTGAAACCTATTCCGTCGCGTTCTCGGCCAATAAAACTTCTCAGCCTCCGCCTCGAGATTTGAGCAAAACCCAATGCTACAGTTGTCAGAAATTTGGGCACCTTGCATCTCAGTGCAAACAGAAAGTATGCAGTTACTGTAAAAAGTCGGGACATATCATCTCTCAATGTCGCCGCCATCCACCACGTCCGTTAACACAATATCAGACTCCACAATATCCGGCTCAGCAATATCGGAATTCACAGTCTTAGACTCCACACGCATATATGGCTTCCTCGGTTATGCCTGCTTCTTCATCTGCCTCACAGCCTGGGCCCTCATCCTCTCTCACTCCTGAATTGGTTCAACAAATGATTATCAATGCCCTCTCTGCCTTTGGTCTCTCAGGTAAGTCACTGTCATCTTCTACTTGGCTTATTGATTCCGGGGCATCTAATCATATGACAAATTCCCACACTCCTTTCTCAAATCTGACAAGTTACAATGGCCATCTTCAAATACAAACTGCTGATGGTGGACATGTTCCCATTACTGCTGTCGGCGATATCCATGGTCCCATCCCATTGAAAAATGTTTACCTTTGTCCTAATTTAACTTCCAACCTATTGTCAGTAGGACAACTTGTTGAAAATAATTGTAACATCTCTTTCTCTTCTTCTGGTTGTGTTGTGCAGGACCAAATGTTCGGGAAGGAGATCGCGAGGGGGCCTAAGTGTGGACGCTTGTTTCCGCTGGATTTTTCTAAAATTTCTAGGAATCAATGACTATAATTTGTTTTGTTTTTCTCTTAGAGATAATTGCCGGTTGTGGCATAATAGACTCGGACATCCTAATTCTAAGGCTTTGTCCCTTATGTTAAATTCTGGTTTATTAAATACATCTCTTGGTTTATCTTCTTGTGTACCTTTTGATTGTGATACTTGTAAAATGGGGAAGAGTAAAACTCTTCCGTTTCCTCATTCCACTTCATACACCTCTCAGTGTTTTGATTTAGTTCATAGTGATGTATGGGGAATTGCTCCAGCTCTTTCCCACGCTCACTATAAATATTTTGTGACCTTTATTAATGATTTCAGTCGGTTCACATGGGTCTATTTTCTACATTCAAAATCTGATGTTTTTAATGTTTTTAAAATCTTTTTGGCTTATGTTGAAAATCAATTTTCCACCTGCATTAAAATCTTGCGATCTGATTCAGGCGGGGAATATATGTCCTCTACTTTTCAACGGTTTTTGCAAAACAAAGGCATTATTTCTCAAAGATCTTGTCCTTATACTCCCCAGTAGAATGGAATCGCTGAACGGAAAAATCGACATCTCCTTGATGTCACTCGTTCCCTTCTTCTGGAATCATCGTTTCCTACTCGTTTTTGGGTTGAGGCACTGGCTATAGTAGCTCATCTTATCAATCATATGCCATCAACCTCCATTGAGAATCAAAATGCATATTACCGTTTGTACAAGACCGCTCCATCCTATGAGGATCTTCATGTTTTTGGCTCCACTTGTTTTGTGCACTTGCCTCCTTATGAGAGGACAAAACTCACGGCACAATCAGCTCAGTGTGTGTTTTTAGGTTATGCAGCCTTCTAGAAAGGGTTTCTTTGTTATGATCCTCACATTCGTCGTTTCCATACCTCTAGGAATGTCGTTTTCTTTGAACATCAGTATTTTTTTCAAAAACACATTGATCCTCATGACTCCTCTTTTGTGTCATTACCTGGTTTTTCTGACGACCCGTCAGTTGTTCGTTTTAATCCTAACTTTGTGTATCACAGACGGAACAGCACAGCGCCTACCAGGGATCCCCCTCCTGATCTTCCTCCGGCATCCTGTCCAACACCGACAGTTGATCCATCCGGACATCCTTCACTGCGTCGCTCCACTCGGATTTCGGTACCACCAGCCCGTTATGGGTTCTCCCATACTTCCTTAATGGCCACTTTATCTTCCTCTTCCATTCCCCAATCCTATTATCAGGCTATGCAAGACCCATGTTGGAACAAGGCTATGCAAGATGAACTGGATGCGTTAGCGCAAAATCATACGTGGGATATTGTACCATCTCCCGTGGGTGTCAAACCTATTGGCTGTACGTGGGTCTTTTCTCTCAAATTAAAACCTGATGGCTCTTTAGATCGATATAAGGCGCGTCTTGTCGCTCTTGGAAATCGGCAAGAATATGGCATTGATTATGATGAGACTTTTGCTCCGGTTGCCAAGATAACCACCGTCTGCACTATTCTTGCTGTTGCTACATCTCAGTCTTGGCCTCTCTATCAAATGGATGTAAAAAATGCGTTTGTCCATGGTGATCTCAAAGAAACTGTTTATATGCGACTACCTCAGGGCCCTTCATCCGGGACCGATATGGTTGCCAAACTTCGTCGCTCCCTCTATGGTTTGAAACAAGCTCCTCGCGCATAGTTTGAGAAATTTCAGGTTGCTCTTCTCTGCTTGGATTTGCATCCAAGCCCATACGATCCTTCTATGTTTTTACATCGTGCTCCATCCGGGATCACTGTACTCCTTGTCTATGTTGATGACATAGTCATTATTGGTCCTAATGCAACCATGATTCAGAAGCTCCAAGCGTCTCTTCGTGAAACATTTCACATGAAGGATCTCAGCCCCCTACATTATTTCCTTGGTCTGGAAGTTCATCAATCGCCTCAAGGCATAGTTCTTAATCAGCTCAAATACACTATTGATCTCATTGCCTTGGTTGGCCTTACTGCTTCAGCTCCTGCTGATACGCCGGTTGAACTGAATGTCAAACTTAGTCGCGAGGAAGGTGATCTTCTCTCCGATCCTACTACTGATTGCCAGTTAGTTGGCAGCTTGATCTACCTCACGATCAGTCGTCCTGATATCTCTTATGCGGTAAACCTGATGAGTCAGTTCATGACTGCTCCTCGTCACCTTCATCTAGCTGATGTTTGCCGCATCATTCGATACCTTATTCGTACACCGACTCGTGGGTTGTTTTTTCCATCTAACAACCCTCTATCTCTCAAAGCTTATTCCGATGCTGATTGAGCTGGTTGTCCGGATACTCGCAGATAGACGACTGGCTGGTGCATGTTTTTAGGTCATAGTCTCATTTCTTGGAAATGCAAGAAACATGACAAAGTTTCAAAATCCTCTACTGAGGCCGAGTACCGCGCCATGTCTGCTGCCTGCTCTGAAATTCTTTGGCTTCGTGGTTTGCTTTCTGACATTGGTTTTCCAGCAGAAGGAGCTACCCCACTCTATGCGAATAATACAAGTGCAATTCAGATTACTGAAAATCCGATTTTTCATGAACGCACTAAACATATCGAGGTTGATTGTCACTTCATACGTGATGAGCTTAAACGTGATGTCATCAGTCTCCCACATGTCTCCACTGAACTTCAAATTGCTGATATTCTCACCAAAGGGCTTCCTCGACCACGCCATCCGTTCTTGGTTGACAAATTGATACTTGTTGATTCTCCCGCATCAATTTGAGGGGGGGTGTTAAATAGGCCCAAAGCCCATCAGTAATCAGAGGCCCGTAACCAGACCATTGTTATATCTCACGTGGGATTGAATTGGGTCAACTCTGGAGACAGCAGTAGCCTTCTTTATTTAGAATAACAATTGCTGTAATTAGTTTCCTTCTTAACTTAGATTACTGATTGATGTAATTAGAGAGGTTTCCTTTCTTAGAGCCTAGATTAAAGGCATGTAAATACCTATATATTGATGTATAATCTCTATAGAAAGATACACAGAAATAATACATTCTCAAGAGTATTCGAAAACTCTTTTCCATCGTAAGTTTGACAATCCTGTCCCCAAACATGTTTTCAGTAACTCCACAGTTCGTGAACATGTAACCTTAAATACCTTGTACAAGAGTTGTTTTGGGTCTTCTATGTACATGGAAAAACCGTTTCAAACCACAGTCCTTAATTTTTTATTCTCTCTCAGTTTTACCATGCACATCTCTGCAACATGTTTATCATTTCTTCATTGCCAACATTATGGTCTGTATAGTATAACAAGTCTTCTAGCTAGACTATTCTCCTGCATATATATGCCTGCTGTTCTGAAAATTGCAATCATATCACAAATTGTTTTGAGGGGATGAATCAAATCATATCATGAATCAAATCATATAGTTTTCCATCCGTAGCAACATGAATACAATGACAAATAAGACTATGATACAATCATATGAAGAACATCTTTGACAGATACTAATATAATCATTGAACTCGATATATCCCACCTTTGATTTGCTAATTTTATCCCATACAACTCTAAAATCTCCACATCTGACTAATAAGTATAAACTTTTTTACAAGCAACATATGCCATGTGATTACATCTTAGTTGTTTGTCTCTCAGGTGTCTCTAACCAAAAAGGCCCTGAAAATCGGACTCAATGGCTGACTCGATGACCCTCGAATTGAGTCAACTCATCCGAGCCTCGCACTAGGCCAATCTACTTTCTGAGTTGGGTCCAATGAATTTTAAAACCATGATGACCAATTCAAATTATTAGGGGCTCAAAGTGGACGTTTGGTGTAATCTAGCTCTAGTTGAAAACTTATGTGTCCCAATGCAATTCTGAAACTCGTTATTGCCCCTTTATTAATAGCCTGTATAATTTTGATATAGTACTTGTGGATATATTTTTTCATCAATGTGTGCCAAATTAGCTGCCTCGAATATTATAGGCCTTAACCATACTTAAATTTTCTGTTCTCATTTAAACTTCTACATGAGTTTGTCTTAATATGAAAATGACTGGTATAGTAGATCTATCTGGCATAAATGCAAATTGGATCTCCAAACCATTTGATTCTTATTGCATGGGTTCCTCTATTACTCTCCAAAGTTTCATTTTATGGCTAATGAGTATGATATCTCTATGGCTTGCATAGTTCTAAATATCCCCTTTTTCCTATAAAATGGGATCAAATTTCCCTCTCCATGTTTTGGCCACTTGTAAAGACTTTGCACAAGAAAGAATATTGTCTCATTATTTAAAAGAGTTTTAAAGAAGTGTGTGAAGAGTTGCCCTTGGCAACAACATAATTTTAACAATTTTTTTATGTAGTATCTTGGAAAATAGTGAATACTCTTAAAAATGATTTAGTGTCTGTTTTGTTGTACCCTCCATAGTCATCTTTGGCTGGCATTCAAGCATGGATCAAAATAGCGGCTGCTACGCTATGTCAGGCATAGTAGCCAAGACCGCTACACCTGCTACGGACCGCTTTGGGCCCGCTACGGAGTGAGACTAATTGATACTTTTCAAAAAATTTAAAACGCATAATGAGACTTATTTCATTTCTTCTCCCCAAATTAACATTTCTACATAACTCTTCTACCCTTCTATGCTTAAAAGAACACCTAAGAACACATGATCTCATCAAATTACAGTCAATACAGAGAGTTCCTCTCAAGGGCTCTTCTCTAGGTATATCCTGGTAGACACCCCCTTTGTATTTTCTCTACACTCAATAGAATACATTGTTTGTTTTGATGAAAGTTATTTGTTATTTGGTTGAAACGTTAAATTCGAACATTAAACTTTCCTTTGTTATACACAGTTGTACCAAATTTCTTATTGGAATTATGAATTTAGAAATGCATAATAGAATCTAACGTATTATAACTAACCAACATAAATACATGGGGAAAAATTATATCAATATTTTTATTTTTTATAATCATTCAACGATACAGGACTTATATGCACTAAAGCGAAACCAACCCCCCCCCCCCCCCCCCCCCCCCACAGTTATTATGGGAAAAGGCATCAAATTCTAACATTTTCCAATATTTTGGGTTTTTTTGATATTTAAAAAAAAAAATTCGACAACTTTTTTTATTCACACCGCCATGTATCGCCACTACCTCTACGTATGGGCCACTACCGCAACCACTATTTTGATCCTTGCATTCAAGTATTCAAGCAATACTATCCTTGGTGTGCTTCCAATGCCACAAGTTGTTAATAGAGGAAGATGGTGATTGTAGGCTGATTCCTCACCATTTCACATGAACAAAGTGCTAGATGCTGGAAGTTGTCTAATGTGAAATGTGTGTAAAAAAAGAATGTTCCCTTCTATCTATTATCAAAGAAAGATTGGTTTCTTAGTATTTTGATCCTTGCATTCAAGTATTCAAGCAATACTATCCTTGGTTTGCTTCCAATGCCACAAGTTGTTAATGTAGGAAGAAGGTGATTGTAGGCTGATTCCTCACCATTGCACATGAACAAAGTTCTAGATGCTGGAAGTTGTCAAATGTGGAATGTTTGCATAAAAAAAGAATGTTCCCTTCTATCTATTGTCAAAGAAAGATTGGTTTCTTAGTAGCCTTTCCAGATTGTTTAAAAAATTTATGACAGGTATGGCATGCGGTTGGGAAGGACCGAAAGCCTCTTCGCAGACAGTACCTAGAGGCAATTTTACCACCTTTCGTAGCAATTCTGAGGCGATGGCGGCCACTATTGGCTGGTATTCATGAACTTACTTCATCGGATGGCCTGAATCCCCTTGTCGCTGATGATCGTGCCTTGGCAGCAGATGCACTGCCTCTTGAGGTAATTGAACTTGCACTTTCCTGTGATTGCTTTTGTACTGCTTGGATTTCCCAAGTTGCACATTTTTCTATTGACTGCAGACTGAGTAATGTGCTTCCACTTGGTGTCAGTGCATCATTTTCTTCCTTACCCAGTAACCTGATTTGTCTATGACACCGTTATCTGGATTTCATTCACCTTTCTGCTATGTACTGGGTGTAACATTGATTTAGACAATCTTGTTTGGAATTTTTTTTCTTTTAAAAACTTCTATATTACTTAAACTACATTTGTATTGGTTACAGTCTGCTCTTGCTATGATATCACCTGGATGGGCTGCCGCTTTTGCTTCCCCACCTGCTGCAATGGCATTGGCAATGATTGCTGCTGGTGCTGCTGGTACAGAAACTGTAACACCTGCCAGAAATACTCAGATTAGGCGTGATTCTTCATTGGCTGAGCGTAAAACAACTAGGCTACAGACGTTTGCAAGCTTTCAGAAGCCTTCAGACCTTCCCAATATTTCTCCAGCTGTTCCCAAGGACAAGGCTGCTGCAAAGGCTGCTGCTTTGGCTGCTGCACGTGATCTCGAGCGCAATGCCAAGATTGGTTCAGGAAGAGGACTCAGTGCTGTTGCAATGGCCACATCAGCACAACGAAGGAGTAAAAGTGATCTAGAGCGTGTGAGGAGATGGAATGTTTCTGAAGCCATGGGATGTGCCTGGATAGAATGCCTGCAGTCGATTGATGCAAAATCAGTTTCTGGGAAAGATTTTTCTGCATTGTCACACAAGTATGTTGCAGTCCTAGTTGCAAGTTTTGCTTTAGCAAGAAACATGCAGCGGATAGAGGTATTGCTCTAATGTATTTTGCCTGATTGGTTTCTTGAGTTGTATCTATGGCATATGAGAATAGTCCCTCTTTTGCAGATGGATAGGCGTGCACAAGTGGATGTGATAGATCGGCATAGTGCATGCACTGGGATCCATGCATGGTGCAGGCTCATCCATTGTTTAATTGAAATCAAGTGTCTGTATGGTCCGTTTGGAGATCGCCTTTGTAATCCTAAGCACGTATGTTGATCTTTTTCATATTTTTCTCAGTATGTTTTCAACATGTTAGCTCAGTAGGCCATAGCTGCATTTGTTTACCTTTTCTTTTCAGTCTTTGTGACCCTCTTCATCATTTAGAATGTGCAACTTAATTAATCATCTGAACATAATTATGCAGGTTTTCTGGAAGTTGGATTTCGTGGAAGGTTCTTTGAGGATGAGAAGATGCTTGAGAAGGAATTACAAGGGATCTGACCATTTGGGTGCTGCTGCTAATTATGAAGATCATAAACTGCAACTTCAACCTGACAAGGAGAATACCACATCTCAAACAAATGACCTAGAGGCATCATTTAGGTCTGGGCTTCCTTCTGCTTCTATTGTGATGGCAGAAGCGATCTCGTTGGAGGAAAGGAATGAAGATGATGAGCAGATCGAGACAGAAACTGACAATTTTGTGGATAGAGGACATGATATGGAACAGAGTGGGGAGAATCAACAACGGCTATCTGCTACTGTAGAGCAACCTGTGCGGGCCTCACTAGATAATAAAGAGTCTGAAGTTGTGAATGGTCAAAGGCTAGATCAAAATGCATCGGCAGTTGCCCCTGGGTATGTGCCCAGTGAATCTGATGAAAGAATTATTCTTGAACTTTCTTCGCTGATGGTACGTCCATTGAGGGTTATACGAGGAACTTTCCAAGTAAGTACTATATGCATATATCTTTATTCATAGGTCACTTTGTGATTTTTCTATTATGTTTAGCCATGTAATTCCTAGAAAATCATGAGTCTCTTTTCTTATTTTATAAATGTTTACATTCTGGCCTTTTATATGATCAGAAAGGTGTTTGCCTATCCTCACCAGAAATTTAGTTTCTTTGTATAAAGAAGGAAAAAAGAAAAACTTTGTTATCCATTCACTAGAATGGTTCCAACATAGTACCTCCTATACTTGCCATTGCGTTGATTCTCTTAACTACTGCCATATGTACGCATTGCCCTACGTGAGTTTTGTGATTAATGACCCTGAGCATATCTATTGCATATGGGTGATCTTGGCCAGATCGGGCCAGGTTAAGGCATATTCCGGACCAACCCGACTTTTCACTTCAGAAACACAGGCCCATATCAGTCCCAAGCCCGACATGAGCTGTAAGTGCTCATGAGCATAGCCCACTTCAAACATGTCAGGCCTGAGTCTGCCAATTTAGTCAGGCTGGACCAGGACGGCTTCACTAAGCTACTAGCACTAAACAAACAAGCACTAAGTTTTGGACCAATTTTGTTCAAGATGGAACAGGCTGAGCTTCTGGCTGTCCTTCACTTAATCAAGCCTGGACCAAATATTAAATGGGCTTATATTTTAGATCCAGGCTTGACCCAAGTACTAAAACCTAAGGCCCAAAGCCAGCCCAAAATGGCCCATGCACGTCCCTACTAATGCAACATCTTTATCCTCTCAGTTGATTTTTGCAATTCTCAGAACCCATACTAGCCACCGAACCAATGAAGGCTCAGGTTGGGTTGTACCTAATCCAACTACAGTTTCATTCCAGTCAAACCTTGACATCAACATGAAATCAAAGTTTATATATTATGAAAATATTTTTAAAATATATAACACCAGCAGAAATATAATGTCTAAATAAATGATTATGCTTCAAAGGAATGTTTTAAAATCATAGTGTAAAGTTTAAAGTGGAAAATAATAACAATTTAATGTTTATATTAATTTTTCGTTATTTTTTTGGGATTTCTATCGAAAACTACTTCAAAATGTCTTTCACCTACAAATGACAAAATTTTGAATATTAACTGCAGTGACATGTTTTCCTTAAATCATCCTCCCTTTGATTTGGTAAACCACATTTTCTTCTCATCTGCAAGATGAGAAATGTGGAGATCCCTTGTAGTAGAGAAATGCGACCGGTTCGACACATGGTTGTTAGTTAGTTCTGATTTTGTGAGTCTTCTGAGCTCCATTGATGCTGTTTAAGATTTGGGTTATGTGTTTTTGTAGGTTGTTTGATGGATTTTTATTTTTACTTTTGGATGTTAAATTTGTTGTATAAAGGTGAAGTTCGTGGATAGTTATTTGGAGATGGTTAGGATAGGGCAAGAAAGCTGTTTTTCGATCTGGGTTTTTCTTTTTTTGTGACATTGGATTTGAGTGTTGGACTGTTGTGGTTTGTTGGAAAGTAGCTTGATGGAGGATTTTTCAGTAGAGGGAGACTGGAGAAAGGAAGAGGAGCCTTCGAATATGTCATGATGAGGTAAGATTGTATTGTGCACATTTGGTAGTACAGGAACTTCAGATGCAGATTGCATTGGAATGAGGTAAAGAGTTTCTTCCTTCTCTTAGATACAGTTGTTTCGGTGAACATGGCGGTGGTGGCAAGGTGGTGCGTCTGGTGGCGGGGCCAACTAACGAAGGAGATGAATAGTTGGAGCAGATTGTTGCATCGACATGGGATCGGTCTTCTTTGGATAATTATAAGTTTGAGTAAGAAAAGGAGCTGGTAGGGTGATTGTAAAAAATCAACTCAGGATATTGTGAGTTCTTTTCACAAATGATATCAAGAGTTTTTGACCCGTGATATCTCAAGTTAGTGGTAATTTCATCAAAAGGGGGAAAAAAGACTGACTCTTTGGTCTAGGCATGATGTGGTAAATATTTAAAATTGTCATTTGCAAGTAAAAAAACATATCTAAAAGTTTCTTTTTTGGTAAATGTCCCTTTTTTTCCTAATCATTTTACCCATTGACCTGTTCTTAATAAAACCAGCTGGTTTTTAGAGTTCAAGTCTTGAACCCCTTGGTTCACCCGATTTAAATGAGGGTAATCGGTTTTGGTTGAAGCTGAAATGGAACATGTAGTGGTTCTACTTTTAACTGGGTTGAGCTGGCTGGTCCAGTCCAGGTTTTAAAAGACTGTTCTGGGTGCTAAAGTATGTGTAACGTTTTAATGCTTGCTTCATAGAGATTTTGTACAGTGCTTGACAACTATAGGATTGTTCCTACCTTTCTCCAGCTCCTGACTGTATTTTCAATGTGCTTTTCCAGATTACGACGAAAAGAATCAATTTTATAGTAGATGAACACAACAATGACAATCTCACAGTCACAGTGGATGCATTGCATTCCAATTCTCAAAGTAGAGAAACAGAAAAGGATAGAAGCTGGTTTATCTCATCTCTCCATCAAATGTTTAGCAGAAGGTGAACTGATTTGCTTACATTTCCTTCCTTTTTCCCTTTCAATTTACTGGTCGCCTCAAGACTATCTTACAATACATTTCTTCACTTGAATCTCAGTAAGTTATTTCTATAATTTGTAGATTAATGATATTAAAAATATCCCACCATCTGACTATGTATGAATCTTCTTGTATCAGTTATTTTTACCCTTAACTTAGATTTGGATTTTTTACTAGTTTTGTTGGTGCTGTAAAGGATTCATATAATGGAGAAGAAAGTAATTTTCCTCCAAAAAATTATGTATCAACTGTTGTGGTTATATATTCCTTTTTGTCCCTTGTGTACAAGATAATACAGCTATAGATCCCTGTTTTTATGGATCTTATCATCTTATCTAGTGTATAAGATATACACTGATGACTCATACAATTGAAAAGGCCCAACAGAACCTGACCCAAATAATCAGGCCCAATTACATTAATAAGTGGTACTGCATCGATTGTATATTTATGATTTTAAATTTAGATGGAAGGACTATGTCTTTACAACTTAGACACTGATTGTCAAAAATGTTCTCTGTAGGTGCATGACACCCATTTTGGAAGAACTTTGAAAATAAATGGCTGCATGATTTTATGAGGGTCTGTTTCATCAGTTACCTGATACTTTCGTGTGGTGTTCTTTTAGGCGCGTCATTTTATCGTCCTTAGCATTATTTAGGAACCCTTCAGATAAATGGAAGTCCAAATTTTCTTTTTCTTTTTCTTTTTGGTGGAAAGCTAGGCCTTGTAAATCCAGCATCTTTCGAACCCTTGTTCCTGGAAACCCACTTCTGTTATTTTGTCAGTTTATAGCACTGTCTTCGTTTTACATCAACATTCATTGGGTTGGAATACTGATGGTTTTGCTACCTTTTCTCATTTGGTGTTGGAAAGGGTAATGTTTGAGGTTGTGTTCCTGGGAATGTGACTTGAACAGCTTTTCTGTTACTTTCTACTTATTTTTTAAGGTTTTTTAATTTCTTCGATTTTGAGGAAATCTTACTTATCACGGAGAGCTCTGTGGAAGTCCGAGTTCATTAGCCTGTAAATCCACAATTTTCCAGGGAACTTGACTTCGCAGAAGTTGAAACCAACATTCTTCTAGGTCCATTTGTGTGACGTTGGGATTTAGCAGCACCACAATTTCCTTTTCCGTGATATGCTGTGGAAAAGCAGATTCTAACCCCTCCTGTAGGAATGATTTTCCTTGGAGTTGAGCAAAAATTGTTAACTTTTTCTTCTTTCCATGTGGGAAAGCGTTGCACTAAACAGAAAAAAATTGTAAGCACACAAAATCAGGGGCTTTTCCATTGCTACTATGGAATTCTCGGTGTTGCACGAGCATGTTTTTAATTTTTATCATGGCTTTTTAGTTCATGTTCTAGAAGTTATCTATCCTTTCTTTATATGGGAGGTTAAGGACTAAACATTTCTGGTATAGAGCTTATTTAATTATTGCACTATTGTATCCTATAGCTTTTGAGATGTTATTACTTATTACATTGTATCATTTAGATTTGTAAAAGAAAAAAAGGGTGGCATTAATAAATTATGAAGTCTGAATATTTTTTTATCACTATTTGATTGTCTTATCCATGTCTGCCATTCATTTTGTGTTCTCATTTGTCTGGATGCTGTATTTGATCTTTTTCTCATTATTAACTAAGATATATATTGCATTTCTACCTAGAGAGCTTTATAAGATAATTTACCACCTTGAGATAAAAAAAATTGATTGTGTAGAATGTATATAATTTTCTAATGCCATATATGTTTCTCACTTAGACTATACTAATCATCATCATCATTGAAGCTTCCTTCCATCTAAGGGAATTTTTTATCTTGTATTTTTCCACTCATCCCTTCTTAGGGTAAATTAAAAATATTTTATTTGAAAAAATTTAGAAAATAACTTATTAGATTGCTGTTTCTGAATCATGATTAGAGCTGATCTTACTGGAATTATGGTAGTGGGTTCTTCTATTAGCTTTATGAGGTATGAGTGGAATTCGGAGTGAGATCCAATGTGGAAGTGGCACCTTGGATAGAGATTCTTGAAACTGAGCAGTCTACACTTTAGTTATGTGAGATCCAAGTTCTTTTGAATTTGAGTGCATTACCAAGACAATTGCAAGTTATTATATGTTTCATTGTGGGGTTTTATATGCAACATACTATTCTAAGACACTTGGCATTCAAATTGAAAATTTTCTTTGTATTAATTTAGCCAATAGAGTGAATAATAGTTATACAGGATCTACATGACAGTTTGAGGTTTGACACATCCATATGCCGGTTGGGAATGCAAAAAAAAAAAAAAGGGCATAAAAAAGAAATATTTTGTTGTACTGTTTTTCTTTATATTTTCATTTTTAAGGAAAAAATCATATCCCATTATGGACCACTGCAACCAATAACTTGGTATGCATTGTTGATACATGTCACCTTTTCAGGCCAGCCAATACCCCCTCCAATACTGCTATTTTGAATCATAATACGAATGCATAAATTGATGAAATAAGTGAAAATTTAACCATGAAGGGAAAAATATTTGGAACTTATCATGGCTATGATAAAATTTTATTAGAAAAATACTGAAATTCATGGAATGATTGATTTTGATTGTATCTATAATATACATTATTAATAAAATGTAAAACTAGCAAATAAGAAAAAAAAAATGTCATTCCTTTATATCCAGACCATGGACAAGAGACCGAATAGTTTGTTCACCACCAACATAATGAACATGAGCTTAAAGTAAACACTGAAAATATTAAGAGTCATTGATTTTTGCCAATCCACTGGTGGCCCAGTGTTGAGGCTGAGGCATCTCCCTATCCACAAATACAATCAGTGATCAATCCCTAAGTTTGTTGGATAGGGGCTTGGGTAGTGAGTGAGTGTGTATGTACCAGTGCAAAAAAAATAAAATAAAAAGAATCATTGATTTAACAGAAAACGTAATTTTCCTGTGAAGTAATTTGCTGTTAACTTTTAGAATCATATAATTAATAATTTTTCCATACATGTTTTTGGGTGTTGTGTCATACATGGATAAAAATAAAAAATAAAAAATAAAAAAAAACAATTGCAAAGGGCATATCAATCAGTGCCCCAAAACAATGTGTCTGTTATGGGAAAAACGTGTCGGTTCAAACTTTGTTCTGGGTCAGTAAGTATAAAAATATCCAAAAAATCAGAATATTAGAAATTGTTAGATTTTCATGTGTATTTTCATTATCAACTAAAATGAATGTATCTGATCTTTCATTGTCATAGAGTTTCTGCATTGCTATTATGATTTTAAAGGGATAATGTTGAAGTAGTTGTTCGCCTTTGTTCATGTTAGTCTGTTACATGCAGTTAAAACCTAAAAAAAATTAATGGACAAACTGTGAATCAAAATTTGATCTGTATTTAGTATTTACTAGATATGTAGTATGATCACATTAATCAATAACAAAATAATAGTATTGATTGCTGGGTGCTGATTGTTTAACGTAACCATCCATCATCTATGTCTATGAAGCAATAAATATAGAGATGTGAGAATTTACTCATTAAGCTATCCATATCAAACAGTGTCGCCCATGAACATATCACCATTGTCATCTTTGTTATTGTTGCCACCATATTGTTGTCCAGGTAAGGATAGTGGGACACCAAGAAATCATATACATATGATGACTGACTGAAGAGCATCATAATCATAAGAAATTGTTTCACGATCAGTCCTGTTGTGGTGGGATAGGGATATATAAGTATTGTTGTGAAGGTTCAACCTTTGAGTATCCTCTGGATGGGATCTAAGAAATCATTGCTCCACATTGCCTGCTTGCATCCCTTAAATGTCTCCTGATGTCTGGCCTTGCCCATCACTAACATCAACACCACGAGTCTGTTCAGCTTCATCATCCGACGATGAGGGTCTGTTGTGATCTATAAGCACGATTGGAACTGACATCGTTATCGTTCCGAAAATCTTGGATAGTCTTGGTGACAACCTTTTCGTGTTGTTATCATGGTACTAACCACCCCTTTATCACCTCCAAGCAGAAAGTGAATACTTGAAGGGGTCTTCAAGCTGCTTTTATCATCCTAAAACTTAAAAGTTAGAAGGCACCTAAACATGTTGAGGCGCAGTAAATTGCCCATGAATTGCAGAATGTAGGAAGTAGTTTGATATTAATTATGTTGTATTATGAGGAGCTTCATTCCAATATGTATATCATCATCGTCATTATAACGCTTGTCCTAACTATGTTGTGGTCATCAAAAGACGAATATAAGAGTTTTATTATTATTTTTTTAACTTTTTCAAATATGGAAATCTGTAATAGTTTGAAATAATTTACATTATAAATAAAATTAGTTGTATTATGAATTTATAATCTGAAATGGGACACGACCAAATCCCTTTAAAGCTCTCTCTCATATCCATGGTTTATGTCTTTTGGGCTATGACACATCCAAATGGTGGGACTCATGATTAAGATCCATCTCCGACTGTGGCACACTCATTGATGGTTAAGATCCACCTCCCTATCTCACTTTTTTGTCTCAGATTCAGATTCAAACTGGATGTCTGGTTTTTTATTTGTAGTGGATCTGGATTTGGAAGATAGGTGCCATTTTGGATTCGGATGTGGAGACCGGAGACGTGTCCATCTCCCATAAAACGTTATCAGATCCAGATAAAATCTGGTTCTGCCCTGGGCGCAGCCCGTTTTCATTCCTACCCAATCCCCATGATAATTGGTACTAGAGTGGACTGGATAGACATAGCTACCCAAGCCCCAGAAATACTTTTACTAGAAGTTTCTTGATTGCACTTCGTTTGCTTGAATATGGGTTTTTCTTTTTTCCTTTATCCTTCCATTTTTTGTTATTTATAGTATAAACTGCACCTTTTCCAAATTAATCCATTTGACTAATATTCTCTTAAGACTAACAATATACGTTTTATGAACATTTTATGTTTCTTGATTCTTGAACCACTCAACATTGTGTCTTTTGCTGTCACTGCATTCCATGCTTTGCAGGTACCTTCTGAGAAGAAGTGCTCTAGAATTATTTATGGTTGACCGCTCAAACTACTTTTTTGATTTCGGGGTATAAACCAGATGATATATTCAGTTTTCTTCTTTAATGTTTAATTATTGTCAAAGTCTTGCTAATGGCATCACTAGTGGTATTCATGATTCAGCATTTTGGTTGTCTTCTATCCAGAGTACTGAAAGTCGCAAAAATGTCTATCGAGCTATTGTTCAAATGCAGCCTCCTTATTTGAACAATATCTATCTAGCGACGCAGGTCCGTACCTTGAAATGCCTGAACTCTCAATGTTTCAAATATTGATCATATTTTTTTGTGTTTCCATGTGATTGTTTCTTTTTCATTGTAGAGACCCGAACAGCTTCTTAAAAGAACTCAGCTTATGGAGCGTTGGGCTCGGTGGGAGGTAAATAAGACTGATTTAGTTGAAGAAGCAGTTTTCAACTATATTAAATAAAACAAAACATAGATTATGGACCTTCACATTTTTACAGTTGAAATTTGAAAAATGTTATGATACTGAATTGTATTTTCTGCAGATTAGCAATTTTGAATATTTGATGCAGCTAAATACCTTGGCTGGACGAAGCTACAATGATATCACCCAGGTGGGTTTACTAAAAACCTGTCTATGTGCGTGCAACTGCATTGTCGATATCTGATATATATCTTGTTTCTAAGATTCTTTATCTTCTTTTGCAGTATCCTGTTTTTCCATGGATTCTTGCAGATTATAGTTCAAAGAATTTAGATCTTGGGGATCCTTCTTCATATCGAGATCTTTCCAAGGTGCGCCTAAGTTGCTTTCCTGATATTGGTTAATGGAAGGTTGCAATGCTCTGATTGCTTACTTACAACAGTTCTTGTGTTGTAGCAGCCTGTTGGTGCATTAAATCCTGATCGGCTGGTAAAGTTCCAAGAGAGATACTCTAGTTTTGATGACCCGATCATCCCTAAATTCCATTATGGTTCACATTACTCCAGTGCTGGAACAGTAAGATATATACCATTGTCAATTTACATTTTTTATTTCACTGGTTTAGTGATTAATTATTATATCTTATGACTGATGCATGAGAAGTGCTATGACATTCTCATGATCAACCCTTAAAATTGTTACCAATGTTTTGATTGCACTTTCTTAGGGGACACTAGTACTAGTGACTAGGCTTTCCTTATCACAAGATTCTGTATAATAGACTAGTCCGACTAGAACACATATTAGTTTCATCCATGGTTTAAAAAATTGGCCGAGTCTTGAGTCGACTCGGACTCAGCACATACCGAGTCGGGTCGCATGGGACTCGGACTCGAATCATGCGACTCGGCGAGTCAACTTGGACTTGCCATGTCCAGACTCCGATTTTTTAAACCTTGGTTTCAGCTACTGTCTTTGCAAATGTTTATTCACATTACTTTCAGCTACATTAGAAACCAGACTTAACAAGGACTCATACTCGGACTGTTCAGACTCACGAAGGAATCTACTAAACGACACTCCCAAAGACACATTCCCCCACTCGCCCATACAACAACTCTTTTTAACAAAAGACAATTTGTTAGAAACAACCCCAAACAATCATGGAAACACACCGTAAAAAGGACCCATACCGAACCTATCATGGTAACAGAATCAAACACTTCTCCCCATAGATGAAAATAGCGGCCGCTACGTAGCGTAGCGGCCGCTATATCGGCCGTAGCGGCCGCCACCGCTACGCTACGGCCAATTTATCGGCCACCGCACCCGTAGCGGCCGCTACGGCCGCTACAGGCCCGCTACGACCGCTACGGGGTGAGAAAAATTCCTACTTTTCAATTTTTTTTAAAATACATAATAAGAATTATTTCTTTTCTTCTTCTCTTCAAATAACATTTTTACACAACTCTTCTACCCTTTTATGTTTAAAAGAACACCAAAAAGCACATGATCTCGCCGAATTACAATCGATACAGAGAGTTCTTCTCTAAGTACATCCTATTAGACACCCCCTTTGGTAGATGTATTTTTTTCTCTAGGTACTCTTAAGTCTTGATTTCATGATATAGTTTTTTCTCTTCTGAGCCTTTCATTAGTTTCTAAGTTAGCATAATCAAGCAACATGAACACATGGATCATTACTATTATTTTCTATTTATACAGCGATACAGGACCTCATATAATGAGGGGACCGCTACGCCCCCTTACCTTAGTTACTTTTGCAAAAAAAATACATTTTCTCTCATTTTCCAATATTCTAGATTTTCTAGAATTTTTTCATATTTTTTTGACGATTTTTTCAAATCGCACCGCTATGCCGCTACGTAGCGCCGCTACGTAGCACCGCTACGCTACGTATCGCCCGCTACGTAGCGTTTTGGCGGCAGGCCGCTACGCCCGCCGCTACCGCTATTTTCATCCTTGCTTCTCCCCTCACCGACCTTAAAACCCACCCCTTTTAAGATAGCATCCCCCCTACCGTTAGACTCAACCCTAAAAGACAAAAAGTTACCCTTCAAGCCCAGCACCTAGTGCCTAGGGACAATTCTAGGAACCTAACCCCACTCATCCTCACCAACTTGGAAGCAATAATTTTCCTCCATAAAGCTCCTTTCTCCTCCATAGACTTCAACCACCATTGCAAGTAAAGCCCAGTCTATAACTCCAAACAACCCTGACCCCTTCCTTCAACACTCTTGGGTTTGATCACATCACTCCAGTTCATTAAATGCATTCTCCTCATTTCCTCAACCTTTCCACAACAATTTTATTTTAAAGCAATCCAACCTCTCTTCGACCTCCTTCGGCATCTTGAAAGGAGACTTGTATAGAGAGCATTGTTTGAACTATCAGATTTATACCTGGTTTGGAGGCCTTGACACAGTCTTTGGTAGGCATTTGAAAGTTTGATACACCCGATGCAGGCTGGTATGTGAAGAATTGGCCACTATGGAATAACAGATTTGGTTTTGGTCCCGTTCTATACGACCTTCAGTACTATATTTTGAACCGTGATAGGGTGAAATGAGATTTGTTTCTTTACTGGACAATTGTATAAGAAATACATAGCATGTAGTCGTACTTGTTTCAAGATTCTGACAAAATATGGCCTGTTTCTTTGCACTTAAATCACCGTGTACCCTTTCCTTTGCTCCGATCATCTATTTCATCCATTTTCCAGCTACCTGATGTAGATCTGTCCATTCTAGATCAAATCTGGTCATCTTGGGTGCATCCTTCAGTGCCTCAGGAACTTGATTTTTCATGACCCAGCAACCTATTACATATATTTGCAATCCCATCAGCTTTACTTGGTGTTCTCCTTTGATGTCATTCAATTGCCACAGCCTGCTGATAAGCGTTGTTTGCATCCATAAAGGATCAAGCAAAACTTCTTGAATTGGGAGCTGTATGCCTCCAATAAAGCAAGCAAGCAGCTACTCACTCTCCCTCTCATCGTTCTGCACCACGAAGTAATGAAATTCTTCAGTGCCTTCATCAACACTCCTTTCTCCTTGCCGTAGAGATTGGAGACATGAAAAAGGAATGCCTAAGGTTTGGGTGTTCCTGAGTTCTGTGCATGGAGTTTGTGCTCAAATGTGGTCCCATTTAAACTGTCTCTACCATCTGTGTGGGCTGCCCAATGATCATTTTTTTTTTTTTATCTTTGTGATCAATGGTTGAATTTTCTCCCTCTTTCATTCGTTGCTTGACCCATCTGGTCTAAGTACTTCCCGCCAGAGAAGCACTCAGTTAAGCTCTATTCCATTTAAAAATGTCATTTACCAACAGTGCCTGTGATTTATGTTTTATTCTCATGAGGCTTCCCTTAGAGTTTGCAGAAAGAATGATTGACTTACCTCCTACCCAACAAGGAGGCTGTGTGACAGCATATCCTTGCTCTGGTGTGCTAAACAAAACTTCGACGCTATTACCTTATACGGTAGTCTAGGTCATAAAATTAGCCTATAACTTTTACGGATTAAAACATCTCATGCCGGTATGTTAGTAGATTGTGAGCAGTTTAACTATTCTTTTCATCATAGTTACTAGGGACTTGGTCTGGGACCAACCTGAACTTGACTGACCTGACTGATGGATGAACAGAAGATAGTCACGAAGCTAGTTGAGAATTGGTGTATTGATTATATTAATTGAGGTCGCATACTCTGGAATTGTTCTTTGATAACTGAGTTTTGCAACCAAGGCTTGGGCAAAAGTAATTTCTCGGGTGACCATTCTAAAGGGTTTTTTGAGTTTGCCCATTTCAGACTTTTGGAGAGGTCGAATGTTGTGGTGTCTACTTAATCTTGATAGTTTGTATTGCGGGTCTTCTATTTTTTAGGCTATATATCATGCTGTATTTTTCTGTTTTTAATGTAGTGAATCAGTGACCATTTCGAAAAAAAAAAAGTAAAAAATAAATAAATAAAATTTGGGATTTCAGCTGTTATATTATTTTTAGATCTGATTTGATTTTTAGAATGTTCCTTTCTGAACTTCTTTCACCTCACAAATGCATATATTTCTCACTTCTTTTCTTTCTTCTTTTTATTCTAATCAACATAAATGCTGTAATAAAATATTGCAACACGAGGTGTATATCAGTTATCACATCACTTCTCTCATGTGATACTGGGTCAGGTATCTATGGTTTTATCATCGAGTAATCACCACTTGGTTGCCCTTGTGCTCTGAAAATTTCTTTGAAAGTGTGTATGTTTCTCCTATTTTTTATGAGTCACAGTAATTCAAATTCTTTATAAGTGTTTGTAATTGCCTTGTTTTTTAATTTTATCTTATATTTTACATATTTACTAAGACACCTGTTATTTAGCATTACTTCAAGAAGTCTGTAAACCTCTGTTATACTTTTCATTTCACAGCTAACACTTGTTTTACAGGTTTTGTATTATCTTACTAGGATGGAACCATTTACTACCCTTTCAATTCAGCTACAAGGTGGTAAATTTGATCACGCAGACAGGATGTTTTCCGATATAGGTGGTACTTGGAATGGTGTTTTGGAGGACATGAGTGACGTGAAAGAGTTGGTGAGGATCTACTTGACAATGAATGCATACTTTTCATTTGTCATACTAATTCAGTAAAAAAAAAATTCTTTTGCAAAAGGTCATTTATTATATCTGTATCTGTATTGAATTTATTTAGGTTCCCGAGCTTTTTTACCTCCCCGAGGTTCTAACAAATGTAAACTCCATTGATTTTGGTACAACCCAACTTGGAGGAAAGATTGGTAAGTATATTTCCTTACCTACTTTCCATCAGAGAATGAAGAAGTCATTCTAGTCATTCTAAGAGCTGATATACTGAATTTGAAGAATCTTTGTTCTTTACCTCATTGCAGATTCTGTCAAACTACCCCCTTGGGCCGACAACGCTGTTGATTTCATTCATAAGCATCACAAAGCTCTTGAGAGTGAGCATGTATCTGCACATTTGCATGAATGGATCGACCTCATATTTGGGTAGGTCCTTACTATTTTACTAAGCTCTTTGTGAATTTTCCTTTGTTCATGCTATACTGTTTCATTTTAGCATTATGAATAACAGTTCAATGGTCCTTTTTTTTTCCTTTTGGTGATTTTTTCCCTTCACCTAATTTTTACATAGATAAATTGGATTTTACATGAATCATTTCCCAATATTTTATTCCTGATACATACACATTTGTATCAAGAAAAATCAATAGATTGGATTCATATTTGGATAGGTTCTTTTACTTGGTCCTACCATTTTAAAGGCACTCAGTAAGGAGTAGTTCAATACGAGTCTATTCACTCTTTGAGAGATAATGTGCAGATGCACATTGACATTGGCATAATTTGATTCACCTCATATTTAGGTGGGCTCTTTTGAATTGTTCATTACAATTTATTAACTGTACCAGGTCATTCTTGCTATTATGACTTGTAGTTAAATAAATTATTCTGTTCTTTCTCTAAAACTTACATGGATAAATTGAATTTTTTTTTTCAGATATAAGCAGCGTGGGAAGGAAGCCATTTTGGCCAATAATGTTTTCTTTTACATAACTTATGAAGGGACAGTCGATATTGATAAAATTTCTGACCCAGTAAGCCTACTTTCCTTTACTATTCTGTTCTTTGAGTGGGATTACCTGTTACTTATTTTCATTGGCGAAATATCATATAAAGGTTCAGCAACGTTCTACGCAAGACCAAATTGCATACTTCGGACAAACCCCGTCGCAGCTGCTGACTGTCCCACACATGAAGAGAAGGCCATTGGCAGATGTTCTTCACCTGCAGGTGCACTTCATTTTCATTTTGAATTAAGCCTACTCTTTTAGTATTAAGCTTATTGGGTTTTTTTTTCTTAGATATATATATTTTTTTGAATGTCAATGAATTAATTGAATATATAATGAAAAAAAATGTAATGTATAAAAGAGCTATAATGTGAGCAAGGGCAAGGCCCAACCAAAACAGGGCATTACAGCCCCAACCACACCTACATACAAAATATACAAGCTCAACCACCTATGGCAGATGTGAGAAGAAAAAAGCAACTCACAACTAAATCAGAACTACATTTTAAAAAATAAGCTCAGCACTCAATTCTCTCTTTTCCTTATATTCTGAAGATCTAATTTTTCCAGGTTCAGCTTGATATATCTTATTCAACTTACACCCCTACTGGACTTGGATCTAGTTTCAACCCTTATCAGGCATGGGCATTTGTTTGGCTTGAAATCTTATCTTGCTCAAGCCTTTAACATGTGGACTCGGGGCTGTCATAACCCATATTGCACTAGCTTGGATGCATTTCCCAAGTCCATGTTGGACTTGAATTTGGATCTAGATTTCAGACCCGAAATCATTATTCGGTAGTGAACATGTGAGTCTAGCATGAATCCTGCCCATTGACAGCCCTACGTGGCCTTGGTCAGAGTTTGAGCCATGAGAAGAAAATTGCCCTTGTGTGCTTTGAAACCAAAGCAGCTTCTAACAGGGCGCCATGTGCATGCAGCTAGCTGGCAGTGATCTATGTCAATTTAATCAAGATGATCCATGTTTATTTTAGATTCCCAACTACTGGTTTCCTTGTTAAGGGTCAGGAAACCGGGCGGATATTGGCCAGCGATTGATGAGGAAAGCTATATGCATTGGACAGTGTTTTTCCTTTTTTATATATTGGGTCAGCAGTTTTTTTTTTTTTTAGGTGGTGTGTGTTTTTTTTTGTTTTTTTTTTTTTTTTTTTTTTTTCTTCCTTCTGTTTGAAGAAAAGAGGGGTGGGGGGTGTTAGTATCTCTATAAATTACTCCATTTGTTAGTAAAATTAGAGATGATGGTGATGATACATGTTAAAGACTCATTGGATTGTTCCTAATCTAATCTGCCTATTCTAAAATATAAGTCTCTTTTTCTTACTGGTAAAAGATCAATGTAAAGGTTTTTTCTTCAAGATTGAAATGATACCTTGCAGGCTTATTCTATTTTCAGCTGTGCCGCATTTTCAGATTTTCTTGCTTTTCTTTTGCAACTGAGCTAAGTATATGAAGAAAAGCAGACCGATCCTAATTTTAAAAGCTTTATTTTGTTTTTTTTTTCTTTTGCAGACCATCTTTCGAAACCCTAATGAGGTTAGACCTTATGTGGTTTCAAATCCTGAGCGCTTCAACCTGCCTGCTGCTGCCATTTTTGCGTCACAAGACAGTGTCATAGTTGTTGATGAAAATGCTCCTGCTGCACATGTTGCATTGCACAAGTGGCAGCCAAATACACCTGATGGTCATGGCACGCCGTTCCTATTTCAACATGGAAAAACAGTGGCAAGTTCCACTGGTGGAGCTTTTATGCGCATGTTCAAGGGTTCAGCTGGATCTGGTTTGGAAGAGTGGCAATTTCCTCGTGCATTGGCATTTGCTACATCTGGAATCAGAAGCTCTGCTGTTGTTGCGGTCACATGTGACAAAGAAATCATCACTGGTAGGTAATCTTTGTTATTAACCATAAAATGAACTAGCATGTTTAAAAGCATGTCTTCCATTTCATAAACTCTCCATGAAACTTCTGATGGTTGCAGTTGGTTTTACTATATTTAAGGCTTCAATGACGACATTTGTTTATTTAGTTTTTAGAAACAGTTACTTTTTGGTGGTGATAATGGTTTCTGTAAAGATAAACACTATTGGTCCAGCTTTAATTTCAGCGATCGAGGGTCAATTTATTACATTAATATAAAGTCGTTATGCGCACCGGGTGCATAGGATAATTTTCATGTGTGTGGAGAAACCTAAGGCAAGCACCGCGTGCGTGAATACCTGGTGATCCCTCCAAGTGGATCATAAACAGGGATAATCCTCCACCCCCCGTCATCATCTCTGATGGCCATTGATACTGGGTTTGTTACCCATCCGGATGAAACTGGACCATTGGATAGAGTATGTAGTCATTTTGGATAATGATTGGACGTTGATCAAGTGGTTGGGATGATGATTGGAGCCTACGTCAGCATACTTTTTTTCTTTTTTTTTTTTGGAGTGATGGAGCCAGTGGGCCCCACAAGAAACGATGCTCACCTTTTCGTGAGCACTGGTGTTCCGGGGGTGGGGGGGCTATTTATTTTCTGCACTGCAAGTTAGCAAGATATTTGGATTCACCTACAATGCTACAGACCTGTTATCATACTTGGTCAATTTTCTTTATATCTTCCCAAGTGATTTATTCAAGTTGCCTTCTAGATACCATCAATGTTGATGCACTGTTATTTATCCATACTGTCAATGGTTTTTTATGGATAGTAATTATCCAATTCAGTTCAACTTCCATCAATTCTATTATTTATTTTGTGCTATTGAGCTATGATGCACGGATACTTCAAAATGGGTAACATATCGTATCGTATCCGATACTTCACTTTTTATTTGTAAAATCCGTGTCCTTGCCGTGTCCATGGCGTGTCACTGCCGTGTCCACGCCGAATCTGGGCATCATAGCTATTGAGAGCAAAGGATTTTGTGGAAGACCTCTTTTCCTGCAGTTCTTTGGATTATTTGGAAGGTGAGGAATTCCCACTGCTTGGAGGATAAAGCCTCCACTGGAGAATTTGATAGACAAGTTAACAGTTACAGTGGCTAGTTGGGTTCCAATTGATAAGCTTGTGCATAATAGGAGCGAGCTGGCTGTCATGTGATTTGAGTTTTTGTTCTGACCTTCGGCGTTTGATTTTCTTGTCGCTCTTTGTTTTCCTTTGCTTTTTCTGGTTTTTGTGGCTCATCCCTATAGTCCTTGGCACTGTCTTGCTGTCTTTTAATGACAGTAACCATTTCAAAAAAAATAAAATAAAATAAAAAATTTGTGCTAATGAGTAAAAAAATATCCGAGGTAGCTGTTTTGCTTTTGAGAATGTTCTTTTCTGTATGTTTGTACCCTTAACTTCTTACCTTGCTGCTGTCTAATGTGATATTTCTTTTTGTTTTTCTGTTTGCTTGTCGACTAGGTGGGCATGCGGATAACAGTGTGAAGTTGATATCATCTGATGGGGCAAAGACAATTGAAACAGCAGTAGCACATTTTGCACCGGTGACTTGCCTTTCTCTATCACCAGATAGCAACCATCTTGTAACAGGATCTCGTGATACAACAGTGATACTTTGGAGGATGCATCGAGCCATCCTAACACGTTCAAGCAGCATTTCCGAACCTTCTACCAATTCAGCAGTTCCTTCTGCCGGCAGTCCTCTTGCCAGCGGTAACTCAAACAACTTTGCTGAAAATAGTAGGAGGCGTCGTATTGAAGGCCCTGTGCATGTCTTACGAGGCCATCTCAAAGAAATATTATGTTGTTGTGTTAATTCCGACGTGGGTATAGTTGTTTCTTCCTCGCTTTCTTCTGGGGTGCTTCTGCATTCTGTGAGGAGGGGTCGGCTGATCAGAAAGCTCGCTGGTGTGGAGGCACATGCAGTATGCCTTTCTTCCAAGGGAGTCATATTGACTTGGAATAAGTTTGAGCAAAAGCTCAGAACCTTCACAATCAATGGTGTTCCTGTTGCAACAGCAGTTCTGTCACCTTTTCTGGGAAGCATCAGTTGCATAGAGGTTTCTGTTGATGGAGAAAGTGTTCTAATAGGAATGAATTCATGCTCCGTTGACAAATCAGCAGAGAACGGTTGCAGTAGAGAGTCAGAATCAGACAAGTCCGAGACGAAAGATCTCACAATGGTGTTGCGTGAGGAAAATGTGAACAGGTTGGCCGTTCCAGTGCCTTCAGTTTGTTTCCTGGATTTGCACACACTTCAGGTACGGACTAGAAAACAATTTCTGTTAAGAATTTCATGTACCTTTTGTTTTTTCTTTATGGTGTTTTCCATGAGGGATATGCTTTTCAACAAGCTAGAATCCGTATATACAGATACTTCATACCCTGGAGCTAGGAGAAGGGCAAGATATTACTGCCTTAGCTTTGAACAAGGATAACACAAATCTTTTGGTGTCAACAGCAGATAAACAGTTGATAGTCTTCACTGATCCAGCTGTAAGTCAATGACTGGTGATATTTTTTAGGCTCAAAATTTGGTCACTTTTTTTTTTTTTGGTCTTACTGCACAATGTCAACTTAATTCTTTTATTATCTTGCCAAGTGATTTTTAAACTTTTGTTTGAAATATTTCTTTTGCTAATTTTCTTTGTTCTCAAACCTAACTGAAATGATATACTCTTCATGTCTCTCTCTTTTTTCTTTTCTTTTTTCTCTCTGGGCCTATTCCCATGGTAATCGTAAATTTCAAACTCCTGTGTTACAGCTGAGCTTGAAGGTAGTGGATCAGATGCTTCGACTTGGTTGGGAAGGTGATGGGCTCAGTCCTCTCATTAAGTGAAGTTTCACGCTGTTGGACTTCAATTCATAACAAATTAACGAAGAGTTCTATACGTACACCCAGAAACTTAATTGGTCCGGTCTGGATTACGAATGTGGGAATCAACGAGGTTAGAGCTAGCCAAGCGTAATTCTGTATGTACTCGAGGGTTTTTTTTGGTTGTAACATATGTATTGGCAGTGACTAGGATAACCTACATGTATTGTGTAGGGTATTAGGCTTTGGGTTGTTTCATTCCCCTGTTTTTCTCTCTTTCCTTTTTTGTTTACGAGGGTTTCTTTTTTCTCCCCACCTTTTGTCCTTTTTTTTTTTTTCTTTCTTTCATCGAGTTGAAGGTCTGTATAAATGAGATTGCCATTGTAGGCTTCAGCAATTTTTCACATTCTGCTTTAGAGAAATGAGATGAAATTCATTGATGTCTTGGTTCAAAATCCAACAGTAAGGTGATGGTGCTCTGCATATCTTTTTTTGGCCAAAACTTGCCCCCCTCATGCTTTTGGTACCCTGATCCACCAGAGTGCTTACACGTACATGAGTAAAACAACTTAGGTTGCCAGTTCATGTAGAAAGCTTTTTACAAATATTAGCACGTTAGCAATGTCAAATGGATATACATTCGAGTAGATTATCCTTTTTCTTACAAGATCTGAGCCTATCACTGAGTTGGAGACCAACTTGGAAATGTCATCGACCATTAATTATTCCCAGCGATTTTGTATTGGAGGTTGAGAATTTGGATTGTTTGAATTCAATCAAGAACACACATGGTAAAGCAAAACTTCAGAGAAACCTAAATTGGTTTAAAGCAGCTGCTACAGTTGTATACATCTTTTGCAGTTCACTTTTTACATTAGCCATTTGCCGCAACTATTGCAGAAAACAGATTTGGGCATTTTTTCTCCAGTTTTATACATGACGTGCCAGAAATGCTCCACACTGCCAATAAATGTTTGGTCTCTCCAAACAATGGAAGTTGAAACTATTACAAATGATGCCGTCCGACTTTCTTCTTCTTAGAAAAATGAAAACACGTGGGAAATCAATCATATGATCAATCTTACACGATAAAATCCAACCCCTATTGAAGTAAAAGTTTAAAGACATAATCTTCGATTTGAAACCCCCCTGCGTCGCGTTGGGCTCCATGAAAGCGAGTAAAAAAAAAAAAAAAAGGCCAGGTGGCCCGGTAAAACTATGGGCAATGAAGGTAAGTGTGGCGCGGCTGCTTTTTATGAGAATAAGTGCAAAACTGAGCTAAATTATTTGTGCTTATGGGAAAAGCCCTTCCCTTGGGGGTTTGGAAATTTCTTTTTCCGGAGAAAGAGGAAAAATCTTGTTGAACAAGTTTTCCACGGATGTACACAAATGTTCCCTTAGTGCAATACTTTTTCCTTGCAAAACAAACAAAAGGAAATGGAACTGAATTTCCTCCATAGAGTGGATTTTGATTTCCTATATTAGGGAAAAATATACAGATTCCTTTCGCCTGCAGAAATAGAAATTCACAAATAACAGAATCCTCTCACTGCGAAAACACCCCAAAAGTAGCCGCATGACCAAGAGAGATCTGATGATCTGGGGCCTCATTTGGATAGTCTATGGTCTAAAACCGGAAGTCATGCCATCTGGTCTAAACAGTGGGTAAAACAGATGGTTTAGATTGAAGATATGGACAGAGGGTCAGGGTAATGTAGCAGCATAGCACCGTCTACCGCTAAGTTCTGTAATGATTCAGAAGCGGATCACATCGCCATTGAATGGTCTGTAACTGTTTAATTGTTTGAAATATCGAATAGGTTGTTATTTGTCGTTCTCAAAAAATCAAATCCAATATATCAGTGTGACAGGTACCGGATTCACAACCAGTAATGCCCATAGCCAATAATGGCAGTTGCAATCTAGTATTTAAATTTGTTTTAGTTAAAATAAAATCATACTTATAGTTTTATCTAGTGCATGTGGATAGGAGGGTTTGTGTGTGTCCCTAGGGATTAGTTTTCGGTGGTCTAAAATTGAGTGTCCCTCGAACTCATTGCCAAAAGCTCTTGGGTTTGGCTAGAGATACCCCGGCTTATAAGTAAAATAAAATAAAATAAAATCATACCTATATGATTAATGTGCTAATATGTATCTTGACTAATACATTAGTTTTTTGCTCTACAATTACATAGTCCCGTACCTCCACAATTCTTTTAATAAAGTCCTCTCCATAAAAGAGTTTTCAGAAATGATAGTCATCATGATGTGCAGAGAGGAAAGGATATTTTTGTCATAAAGTGAGGACAAAAGAGATCTGTTATAAGGAAAGGATATTTTTGTCATTTCACAGAAATATTCTGGAGAAGACTTGATTGAAAGAAATGTGGAAAACTTTTATACTTTTTTTTTTTTAAATATTCAAATCATCACGTATTTTTTTTAAATAAGCCAAAGCTTTTATACAACTTTGAAATTTTCCCTTGTCTTTGCTACAGCCTGGAGACAACTTTCAAAGCTTTATTTTGATATTGTGATACACATCCATTCCAAACACTAACATATATACATACATACATACATACATACATACATACATACATATATATACATACAATATATAGTTATATGGTCCTAGCCTCTTAGGATCTAATCTAGATGTCTTATTATACTTCTTCTATTGTATCATGAACTGCTGATGATGGGAATGGAGAGATGACAACTTTTCCCCTAGCTCGTCCAGTTTCCAAATGTCGAAAAGGTTCGATCACATCCATAAAATCATATGGACTGGTAGGATCAATCTCTGCCTTCAACTTTCCACTCTCCAAGTATGGCTTGAGCTTCTCTAAAACCTCCCCTCTGACAGTCAAGCTTGAATAAACAGCACAGGGGTGCGATGGTGGCCATGTTATGTCGATAATTGGAGCCCCTTCTTTTGCAACTACATATGAGTTCTTGGAATCCCCTGAAGAAGTCAACAAAACACCATCCAAATGAAAACTTATGAAAAACAGGAAAAAAAAGCGTGGTCAAAGAATTAACTAAAGCAATCAAGGTTGGATGCCCTTGAAAAATAAATGAACGAATGAATGAATATTGTCAAAGACTTTGAATGGAAGGTGCAACAGGACTGAGCGGGAGCAACATATGTGTAATATTTTATCAGTCATCAGCCAGGATTATCTACTGTCAGGTCTACAGATTGGACATTTGCAACTATGTATTATGGATGCAGCAGAACATAGAACAGCATTAGTCTGCTAGAAATAAGGTCTTGCATGATCTCTAGATTGTTATTCAGGTCGTACACCTGGAACCGAATTAAACATTTTCTTCTTGGTATAACGCTTTTATATGATGATGCCCATTCAGTTTTTGTGGTGGGGCTGGTTGTACTTTGTTGTTCTTCCCTTTTTTTTTATGAAATGGCTATCCCTTAGGCCTTTGACCTAACAAGACTATACCCTGAGGCAGACCCGCTAAACCCACACAAATGAACATGAGGTAAATCTAGGACGGTTTCGAAGACAAGACATAGGTAGCAAACTCACACCTTATGCCGCTCCATCAACTCCTAGGTGGGTAATATAATTCGTCTTACCAATAAAAAAATATATATCTAGTTCCAGCATCAGTATCAACTTAACACTAACGTATCCAATCAACTTGGGTATCTTAAACAGCAACGTGGACTGATGTTGGGCACAAGCAAAGTGAAAATTCAGCCAAGAGAGAGAGAAGATTAGTGATAGTTTCTTCTTACCAATAGTGTCATAAAGGAAATCACACTTAAAATCGATGTCTTCATATTTCGTCTTAGTATAATCAATTACTCTATCTGCTCCTAGACTCTTGACAAAATCCACCTTCGGGGTGCTTGTGGTTGCCACTACCTCAGAAGCACCATACAGATGCTTGGCAAGCTGCACCACCTGTGTTCCCACCCCACCAGCCCCACCCACGATAAAAATGTTCTGCCCCTTTTCAAATCCTCCAGTTTTGAAGCCTTCTACAGCAGTCTGAATAGCCAGTGGCAAGCTAGCTGCCTCCTCAAAGGACAAGTTGGCAGGTTTTGAAGCAACTAAGTTTTCCTCAACAGCAACATATTCAGCCAATGTCCCCAGCTGTTTCAGCTTCACTGGAGCGTTGAAGTCCTGGATATTACCATATACCTCATCACCAATTTCAAATTTGGAGACATCTTCACCTTTCTTCACAACAATCCCAGCCATGTCGCACCCAGGAACCACCTGCACCCAGTAACACTCTTATGAGCATTCAATTCAATTAAAATAAGATGCAGTAGGACATGCATACAGAACACAATTGCAACCAATACAAATATAGTAGCTATGTGGATGTATTTGAATATCGCATGCTTCATTTTTTCTCCTGAGTTGTGTGTAAGTGGAGTCTTCTTTATTGTTTTTTTAATGATTCTACTAGTTCTAGTAAAAACTCACTGGGAAGTCTGAAGGGAAAATGGGTCTTTCGCGCCTCTTGACATCAATTGGATTCAAAGCAGCTGCGCGTACTCGGACAAGGATTTGGTTTTTCTGGAGAGTAGGGAGAGGGAAATCCCCCATTGTGAGGACTTCCTTTGGACCGTAATCCTCGTAGAACCATGCCTTCTGCATTCTGAGGCTCAAAAAAATGTTTAACAGCCCTTCCCTCTGTATAATAAGATAAGTGGGGTTTGACAAAATGGCTGGAGACAATAACTGCTCCTGATAAAGGATTCGGATTTCAACCAGTACAGACTCAGAATTTTTTATTCGGTGGGGGCGGACAATGGTCAATTACGAAGGTCAAAATCAACACCAACTACCAATAATCTCCACTTATTATATGGTTTAAAGACATTACATTTATTTTTTATTTTTTAATAAATAAAATATAAATAACTTACATCTTACTACTAATACTCAATTTCTACGTAAGCTTTTTAACTGCACCAACCAATTTCTCCTCGAGAAAACAATTCTTTATTCAAATTAATGGGATGAAAATAAAATTAGCAATCACACTGCAACGATAATATAGAAACTCTAGATAACTCTTATTATCATACAAGCCATTAAAAAAAATTATCATACAAAAATAATACATCTTTGATTATTTCCTTTAGCTCCATCCGCAATATTATCGTAATACAATTTACCTCTGGTTAGATAACCAAATCTCTCATTTTAAAATCTATATGTTTAAATTTTTTTTTTTTTTTAGTGCATTGATTTTGGTAATAGAATCCAACTGTGGATAATAGTTAGATAAATCTCATCAAAATAAAAATAAAAATAAAAACAGAGAGGGATAAAGAAAAAGATGAAACAAAAGTAGGTTAATATGAGATAAACCCATTAACCATAGAAAACACAGAGAGTTAGTAGTTTGATCTTCGCATAGGGATAATAGATAAATAAAAAGAAAGACGTGATTTTAAACATAATTTTTTCTCTTGTTCAGTCCCTTTCTCTATGGGCGTCACAACCCAATCTCCACATATAGATGATAACAAAGCCTAATGAAATGTGGCAACACTTGAGTAGTTGCGCCTTCATTTTCTCATGTTTATGTCCATCCAAAGGAATCTAAGATGCATGCTATTGATACTGTGGTCCCATTTTTTCCACAAGTTGTGGTTGGAAAGATGCCTCCTTAAATGTCTAGAAAAAATAAAATAAAGAAAGAATAAAAAAAAAAGTTTTGTCTGCCATTGCTTTATATAATATAATATAATGAGTGGGAGGACGACATGTGGTGGGAAGACCTTTATATATGCGGCTATGTGCAAGGGGGTGGGGTGGGATTGGGCATCAAGCCATCAATCAACTGATGCATGGGCCATGGCACTTGTAAGGAAGTCCAAAAATTTACCTGGGTATTCATAATGTGGGTCCGCCCCTGATTTCAACTACCATTCTCAAAGGATATGTGGCTTGAGTTTTGTGAAAATGAAAATTTGGCAGTTTTGATAAGAAACCCCGAATTATTTGAATCAGTATTCATAAAATATCCAGCATGTTAGATAGAGAATGCCATCAGGTTGCAAATCAACAGACGACAGGAGCTTAACATTCACTCACGGTAGTTAAGTCATCTTTTCTTGAATCGCTTTCCATAAACACCTTCAAGACTTCTGCCAAAAACTAAGTTTGGTTCCACTTGAATTCCAGCTCTGAGTTATGAGAAGACTCCACGTTGTCCCTATAATTAATCTATTCAATTTCACAAGAAACGCAGGAAATCGACACTACAATTCCTTCCAAGTGCAAGCACTCTCATATACCTTAATGGGAAAAGGCATCCCAGAAGGAATGCATGTCTTGGATTTACAGTGGTGGAACCAAGAAATTTGCCCTGGGGGCACTATGTAAAAATGGATCTTAAATCCCAGGCCTCTTTCTTGTTAGGAAGGTTGTCTGCTTACCATTTCAAAATGCCTTGTTTCTTCGTCAGTTCTTAGAATTTCAACCCACTTGAAACAACACAAAAGGCTTTTAGAATTGTCAGAATTCCAACCCCTTCTAGAATTTCATAAAACCGGCTGGGCCATGAGGAATTTGGAATTCCAATGAGAGACAACTTCAGAGGGGTTTCCAAAAAATTTGCTGGGTGGTGCCCAGGTCTCCATCGTTGAGTGAGTAGCCCAAACTGCATATTGTCCTTTAGAAATAAGCGGATGTTTACCATGCATCTTAGAAGAACAATGTTCTCTTACTAGCATTCTGCAAATTGATGAAATGCAATCCAACTTGTAGGGCCCACTTAAATATGTGTCTATCAATGGAAAAGCGCAAATGGAAAGGTCTCCTTTTGGGAAGTGGGGAACGAAAAAACCAACCCCACCTGATTATCCTAACCCTTGATTAACAGCCTTTAAGTTTAACGGCACCTTAACCGTCGATCTTTTTTTAGATTGAATCCAACGGCTAGTGAAGGTTCAATGAATGTAAAATTGGACCTACTACGATATTATAGGATGAGAAGAGGATCCAAGGGGCCGACCTGATCAAAGGTGGGCCCAAGTGGGCCTCATAGAGCTGAACCGTACAGGAAGTCTGCTTGTAGAAGAACATTGTCCCTGTAAAGAATGCAATAGAGAAGCCATTGGGGTAACATGACCACGTAATAGCCTAATAGGTACCACCAGTTCAGCTTTGAACTCACTGAATTTATCATAGTAGAGCATATAGAATTGCAGTTAGCTTCTACTCTCAAGCTCAAGAAAATACTAAGCAAAATGCAACAGAAGGTTGACGACCCTTATAAAAAATGTGTACAACATAATTAATTAATATCTTAAAAGCAACATAATCAGTATATTTTACATGTTGGACTCCAAAGAATGGAAAGAACAAAAGTGTCACAATGATCTTTTGATCGCTCCTACAATTATATGGATCAATCTTGTGCATTCTTCTCCTAGTGAATACTAGATTTTAAAATTTGCAGAGACCAAATCAACTTTGCAGGTGTTCAAGCAACTTGGCTGAGTCTTGATGTAGCTCAGTGGAGTTATATTGAACTCACTAATACCGAATCAATCAAGTATAGCATACCATATTTTAAAACTATGGTGGATACATGATGCTAACTCCGCCACTTTATAGCAACTGTCAATCCCAAGCCCAGATAAAGGAGGGTTGCATCACGTAGGTTCATAGCTGGTGTAAAAATTGTCACAGGTAAATCGGTTTGAATTTCTTCAAGACAAGTTAACCGTCCACCATAGGCTGTTCACCTTGTGGAGGTGTATAACGACTATGCAAGTTGACCCACCCAACAACTCCATCGCATATCCCTGAAGAGACGTGTCTCATGCATCCTCAACTCTATATCCCTACACAGCTGGGAGTCCTGTCTTGCTATATGCATGCATCTCCCTCCCTCTCAATACCGCCAAGATGATTTTCAGTAGAAAATCTCTCAAATATTTTAACACTTACAGGCATCACATAAATCCTGCTAACTACAGTTGCTACTTATCCCATTCAATACCCACTCTATCTCCTTCATTACAGCCTCTGGTGACCCTTTCACCGAGAACTCAAGAACTCGGCCATCAACTTCAATCAAACTACATCCAGGCACTGCCTTCTTGATCCCAACTTCCCTCATTAGAGCTCTTACTCTCTTCACATCCTCATATCTATGAGCCTCGGCATAAATATCCAACAACACGACATAGAAGGCATGGTTTTCAGGCTCCAACTCAATCAAGTGCTTAGCCACTCTTTCGCCTAACTTCACATTCCGATGTGTCCTACAAGCACCAAGCAAAGCCCCCCAAACAAACACATCTGGCTCCATCGGCATGGTGCATATGAGCCTTTCCGCCTCTTCGAAGAGGCCAGCTCGTCCAAGTAAATCAACCATGCAAGCATAGTGCTGAGACTGGGGCTTGACCAAGTAAACCAATCTCATCGAATCAAACAGGCGACGTCCTTCATCGACTAGGCCTGCGTGTGCACACGCACACAGCAAACCAACAAATGTCACATGGTTAGGCTTCACCCCTTGCATCTCCATATCTTCTAAAAGACGAAGAGCCTCTTCTCCAAACCCATGAATGGCATACGTGCTAATCATAGCAGTCCATGCCAAGACGTCTTTCTTATGCATTTCATCGAAGACCTTGACTGCAGTTTCCACGCACCCACATTTCCCATACATGTCAACAAGAGCAGTTCCAATCACCATATCAACCTCTAACCTATGCTGCTTCAGATAATGGTGCACCCATTTCCCCTGATCAAGTGCACCCAATGAAGCACAAGCTGCAATAACACTCGCAAACGTCACTTTATCCGGTTCCACAAATACATCCCCCAAAACCTGCATCTCATGGAAAAGGCCCAAAGCCTCCTTCGCGCGGCCACCTTGAACGAACCCAGTAATAATCGAGTTCCAAGTAATCACATTCCTCTCCTCCATAACTCGAAACAAACCCAATGCAGCATCAAGAGCTCCACATCTCAAATACCCTCCAAGAATCGAGTTCCAAGAAACGACATCTCGCTGCCGCATTTCATCGAACACCTGGCGCGCGCACCCCAACAACCCGCAATTCGCATAGCTGTGTATGAACCCATTTTGAACAAAGAGGTCGTTAGTGTGTCCAGACTTGAGAACGCACGAATGCACGATCTGGGTCACGTCGGGATCGAGCAGGCGAGCGCAGGACTTGAGAAGGAAGGAGAAGGTGAGGTGGTCGGGTCGAATGCCGGTTGCGAGCATGCGTTTGAAGAGAGCGAGGGCTTCGCCCGAGGGGTGAGATTCGCTCGCGTGGGCTCGGACCATGGCGTTGTAGGCGAAGAGGTTTGGGTTTGGGATGGTTTGGAAGATGGCATTGGCGTAGGGGAGATGGCAAGTATGATCGAAAAATGTGGCGAAGAAGAAGAGAATGCGAGTGAGGAAGGAACTGGAAGAGGTAGTGATGATGTGGGAGTGGATTTGTTGGAGATGTTTGAGGGATTTGCATTGATCGATTAAGGAAGAGAGAGAGGGTTTGTTTGAGCTGATGAGAGTGAGCCTTGTGGGCAGAATCATCATATAACTTTGCCATTTAAGCCCCTAAAACTTATATGATTTTTGTATGTGAATGCAAGGATTCAGTTCCATATGTAAATGTTCCAGATCCTGCATGTATGGATTTAATATAGAACTGAGTTTCTTTTGAATAAATAAAACAGGCTCTAAACGCATTTTATTCAAAATGGAAGACTTTGGATATTCAAAAAAATTGGAAACCCATTTGCAAGACTATGAGTGGGAGGGTTCGGGGTGGGAGGTGTAAGAGCTCTTTGTCACTAAAATAAAAAAGTGGCTAGGGTTTTGGCCCTTTTAATGAGGTGACGCTTACTCGCTTAGAAAGTCTATTATTCTTATTTATTTTGTTTAAAACTGATGTAAATAGATATTTTGAGTACTCTAGGGCTCTTCCCCTCACCCGAGGTCTACTTTCATCTCCGGAGGGTTTGCCGACCTTATTGGGCTAACCGAAAAAACATTTAATGATTTAATAATTAATTTTCACTTATATACTTCAAAAACAATTTTCACCTATTTAAGTTGGCCTATCTCCATCCCTTAAGTCTGAGGAAGCTATATATGGTATGGATCTAAGTGACCAAAAACTTACCCACATTGTCCAAAAACCGGATTTTAAATATTTTTGGCAAATTTTTCCTTTTAATTCATTGGTAACATGAATTTAGCCCAGGGTTGCCATAGCATCATGCACTTGTGAACAACGGTTAGCTGTTTGTTTATTTCGAGACATCTAGGTGGCTACAAGCCTATAACCCTGTTCACACCAAAAGTGAAAAAAACAATAATAATAATAATAAATCAAGTGCACAATGTTTTGGGCGTTCACATGTCACGAATCATGATCTTTGTATGCATAAGATGGCAATAAGTTGTGGGCTTCACTCAACCTCTTTCAATGCGTATGAGATAATGTTCTATTCTCTTCCATTTTTAGGAAATGTAGAACTTCAGATAACCCACACCTAACACTTTCAGTTAATATACTTTTAGAGCTTTGTATGTGGGTACCAAAGGAGAAGCATTGATGATGGTTTTGGTATCCTCTTGATATCCTACCTGATTGGTATATGTCTTTGTAAGTAGGTTTTAATTCAGTCTTTTTTTGTGCAGCCCACTTTGGGTTGGGCTTGGGCAGAGCTTTAGGCCCAGCTCAAGAAAAGGCATAAAAACTTGGTGATTTAATTTTAAAAAGAAAAGGACAGGCCCAAGTTTCTATTTCTAATTTAGTTAGCTCATCCTCTATCACAACACAATAAAATACAGATAAGCTTTGAAAAATCCTTTTTATTGTATATTTAGAAGCCTCAAAAGAGACAATTCGAATAAGCAATTAAGCATGGTTACTATGGATTTTTTTTTTAATGTTGTCCAATATATGTGGACTATCAACTCTTTTATGTCAATATCCTCATTAACTATGCTGGTGTGGTCATTAACTGAGGTGGCTTTCAAGCATTGCCTTGTATTTATATTCCTGTTTCTCCAAGAATGGGAAGACCCATCCCTTGTAGGTTTCACCTCCATTATTTTATCCCTTGAGCTTGAAGAAACCAGACCACTTGCGTCTTCTTCGTAATTCAGTAGTCAACATCACTCAGGCTCTGTTGGGTCCTTGTCCTACGTACTACTTGCAAGTCCAGCTAGAGTGTGTTAGAATTTTTTCTTCTTTGGCTGGAAATCCAAACCTTTGAATTGCAAGAAAGAAAACATAAACAATGTGTATTTGAATCCTACTAGCAAAAAAAAAAAAGTGTATTTGTATCCACAGGTTTACAATTGAGCTAGGGGTTCTTCAAGATGATTGTGCACTCCTCCCATGCATCTCTCTTATATAAGAGGATGATTGCTTTCTCTTTGTTGAGTTGAAAGGAACCTCACGTACAAACAACGTTGTTCATTGATATCTTTTTCTCGTAAGATTTCCTAATTCACCGAAGCTATCAAAATACAGCACAACTAGTAGCAAAATTCTCCTCCCTTTTCTTTCAACCTCCAAAACAGAGCTTTAGCAATTGGACATACCCTAATTGACAAACCATATTGATGCAGAGGCCTTAAGATTGAGGCATGCATGAAAGTGCCAAAGCACAATAATCTGCGCCAAAGAGCGTGTCCGAAGATACTTCAAAAGTCTCCACAAAGACGATAAACGAAGACGCAGCTCAATAAGAAAATCCACAATTCTATTAATCATCTGAATAATTCTTCAGTACAATGCCATATAAATAAGAAAGCAAACCTAATCTAATAATGGAAACTTCCCTAATAACAATCATTAAATAAAATTAAAAACTACTAATTATAATTAAAATCCTATAAATCTATTTGGGCCCTACACATGTGGCCATGAAGTCTATATTGCATCACAGATCAGTCATAGCTTGGACGGTTAAAAATTGACAACCTGCCCTCCACATCTAGGTTCTGCTGATTTAGATATTACACTGGAACATCGACTGGGATTCAAAGATGAGAGAGAGAGAGAGAGAGAGAGAAGCCAAGAAGCTCTCAGTACAACTTTTTTGCCCTTTACAGTAAAAACTTTGAGCCTGAGAAGGCAATTACAAACTTGTCAGACTTGTCAAGGAAGCGGGATCCAAAAAATTTCCACCAAAAATCATCTTGGTGGTATTTGGGTTTATGTTTATGTATTTACATGAGAGAGTAAAAAACAAGAAGCAAAGAAGCTGAATCAGGATAAATTTTCAGCCTGCCTTCTGTCTCTTCCTCTCCTCATGAAAATTTTGGGTTGTGAACCCATCATCATTTTTCATACACCTGTAATATAAATAATTCTAATTTATAAATTCTTCACCACCTTTGCACTGATCTATTACCTCTGCCTCCCCCTTGTTTCCCACCACTGGAGAATCCACCACCACCTCTTCTGTTTGAACTGTTGCTGCTGCCACCACCTCTTCCACCAGAAAATCTAGCCCCACCACCTCTTCGGTCAAATGAGCTGCTGCCGCCACTACTACTGCCACCAATTCTCCCACCTCGCCATTGATTACCCCCTCTGGACTGTTCCTTATCTTGCAAAGGTGGCAGCTCAGTTAAGACCTCAAGGCTCACCATACTTGCATTTTCTTGACCTGCATGAAAAAGTACTATAGAAGTTAAATGCCCGAGAATCATGACCCTAAAATGCCGTTGATAGATCAGTAAAAGGATTAAATTGTACAAGGCAGGGCACAAGAAGGTTTAGAGAATAGAAGTCATTCTTTCAGAGAATAGCTAGCTTTAATTCCAAGAGTTGGCCATTTCAAGTCAAATAGTTGGAATTCCTGATTAGGAGCAGTTGTACTGCTCTTTTTTTTTTTTTTTTTTCTTTAACCTAGAAATGATGTATGAGCATCGATCAAATGGACAAGGACTAGATTGCATCTGAAGGCAGACAAAAGCCCGATGCACAGCACATCCAACATTTCAATGAAATTCAACTGATTTGCTCTGACACTCATGTTTGGTGAAGATTCTACACCTGCCTCTCCTGGTGGCAGATTCCAAGTGCTAACCCCAAAGGAAAACCCGAGTTCCAAGTTCTCTATCCATTCTATCATGCATCAGAAATGAATGATCTGTTACAAAAATCTCATAATCCAGGTCAACAATTTTATAGACGTTCATGAGACTTCTAAAAGAGATGGATAAATCAATTTGAAAAACTAACTAGAGCACGACTTGGTGGGCCAGCCCAAATAAAAGAGCAAGGAACAGTGCAGGAAATGTTTTATTTAGAACAATTTCCTAATCATTTATGCATAAACATGAAAACAAATGCAGTAACATGGTATTTGCAAGGGAAAATGAGCTAAGAAACTATACTGTAAACCACTTCTTTAATGAAGAATTATCATCAACACCTTTTTTTTTTCTCAAATCAAATTGATGTTGGCTTAAAGAGTTCACCAATTAAACTCCAAAATCTTAGATGAAGAATTAGTGCATATTAGCCTAAATTAGGAAGTGTGAGTCTAGCTCTCCAGCTTCTAGGTGACAATCAGTAAAGACACAGTAGAAAATCGCATTGCTGCATATGAGTATCATCACTTCCAAGAAATACCTGCAATGAACAAGTCCACGTCTGCAGCCGGCACATCAAAAACTGCACCCTTTCCATCAGCTGTAAGAGAAAGACCCTTCAACTGCTCAACCTTTTCGTCAGGCAAAAATCGCCTTAATACACTAAATGCAAACCTACATCACCAAAGTGAATTAATCAGTTCAAATATGCAGCAAGAGATCTACAGGCACAGGATGTTCTCTGTGCATTCTGGGTCATTCAGACTTTCACTAAATTAATAATAATTATCAGAAAATCCACCTTGTGAAAACCACAACAAAGTTCAACAGAAAGCAAGTAATACATTATAGTGCATTCAACAGAACAGTAACAGTGAATTCAGTTTCAAATCCCTAAAAAATAAGCACAGATGCAAACTTAAGATGCATAGAAGAATAAAGTTTAGGTTTGCTCACGACGGAGTATAGATGGGCCTTCCAGCCTGAAGAAGTAGAGTCACATAGTTCTCTAACGAAGTCAGCAGTGACCTATTCTTGATTTCGGTATAACCCTGTAGAGAACACTGAAGCTCAGTACACGGCAGAAGTTTGGAAGTACACAAGCTCACAGTTATGCAAAAACTTACAGCCGTCTTAGCAAGTGCTTTGGCGAGTAGATCAATCGCGGGGAGACCAGACGAACTTAAAAGTTGTTCTGCTACTGATTTGAACACAGGAACAACACTGCAGCGTGCAAAAAAGTAATATGTATGGATGTAAATTCAATTATTTCTACGAAGATGTATCACGTGAGATACTCCAATTGTGAATACCTATCAGAGACATTGGAGATTATCTCAGCTGCTTCTAAACCAGCCGATCTAGCAATTTCAGCTGGCTGTGGAGCTGAGATGTGCTCAAATTTTACACCTGATTCTCTTTCTATTTTAGAGATAGTGTATGCTTTCTTGGGTTCATAAAGCAATACAGCAACTCCAGTATTACCTGAACAATATGACAATGTCAGTAAGCTTGTCAAAATACAATTGTCAAGCAGAGGATAAATCTTAACAATTTTCACTGTACCAGCTCTCCCCGTACGTCCCGAACGATGAATGTAAGCTTCCACATCTCGAGGGGGTTCACACTGAAACAAGTGAACATATGGTTATCATAGTATTCAAATCCATTACTCTTTGCATAGATAATCAGAAAATCACCTAATTATTCGTTTTCCTTCCACACAGACACATAATATAAAAAAAAAAAAATTTTAATTAAATCCGCACCTGAATGATCAACTGCACATCATTGATGTCCAAACCACGAGCTGCCACATTGGTTGCCACCAAAACCAAGAACTTGCCTGCTCTGAATCCAGCAAGTGTGACCTGAATGGAATCAGCTAACCAACATTAGAATATTGGAAAAGCACAAATTACCTCCTTACAGTACCAATAAGGACTTACAGCTAAAATTGAGACTAGGGTCTCACATCTTAAGAGAATAGCAGATGGACATGCAATCTCTTGATGTAGAAGTAATTCCATATTTTCGTATCACAAATAAACTTACTTCGCGTTGGGATTGTTGTATGTCCCCATGCAATGCTCGTGCTCCACGTAATAAGTCAGCAAGTTCCGCACAGGAATTTTTTGTCTCAGTGAAAATTATGGTGCGCCCTCCACTGAACCCAAGAAGAAGTTAGGAAGGCACTTTAAAATTTAATCAGTGCCAACAAGAGAGAATATCATAACTGAGAGAGAGAGAACCTGCTATAACATCGAACGATATCAGGAATAAGCTGGGCTCTAGCTGAATGGGAGCAGGGAAGGGCGATGTGCCTAACAGTCGTACTGGCCTTAATTTTCTCATTGCCAACAAGATCAATAGTCTTCTTTTCAGGTTTTAGAAACCTAGATGCTATCTGACAATGTATAAGCAAGTATTGGATGGTCAACAACTACAAGAATAGAAATGGAGAGAAATCCCTACTCAAATTTTACAAGATATAACAAGACATGGCAGATAGTAACTCCAGTCTTAAGAATGAATCAGAAAAGGAAGGACCTGCTTCACCCAGGAAGGTAACGTGGCACTGAAGAGAAGTGTCTGGACTTTGCTTAAATCCTCAACTTTTCCTGCAATATAACTACAGAAGGTTAACGTTTATAACTCAATCATGAAATTGCACAGTCCACATTATCTGTAAATACAAAAGTCATTTATAGATTATCCAAAGTCCAAACTCCATATTTGGATAAAAGAATAGAATAAGATTATTTAAACTCTGAATCAAGGACAAAGATTTGCCACCCCACCTACCTACCCCCACCACACACACACAAAAACAAAAACAACATAGAAGAAAAAGGAATGACCCCAAAAAAACAAAATACAAAATAGAAGGCCACAGCTTTTCGAGTTCCATGCTTCGGCAATTGCATGATTTGGTCATCTGAACCTTACGGAACAGAAACAGGAGAATACATTCTTTTCTTTTGTCGATCATTCTTCTCTGTTTCTTTTTTTTTTTTTTTTAATGGAAAGGTAAAGGTGGTTAATAAAAATAAATTCTCCCTTCAGAATAAGACAAAAAAGTTCTCCAAATAATACTCTATCGCATGAACACTGAAGAAATCCTCACCAAGGATAAGTTCAACGTCTTCAACAAAACCCATCCTCAGCATTTCATCAGCCTCATCAAGGACACGGAACTTCAATGACCGCAAGTCAATAGTTTTCCTCTCTATATGATCCTGCACCAGGTGAAAATAGAAATTAACATGCACATGCATCCAATATATGGAGGAATCGTGAGATTTCATCTTCCAAAATTAGTAATGTAACCTATGATACCCAAATACTTGTACAAGCCCAATGTATCTATATCGGACCATTACGACACTTGTATTGCTACCTGATACTGCACTAATACTTCTAGGGAACAAGTTTAACATATCGTACTTATAAAGTCCTTTATTTCATATAGTTCTTTTAATATTTTTACTTCTCACCATAAGAAATGCTAGAAAGGAATGAAACCAATGATAATTTCATTGATTCAATGTGATTTAAAGAAGAAATTAGGTCACCCGTATCCGTATCCATAATTATGTATCCTAGATTTTCAAAAGTGACAAGGAATATCCACGATCCCCGTATCTGTGTCCATATCCATTTTCATATCTGGGCATCATAGAATGTTACTATAAACTTACAAGTAAAACAGAACAATGCAGAGGAAATGAAAGCTACCTTTATACGGCCAGGGGTTCCAACAACTATATCAGCCCCTCTTCTCAATGCTATCTCTTGGGAATAAAAAGAAGCACCTCCATATACACAGGCAGAAGATAACCCTAATGCCCCACCATACACCTCAAACTCAGCAAAAACCTGAGAGAAGGAACTCAAAAAAAAAGAAAAACATCATAGGAGTAAGAGGCTGAATCTGTCAAAGGAGGCCTTCAAACCACTGTTTCTCGCACTACCTGAGTTGCCAGCTCCCTTGTGGGTAAAAGTACCAAGACAGTTGGTGACCTTCCATAACCTGTCTTCCTTGATTCCTTGGCAGGACCATTTGTCAAAGATTCCAAAATAGGCAAGACAAAGGCCAATGTTTTACCCTGTAAAAATAAGCAAATTTCCAGGAATTAACGTGGGTAGAGAATGCCACCGCAGAAATTATTAAGCGTACATTTTTTTAGACAAATTAAGAAGTGACACATTTTCACTAATCTGATTTATAAGAGAAAAAAAAAGTTCGCAGAAGTCCAGAGAAAAATAATCTGATTTAAGTTATAACAGCTATATTAAGCAAGAAAAATAAGATTTCACACGTTTGTTATCAGACAACAGGAAAAAACAGCGCCCCAGTCATAATTTATCTAAACCACTGTGTACAGAGCTCCCAAGATACAACAAGGCGCAAAAATTCACCAAATCATGAAATGAAAATTTACCAATAGAAGCAACAATCAGATAACTGTTTAAAGCAAAATATAATAAAGTATGGCAATGGAACTGCACTGATGCAACCGAAGACTTTAGGACTACAAGCTGAAATGAGTAATGACACATGAATCAAGATTCAGAGCCAAATAACTTCAAATAAGAAGCATTACAACTAAAGTACACTCATTCGGCTTCTTCTTCTTCTTTTTTAACTTTGAGTGCAGTCTTAAGCCTTTTTCAAAGCCCACTTAAGAGAATAATGAAATTTCAATTCGAAGCTAGTTCCTCGATGTGAATGAATAAAACTGCAATTTGATTAGTTTCCCACCACAATCTTTCCATCCACTTCAACTTGATAGCAAATTGAAATGCAAACCAAGCTCATCAATACCCAAATCTAGCAATTAATGCACTTGAGCTTGAACCATGACCTAATTCCCTAAAAGATTATAATCCCCACTCCATATTGAGCTTGAGAATGACAAAATTGCAAGTGGCAGCTAAAATTCAGTTACTTCCTCATCAATACCTCCACACACTTCAATTCAACATTACATCAAAACACAGACCAAACACCAGCAATACCCAAATTCATCAACTAATGCAACTGAACTAGAACTACGAGCTAATTCCAGGTTCTTAAAGTCCAATTTACTTGTAATTGAAACAGAAACAATAAGATTTCTTGTAAGGGATCTTCATATACCTGACCAGTGCGCGCTCGGCCGACCAAATCGGATCCATTGAGAACAATATCAAACGTCATCGCCTGGATGGGGAAGAGAGATTCAATTCCCTTAGACTTTAATTTCTCCCTCAGAGGCGCCGAGATGCGGAAATTCGACACGGCATTGGGATCGGACTCCGTCTCTATCTCTCCCTCCGCAGTCAGTTCTCCGTCCTCATCGCTCTCTCCTCCTCCGCTCTCCTCCTCCATCAACCTCTGCTTCTTCGAGGGTACATTGATCGCCTTTGAATCTCCGAATTCGGAGCTCGTATCGCTCCGCTCTTTTTCTTCGTCACCATCGTCGTCGAAGGTCCTCCTCTTCTTCGTCTTCTTGATCTTGATGTTCTCGTCAGGAGAGCTGCCGGGAGAATCTGGGCCGTTGGTGGGAGAGGTTGATGATTTGGACGTGTGAGATCTGGTGTTCTTGTCCTTCTTCTTGGAATCCTTTTTGATTGAGTCCGTTCGAGGGGATAGTTGGAGAGAGCTATTCATCTTCTCTTTTTTGTTCTTCCTCTTTTGCAGGTTTTAGGGTTTAACTTCGGTTTCTGTTTTGCATCAGCTGTATCTGTTTTGCAGCAGCGGAGAAAGGAAGCTAAGAATGTCGGGTCAGGTTTGGTAAATAGTCTAAGATGAAAAGCGTATGAAACAAAAGGTGTCGTGGTGTAGTTGGTTATCACGTCAGTCTAACACACTGAAGGTCTCCGGTTCGAGCCCGGGCGACGCCATTGATTTTTTTGAGTCCGCCATCTCATCTTAGTCAAGTAGTCTAATTAAAGGTTTTTTTTATTTTTATTTTTTTTGTTTAGATTAGGGTTTTTTTTTTTTTTATTAGGGAGCCTGAATTATGTTTCTTATGGTGGGAAATTTGATATCATGTGTTATAACTCATCTAAATCAAATAGTCTAATTAGTATTTTTCTATTTATATTGTTTTTTATTTAGATTAAGGAGCTTGTTTTACTTTATTTATGGTGGGAAATTTGATATTATATATTACAGACTCATCTGAGTCAATTGGTCTAATTAATATAAAAGTTAATTAGATTAAGATCTTAAATAAAAGCTTTGATTTTTAAGTTTTAATGTATTTGGTGAAACTATAAAAAAAAAACAAAAAAAGAACCTATTAGTTTGTGAAATAATTGGGGCCCGATTTTTAAGAATTACAATGTAGAAACTATTAGTTACGTCATTGTGAAAATTTATGAGTCTTTTTTTTTTTTTTTTTTCATTCAAAGCGTGTAAAATTTGCATTATCCACTCCATTCATTTTAGTTTTAAAAGCTATTAAAAGAGAGAGAAAATAAAAGCAATTCCCTCACCCTTTTTTTTAGAGCTAAAAGCTTTAATATGTAAATAAACTCTAAAATTATACGTTTACCAAACAATTTAAATATACAAATAAGCTCCAAATCACAGAATGTGGGCTTATTTTTACGGTTATCAAACACCCCTATTAGGTGCAGCTTCAAAACTCCCTAACCTTTACTTTCACTTGATCAAATTATTCATACCATGCAATGCTATGAGAAATGGCTGTTATTATATTTTGCATATAGGTTTAGGGGCTCACCTTCGCCTTGACCACATCACTCATCTTTATTATATAAATCAAAATCAAATTTTAATCCAAGAAGGTCCCAAGTTGTTTGGTCAGCTGGTGAAGAACATGTTAAATTTGCATGGGTCCTTCAGTTTGAGTCAATTTATAAAATTTTCCCAAAATACTAATGGCAATTTCATATTTTGACCCAGTTAGGATGGCACATGAGTTGATCTAGTGTTAGCCCTACCCAAGCCCAAGTTGGACATGGTGAAACGTCCGGCTTTGGGCCCAAAATTGATTTTTCACCAAATAGCTCAATGGACTTACTTAGAGGTCAAAACAAGATGGCCTAGCACAACAAATCCAACAAAATGGGCAAATATTTCGATAATGGGGTGGTATCAAGTCCACCTGCAATGCAAGAACAGCCACTTACCTCACTGGTAAGTGGTGGCTATTTTAACCGAGCCGTCCAGCTACAGTTGTAAATGGGTTGGTTCTGGTCCAAGTCCATGGTGGACCTGGAGCCACAACCGTTAAGGAGAAGGTAGAATCGGATCCAGTCCCGGAACAATTTTGAAACCGGTTTCTTGGCTCCGAAACCGGAACCAGAACTATATATGGGACGGATCTGAATCTGGATTCGGATCTAGGTAGAAAATGATATTAAAAAAAACATGATTTTTGGGAGAAATTTTCAAAAATTGAAGTAATATGTCGGGCTTTGGGTCCACGGGTCCGAACCAAGGTGGAACCGGACCCGGACCCGGACCCTTTTACTTATCGGGGCCTAAATAATGACCCAGACCCGGTTTTTTGGAGTCGGAGCCTTCAGATAATCGAGGACACATTTACATCTCTACGTACAGTGTTCGAACCCTATGTATGCCACTTCTTTCTACTTGTGTGGGTTTTCTTCACGCTTGTGCGGGCTCCTTTTCCACTTGTGTGGAATTCTTTCATTTTCCACTTGTGTGGAATTCTTTCTACTTATGTGCGGGCTCTCTCTTGGGTCATAGCCCCCTTGGCCGGGTCAAAAAAAAAATCCGTCTCCAATGCTGTGGATTGGATTCTTGTCTTAAAACTTGATAGTTAATTAATTTGTTGGGCCTGCAATAGCATCTTCTCCCAGCCCCTGCAGTAGCATCTTCTCCCAGCCCTCCTAGAACTTCAAGGCCTGATATATGAATGGACTGAGCTAGTGCTATCTCCCTAAAGCCCCAACTACATAGCCAGGCCTTCCAAGATCCCAACACATTCAACTCAAATAGACAGACCCAATATATTTGACTTATGTGCTGCGTTTGGTCCTGAGTTTTAGAACAGTCGGATGGCTAGGCCTGAATATATTAGACCCGAAATCTAAATGGCATGGGTTTGATCAGCTTTCTTGGCCCTGACCAGAATAGTCCATGCCAGATAAAATAATAATAAAAGAAATGGTTGAGATGGATCGCTTAAGTCGCGGGTCATGCTTTCCTGAAGACAATGAATGCCTTCATACCAGATTGGTGTCTGCAACTGGTTACCAGTAAGTTTGCATCCAAGATAAATCAGGCCCAGATCCTGTGTGTGTTGGGACTAGTTTGTGGATCTGATCACCAACCTTGGACACCAATGGTCTCCACCCAAATCACGGTGCTATTGATGGCCAATGTATGATTGAAGCATGTGGTCTTAATGTGTTTCTAGTTGTGATTTGACTGTTACAAAATATGTAGGAACCAATCCCGATATGAGTGCTAGAGAATCTGAAATGATAGTTGGGGATATGAATTATCAAGAGACTTTTTGTGTGACCTTTTGGAAGAGTTATTTAGTAGTATATCCATTTTGACAAGGTGCATTTGAACATAACTACCATGTCAACTTCCAAGCCTACATTAGGTATCCGACCCATTATTCATTCTTGACCCAGATGCAAGCCAGCCCAATCTGTCACGCCCCAGAACGGATTGCTGATATGATCCTGATTATTCCTATAACCGCTTAACAAAGCGCCTGATGGTAGGGGAAAATCGGGGCCAATTTAAATGTTTTCTCCGAAACGGTTGTTTCCTATAGGATTTTGCAATGTGAGATCCAGTAGACATCTAGATTACCTAACCGAATCTCAAATTGCAGAAGCTTATATAAGCCAATTAATATCATTAACATTAAAGTTGTTAACACTAAAGAACTCATTCAATCCCCACATTGCAGCACTAGGATAGATCCTAAGGCCCACATCATAACATTGCTTGTCCATTAACATAGAGACTGAAAGTACTAAGTTATATATCTCACAAGCTATGATGCCCAGATATGGCATGGATATGGTAGAGACACGCCATAGACATGCCTGGGACATGGATTTTACATGTAAAAAGTGAAGTATCGGATACGATACGACACGATACGATGCCCATTTTGAAACATTTGTGCATCATTACTCACAAGGAGAAATGAGTCTTCTAAATTAAGTTCCTGCTTCTGTTCACAAATTGGACATCATGTTACTTTCTAAAAGATAAAATGACATCTCTACTAGAAAGTCAATCAGAAACATCAATGTTTTATTGCTTTCATATATTTCAGCTTCATGGTATCTATAAAATACAAAATCACTTGTTGATAGATGAAGTTTTCTTCATCATCTCTTTTGGAAATTCAAATGTTTGATGCCGAATCCGTAAACAAATAAAAATAATACAACTATCCCCAGATGAAGGCATACAATGAGGGAAAAGTTGTCTACTTTCAGACCAAGGAAGTCCTCAACAAACTCCTGCACTGTCAGATCAGATTGCCCAGGTACATGGATAAGCCCAGACTGGTCCCCCAACTGGGATGCCATCAAACCATAAACGGTCCAAGAAGCAGGATCTGCCCAATAGTACCATCTCCACCAAGTTGGAATCATCTGCATTAGTTCAGTCAACTCAATTGTAAAGAACGAAAACATGGAAGAAACATGAGGTTATATTTGGATGTACCTCTCAAATCCCAATTCAAAATACCAGTTTGGATATCTTGGCTGAACAGTTAGTACATTTGGTGGAACACATTGTTTTTTTGTTTTTAACATGTGTCATCCCTTTTGGAATAGATGGCAGAGACTGAATTGATAGTGATGGTTTAGGAGGACAAAGGGCAGAAAAAACAGTATCCCATCTAATATGACTGATCATATCCACACTAACCCAAATGCATAGCTAGGAAAACAGATAACATCAAGTTCCACAAAGAAGAAAACAGGTTCTACCAAGATATTTAGATGGTTTGCAAATTGGGTTACACCCAAGTGCACCCTGAAGTGAAAGAAGCAAGATAGGAACATCCTTACCTGTCTAGGAATGTAGAAGCCAGAGAAAAGATTCCATACAACAAAAAGAAAGAAAGAAAGAATGGCAGCTATCTCGCGGTTTGGTGTTAGTGAAACTGCCATCATCCCAAAGAGTACATAGTATGTGAAGTCTAGGAGCATGAAGAAGGTGAACCAGAGGAATTTCGCGACCTCCCATGGGAATCCAATCATTGGGTATACAATGAGGGTGAAGACAAGGACTTCTATAATGAGATATGGAATTTCAATGGTTACCTACATAGAACAAAAAAGTAGTATCAGCATTTCCAATTCCGAGATTTAAAAGCTGTGACATAGTTGGAAACTTTTTTTTTTAATATATATTCATAACTGTGCAATATACATGGTTGGAACCTGTTAGGTTGTATGGCTCAATTGAAGTAATAAATCTAGTTAACCGGGCCCCTGTATTGCCCATGTTCTACTATGATTAGAAGTAGGTCTATTATCATAGGTCTACTGTTATTAGAAGTAGTGTTGGGTGTAACTCGGTATTGGGCTGATATTATAAATAGAGACTAAGGGTCTCTATGATGTACAACCTTCTTCTAATTGCATAGTGAATTCTCCCGTCTTCCCCGTGGACGTAGGCCAAAAGCCGAACCACGTAAATCTCCGTGTTCTTGTGTGTGCTTGTTTTCTTCTCAATAGGCCATAGATCATAACAAACTGGTATCAGAGCTTGATCGGAGGAGATCCGTTGAATCGGATTTCGAGAGGGACACGAATCTTGCATAAGATTAGGCGATCTCCAAGTGGGCCACGGATCGAAGAAGAAGGAGAGAAAAGAGATCAGATCAGACGATCCGGGCTGTTTCGCTTTCTGGTAGGATTGATCGGAGAAGAAGATCGGACGTCGCCGGAGTTGTTGCACGCCGGAAACGAAGGAGGAGCACCGCCGCTGCGTGTCGCTGTCTCGTCGTCGTGCAAGAAATCGCAGGCTGCCCAACGGAGTTTCCGCTGTTACCAAGCCGGAATTTCCGCTGCCATCACGCCACCGCCTGTCGCCGGACTCCTCGCCGCTGCCGCCGCCGTCGCCGCCGTTGCCGAAGAAGAAGCGCTACCTGCGCTGCGTGACGCCTGCGCCGTTGACGTGAAAAAGGAATTCTGGAACCATCCTCTATTGCAGAACAGAACGGTTGAAGAAGAAGAGGTAGTGGGCCTGGGCTCGCAACAGTTCCGGGTCGATTTCAGGTCAGGTCAAGCCTGACCCGCTTCAGAAGCCCATTCGCTAGATCCAGGTTCGGGTCGGGTAGGGCTAGGTCGACCTGACCCGTAAACTAGAAGCCCAGAACTAAAGCAGCAGTGACGTCAGCATCTCTGACGTCAGCAGATCGTACGGTCAAAGCCAGTTTGACCAAATCAAAGGCTGAAATTTGTTTTCGCGATATCTTAACGATCTGGAGTCCGATCTGAGATCCGTTTGAACCTACGGACTCGTTGCGAGCAGATCTATGCTGTTGTGGAAGAAGATTGGTTGTTCAATGGTCAACGAAAGAGATTGACTGATCGGAGCGCAGAAACTTATTTCTGCGATATCTTAGCCGTCCAAAGTCGGATTTCAGATCCGTTTCTTCCAGCGTACTCGTGGTGACTAGATCTACACAGTTCTAGTGAAAGATTCGCGGAATGGCTATGAAGTTTGACATTGAGAAATTCGATGGAAATAATGACTTCGGTCTTTGGCGTCTGAAGATGCATGCTTTGTTGGTCCAGAATGGGTTGCATAAAGCTTTGAGGGGAAAGAATGCTCTATCTGAAAAATTGTCAGATGAAGAGAATGATGAGTTGCTGGAAAAGGCGTATGGTCAGATTCTGCTGTTCTTAAGTGATGGTGTACTGCGAAAGGTTGTTCAGGAAAAAACTGCTGCTGGCATATGGCAAAAGTTGGAGAACTTGTACATCACGAAATCTCTCACGAATCGCTTGTATCTAAAGAAGCGATTGTTCACATTACAAATGCAGGAAGGTACGTCTGTTTCAACTCACATTGATTCTTTTACAAAAGCTATTATGGATTTGGAAAATATCAATGTTGAAATTGATGATGAGGACCAAGCTATTATGTTGTTGTGCTCGTTACCACCCTCATATGAGCATTTTGTTGATACCATGATGTATGGTAGAGATACTCTATCCAAAGAGGATGTAGATGCAGCCTTGAATTCGAAAGAGTTGAAGAAAAAAGTTACAGCTGACAATGATAGTTCGGGTGAGGGTTTGGTAGTACGAGGAAGAACAAAAGACTCCAGTGATAAGGGCAAACATAGGTCCAACAGGAAAAACATTGAATGTTATTATTGCCATAAGAAATGGCACATCAGAAAAAACTGTCCCGAAAGGCAGAGGAAAGAGAAAGAAATAGAAGATTCATCATCTGATGATAATTCAGTCAGTATTGCAGATGGAAGATCAGATTATGATTCCGACAATGCACTTTCTGTGATTGAAAATGTTATTCGTCCTAAGGATGAATGGATTCTTGATTCTGGTTGTTCTTACCATATGTGTCCCAATAGGGACTGGTTTATCACTTATAGAGAAATCAATGGTGGTAGTGTCTTGATGGGCAACAATGTTGCATGTAAGACGGTTGGAATTGGAACAGTTAAAATCAAGATGTATGATGGAATCGTCAGAGCGTTGGCAGAAGTTCGGCATGTTCCTAATCTGAAAAAGAATCTTATTTCTCTTGGTGCCTTGGACTCCGATGGTTGTAAGTTCTCAGCTGAAGGTGGAGTCATGAAGGTTGTGAAGGGTGCTCTGGTTCTTATGAGAGGCAATAGAGTTGGAAACTTATATGTTTTGTCTGGAAATACAGTTACAGGTGGAGCTGCAGTGTCTTCCTCAGATGACCATGAATCTGTCTCAACACGCTTATGGCACTTGCGCCCGGGTCACATGAGTGAGAAGGGATTGATAATACTGAGCAATCGGAATTTGTTATGTGGCACAAAGACAAGCAAGTTGGATTTCTGTGAAAGATGCGTCTTCGGGAAGCATCGAAAGGTTAGTTTCAAGACAAGTATTCATCGCACGAAAGGTATCCTTGATTATGTTCATTCAGATGTATGGGGGCCTTCTAAGGTTTACTCCAAGGGCGGGTCCCAGTTTATGCTGACTTTTATTGATGATTATTCAAGGAAAGTCTGGGTTTATACTCTGAAGACGAAGGATCAGACCTTTGTTACAATCAAGCGATGGAAAGAAATGGTTGAGAAACAGACTGGCAGAAAGGTGAAGAAGTTGAAGACAGGTAATGGCAAGGAGTACAGATCGACAGAGTTTGAGAACTATTGCACGGATCATAGCATAGTTCGGCATTACACCACTACAGAAAATCCGCAGCAGAATGGAGTTGCAAAGAGGATGAACAGAACGATCTTGGAAAGAGCTCGTTGTATGTTGTTTACTGCAGGATTGTCCAAGGACTTTTGGGCTGAGGCAGTAAACGCTGCAGGCTACTTGATAAATAGGTCTCCACACACAAAGATTGGTTGCAAAACACCGGAAGAAATGTGGTCTGGTAATCCAGCTGATTATTCTAACTTGAGGATCTTCGGTTGTCCGGCTTATACTCGCATGAAAACCGATAAGTTAGAACCAAGGGCTGTTAAGTGCATCTTGGTGGGATATGCTTCTGGGGTGAAAGGATACAGGTTGTGGTGTGCTGATCAAGATTCACCCAGATTTATCATCAGCAGGGATGTTACATTTCATGAGGATGCTTTACTCGAGTCGAGAAAGCAGGTGGAGAGGACAGAAGTAGGTAGCAGCAATGACACCGTTCAGGTGGAGTCCGACATCCTAGTGAGGAAGGAGAGTGCATCCGACTCCTCCCGAGTTACAGGGGATCGTCAGACTGTGCAGCAGATGCAGCAGATAGAGCCGCAGATGCCGCAGACGGGTAGACCGCAGAGAGAAAGGAAACCACCGGTTAGATACGGTTTCGAGGATATGACGACGTACGCGTCGACATCAAATAGTGGCCGTGATGATGTGGTTGCATACGCATTGACGACTGAGTCTCTTGAATTAATGGAAGGGCTGGAAAGTAGTCAACAGGCAGCAACTATAACTAAAGAGATGGACTCTCTTGATGAAGAAAATCAGGCCATCGGATGCAAGCGGTTCTACGAGGAAGATGAAGGAGCTTCCAATGCAGGTAGAGTACAGTTTAAGGTTCCTGATCATGTATGCAGTTTAAAGAAATCATTGTACAGGTCGAAGCAAGCTTCTGGACAATGGTACAAGCGATTTGGTGCACTCATGAAGGAATGGTTTAAATTCAAGTTCAAGCATTGTTTGGACTTGATTGGTGTGCTCAGTACCTAAGTGCCCTAAGGGGCAGGTGGAGACTGTGAGACGTGTTTAGTGCATGAGGATCAGCTTCAATGTTCGCCAAGGTGGAGATTTGTTAGGTTGTATGGCTCAATTGAAGTAATAAATCTGGTTAACCGGGCCCCTGTATTGCCCATGTTCTACTATGATTAGAAGTAGGTCTATTATCATAGGTCTACTGTGATTCGAAGTAGTGTTTGGGTGTAACTGGGTATTGGGCTGATATTATAAATAGAGACTAAGGGTCTCTGTGATGTACAACATTCTTCTAATTGCATAGTGAATTCTCCCGTCTTCCCCGTGGACGTAGGCCAAAAGCCGAACCACGTAAATCTCCGTGTTCTTGTGTGTGCTTGTTTTCTTCTCAATAGGCCCTAGATCATAACAGAACCTATATTAAAGACAACCCCAATTGAAACTCCAAAAGTGAACCCACATGTCCTGCAGCATGACATTACAACATTGACCCTAGTTCCAAATATTACCATGGACCTCCTTGCGGACGGCCTTGTGGGGCTCCATCAATCTTGGGGGAGGTGGAGATTGAAAGATCTGGATGTGAGCTATCTACGTACAAAATTACAAGTCCATCATATCATCCTAACCCCTTGATATGTGGCTCACGTACACGAAGACCACAACTCAGTGTTGGGCTTAGTCCATTGGGATTAGCCTGGCTTCAAGGTGCGCTCTATTCAAATTTGATTCAGAGACAAACATCCATCTCTTCTTCAGATGCTCTTTTGCTGCGGAATTATGGGCTTGGTTACCCTCGGTTTATAATAAGCCTATGCCAGGCCATCCCCTCAGAAGAAAAGCAGCCATTGATGTTTTCTTCCATATCATCTCCTCGGTCTGGTATGCAAGAAATGAGATCACTTTCAACACTAACTTCATCTCCACAAGCAGGCTGAAGCTTCTTGCCTTGGATGGGATCCTTCAACATCTCTGAGGGTGCAATTATGCTGGTCTTGGGCAGGCCATCGCCCCTTTTCTCTGTCTTTTGTGAGCAACTATGCTCTCTCCCCAGTAAATGTGTTACAGGTTTTTTGCTCCTACTGGTTATATTTTTCTTTTTGTCTTTTGGGTTCTTTCTTGAGCTTGTACTCATAGCCTTGCGGGCTTTTGGGGCCCAATTTCCCTTTTTCCTCCTAATACAAAATCTTGCCTTTAAGGGGGAAAAAAAACCTTAATCTGTGGCCGAAAAGTTTCACAACTTTACATAATGAGCTTTGTTCATGTTGGGAGGACAGCAAATGGTTTTACGGGCTCTGTAGCTAAGCAAGGGGTTGATAGTTCTCCTAATTTCTCAGCTTTCACCATGTAACTTGTTTTGTGGTATAATGCTTTTAACCATAGTGCCCTTTCACTATGTTGGCCGGGGCTTCTTTGTAATACGCTTTCCCTTCTTAATACATTTTCTTCGTTGCCCATCAAGAAAAAAAAGAAAGAAAAAAACTAGCCCCCCAATCCGACAGTCCTCCATTAAGCTCACTGCAAATCCAATGGATCTGGTGTAAATAGGGAGTGGGAGTTTTGATGGTCCATTCAGACCAGTGCCCCAGGTGGGCCCCACATGTGGACTGTCCTTAGTATTGAAAAGTATTTCCGCTAAGGGGGAATATTAATGGGGAGTAAAGGGGAGTATTAAAGAGTGGGCTCCACCCAAGGGGGAATATTGAAAAGTATTTCCTCTGCCTCTATTAACGCCTTGAGGTATTGGTAGGAATGGTTAGCTAAAGAAATTTGATATGGTATCAAAGCCAATCGGTCTTGAGTTCGAATCCCAGGAGGAACGACTCGACGCAAAAAAAAAAAAAAAATGCGTGTCGCCAAAAGTGCGCCGGCCGGGTTCCACCTGAGGGAGAGTATTAAAGAGTGGGCTCCACCCAAGGGGGAATATTGAAAAGTATTTCCGCTACCTCTACTAACGCATTGAGGTTTTGGTAGGAATGGTAGCTAAAGAAATTTAATATGGTATCAGAGCCAACCGGTCGTGAGTTCGAATCCCAGGAGGAACGACTCGGCGCAAAAAAAAAAAAAAAAAATGCGTGTCGCCAAAAGTGCGCCGGCCGGGTTCCACCTGAAGGGGAGTATTAAAGAGTGGGCTCCACCTAAGGGGGAATATTGAAAAGTATTTCCTCTGCCTCTATTAACGCCTTGAGGTATTGGTAGGAATGGTTAGCTAAAGAAATTTAATACTTAGGACAGTTTTCTCCTATTTAAAGATTCAGTGAAATCAATTAAAGACAATAGTGGCTATTTGACTTGACTTTGATGACCAGTATTGCTGGTTCACACAATTTCAGGAGAAGATATCTATAGGAAGAATACCTGACCAATGGCGTAAGGCATGGAGGAATACATTCCAGCTGCTGTTTCACGATAAAATACAATCCTCTCCAGCCCCACAATTGGCTGGATCAATGCACAAATTGAAAAGCCAAGAAACAAAGCTGACCCATACAAGGCTCCTAGAATGTTATAGACATCTTCTGCTGTGGCTCTGTCATATATTGTAAAAGAAACAGAAGGCCATTAATTAAAAATCACACTTCCTTTTCTCTTTTGAACAGTATGAACAAAAGATCTCATTTGGACAATTATTGATAGAAGTCAATGTTCAAAGCTTACATCTTGGAACCAATGCCCCAAAAGATAGCACCGAATAGAACCGAAGTTACAATTGCAATGATGAAGCGAGAGTTATTCTGTTGTGGGTTTTTCCAGTAAGAATGGTGCTGCTTCCACAAGCATGCAATGCACTGAACTGTGAAGCTCTGCGCATATTTTGAGGGAAAATGGAGGTCCACGGCATTCAATTTTGCTTTGCTCAACTCCTCAAGAAGTTCCAAGTTTCTTCTGCTTAATAAATATCATTATCAGTTGAGTAAATAAAATCGGTGGATGTTAACAAGAAACTCTACCAAGATCAAGAATACTACATTATATTAAAACTTTCTATGCTAGGATCCATGTCTATCATGTGGAAGATGTGTAATATAGAGGAAAACATCATTTACCTTTTGGATTTCAATTTCATCAGTACTCATGTAACCATATGATCTCTTAAGATTAATTAGATATATTTACTCTATACCATGCATTTTACCAAACTAGACAGAGAAAAACATTGGGCACGTCAGGGGCTTCAACATTATTAGTTAGAGAGTTTGTGTGAACTCACTGATATAAGTAAGAGTTGCGAAAGACTTCCGCAAAGTCTAATCCAAGCTCAACTTCCATGGCAGGAGAGCTTACTTCCAACATCCATGCTGCTGGATTTTGACCATCTCTTATCATAGGAACTCCTGGAAGAGCCTATACAATGTACTTGACAGTAAAGACATTTTTCTTGGCCTTTCTGAACAAGAAGGAAAATATGGAAATTCATGGAGAAAAGAAATTTATGCACTTGATCTTGGCTCTAAATACCTCAAAGTACTGAACCATGCTCTCTGATAAAGGGCCCAAAGGACCTCCATAAATTAGTTGCCCTCCACTCTTCATTAGCAGCAGCTGCAAATTTGCAAGTGAGAATAGAAACAAAAATGACATGGACTAGTTTTCAAGATATTTACAATTGAAGGGTACATTTGGAAGTCCCTAGAAATTTAGGTAAGCAGGATGCTCTTCTATCCAAGTTCTCCTCTAACATACATCTATTTAAGTGAATGAAAAAGGATAGTAATTTGATGTAGAGAATTTCTATCATGTCTGATAGCATTTTGATTTTACGCATCACACTAGACACTTAGTGGAGTGAAAACCAGAAGAATATCCAATGCCCCCGCCATTTTGGGTTCATCCATATGCTCTAAATAACTTAGAATTGAATATGACGTTGATTATATGCTCCATACAACTATCAGCTTTCCACTCATGGGTATGAACCATAGGAATTTTCTTCCTCATACCAATTATCCAACATGACCGAAGTTGTTCAGTTTCAACTTGATTTTAGTAACAGCAATGGCTGCGCTTATTTACCTCATCGAAAGCTTCAAAGATCTCTATGCTGGGCTGATGAATGGTGCAGACTACAGTGCGGCCAGTATTGACTGTGTTCCTCACTGTCCTCATGACAATTGCCGCGGCCCTTGCATCTAACCCTGATGTGGGCTCATCCATGAAGATAATTGAAGGGCTAGAAACCAACTCCACTGCAATTGTAAGGCGCTTTCTTTGTTCAGTTGAAAGTCCATCAATGCCCGGAAGACCAACCATTGCATTCTTCAATGGCCTGAGCTCAATTAAGTCCATGACTTCATCTACAAACGCCTGAAGGGAAAAACATCAGAAGTAGAAGTAATTCCCCACTGAAAATGCCAACCAGGGTCAAAGGAACATACATTTCTTATTTGAGGTTTAACATCTGAAGGCAAACGCAACCACGCAGAGTATTGAAGCGATTCATAGACTGTAACAAAAGGAGAATGGATATCAGTCTGCTCACAGTATCCACAGATCCTGGCAAAAGTTTCTTGCCTTTTTGGATAGCCAGATACAGTTATGCTTCCTTCAATATATCCTCCTGTCTTCCTTCCCGCTAAAACATCTAGCAATGTGGTTTTTCCTGCACCAGTCACTCCCATGAGTGCTGTCAGAACTTTGGGCCTAAATGCACCATTAACATCCTTTAGCAACTGAAGTCTTTTCTCTGGATATCCATGCTTGTTCATCTCCTGATCATCAGAAATAAAAGATAATTAGGAGAGTGATACAATTCATAGGTTGCATTGTCTGCACATTGCTAGTTTTCAACAAGTGTAAATTTGTTGGTCTTCGCACTATCAGCATGGCCCTTATGGAGGATATCTATATGCTGGAATGACAGTTTTGAATTCTCCTCATTAGATGAGCCTTTGCTGATAGAGTTTTGAGTCCAAACAGAGTCTTGCCTACTATGAATAAAAAATTTGTAGAACTAAAATGTGACTAGAGAGTAAATTAGCAAGCTTACTGCAGGCATGTCTATATAATAACTTATATGGCTGAATGAAAGGGTAATTGGCTGAAAAGGTAAAACCATTCCACTTTTCAAATCTTCTGCTGCTTCAATATCAACTATCTCAGCACGGTCAATGTCATTGGCCTGAATGATAAGAGTGGCTTGATTCTTATTTGGCGCTGCAATCAGTTAAAGTTTTCTTAATCTTACCAGAAAGTTTTGGTGCTACTCATTGAGTCTTACAACATCAATATGATGATATCATCATTGATATAAAAAAAAATGGGGTGTGAAAATATAATTGCGTACCTTTTTTAAATTCCAAGGCCAGAATACATATTAGGTTGAAGAGAAGAGTAAACCCCAGTAAAGCTCCCACACAAATCCAATACCAGTGCCACTCTGTAAACATTCCCCTTGATTTTAGAAGGAGCCTTCCAGCAGTTTCTTCATTAAAATTGATGTCGTAGATTGGCTGTAACAGAGAACATAAAATTTAGTAAAAAAAACTTAGATAAAACAATGAGAATTTTCTCAAGGCCAAGTTTCATCTTGTGATGCAATTGCCAAGGTGTGCATATTGGGTCTTCTACAGCTACAGTAGGACTGGCCCATGGGCTGTGTGGTCTTAATGTTGAGGTGATGAGTAAATGAGCAAGCTCGGCAGATGATCAGTGATAGTTTCTGTTGACCTCAAATTAGGATTTAGGTTCATGAACCAGGAGTGAGATGGAATCTTGAGCCAGTAAAGAAACAGGCAGGACTCAGGCTGATGCATACCTGGCCCAAACCCTGTTGACACTCCTCAGTTCCATGAAAGGTCAGGGGACTACAATTATGCTCTAATTATCAGAATATATATTTCTAAAACCAAGCCTACCATGTTCCATCTTTTATCGAGAAATTCGTTGATCGCTAATGCATTTTGAGCATATGTCATAGGAGATACCCAATTTCCCCATGCAATCCAGGACTTGATATTATCTGCAGATATAAATTTAGTACAAAAGAAAGGTGATTATTTAAATTTTTTTGATGCATGAAATATAGCACTAACAGAAAGCTACTGACCTTTAGATATAACAAAACCGCCAAGAGAATATGTTGCTACTAGAGATATGACACTCATTGCATTAGCCATGACTTCACTTTTAGAGACAGTAGAAATTAAACGAAAAAGACTAGTTGATGTCTGATGAACATAGAAAAGTGCAAGGAAGTACTGAAAAAACCTACCAAAAGAGAAACATAATAATAGCAGTGTGTATGCGCACCTTCAAATCTGTTAGTTTATGAAATCAAGTAAATCATTCTGACACAGTCCCATACCTTGCCGCAGAAGGTGCAAAACCAATTACGAAATACGATAAACAAGTCCATATTCCAGTTTCAATCAATGACATGGGTAGGCTGAGGATGAAAATCGACATGAGGAGAGCCCACCCCGGTAGAAGCATCAGCTCCTTCTGCCTATAGAAAGTTGGAAGTCTTCTTATCGTCGTTATTAGTTCTGTCAATGAAGTTAGGTTCATGACCACTGCCCCAGATACGACTGCGCCCATATACCTATTTGCATCAGCAATTGAGTCGTGTTTCATGACTGTTCGCAGGAATAGCGTCATCACAACAAAGGCCAACACCAGTATCTGAACAGCCTTGAATAAATGAGCTGAGAAATTGCGTTCCATTAGAAGCAGTTCCCTTGAGAAGCATGTCTTAAAGATCTCCCACTTCGAAATGCGAAAGCTTCCTCTTGATACTAGTGAAGAGTCATCTTCCACCATTTCAAATGGTCTGAGTAGTTCTTGCTCTACAAGCCTGTAGTGATGAGATGAGCGAAAGCACTCGACGAATTTCTCTACTGGTACATACTGATAAGCAGTATTCACATCAGACCAATATTGTGCTTGATCCATCTTTGAGGTCACCTGTAGCATTGAGACATTGCATATCAAAAGTTTCTCTCTTTTTGTAACTTTTTTAATTATGAATATATCATGCTCCCACATTAAACATTTTCCACCATTACTTATCAAAGGACAGATAGCAGACTGCACCATCAGTGCAGGAAGGTACCTGTCATTGAGGTACGGAAAGACATTGCGGGTTATATTTAAGTGGCTCAAGATTTACGGAATCCAAGCCAAGGTGGAGATCGTTAAGTTCATGTCTTGTATTTTGGTTTGACCGGATTAGTTTATTGGGTTAGCCAATAACCAGGTTTAAGGTCAGGGGTATTTTGGTCAATATGTTGGGCTAAGGTGGAGATCTTTGAGTTCATGTCTTGTATTTTGGTTTGATCGGATTAGTTTATTGGGTTAGCCAATGACCAGGTTTAAGGTCAGGGGTATTTTGGTCAATATATTGGGCTTTCTTAAAGGCCAAAAAAGCAGATATTATATATTGATGTAATCAGTAATCCTAGACTTTGAGTAAGAGATGTGAGAGCTCTCCCTCCCTTGGTTCCTAACTACGAAGGGGGCAGATGTGAAAGCAAGATTAAAACCTATGGGGGGAGAGTAAAGTAAGTGTTAGAGGGTTTAGAACCCTTGTGACGAGTTGCCCAAATTCCTGTATAGTAAAATCCTCATAGTCCTGTGGACGTAGGCAATTGCCGAACCACGTAAATCTCTTGCATCGTGGATTGCTTGTGTTTGTGATTGACCATCCGTGCTTTACCCTAATCAATTCCCCAACACTAAGAACCTCTACAATCTATCATGTCTTTCCTTGCTACTTCATTTAAGCACTTCGCTGGTCTTCAAGTTCCTAGATCCTCATTACTTCATTTAGTACTTAAAATTGTTCTATAAGACTGATCTTAGTTCATGGAACATCCATGGTAGGGAACACGACTTGGGTGGTCTGATTTTGTATAGCTCAGAGTGCAGGTCCTCCTGGAACAAAGGACAAGGACAATATTGATGTCCATTACTGTCTGCTCTAGCACAAACAGACATCAATCACAACATTTCAAAAGAACATTTTTTTTAAAACATAATAAATGCATACACAATCTGAGAGTAGGTACCTCTTGAAGGAAGTCTGCTGTGTTCTTTCTCTCAGGGCATGTGAAACCCAAGGACTTGAAGAAATCCAAAACATTTTCGCGGGGACCATGGTATACAATCTGGCCCTCGCATAGAAGTATTATATCATCAAATTGATCAAATGTTTCTGGTGATGGTTGCAATAGAGAAATGACCATGGTCAGATCCATCAGATGCACCATTTCTCTTAGAAATTTGATAATTTCAAAGGTGGTAGAGCTGTCTAGCCCAGTCGATATTTCATCCATGAAGAAAGCTCTTGCAAGCCCCACCAGCATCTCGCCTACGTCACATGTAAACAATGCAAATCATGTGCAGATCAAAATTCAATGCAACCAGTTTTCTCTATGTAAATTAAGCCATGGACACTAGACAATGTGTTAAACTTTTATGGGCATGATTATGATTTACAAAGAGATTAAGACCTTTCACGCACTAAATATACATAGCTAGAGGTCTCTTCTTAAGGCTACTGAATGTTCCTTAGATTGGACATTGGGGAATAGGGATACATGAATACATGGACATTGAGACCAAAATCATTCTTGTGTCATGCTAGAAAGGGTAAAAAATTAGTATAAGGGTCCATAAATACTTCATTGTTATGTTATAATAGATCTAACTACTTGCTCCGAATTTGATTTTCTTTCCTTAATTGCTCTACTAATTGACAAAAGAAAATAGATAGATGGGGGTTAATATTATAGAAAGAGACATGGTAAGCTGGCCATAAGTCCCAGCCTAGAGACAATTAATGATTGGAGGGAAATACGACCATGGAGATGCAATCAAGATTGATGATTTAGCAACGTTAGTCCAAATTAGCTGGGACTCTAATAAAAAGAGGGGGGGAGAAAAAGACAAAACTTTCCAGTATCAGAGTGTTATTAGGTTGGAGATGGTTCTGACTCTAACCAACACAATGAGCTTGGAGAACTTGGCAGATGGTTCTGAACTCTAACCAACACAATGGGCTTGGTGAATTTGGCAGATGGTTCTGACTCTAATCAACCTGACAGATGATTCTGATTCTAACCAACACAACAAAAATAAAAATAAAAAGAACAGTGAATTTTGGTTCTTCGAATTGTGTTACCAGACAGATAGTAATCTTGACTGAGTTTGACCAAAAAAAGTTGACTTATCATATTAATCAAACAATAGATGATGCTAGTTGTTTATAACATTGAAAGATGTGGACATGGGAACGGTGGTGCTTCCTTACCGATGGTGACTCGTTTTTTCTGTCCACCTGAAATTCCTCTCCGCATCTCATCACCAATCATTATATCTGCACATTCATTCAGGCCTAGTATCTGCCAATTCACACACTTATTTGTTAGAAAGGCCATTAGAGAAAAGTAGAAGCCCAGTGCTTATTTCTCGAAGACACCTTATTAAGGACGCATATTTGAGTTAGAGGATTTCGTAATGGAAAGAAAAATTATTAATTGATAAGAGAAAAAAGAGCAATGAATTAAGAAATTCCTCTCTCCCCACAACAGCAGTCATGTTGCACAAGTAAGCCTTACATGTCTTTCCTTCTAGGTGGGACCCACTTTACTAGCTTCATAAATCCTCTAAATAAATGTCTCTTTCACTCTAGAAAAGAGTCACGAGCAAGTTTATCAGGAAGGTTGGTCCATATAAAGCATGTTTTTAGCAAAGGGATAAGTATACTAGGAGTGTCCAAACTCTTTAGGATTTTACAATTGAGTGTCCAGACTCACAAAAGTCACAATTGAGTGTCCAAACTCAAATTATGATCACAAATGATTGTCCAATCCCGTTTTCAAATGCCAGAAGCTTACGTGGTCATTGCCGGTGCACCTGTCTGCATCACATTTGAAGTTGCTCCTATCCTGCCCTGCCTCTTCATCCTCTACCCTGAGCTCCTATCCTTCCCTGCCTCTTCATCCTCTCTGGCACCGGCAATGGCCACGTAAGCTTCCGGCATCTGAAAACGGGATTGGGCACTCATTTGTGATCATAATTTGAGTTCGGGCACTGTGACTTTTGTGAGTCTGGACGCTCAATTATAAAATCCTGAAGAGTTTGGGCACTCCTGGTGTATTTATCCCTTTAGCAAATATCCTAATTCATTGTTTGCTAGATCTCCCATTCCCATGTGCTCACTAGGGATACCCAAGGGGCGGGCCAGCCCAAGCCCAACTTGGGCCTAGACCGTTTTGGGACGAGCTTGGATATGCAAGTAGAGCACGTTTACTAATTGGGCCGGACTTGGATTAAGTGATAGAAAGGCCAAAGCTCAGCCCGGCCCATGTAAGGAATGCATGTAATTTAATTTAATTATTCCAAAAGTTTGATCAAATGCCCACAAAAGTGATAAAAGCCCAGGTCGGCCTAGCCTGATAGATTAAATGAGTGGGCTAGGGCCTAACTTTTAAGGCCCGTATCGGGCTTGGGCCTAGCCTAGGCCAATGTTTCTAAAGTCAGGCCGGGCCTGAATATGCCTTAGCCCGGCTCAGCCCACACATGAACGCCCCTAGTGCTCACTTTAAGAATAAGAAGATATAATGATTGTGCTCAAAATTGATCACATATAAAACAAGTGAATAATATATAAAGAAAATTCATGTATTTTATATGTAATCAATAGGACAATGGATCTAACTCTTGGGTGAAACTTGGTAAGAGCCCATGTGAAAAGAAGATACTTATTTTTGTATGGCTCAGACTCACTGAAGAACATCACCAAAATTTCCATGGTTTCGAGGAAAAAAAATGATCTTGACTCATTGGTTTTATACTTGATCATACACTTAGCACCTAGACTTATAAAATGATGGGATCCACTCCCTCCAAATTATGCCCTTTCTATGTACTCCTTTACCCGATGATAATATTTCTTCTCTTCCACCGTGCCATCCAAAATGATAGAACTACTGTAGGGCCCACTTCACCTGGATCAGTTTTTTTACTGCCACTTTGGTGGATCACCCCCAAGCTAGGATCATTTGTATGCCCCACCTTGTTTCTGTCATTATGGGTGTAGGGAACACCACAATCTGATCATCTGTGTGGGCCTTGGCCAAGAAGGAAGATACCTGTTCTCTTAAAAATATTTTTTAGATTAAGTTTTAACTAATTCCAACTAAAATCATGAGGCGTTAGTAGAGACAAATTAAATATTTTTTAATACTTCCCTTTTGGATGGAGCCCACTTTTCAATATACTCCCCATCGGGTGAAACCCAATCAAAGCAATTTAGGTGACACGCATTTTTTTTAGCTACAAGTTATTTCTACTGAAATTTAAATTCGCAACCAATTGGCTTTGAAATCATATTAATTTTCTTTAGGTAACCGTTCCTACCAAGACCTTGTGGTTTTGGTTTGGGTAACTAAAGAAACTTAATGCTTTAATAGTTTATCCTCAATTAAACAATCGCCTTTTAATCTTTTTGGAAACTGTAATTATCAATTTACTAGGTGCTTCTTAGAATTGAGTCCAGATCCTATGAGGCTTTTTGGTTGAGAGAAATCTTGAGTTGAAAGAGTAGAAGTCCATAGTGGAGCCTACCTATAAAAAATCTAAACAAGTGAGAATAAACTCCCTTCTGTTCTATTATGATGTATTCTCAGATTTTACCTCAAAATATATTGGATCTTACGGTGGGACGAACTCAAATTGAATTAATATTCTAGGATACTCATATACTCTGGCAGATTTTCAATAGGTGAGATCCACTATGAAGTCCCACTTCATCAACTCAGGATTTCTCTAAAAAGTTGGTCATTGAGGATTTGGGCTTTCTTGAATTAGGCTAATAAGGGGTAAAGTCAAGCATTTTGATGAGTCTGGGTACCGAGTGTCTCTCGCACACTTCAATAAGTGGGATTTGAGGAACACCACAATACGGCCCACCTATTGATAATCCATAGCATTCAAAATGGATATTATCCCCTATAGTGAAATACTATCAAGTTTTACTTTAATAGGAGTTTATTCCAACGTAAGATTGAGCATATGATTGCTAATGTGATTGACACATAAAATTGTATTAGTCACATTATTAATCATGTGCTCAATCTTTCCATGCGTCCATCTCCTATTGAAGTAAAAGTTGAAGATATGTTGTTGATGGAGATTATTTTCATTTTGAACAGTCAAGTTGAGCCCTACAATGGAGCTCCACACATCCCACTCACAGGAAGTGTGTGGGATTACACTAAGCGGATTCAGAGCTCCAGAGTCTTCTTTGCTGCCCGGCCTATAAATCTATGACCTGCTTTTGAAACCCACTTGCTCCAATCTAATGTTTCCATCTTTACTGTTTTTAAGCTAAATTTCAATAATAATTTTTTTTACCCATCTAGGGTGGCTGGGATCCATTAGAGACCTCATCCTTGAGAGATAATATTCGCTCTCATGATAAGAAATTTTATCCCCGGAGCGAGGTACCTATGGTTTGTGATAAAGTGAGAAAAAGGTTCCCAACCGACCGGACAACCTTTGTTTTTTTTTTTCGCTTTCAATAGCTGAACTAACCATGTTGATTGGTCTTTTGGGAGACATATGTTGTATCACTCTTTTTTGTTTTTTAATATTCTGTTCATGTCCTTGGGACATAATCAAAAGAAAAGAGCCGAGTTGATGTACATGGGTCACCATCCAAGGATGATGCTATTGAGAAAAATGTTGCCAGAGAAGGATACCTCCAGAACATAGTCTGTCACGTAGTTTCGCCCCCTCTCATCAGTGGCGGCCTGTCACAAGAAGAGAAACGTTAAAACCATCGCTGTTATGTTTAAAAGCCAAGCCAGTAAGGTAACCCAAGACCAAGACAGCATATAAAAACAACTTGACCTTGATGAAAGCATCAATCTCTGGATCTGGTTCAATTCCTGCAGCTTCCCTTTGTTTTTCAACCTCCATTACATGTTCTGAATTATCCAAAATGAAAGAATAGTGCCATTCTGGATTAGTGCTGTTATTGCTTATTTTGATATATAGAAATAGTAGTAGTTTTAAATTTATTTATACTTTTTTTTTCTTTTGGATGTTTTAAAATTAGATTTTAGTCCCTTTTTCTTCCATTTCTTGAATTTTGAGAAAACTTTAGGATTTTTATTTTTTATGGAATTGGATTCATAGGAACAATAGTGGGTACAGCAGGAGATTTTCCTTTGGGGGCGTTGGGGGGGCAAGGGGGGGCATTATGTAAAAAACATTTGGGGTGGGGTGGTGTGGGGTATCTAAAAATATATAAAGTTTTCTTAAGTTATTTAGTGTTTTCTAAAACTCCTGGAGATTTCACAATACCTCCCAGAGAATGGAGTTTGGCCCACCTGATTGGTACCCAGTGCCTAACATCCGGATTGAGAAATCCAACGTCTCCCTCACAGTCATCTCTGGATGATGAAGATCATGTTCGCTGACATACGCACAGGTGCGCTGAGGAATAAAGTGTGTCAATGGTTGCCCATTGTAAGTTACTTCCCCTGTGACCTGTTTTGGTGAAAGAAACCACATCATCAGATCAAATCAGATCAGATCTCAACCATCCAATCCATCCATCTGCACCATGACCAACGTCGATCACTTACCCGGAGATTAGAATCGTACTTTCCGGCCAATGCACGCAACAACGTCGACTTTCCACAGCCCGGTGGTCCTATAACAAGGGTCATCCTGAGATTGATATCATCATATTTTGATCAACACAAACTGTCAAAGTTAATTAAGCTAGTGTTGGATCTGGAAGTTGTAGTTTTAATTGGATATATTATCTACCTGGAGGGTTTTATGATGCCGTTTAATCCTTTGAGAATTCTCAGAGGCTTCTTCTTTGTAGGACATAGATGTAATGACCCCAGCAGTTCCTGTAGACATGATCATCATTAACTTTGACCCTTTCTTTTTCCACCAATAGCTAGATTCCAAATGTCTACATTAAATTGGTGCATGCGAGCTATTGATGATGTGATATGAATATGGTCCCATGCTGTAGTGTACTGGGTGCCATGCCGATGCAAGCTGTCGTCCTCATTTAACATGCCTAGGGCCCACGTCACAAGATTAAATCTCCTCTAACCTTTGTATACATGTTGAATTGTTGTTGCGTAAAAATATAACTTTCTATTTTGCACATGATAAATCCAATGGTCATATCAATCTGAATTAAAATGATATGTGATATTGAGTGAATTCTACTGAATAAATGTGGCATCACATATAACCTGCCATCAGCACGATATTCCGAGCCATACAAGATGTCTCAAAAGTAAAAATTTGTAGCTTCCATATTTGGTACATGCGATTTAATTACACACCATAGTCATGTAATAAGTAAAATAAAAATAAAAAATTAGAACGTATATTTAACAAGAACAAAGTCATACAAAAATGTATAAGTACTAAAATATAATAATTTTTGGCTCATTTGTTTGCATGTGCAATTTTAGTTCCTTAGCAATTTTAAGAAATGTATACCTATTAAAGTGACTGAAATTAAAGAAAAATAGGTTAAGATTGAAAAATGACCATCAAATAACCTCCTATTTGGAGAAAAATAAATGCCTAGCCATTACTAAAATAGAACAAATCCTAGGAAAGTCGAGGTCTCATCTTTATTTCCACCTCATAATATTCTTTCACCCTTGGACGATTAGTTATTCCTTCATCGAACCCATTTTATTATGAATTTTAAGGAGTTCAGTTCCATGCAAACAAACGGACCCTTATTTTTCACAAAGAAAAGTTAAAAAATTGAGTTTCAAAGCTTTTAAAATAAACGTAATAGCAATTTTAAATTTTATGAGAATTAATAGAAAAATAGCTTATGAAAATTCTCCCCAACTTTACTAGTGATGGTTGAACTGCCCTGCTCAAACACTTTAAATAAGGGTAATGGTGTTAGCTGAACCTAACCACAGCCGTTAAAGATTTTAGTACAATCGAGTCCAACCGGCTAGTGACCTGGATGGTAGGAGCACCCCATAAACTACTATATTGGCTCATTTTGATGAATCTTCAGTCGCCTCGTTCGTTATCACACTCTAGTCTATTTGGATTGGATGAATTGAATGACAGTGCCTGAAATAGTTCGAAAGAGCCGGAAGTCAAGTACAAAGAAAGAAAAAGAAAACGTAAAGCCGTGTACATTTGCTCTTTTTAACTCCCTTAAACATCCGGATTGGTCAGTTTCATTGTAAATAAGAAACATCCGAACTAGATTCTTTACACTTGAAGTTCTCATTTTAAGTAATGGATTTCAAGCTGGTATTTCAATTGAGGTTGGTGGAATCGAGTTACGTGAATTCGAGGGTTATGAATCAAATGATTAAGATGATTTGATGATGAACTTGAATTTTTATAAATAGGTGGGTCAGAGAGAGAGAGAGAGAGAGAGAGAGAGATGCCAACCATTCAAATATTTCGCATGTAAAATGATGTATCTGGGCCTGTGGGGCTCACCTAGAGCCATGCCAAATAAAAGAGTGGGGATGGAAAGATCTCAAGAAGATCTAAGGATGTACAAAATATCAGCCCCCAAAGTCTAAACCTTAGTATATAACCTCAAATTTAATGGTATTAAAAGACAGCGTTCATTTTGGATTCCAATCCAGCTGTTGAGTAATAGTTGGTTGAACCCCTCATTGAGATCAAAACTATATTCACAGTGCTTCATGCAGTTCACCCTAGTTTTTGGGCCAACTAACATAGCTATAATCAAGTTACTAGTCTCAGAAGCAACCATTGCAAATCTCTACTCAAAATTTGACAATCATCCAACTGTTACTCAAAAGCTGGTTCGAATGATCCAAAGGAGTTCATATATTTTTAACACATTTAGGACTTATATTAAAATGTTGGGGATTTGACATTTCAATACTCCTTAAACACTCAATTTCCAATTTCATGACTAAAATTTTGTAAATGTTGCTAAAGTCATTTGACTATGATACACTTTTTTTTTTTACTTTTTTGCCTTCGATCCCATGATATCATGGGAGTTTAAAAATCCATGATATCATAGGATACAAATGTTAAAAATTGAAATGATATCTAGATTACCTATGATATCATGGGATCCAAGAGAAAAATGTTATAAAAAAAAAAAAGTGTACAAGAGTCAAACGACTCTAGTGACATTTAAAGACTTTTAGTAATAAAATTGAAAATTAAGTGTTTAAGAGGCATTGAAATGTCAAATCCCCTAAAATGTTTTTACACAAACACCCTCCGCCCCCACTGGAGGCAAATTTACAAAGTCATATTCCCACATAATTCTCACCTTAATACATAGATATTGTGCCAATTGCTTTTGTTTAAGTTAAGTACTAGAAGAACTCATTCACCAAAAATATAAAATTAAAAAAAAAAATTAGAAGAAATTAGAAAGCAGACTTCAAATTGAGTAGGTTAGGATGTAGATGATATACCTCAGCTGCATTCAGCACAACATTAAGAAGTGTAGGGAGAGTCCTTTCTCCTACTACAACGTCAGCTTCTATACATAGCTCCTTCAATCGGACTTCCACCTTGGGAGCTTTGATGCCCAACCTACAATAAATAAAGAAAACAAAAAAGAAAGATTCAATAAAATTGAAGAATGAAAAACTGTTTCGCAGTTAGTAAGAACACTATAGTTACTTAAATTATATGTATTCTCGTAATCTTGCCTAATCTTTCTATCTTGAAGCCTGCGAAGGAAAATCTCGTTCTCCAAATGAGTTTTTTGTCTCCGATGCCCACCGGCCATTTCCAATATCTTCCTGTTAAAGATGGGTTCAAAGGAATCCTACCCAAGCAAAAGCCATCCTACTTGTCTTTTTCCTCCTCAATCTGAAGAAAACGAACAAGAAGATACACAGAAACAGAACAAACAAACGACGCAATTAGTCATTTTGTCATCTATTCTATCACTTCAGTTGATAACTCCAAGAAGGTGATCAAATGATAGAGATATTTGATGAGATCTCTGCTCTTAATCAGATTAATGACCAAGAAATACATGCCCAAGTGGGAGAACATGAGCTATATGGCATTGAAATTATCATACAACCTTGCTTTATAGTGATCTTGCATGAAGAAAAAAAAAACCCAAGCTCATGGGTCTGTAATATGCGTAATGGGACTGGAGTCTTCTATTTGAGGAAGAAGAACTGAAAAAAGGATGGATGATAACTTGAATGCAGTGGCTCATGCTTCGGACGTGTACTTCCTAAATCCTATTAATTAATGTGATATGGGTTAGAAGTCAGAAGAGAAGATAAAACCACAACTAGTTGCGAGACATATTCACATGATGTGGATTATGGATCTGTTCACTGCCTTTATTAACATGCTATTATATATATTCTTATATACAGTAAGCCCGGCCTATTAGGAAGCAGGGCTGGAAAATTTGGCGAGTACATTGACTCTTTGACTTTGTCGAGTCACTTTATTTTGACAAAAGATCGAGTCAAATATAAATAATTAATTCTTAAAGTTTGCAATTAGTAATTTAAAAATGATCAAGTGAAATGTAAGAAATTTTCTGATTTGAATTTATTTTTATTAATACGCATAAACACATGTATCTAAATTTTATAAATATTTGACGTAGTTTATAATATTGTTAAATTATCTTAAAAAGAAGACTCACCCAAGGCGCTCCATGTCACTATTTTAGAGCTAGATGAGTGAAATCCGAGTTTTTGTAGCATATCAAACATCATATAAGGGAGTCCGGATTTCCTCTGAGGCCCTTGCTTAGAGATTGCCAAAGTTTGATGGTTTTAGATTCATCAGTGTGTCCAGTATTTGAAATCCAAACTTTTAAAAAGTACAGACTCACACTTAACTACTATTGTATAAAAATTTTCTCCGATTGAAGTTATGACCACTGTTAAATTGATCACTTCATGTGAGACTGATCATCCAAAAATGGGCATGCTTGAAATTGGATTAAGATTTTATATGATGATATTCGAAGGTGGGGCAGTGATACTTAGCAGGTTTTGTTTTCGGAGATGGAACCTTCTGATCTGATTGATTTATTACAGTGGAATTTGAGAATCTTTAAGCATGGGCCTTGGAGAAACATTGTTAAAGTTTATACATTCGGCACAAGTCATAGGATAGAAAGTAATTTGAGCGCTTTCTGTTGAAATTATGGCATACAGAGAAAGTGGTGCTCATGGGCTGTGTGGGCCTTGTATATTTAATCTGGGTGCATTTAATATTTGGTCCGGGCTTGGGTTAGGGAAAAGAAAGGTCACAACCTCTGGCTTGCCTCATCCCTGCTGCAATAAAGAATGCTTGCTATTTAGTGATTAATCTAACCAAACAATGAACAACTGATGAGAAGCCAGTTTAGCCTAGCCCGGCCAGATCGACTAAGCAGGTGGGGGCTGGGGGATGATATTTAGAATCCATGTTGGGCTTGTACAGAAAATTGGCTTGTGTTTCTAAAGTCAGGCCTGGCCTGATGATGCCTCAGCCCGGCCCGACCGGGCCTATGAAATTTTGGTAAAATAATAATAATAATAATAATAATAATAATAATAATAATACAAGAGGGACAAATAATATTTTGCTGCTCGGATCTGAGATGTGGCCCCTGCCCCCATAAAGAGCTCCGAATTAATACTCTGGATTTGGTTCCAGGTACAGTGTCGGCTTATGCCATCACCATTGTTGGTGCTGCAACCTGTCCCCCACGTAACATGTACCGCTCAAGAAAATGGAAAATTGACTGGGGATCCTTATCATCCACTACAGCAGGAAGGCCTCTACAGCTTTTTAATATAAAACAATTTGTGGGATCCACTGGTCCCACTTGGATACAAGTGACCATTGAAATTTAGTGATCTAAGTTTCAGATCTAATGAATGTTTTCAGTTGTCTCATATAGGATAGCAAATGAACGGTCAGAACTTAGGTTCAACTTAATTTGGTCAGCTACATGAATACGAAATTTTCTGAGTTGCCTATTCAAAGATCTCTTTTAACTGATTGGGTTAGTGGGCTTATACTTTGTAGGCTCTATGCCACATCTCCTATTCTACTGAAGCTTTAGAAAAACCTGGAATCGTCACTGAATGATACCATGCTAGCCCTCGGGACTTCTCATGTGGGTCAGCTTGAGTTGACTCGGATGGGGTACACATTTTTTGGTCTAACCCCATTCACACTACACAGTGTACTACACACCCCTTCGTGAAAAGTAGTGTACACACCCCTTCATGAAAAGCATTGGCTCAAATTTTACTTCAATCACCATGGTGGATGAACTTTGTGAAAAGTGGATCAGTTGAATCCAAATTTAACATTTTTCGCTCATTGAACCATCTAGCAGTATAAGTCAACTAGACTAAAAGTGGAATTTGGAATGAAGCCTCCTCGTGGATAGCGTGGGAGGGATGCAAAGAGATACCTTAATTATTCTCCAACTACCAGGAGGCTTCTTTGTGAGCTGTCCAATTCAAATTTCATATACGTTCCAACTCATGGACTAAGCCCCTGCCACTGGATGTACATTTTAAGGCATGATTCTTGACTTTGTATATGCTCATGTCAAAAACTTCATATGACAACCTATATATTAGTTATGAAGATGTTGAGATTTATCGATGATGGAAGGTAGACTTGATATACTATTGGGTTGAATGACCCTTTTTGGATTTTTTGGGTTAAATTCATGTTTTAAGTAAAACATAAAAGAAAAATAAGAGATTAGAACAGGTTTCAGAACTAACCCACTTTTTAAAATTGGGTCTGTAACCATCAAAACAGGTTCCAAGTTATGATCAGATTCGAAACCAGAACCACATTTACAAAATAATTCCGAGCCGACTCCGGCATGAAACCGACCAATTTGCATCCCTAGGTGTGCCATATGGATAAAGTGAGACCAACATCATTCCTCTGTTGATATTGATAACATGAGAACCGTGATGCGATCAACATCATATAATTATTTCTCTTTCATTCTAATTCATAAATCCACAAGTAAAAATACATTATTGTTTTCTTAGTGAGAAATGAGAACTACACTGACCATATCTTTAACATATCAAAGTCCACCATGTTTGATCCAACCCATTTCATCATTCACTTACGTTACCACTCTTTCAATGTAGAGTGTGAATAATCAAGCAAAGATGGGTCTCATATGCATCAAATCAAGTGTTTGGCCGGAGTTAAATAGTACCATGTCTTCTCTTACAACAATTATACACATAAATATGATCGATTCTCTATGTTTGTTGTTTTAGTAATACAACCCATATTCAGCAAAATACATAGTAGATAATTATCATCATCAAATTATGTATTTACCAAAGTCCATATTGCAGTAAAATTTTCTCTGGGAGCTAAGTGAGTGGGCCACCTGAGAAGTTCCAAGCATGGTATAAAATATCGGCCGATACCGATTCATATCGGCCGATATGAACCGGTATCGGCCCATACCGGTCCGATATTTTGGTGAGATATCGGTCTCGGTATCGCAGACCAAAATATCCCTAAAATATCGGTCCATCTCGGCCGATATTTTGAAAATATCGGTTTAATCGATATATCGGCCGATATATCGGTCAATCTCGGTCAAAATATCGGCTGAGATGGAATAATGGTAAAAAAATCCTAAAAATTTCACTTTTTTCCTTATTCTTCCCCCACATTCTTCCTCTCCCCTCATCTCCTTAGAACAACCCTTCCTCCTTAGCTCATTCTCTTGCATATTTCCAATACTATTTCTTGAAGAATTCATTCTATTTTGGTAAGAAAATCAACATACTCCCTTATTTTAACTATTATGTATTTTTTAACAATCCATACCGAATAGATGATGATGATGATGATATCGAGCTTGGGCGACACTCCACTTGGAATTAGGCTGTCATGCTCATCAATTTCTCTCTCTAGTCTCCCTTAATTTCAAGCAAACAATAAACCTTTTAATGTCCAAGTGCCTTTTGATTTATTCATCTCACTATCATGTTTCAGATTTTAATATTTTATCTTCATGGTCTTGGATTTCATAACTTATTTCATGATTGACTTAGTATCAAATAATACTTGATATGTTATCTTTATTTTGTTATATTTTATATTAATAAATTGATCTTGAGCCAAAATAATAGTTACATTATATAAAATGCTGGAAGAGACAGTGAGTCAACGACATAGACAGGACTCATGACTTATAGTGACCGATATTTTGATTTATTGTTATTACTAAAGGGAAAAAATATTGTTTTCCAGCATTTTCTAATATTCTGGATTTTTTGAATATTTTTGTGAATTTTTTTGGATTAAAATAAAATTTCACACCGTGATGACCGCGACGGACCGATAACCGCGACCGATACCGATATAATATCGGTTTTTTGCCCTAGCCGATACCGAGACCGATACCGCGATTTTGAACCATGGTTCCAAGTGAGGAATAACGGTGTCGGTAGAAGTTTTGGCACTATTAGAACAAATATCTACCAATAGATTCTAATCAGAAAAAACCAACCCATTAGAATCGCAAAATATCTAACAGGCTACTGCTATCGATTGATATCAGTCACATCAATCAAACACATGGCCTCAGGCCAGTTGTCTGTCAGCCCTCTTGTCACCAACGTCGGCTCTGAAACCGTTAATAACGCCCTCCTCTACGCGTGTACTATATTGTTGGTTTTGATCGATGGGCCTCGTGAATTTATTTCTGGCATACCTTAACCCACCACCAAAAGATGCATCATACAAGGTAACACTGTAATTTCTGCATAAGTCGTTTTCATCTCTATAATTGGTGCGGGACTCTATGTTTATTTCCATAGGTCCAAGCTATTCGTCGGCGTGGGGGGGGGGGGGGGGGGGGGGCGTCCCCCTTTGCATCATGAACTCCTCTCGTATTACTTTGGCCCCCTCCATCCTATCGTGTTCGTTTGGGTTCTATTATTATATTAAATTTTAGTTTGGGGGGGGGGCCGGGGGCGGGGGCGTCCCCCTTTGCATCATGAACTCCTCTCGTAATATTATTTTGGCCCCCTCCATCCTATCGTGTTTGTTTGGGTTCTATTATTATATTAAGTTTTAGTTTAATTGGAGTTTTATCTATTATTGATAAGGAAATATAATTATATTTTTTTTATTTTTTTTCTATTTTAGAAAAATCTGATTAAAGAAATTTATATTAAAGAGATAAAAACTAGTGGAATAATGCTTTTAAATGGTTTAAATTTTAGATATGGGACGATGCCATTACTTTTCTTTGAGCTTATAAATAATAAAGTCTTAAATTGTAACCTATAAGTTACATGTATAAGAAAGGATGGTACCACTTAGAGAACTTTTTTTTGTCCATTAATATATATTTTTATATAGTAGATGTACCAATGCATCATATATCATTTTGTTATTCAATTGACGGGCTTTATACTTGAAATCTGACCCACTCAAAAGAACATTTCTTTTATTTCTTTCCTATTATATAAATTTTTAATCCAATCATAACTTATCTACCATGGATAAATATAGAAAAAGTTATTTTTCTTATGATTATCCATGTGATTTGATTATTACGTTTTTAATTATTACTGGACTTTGAAATTTTGCTTAATTTTTTTATTTTTATTTTGGCCCTCCCTAAACATAATTCCTGGTTCCGCCCCTGACCCTGGGTTACCTACTTATGGCCAGGGAAAATGATTGATGAAGGGTCATGGTATGAGAGAGGAACTAGATCCATATTATCCACGTCGATATGCAAGTGATAATTTCTATTTCCCATGCATATATTTGTAGATGGCACCGTCAATAGTAGTACTACACTTCTAACACACACGTTTGGTAACAAGTGAGTTATCTAACCTCATTGCCTTAGCATAGGGATTGGTCCAAAGAGCTTTGTATAGCCTAAGATTTTGCATTTTCTGGTGCGTGAATCCATACCATAAAAATGAGGATTTCCAATAAGAGGGAAGTTGGGGGAGGGTTCAAACCTAGAGGTTCCCAAAAATAAGAGTTTCCTCTAGCCTAAGCCTTCATGAATTTCCATCACCAAACATAAGTTTTTTACAACTTAGTAGAAAATCAGTGAAAAACCTGTAAGGATTTGATTGCTGGACGTGACCTTAATTTGCGGTAGAACTACATCCACATTTTTGGCTGCTCTTGAAACTAAATGTCGGTCATTGGAGGTAGAGAGAAGTAGCATTCTTTGGTCTTGAAATCTCTTGCTTGGTTATATTCACTTTTGATGTGGCTTTCATTCCAACTACAATAAAAATAGACCAATTTTGAAAGGCAATTAATTAATTACTTAGCTTGTCATGAACCATGTAGGTCAGTTTCACGTCCCCATCCCACTGACCCAACTTAGGACAAAAGGAAAGCTGGATAAGAGAGACTCTTATTTTTGTAGTGGTCCACTGCAGTGTCTCCATCAGGTTTCGTTTTCTTAAAAGCGAAACATTGAGGCGTGTTTGTTCCTATAGAATACACAGGGATTCACGTATCAAAAATGAAGATCCAAGATGAATATATAATGTTGGCCATCAAATTCCTCTTATTTAATGGGAAGTTAATTGAGGAAAGATGGTGAAAGGTTTGCAGGCTATCAATACTAGTCCTAATAAATCAAACCAACACGCAACGGATGTAACCAACTAAATATGATAGAACTAGCAATCTACCAATTACACACTACAAGAAGGAAGACACAATATTTAATGTACAAATTCTATTTTGGAAGAAAAGCTACAAACTAGAAATCAAAAACTCTCAAACAGTTACAAAATATACACATAGCTCATTTACCTCTGTCTGTACCTCAACATAAGGACTGTAATTGTTCTTACACAACTTCCACTGACACGACTTCTACCATGTACCGTTCTCCTTACTTGATCTCCTCGTACCTTGTTAGCTAAAATGAACTATCTTCTACAAGAGAGTAAAAGTAACAATAACCTTCTAAAACAACCATTCAAAACAATCTCTTAATGACTTTAGAGAATTAAAGAATCTCTCTTTTGGTATTCTCACCTCATATTAATAAGAGCACTAATTGGTGTCTAATCTTCAATATGAACATCTACATATATGGTTGAGAGCTACACCCTATTTATAGTCCCAAATTCGTACCATAATGTTAGAGCACAAGTAGGACTCAAAGTGGAAAACAAAGTCTCAAAATGAAACAACTCCGTAGCAGATCTGGACTCTTTCCCAAAATTCTTGCTCTATCCAATCGATTGCGCAATGCATCCGATCGATCGAATCTAGAGATAACTGGCACATGTCAACCCTCCAATCAATAGGACAGAGACTTCGATCGATCGGACCTAAGTGATTCGCCCAGTCTTCTCTTTTCTTCGGTTCGACTCTTCCAGCGACATAACCACAGTCCATTCTAAATAAATTAGAAAATAAAAATCAATAAACCTAGAGTTTTGTCCAACCTATGAATTAGCCAACATAAAAATACTTACAGACGGGAGTCATTCAAATCCTAAGAAAGTCGAGTTACGAACTATATTACTATCTTATGTCATTTACCCCTCACCTAACATCATTAATATTGCACTTCTTGAACAATCCTTTGGTGGAACTCATTGACCATGAGTTCTTATGTATTTTAATGCGAACAAATATGCCCTAAAGAACAGTTAATGTTAAGAAAGTGAAGTTTATCCTGCTATCAAAGAGGTAACCTGTAGGAGAAAATTTCTTAGGTATACAAATATGTCCTAAACAACAAATCAATACCAACCATATGAATTTCCATGACATAATATCAAATCATATGGTATTACTTCAGTTAGAATGGTGTCCACAAGATCCCCTGCACCCTCCACCTTTCCTGTTTCCATGGGCCGTATGTTACCTACATGTGGCCTTGGAGAATGATTGACGTAGGGCCATGGTCTGAGAGGTTCCAGAGCCATATCGTTAATGTCAACATGGATGTGACCTTTTCTATTTTCTCAAGCATATTTGTAGATTTTTCGTTTACCTACACTTTTAGTTTGCCAGAGAACCATATACATTGCTCATAATCAATGTCAGCGATTGGGGGCAGAGAGATGTAGCTTTCTTTGGTCTTGAGATCTCTTGCTTCTTCTCATTTAACATCTAATGTATGTCCCTGTGATGAAGCTTTCTTTCCAACTTAAATCAAGTGTGCTCAGTTTTAGATGGCAATTAATTACTTAACTTAGCTTGTCGATTCAAGGGCGGACCCAAATACATCCATGTGGGGGCGGACGCACCCGTTGGACCTCGGTCCACTTTAAAAACCATAGCTTCGAAAATTTACATAAAAATGTTGCATCCGCCCTAAACCCACATGAAAATCCTAAGTATGTTCTCGAAATATTGTTGCTTGTTTGGGCCCGCACCCCTCAAACAAAAATTCTGGGTCCACCACTACTTGTCACGCATGTAGGTTAGTTTCACCTTTCACGTCCCTATACCACAAATCCATCTTAGCAAAAAGGTGAAAAAAAAAAAAAAGAGAGAAAACATGAAACTTGTACAATAAATATGAAAAACAAAAGGTTAATATTCCTTTCGTGAAGCTCATTTAACTATGAATTCTCATGTATACTTATGGAAAAAAAAAAACTAGACCCAAGTGTTGAGAAAGTGAAGTTTATTCGATTATCAAAGCAGTCAGTTGAAAGAAACCTTTTTTTTTTTTTAGTTCCAGCCTTTCAGCCTAATTTTCAAACATGATAATTGTTTCTTAGACTTTTTCTTTTACAATTCATTAAAAATAGCTGGTTTTTTTTTTTTCAGAAAAATAGCCGTTTTAGTTAAACTACATTTAACAAATGACACACACATTCCTCTATGTGAAAGAGTTGAGTTTTTTATGATATCCTTCCACTATTTAAATTATGGTTTCTAATCATGAGCATGAAATAAAGTAACATTTGATGGACCAATTAAGGGTAACAATCTTTTACATGATCCAGTAACTCAACTCCGAATTCAAGGATCGAGTTGATCCACTATATGTTAGGGTTGAATTCAGGTTGACAGCTCTAACCTAATATATATATAAGTGGGTTGGGTTTGAGTTAACATTTCTAGCCTTAATAGACAAATCACTTGGCTCAGGTGAACATTTCTAACCCGGCCAATTAATCAATGAGTTGGGTTTGAATTGATTCAATCTCTTCTACCTGCCAACCGAATCTAACCCAACTAGTTGCATTACAACACACCAACCCAGCCTAAATCGTGCTTGTTAGATAAGGGTTCAGGTTGATTGCTTTTTTTTTCAATATAGTCTCAGATTTACACTTTCAACCCAACTAATCGGTTTGGGTTTTGGTTGAGATTGTACATGTTGAGACAAGTTGGCTAGTTAAATAGTAAGAATGGGCTCCGTACTGAACTTAACCCATTCACTAATTGGGCTAGAATAACCCAAAGCCAGCTCAATAAAGAAAATGATCGAATCTAATCCCTTAATTACCAAGCCAACTTCAGGTCAGTTGGTAAGTCAGATACAAAATCCCACTCTTAATTGGCCATCAAACTGTTACATAATGCCTAATAATGAAAAGGACTAAAAATTTTCACCGTAGAGAGGTATTTTATCATTTGTAAAAGAAGACTACCACTCTAGTAAATTGTAGAACTCGGACACTAAAGAACAACTACTAATACTACAGACACTTCTAAATCATTAGGTCAAAAGGAAGGTATAAAATAAATTCACTAATTCTCTTTTTTAGTCTAAGCAGATTGAGTTTTGGACGAAAACACAAGAAACATATATGGTCATCTTTTGTTTTTATAGTAAACTTCCTTTGTAGTTGCCTTGTCATTTTTACCTTCTAGTGAAAAGTCTTCCCTGTATATTTGTATTGTATGGTTTGCATCTTTAATGTTGGTTTTAGCTATTGTGGTTATTCTGGCTAAGTGTTCTCATTTGACTAATACATAGAGAAGGCTGTGGTAAAGAGACGAAGGTGCATACAAAACGAACGAACAAAAGAAGTTGATTGGCCATGAGTTCATTCTTTCCAAGATAAGAGTTGGAGAGATTTCCATTGAAGACTAAAAATATACATATTTCATGATCGCCCTCTTCTAGTCTCTTTTTGTAATAATGCCCTTTCTTACTTTCTCATCCTCTCAAAACCAAAATGAGATTTGAAGTTCTATGGTGGGTCATATCTATTGAAAATCTAGATCTCTCAAATTCACATCCCCTCTTTGATGGAACATGGAAAAATTCTATTCTAATATATGTTTAGCCCACCATGATATTAGAGTTGTAACAAACAGATGAATGAAAGAATGAAAACTGGATACAAATGTAATTTCTCAGTCTATTTATCTACTTATTTGGGCCCGGATCCATTGTGCCTGAAGCCAACTTGATACTCAGACTTGATTCTTAGTTGAAAGGGAATCTAATTTTTATTAAAATCATATAAATTAAATTAAGGGTCATTGCTTTGGTGCAATCATAAAATTATCGGGTGCCATGCATGATAAAGCGGGCTCGAGACTTGCGACCATGCATGATAACGCAGGTTGTATTTCCATTATGTACCCTGCTTCGGCAGCACCCACACTGTGTAATGACATTTTTCTTCCATAAACCAGATTAAAATTGGTCAAAATATTGGCCATGAATATTATTTTCTCAATTTCTAGTCCCAATTATTCAAGATTAATGAGTAATCATTCAATCCATTTAAAAAGCATTAGCTTAGATAGGATAATAATTACTCATTAATTATAAATAAGTGAAATTAGAAAAGTTGTATGGTGAGGGCGAGGATTCGACCACAATTATGACCGCTCAGGAGCGAAGGTGGACGTTGACCTCAACAATCCCTCTTTAATCGAGTTAGATGATCTACGTAAAAATCAAGTTTACGTTTGAATATAATAGACTTGATATGAGTAAAAATTGAGTTTGAATATGAGGTTAGGTTGGCCCCACGAGCCGAATTACATCCTATTGTAAGTATAAAAAAATTTGTACCTTGTTTTTCAATTGGAAAGTCTAAACGTTTTTTAACATTTTATATTTTTATTTGACATTGCCTTTTAGTCTTTTAAATTTTGGGCCCCATAACAATTTCAACCTTTGGATTGCAATGGATTATGCATTTAAGAAAATGTGCCCTTGTGTATTTGAAATACATGAGTTTTTTCACATTTTGTTCATGTGCTTTTGACAAGCTAATCTCACAATGGGGGTCACCATAGAGTTTGGTCATATATAATGAGTAAAGTTTGGTCATTCACATTCTTAATAGGCTGAGCCCACCATAGAGTTTTATATTTATCTTTCTTCGATTTGGTAGCAAGAGAGATGAAAAGGACCAATTCAGGAAATAGAGGAAAAAAGAGGGCCATTGAGGAAAATAATGAAATGGTTTATAAGGAAAAGAGCAATCTATTTGCAAAAGAAGAATAATTAATTTAAAGTAAATATATATCAATAATAAGAAAGGAAAAAAATATGTCACACTATTTTTATACAATGTGATAAATTGAATGCATGAAAAAATGAAGAAAAGAAGAAGCTTGAGTAAGGGTAACAAGTGTGCTGTTGGATGACAGACAGAAGAATAAAAGCAGCTGAGCCTGGCAGTCATTGATTATACAGTTCAATCTCTTTTAGGGATAACATGACAATCTGATCACAAGTGTGAAGTTCAGTGACAATGAGATTCAGATTAGTGCAAGCTGGTCTTATCACCTTTGGCTGAAAGGATAGCAGTGATTGTAATTAACTGCTATTCAACTCATCTTAATTAACAACTCAACCTGGCTTGACCAATTGCCACCCTCTGGCACACCCCCCCTTTTTTTACAATGGTTGAATTTGAGCTTTTCCTACTTTTACCTTTGAAATAGAGAATTCCACTTTTTTACAAAAGCCAAAAGATTCATAACAAATGAGAGGAAAGATAATTGTCAACTGCAAATGCTCTCCACCAGGACCACCACACTTTCTACACACCCATACGGGCTTTCTATTTTGATATGTATTGAATACAATGAACATCATAGTTCATCTTTAAATGCTGCCACCACTCTGACCCATACAGTGAGCTTCATCTCTGGTCCCATCCAGCCTGGGGGCTTAAAAGTCCGTTGAGCCAGTCAATATCAATCAATAGGCAGATTTTCAAAATGGTATAAAATTTTTGGTTCATTTTTTAAAAAGTACGTGAGGATTTAAATATTTCAGAAAAAATACAAAAGCTTTCCCTACAATGCTTTCAATCAAAACCTCTCTATAAAAAAATAATTTTGAGAAATGACAAAAATACCCTTATATAGTTTTTCCAAAATTTTCTTTACTATAAATCATTTAAGAGAAACGATGGAGCCCAACCTAAATGACCTTGTGGGGGCCACTTCAACTACCTTTATGCATGGACTGTTAAAAAAGGGGAATTCTAAATGACTAAGAATTGAGCTTCATTTAATAGTTATGATCGTCAATATCAAAATGGCCAAATTTAGGGAAGAAACTGGTTAAGAAAAGGCAAAAACCTCTCATAAGGGACGGGAATTTTTGTCATTTCTCATAAAAATCTAGAAACAGGACTTGATTGAAAAACCTGTGAAAAAAATATATACTTTTTTAATATATTCAGATCTTCATAGGCTTTTTTGAAAATGAGCCAAAGGTGTTATACTTTTTTTGAAATTTTCCCTTACCAATAATATAAGGGCCTATTTGTCACATCTTACCTGTTTGAAATAAAAATAATCAGAAAAAAAAAATATGTTTGAAATAAAAGGTGTTTGAACCTTTCAGCAAATAGACTATTCGGTGTGAGGAAAAACAACTTATAATATACTTAAAAAAAGAATTGCAAAAATCATCTGATTACTTTATACATTCATATCTATTTGGTAATGTTAGCTTTTGCATACGTTTCAAAAAAGAGACAGAACTTCGTAAAAAGCTTATTGAAATGGCCATCCATATAAACTTTTCTAACCAATTTAAAACACCAAGAACATCATTAATTTAAATTAAAAAAAAAAAAAAAAAAACCAATTCCACCACCAACTTGCCAACCACCACCTAAGTTCGTTATTATTGGCTCCAGGGTCTCAAGTATCCACATTGGACCCAGCACCAATGATATGTACTTTCAGGTAATAATAAATAACACAGTAACAAGAATATACTGCAGGCTTGGGAGTTGGGTCTTTACTGTATCTTAAACAGAAGCAATTCACAAATCGCATTGATTCCTTGTCTTTTTACCAGGGTTTTCATTTGGGTGGGGAGGGTGATTTTTCCCACGCAGGTTAAGTATATGATTTTTAATATATATTTTTATTTTTAGAAATTCTACTATTAACACTCAATTCATAAATAACCTTTTGAATTAAATACCCAAACTTTAATTCCTCAAGAAATTAGGACATCCATTAGCAAGGGTGGACCTAGGCTTTGAGAACCTTGGGCAGTCGGTCCCAAGCCCACTCCAAAAATCCCGAGAAAACTATAATAAAAGATCTCCACTCCCCCAAAATTTACATATGTCCTTAAATTAAAAGCAACAATTCCACATGCGGGCCCACTTATATCCTGTCTATGTACGTTTCACACTTATTTGGAATGTGTGGCTCTAACCTAAGACACTTGTTGAAATAAATAATATGATAAAATTAGAAATGTAGAGCCATACAAGCATTAAAGTTCTAAAAACTAAGAAAGCCATCAAGAGAGTCTTGAGAGATGAAGTGTCGTGACAGTTGGAAGTGTCTCCTTCTTGAAATAACAAATGCTTTGGAGTAAGAATAAAATAAGAATGCTCAAGAACACATTAAACCAAAACCACATTCCAACGTCACAGCCCAATTAATATGGAGATCTCCATCTGAGTTAGTTCCACCGTTGGATTAATCGTTTGAAAAAAAATAGAAATAAATACACACAAAATTATGTTACCCACATTTTTATGAAATAGTCAATTGAATGGTCGGATTAATTTTGATTCTCGATATTGTATACATTTGAAGGCCTTTGTTTTGTAGGGCTCGAATTTAAGTAATTGGGTTCTACTATAATGTTCCACTCCTCTTTCTCAATATATGTCCAAGCGCAATAAAAAGCTCAATGTCGCTTAGCCCCATTAAATAGTATTAGCTATTTAATCTCATTTGTCAAATCAAAAGGTCTTTCACGTATAAATTATAGAAATTGATCTTTAATTACTTTTTTCTTCTTCTTTTTTTTTTTTAAATGCAATACATTCTTTTCACTATTTACTGATGTGGAAAAAAATCTAGCTAAGTCTAACAAAATTTAGCCCCACCCAAACAAAATTCTGAGTCCGCCATTAGCAACCTTACTACAATAATAATAAAGAAACTCTAGAGAACTCCAAAGAAGTAATAATCATTATCATGTGAAAATTAGAAAATATTTATCATTTCCATGAGTTCCTATAATAGTTTCTCTTAGGGCTGTCAATCGTGTCGTGTTAACAAATTCGGGTTACGGGTTAACGAATTCGTATTAAAATCAACTCAACTGGTACACAACCCGTTAATTTAACGGGTCAAAAAACCAACCCGAACACTACCCGTTAATTTAATGGGTTACACGACCCGATCCGTTAACCCGTTAAATAATTAAGTCATTTCAAAAATTAAAAGAAAATCCATACGAAAATATATAAGGAGAAAATTTTATAAGGCACACAAAATTGTAAGTGAGGATCTCAAGTGGATCCCACCTAAAATCCCACTATAAAGTAATAAATTCCAATTTCTTCTTTATGAATATAAATTAATTCTAGCTACACTTAGGGACCAAAAAAAAATTAACAGATTAAGTGGGTTGTTAACGGATTACTAGTTCGATTCGTACACGACCCGTTAGCTTAACGTATTAACGGGTTTGACCCATTAACGACCCGAACCCATTAAGAGCCCACCCGAACCCGTTAATATCGTGTGGATTCGTGTCGTGTTAACGGGTCGTGTGGCATTTTGACAGCCCTAGTTTCTCTACAATACAAGTTCATATGAGAGCACCTTTATTTATAAATGGACATTGTTAGCACAATCGTAAACATCAAATTGTGGTCCAAGAAAAAACTTCAAAAAATTAATAATAATAATAAGAAGAAGAAGAAGAAACAAGTAAAGTGGGATATGGGCCAAGCGCATTATGGTTCCTTTTCAATAGCAAAGAACGAATGTTTTAGGGTGGGGCGGTGATTTTGAAATAAGTGGAATATGGGCCAGGCCCATTATTGGTTTTAGCGAAATTTTGGATTCTACCCGGCCCCCGCCATATAGTTATAATGTAGGTCCGCCCATGTCTCTGCGGCTAGAAACGGAAACATGAGCTTAGCCCAACCCATTGGGATTACAAGGAATGTGGAAACCTTTCTCAAATTTCACTATCAATATGGCCTAATTTGAAACCCAAATTAAATGGAGTGTTACGCACCACTGAATAAATTCAATGGCCTATATCACTCTAGCTGGGGCTCAAACTCAACTTCTGAGCTAAGTAATGAAGCTGAGGTTATTGGCTCAAAGGTTGCATTTGAGTAGGGACCCACTAAGCATGACTCCACTCAAGCAAGGGTTTGGTTCTAGCTCAAGCTTGAGATTAGCTCGGTTATGTTAATAAACATATTGCATACACATATAAAAGCTCAAGCCCAAGCTCCACTTGATAATATACACCAAATGTATTTGATAAAGAAATGACAAGCCCAAGCACTTGCTCGGCTCATTTATCGTCTAGCTTGAGCTTGTTCTTGGCAACTCGAGCTCCATAAAGTGATGAGACCTATGATGCCCACATACAGTAACAAGTGAACTATCAAATACTATACAACATGATATATTGCCCATTTTCAAATATCCGTAGATCATGGGATGAGAATCCATGCTCGAGCATAGCTCGTTAAACTTGAACTATGGAACAGGTAATTGAGCTTGAGCTCGAGTTGGACCAAACTTTGCTTGGCTTTTTTGCACTCGTACAATTTATGGACCTAGATCCAGCGGGAACTGATGAATTTGATTGCAGCAATCTGAACATCCGATTGACCAAGAAAAGGGCAAGATATGTGGATGCAGGTGTGGCTACTCTTGATTGTACCAATCTAATATCATCCCTGCGTCGACACTCACACAACAGATCCCTATGTGATCACTTCCTAGAATTGTGGGCCCCCAAGGAGCCCAAATTGAAAACGTTCAGATTTTAGGTTCTCCCTTGAAAAAATCACGGCCGGCCATGATTGAATAGTCCACTCCAGGTGAGATCAAAACAAAATAAAATCCATAGAATAAGCAGTTTTTTTTTTTCCCCATCCTAAACGGCTTAGATCGGCCTGATAGGCTCATAGGGCCATTGAGTGAGGTGTTTCTCTTCCAAGTGCTGAAGCAGTTAGTCAAATGGCCCTGTTTGAAACAGATTTCAAGAAGATCAGGCCAACGAGAATTAGATCCAAGCCATTTATATTTTAGCAAAGATGGAACATACCCAATCCAAAAGTTGAACCATAGAAAAGAATAACAATGATAGCTCAAAACTGCCTTCAAATGAAGGCTCAGACCATCAAAACATGCAGTGTTATGCAGCTGCCTGCATGGTTCCATGTTCAAGTCCATAAGAATCAAGATCCAGACATTAGGAATGCAATCAAATCCATTGAAGTTTGAGTAGGGATTACATAAAATAAAATCACATCTAATATCTGGATTCAAGCTATGAAAGAGAGAATAAAATAACTGAGAAGTTTATGCTCTACCTAGGAATATTACAGAAAGCAGGAAGCAAAGGGAAGCAGAAACCAACAAGTCTTTGAGCTCTGATTTGGACTTGGTGCTGTTATTGACTTCAAAAACGTTGGAGGTTTTTAAAACTGCTATAAAAGATTTTAAATGGTATAAAAACTTTAGGAAATGGGGGTTCTTGGGTGACTGCTAGAAGGTTCTGAACACACAGGAAATAAATGGCAATGGATGGAGCTTTGAGCTTATCATCTTTCTTGTAGGCCCTTGAATTAAGAAAGTTAATTGCCAAGCCCCCTTCAGTTTCCAGAAGACCAAATTGGGGAGCTGGGTCTATTCAAATGAGGGGAAATTTTGTTCAAATTAACCATGATTAAGGGACTGATTAGCCCAAATGATGGCTGAGGAATAAAGGAGAAGGTTCTTACAAGCTTTTGTAAGTGGGGTTGCTGTGGAAAAATAACTGGGTTGCGCAATGGCAAAGCATGATCATTAGTGTCATTTAATGGCCAACCAATCGCTAAAAAGGGGCATGAGCAACACGACAGCCTTAGATGGTTGGTGCAAAGAGTGAACTTACCAATCATTTACTTCTCTTTTTTTGCATTGTTAGCAAACCATACTTGGTTGAGATTGAGGATGCCAAGACTGTAACTGTATGTAAATCCAGGCCCAAATAGTTTACCTAAATGCATTATTGAATCATTATACAATACCTAAGTGACTATATAATACACCAACACATTCATGATTGAGTAGTGTTAGCACCTCGGTAACATACACATGCCTAAGGATCAATCCATGAATGTTCACAGTTTGTAGTATCGCTCCCGGCCAGTAGACCAATCTAGCAAAAAAAAAAGGAAAAAAAGAAAAGAGAATGTATAGTGCACCAATCACTATATATGACTCCTAGAGTAAACTGGCATGCGGGTATGAATGTAGATCTGGAGTGGTTATCAATTGGAGCCTAAGGAGGTCCATACTTGGACTTCGGGTTCGATCCTTTGTGTAACCTGCTAATTGGGGTCTATTAATACTCTATTAGGTAGCTAAATACCTCATTATTTAATTGGTGACCCACATGAAGAAATCAATGATGATGTTCCCTTCTGATACTCCCTTTTAGATAGCCCGATCTGTTCATTACTTCCTGGGAGATACCGTTCTTAATTTCTCCCTCAATGATGACCAATATTTAAGATGCTTCAAATGCTTGAAGCCCAGATAAAGGACCGTGAGTTAGACCACCCTCAACTATAAAAGCTTGTCAAACCAAATTGAAATTGAAGTCTACTTTGAATGAAATATCACACATTCTACCCGGGAAAAGGAGAAGAGTTGGCCTGGGCTGAGCCAGTTTTCCTTTAGTAATGCAGAAGGTGAGGCCAGTCTGGAGTGAGCTTGGATTGGATATCAACCAGCTTGATCGAGCTTGGCTTAGCAACACTTATGGCCTGTGTTTAACAGGAATTAAATTCCTAGGATTCAAAACAATGCCTTCACATCAACAAGGTCAAAACTGAATGATTAATAAACATGCACAAGCTTAACCTGAATCCGCCACATTCAATGCAAACTCAACCTATAGGCCAACTCATGCCATTAATTAACACATTGGGTCCATCTCAGCTTTACAGGTCATAAGGAAGTAATATCCAGGTTTCAAACCCTAGACTGCTGAGGCATATGTAATATAGATTTAAAAATAATATATATGCATATAATGTACCATTATATGTATAAATATTTCTGGTTTGGGTTAGGTCCAGGTCCATGGATCCCAAACTACATGGACCAAAAAACCGGACCCAAATATCTTCATGTCCAATTGAGTAGATTCAAACTCAGAACTCGAACAATAAAATGGGTCCAAGATAAGTATTCAAACACTATTTTCATGACTCAGGTCCAAGTCAGTTTTGAGTAAATGGTACTCATTGCCAAGAGGAGATTACAGGAGGGAAGAGCAAGAGAAAACTAAATAACCTCTCCCAAGAAATAATTCTATCAACCCCTGTTTTGCTAAAGCATGGCCATAGAGTTAGCCAATCTATGTTCACGACGAAGAAGGTATTTTTAAAATACCGGTACGCCATTTAAAAAAAAGAACCTAATGAATAGTGGCATTCTACCAATAATTTTATTTTACGAAAAACCTATGTGGTTGCAAAGAAAATATAAACAAGTGGGATAAACCTCAAATTAATAGAAAATGACTTTCCTATGGAGAAAGAAACTCTATTCTTATAGTGAAGCCCACCTATTAAGTTAAATTGGGCGTGTTTGGTAACTTCACTATTAAAGTGAGGTGAGGTGAAGCATTCATTTAGAAGACATGAAAAGATGAGGGGGCATATCAAAAGTACAAAATTTTAAAATTCTCCCCTTCTTTTAAAAAAAAAAAAAAAAAGTCAAAAAACAACGTTCTCAAACCACTAAATAACAAAAAAATATCTACTTGTTACACAGAAACTCAAAAAAATTCTTATTCAAGCCGTTAAAGACAAAAGGTCATCACATTATGATTAGACCCCCTCATTTTTATTCTTGCTCTCCCTTGATTTGAGGCTTCACCTCACCAAACAGGCTTACTTTCAATGGTAAAACTGCACTCAAACTAATTTGAAACTAATCCAAATGTTGAGTACTTGGATTGGATCATGATTGAAAAATGCCTTGATAAGATTATTAATCTTCCAAGCACTAAAAATCAAGAGTTAGGATGATCCTATCAATACAGTAATATTTGGCTACATATTTTCTCTCTTATACCTATTATGCATCCTCGTAGGTCAGTACAAGTTTTTTCTTTTTCCTCCCTATACAAATCTGAAAATTTGAATGGAAGCTATCTCGACTTAAAAATCGTTTTCATCAGCTCCCATGACTAATTCTCCAAGATGACCCTTTTAAATGCACTGATCCCTTTGTTACATACGGAGCCCATGTACGGTCAATCCAATCTCTTTACAAACAAGGACCCTATGCCCATCAAAGATCCACCCTAATCTCTTCACAAATAAAGATTCTAACTGAATTGGCATTAATTCTAGGGCCTATTTCTTTATTAGAATTCCTTGATTAGGATTTTCGGGATATGGGATTTTCAAATTCCTTGTTTCTTGTCACGAATTTCTGAATTCCAGCACATGAAAAGTCTCAATTGGCCTTTGAGAATTCAGGAATTCCACCATCTTTACATTTTAATGGAATTCCTGAATGCTCAAGTCCAAATGAACATTTTGAAATTCCACTTTATTTGAAATTTAGGAATTCCTGAAATTCTAATAAATGAACGGGCTTAGATTAACACTAATCTGTCCCTTGAATTGGCACTACTAGCATATTCACAAACCTGCAGCTACCGTATTTCACACATGGAGCCCATTTTTCTGTCATTATTAGTTTCCATTGACTATGTTTCCCACGATAATTGCTGCAAACTTGCACATCTTCCCATGATAATTGCTGCAAACTTGCACATCAACACTTGAAAAACTTCCTATTTCAAGAGAAACTGTACTACCAACCATCTTAAGATTAGAATGTTCTCCTTTATTTTTGTACAGTGGAGACCACCTTTAATCAACTCAAGCCTTTCACATACCTATCATGAAATGGCACTGGCCACATTTGACACTATTCTGATCATTAACCATGTTAATTCACTTCCAAAACTAAATGCACTTCAAACCGAATAAATTTCAGGCAAGAAAAGGTCGGTGTTAAATTTATTCGAGTAGAATGATATTTAATAGGGAAGTTTAAATGAAAGTAAAACATTTTTAAATGAGGACTCCGAATCTGGACCCACTTCTGACTCGAATCCCGTTTTATTGGCTCCATACCTGATTATGAAAAGCTGATCCAGATTCAGTTCTGAAACTAATTCCTCCTAGAAGTTTGAGATCTATTTTCAAAACCGGTTCGGACTTCTTTTTCACTTTTTTATTTTTTACTTAAAATAAGGATATCATTCAACTTATAAAAATGCATCAAGTTTGCTGCCTCTAAGATTGAACATAAAAATGACCAACTAAAGTTTATTCTGAGTTATAATTTACCACATTAAAGACTTTTATATCAAGTCATAGGTCCATGAGCTGGAACCTACATGAATCCAGAACCAGATCCATTTATCAATCGAAACATAAATTGTGTTTCGGACCCTAGCCTAGGACTTTTTTATGAATTGGAACCTATGAACAACCTTTAGAAGATTTGAAATTCTCCGAACATGAATTCTTGAAACTTAGAAGCAAAAAAAAAAGCCCTACAATAGTTCCAAACCCCTGCTTTTTATGAGTTGGCACCTCCGAATACTCAGAGAATTGAATACCCATCCCTAATAATTAGGACAGGTGAAAAAAAAAATTGAAGAAATATACTCACGCAGATGTCCCAATCCTTTCAAAGAGGTAGGGCACAGTCAAAATATCAAGATCACTTTGAATTAGATGGGGAAGTCTTCAAGGGGACCAAGACCCGAGAAAGTACACAAACGGGAAGAGCCCGCACAAGTGGTAAGAAGTCCCACACAAGTAAAAAAAAAAAACCTACACAAACAGAGTTCGAATCTAAACAGCCCCGTGAGAATTGCCACAACTATAGAAGAAGTTCCCCTTTAGCATGCCCTCTATCATCAGAGTCCTCAAGGCATACAACCTACCTCCATGCATTAGATGGGTCCATACGTGGGCCAGCTCAACCCAAACTTGTTGAGTTTATTGGGTCAATATATAGGGTCCTAAACTTTGCCCTCTTGGACCTGTTGCCCCATCCCTATTAACAAAGGATAAGTCGAATGGATGGAGTGTGAGGTCTTTAGGTTTGACCTGTCCTAACCCTCAAATCAAACAAAGATTATCATCATCTGGTCAAAACCAAAAAAACCGGGGTGATGGAGGGAAGCATGGTTTATAATTTCGGTGTCGGTTGGTAGCGGTGCACTCGAGTAACGAAATCCCAAAAAAGCCCTTAATCGACCAACAGAGACAATGCAAATATCCAGACGGACAATGCGACGACGCCGGGTCCGGACCAACACAAACTGATACGAGATTGATATATAACGAGTCACGCTAGAACATGACCAGAACCATATAAAACAACATGGGACTTTTTCCATGCGGCCACCAAAAGTCATCCATAATCCTCCCTTATTATCAAACTATACAATTTTACATGCACTTTTTCAGTACTATTTATACGTTTGTAGCGGCAAAAAATCACTTTTTATGATATCACAATAGATTATGTGATATCGCAACTACATATTGCAATACCATAAATAAAAAATTACGATAAAAGTCAACAAATGCATTTCTCTTTATAATTTCATTCCGTTCTACTGCAACAAACAATGCATTTCTATTTAATGTATTAGATTCAAATAAACTCTACTAATTCTGTAAATAGCAAACCTCATTTAATATTTGCATGGTTTAATCTCTAATTTACTGAACGTAGAGATATAGCACTCTGATGTTCTAGAGTTCTTTTTCTTTTTTTATTTTTGTCGGAGAATTCAAGAGCATTTAGGATTTTCTAAACCCACAAAGAGAGATAAATGGAGAGAGAAAGAGGTAAAGGGAAGAGAAGACTGGAATCTCACTATAAGAGGGAGGGAAGAAAGACTGTCATGTTTTATCAGGGGTGACTACAACAACACCAAACTTGGGTCCACCTAGATTGTGCAACAATGGAGGCCAGAATCCTTCCTCAATTGAGGCAATAGAGACCACGCTGCTTCGCAGACGTCGAACGGACGCGAAGAGCCTAGCGTATTTGCAAATAGGTTGAGAAGGGAGGAAGAAAGTAAAATCAGCCGGGGGACGAGAGTAAAATCAGCTGGGCAAAAGAGTTACAACAGTGAAAATGAAGAAAAATAGAAACAGGGATAAATAAAGGGATGAAAAAGGCTTTTTGAGTTGCGATATCACAATACTTAAATTCCTATATCGCAATTCCTTATTTGCGATATCACCAGAAAAAAAAAAAGTGACATTTTGCCTCTGAGTTCTGATGGAAAATGTGCAGGAAAAATTGTACAATTTAATAACAAGGGGGAGATTATCTATAACTTTTAGTGACCATACAGAAAAAACCCAAAACATATTCACTTTTTCATTTTCTTTCCTCTTCTAAATCAGAAGTTCGAAATGAAAACAAGTAACAGTATCATATCCAAAACAAGCTATTTGTTTTCATTTTTCTCTAAATCTTCAAACAAAATTCTTTTTTTTTTTTTTCATTTCTTTATTCTAAATCTAAACTTCAAAGCAAAAAAAAAAAAAAAAAAAAAAAGGTACTATCATATCCGAAACAAGTTCGGGCAGCCGGAGAGCCCACAAATTTTAAAAAGAAAAAATAAGCCCCACACACATGCGGGAAGAGTGGCGTATCCATTATCCAAAAATCAATCAACATAAATATTGCCTTATAAGAAATATTAATATAATAACCGACAATATGAGATTGATTATCAATACAACTTGTGATTTATCTAGAGTTGATTAATAAGTTTATTAAATATTCAATAAACTTTCATAGTAGTCCAATAAAGACTGAAGATCATAATAACAAAGATGAAGGTATGCTCGAGAGGTAGCTTGAAACTTATTTTGAGAAATTTATTGCTTTTGTGGGGCCAAACCTCCACACCCTTTAGTCAATACTAGTGAAGCCCGGTATGTGCAAGGCACGTGCAGTGTCCAAACAAATATATGAAAAAAATTTACAGCTAACACGGTTATTTATTGTATTCAAGATAAGCAATCCGCATTGCAAGATTAAAATACTTTTAAGCATTTTCATTAAACAAGATACATGTAAAAAATAAATGGGTGACATTGAGCTTTCTTTATTAGAAGAAATCTGAAGAAATGATTATTATAAATACTAACTCATATTTGAAAAGAAAGAAGCATAAAAATATATGTCAAAGTAAGGCTAATTGCATCATAAATTGAAAATACATGATCAAAAGAGAATTACGATTTTCAAGAAGAAAAAGAGGAAGTCTTACAAAGTCTCCATCTTTAGTAAATTTGCAATATACACATCTTTCTGTATCTATAAATTGTCGAAGTAGAGAGTTCAATTGGATTTTGAAACACAATAGATGTACATCAGGACATAAAAGTAGATAAGATTTGAGTAATGCCCTGGTTGCTTTAGATAGGTTACTTACATAAGTCATATATCTCTAAGATAACAATGATCGACGTTTGAACCAAAAATGTTACAACTTTTGATCCCCTATGATTGAAAAGAACCTAATGTAATTACGTAATTTTTTTTATAGTACTCTCTACAAGAGTGCTGTATTATGTCGCTCATTTCACATTGAATATCAGAAGATAGATGGCAGTGGTCCATGGAATCTTGAAAGTTTCACTCCCTGAGCAACAAAAAGAGTAGTGAAACAAAGAAAAAACCTGAAAACATACTTACCATTCCCTCCTAGGTTGAAAACAAGTGGAATGAAAATAATAAGATATTCTATCATTGGACATGAAGAATTACCAAAATAAATAAACCAATCAATCAATGCTGGAATTACCAAAATACATCAATGCCCACATATCTATTACCTCATACTAAAAGAGAAGAATTGAATTGCCAAATCAATTAATGCCCCCATAATTAAATTAAACCCACTTGCAATTACAAATCAAGGCCTCAAACGATCAACATTCCAGGGCTGAACTGCCCAGATTTTCAAGAATTTCACTTACCCTGTGCCCAATCGACCCTCACTTGTAATTACAGAATGTGCACATGAATAAACCATGTTAAAAGTTAAAACATAATAGAATAGAGGCCAATAAAGTAAACATCTCCAATCAAATTTCCAAGAATTTTAGTCACCATGTGCCCAATTGATTCTTACTTGTAACTACAAATTGTGCACATAAATAAACCAACAAATCAAACAGGAAAAAAAAAAAAAAAAAGTTAGAAGTTAGAACAGAACATAATAAGGCTACTAAAGTAAATATCTCCAATACAGTTTCCAAGAATTTCACTCACGGTATAACCAATCGATCCTCACTTGTAACTACAGATCGTACACATGCATAAACCCAAAAAAAAAAAGTTTAAAGTAACAACAAATCAGAACCTAGGATAATAAAGTAACCACAAGGGGTAGTTCAGTTAGCCTGGGCTACAGTTTACACATAGAGGTTGTAGGTTCGAAACTGCACTACCATACTAAGACTACAGGGGAGTTAACCACCTTCTCTTTGGGCTCGGAGGAATTAGTCTGGCCCAAAGGATTAGAAACCCTCCAATAGCTATAAAAAAAAGAAAAAAAAAAAAGAAAAGGGAAGTAAACATCTTCACAGTGAAGCAAACCAAAGTTACAAAACTAAAGATAAATTTGACACCCAGAAGAGGAGAATCGAAAAACCCAATTTTCATCTACAGGACATAATTACATAAAATAGTCAATTGACTTCGCAATAGAAGAATTAGGAAGCAAAAAAAAAAAAAAAAAAAGACTAAAAAAATAGGCACCTGATATGATAATCCAAGAGAAGGTGAAGGGCCTTGAATACAAAGGAAGAACAGACGAGGAGAGGACATAGAGAAAGTATTTTGCAGACAACATATTTTTTCTCTTTTGGGTAGAAGAGGAAAGACAAGCTTTTTTATTTGAGATTTGAGAGAAAACCAAGAAAGATGGACTCGGTGGAAGTTGGGCCTGCAACATCTACTTGGCAAACATGCATCAGCCACAGCTGTAGAGATGTGGTCTGGCAAAGTGGGCCCCACTAACAGTGGGTGTAGAGAATTTCGTAAGCATGTCAGTTCTTGGCTTTTCATGCAAGGGTAATATACTGATATATACAGCTTGTCATCATAGTATTGCAATGAATCTTAAAGTTATTTGTAGCTATCATACGTTGCTAATTTTGTGCTTAGTATGTCTTAATAAACTTTCTATTAACTACAATACATGATGTACATCGCTCGTCTATAGTTTAAAATAAAAATTGAATATATCTTTATAACGGGGAATGTTCATATGCATCTTTCCCTCATCATCACTTCCCTTTTTACACAAGAAGACAAGGAAAATATACTTTTCAAGTACATAGGATGAAATATATTTTCCTTGTTTTCTTGTGCAAAAAGGAAAGTGTCCCTTACCCTCCGGTAAAGAAAAGATGAACACTCCCCCGCTGTAATTCATTCAAGATATAATTAAATTATCAATTTTAACATTTTTAATATCTTTTATAGCTGATTAGATTTTCAAATTCTTAAAAGAAATTGTAATATTTTAAAATCGAAAATGCAAAAGGGGAGTCCTCTTGTGCAAAAAGGGAAATGTCTCTTACCCTACGGTGACGGAAAAATGAACATTCGCCCTTTATAATTCATTCAAGATATAATTAAATTATCATTTTTAACATTTTTAGTATCTTTTATAGCTGATTAGATTTTCAAATTCTTAAAAGAAATTGTAATATTTTAAAATCGAAAATGCAAAAGGGGCCAATAGTCCTCTGAATGCACTCATGTTAGCCATGTGATCAAGCATGCCCTGACCCTTTTCTTATATGGCAACCCTTTCAAGATACATGTTATTTGTAGTTATCACTTCAGCTGCTTTTTTACAGTCCCTCATCTTACAAATCTGGAAACCTGTTCCCCACAAGGAAAAAGAAACACAAACTAAAGTGAAGCCCATCAAAACCCCTCATCAATACCTGCAGATATTGGGTCCCACTGCACCACATGGGCACACAACGGTCACTCCACCACATGCACTCTTCCACTGCAGAGTATCTGCAGCAAGAGAACACAAACAGATACAACAACAATGCACGCACACGCACGCACGCACGCGCGCGCGCACGCGCACGCGCACGCACACACACAATGCACATCCATCCAAACACACACACACACACCTCAACAAAAACATCAAAAACATCAAAACGGTGTCTACTGATCTACCCACAATAACATACATCCAAACGCCGCTGCTTCTAAAAAAAGACACCACAAACTAGAAAGAAATGCTCTCCAGCTCCAGCAACAGCAACAAATAACACAATAAGTGTCTTCTTTCTCTAACTACATAAATCAAAAGGCTCACTCCAGTCCAGAAGTAACAGCAAAAATAAATATAAAAACCAAAAGAACAAAAAATCAACAACATCCAAACGCGTCCATATCCATTATCCAAACATGAAAGCATGCTCAGATAATTTTGTTTTTACCACATTGACGAAAATGCCCTCGTGAAGCAGATGGCGAACACTGCCATTAGGGTTTTGGACAATGTCGGTCCGCTAAAACCCCTGATCGCCGAACTGTTCACATTTTGAGAAGTTGTCGGAGACACCGATGGAGTTGCTCCCGGGGAGGCCGTAGGCGGCGCCGGGGGTGACTCCGGTTTGGAAGGACCCGGAGCACTCGCGACCGGAGCTTTAGCTGGAGAAACAGCCGGCGCCGGAGATGGCGACGAGACCGGCACAACTGCCGGCGCTGGTGACGGAGAGGCGCCGAAGAGCTCGACCGGGAGGAGGATCCCGTCGACTGTGAATATAACGAGCGGGGTGTTGTCGATGACGGTGCTCGCAACCCTCGAGCTGTCGACGCCGGTGTTGAGCGTGACGGAATCCCCGGCCGCCGACGCCTTCAGATTAAACTTCCCCGCGCCGCTCGACGCCAGCGTGCTGATCGGCGTCGTGGCCGTCTTCAACGTCCCGATCGGCCGGTAGTCGGCGACGGCGTGGTACTGCAGCAGCGTCACCAGCTCAGCACTAGTCAGCTTGCTGAGATCTGGCGCTCCGGTGGCCTTGAACGCCTCATCCGACGGCGCAAAGACAGTGAGGCCCTTCTCCATCGCCGACTGGTAGATCTTCAGCACGCCGGAGCTGAGAATGAGTGAAGCGAAGGTCTTGCAGCCGGCCTTCTCGAGCAGCGCGGTGATGTTGACGTCGGAGACGGAGGGAGCAGGGGCGGAGAGGAGGCCGGGGGCGATGATCGGGGCGGAGATTTCGATAACGGAGATGTTGTAAGGGATCTGCTTGACGGATTTGGTGTAGGAGGAGGCGAGAGGGGAGCCGGGGGAGGCGGAGCCGAAGCCGACCTTGCCACCTTTGAGGTCGGTGATGTTGACGAAGCCGAGGTTGCCGGAGGCCTTGCCGGTGGTCTGGTAGAGGGTGGTGGAGAGGGTGGTGCCGTTGGAGATGTCGTGGAGCTTTTGGGCGTCGTAGTAGTCGAGGAGGGTGAGGAGGGCGAGGGCGTTTTTGATGGTGGAGAGAGGTTGTTTGGAGGCGAGGGTTTGCATGGCGGAGTTGTCGAGGACGAGGCAGGTGAGGGTTTGGCGGCTGTTGATTTCGTCTGCGAGCTTGGTTTGGGTGAGGTAGCTGCTGTAGAGGCTGTATTCGGGGAAGGGTGCGAGGATTTCGGTTATGTTGTGGGCGTTCGATGAAATGCCTGTGAGAGAGATGATGAGGAAAATGGAGAGGAGGATGTGGAGAGATTTTGCAGCCATGGTGAAGTGAGGTGAAGTGAAGTAAAGTGAAGTGGTTTTTTCCTCTTGTTTCTGCTAGTTTTGGTGTATGGGAAGTGGAGAGCGGGGAGTGAGAGAGAGGAGTTAAAAGAGAGGTTTGGTGTTGGTGTAACTTGGGTTGGAGTTATGGGGTTAACTGGGGTTGGGTTTTAGGTGGGGGAAGGGGGCAAGTGCCATGTGATGGTGATGGAGAAAGAGGAAGGACACAGCTGGAAATTGGAAGTTGGAAGACAAAAAGTGGAAAGGAGGGGGTGTCGATTCGAATAAAAGAAAGGCGGTGTTGGTTTCTTGAGTGGTGAACTGGTGATGCTCTCTGGGGTTTTACTTTACAATTACAGTTTAAGTTTTTTTTTTTTTTTTTTTTTTTTTTTGTGAAGGATGGGATAATGTTTTATGTATATATATTTGTAGAGCAATATAAGGATTTTTGAGGCATTTGTGCAATGCTACTTTTGGTGGAAATAGTGTTTGTTGGTGTGTAGAGGGAGGAAATCTTCTTTTTAAACGTGTTTTCTATAATAGAGGAGATCCAAAAATACTATCATTTGGTTTTGAAAGTGATGCCAGGGAAGAAGAGACGACTGGTTAGTGCTTTTTTTTTTTTGTAATAAAATTCATGAGAATTAAATTACTAAAGTGATGATTTGGTATTTATTTTTTTTTCTTTTTATTCTATTCTCTATAATTTTATAAGTAAAGCCCATGTAATTTTATCTTCTAAAAGAAAAAGGTTGTTTGATGCTTGTTTTATAAATTTTGCCTTTGGTTTGTTACCTTTTTTTTTATACTTTTAACTGCTTATGGAATGAACTATATATTCAGCCATATTGAGAACTGTTTATTTGCATGAGATTGATCTAATAAGAATTCATGTTGGGCTTCAACAAGAATTATTCCAGAGATAAAGACCTGAATGATGTAAGATGCAAATGCAATGCTCACTTTTTCTAACATCTTAATTGTAAGGTGATGGCTGAATATTCATTTTTTTATATTCTTTTAATTCATTTTTACTAAAGAAATAATTTGACGATCATTTTAAAAAACTCACTTTCATTTCTTTTAATTTTAATCACTTTTTTTAAAAAAGAAGTCTCACAGTTTTTTTTTTTTTTTAGTTACACCTGAGTAACAATTGATACATGCTCAATTGGTATATATATAAAAATTATAGAAAATATAAAAATGTCATAGGTGATACCTTTCTCGGCTTTTTGGCTAAGATCAAAACAGTCATAGCCTAGTAGGTGGCAATAAATTTGAAATCAGGAGTGATATTCCTTGTATCATGTCATGATATCACATTGTCATAGGTGTCGAAAAATTAGAAAATGCATGGGAGAATTTTTATTTATTTATTTATTTTTTCTCTCATTTGCCATCTCACCTTCATGAAAAGATATATATAGATATATATGTGCCATATCACCTTCGTGAAAAGATATATATGTGCGACATCACCTTGACTTTGTTTCCATAATGGGGGCAAAATGATATAAGGCCAAAAAGGATGAGAGGGTTAACAGGGCCATCTTGCTCATGATGAGGCAAAGAGTTGACATTTATAATCAAGTTTCATTGACAAGCAATGACTATGTACATACTCTCTATGTAGTATATTATTAAGTTTATATGCTAATATCACACAACTCTAAATAAAGGCAATGTATAGAAATTTATTTTCATTGAATTAAGATCATCTTTGGACGGATGATCTTAATCTAGGATAACATGTTTTAATAAAACAAATTACATGTCCACATCCAATTAATCCACTAATGATTTATAAGCTTTGGACACGGTCTTTTCTCTTTTATTTCTATACAAGGTTAGTATTTAAGGAGAGATATTTTAACTTGAAGACCAAGGACCGATCTTTATATATGTGTATGGAACTAGGTTAGTATTGACTTGGATAGGTTGATTTTATCGAACTAATGCATGCTACCCAATTACGCACCTATATATGATCCCTTGCCACTGCAGCTTAGTGACTATTGAACAGGTTGAATTTTTTTTCATGCGGGAGTTTTTTACGAATGAGATGGGACAGTGATGATGGACTAACTTTATCATAATTCATGGTAAGATGGGGACGTATAAGCAGCATGGCTTGGTCTCTAAAAGAAAACATAACATAAATGTAAAGACAGGTGGAACCCCATTGGGTGGATCATACCTGCCTTTGCCTTTGGAGGCCTTAGTTGGTGGATGCAAGTGTCGGCACCAAACTGCCCTTAACTGTGACACTTGTATGATATCATGGTTCATGGGATTCCTAACTTTCCAAGTAGAAATGTAATGCCCCAATGCATTTTATATGGATAAATTTGCCACACTTGGGATAAATTTCAAATTCATCCATACCCCATCCATGTGGCTGCCTAAATTAGAATAGGGAAGCACCAGTCTAGTCTGTGTCTCAGGTGGACCTTGTGTTTTCCTTGATGGACCTTATGTTTCCATTGATGTACACCACTCATCTGTAACATATATCTTGTCTTTTCTTTTATATGAGTCAATTTGGAAAGCATCAGACGATTGGTCAAGATCTTCCATTTTGAGAGTTTTTGGTGCATCTTTCATCTCTCATGAGGCAATGGCCTCTATTGTAAAAAGAAAAAGAAGTACAATTAATACTGTTAAATAAATGGGCCCTGCAATTTAAGGATGTGTGTTGCAGTGCAGACAGCCTCAAAAATGAATTAAGTTCACTCAACTGGCTCTTTCAAGCATGCATTAGATGCAGGAACCAGGGTTGACCAATAAATTTGTGGGAGATCAATTAGATTAAAGTTGGGTGGACTTTCAACGCACCCAACCAATAAACACCACTAAAGTTTCACGGGTAAAAAATCAGCATTAATAAAAACGTTAAAGTTGCCAATCTACAAAGGTTTGGATGGAATATTAATCTTGATGTGACCTATAAACACCACTGGTTTTTATGATATAAAATCATCAACAACAACTATTGAAATGCGCTCCATAGTGAGGTGTTAGGGGCGTTGACCCAATAAAGAGTAGAGATGCATATGTATATCTGGTTATCCAGATGTTTTGATTAGAGAAAAATTGGGTGTGAAACTCATTTAAGATTCAATTTATTTATGAGTACCAATTCAAAATCCAATTTAGATTCCGATTACTAAACGAGCCTAGTTCTAGATCTATAAAGGTTTTGCCTCATGGCTAGTCCCAACCTGCGGAGCGGACGTGCATTTTTAAGATATGGTTCACGACTTTGTATATGCTATAATGTCAAAAACTTCATGTAACAACAAATATATTATTTTTAAAGCTGTTGGGTTCTATCATTTATCAGCTGTGGAAAGTATATTTGATGCACTATTATCGGGTTGAATAATATCCCTTTTTTGGATTTTTTAGGTTAAATAATATCTCTATTCTTAAGCAAAAAAATAAAATAAAATAAAATAAGTCAAAATCGGAGCTAGAATCAAGAAACAGGTTTTGAGCTGGAACCATGACGACAGCAAAACGATTCCAGTTCTCAGTCAAGCATAGTTCTGTCCCATAACCAACTAGTTTGCATTCATACTAATTAAAGAGCACCAATGTTTCAGCACAATATCTATGCAGCCTATGAATAAAGTTCTTTATCCCCCTAAATTACCCATGTTGCTTGGGTGGTGGAAATGTTCACTTTCCAAGGAAGAAACCTGGAAAGTGAAACCATTTTTCCACATTGTGCACTACATTTCCACGAGATTAAAGCAAAATAATAACTGAAGTAACTTTTTCTGCGATTCCACAATAACTCTAATGGGATTGGATTTGTTTTTCCATAGTTAGCGGAAAAGTTTGTCTATGGCGTGGTCGTAGCGTAATTGGTTAGTGGGGAAAAACGGGGGCGAGTTATTAGGGCTAGGTGGAAGATTTAGTATTCCCTCGTTTACCATTTTAGCTTGATGGTGGTGCATGGGAAGATGTAGGCTCGTTCAAGGATGGGAGTTTTTTGGTTGTAGAGAGAGAACTAGCTCCATTGAATTATAGCAAGTGTCGTGTGAGGCTTGTCAATGGGCCAAGCCTATGAACGCCCGTTTTGGCCTTTGGGCTGAAAGTCGAACCCCCTAGACGAATGATTTGCCTTTATACCTTTCTTGATCCCCCATGATATCATGAAAAAAGTTCTTATATTTTATGTCAAATCCTGCTCTCATACACTATCCCTTGTGGCTGGTACAAGGGAGGCCTAATTTAATTTTTCTTTTTCTTCACTTTTGCTAGGCTTGCTACTCATGTTACTAGCAAGCGTTTTCTTTTTCCATCCTTTTTTCCCATGACAAGATGGTGCCTTAGCCTTACCACTGGTTAAAAAGTGGGTGGGCGAGGCCCAATGCACTCTAAAATTTCATCATCTTAAATGCTTAACTAGCATAATAACCCATGCTTAGGGATATGGCCAACAATATTACAATTTAAATATTCACACATTAAAAGAAATCATAGATTTTAGAAAGAAAAATTAAGTTATAAGAGTATCTGTTTATGTAATCCAAAAGTCAGTGGCATGAAAAGAAAAAAGGACAATTCCGGTAGAAAGGGAATTGGTAGATTTTCTATAGAAATGAAATGTTTGCATAAAAAGTATTACATGGGATAGGAAGTGGGGAGGAGTTTGCAAGAATAGAATAGAATAGTGTAATATTAAGATATTATAATATTTTTATTGTTTGGCAATTTTTGAAGAATATAATACATTTTAAATTGAGTTGTTTGGAAGGTAATATAATTTTTATATTGTAGAAAATTTTCTAGAGAGGTGAGCTGTATAAAGAAATATTAAACTTTTTGAAAGAAAATAATATTTTATTTATATTTTTCTTAGGTTACCAAACGCACAAGATTTATTTCTTTAAAAAATAAAATATTATATTCAATAAAACATTATTTTCTTGTATTTTCTTGTACATCCAAACATGAGAGAAGATTTTTTTAAAAAAATTACAGTCAAAGTCCCAACCAACGGTCAAAATTAAAGGCAAAATCCTTGGCTTTATTGTATTATAATTAGTAAAAGGGGCATTTAAAATAACAATAGAATGTTACAATAAAACATAAAATATATTTTAAAAAATAAAATAGATAAATTATAAGGGTCAGGCTCAGTTGCAAGGTTAGCTCTTCTTGCAAGAGTTGGGCGCATGCTTGTCATTGAGGCATGAATGGCTGAACCAAGGGCCTGTTTGCTTCATCAAATGCATATGAATTGAATATATTAAAATTCATGCCATTAAAAATGAAGACCAAAGGTGAATATATAAAAATGACTATCAAATACCTTCACATTAATTGAAAGTTGAATCAAGAGAATATGAGAAATGAATACTCAATAATTACTACAATTACTCAAATCATAAGAAAGTCAAGATCAAGTTATCAACTACATTGGTGTCTTTAACCGTTCATTCCTCGCCTCATTTCATTCCTGCCTCACATTTTTAATAATATTTCATTAGAGCCCATTTTGAGCATGAATTCCTACCTCAACCCCACCAAATAGTCAATTTCATTCGATAAACATTCTTTTTGCAGATGAAGCCCCAAGTCGGGTTAGGATTAACCACCGCAAATAACATCTAATCGACCCAAATCGAGCCCAACCACTTTGTTAATCAGATTAAATTTTAGTCTCAAGGCTAATTTAAAAGGGGGTCAACCTATACCCTAAAATAATAGCAACAGGGGTGCTCATTGACTGGTATAGACCGGACCGAAGCTTGATAAAGTCCAGTCCATTTTTAGGTATGGATCCAGCCCAAGGCCTGAAACTGAGGCCCAGGTAGAGACCAATTGCAAGAATATGCACTTGCAAAAAGAAAGTATGTTGGGCCAGGCTGGGCCAGGCCTATAAGAATATATTGACCATGAGAAGAAGCCCTCAATTATCTTTGTTTCAGCCCTACTTCGAGGCCCACTATTAATTATGTTAATGTGGATTCCTCTTTCATTCCACAATACTCAATTTAGTGTTACTCACACAATATATAATAAAGTGACTTTTACTCTATCCTCTTCATTTAAGATATTTTATTTTATTTTTTACTTTTTACTTATAGCAACCATTTAAACACACGCAAAGTAACCTATTAGTTATTTTGTTTCAACCTACTCTTTTCTAACCTTATGCTAATGCGACACTTACTATATCCCTTTTGCAAACAAACAGGTCCTAATTGGAGTTGGATTTAATTAGAGTAGGAAAGATTTTAAATATGTCCTTAAGTTTTTGCTTTATTTCAAAAAAAGACATAATTTTAAAAGAATTCCAAATTAGTCCCTAAATTTTCTATTAAGGATTTTTTATTATTATTATTTTTTTAAAGATAGAGGGAATTTTGAATTAAAGTACTTTTAATTTTATGCTAACTTTACTTGACAAGCAAAATTACCAAACAAGCCCTTTAAGGACATCTGGTCATTAAAGGGTGTGTTTAGCAATTAACTAGTTAAAGTAAAGTAAAGTGAATCCCAACAAGAAATGACAAGGGGTCGTATCAAAAGTATAAAATTTAAAATTTTCCTTTGAATTTTTCAAAAAAGTAAAAAAAGTTACATCATTTATCACTAAAAGACAAAAAAACTCTACTTTTCTATACAAAAAGTCAAAAAGAATCCATACCAAACAACTAAAAAAAAAAAAAAAACACCATCATAACACATTATATTTTATTCTCTTTTGATTTGATGCTTTACCTCACCATACTTCAATTCGCCATGCATCTAAATAGGCCATTAATGGTCTTTTCTTATGATATTTTTTCTTAGTTTTAAAAATACCCAAAGTGCATTTCATTTAAAGCTATGATACAATTCCGACAATCGCTACATTTAGCCGATTATCATGAAGATGCTAGTCGTCCTCGATCACAGTGAGGGTTTTCATGGAGAAGAAAATGAATATAATATAAAGCAAGCGAATGAGGGTTTTGTTTCAATAAAGGGTAATTTTGGGTACTTTAAAAAAAAAAGAGAAAAAGTGGCTGGAAATAGGTTTAAATAGACGAATCTACTTAACTGAGAACTTCCCGAAAAACTTAAGAATTAATTTGAGAAGTTTTAAAATAAATGTTATTTTCTGAAATAAGGAAAAAGCTTAATGTCTTATTTGAAATTTTCCAATTAGATAGAAACCGGATCGAGTTCGGGTCGGAATCCCAATCGAACGCTATCTCTGCCGATAAAGCTCTAGCCGCCGCTGCCTTGGAGAGTTGCAGGAGCAGGAGCAGGAACGTGAGAGGATCAATGGAGAGCAGAAAACCTCCTCCTATGGAGCAGAGATTTCGCTCGCTCTTCGGTCTTCCATCTGATTTCTTCGATTCTTGTCGTCTCCTTTCCTGCTATTCTCAATTCCCATCCGTCGCACTTTCCCAATCCCCTTCAAACGAAAAACACAAGGAAGAAGAAGAAGAAGCAGCAGCAAAAGAGAAGGAGAGGGAAGAGAAGAAGGCGAACCCTAGATGGTCTTGCAACACCTGCAAAGACGAGTTCGATTCCCTCCAAGACCAGCGTTCTCACTTCAAATCCGATCTCCACCGTTTCAACGTAATCCCTCCCTCTCTTTCTCTCTTTGTTTTCCTTCCTTTCTATTTGATGTATTGAATTTAGGGTTTTGATGAAGATTGAGGTTTAGGCATTTCTAAGTTGTGCGATTCCCTGCAAAATATTGTTTAGATCATGAATTGATCATATGTGAAAGTGAAGATGTGGAAAGTTGTGCAGAGAATATTGACTAATGTCTGCATCTTAGTATTTCTTTGGAAATTTGGTATTTTTTTGATGGATGAAGGAAAGTCTTCAGCTTTTTGGATTTTGTGATGCCTGGAGGGAAAAATTCTTTCATCTTTTTCCTTGTTACCCTGTTTTCAAGGGATGGGGGGAAATCTTGGGTGTTAGGGAATGGTATTAAGGATGAGTTTGAAAATATTAGAAGAAGAGTTTAACTCAATGAAGCTGTACAAAAGAATCAGAATTCCCGCATCCAAGGGAAAGACCCCATTCGCAACCTGAAAGGGATTTATAATTTTGCAGATTACAGTCTATTCAACTTGTAATCCCTTCCCAAACAAAGCAGCAATTCAATCACAACAAGACAGAAATCATATCCCTACAAAACAGCAACTAAATCCCACCCGAAAACGCATGGGTCATTTTTGATTCAGCACTCCTTATTTTAAAATAGTAATAGCTAGATAATAAATTTATAATTAGCATGCACAGAACACTAGCAAATAAAGATTAGGAATGTAAAATAAAATTTGTATCCACCTTTCATAAACTCTAGTGGATGAGAATTTTATTAGCTAATTGGATGGTTCAATTATTAGAAAACTGATTTTTACAAGAAATCATGTGTGCAAAACCATATGGAAGTTTGTGACTTAGTGTTTGGTTTCTGTTTCTTCCAAGACAGATCAGCTTGTCTGTATTCCTAATTGGGATGTTGGTTGAATCCTAACATTATTAAATGTTGTACTTATGATGTATTCTGGTTATCTTCCAACAACAGCTGAATCAATATATCATGCAAGACAGGCTCTTCTGAGGGTAGGGATATGGATTGTAGTGATTTAAGAAAGCAGGGAATCATATATTTTATGTAATTCAGTCCACTTTCTATTCACATTATCCAAGGATCCCTGTGCTATGATTGTGTTAAATATTTCCTCACCGTGTTTGATATCTTGCCCTTGTTGTTTTGCCTCACAAGTTTCCTTTTGAACTGTTTGATTTACAAATGTCCTGTGCGAAGATGAACTATAGTACTGTACTATCACAAATTAGGTTACCATGGAACCTTCTTTTATTCATCCAATTTCTCTCTGTTGTCTAGAACTCTGGTTTCTAATAGTGTTTTAGTACATTTTACCTTTCAATTTTTATCTTTAGGTTAAGCTGAGTGTTGCTGGGAAAGGAATCATCGAGGAAGAAGAATTTAATGTATTGACCACTGAATCATTCAAAGATTATGATGTATCTAGTATATCAGGGTCTGAAGATGAGGCGGAGAAAGGGTCAGGGCCAAGCAAAGATGCACTGGTGAAAGCACAGGAGGGGATGAAACGGAAACTTTTTATCCGTCTCAAGACTGGAGACATAGTTTCTGTTTGGAAATGTTTGCTTTTTGATGAGTCTGATGGCAGCTCAGTTGATAATAGTAAGTTAATGTCCCAAGATGAAGAATTCATTGAGAGATTGAAACGTTTAATTTGTGAGCCTCGGGATAAAACTCATTTGAGGATCATGTTGCTCGCTAGTGGCGGTCACTTTGCAGGGTGTGTCTTTGATGGGAACGCCATTTTGGCTCACAAAACATTTCATAGGTTGGTCCAGTGATCCTTTCATGTTTTTTTTTTTTTTTTTATTGTTTTTCTCTATAAGTACTTGGGCAGGACTTCCCTAAAGTGACCTAGCTTGCTTTGTAATACACTTTTGCAGGTTTGCTTGGTTTTACTTTTTCTTGTGATCCTTTTGTATATCTTTTTGTTACCCATAATTACCCCACTAAATCTACCTATCCTAATTTTAGGACTGCTAGTGGCTGATGCTTCCTTGTTCAGTCAGAACTTGAACATTTCTACCTTGCCTCCCCTAAGAGGACCTTTACATCCATTACCAACTGTGCTAGGCAGGCAGATGAGCACTTACCCGCAATATTTTCTGAGAGGAATAATTTTTTTTATTCTCTTTTTTATTTTTATGTTTTTGGTGAAAGGAAAACACATCACTTTGACTGTGATTTGGGGCTCTCATTAAGGAAGATTTATTTTTTAGTTTATCAAAAGCGGAAAAGGCATGACACTTGCATTGCCCATTACAAGGGACTTCCATAGTTCCATGTGATTAATTAAGTGATGGGTAATAACAATCTAGCAAATAATCAGGTAAACCTGAAAATTATTCTTCTGTTTTAATCCCCTGCTGAGGTGTACTAATCACAAGTGGGCCTTAGATCATACTTGGGTGAGTCATCTTGCGCCTCTCTTTTGTACAACTTACTGTTAGCTTATTATCTTTATTTTTTAACCATTATTTAATTGTTTTTCTTCATTGACATGCAATTTCATTTTATCTATTAGAGCAAAATACTAGAAATGTTAGACACAAAAACTTAAATTGCATCCCTGATCTTGAACTCAGTCAATCTAACACTTGACTGCTAATTTCTAGTTTACCATATTCTTCTTTTGTACCCTTTCTGGAAGAAAAAAAAGAAAAAAAAACCTTTAGAACTAAATTTGTTACCATCTCACGTAAGGAAGGAATAATCCTACTTCAACTTTCTCAAGTCTATTTAAAATGGCAGATCAGTATTGTAATGTGTTTATGAAGTTGTTGTTTTTTTAATTTAAGAACTAAGATTTTAAATAAAGCATATATTTGTATACCAAATAGAGATACAAGGTTTTTTTTTAAGAACTAACATTGCGAATACAGTATATATTCATATACCAAATAGAGATACAAGGACTAGATATGCAAAGGTGCATTCATCCAAGAGATGTTCAGGATGTCAATAGCCCAGCATATCCATTACATCAATAGCCACCAAAGTTGATATGATTAGTCATACTTTTTTCACCCTCATTTTTGGCAATGCCTCAGGTTTTCATTTTACCTTCCTGCAAGTATGGATGAAGGGCCCCACAGTGCTCTTGCATTGGTCATGATCTCATTAAGGCATAAATAGTAAAATCTCTAAGAGCTGCTGCCTTTCCATTGAGCCAAAAGGTTGCATTTTTTAAGATTCTCTATGACATCTGGGTATGGGAACCTGGATTTAAATGTCTTATTTCTTTCATCACGGAGGGTCTTTTTGGTTGAGAAAAGGTGGATATTGGAGAAAGTCAGAAAACTGTCTATAATTCAAATTTCTACTGTAGGTAGTTTTCTCCACCTGTTTTTTTCTATATCCAACGGTACCTAGTACCTAGGATTTTTGCTTGTACAAGTTGCTAACACCTGTAATCTTGGAGAAATTATATAATGTGACTCCTTTATCAGTCTTGACAGTTCCTCCAGAAACTGAGGGTCCTCAGTTGCCAATGGAGCAACCTCCAATCAACCTTTGAATTAAGAATTAGCTCTATGATTTTTCCCAGGAATATTTTTTAGTTAATTCAGCCAATTTTTGTTCGATATTGAATTATATATCTGTTGAGAAGTAAGGGATGATGTTGTAAAAGAAACTAGTGTTCTTATCTTCATTAAAATCTTATTCATGAAAAATGGCCCAAATGAAAACTCTGAACATGATCACATTTTTTGTTATTGTTGTTTTGTTAACATTAGCCCATTACTTGATAAATGTGACAGTCTATTTTCTCAAGGCTGGTATTTACTCTTTGCAGTCGTTCTGCAGGTATGTGGTCAGGGCCAAGGCTGGTAAAAAACAATCAGCCAAAGATGCAACTGGCAAAGCTGCAAATTCAGCTGGAGCCTCTCTTCGCCGCCATAATGAACTTGCCCTAAAGAAGGTGATTAACAATGGACTTATTTGTAAGACATTTGTACACATGAGTGGATTTTGTAGTGCTGCATCTTTCTCCTTGTAATTAGCAACAGCTTGCAGAGCACTGAGAAGTCCTCTTTTGGTCCGTCTTCCAAAACAGAGAACCCTAGAAATTTTGGAACTCTTTTACATGGCCTTCTTGAGAGAGTTACACTAAAGCAAAATTTCTGATTTTGTGATATGTCAAGTTTTTCTTAGTAATTGGTGGAGCATCAAATGTCAAGTTTTCTTAATGTTTGATGGAGTGTCAAAAGAGAAATACAGGACCATTCTTTATTGGTGACATTCTTCAGGATCAAAGTGGGATGGTTCATATGGGTCTTTTGTTTTCAATTTGCCCCGACACAAAAAACTGAAGCACGCATAATTAGGAAACCATTTTAGTGCTTCAAGAAGTCTTATTTAGCGCAGTGTATTGTTGAAGGTGTCAAGGTGACTCCAGTGACGCAGTTTGTTGAGCAATGTGATCTGTGAATTGACTGCAGTGATTTGCTTTTATTTCCAAACATGTTTGGGCTCCATGTACTTCCATGATGGTCTTGGCTAACCAATAAAAAAAATATTAGTCTTCAATGTTGATAAATAGGCCAATTTTATTGTTATTTTTTGGCAAAAGGAAGTTGGTATCTTGTGATAGTGTTTCATGAGGAGTCTTTACCCTCTAGAAGCTGATTTATGTATCATAGGTATCAGTGTCCTACCCTTGTTTGTACTATATGCAACAATCTTCTAATCGGCCCAAGATAGACTGGTACGGTGAAACAAAATTAATGGAGCTAAACCCAACATAGTTGGGACAAGGCTTTGATGATGGTGATGATGATGCAACTTCTTTCTATATCAGCTTATTGCTTCCAAAAACAAAAATTTAGAAAAAAAAAGAGAGAGGAGTTTACATTGTTTTTCCCCCTTTCTTGAAGTCTGAAACTTCAAAAGTGAGGAATACTTGGATCCCGGGATCCAAAGTGATATTTCAATACCAGAACTCTCTAATTTTATGAGAAAGTATTTTTTTTATAATATTTATATAGTTAAGAGGAACGAGAATCCTTGCACTTCCTTGGGTTGAGGCATGTTTTCTTTAGTTATTGCTTTGTTGTATTAGTTTGTGATCTCTGAATTCGAAATTCTATGCTTGGATTTTTATCCTGTTTTTAAGCCTTTTATTTTATTGTAGAGTATGCAAAAGAGTGACCTGCATTTTTTTTTCTCAGAATGATGTTTAGTGTCTCTATTCTGCTTGCAGTAATTTCTTAATGCTTTGCTTTTACAGGAAATTCAAGAATTATTTGCTGCTTGGAAGCACTATTTTGATGCTTCCTCATATGTTTTCATTCATGCTCCTTCAAACAATCGCCAGCTGTTTTTTGATGGGGAGAAGGCACATTTTAGCAACCATAGTCGTATTGTACGCCATGTACCTTTCACAGTACGCAGGCCAACATTGAATGAAGCTAGGCGCATATATAACCTTCTGACTAATATGATCTATGAGGTAGATGAGAAGGGACACACATCAAGTGTAGAAGCAGATTCACTGACAATCGAAAGCGATGCTGGACAAAACCACCAAGAGTTGAACAATAGAACATTCAATGATAAGCTAGAATGTAAGGAAGAACCTGAAGTGCATTTGGGCCCTAAAAGTTCGGCTGACTTGTGCGTCTCCAGTGAGAGTGAAGGTAACGGTACTTCACTCTGCACGCATGAACACACACCTCTACATGAGGCAGCAAGTTGTGGTGATGCTCAACGAACTTTGGAGCTTCTGGAGCAGGGTTTGGATCCTTGCATTAAAGATGCAAGAGGACGAACACCATATATGCTGGCAACAGAGAAGGAAGTGAGAAACACTTTCAGGCGGTTCATGGCTTTGAACCTTGATAAGTGGGACTGGCATGTTGCTAATGTGCCTAGCCCACTGACCAAAGAGATGGAGGAATCTCAAGCAGGAAAGCAGGTTAGATAGATAGTTCTTGTACCAACTCCTTTCACACATCTTTGCATGATCTCGTCATTCCATGCAAGGTTACAAACAGTACAGTCCTTGCAAATTTGAGCCCATAATCTGCTTCCTCTCCAGGGGTTGCCTATTGTTCTTGGCGTTTTATATAGTTACTCTGACATAATCCCAACATTAATTTGAAAGATACAATTCTCTTGCTTCTCCCTTTCTAGGTTGGAAATGCAATTCCCTCTTGTTACATGAGATTTATGCATTGTGTTTATATACAAAAAATCAATAATGGGCTAAAATGACTTACAATCTCTGATGTTGGTGTGATTGGAAACAGTGGTTCTAGTAAAAATGTGTGGCATTACAGTGTTTAATCTTGAATGGGTCATTGAACTTTGACCAAAAAATTAATACAACTTATATGGAAATTAATGTGAATTACCTACCAAGGAAGTGTTTCAGTTGCATACTACTCTACATGCAGAAGGTGTTAAAACTTGCCAGTGGGCAGTGGCTGAGCAGTGCTCACTGGAGATAGTGACGGTTTTATTTCTGATTCAGCTTTCTCAATTGACTACCCTTTGCTCATCATTTCCCTTTGATTTCATTGCACTTTCTTATGATTCACTAAATCATTACCTGCAGGTGAATGTAACAAGGAATAATTTGTGTTTGTATTCATTCTCCCTTCCAGTAGATGCATCTGTGTTTTCTTATGCATCTAAGAAGTGTAATGGTAATGCCTCTAGATTTTTATTCATACAAGTTCTATTGGTGTTCAGGCAGAGAAAGATGCCAAAAAAAAAGCTAAATCAAAGGAGTTGAAGAAATTGCGGAGAGCAAAAGAGAAGGCCCAGGTGCATGTTCTTTAACATTTACGTACTTATGGCAACTGGTTTAGTGATAATATCCTGGGAAGATGTTCTCCTTTTATCTTCTCTAAAGCATTCTTATTTTGTGTTCTTCCTATTATGAGGCATGTGCTTAAACACTTTTCTATAATGAAAATGAAAATTGAATAATTGTCATTTGAAATATATGTAACTTTTGTGAGAATTGAAGCTCAAGAGATATCACAAAGAGTCCTTCTGATGCATTGGCTTTATAATTAATTAGTAAGGATGGAGAGATTGAGGAGGATGTTGAACATAGAAGTAAGAGTTGGATGCCTAAAGTGGACACTTGCTTATGGAGTGCTTTGTGATCAGATCATACCATAAAAGATTAAAGGGAATATTTTACAAGACAATGATTGGACCAGCTATGACCTATGGAGTAGAATGATGACCAATTAGAAAACAACACGTGAAAAGCATGAGTGCGGTAGGGATGAGAATGTTGAGATAGATGTGTGGTAAAACTAAGAAGATAGAAACAGAAATAAGCACAGTCGGGAGCATTTTGGGTTAGCATTAATGGGTGATAAATTAAGAGTGACTCGTTTGAGATTGCTTGACACGTCTAATGTAGGCCAACGATGGAACCGACAAGGAAAAGCTTTTCTATGCAAGTTGATGGCCTTTGAAGGGAGAGGAGTAGGTGGAAGAGGACATGGATGGAAGTAGCAATGATATATCTGAAGAATACTATTAGCTCTATCGGCTATAGCGGTTAAGGTCACTACGCTATTTTGGAAATAGCGGTGCTAAGGTTCAAAACCTAGTAGAGCCATGTAGTTTTAATTTATGACATTGTTTTTCCTTCTTCTTCTACCCAATAGCCTTCCTAAAGTTGTCTCTACCCTTATATTATATGGTACCAAATCACTTTAAAAATACAAGATTGGTCGCTACATAAGATTCGAATTATTTTTACCACTTAAAAAATTCACACCGCTATGCCGCTACATTTCAGCGCAACCATAATGTATCGCCCGGTATGTAGCGTTTTTTGCCACTAGCGACTACATCTATTGCAGCCGCTATTTTGATTCTTGATTTGAAATCCTCTTCAAGTCCTTTAGTTTTACTCTGTAGTTGCCCAAAGACATCAGATTATTTTTTTATTTGCTAATTTTCTAACCGTTTAATTGAAAAGCCTTTCTAGAGAGTCTTAGGGCATGTTTGGCATCACTTTGCAGGAATATTTCCACATTCTTAAAGGGAATGAAAACTTAAAGAATGTGTTTGGGGGCAATGAACTGACTATTCTGCAAAAAAAAAAATCTTTTTCATGGAAATTCAAGCCCTGAGAATGTAATATGAGTAACGATTCAAATTCGTTTCTATGCAGAGAACAATGTGCACGTTCAAAATCTCCGCTCTCTATACAATTTTTTTTGAAAGAGAAATATTGTCAGGTTACCATCCCCCACTCTTACCCACACACCCCCACACCAACTCAGGTATCACAGTACGGTGTCAAATATTATTCAGCTTATTGTGTTCCTTGGAAACAAATTCTAAGAGACTGTGGCCAAACAAGTTCAGACCGGCCATTTTTTGGAATAGAAACGTTCTCAGCCAACTGATTCATAGAATAGAATTATTCTCCACCTAGAAATGATGCCAAACAAGCCCTGAGCTTATCATTTATTTGATATCAATTGCTTGCACTGCATCATCTGCAAACTGTTACGGTAAAGAATATCATCCCAGACTTCTGCCGCATGTGTCCAATAACAAAATAGCAGCAATTGAATGGGGGCTTAAAATACTCAGACATTTCTTCTTGCAGTTCCTACACTTATCACTGTCACTGCCCCCACATCTTTGTGAGCTTAAAATATATGTTCATTATGTATCTTTCTCTGTTATTCGTCAAATTAGCATTTTTTATTATTTCCTTAAAATCAATGGAAGTCAAAATGTAAATTTTTTAAATCAATATGAGCCTTCTCTTGAACTGTCCTGTGATGTTTCAACAAGAAAATTGTTTCTGTTCTGGATCTACCTAGCCAGAGGATATTCTCACTTTAAGACGGGAAATCTTCTTTCATCAACTCTCACATTCAGGCGTGCACACTTAAGTCATTTTCACATGCATCTAGGGTATTTTTGTAATTTTGTAAAATTATTTAATAAAAAATTTTGACTCTGAGAATGCAGGCTCAGGCAGCCGTGGCCCAAACCTCTGTGGCAACTCCACAAGGTCTAAGGCTGGCACAAGCTTCAGTGCCAAAAGGACAACCACATTCTACCAACACTACATACATGAATAAGGAGGTTAGACACTTAGACTCAACATCCACGCCTGACGTGTATCCCTTTTGTATTATAATTAGTAAGCTTGCGGATGTTTCAAATAACAACACATTTGGTGTCCTGATCAGGAGGAACTCAGGGCGACACAGGCTGCAGAGAGAGAAAAGCGAGCGGCTGCAGCTGAGAAGAGAATAGCAGCTCTCAATGCTGCTGCAACCAACGCACCAACCAGCTCAACAGTGAGTGTAGATCGCAAAATTGAAGGAAGCGACTTGAAGTGCTCATGTTGTATGGCTTCTTTGGCTGGGAAAGTACCATTCCATCGTTACCATTACAAGTATTGCAGTACATCTTGCATGCATGTACATAGAGAGATGCTAGAGGATGATGGGTAGTGTCCTATTATACGATAGTGGCTTAATTTACGTCTTGATGATGATCAACCATGGCCTTGGTTTGGTAGTTCGCTGGTGGCTGCCATCATTGCTTAGGCATATCCTCCATGCAAAACACTATGAAGTAGTGATTCATCCATGCGAGAATCTCTAAAGCGAACTATGTTTCATGCAAGAGCGATATCCTTAACTATATGACCGTATTTGTGCTATCTTTTTATATTTATTTAAGGCAATTTTTTTACAAGATGACTGTTAAGGTCTGCAATGATGTGGAGGAGAGTGTTGGAAAGTAAAGGCTAAAAGAGATGTCTTCTGAGTTATTTTGGACATGTATTTCGATGACAAATAGAGCCAACACGGATTTGTAATGAAGTAGTTAGAAGCAACATATTATATTTATAATCTTGAATGGGAATTAGTGAAGAAATATGAGAATAAAAAAGCCAACCCAGATATTGAGAAATTGGATAGAGGCTTTTGATGAACGCCAATGGATGGAGAAAAAGCTTCAAACACCCAACTTGAGACTGTTTCAGGTGATTGCTCTCCAACTCCAGCATGTTGGTTGTTTAGAGAGGCTTTAGTGTTGCTGACTAAATCCGAAACTCCATGTAACTTTTTTGGAAGTCGACTGACACTGCATAGTGGACTACCTACCCTGACTTGTGGGGCCTGTTTCTTTTTTCAAGTAATGCTATTTTCCCTTGAGTTTCTCATTATGCTTCCTTTGAGTGGAAAGAGTGAAACGTAAAAGTGAGGCCCACCTATTAAATATTACAGCTGTTCAAAATGAATGCCTCGCCAGTTCCAATTCCACTCATCCCATGCATTAAAGATCCGAGCCAGTCAAAATGAACGTCTCGTAAGCGTAGAAGACATCTTCAAAAGTGACCCCAATAGGAGTGGGCCTCAGTGTAAGCTTAAGCATATATTTATTAATGTAATTTATGAGTAAGATTATGCTTTATTAATCATGTTAGTAGTTATATGCTCATCCTTACCGTGGGACTAGCTCCAATAAGAGCTTGTCATTTTTGGAGACATCCCAATAGAGGTCGGGCATTCATTTTGAGGGGCTTAGACTTTTAGGGGAGCTCATGGGCCGGGCCAGCCTGAGCCTGATCTGGGCCTAGCCTGCTTTGGGCCAGGCTTGGACCCCATAGCCCTGCCCGGCTCGGGTTGTGTAAGAAATGTATGTAATTTAATGTAATTAGTGCTCTAATGCCCACAAAAGTGATGAAAAGCCCGGTTCAGTCTAGCCTGATTGATTAGAGGGTGGGCTCAGGTCTAACTTTTATGACCCTTGTCAGGTTTGGGCCTGGTCTGGATATGCCTTAGCCCAGCCCTGCCTGGCCCATGAACACCCCTATAGACTTTCTATTGGTGGGGCTCACTGGAATATCACTCCTTTGCACAAGTGAGAAAAGATCCGGACCCCACTATCAACTGTTTAAACTATTTGAACGAACTTCATTTGTTATCTTCTTCGCCCAAGTCCTGCACCACTGGTGGAGCCAGTGGATTACTGTTTGCCACAGTGAGCGCCATTTAACTGGTCGATAGAGTTTCAGACTGCTTCAACTTTTAACTGTCACTGGGCTCCAACAGGTGATTGCCGGCACTTAGGCCTGGCCTTGTGTGTCTCCCTGTCAAGCCCAGCATGTAGGATGTGTCAATTGCCTTATCACAAGATCAGGGGATGGGGAGGCATGATGAGGAAAATATTTGGTCATAAAGAAAATAAAAAAAAAAATCTCCTTCCAGTAAAGCTCCACAAAGATGCATGACAATCGGCAAGGCATAATGAGAAAAAGATTTGAACATGGATGAGGGTAATAATGGGAAATCGGGACAATCAAATAATTTTAGTCTGATTTTTTTTTTTCTAATTTTCAAAGTTTAATTGCTATAAAGGCGTGTAATTTTGTTGTGATAATATTCAATTGGTGCAAATATCTTTTAACTCCAGTATGAATAGATACCAAATTGCAAGGTGCCAACTGAAGGACTGTTCAAGCGTAGGACCCAAGTATGAAAACTCAAGAGGGCACCAAAAAAGCGGGTTATATGGAGACATAGAAATCTTGCATTTGCTTTAAAAGGTGCGGGTGGAAAGACAGGATTAGATGATACAAAGAAAAATTGTTTCGTTTTTCCATGCAACTTATTATTTTGTTGTTTAGCATGATGAACTTTATTTTTTCTTTGTTTGACTAGAGTATCCCTGAAAATGAAAAATTGAGTTGACTTTCCTCGACATGGAGATTTAAATTTTCTATTAGAGAGATTGGAATGCAAAATTCCTCTGGAATAAAAATAGAAAATCCATGGAGAGCGGAATCCTAAATTTGCACAAAGAAATCCCGAACTTGGGGATGAGAGGAGAGCCTACTGTAATTTTATTCAGGGTGAGTGTTATATTTTTTACACATCTCTTTTCTCCTCCTCATATCCTTTTCTACGGACAAAACTTGGCCTTGGGATCAGTTCTCACAGTACTTGTCTCAACTGAGAACACCCACCACAGGTCCGTTTGTGTTCCAGCAAATTCAATGGGATTTCACCCCTCTTTCAATGAAATGTTTGATGGGTATTTATTAGGTTGCTTCTCTTTCAGGAAACCTTTGGGTGCATATTTATTAAGCAATTCATCTCAAAGTCCCAGCCTTATCTCGTGCTTGTTTGACTGCAATAAAATCCTCATCTCAAGCACCCAAACAGGGAAGATGTTTTTTAACTTAAAAAGTAAAAAGGGAAGATAAGCTCTATTTCTAACCTATCAAGTTTCCAAACAGGAATTAATATTTCAAATTGTGAGCTTTCCTCACATTTTAACGTATCCAAACAAGGTTTAGTAAAGGCAAAAAGTACCCACTTTCCACTTTTAGAGTCTAGTCCCCTCAAAAGATGCATGAGACAAAAGGAGGAGATTAATCCACTTCTATACGTTCTTTTATTTTTTTTAACAAAGGGTGTCTCAATCTTTTGACATAGAATAATTTCTATAGGCCAAGAGGGAGCCGGATGAATATCCTCCAGGCCCAACCCCTTAGCCTTAGCCTCCAGTTGTAAATCCACTTCAATAATGTTTCCACTGCTTGTTAAAGGCTTGCCTACCTTGCAATGATATATCAGCTTTTGCTTTGTGGATTGTGATGTTAATGTAATGAATTTTATATCTAAGTCGAGCGTGTAGTCACGGTCCTCACGGATACTATGATGTGTTCAATCAATCCCATCTCCTTTTTCAATTAAAGTTGTAGGCCCTGCATTCCATGCAACCATTCCCACATATAAATACTCAGTAGTAGCAGGTCTTACCTCTTCTCCTTTTCATTGTAATATACACTGGTTTTCTATATAATACTCTTTTCATTGTAAACTAGGCTATTACTTTTCTCTTTTTATGATTCTATTCATCGACCATGTGCTTTTTCTGGTGGAAGTCATCTCAATGCAAATTTTCCAAGGGCGCATGTAATGTTTGAATTTCAGATTGATAATCACAATCCTAATCTTTAGTTTTAGCTCCTTCAAGTATAATTATAATGCAATATGTTATGGTAATTTATCATAAGAACTGTTATTTGAGTAAGAAAAGGGATTGCCATTGGTTGTGCACCCCCATTTCACACTTAACTACCCGGGTTTGATCTCTGATCCTTCTACAAATTTGGAGTAGACTAATTTTTCTATGGTCGGGGGCTTATCTTCATGCAGGAACATCCTTCTTTCTACATTGCTAAAGTGTCTCATGGGTCTTAACTCCTCTACCGGTCAACAACAAAAAAGAAGGAATAAAAAAGGCAACTTGAAAATATGATAAATGTGTGTGAAGTGGCTTCCCGGGGGGGTGTGTGTGTGTTGTGAAGTGGCTTCCTAATAAAATCGGGGGGTAATACAATTGCTTGTAAAACTATCCAGTATCCAATATTTTTCCTAGAAAATACCATGAATCGTGGAGTCCAACTGAATCAATGAAATTAGAGGGAAAAACAGAGAGAATTTTGTCCTAAGAGTGGAATGCACGTGGAATCAGCACTAGGGGCCACTTGAACCCAATTTTGATAAGTACAATTGTTTTATCACTCTTACACCACCATGCTCTGACACCGTGCCTTGTTTTCTGTTCATCAAGAATTTACTCACCATTGGATTGAATCTCAAAAAAAATAAAAAAAAAATCAAATACCACCAAATTTTAAGAATGTTAAATCAAGGATTAGGATGATCTTATGGGACTAATTTTTCATATGACTCTTATCTATAAACAAATCTTCCCATTCATCCTATGAAAGCATCCAAGTGGATCCTATGAGCTAGAGTGTGTAGTGTGCATATGCAGTTTGCTCGTAGGTGAAAATATATCTTTCGACAAAAACGTCATGGATGAGTTTCAATGTTGTTTGGAGTTGTTCATGATATCAAATCCGATTAGATGGACACATTTTAAGCCACCAACATTCAATGACTTAGACACATTTTAAGCCATCAACATTCAGATGGCTTAGACACGTTTTAGGCCATCAACATTCAGATGGCTTAGACACATTTTAGCCATCAACACTAAGTGCCATATATCTTGCAAATTGATTATAATAAAACTAAATAGTAATATATGCTTAGATCAATTTTTAATATGGAAATGCTAAGGACAGATGGCATATTTGAAACAAAGCAATGAAGGGAGGTCATTGGCTGCCGTTGAGATAGAGTGGAAAGGAGATTTTCTTTTTCTTTTTTATACGACATGACTAAAATTTACTCTAATATAAGTTTACCCGTCTAAAATTGAGCTTGTATACAACACATGACTAAAATATTAAAAAAAAAAATCATGTTTATGGTACTAATGAGACAAATATACAAGTAGTGAATGATTGTTCTTTTATCCACATATGATTATATCATCTACTTAATTCTTATGAGTAGTTTGATTTTCATATGAAAAACCAAGTATACATAGTTTGATTTTCATATGAACAAACAAGTATATGCTTGTCCATGTATATGTAATCCATGCATGCATTAGGTTGGATAGAAGAGTAATTCTTCATTAGTTAAGAAAAAAGTGTAAGAAAATTACGAAATCATCTTTAGTTTCCAATATTTTGACCAATTTTAATTTAGTTACATAATTTGAAGCAAAATCGCATTTGGATTTAAACAATAATAGGCTCGATAAAATGGAGAAATTAGATTTGTTTCCAAGACTTGAGGTCCTTTAGTTCAAGTTATATGATCTAAATAAAATAAAAACAAGTTTGCATTAGAATATATTTAGATTTGGATTTAAGTAAGTTTCATAACTAAATCGAATTCCATCGTAAGAAGAAGCTTTAGTTTCCTTTTCTTTTTTGCTCGATTGAAAGTTTAAAAGTTTTTCTTTTTTATTAATTTTTATACTTTTATTCGACATTGCCTTTTCCGTTAATAAAAAGTTGGGCTCCATGATCTCAACGCTTTGGATTGAGAATGGACTATACCATGTTTGCATGTTGAAGAAAGTAAGCTCCAATGTTTTATATAAGCTTAATCTCACACGGGGCCAATTAATATTAGAGTAGAATCTAAGCAATTAGATTTTAAGGGATTTTTATGAAATTTTAATTAAGCTTCAACTCTTAATCCACAATGCAATAAATAAATTATTAAAATGATTGATAGAATATATCAGACATGATGTCAACTTTTTTCTTTCATGAAAACGCCCTTAGTGGTGATATCACAAATGCATTGCCAATATCGAGAATGTACAAGAGATATTGCCTCTAAGGGTGTTTCTCGTTAATAAAAAACTAGCACAATAACCCGTGCTAAGCACGGGCTTACTAATAAAATTTGTAGCAATGTGTAAAGATCAATAAAAATAAATTCAAATCACGTAAATCATCTTCAAATACTTACTAACAACGATTTAATATAGATAGAGCATCAAAGAATAAAGGTACCTCTTTTTTGAATATAGGAGGACAAAGCAGAAATGAAGTAAGAAAATTGAGATGAGAAGGAAAGGAGAATATGTTGATAAAGGGTACAAGAAATTGAAGATGGAAATGATGTTGTTAAGAAGAGTGAAAAGTGGGATAAAGACTCTAGTGGTTTTATGTCGGTAGTGGGAGGAAAATGTGGGTAAGTTATAGAGTAGTTATAACTAAAGCTCAACATTAGAGGTTACAATCAAAATTAGCTTGAAAACCTTTAGCTTAATATAGTATAATTGATATTCTGTATGAAGTACTCTCTATTTGTTTTTTTAATTTTTTTTATTGCACTGTGAATGAAGAGTTTAAACTTAATAGAAAAAAATCCCAATGTTTAAATATGCAAGGCCTCCCTTTGGATTTCACTTTATTCACTTGATTAAGCTGGAATTAGGGATGTAAATGGGTCAATTTCGGTCCTGGTCTATGTTGGGCCCGAAATCCAAAAATGAGGTGGCATTGGAACCAAAACTGGTTTCTTAGCTCCAGAACCGAAACCATTAATGAAAAGATGGAGTTGAAACCATATATGGGATGGGGGTTTGTCCGGGTCTGAGTCTAGGTAGAGAATAAAATGGGAAAAAAATCTAATTTTATGAGAGAGATTTTAAAAAAATTGAGGTAATAAAACGGGTCATGAATCAGAACCAAGATGGAACCGAACCTAGAATCGTTTAGGCTACGGGTCAAAAAAAAAAAAAGGACACAAAACCAAACCCATTTACTTATTGGGGCCTAAATAAGTCCCAAACCCCATTTTTTATGGGTTGGAACCTCCGGGTAATCGGAGAACCAAGGTCCCATTTACATCCCTAGCTTGAATGAGAGGAGAAAGGGGCAATCTTGGAATGGGAGAAAAGAAAAGGGACTGTTTTGAAAATAAATTCATTTTAGTATTGCATATAAACTAACTATAATTTTATATCATAAACAATGAATCCTATGCCCAATCAGATTTTTTCGTTTCATTTCAAATAGACAAATACATCCATCCTTGCCCAACCAGCACTACTCTTTCTTGATATTCAATAAGTAATAGGTTAACTTTGTTGTCAATAACAAAAGGGTAGGTCCTTTAATTTGTTGCCTTCATTATTTTATTATTTTATATTATTCTATCCAAAGGAATTCTCCTACGACCTAGGTGAATCTTTTTCAAAAGTGGCCCTTATATGTGGCCGTGGGTCTTCTAGAATATATTTCTGAATTCTGATTGAAGGAGGTAGGTTGTATACTTGTATGTACAGAGTAGGTGTAGACCCAATACCTTTATAAAAAGGTAATCTTAAAACTTAATCTTATTGATAAAGAAATTAATAAAATTTTAAGAGTTCATTAAAATGCAATGAAGATTTTTTTTTTCTTCCCTAGAAGTATAAAATACGGGATTTAATGGACTAATCTTCTACTTCGTTTATCACCTCGACAACCTCTAGAGCATTCGAAAACTCCCTAATTATATGTAAGTAACTATCCACATCAAAATTAAGCATGAAGAGAATCGCCCCAACTTCGACATTCTTTGTGGATTACACTCTTGTGCCCTCTTTAAAAAGGGTAACATGGAGCATTAGAGAATTACAAAGAATGTTCTTGGGAACACGTGCACGTTTTGGAAGAAAGCTCTTATGTGAAGTAAGGATTCCACATTATTTTATTTAACAGTGGTTTTTGTCCGGTTGTGTTGGGAGTTGGATAAGAAGACGAGGATCTTCTTCTGCAATCATTCCAAGCAAACCCTTTTAACTAATAATGATCTTTTGCTTTAATTAACTCATCCACAGGCCTGATTTGCTGGCCCAACCATGCCTCTCTTTTTCACACACGCAGTGGACCGTGGGGATGAGCCTGGGGTGTGGCCCACAAGGCACATTTTATGGGTAGAATTTACTTTTATGAGCTGACTGTAGTCCATTTTGATGGAGCCCACTTGAGCCCACTTTTTATCAGTACAGCTCTTTTCATATTTTTATCCCTTTTGTGACCAGGCAACATGCGAGTTTTATGCTCATTGAACGCTCTTTACTCAATGGTAGATTGAGTATGTAGGAAAGCTACTGCTAAAGACCATTAAAAGGCTCGGATAATTTGAAGGGGCCCTTCTTTTTTTTTTCTTAGTGCATGGCCCTTATTAGTAGAGGCGCTTTTCCATCCATTATAGCATCCAAGTAGGCTCCATGAGCTGGAATGCTTATCCCTTCTCTCATTTATCATAAAGTCCAAGTGGGCCTCATGAGCTAGAATATCCGCCACGGAGGACGGAAAAAAAAAAAACCATGTTGATAGCTTGAACTAGGAGAGTTCTATAAGCAAAAAGGAAGTTTTGTAACAGGTTCACCCAAACAAACACTCCCTTAACACTCCCAACTGGGCCTCAAGAGCTGTTCTCCACTTGTTTGATTGGATGTGTTGAGTTTGTTTTTAGTTGGGTTTTTTTTATTGTCTTATTGTTAGTCTGTATGAAATCCCTCTTTAGGAAAAAAAAAGAAAATTAGGCATTTTGAATACAAGAAAATGGCTCCACTTGATGAATGTTGAAAGGCCCCACCTTTGATCAATTCAGACCCCTCACATGTCCTGCCCCTAAAAAAGCCACCCACTCCATGTAAGACAACATCTTCAAAAGATCTTCTCCATAAAATTGAATTGCAGAGATAAAATAATGTATACATACTCATCAAGTCTGGAGCACAAAAGCCAAGTCTAGAACGGTGTAATGTAAAAAGTGTGTAACATTTGGCCTACCTGCAAATTGTTGGTGGTCCCCACACACACAGAGTAAAGTGCACTTAGAAAAATTAACCCATCCTCAGCTTTTTAAATGCTGGTAGAGGGGCGACAATGATGACCTAATCAGTTAGTCTATATAAAACAGATTAATCTGCTAATCTTGCCTTTTTATAGTCAAAGCCCAAAGGTAGTGTGAAGTGAGGGATCTTGGAGAAACCCCCATCACCCTTACAAAAACAAAGTTCTGGTGGGACCACCTTTGCAGGGTCAGTAGGTGGGCCGCACCTAACTGAAAAGACAGATAGGCAACACAGGCGCCAAGCAGCAATTTGACGGCCAGGATCAGCGCAGAAAGCGCCGGTCATGTTCCCACAGCCTAAGCTGTCATTCTGTCATTAGAGAGCTATTAAGGAGAGACACGTGCCAGTACTTTTTTTATGAATACCTCTTCTGCTGCTGCTGCAGCAGCTGCAGCTGCCCCCTCCCTCCGCCATCTAAGAAGATGAAGCTTAACAACAAGCCCAGGCCCCCCCTTGAAAACCCAAGCCCCCCTAAAAGGACAATTAAAAGAAAAGAGAGACAGAAAGGTTTTCTTTTTTTTTTTTAATAGGGCAATTAGCACTGGGTCTTTCTAGTGTTCCCCAATAGCCCTAATCTTGGGTGAATTTCCCAAATGGCTTGAGTGGGATTTATTGGAATTTGGGAGAAGTTGGAGGAGTAGATATGGGAGGAGGGATTGATGTATTGATGGGGTGGCACTTTTGGCCATTGGAGGTAGATAAAATCACCAAGATCTCGTGTGTACGGAAGGGAATAAAAATCGTTTGGGAAAATAAAAAAAAGGACTGATTAGTGACTGCTGGACTTCGTTCAACCTCCGGTCAACAGAGGAATTATTATGATTCTACGTGCTGCTTCGTAATGAAAATGACCAAACTGCCATCACTGTTTTGAATTTTTAATGTTTTTTTTGTACGGTCACATACTTGGTGGAAATCATGACTAAAGTCTGGTGAGGATCTGTATGGCTACGTTTTTTTGTTTTTTGTTTTTATAGTATTTCTGTCTATCACATGACCTTTTTGTGATATTATAAAATCTTAATTGAATTATGTCATGTTATATAAAATTAATATTTTTCAATGCTAAAGGGATGATTTTGTCTCTAAATTTATGTTGCATTATTCAATTGAAATTTTATGATATCATAAAAAAGTAGCATTACCTGAATGTCTATAAGATTTTGTCAACTTTCGTCGTTGGACATGCATTTCCATGGCTAATGGTGATCGTATGATTTTTCTCCTTAATTCGTTTGGTGTGGGTGTTAATATACTAAATGTAAGATCTACCATGGCAGATAAAGTAGGACGAGGAATGGATGGGGTTTTAGGTTTGGATATGGAATGATCTTGGTCGTTAATGTTATGTGACTGGTTTATTGGCTCCAAAATAATTATAACTTATTGACTTTTACATGTGGACCATGAATTTGTGTGTCCAATTATGCTAGTATTATTATTGACTTATAATTAGGGTATTCAATTATGCTAGTATTATTATGCTAATATTCTAAACTTAATTACACTGACCTTGATTTTTACATGTGGGTGTCCAATTATGCCAGTCTTCCAAGCCTTTGAATATGGATATTGAATCTATTTTTAAATTTGGAACAACTTCTTATTTGGATTTGGACCCATACGTGATACGTGCAAGATATAAAACATTCAAATCCAAAATCGGATCTTACTATGTTCTGCCCCAAGAATTCCAATGTAGAGTGATTACATTCATGTATTTTTTTAGAAGACCGTAGATTTTAAGAGCTTACACAGCTTGAGTTATATTCATATGTAAGAATCTACTTATCTTTATTTCATTTAATAGCCCACTAGTATTTTTTTTTTTATAAAAATTGAAGTTATGCTTTTTAATTATATTAACACACTCCACATTTTATTTCATATTCAAATAGATAATTGGATCCATGTTTCTAAGTTGGCACCGAATTTGGTACGGCACAAATTCTGTGTTGGGTTCGGAATTGGATATGGATTTGAGTCTAAATCCACCATGGTTCCGCTCTAGAATTGACCCATTTGCATCTTTGTTTAGAACTAGCTCTAGGTGAATTGAGTTTGGTTTTCCCTCACTTTGAGCTAAACTGAAGTCTAAATAACAAAGATGCCTTTGATTTCAAGTCCTCATCAGGGCCTAACTCGGGTTTAACTGCCTAACCCATAACTGAAATTATATGAAGGAACCGAACCCAACCTTGGACTCTAATGAAACCTTTAATACAATATGCTTCTACATATTTAATGTACACCTACTAATGCATAAATATGGTTATATCATCTGGTATTCAAGTTATTTAGTTTTAAAACCTTGGACCCTAACCGTACCCCAGTTCAGAGCTTCAGGATATGGACCCTCCTTTAAGATATGAGTGGCAATTACATCTGATTAAAGGTCTATTGATGTCCATATTCGAATATCCACTATCCAAATGTTATCTATAAAACTAAATTATATCATACTTTATATACATTTATTAGTTATGCTAGTATTACGTATCACATTAGTACTCACCATTCAAAAAAAAAAAATGCATCACATTAGCACTTGCAAATGTAAACACCAAAATAAGTGCTAAGATGATGGTATCTTGATGCTAATTAGATACTATTGGGTGCATTTGACTTCTGTATAATATTCTAACAAAGTCTTACAGACAGGTGATACTCCTTTTTACAATCTTGATCAGTGGATGGATAAAAGTAAATCAAGCAGATTCTTGGGAATAATTCTTGGGCTCTGTTCTCTATGAATTTTGAAAACAACAATTCAAGAGTGAGTCTTTGGAGTCCTTGGTGTGGCAGCAGCTTTAGAAGGCTAAAAGGAATGGTTGGAGAGGTCCTGGGAGCTGAGACTTGTCTCTCCACGCCACTCATAATCAGAAGGACCTATTCATTTGGAGCATAAGGGGATTTCTTGCCAAGAAAATATTTGGAATTCCCAAAGTTGTTCTCTATTCTTGAACATTTTCTTGGGTACCCATCTATAGGGGGCTGGACTTCACAGCGATCATAGGTGGCCTTATGTCAGGTGATGGAGCCCTCAAAGACTAACACCTCTTACAACCGAAGTAAGAGGCCGTTCTCCCCTCGAGCATTTTGAAATCTGAAACTTCAAATTTTATAACACCCACTTTAATTAGCAAATTACACAACTTAGAAATATCTTCACCGTTGATTTACTCCATCCTGAAAATAGGATCGACTTTTTTACTTTTCAATTCTTTTTTTTATTAAACGTAAAATTTAGTCATGAATCTCACAGTTAATCAAAGTATTTACTACAAAGATTAGCGTTACTATTACGTCGGGTGAAAATTTTGGAATCTTAAAAGGTGGGCCCACCATTAAGTACGAGGGGAAACTGTAGTCCTAGTTATCTATCTACCCATAAATCATTCTACACACTGTTCTCTCGTAGTAAAAGCCACACCTGATACTTCCGTCCGTCCTCCATCATCCCATCGCATCCCAACTTGGGCAATTCCGTCAATTCATCCCCGACGTTCAAACCCTTCCATTGCGCTGCTCCCAATACCCCATTGAAACCTCTCTGTCTCCAGCAGACATCGCCTAAAAGCAAATACTACCCTAGACTACACTACTACTACCAGTTTACTACTACCACCTCTCTCTCTTTAATCTCTATATCTTCTCTTTCTCTCTCTACAACAGCTTTATACAAACCTCACGCCTCTTTTTACCTTCCATCTCTTTCCATTTCGATTTCGGGCACGCTTTGTACGTTCCATCTTCTTTTTAAGTTTCAACCCATCTAATCTCCCACCATTTCTGGCAACATGAAATCCCCGTCTCTGACGCCGTTATAACGCCTTATTCTACTCCCTTCAGTCCTCTGTTTCCCGTACCATCACGCCAAAAGGCTTCTCTCCTCTCTCACTCTCTCTCTCTGCTCCCTTATAAGTAGCGGAATTTCATTTCTACTTGCCCTGCTCCTTCTTCTGTTGTTACTGTTTGTGTCGTCGTCTTCTTCTTTCTTCAATGGAGGAGGGGGGTTTCTTGCAGAGGAAGCTTCTGCTTTTCTCTGTAATGGCGGTTTTCTTCGCTTCGTTTGTTTTCACTTCCGTTTCCACTCTTGCAGATGAAGGTAGTCATCTTTCTTTCTTTCTGCATTGTAATTTGAGGATTTGTTTCGTTCTTCTTTGGAGTTGTTTTGGTGTTTGGAGCTGTGGATTTGCGTTTTCTCGCTGGAGAAAGAGGAATCCTTTGCAGTGGAAGTTGTTTCTCTGAGGAAAATGTAGATTCCTAGTTTTTCTACCTTTTGGCGGGAATGACAGATGGATTTTCGGTGTTATGAAGCTCTTTTTCCATGAATAGATCTCTGGTTCCGTTGCTTTGAAATCGAACGGGGCTGGATCTTGAAATGCGGTGTTTGGTGGTGTGTAAAAAGCATTGATGGAAGTCGATCCAACGGCTGAGAGTTCCGCTGAAAGACCTTGCCATTTTCGTGAATCTCTTTTTCTTTAGCTTTTGAAGCTGTTAAGTGTATAAAACTTGGAATCTACATTCCTTGGAATGTGTTTTCCTTTTTCCGTACATCGTTTTCTGCTGTTAGTTACTCTGGGAATAGAGAGCTGCGGTTTTTTTAAGGTGTTTCTTGTGATTGTAGGGAAATCGCTGGTGACTGTCAAATCGTCTTTTAGCAACGTTGCTAACGAGCTCTTGGATTGGAACTATGGTAGTCATGATGATTACTGTTCTTGGCGCGGTGTCGATTGTGACAATCTCACATTTGCTGTTGTATCTCTGTAAGTTTTCATTTTTGCATTGTGTTTTTCACCATATTTCATTGTTTCCTCTGTTAGGTAAGTGAAGTAAGAATTTTGGTTTTTTTAGGAATCTATCGAACTTGAATCTTGGCGGGGAAATTTCACCAGCGATTGGAGATCTGAAGAGTCTACAGATCTTGTGTGTAATATGAGAACTTTTACCTGAATAGATTCATTTGGTGGTTTGTTGGATTGATTCATTACTTCTAAATCTTTGTGCAGAGATTTGAAGGGAAATCAGCTGACCGGGCAAATTCCGGATGAGATTGGCAACTGCGCTTCTCTGAAATCCCTGTAATCTTTCTCTCTCAAACATGTAAATTTCTGGCAATTCTGTTTGGGGTTAGTGATTTAAAGAAATGTGTATGGTTCTTTGTGCAGGGACTTATCCAGTAATGAGCTTTACGGAGACATTCCATTTTCGACGTCTAAGCTGAAACAGCTTGAAGAATTGTAAGTCACTTCTTTCGCCTGATCTGCATGTTTTACAGTTAACTTGATCCGAGGTAGAAGGAATAAGGCTAAGATGATGTATTTGACTGTTGAGTGGATGATTTAAGTTGTCAGCTAGGGGGCTTACTGGTTGTATTTTATTGCAGGGCTTTGAAGAACAATAAGTTAACAGGTCCCATTCCTTCAACTCTGTCACAGATTCCAAATCTGAAGACTCTGTGAGTTATCTTTATCTAAGGATCATCTGTTTGATAATGTTACGATGTTTCATCATTCATGAGTTCCATTTGGTCAAGGTTGATAGCTATTTTGGAGGATCCTTGAATTGATCCTCAGTGTTTGGGTTTTATAACTATCTATGTAATCAGGCTGACTGGTGGAATTTGCCATCATGGGGTTATTTTATGTTTGATGTGTTCCTTATTATATTTAATTCAAATAGGGATCTAGCGCAAAATCAGCTTACTGGTGACATACCTAGATTGCTTTACTGGAATGAAGTATTGCAATACCTGTGAGTATCGTCGAATGCTTTCATCATTTATTTCTAATATTCTGTATGATTGTAATGATGAGTGAAAGTTAAATGGCATTTGATGATGTTTCGTGCTCAATTTTGATGTGGTTATGTATGTTTTGTGTAGAGGGTTGCGAGGCAATTCACTGACTGGAACATTGTCCCCTGATATGTGTCAATTGACTGGCCTGTGGTACTTGTAAGTGATGTGCTTTAGGGATCTAAGTCTGTGACTCTTGACCCATTGTATTTCGGTTTCTTGAATTAAATCTTAATAGAGTAGCCCTTTGATTATTGAGTAATCCTCCTCTTTGGTGTTGCAGTGATGTCAGGGGCAATAACATAACAGGAACAATTCCTGAGAGCATTGGCAACTGCACCAGTTTTGAAATTTTGTATGTTACTTAAAATGCTGCTTATACACTGTTAACTTGGCAAGCTGCTTTACCATAGCAGCTTCACCCACATCTTTGTTCGGACTGGTTCCTTTATCATTACCTCCAATAAGTTGTTCATTTTGTGTTTCAGGGATATCTCGTACAATCAAATTACTGGGGAAATACCATACAATATTGGTTTCCTACAAGTGGCTACCTTGTACGTCCACTTTTATCTTTAACCTATAGGAAATGATGACTTTTAATTTAACAGTTAGCTTTGTCTTGCACTCCATCAATTTCCTTCTTGTACATGTTGTTGGTCTGTGGTGGCCCTGTGTTAATGGAACTTCATTGGTTGTTTCAATTCACCCATCTGTGAAGCAGTATTATATCATATTTACACACAAAAATGTGTGACATGACTTTTAATTTCCTTCATCTGTAAATGGTTTGCTATCCTGTGTTAATGCTTGATGGCTGTCTGTTACTAGTCAAATGAAAGGTTGTGTCCTATTTCAATTAAGGATCTAATCGGTCGCAAATGATCCTTTTCTGGCATGCTCTTTCAAGTAATTAGATTTCTACATTTAGTTAGTCTTTGACTTGGGATGATGCATTTAATTGTTTTTTCCTCTTGTGACATCATTTGTATATTCCTTGTATCAGGTCACTTCAAGGAAATCGACTTACTGGGAAGATTCCAGAAGTTATAGGCCTCATGCAGGCACTTGCTGTTCTGTAAGCTCTTGATGACCCAATACTTCATTTGTCAGCTAGATTTTTTATCACTGACCATTGCAAGTTATAGACAAGCTTTAGATCCTGTAGGACCATTCATTTCTCTAACAAAGATTTCATTTTATTTCTTTTTTTTAATGATAAATGATAATTTATCATTAGGGGTTGTAATGTTTTGGAGAGGTGTCTAGTATGTTTATATGATGAATCAATGACTCTTAGCATCTAATTACAGACAGCTTGTTCTGCATTATAGAAAAATATTTTAAAAGGGACTTATGGCAAAATATCGGCCTCTTATCTTTGACAGCATGCTTATTGGGCAGTCTTTCTTCCTTGAGTATATTGTAAACTGATTCTCTAGGATTATCATTTTCCAAAGAACACATTTAATAGCACAGTAAAGAAAGGCGCATTTGTAGATCCTTTTGTGTTTTGATTTAGGTATTAAGCATGACGATCTGTGTGGCTAACTTTTTTTTTTTTTTGTTACTGTTGCAGGGACTTAAGTGAAAATGAACTGACTGGGGAAATTCCACCAATTCTAGGAAATCTATCCTATACTGGCAAACTGTGAGTGCCTGCAGCCACCTGTGTTGTAACTTCTATTAAAATGAACACCTTTATTGATGACTGCTGCTTTTCTGAATGTAGCTTTTCTGAATGTATATTCATTTCTATTTTTTAAAATGCTTTGTAGTTACCTGCATAGCAACAAGCTTACTGGATTAATTCCACCAGAGCTGGGAAACATGTCCAAACTGAGCTATTTGTAAGCATTTCTCAATGATATTAGACTTCTATTTTGTCATGCTTTTCTTGATGATCGATCTAATCTAATCCCTTTTATTGTACAGACAGCTGAACAACAATCAGTTTGTAGGTGGTATTCCAGCAGAGCTTGGCAAGTTGGGAGAACTGTTTGAGCTGTGAGTTCCAGATGCAGTTCCATTTTTCTTCTAGTTGTGAAGCATTTATATAATTTAAATGCAAGCTATATGGTTTTTTTGGATTTTCTTCTCTAGGAATCTTGCCAATAACAATCTTGAAGGACCTATTCCGCGTAACATCAGCTCTTGCACTGCACTAAACCAATTGTAAGCCCTTTTTTATTTGTGAAAGGTTTACTGAATTAATTTTGTGCATTTCTGATGCCATAATATCCTGCTTCAGTAATGTGCATGGCAATAGGTTGAATGGTTCAATTCCATATGAATTCCAGGAGCTGGAGAGCTTGACATATCTGTAAGTATTTACCAGATGAACAGTGAATGCCTATTCCAAATTATTGTGTTCTCAGAAGTACCTTTTGATAGTTTGTTCAAATTCAGTTCTGCTATAGTGCTTGGTCAGATGGGGCCTCCTGCTGTTTTTGTAGCTCATCGGTTTCTACATTTAAATGTGACAAGTGATGTTTTTAACAAAAGAAAAAGAAAAACAAGAAAAGAAAAATGTGGCATTGATGTTGATATTGGCTCATTGTTGTTGCAGGAACCTTTCTTCAAACAACTTTAAGGGCAAGATACCAGTTGAGATGGGGCGCATTATCAATCTGGACACACTGTAAGTGAGGATGTTCAATGTGTACGCTGTTACTCATGGTTATACATCCTTTGGCAAGAATTATTAAAAATCTTCATCTTAAATTTTGATTATAATCCCCAGAGATCTATCCAACAACGATTTTTCCGGTCCTATTCCAGCTTCTGTTGGTGACCTTGAACACCTTCTCCAGCTGTAAGTAATTTATTGATGATAAATGCATATGTTATGATTTATTGAAGCTAGATGTAGATGTTTCCGTTTGTAACTGTATATTGGTATCCGGACTTCCATTTTGGGTTCTTTTTCTCTAGTGCCATCTGTTTATTCTTTCCCCAACATTGTTGATATTCAGGAATTTGAGCAAGAATCAATTCAGTGGTCCTGTTCCTGCAGAATTTGGGAACCTTAGAAGTATCCAAGTCATGTGAGTTTCATGGGGAATGGACGTTGCTACCTCCATCCTTTTCCATTCATGTCAATTAAGAGAGTTTTCTAGTTCTCTTGACCTCCTAACTAAAGTTTATCTCCAATGTGCATTCCTCACAGTGATATATCAGACAACAAGCTGTCAGGTGAAATTCCGAGGGAACTGGGTCAACTGCAAAATATTGCTTCTCTGTAAGTTTTGTTTGCTGTGTTGTACATTTTTTTTTTTTGCATATTATTTGATCATAATTATTGTGACTCTGTCGAGTGCGATGGCTTGTGAGTTGATGGTGCTCATAATGCTTGCAGTAGACTCTTCCATGTTTAATGTCAATGTTCATGCTCAAAACTGTGTTAGCTGAATTTAATTTTTTTTTCTGTATTATTATATCTTAGGCTAATGAAATGCCTCTAGTGATGAAACAGCACTGCTGTCTGTTTTGTCTTTTAAAAACTTCTGGCCTGTTGCTTTTAGTTGCAGCAATTGTTCTCTAATCTTTGTGTTTTTTCTTGGATTTTGAATAACAATCTAGATCAGGCAGAACCAGCTCAATTAACAAATTGTCACTTATATCCATTCTAACTTGAATGTGGATGAATCTGTATTAAACAGAAATGATTTCCTGCATAAATAGGATGTGGCTGCATGCTACTCAAGGTTGTTCTCAGTCTCAGTGACATGGGACTTAGCTGGGTCAGATCAAGTTGGCACTGAATAGCTCAATAACCCTTTAAAATTTTTAACAAAATAGCATAAGAGAACCTAAAATAATAGGAAGTATTGTTCTATGAATCTAGAAAGTTTTAGGCTTGTGTGTTACTTTTTAATGATTTTAAGTAGTTATAGAAAGGCACTTTTGTTTATATTTCACTTGGATGAATATTCCCACTATGATTTAGATGTTCGAATCTTTGAAAAAATGTGATTTTGATCTTTCATAATCTGTGCAAAATGTTCCTTGCAGAGATTAATAAATAAAATAAAAATAAATTAAATAAGAAAGGACAGAGAAAAGAAATGACTATAATTCAGGCCCGTCCAAAAGCTATGCAACTGACCCAACTAAGAGATCAAAGGGTGAATGGACTTGGGACAGCCTTGGGCTTAGTCGATTTTTATAATGGTGCCACTAGAGATGACACTGCACCACTTGTTGTCTTAGTTTTTAAGTTTTCCTGCCTATCATTTTTAGTTGGATCGTCACTTTCTCTAATCTTTTTTTTTTTTTTGGGTTCATAGGATCTTGAATAACAACAATCTGGATGGAGCAATACCACCTCAATTAACAAATTGTTTCAGTTTAGCCTCTCTGTAAGTTCTCAACTGTTACATCATCTTTTCTTTGGTGCTTGTTTATTTTGGTTATTAAAATGGTCTTTACCTTTTCCTATAATAAATGCAGAAACCTCTCTTTTAACAACTTATCTGGAGATATTCCGTCGTCAAAGAATTTTTCTAGGTTTCCACTGGAAAGGTTTGAAGAGAACTTTTTGTGTCTTGGTCTTTTGTATTGCTATTTTTCTTGGATCTGATATGTTGCGTGCTTTAGCTTCATAGGAAATCCACTATTATGCAGTAACTGGCTAGGATCTTTCTGTCGAATGTACGCCCGTGAATCTAAAGGTATAGTTCAGAAAGTTAAAAAAATTCATACAATGTCCCAGGCACTGCCAGCTTAGCCTATTTCTTACTTCTTTGCAGGCATCATCTCTTCTCGAGCTGCAGTTGTCTGTATTACATTGGGTTCAGTCACGCTTATGTGCATGGTAATTGTGGCTATTTACAAATCAAATCAACCGAAGCAATTATTTTTGAAAGGACCGGATCAATCATTGCAAGGCATGCCCATCATACTTTGGTTTTTCGCATCATTTGTCTAGTGGATTTCAAACTTGGATATCTTTTACCTACAGTAGCTTGAAATTTCTGTTTCTTTTGTTTTTGAGTTTTCAGGACCCCCAAAACTAGTAGTTCTTCACATGGACATGGCCATTCATACATACGAAGATATCATGAGAATCACTGAGAATTTGAGTGAGAAATACATTATTGGTTATGGTGCATCTAGTACTGTGTACAAGTGTGTGCTCAAGAACTCCAAGCCCATCGCTGTTAAGAAACTCTACTCTCATTATCCTCACAATTTGAGGGAGTTTGAAACCGAACTGGGAACTATTGGAAGTATCAAACATAGGAACCTTGTCAGCTTGCATGGCTATTCACTGTCTCCTCATGGGAACCTTCTCTTCTATGAGTACATGGAGAATGGTTCGCTGTGGGATCTGCTTCATGGTTTGTGTTTTGTTTGTACTCATTATGCATGTACCATATTCACTGTCTAACATATGCAGGCAAATGATGTTGATTTGCATCTCTTCAACAGGGCCGTCAAAGAAGGTGAAGCTTGATTGGGACACACGGCTGAAAATAGCAGTAGGTGCTGCTCAAGGGTTAGCTTACCTTCACCATGACTGCAATCCTCGGATCATTCACAGAGATGTAAAATCTTCAAACATTCTGCTTGATGAGAATTTTGAAGCTCACCTCTCAGACTTCGGCATTGCCAAAACCATCTCATCCACAAAATCTCATGCCTCAACATATGTGATGGGAACAATTGGATATATAGATCCAGAGTATGCTCGTACCTCTCGTCTGAATGAGAAATCTGACGTCTACAGCTTTGGCATTGTTCTTCTTGAGCTTCTCACTGGAAAGAAGGCAGTAGACAATGAATCTAATCTGCACCAGTTGGTCAGTATCTTTTACATCTTATAATTTGTGTGGATATGCACTAAGCTGTGTGGAAATTTGGGCTGTAGGTAAGTCTTACTGGACTATTTAGGAAATTGGAGCAGGGAACATTACTTAACCCATCCAGATCATATCCAGAATTTTATTCCTGATTATAGGTTTGGATGAAAAAGTTAATTCCTGTTCCGACATGGCTACATCTAAATGTGATCTTATGTTGCAACCTACCAAGTCCACTGCTTAGAATGCTACCACAGTTTGATGTTTTTGAGTGCAAATGCAGGTGAAGGGCATCTGGCGGGATGCATCCTAATGACCTCGTTGATTTTTTTTTCTTTTTTGGCCCTGTATCAGATCCTTTCCAGAGCAGACAACAACACTGTAATGGATGCTGTCGACTCTGAGGTATCTGTAACCTGTACAGACCTCAACCTTGTGCGGAAAGCATTCCAACTTGCATTGCTATGCACGAAGATGAACCCCTCTGAGAGACCCAGCATGCATGAGGTTGCCCGTGTGCTGGTTTCACTGTTGCCAATTCCTCCAGCCAAACCATGTTCTACACCTACAAAGGCCAACTACACACGGTATGTCATGGACTCAGTAGGAAAGCAACAGCGTGACCACAGCTCATCTGATGCACAGTGGTTTGTGAAGTTTGGAGAGGTTATATCTAAAAATACCCTATAGAAGTGTATGAAAGGTAACAAATTTTGTTTTGGTGGCTTACCCTGTTATTGTTATACATAGAAATGCTAACATGGGCTCTGGTGGAACAATTGGCTGGAGGCAGAAATGGGACGTTAGAAATGCCTGGGTGGTTGGGGTTATTGAAGTTGATTACAGATCAGTGTTTTTGTTGAGCTAATTGTTATTAATCATTATGTACAAACTTCTACATATTTTCTTTTTCTCATGGGAGAATGCTGCAACAAGTCTATATCTGGGGCAGCTGGTTTGAGAGCCGGGTACGGGTTTCTGTATTTAATTTTCACACCCAAGGGCAGTGCTCCTAGTAAGCCTAGATCCTTAATTAAATGTTGTGCCACATGAATAGTGAGCACGATTATTTTGAACAATGTATAAAATTAGAAGTTTAGATCATCCATTTGTGCTTTGGATTTGTGCTCCGTGCATTGTAGGGCTGCATATAAGCTGCTCCTGAATGATGATCCTACTGAACGGTAATCATCGTTCTCACAACTAGGGGTCACACATGACTGTCATTGCTTAAGCCTTTATTCACGGCCTGGGTACTTTTGGGTTGCTTTTCTGCCCCTTTTGCTGCATTATTTTCCTGCCATCTTGACTCCTGTGCTCCAGTCTAGTTCGATGTGGGTGAGACCTGTCTGCATGTGCGGCACCGACTAACAAATGAAGCCCAGAGGTGAGAGCTGGAAAAGATCTCAAACTAGGGTGTGTTAAGTATTAACCCCATCAGATCATCACAAATCCTAAGCTATGTATCTCTAGTTATAATCGTTTTAAGTTTTTATTGAAAAGTTAATCTTAAAACCTTCTTTTGGACGAGTGCCAGATGCACAAGCAGCATCCAGCAGTAGGGCGTAAGTCATCCCCTTTTGCTTGTCCGAGTCAATTGCCAATAGGATCCTTGCTTCTGGTTGCGCTCTTGATGAAGGGTTGAAATTAATGTTAGATTAGGACTATTTCTTTAATTTTAATTGGGTAGTTTAGCTGATGTTTTCTGCTGTGCATAATTTTCATGTGGAACAGATGAGTTCAAGTTATTTTTCTCAATAGAAGGAATCCAAGGTAAAATTAGATGATCTTGTTGCGCAAGTACGCCCAAAGGTTAACTCTAAAACAAATGGGCTCAGCTTAAGCTAGGTTTTCTATAGGACGTGGCCCAGTATTCAGGAAAGTTGTGAATTTAGTGGGCCGGGCAGAGCCTACACATGGATATTAATTACTAGTAGATACCATGAGCGAATTGGTTGTTGGGAAACAGTGAAGGCCTAATATTTACTTACAAACCATAAGATTTAACCGAAAAGTAATAGGGTTCCATGCAGTATCATAATACATCCACTTGAACAAGTTCAAAATTTCAGCATTTGTCTATAGTTCTTGCATAAATAAGATGGAAAGACGTTGGAAAGATCTTGAGATGGTTAAGTTGGAAGGAATGGGATGTGGAAGACCGGTAACACGGCTGGAGATTTGTGCGCATTCCCAACTGATGGAAGCCTGTACAGATCTCCTTAGTTTGCATCTCAACAGTGCACGACTTAGGGCTCGTAACTTTCTTATGTATACGATCCCAAGGAATCATGATTCTTGAATTCCTTCGGATACCTATCTTACCTTCAACCTCTCAAGTATTTTATTTGACATTTATTCTTTACTGCTTACTTTCATTTACTTGATCTGACATAGGACCTGGGACGTGTGTGGCACGAAGTCCTACTTAAGTTACATAGCTTTGTCTCTTTTCACTCGACCACCTTTTCTTCATGGATATTTGGTGGTCCATTATTCTTTTTGGTAATGGAAGAAACCAAGGAAAGAGGGTTTTGCTTTGCCCAGCGCCTAATATTCAACTGCATCTTCTCCTTGGAAGCTTTCATTTTGCCACCATTGTTGCATCTCTTCTTTGTTATGGCAATGGCTAGATCATTTGGGAACAAGGAGCACCACACGAAGGCATGTAGGAGAGTGGAGACGAGCAACAAGGAGACCATGGTAGAGGACATGAGAGAGAGAACGAGGGCGAGTGCTTTGCTTATGACACTAGGAACCTGTTCAGCATATTTAATGGTGGCCAATGATGCTGTTGTCATTGGGAAGGTGTAAGACCACCAAGCTACTGAAAACCTGCAAAAGAATATTAAAAAAAAAAAAAAAAAAAAACGAAACCGCCCATTATATATGTTAGAAAGACAATTAACTAGCCAGTATGGCAAGCATTATCATTTCAAATACAACTAGTTCCAATAGATCTATTTGAAATAAAACTAGAAAATTTTTTTTTTTTTACAAATAAACTATTGGGTACGTCTCATTTTAACTAGAAAAAGAAAAGTTTCACGCCATAAAAGCTAAATGGTTGAAGTTATATAATAAAAATAGTGTAGGCAAATTTATTTTAAACTAATAGTATTGGCAAACTTGTTGCATTATGAATGTTACATATATATATATATATATATATGTATATGGGCAAACTTGTCATTAGAAAAACCAAAAAGGTTTAATTGGTCCTAGACATTTATGCCTATTTGAAAAAGTTATCTTAGAGGTAATGCATCGCCTTTCTAGAAACAATCAAAGATCAATCCTTGCCTGTAGCCTTGATGGTGAGGGACTTCAGTGAGTGTGTGTGGGTGTGACCATGTGAGTATTTACCGGAGCCAAAAGAAAAGGAAAATGTTTTAGCTGAAATGGTGAAAAGGCCAAGCTAATTATTGATCCAACGACATAAGATGTGAATCTTTGAATCAAACGATGAAAAAAAATAAAAAATAGCTCATTGCTAAAACAGTAGAAAATGTGTATTAGTGTGTGTGTGGGTGTGACCATGTGAGTATTTACCGGAGCCAAAAGAAAAGGAAAATGTTTTAGCTGAAATGGTGAAAAGGCCAAGCTAATTATTGATCCAACGACATAAGATGTGAATCTTTGAATCAAACGATGAAAAAAAATAAAAAATAGCTCATTGCTAAAACAGTAGAAAATGTGTATTAGTAGATCTAACACGACTTTAGCTCCATCTTGTTAACACAAGTCCCTGTACTAGGCCCAGGCCCAATTGTATTTTAAATGGGTCAAGACTACAATTGGGCCTGGGCCAAATACAGGGGCTTGTGCTAACACATCTAACCAAGGAAGAAAAGATGGGAGTCATCAATCTAAATGGTGGATAATCCTAATACCATCGATCAACGACCACAAAAGGGGTAACTCATCTATCCAAAGGTGTGGACACATTAGATCATCTATCAACGACATTCATGAATTAAATTATCAATCTAATGGTGGACATGCCTCAGTGCGATCGCCTCAAGTTTATCTTCTTATTTAGTATTTCAATATGATCATCTCAATCTAGTTTATGTCAAATGAACTATCATATCTTGGCACTAATTAATTGGTAAATGATCTTTTAATCATTTACATAAAGTGTGAGAAATGTTCTATCTTCTATCTTCTTTGAAGTTTTGATGAGAGTTTATTTTACTTCTTGTTTCAATTCAAACACACTCACCTAAACCCCCAGAAGATACTGATCCTCACCACAAGCGAGAGATAGAGGAACAAGGCAATGAAGTAGCAAGACCTTGACACCGCATCAAACTCCCCATAGATGGCTTCCCAAGCTATGCTCGCTGCCGATGGTGCAGCTATAAACATGGAGTAGACCGGCTGCAGCTCCTTCGGCAGCGCCTCGTTCGAAGGCAGCCTCTGATAAAGTGTCACAAACACCACCAGATAATGCGCCAGCCCAACCGCCCAGAAGAACTTCGCCGCCTCATTCCACCCCACCTTGCACGCCAAGATGGCCCCAACAAAGTTCCCCACCACTGACAGGTGAGTAGAAGGGTTCACCACCTTCGAAATCCTGCGCTTCCCGCCGGAGAGCCACTGCCCGTAGATCTTCAGCTCAAGGAGGAAGACGGGTGCCATGAAGGAGCACCAGACGATGGGGCTCATGGGTGAGGATACTAGTTTTGGTGGTGTGCCAATGGCGAGGAACATGCAAGCTATCCAGGGGGCGAAGAAAAAATTGACTCGGACAGGGTGATAGTACTCTCTTCGAACTGCTTCGAAGTAGAAGGCACACTTAAGCAGATATGTGGTGGAGACGGCAATGAGGACGGCGAGGGCGAGGAGCCACAAGGTGAGGTTGATGAAGGGGTTGATGTTGAGGAAGCGGGTGGCTGGGCTGGTCGCGAGGGCGCCCCATAGTATGGATTGGCTCCCAAGACCAAGACAGATACCGAAGCATCCGATAGGGAATCGGAGGAGGAAGGGCCACTGCTCATCTTTTGGGAGGAGAATGTCCTCAGAATCCTAAAACAAAACAACCGCTATCATATTCATTAGATGTTACTAAATATCCAAAAGTTTGTACTTGATAGCTAAGCCTCATGCTCTATAAATGGCTAATCCTGGGAGTTCTCTTGTATATGGATCATTAGCCTCACAAACTCTCACACGTCACATATTTAGAATGATAAAACAGAATGGTGTTTGGGAGCTTTTCTTCATAACCTAACTCTTCCTTTCCGACTAGCATTATCGAAGTTTTGTCCCAACTATGATGGGTAAGCTACATGGATTGTATTTTTCCATTCCGGCCTATCACGAGCCAAATCATCATATCACAGGGTCTACTACTAGCTAGAATATTCATCATGAAAATATAGTTGTAGTGGGAACTTTATAATGAATTAGACTAACTATAACTAACTATTTTATGATCTTAATTGCAAGAATAGGGGAAAATATAACCTTGACTTGATCAAGTTCAGGCCCTCTCAAGGCAGCAAAGTATCTACCAGCATTGGGAACACTTTGGTTGTTGGATTCTTCCAACCCACTTAAACCATCTGCCCTCTGAGAATCTACCCACCCCTCCTTCACTGGCAACATGGAGCTCTGCTTGTGAAGTGTAGACTTGGTCCTAAAAATGCTGAAATCTCCCTTCCTCGCTTCTCCACTCCTGTTACCTGAGGCAAAGCCTCCAAAACTGTTCCCACTCCTCGACAAGACTCTTCCTTCATTTTTGTTTGCCTTTGATTCTCTATTCAGGGCTGAGAACCCCGTCTCTAGCGAAACCTGCCTGCTGAAGCTCTTCTGAGGCCTCCTTTGGTCTCTGAACTTGGTCGCCCTCCTTTGATCATGGACGGGGATGGTTGCCGCCAGATGGGGCACTTCTTCTTCGGCTGGGATTTGATGGATGTCAACGTAGCGGTCTGGAAATGGGGCTGGAGGTGTTGGTTTCATGGCCATGTTGGTATCAGTTTGCAGGGTGAACAACGTTCATGGTAGTCATGTTTTTTTTATATGTGCTAGAGAGAGTGAGAGGAGAGATGATCTTTTGGTACGTGGGTGTTGATTTGATATGATGGTGATATATCACGAGAAGGAGTGGTTCGTTTGGTGGTGGTTGTTTCATGAAAGGGAGTAAGGTCAGGTCTTTTAATAGAGAGGAAAAGGAAGACAAGGCTACTGAGGAGGATTATCTCGTGAAATGAATCCAAGGTTGGAGATTGTGTGGTGAGAGAGAGAGAGAGAGAGAGAGAGAGAGAGAGAGAGAGAGAGAGAGAGAGAGACGAAGAAGCTTTGATGGTTTTCACGGGTGGTGTAGTTATATGTTGCATTGATACAAGTAGAAAGTAACAGATGAAAGAGAGAGAAATGGAAGCCCATCTGTGTAGTTTACTGTAGGCATCCAAATTTTAAAATGCAGTCTCGTATATGAATCAAATGAAGCAATTTCTAGTTTTGCTGGATTTCCTCCCGCTAGAAATCAATCTAATTACTTTGGCCTGATTCGGACCTCTTGAAGTCTTAAGAATTTCATTAAAGGAGCCTACTTCTATCCAAATTGCTCAAAATAAATTCCTCTATATACTACCACTGAACCATAAATCACTCTATTTGAAGTAAGGCCCGCTATTAGATTGATTGCATGTAATTATAATTAAAAAGGAAATTGAGAGAGTGAATTACATGTGCATTTACTTGATAAATCTGGAAGTACAGCAACAAGGGTGAGGTGTTGATACTGAGAGGTTTAGATTGAAGCTGATGAATTTACAAGGATACAGATGGGCTAAAAAAGCCAGCCATCTCAGGATCCACAGGAGTTGGTTTATGGAGTGGCAATTTTGGCCTTGGACATTTAAATTGTTTATGGAGTGGCAATTTTGGCCTGTAGTTGATCTGCTGAATTTCGACATGATGCTGAACTTCTTGTCATTTGCTAATTTTTTTAAAAAAAAACTTAGGAAAGTCTTGTCATAATTAATCTAAATCAATCTGATTGCATCATTTTATCTCAAATCTGATTCTATTTGGTTCACTTGCCCTAATTGGTGAACCACCAAGCTAAGCAGGCAGCAGCTTAGTCATGGCGAGTTAGAACGACTTTCTAATATCAATGTTTTGAGTTACAAGGAATATGATTCCATGTGTACAAGGAAGGGGGAACAGTCACCAACACTACTCTAGACTCCACACTAGAATCCATGTTGAATGCCACATAAGGGTGGATGTACCATGTACCAAGTTCAGTTTGAAGATGACGATATAGATCAACAATTAGATGGTGAGGAAAATATAAATTCATCAATCTTTGGACCTGCAACAGTTGATTGTTTTAATTTTCATCTTGTAGATTTTTGGGCTAAACCATTGATAATTAGCCTGCTTGTTTTTATCGGTATTAAAAATCCACTGGAGCTTATAAGCAATGTCTTTTTATCAAAGGGGCCAAAATAAAAGGCCTCAAGGTGAAGATCTTCAAGAGATCGTGGAAATGATTATCCACCCATAACCCTAGTAAAATAAATCCTACAAAAGTGGGATCTACATATTAGATCCTTCTCTCCTCACCTTCTCAATACTTCTTCAAAAACACCATACAATGAAATCATGCGAATCAATCAAGGTTTAAATTTTGGTGACGGTCTTCATCCCTCTCGGAACTGGGATGAGTAGCTGCTGCCTGTGCCGGACCGGTATGGCCACCTTAAAATATTAGAAAAACCTAAAAATGAAAAAACTTAATAAATAATAGAATAATGGCAAATTTGTGTAAATTTGATAATTTAACTGTATCTTAAATCAGTTACAAAGATTCTTATTTTTTCTTAAAGCTAGTATGCGTTCATCACTCCTTGTAGTTAATGGAAGAATCATTTCAAACATACAGAGCATGAAATTCTAACTTAACATTAATTGCAACATTAAAATAATTAACCACAAACCATAATATTAACTAAGGGTTTGGGGCTTGGAGCCACATGAGCAATCAAGTTTTCAATATCTCACCAAGTTTCAAGCTAGATTGAGCCTATTCTTCATCATCATTACCATAGTCTTGAGTCCTTATATGACTTTATTGTGAAAATCCCTAGCATTTCCATAAATCAAACAACTCTAGCTTCATTGTCATACTCATAAATCATATGTAGCATTGACAGTCACTCTTGTACTGTCTACCACCATACCAATACGGAGTAGCCAAAAATCCAAGAGAGTCAAATATGTGCAGTTTGTTGTTAGGTTGGCTAGAGATAAAAAAACACAGCTAGGCTCATGGTTTGGTTATCTGAATGTGTATTGCCATAACAAACATAAGTCTCAAAAAAAACTTATATATGACAATGTACATTTATCAATAGTTCAGTAAAACACATTTCAGTGCCACCAAACAAATCCCTTGTACTGTACTCAAGTTGGCTATTCTTGCAAACATGGAAATTAGTTTGGTTTTGTACACAATTTACATGTGAAGCTGCAAACGGGCACGTCCAAAATGCCCCAAATTGTGAATACTGGACCCTTGGGTTCATGTTCTGCTAAAAATTAGGTCAAACTGCTCGTGTAAATGACGGTTATGGAACACAAGCACTCCATAGATTGAATTGCAAATATTTTTTTATATGACAATCCCAAACAAATATACAGTCATGGGTAAATGATAAAGATTTAAAAAATAAAAAAGAAAGAAAAAACAACGACACTAGCCAATAATTTGATGTTCTGATTGCTGAAACTTGAAAGTGAATAAAGTAAAAGAATTTATATTGCCATGCTTACTAAAATTACATTTTGGCTTTGCAAAATGTTCTATTGGTTTCAGAAACCCTTCTTACAGCTTTCTGAAGATTGCACAACTCCATCCAGTTACATTTTGATTTCTCACAGATGATTCTGTTACAAAATAAATTGCACTCCTAATATCTCTTATCTGCTTCATCAGCTGCAACAATAACATCATGTTCTCAAGCAGCTTCCCCGCATTTTGTAGCGACTGAAGATCAATGATGATAAAAACTCAATTGAAAGGCCACTTCAGCTCAAAAATGTATCTTGAATATGGATGGGTTCCAAAGATTGCACATTCCACAAAAGGGATGGGCCTTGTATCGTTTGGCAGCTCTTAGTGAAACAAATAATTTTCTGTTCAATTCCAACAAGTAGAAATTTGACTTCTAAATGTATCAGTAGCACCAATATAATTTCTACCTCATCTCAGTCAATGGATACCCACAGGCCTGTTGCAATTGGCACAAGTGTATAAGATCAATTATAGTTCATAGTCTTTAAAAAAAAAAAAAAAACTTTGCTACTAGTTATAGTATTTTAAAAAATATCGTATGAAAAATACGAAGGATCCAAAAATATAAGAGCCACTAGAAGCCTAAACTAGAGACTTCATTACATATAGTAACATGGATGAACTTGACCAAAATACCCTTGTCACTGATTTCAAAACAACACTTAATCAATTATTTAATTCCATAAATATATATTTTGAAATTATATCAGAACCATCACCTGAACTTTGCAGGACCCCTCTGGATTGATGTACAAAATTATCAATTAAGTTGGATGCAATTCAGCAGATTTTGATGATAAAAATCAAGTTTCCCAAAGTGGAAAACAAGGGTCTATTTAGCCTCTAGTTACCTCCGTATATATGGATGAGATCTTATTTTCAGCCATTCCACCATTACTTTGATATCCAATCTGCTTTCCTCCCAGCTTTTGTTGTGTTTCTTTGTTCATGGGTGTAATCTGCAGAATGAGTTTTCAAGAATGATACATTGCTGTCCAAGATCACAAGATGGGAAATATGTTTGTGACTAAATGCAATAGATCTTTTACTTTGAAATGGATATGGGGTCAGATATCAAACTCTGCTTCCCCTCAAAATAAAACAGAATGGAACAGATCTAAAAGTTTGTATTTAATAACCTTATTATTAAATAAATTATTATATATTCATTTACTTTAATACCAAATCTCATTTTGTAATTGTTGTTAATAATATGATATGTGAATATAGCTGAGCCACATTATACACAGATCTCCATACCCACACCCATATGTCGCATCCCACCCAGGTACCCGCAGGAAATGAATGGTCTGAATATAGTAAAAAAACCTTAAAAGGGAAGTAGATCAAATTGACAACTAATAGAAGTTGCAGTAGTTTGTTCTTCATGTAACTTACTTTGTCTTCTTGTAAAGAATCAATCATATTTTCCTTAGAGCCCTTGCATCAAACAAAAGCCCTTGTGAGATTAATGGGAAGAATAATAATCAAGGAAATAAACAAACAGCAAAGCTGAACTGAACTACTAATTTAAAGAAAGTTAGAGAGAATTTAAAACCTTAATATGTGTATGCATAGGCAGGGGCAGTTTAAATTGAGACTCATTGCTTTGCTTGAGTCCCAATGTCAGTGACAACTAGCATTTGACCACAAAGCAAGAAGCATTAGTGAATACGGACAAGAAAAAAGGAATATCAAACAAAACAATAATCACAAAAAGCTATTTTTCCAAACTAATTGTTTTATGTTTTTTGAACTCCATTAGTTTTCTTCTAGCGTACATGAAGATACACATTGACCATCTGCCCATCTACCTTACTGAACAGTTCTATTGGTGGATTCTGCAATCGCTTGTCTGTAGGGAAATTGAATTCCTGTGGAGCAAGTAAAATTAAGATAATAAAAAAGAAGCCTATCAAACATTCACAGCAGAAATGTATTCTAATCTTAAGCCATTTAATATGAGCACAGAAGAATACCATCGGTTTGGTGACCGCATGCTTGTCAGTTCGAAAGATACCCATATCACCTTTACTAGAAAGTATCTGTAGTTTTGTATCACATATTCATTTTAAGATTTGAGTATGCAAACAAAGAGGTTCAGATGAAGAAGTTCAAACGGAAATAAAGGATTAAATAAGAAGAGGGAGAAAAAGAAGAAGAATTCCACTTAAAATAAATTCCCTAATCAAATTTCACTTAAAATAAATCCCTAATCAAATTTCTACATGTATATATATATTTATATTTTTTCGAAACATAAGTCCAAAAAGTTTCAATTTTGGTAAAGTTGTGAATTTTGTTTCAGACGCCGTTTTGGTTTGGCCTCTAAATGAAAATTTTAGGCCGATTTGGAAATTTTGGTGAAACTTTTTGGATTTATGTTTCGGAAAAATATAAAAATATATATATGGGCACATGTAGAAATTTGATTAGGGATTTATTTTAAGTGGAATTTGATTAGGGAATTTATTTTAAGTGGAATTATTCTTCTTTTTCTTCTTATTAATACCACCTTTCTGTTAAGAGATCGAGCTTTGAATTTTGGTACTATTTCGTTTCCTTCATAATTTGGACCGTTAATAACTTCAGGCCTGGGCAAACATACAGAACATTGTTCATTTGCAAATGAAATGATAAATAGAATTCCTGTAATGGGTATGACAGTATTTTTGAGCTCTCTCTCTCTCTCTCTCTCTCTCTCTCTCATTTTTGAAATGCATCAAGTACAAAGCAAAATAAAATAGCTACATCTCACATTCATACATACACACATACAACACAATTTTCACACGAGAGTCCATTCTCAAAAAACCCTGAGAACCAGCTTGCAGGGCCCACCATGGCCAATTTTGATCAACCCATCTACTCACGGTCAATAGCTCCCATAAATTGGAGCTCGCCCTAATTTGCTACTCATCTGACTGTTACCAGTGGAATGGAACTCCCATTTTTTCATATGCTTTCACTGTTGATCTTTAGGACCACAGAATTCATAGCAACAATAATTTGACTATGCTGCTGATTTTTCGGATTATACAATATTCATGCATAGACCTTTGCATCCTTCACCCCATCAGAGTCATGCATCTAGGTTTGGTGTGCAAGGTTCTTCTCATGTAGCAATATAAGAACTAGTTCTAAAATGAAGAAAACCCCAAATAGACTCATGTGTGTTTGAATTGGCAATGATCCCCCAATTTAACACTGATCTGACCATTATCCACCATTGGAATGAATAAAAATGCAGTTATAAAACCATTAAATTTTGATGCCCAAAATCTCTTTTTTCTTTTGAAATGTAACAACAAATTTTATTAAAAAGGGGCCAACCTCTGATCTGCATAATAACTTTTCTATCCTCCTACCCCTGTGATTGGCATGCATCTATGTAGACCACATTGCACAAATTAGGGTATAATTGTGAAAAGCAAACCCGGTTTCTATTGCACCTCTCTCTCTCTCTCTCTCTCACATAAATGCAAACACACAGCCCTTGGGTGATGCCATCACTACTAAAGCTCCCTTCGCCTTTCTGGCCTAGTAAGATAATTGTAAAGCACATATTTGGCATCTATATTACAATCACTCAATGACATGGCATCCCTCTCCTTCCGGGGAGCCAATCAGCTCAGGTAACTCAAATACTGAGACTAGGGTAATATTTCTAATAGTTTCTGTTTTTAGGAGTCTTATTCATTAAGACTTAATTATTTAAGTGTACAATTCGCCTTTCTTTCGCATTACATGTCCTAATTGAGAAAGTGCTCTAGTAATTGTTATCTTACTTCTTGCTTTATTTATATATTTTATGAACCCCATGCATTGCATGAAATTTTTGTAATTTTGAAGTATAGGACGAGATGCCTACTAGTTGAGGAAGAAAATAAGAAATGCCCAACATCCGGAAGATAACGATGTATCAAGCAACCAATTATGCACGGATACTTCAAAATGGGCAACGTATCATGTTGTATCGTATCCGATACTTCACTTTTTACTTGTGAAATCCGTGAGCTTGCCGTATCCAGGCTTCATAGCAAGCAACATGACATATATTTGATATAAGAACCTCTACAAGAGCAAAAACACATTAAATTTCACCCGATGGTCCAAATTGACCAGATGGACAGGTTGACTTGAGATAGTAAAAAATGCAAATTTAGAAAAGAAAGGAAAAGGTGGTCGAGTCAAAAGAGTAAACCAGGATGACCCACTTGTCAGACCGTGCTGCTCAACATAACAGTTCAAGCCCAGTGCAGGCTTCAAAAGACTGGCGGAGAAAATACTTTCATTTTTTCAAGATAATATTACATTTGAAATCGAAGTACTTTAAGTACTGTTCCTCAAAATAATGGGGTTAACCATAGAAGCATGACAAGAAACAGATGAAGCTAATTAAGAAGAAGCCAAACTCAAACAAAAACAGCAAACAACTATTTCATTAGTTTAAGCCAATGAAGAAGAAAGAGTCCAAAATGACTTTGAACAGGACAAAAAAAAAAGCACTAATAAAATAGTTCTGACTTCTTTATTGAACTTACTTTTGAGGGTGAGAAGGAAGGGGAGCCTGATGTTGTAATCTTCTAGAGTCCACAGCACCAAATTCTATGATAGAATTGCTCTTATAGTTATATGGGACCTGCAACATTAATATTACTGGCATCTACATATTGAAATTGGATGGCAAATCCTCAAACTAAGCAACAACATAATGATCGGCTCAAATGTTTGGAAAGGTAAGGAAGGATAAGGCCTTGCAGTTTGCCTCAGGGTGTGGCTTTGAAAAATGTTCAGTATACACCTCAAAGACTAGTGTACTAGAGATTTAAAGTATGGGAAGCTTATACCTCTTGAATGCTTCTTCTTAATAGGGCATTTCAATGCCCCTCTCTCTCTCTCTCTCTCTCTCTCTCTCTCTCTCTCTCTCCAAATTTTAATCAAAGAAATAAAATAAAAAATGTTTTAGCAAATCAGTCAACCCCGATTGAGAGGCCTCTTTATTTTATTCCATTGATTAACAGTAGAATGAATATCTAGAAAGACTCACCTTCTATTCCTATTTGTTTATTAATTTATATTATAATTATTTTTTTGTTGTCCACTAGGCACTAGGTATGCTTGATGCACTTCTGTTACATTTATATAAAATAATCTAAACTTTAATATAATGTGTCATTGAATAGATGATTGCAGTTTGTATATAATCAAATGAAACATCAAATTATATGGTTAGTGCTTATTAAATTATGCAGAAAATTTCTGCAATAATCTCATTTTATTCCTTCAAAAAGCTAAATAAAATAAAATAAAGTTTTTTGAAGGCATGTCAGGGGGTTCATGTCTCACTTCTTGAGAGTCTGAGCTAAACATCATGCCACCTCTATAGAGAGTTATTTGCTCTTTGGTGGCACCAACAGACATAGTTTATTGACTCATAAAGAAGAAACAATGCATTATAAAAATAAATCCAATTGATTACATTATCTGAGTTGTTGCAACTTGGCAGTGAGGAGGAAGCACTGGATATGTGTTGCATAGCCCGCTCAGAGGTCTTCAAGTGAAACTCCTAAGATGTAATGAGATAAAAAATAAAAGTCAGCCTAAAAACATGAAAGAGATTTGAGCAAACCAAGATTTACTTTAAACTGAGGTAACCGAGGAACGGTTTTTTGCCGTGGCCGCAATGAAGGAGCCTCGAGAATCTGCGGATTAGGAATCAAAACATCATAGAAGATAAATCATTTACAGAACTAACACACAAATTTAAAAGAAACTCATTCAACGTCAGTGGGTACCAACTTTTCTGTTCAAAGGGCGTGCTTTAAAAATGGGAACCGTCGAAGATATGTGTTCTCCCACAGCCTCATTGTTCTTGGGCCTGAAATTTCAACAAATGTCATGTGGCTGCACTTTCTTGGACAATTAAGGTTTCCATCTCAGGTTTCAATAGAAAATAAGGTTCATTTCAATGCATCTGGCGCACACAATCAACCTTACTTTAAAGAATAGAAGAAATACCTCATTCTTTGTGCCCTTTGTGCTGTCTCAAGTTCAGGCTCTCTTGGAATAGTAATTTTTAGTCTAGGATGTTCAGAATTGTTGTAAATATGTCCATCCTGCAGAACAGAACCAGCAATACATGTTAAAAGGAAAATCCTAGTAACCTTCTAAGCATTTACCGAGCTGAAATATAATTAGGATGGGCTTCATATAATTGACTATTTGCAAATGAAAAGCACTTCTTATCCAAGGACATGTACATGAAGCATGTTTTTATGAATAGAAAGATAACCTTTTTTGGGACCTTGTGTATCAAATCAGGTTGTTGCTTTGCAACAGGAACCTGTTTTGCAAACAAATAGAGATACTTGTGGCTCAGTATAATATTAAGAATGGAATATCAAATTTAAAAGCATTTGCTCAATAAAGTCAACAAGAAATCTTACTATTTTGAAAGGTAAATTAATAAAGGTGTATTTCATGCATATATTTTGCTTTAAAAATGATTTTCATTTGAATTGTTGCTTGAACTCACATACCCTGATTCAATCAACATCTTTTGATGTTATTAGGGTGTTTTCATGACTTATGAGAGAAAAAGGAGAGTAAAGCTGTATTCGGCATGCTTGTTTATGGATGCACTATATATCTCTTAAACTATATAGTTCGTCTTCAGCTGTAAATGTCTCGCACTAGTACATAAATTACTGTTGCTAATTAAAAAGAAAAACAAAAAAGATTCGGAAAATTTTTACAGTAGACTGCTACTTAACACAATCCTTTTTTACCTTGGTTCGGAACCGGCACATGGCCTCGTTCTTATTCTTTAAGAATTATTATGAAAACTCAAAAAAAAAAAAAAAAAAAAAAAAAAAAAAAAAGTTGAAAAAGCAAAAAAGTACACTAGTTTAATTGATTCAAAGTAGTTGCGGCTCAGTAACAAAGAATTATATTAATATAAAGAAAATTGCACCCCGGTTTTTATAATATTAAATCAATAACCCGATCAAAAAATAATATTAAAGCAATAATAATTTGGATGGGCGTTAAACGCTTTAAAAGATTATCGTAATTTGCAACTATAACAGAGACATTGACTAATATGAGATAGGAAAAATTTTGCATACCCACTTCATGACTCAATAGCATGAGAATGAAAGTTAAAGAAATAAAATAGAGGAATGGGTTCATGAAATTACAAACTCTTGCACCTTGCGCAAATTACCGCCCTCTAATTTTTGCCTCTTGGCAGCTTGGCTTTCATTCCCACATGGATTCTCTAAGGTTCTCTCAGACCTTTGCATCAATGGCTTATGAAACCTAACAATGTAGTGGTGAGGAAGTAAACGACTAAAACTCAGGAACAGAATAGGACAGAAAAAGAAACTTGAATCAAGAGATAAATAAATGTCATTGAAGATGTGACAATAAGTATAATGAAAGGGAAATTTTGACATATGGAAAACAAACAACAAATCACAATATAATATTATGATACTAACGTTGATGAAAATATTCTGAGTGCTATATATAAAAATGGTTTTGAGAATAAATAACATGAATCATAAGAGACAAAAAATAGGATTACCGATGTCGATTTTGCTTGGCCAATTGACTTGCAGTAGGCTTCATCAAAGTCGAGCCCCTAGATGAAGGTGCCTCGACCAGAGATCTTGTTTTAGCTTTAGGGATATCTTGGGCCATGTGATCATAACACGTCCATCCTGAACAAATAAATAATATATCATCAAAAATGATCAACCAATACACAGATATATGAGACCCACGAAATGACGGCCATCCTTAACATTGTTGAGTTTTTACCCTAAAAATTAATAATATATATAATATTGTCTAAGATTTATAGAACAGTTAGAACCAGGACCAATAAATCTGTACTCATGATGGATGGCATGCATTCAAGTGAGTGGTGTGCCCCACTGGAGGGTTCCTTCACATATAAGGAACTAGTTTCACTGGAAAATCCCCCAATGTGACACAAAAGCTAAACTCCTAATGTGGATTGAGGATGGCCCAAGAATCATGCGGGTTGTTTGATATAGGCATCGTTTCTAAGGACCAGAGAAATCTAACAGTGTGAAAAATAATTCAATCCCATGATAAATATCACTCTGGTGGGCCATAAAATAGGCCCACTTCCTGACATAGACATAAAGACACAATGTACCGTCCCACTAAGGCCAGAGCTTTCACCCAGACCATGCACTACAAATACACAAATTGAGTTAATGACTGAAGAAAAACTCTAAACTAGACCCTACAGTCGCAAATTTGAGTGTGACAAGAAAATCTAAGGAAAGAACTTCCTACTGATTTTATGCCCTTGCATGTACCACACAAATAACTCATGTAGTTTTTCAAACAAATGATGGGTGGATGGTAAGCTAGTCGAAGTGGGATAATTTTTTGGCCATTTTGTGGTTAGGACTTAAGAGAGATCTAAATGACATTTTATTAAATATGTAAGAAGCTGTTAGAGAATTTGCCAGAGTGGACAAGGAAAATGATTAAAGAACCATTTTGAGGTCAATAAACTCTATTTCGAGTCATAGACTCATAGTAGCCTCACATCCAGTAACTTAAGATTGCACGAGCCATTCACTTGTATAACAATATGTCTAACATGGATGCTAGCAAATATGCTCCCTCGAAAGACGCTTCCTCTGTTTTAAAAGAATAAAAAAGAAAAAGGAAAGAAAAAGGCTTTCCCAGTATTCTCAATTAAGTTACACCAATCCTATGCCATCTTTTCAGAAGAAACGCTTTCCAAGCATTTTCAATTAAGTTACACCAGTCCGATGTCATCTTTCCAGATTCATGCCATGCATTGTCTTCCATTCAAAACATTCAAAGACAGCATTTTTCATAGAATTAGCATTGTCATTATAAGAGAAAGATCCCCATTTATAGGGAGGGAGAGAATAAGATAACACCTGCAAAACCTATTCAATTCAAAATCAAACTTATCTGATATCACTGCTATCCCAACCACATTTCAAGAAATGTTCATGCAATTGATCATATCAAATTAGACCTCTTGGTCTCAATTGATATCCTGCCAAAATGTCCTTTGTGCTTGATCACCGCCTATTTTGAGTCCATCTCTGTCGCATCCTACTCTTTTTGAGTCTGTTAGCTCCGATGGCCCATGAGATTAGATTTGTCATGATCTCTTCCAAAAGTATAGGATTGTGTGGCTTGATGAAAATAACAGATCTTGAGGCTCGAATGAATGCGTGGGTTATAAAAAATGAAGATGATGAGATTATTGCAGAAGTATAGAAGGTGGGGTCGTTGCTCGCCTGATCACAAGATCACTACCTGGCCACTCCACGGCTCCGATACCATCAAAACATCCGAAGACTACATTGTTCATAAAATTGATTTTTGTAATTATGAGATAAAGATCCCCTATTTATAAGGAGAGATTAATATAATACCTACTACACCTATTCAATTCAAAATCGATCTCATCTAAAACTTTGAACAAAGTTCCGCTCTAACACCTGTTAAAGCTACTCCATAATCACAAGCCTATGATAATATAGATTGTCTGGTGGCCTGTAGTTTTTACATCATAAAGCTAAAAATTATGACAGTTAAATCATGTGATATTCTATTATGGATCCATCTAAAGCTGCATCTTGACTTCTTAATGCAGCAGCGTCTTTTATGCTGGATCTCCAATTGTGTTGTTCAAACTTCAAATAGCTCAAACTCATAAGACAAAATGTAATATGCAGGAGTCATACCCAAAAAAAAAAAAGACCACAAAAAAGGAAATAAACAAGGCTTTTCATTTTCCTTTTTATCCTCACAACCATCCAAGTTTGGCTTCTTGAACTGTAATACAAGTTTCAAGCACAGTGAGAAACTGAGGCCATATTTTTCTGTTACTGTTAAAAAAAAAAACTGAGGCCATATCATTCCAATGTGGCACATGATTGCAGATTTGCATTGGAGAAAATGAGATTGATATAATCACAAAACAATTACATTGAACGCATGATCTATCTTAAGTCAACAGGCACTTAATTCAGTAAAATAATGCATGCACGGAATCAAGATATGCACATGCTGCCAAGATAGAATAAGGCATCATCACTCAATGAAACATTGGTGTGCTAATAGAGCACAGTTTTAAGTGCCAGGAAATAGTACCTCTAATATTTTCAGCTTGTGCAGGTAATCCAGGGCCCATGCCAATATCTGAGTTTGCTACAACTGCATCTGCAAGTTCTGCATCTCTATATTTTGGGAGGGTATTTACATTTTTCACAAGAATATCTTCTGGAATAATCAGCTTCGCCATATAAGCTGAAAAAACAAAAAAGAGGATAATAAATTGGAAATTCATGTACTAAGTTTGGCTATATATAACTGAAAAATAAAATATCAGGCTAATCAAAAGAATAATAAGGGACTTCCTATGATGGTAACAACAAATAGGTTGATGGCATGCAAAAGTTGAAGTCACTCTGAATGTTTGAGGCACTATACCCCTTAATTTAAAAAAAAAAAAAAAAAAAAAACACCAAAGAAGAAGGCGCAGTAATCATAGGAATTGTGCTAATGCAAGGAGTAGCACAGCTAAAAAATCAATGCTAGATTAGAATTCTTTATGTTCTTTTGTTTATTCAAGTTATTTAAAGGGTGTTTTGAGTATCAATAGAAATAGGAAAGTGTGTTTTAGTCTTTTAGAAGAAATAGGTATTTCAATTCAAGTAAAATAGTTTTTTTTATTTTGTTGAATGGATATAGAAGTTTTTATCTTATTCCAAGTAGAATACAATTATGGTGAATTGTGAGTGGGAGTTTTTCTCCTTTCCCCTTCTTTTTTTACAAAGGGTAAATTTTAGTGTGCTTTCTTCTTTTTTGCCTGATAGACTGGGATTTATTTGTGAGTGCTCTACTCTTCTAATGTGTGGTGGCACAGTCATGGGAATATCGCTACTCACTCCAATTAGTGTTAACAGAGATTAACATTGGAGATAGTTGTTATGCGGATCTTCAACTCACTCAATGTGCCGACTCATCCTCAACAATTGTGAATAGGGAAAATCTTTATTCCTTTGAGACACCATTTAAGCTCTATGCTGCCAAGTTAATGAACTTAATCAGCAATGTGGACCATGAATGGATTAAGAATCAAGCACCTAGGAGTGGTTATGATGCCAAGGCAACTGCATTTTGAGCTCTATTATAGAAGCGCTCTAATTAGAAAAATGCATGATAACAACAACATTATTTTGATAGCTCATGTCAAGGGGTGGCATTCCTGTTTGCTCATTTTCTCATTGAACCTCTTTTTTCTATTATTACCATTTACAAAATCTTTTATTATAAGTTGAAAATGTTATAATGCTATTAATAGTTCTAGAGTATTAAGATAGTTAGATACTTTTGCTTGCTTACAACTTTTAGTACAGTCATATAGCTACACACAAATGACTGGTCTACATAGGTTTAGGGATGGCAACGGGTTGGGTCACGCCCTGCCCTATACTCATCCCAGTTATAACAAACCCATCCCATGACTAATAAAGTGGGTCGAGTTGGGTTTAATACTGGTTAACCATTACTTATTTTTATCAAATATTTAAGAAAAAATAATTTATATTAGTACCTACAGGCTACGGCCGCTACACCAAATAAGAATTGAACATTGCAATTCCTATATCCTGACGGAAAACTTTTCCATCCAATACCAACTACGCTAAGATCGGTGACAAATCGGTCATGAACATCAGAGGTCAGAGCAACCAAAATGAAACTCCATGTCAAACCCCAACTTGGGTCAAAATATATATACTCATACCTACACTAAACCCTAAAAAATGGGTACCAAACCCGCCACTGATATGGGTGAGTCCCAGAACCATTGCCGTCCCTACCCAAGTTGCATGTGCCTAGCACCACATACATCATATCCATATCCAATATGAACACACATCCACATTCATGTTACATGGATGCTGAATCAGGTACTTGATGGACTATAGGCCTATTTTAAAATTTTATGCAGACTGAAGAAGCTCACTGAAATGAAAGTGTTAGTCAGGTGATTCATGATTGATGTAGAAAATATTTTCTACAAGAACTAATCTAATATGGCCTCATCAAAACTACAGGTTACAATTGTAGAACCATATCACAATTGAAAGTGTAAGATTTTGCATATAGGAAGTGAGGCAACAAAAAAATGAACAAGAGTAAGTTGACTTCTAAGATAGATTCTGTCTGGAGCTGAAGTATTGAGTATACAACAATCCAGATTATCATTATTAGCAGACGTCATTTAACCTTAAGCATGCTAGTATAAGAACTCAATCCAGGCTTAGTAAAAAAAGAGCAATTGAATTATATTATTGAAATAATAATACATCCGTTTTTTAAGAAATCGACTTATTATCTTATTTGTGAATATAAAAGTCAGAGTATTATCTGAATGAATCTAAATTTGGGGCAACAGGGACAGGGCAATTTGTAAATACCCATGTCTTGTACCAAGTGATCTGACCAAGTCCCCTTTTTTTTTTCCTTTGGTTCCTGATGGACTGCAGAACCAATGGCAGTAGTTGGCCCATGTCTTTACCAATGGCAAATGGAATAAAGAAATGGATTCTTTAGCTAAAGGAGTAAGTTGGCGGTGGGGTAATGTGTTATCTTTGTAATATGGCTTGATTTTGATTTGATGTAAGAATGGTCTACTGCCTCAAGAAACACATTTCTTTTCAACATATCTCCACTTTAACAAAATACATCTACTGTAGCTTGTCAAAAAGATGAAAAGAAAAGGAGAGAGAGAGAGAGAGAGAGAGAGAGAGAGAGAGAGAGAGAGAGAGAGAGAGAGAGAGAGAGAGAGAGAGAGAGAGAGAGAGAGAGAGATTGTTGACTATACTCCCAAACTACAATCTTTCTCCCATTGGAAAATAACCAAACCATTTAAGTCCCCCTTTTAGCACTCTGGCCAGTCCAGAAGGAATTTCCACAGAAACTCCAAGGCAGCCTTGCACAGAAAAATCTACATTGCAAGCTCTGAACAAACTACTTCAAGATTCCCACATTTCACATAAATAACACATCTCCCCCCATTGCATTGAAACAGCCAACAATATCATAGATACAAAAGAAATTAACTACATTGAAATACAGGAACATTAGGCACATCCAAACAATCCCTAACTTTACAAATCACCAACTAGCAAACTAATAACAACCTAAACCCGTCCAATCCTTCCAAGAAGAAGAAAACCCACTTCATCGATATCAAGAAAACGACATCCCTAGAAAAAGATAGCATTTTTCATTGATTAAAGATGGGTAAATATAAGGAGATAGTAGTTCTTACGAGAAGGAGGATAGCTTCCAGCAGATTCGAACCAGCTCTCTGCTTCTCGCACCTCCGAAAGAGATTCCATTCGTGTGAAATCGAAGTAGCGAGAAGCATCGAACTCGTAGTCCAAGTCGATTTCGACAGCTTCAAATGTATAGCATGAGTCCTCCATCTCGTCCATCTTCTCAAGAGGAAGAGGAAGATAGAAGAAGAAGAAGAGATGATGATGAGAATGCCATTGACATGAATGAATCGAAGACAGCGAGCGATTTAAAGGGCGAAAATGGCGGAGAGACGAGAGACGAGAGACAGAGAGATATATTGAGGCCAGCCACCGGGACAAAGTAGAGAGGATTACGAAATTTGAAAAACAAGAGGGGTCCGTTTCTCTGACCCGTGAGTTTTTTGTTTGGAGTCCGGACCCAGTCTGTTTGGGCCGTGAAACTGCCAAAAAAGGATTTGATGGAAGTTTCTGTCGGGAAGTGCCATAAGTGGATAGGAAGTTATCTGGTAGTGGGCCTCATGACCTGTCTGTATACCCTTGATGAGGATTAATAATAGATTATTTTTTTTATCTTATGTTTGGGCCGTTTAAAACAATGAAATAAGATAAGATACACCATTAAATTGATCAATAAGGATGTTAGATCTGAACAGCTTTGATCAAGTAAAGATGAACTTAACTATATTCCAATGAGGGCGAAAGTTGTTTCATTTGGGCAAATCGTAATCATCCATGACATGATTTAAAGATCTAAAAGTGGTCTGCTTTAAATGGCCCGAACATGAGATAAAAAAAATAATCGTAATCATTTGGGCAAATCGTAATCATTCCATGGATGTTTGTGTGGCCCACTAGGTAAATGAAAAGTCTTTAGATTAAACACCTAATCAAAGTACACTCTTGCCGGATCATTCCCCTAAACCAATGATAAACCATCTATATCATGGCTTTGTTATAGATAACTGCGGCACTCATTTTGAGATGAGATACCCTAATCTAAGGGTTCTTCCTTCCCTTTCCTAGTGGATCAAATGGGTCCGACAAAAATCCCAGTGGCCCACTTTTTCTGCTAAAGCAGAGAATTTCTACGCTACAATGGATTAGAGGATTCATGTACATGTATCGTTCTTGCCTGGTGAAGTGGGTGGGGTTCGTTCATAGAACGTCTTGCACTTTCAAATATACGAGGCAGAGAGCCCCAACGGTGAATGTGTTGGAAAATTGTGTGGCTGACTGTCATAATAGTGTCCATGCTAGATTGAGCTCGCGGTGTACCGCAATTAAACTCCCAACAAGTCTTGATCTAGTTGAGTCAGATAAGGGTCTTGATCTGGTTGAGTCAGATAAGAATCAAACTTTTTGTAATAGAGCATGATCTATCTTACACCGAAACGCACAAAGACTTTCAACAAGTTCAGTGATTCTTTCAGAATGGAGACAACTCTTGCCACCTTATGACGAGCGTGCAATGTACAAGAGCTTAACCAATTTGACTTAGGTGTGTTCATGGGCTGGGTATGGATTAAGTGATAGACACTCCAAAGTCCAACCCGAATAATGAGTGCTTGTAATAATTAATTAATATATTTGTCCAAACAATTGCTAAAACGACAGTACAACTAATAAAAAAAACCCAATTCAGCCTGGCCTGGATTGGCCCGACTGACTAAATGAGCAGGTTTAGGCCTGCATTTAGAGCCCATGTCAGGCTTGTCCTGGATACAGGCCTGTGTTTATGAAGCCCAACCCAAGCGATGAACCATGTTAATTTGAGCACTTATGGGCATATTGAAAACACATTTGAGAACACAATGGATCGGGTCAGGTTCAGAGCAGCTAGCAGTTCGTAGATTTTGAGTCTCGTATTTATGTGTTAACGAAATGTTAAATTATATGAAAATTAAGTTTTTTCCTTAAAATATTTAACATTTCTTCCTAGTTCCAATGGAATTGACTTCCTGAGGTTAAAATTTCAACCGCTGCTCCCTTTTTTACTCTTCTTCTATTCTATCATATGAAAAACAAACATACCCTAACAAAGGATTATTAAAGAGGTAAAGGTTACCAGTTACCACTTACCACAGATGTAGATTGAGCCCCATATTCCTTGGATTTCATTCACTAGGATCATGGCTGGCATTCATTTTTCATTGAAGAATGGATAATTTGATGGCCATTTGTATCTTCTGCACCTTTGTTTTCTTTCAGTTTAGCCAAATTTAGAAATATATTCTTTAAAATTCCTGAATACTATTCCATGCAAAGAAGCATGCCCTAGGAGAGACGATTTCATCCTAATCCCCTCGACGCACCAATACAAATTTGATCTCAACGTGGACCGGCATCTTCAATCAATACGTGATGCTGCCTGTGCTAAAAACAAGTTGATAACAAAATTTGCACTACTATGTTAACACAAACTAACAAGTTAATTAAATTACAAAGCTCTGTGATACATTCTACAAATCTAGATCGCATACTACCGGTATATGCAATCAATATTAGCAGCAACTCCTTGTTCATAGTGTAGGATCTTACACCCCTTTGAACTACCACTTATCCCAAAACCAATTGGTGATAGAAAACAGCACAACAATAGTTTTATGATGAGGGCGAGGGCTCGACTACAATTATGACCGCTCAGTAACGAGGGCAGACGTTGACCCCAACACATAGTAAAAAGACCTCATTCTATAACCTTTGTCACATATTTTACTCAAAATGGAACAGTTAGGATATCTCATTGTTCCAAAAGCTGGTTTCACATATCAACAACCAGCTTTTGCAACTTAGCTTCAGCCGCAGCCACTAGTACTTGAATAACAAAACCCATGGGGATCGGATGGTAGGAATCAAAACAGGAATGGAATTCAGGTTAATTCCACTTATTGTCACATAGGTAAAAGCAATGAATGAAAAAACATTATCAAGTTCTAGATGGAAACATTTAAGCATCAGATTTTCGCCAGAAAAATCCATGTCTTCAAATGCTCATGTAGGGACTTGTCTTTGAAGGACATTTTGGAAGTATAGAATACATCAATTGGGCATATACATAATCATGTGATAAGCGCTGTTTTGAGTGGTTCCTTTGTCAATTAACCTGACAGCTATTGCATACATGATTGAATAGCAGCTTAATGTGCCACACGCATCCTATTTTCTGATCGGAAATGACTAACTTTTCTTTCTTTCTATTTTTTTTTTCTTTTTGAATGAAAACTCCATTTCAACCACTCTCCTTTTGCAACAAAAGGCCCTTATACTTTTGGAATCAAAACAGCACATGCAAACTGTTCTGATAGCAAAAGTAGAAAAGAGAGTATCATTTGCAGAAGTATGGAGCGTAGCCAAACCTGTATAACTTCATCCCCAGAGAATCATGGGATACACCTCAGCCATCCAAATTACACCATGTGGCGGCAAATCCAAAAAATTAAACGTCTGCCCTAGGCAATACCCTGTGATTCCCATCAGCTAAGCACCAATTTAGTGGCAACCACTTGGTTACTCCAGCTCATCTTCTATCCGGAGGGATTTTAGTGCTCGTTTTGCATAGATTGTGATGGCTGCAGTGGCAGCTATGGCCGTGCAAAAACCAAGAACATCACAGATGATCTGTTGTACCGAAATGAATTGGTGTCCATGAGTTGCATCTGCCAAGTTCCTTATCAGAATCCCACTGTCAAAAGGCAATTACACGTTCAGTAATACGAAACACAGAGGAGGGACATGTTTAGTGCATATACAGTTTTGAAGGTAATTTTATAAAAGCAGATGTAAAGAATATGACAGCAACATATTAAAGGGCCTGTTTGTTTGCATTAGAATAACATATTAAAGGGTTGTTACTGATGAAGATTAAAGGTGAATTCCCAAAAATGGATATCAAATAACATTTTCATTTAGGAAAACAGAATCTAGTGAATATCCTATTTGATGCTCTTTTTTTTTTTTTTTAAATTGAACTTTGATCTGTACTTTTAACCACTTTATGAATTCAATTCCTATGTATTTTAATGCAAACAAACATGGCCTAAAAAGACTATAAGCCCCCAATAACACCAATGGTTGAGGAGCCCTCTACTGCTTTGGTCCATAAAATAAAATGTGTGCATGACTGCACATTGCGTCTGTGTGGGTTTGTATATAGTATTCAGGTGAGACCTATAAGCACGATTCTTATGTGCGTTCACAGTCTCTCCTTTCCAGTGCACTCACATGATCTCAGCAATTTTAGATGCTTCAAGAAGTTGGGGCCCATGACTTGTAGGGCAATCAAAATGCGCTGCCCTATATATTTTGTACCTTGCAATGCTGACACCCCATATCATTTCCCATACAGATTTTATGCTAAGGATATGGTGAAAAAATAAAGAGATCAAACCTGTAAATGGTGAGAAAAACTTCAGGTGCTGTTCCTACCAATGATCCAAGTATGTAAGGACTATAGTCAACATTTGTGGCAACAACAGCATAATTGAACACAATGTAAGGAAATGGAGAAATTCTTAGTAAGGCAACAGCTTGAAACTGATGAAACCAATCCCCTTCACCAGCTAGTCTTATAATAGCAGATTTCTTGGGCCATTTGTCCAGCCACCTCTGCAAGAAAGGTGTCAAAAGTTGTCTCTATGTTAACAAATGACCAAAACCTTGATTCATTCTTTTGATAAAAATGAAACAATAAATAAAACCAGTGCAGGGTACTGACATGTATTTTATGACGAAAAAGAGAGCCGATGAAATATGGTAGTGACATGCCCAAACTTGTTGCTGCCATAATTAGCAGAAACCCATAACCGTATCCAAAAGTCATTCCAGTGATCCACATACTAGGTGCTGACGGTAACAACAGGGCAGGGAATATGGCCAAAGAAATAAAGAGTAAAAGCCCAAGCATAGGTGTGCTGAAAGTTCCCATCTCCCACTCCAACATCGGTAAAAGCGCCTGTGACAATGAACATATTCTGAAAATTTGTTATGAATTGAGACAGGAATAGATCAAAAGTGAATAAATGGTACCCTGTAAACACAACTCAAAACACACAAACGACTCATCTAATGAAATTCTTATTCTCATGCCAACAAAGCAAGTTTAAGCAAAAAACAAGTCAGTGTGACAGGAACTAAAAAAATAACATGTTTGCAATTTTCAGAATGGGGTGCCTTCCAAGTTCTAATAGATTCCATATACGAGTGTACGTGTAGTATAATATGTTATTTTAATGCAAGTAAACGTATATAAATAAAAAATAAATGGCACTATGGTTGCATCACCCTCGCCACAACCATGAAAGTAAGTCACTGGTCTGGGAGCCACATAATTACATGGAAAAAACTGAGAAAAATAGTAGAATAAGCACCAATCAACCAACTTCATGCCATGAGATCAAATATACAATCAAATGCCTCATTCCACTCATAACTTTTAACCCAACACTTCCAACATTCTCAGTCTCTCATTTTTAAGCAGATATTATTTTTATCTTTACTGATCAGGTCACCCACACATTATCCAGTTTACATTGCATATACCCAAATGTCGAAGAAGATCAACAAACTAGGTGAACTAAATCAAACTACACAAAGTAACACCACCAACCACCACTGAACAAGTCTATCAGACTGCAGAATCTGCAAAACAGAACGAATTAACCCACCCCAATTCACGTAACCCCACTTCTTCCATCATGCCCCAAATCGAGGAGATGAGTCTATGTTTCTTTCTTCTTATTTTTACGGATAGTGATCAGATAAGACAATGTTGATGGTGATGATGGTTCCATCATCTGCAAATCGGACGGATTTGCAACATTCTACCTGTCCACCTGGTGGACCTTTTTCCACTTCAATATAACTATTGCCAAAATTCATTCCCCCAATTTTTCTCAATCAGATTGATAAGAGCACCAAATCAGTACAAACTTCCCACCATGGTTGATCCACAGTTAAACCCAACTCTAATTTTAGTAGGCTTACTAATGTTAGAATTCCCCTACAATTAGACTTATAGATGAATGTAAAACATTGAAGCATGTGATATTGAGAGCAAGATCAGTTTAGAAAGAGAACAGGTTATATCATCATCAACAACAACAAACAAACCGCAGATGAAGCTACATTACCAAATAATTAAACCATCAGAATCCACAATCAAAACCATAAGAACAAAACATCACCTTGTTGAGAAGGAAAAGCCCGGCCCACATCAAAAACCATGCGGCGGGAACCAGCACAAAGAGGCAGAAAGAGATCGCCTTCATCCACCAACAAAAGCAACACCAACCCTTCGATGTCGATTCAGGCTCCTGCCTCCTAATCTCTTCGGATTCCGCATTGTTCGAATACCCCAATCTCACGTAATCCCCGTTTCCGTCCGCCATTTTCAGCTTCTTCTTCAAAACCAATTGATCATTAGCATGCAAACAAGGCGCTGGATTCAGCATAAAAGAACATCGATGGAGGAAAATCTTCTCCTTTCGAATCTGCTACGATAGGAGATTCAAGAAGCCCTAAAGAAGAATCGAAAATCTCTGTGCATTTCCATCTTTTCTCAAGGAGAATGGGGCGATGAAAGCCCTAAATCGTAATTAGAAATCGATCGATTTCGGGAAAGAAGCTACAGCATTTGTGAAGATCGTTACGATAGCGAACGGAGGATGAGAGGTAGTAGATGATGATGAAGAGGAGAAAGAGGAAATGGACGAAGAAAGGGAAGAAATTACAAAAACGCCATTGGAGAAGGAAGACGAGCTCTCCTCCTCCGTTCTGCGCGTCGGCTTCGTTGGTTTGCAGGTCTCCGTCCGTCTTTCGCTCCAAATTCGCTATTTGATTGAACTTCGGTGGCTATTTATAAGAGTCGCGACCTCCTGAGGCTCTTGTCCCAGAGAAATCTTGAGTTGAGCGTACTCCACAGTGGGCCCCATATATTGAATAAATATTCTTCATATATAAGAATATATATGAGGAGAATCTATATTCGTCCAAAATAAGCCGCGATGTAGGTTGATGCCCCACCAAAAAAATAAAGGGTAGGCTAAAGAGAATGTGGTGGTATAACTTATTTGAGTATTTGGCTTGATAGAGATCGAAATAGAGAAATAGAGTTCATGTAGTCAACCCCAACGTAAGTGGGACAGAGCATGATGATAATGATGATTATTATTATTATATATTCTTAAATTGTAAGGGTTCTTGTAAGATTGATTGTTTGATAATAAAAAAATATTATAATGAATAATTTATGAAATTGTGTGAATCATGTTTAATCGAATGGTCAATACTATGGGTGCACAAAAAAACCGCGAAACCAATCTAAACCAGGTGGTTCGGATTAGTTGTAGTAACTCAGTTCGGATTTCCTTTAAACCGTTCGATTCGGTTCGGTTTACGGTTTGAATGTTACAAATCGAAACGAACCAATTATATAAATATATATTTTTTATAAAATATATAAAGAAATATGAAAAATTAATTGAAGAATACTCGAATCCTCACTCTGTTACTTGAAGTCCAACATCTCTCACCAATTGAACTGTCATTATTTTGTAAAAAAAATAAAAATAAAAAACCGTAAACGAACTAATCCGAACCAGTTCTTTTCGATTCGGTTCGATTTGAGCACATACGCGGTTTAATTAAATTTGAAAAAATAGAAAATCGAAGGATTTGGTTTGGTTGATTGTTTTCCCTCTAAACTGATTTGAACCGCCGCCCATGCGCACCGCTGGTCAATACAACAATGGGCTCAACTTCTATTGAAATGAAATTTTGAGGTATGCCACATGTCGGAAAAGCCTTTATTTTAAAAGGGTTGGATTTTCTATGTATGGGCTCTATTATGGAGTCCAACTCTTTTAACGTACGACTTTTGAAGTCGAGTCCTCGTAGAATCCGGACTCTTTCACGCCCGATTTCAGCAAATGTTGGAAATGTTTGCGTGCCATGATACCCGTGAAGGACAGGTCGGCCGATGAAAGTTGTGACGCAGATGTACGCTTGAAGGAGAGAAGCTGGCAGTTTTGCATATGACAGCTGCTCCGCCGTTCGAAATTCAAATGCTCAACCGTATGAGGTAGGTGGGCGTTGTGCCGCCCTATTCATTCTTCTCTTGCAATTTATGAAATCCAAATTTACATGTAATCCTCTCCTTATTTATTCAATTATTATTTTTAGTTTTTGTGCTTCTGCCGTTACATAGAAAAAGTAATGAACATGAATCATTTTAGTCTTAAACTGCCTAATCTAATATCCCTGATTTGTTTGTGCGTGCTCCACCACAAAAAAAGGATCTTAATCCATCATTGGGATCAATCTCAAGAATGTGAGGTGAGAGAAAGGTGCCCTTACCACCTACTTGTCTTGTGGTGCTCAATCTACTTTGTATTTTTCATTTTTTTGTTAGAAATCTGCTTTGTATTTTACTTCCTTATTTTTGTTTCTAAATGAGGACAGGCTTTGATTAATCAACCTCCTTCACACACATCAGTTATCTAAGTTTGCACTCATTCTAATTTGACATTATTCTATACACATCAATCCGTGTTCGTATTTATTAAAATTAAATTTGCAAGGGATATAGTTAATAAACTGTGAAAAAAATATTTATCATCGTTTGTCAGGGTCTTATGATATTTGGATTGTGACAAAAGTTTTATCCATCAACCTACTTAAACCAAGCCTCTTCTTCTGTAAATATGCAACTATTATATTAATGCATTATTCACGATTCTCAAAATTGGTATATCATCTTATGAACCAGGTTTGGGTCATATCAATCTGAATTTGGAATTGCATATATTCTATATTTAGAATATAGGGTTCAATTCATCAATGGCTTGTGATGTTGATTCCCCCTAAAATTGGATCCAAATTAGAATAACGTAATATCCAAATTGCTAATCATATATAAGAATTTGGACTCGAGTCCATCATAAATGGCTTGAAATCTTATACTTCAAACTCGGTCCGACTTGTAAATTAAAAAGACTTGTTGAGCCAACCACAAAGTAAAAATCATCTCATCCTAGTGCTTGCTGCAACCCATTAATCTTAAACCAAATTATGAGCCAATGATCTAGGTAACCCTGAATTCCAAGTTAATGGATATGACTTCAATTTTAACTAAAAAAGAAGACATATCGTTGGGGTATGTTCAAAGTAAGTGCTATGTGAACATTCACATTCTTTTTTTTTTTTTTTTTTTGTGTCTTGCTATATGACATGGGGATTGATTAGTAAACTATCTTAATCTATCTACCAGAGATCATTCCTTGGGTCCTCCATTCACTTCGCTAAAAGAGTTGTTTGTCCTATCGTACGCCGCTATGCTCAAGTATGCCTCCACCTTCGTCCGCCCTAGGTCGCTCAGAGTAGTACTCTACAGGTGCCAAGGGTGAGAATGGATGCACGCGACCACTTGAGCTATCTTATGTTCTTTGAACATTCGACATTTTTACTATCTACTCTGCATAGAAAAATGTTTTTATTATTTACAATTGACCGAAAATCGTAATGGCCCATAACTGTAACCGTGCTTGTCTTGTAATTCACCCACAAATCCGCGATGAGTTGTTTTAGACAACTCCTTTCCTGGGTTAAACTTACAGGCTTCATTACTGTTAAAAAGTAGATAGCATGGAAAGGGTCCACAGTCCATACTCTGCAAGAGCTTAAAAAGGCTTCAATTCAATGCCCTTTGCATCAGCTGAACAATCCATGTCACAGTTTCAAGTATGACTTTAGGAGCACTTGATCTGAACAGGGGTTAAAAACATTGGAACCAAAGCACTCATCAATTCCAAAAGTAGCTCAGCATATTATCTACCATCAGCCTGGTTGCTACGCCAAATAAAAAATAAGTAGGATGAAAGCTGTATGCTGAATAAGATACTTCCAGCAGCAGCCATCAATTCAGCACTTTCGGAGCACTTAAATCTAAGGAAGAGGCGGAACTAGAGGGGGGCTGGCAGGGGCCATGGCCACTCCTAGTTTCTTAAATCTCATTTATTTAGATTATGGGGCACCTCCATTTTGTGGCTGATGAAACCCCACAGCCCCGCCCCCGCCCCCGCCCCCCACGAATTGCCAAATCTAAGTGTATGAACCATTGATTTCAAAGTAGCGTTACACAATCTTAATTGATTTGTGAGAACAAAAATAGAATGAAGGAAAAGAAAAGAAAAGGAAATGGAGGAGTTAAAGGAGAAAGAATAGACTAATGTTATTGAGTGATTTATTAAAGAAATATGAATTTATTGCCCAAACCATTTATTCAATAAATCATAAATGAGAATCTAATGACTTCTACTTTATTAGATTGGGCAAAAGTTACCCGCACGCCATCTCCAAGTAGCAGATATGGGATACCCTTATCTTAGATTTTGAAGAAACTTAAAAGTTAGAGGCCAAGTGGTAACATATTTGTTAGAGAAACCCAAAACCATCCTACAATGTTCTTACTTTAGTTATTTGCTCTTGGTAAATATAATCGTCCGAAGTACGGTATTAATCTTTTCAATCATTGAAGCTAGCAAAAAAAAATCTAAACCAATCAAAATTATTTTCTCCTCGTGTTATTTTATTACATAAATTTTTAATCCAAATGGAGTTATATCTGCTATGAATTAAAAAAATAGTTATTTTCTTATATTTTAGTTATAATTATTCCTATGTCAGAATAAATATGATCGGAGAAAAGCCTTTTTAAATGATATTTAAAATTAAAATATGAGTCTCTTTCATTGATATTGATCAATGAGCATCCTTATGCGTCCCAAAAAATCTTTAAATATTATTCTGAGATTTCGGTGCAAACTATGATTTGTCACGACGGAACCGACAAAATTTGAGGGGAAGGGTCCTCCATTTGAAGACGGTTTACAAGACGGTCCATGGAGCCTATTGTGTAGTAAAAATCTTGGTACTTTGGCCCCCAACAAAAAATTCTCGATTCTGCCCCTGAATTTAGGCCCACTGCCCACATACATGAAAATGGCTCTTCAGTATTAAATCATATTTTGAATGTATGAAAATGACTCTCCAGTATTCAAAACAGATTTTGAAATGCAACATTTTCTATAACTTTCATCTATTGGTCTTGCTTGCCGTGCATTTTCAGCAACCCCCCAATGTTCTATTAATCTTCTTAGTTCCTAATATCCTCCATTAAACAAAGGCCTCTTCTTTAGAAATAGTGGTTAGTACTAAAAAAAACCAGGGAACTTGCATTCTTCGTCAGTCATGCCTTACCATTTACCAAGTTTTCTTACTTTTTGTCATTTAGTTGAATTACAAGTGTCTTCGATTTTCAAAGAATCTAGGTTTTGAGTTTTTAAATAATAAATAATAATTTATAATACAAATATAATAAGTAATTAAAGAACATGAAATCGCCATAAATCTTCTTCAATGACCATTCTAGCTAAACTCTTTCAGATATAATGTTTTAATTAAAAAAATATATATATACAATCTGAATAGTAGCTGGTCCAAATAAGTCATGACCAGTTAAAACCAAGGACGAAAATGGATATTGAATTATCCGTAGGTACCAACAAATATAAAATAGGTTTGGAGATTGTCATATGTTCCGATTCATTCAGGTTCCGGATCTGAAACTCAATTTGGATTTCCAAAAGTAAATGAGTTCGGTTCTCGATTGATACAAGTTCCAAAATGTGAACCCGGGATTGATAAAATTAGCAGGCCTTCTATGGAGATATGCAATTGGACTCAAGATGACAATGACCCTCCTTTCTCATGTTTGAATTTTTATTGGAATCATGTTCATGTTTGACATATTTTTTAAATTTAAATTTAGTAAATGATTTCTACATTTCTTGTCTCAGAGGGTTTCGATGTGAGTTTTAAGACTTGGTTCTTAACAATATATAGTCAAATGTCAAACACTTTTTGGGCCCGTTTGGCATTTTACTTTTAAAATATAGTGGAGTGAAGTGAATTAAAATGAGAGAATAAAATGTAAGTGAGTTATGATTGTATTTTATTTTTAGTTGTTTGAGATATAATATTTTTAATTTTTTGTACGGAGAAATAAAGTTTTTTTTATTTTTTAGTGAATAAAGGTAGTTGCTTTTTGACTTTTTTTTTTGTAAAAAAAGAAAGAATTTTGATTTAAAATATTTTTGATTTGATGCTTAAATTTACTTTACTTTACTTGAGGAGTAAAATTATCAAACGGGCCCACCACTAATTGTTTGCATTTAAACACTTATTAGTTCCACCGGTGCACGTACTTCCCAAATAATAAAAGCGGCACGGCACAACAACCGCCTTCTTCGCCTTTCGCAGACGATCAATCTCTCGCGCTCGTCCTTTCGAATAGAGAACGAAGACATCAACTGAAATGAGAAACGCCTCTAAGGTGTTTGTAGTTTTTCCTCAATGAAACCCTTCTCCACCCTTGTGCAGCACGGCCCAAGGCCGTTTCTCTCACCACTCTCGCCTCGTTCCTTCACGACAAAAGCTTCGATCTCTTCTCCAGGAAAATGCCTATCTCATTCGCCACCAAAATCTCCAATCCCCTCTCTCTTTTATCCATGTAAAGCTCCTTTCTTCTTCTTCTTCTTCACCGCTTCTTGATCTTTCTTCAATGATCGGTCTAATTTCGTTCATTCTCTTTATGCAGGTGTGGAAAGTTCTAGACTTTCTGTGAGGAGATGTTTGCCGGAGAAAATCTCGACTTCTTTCGAGCCAGATCGGGCTTCGGAAGATGGTTTTGGTCAGATTCAGGTCAGTTGTGCTTCATTGCTGTTTTGGAAACTAGATGTTAACAGTTTCTGGTATTTGCTGTGATGGGTTTTTTTGTTTACTGTGCGATCGGTTATTTGAGGTCCTCTTTGGATGTGGAGGAAATAGATGGGTCAAATGAGCGGGGGAAACTGTAGGAAGTATAAAAATTGGAGTGTGGAGGTGAATTACTGGGGAAACTATGACAAACAGAAGGGATGTGAATCCAGTTCAGGCAACCACAATTAGTAGTGTTGAAGAAAGAAAAATTGAGCAAATAATTAGAGAATCACATGTCAGTTTCTGTGAAAAACCCTCTATGATGAGAGGGGAAACAAGCTTCTTCTTTGCACTCCAATCAAAGTTTGAAGGCACAAAGCTCCACCTTTGTAGTCTTTGATGGAAGAGCAAAGACAACAAAATATCTCACCCTCTTACTCACAAAAATGAATAACCCACCTTTGGTCTTGTAGGGTTTCTCCCAACTATTACTATATAAGTCTCTTGTGCTATGTGAAGAAGAAAAGAGTGTGGGCAATATATGACTTAAGTTTCGTCAAGCACACTGAGTCACGCTTGTGCACTAATGTTCAAATATGGGACCAAGATGACATTTCCTTCATACTTAAACCAAAGCCCATAAACCAAAATAAGTGGATCCACACATGAGGATGCGCCAGAAAAACCCAACATTCTCCACCTTGAATTTCCCCCCACCTTTTCTCATCATTCAAACAACTCTTTTTAACATCTGAACCAAAAGTCTTTTACTTGGAGGCTGGAAATAGGTGCTGTGAATGCTTAAATTTACCAGGCTTTTCCTCATCTTGCTTTACAAGTGCAGCATTTTTTGTATGGTTGTTTCTTTCTTTAAGAATCTCTTTTTATCTGGATATGCTTTCGAAGGGATGGTCGACTAAATCTGGGTGAAGTCTTTTTGGATGGGAGACTTGCTATTTCATATAGACAGAATGCATTGAATTGTTTCAGTACCATACATACGGCAGCTAATCATCAGATTTAGCTTTTGCGAGGCCCACCTTTGTTTGATCCACAGTTACTTGGTTTGCAGTATGATTGATTTGCAGTATGATTGATTTGCATTGGAGTCTGCAATTTGTAATTCGAGACTTGGCTTGATCATAAAATTCAATGGTATAGGTTCATTTGATTCGTTTTTCAATTCATTTGGTTCATAGTTCGGTTTTGGCAAGTTTGATTAAGTAATTCATCTATATCTATGCTATAAGTCCATTGCTAGAATGATTCTTCTTTACATTTACTCAGCCTAATTTTGCTTCAACCAGAGTTTTTGGCTTACCATCTAATTAATCAGATGTAAAACCCACGGTTAAATAAAATACAATGTAAAATTATATGTTTTACTGGCAATCTATCTTAAAGCAGGGCCAACTATTATTGGAGTTAGATATGGATTAGTGTTAATGCACTGGGGTCAAATGCTTACAAGCTTTTTTTTTTTTTTTTTTTGGTAAGTTCCGCTGATGAATTTTCAGGAGAGGACTTAGTGAACTTGATGAGAATAGTTCACTAGTGGTTCGAGAATTAAATTGCGAATTGTTCGAGATGAACTATTTGCAATTTGAAGGCCTTAACGTACTAACCTTGGACTTTGATCAAATCAGTTCATATCACACAGATCCCTTAGTATTGGAACTGATCCAAATTTCACATACCACTCCAACTGGAGTAATATTTGAGCCAGCACATAAACTTGGTGGGTATGTGTTACATGTGAGTTGGATCATACAAAGGTGGCCCCCACACAGGTTTTAGCTGCCGCCAAACCAACTAATGGCAGCATCTGATCACCTTTCTTAATAGTTAGCATGGCTTCACCACTCTTATATCGTCAGGATATCTAGTGTGGCATCAATCATCACCACTGCACATTGCTAGGTTTGCTTTTCTACTGTGTTTATGTATGTAGTGTGACTTTGATATCTACTGTTGCTTCTCTCTCTCTCAACCCACCTTCATTTTCCATGTTCCAGGAGATTAAGCCAACTGAGATTGGTATCATGAAGATTTTAATGGGTGCAAACTCAATTCTCCCTCATGTAGTCCTTGCGAGTACACTGTTGGCTCTTACCTTTCCACCCTCTTTCACATGGTTTACAACCAGGTTATAATTTTTCTCCCTATGATCTATTGTAATCTCTTAAGATAGGAGGATAGGAAGATTGTTGTAATCTCTTGGGGTTTTGTAATCTCAGAAGATAGGGAGATAAGTTTGGATTACTTAACTTTTTTTTTTTTTTTTAACAAACCTCTGGTATATCAGAATTCAGAAAGGCTCGAAGTGTCAAGGATGCATGGAAAATTCTCTTTAAAAAGATTATATATATATATATATATATTTATTCTGTTTCACAATCAATGCATTCTGAGGTTATTTGAGACCATAATCCTTTTGGCCAACTCCTCATTCCTTGGGATCTTCTGTTCGTAATGGGACAACACAAGGAACAAATCCAAGGACTGAGGGATTTTTAGATCCCTGAAACTAGCTATTATTGGACGGCTCAAGTTTTGCTGCCTAGTGAAGCCTCCTTTTTATGGAACTTTACCCAAAAAAAGTGATTAGAGAGAAAGCAAGCTCCTTTTTGCAGTTTTGTAATCTTTTTTGTTTCCTTCTTATCTATAAAATATAATAAAATGAGGGCAGGGTAGGTAACTTTCTGTGGAAATGAGATTTTCCAGAATGTCAATTTAGGGATCATACGTCACCACAGAATTACCATATTAAATTTTATACACTGGTTCTAATCTCCTAAGAATGAAAAGTGATATCCTGTAACAGTGGATGTTGATTAAAATCTTATTAGGAAATCGTTTTCAGGTATTATGCACCAGCATTGGGGTTCCTGATGTTTGCTGTTGGGGTTAATTCGAGTGAAAAGGACTTTATAGAAGCAATTAATAGACCAACAGCTATAGTTGCTGGATATACTGGGCAGTATTTCATAAAGCCTCTTCTTGGATGCCTTTTCGGTACCATTGCAGTAGCAGTTTTCCATCTCCCAGCTTCTATTGGTGAGGAATTCGGTTTATATTATCTTTTTCATCTATCTGAAGAAAGTACGCTACTTAATGAGCATGGGGCTCTTAATCAGGTGCTGGGATCATGTTAACGTCATGTGTCAGCGGTGCACAGCTTTCGAATTATGCTACTTTTCTAACAGACCCATCCATGGCTCCTCTAAGCATAGTTATGACATCATTATCAACTGCCACTGCTGTTTTTGTGACACCGATATTGTCTTTGTTGCTCATTGGAAAGAGGTTGCCTGTTGATGTGAAAGGTATGATGTCCAGTATCATGCAAATTGTGGTTGCACCTATTGCTGCTGGTCTGCTTTTGAACAGGTAAATGTTTTCTGGAATTTTTGTGTTACAAATATCCATTCACTTTATTGAGATTTTATGTGGTAATTAGTTTTGCCTCTCAGAAGCATGGAAAAAAGGTGAATTGAACTAGTTAATAATTCAATACAGTTCCATTCACAACATTGGGAAGGTTATCAACAGAGCAATCTGTCTTCCCTAAACCTTTTTTTCTGTGGTGTGTTTGGATGGACCCATGCTGTGAGTGAATTGAGTATTTTGTCCAAACAGATTGCCATCTGTTCTGCTTCTGGGGCAGCACAGATTTATGAAACTCTTGTGGATTCTATTTCTTGCCTTCCTTTTCCAAATATGGCAATCATAATTCAATGTCAATAGTTGTTTGGAGTAGGCATGGAGAAAATAGAATAGAATCCTAATTGGCATTGAATTTTGGGTGCATCCAACCATTCTGTCAGCCATCTGTGTTTTATATTATTTGGTGCATATTAGGAAGAAATGGGAAGCTTTTTATTATTATTAATGTGTGTGATGTTTTACGGTAGTTTACTCTTTAATATATCTTGTATTCTTCATTTTATGTTGATTCTAATGGAAACACACTTATCTTTTTTCCTTTTTTTTTTCTTTTTTCTTTTTTGGATAAAAACTCACTGGATTCTCATGTAGAATTTGGAGAAACATATCTACTAGCCTTTTAACTTCCCCAGTTTTTATTGCTGCTCATAAGCCTAGATAAAGGAGGAGGATTGCTTTTGGCATATGGCCCACCAAGACAAAAGGGGTAGGCTGAAGAGGGCAGCATGGATGGAAGTAGTAAGGATAGATCTGAAGAAGTGCGAACGATCTAAGGATTTAGCTCAGATAGATCGGAATGGAGAAATAGAATTCATGCAGCCACCCCAAGATAGTTGGGGACAAGGCTTTGACGATGCCGATATCTACTGGACTTTTTATAATTTATAATAAAATATCCAAAAAATTTTTTCTTTAGCATTTTCTTTGCCGAGTGATGGGCTTGTCATTTGGTTTTTAGTTGTGACCTTCTCCTTTGTAATTTTTCCTCATCATCTTTTTTTTGTCCCATCATCATTGTGAAGGACCATAGAATTAAATGTCATACAAGAGTACCATGCAAATGTACAGATACAATAGTTACTGACTGTAGTTATTTTTAGTCTCCCTATTCAAAGGGATTGTATGGTGACTTCATATCAATATAGAAAGCAGGGGCTCAGTCATGCGGAGACAGAGCCCATTTTCCCATTTCCCTTCTGCAATGTTTGTGACATGGTATTAGACCACTGATCTGATTTCCTTCTGAGTTACTTTTGAAGTCTCAGATCTTAGGATTTTTCGATCAGGACTCTCTTCTTCCTTTGTTCCATGCCAGCTTCCAAGAGAGTTCTGCCTCTTAGAACCATCTTTATTTGCGGTCGGACTCAAGGGGAGAATACATGTCAATACAATTTCAATCATTTCTTCAAAGTAAAGAAATTGAATCTCAATGGTCTTGTCCCCATACTCTGCAGCAAAATGGGGTCGTGGAAAGAAAAAATCGACATATTCTTGCTACTGATTCAACCCTTCTTATTGATTCTTGTGTTCCAACTTTATTTTGGGCGAGGCTGTTCATATTGCGATATACTTGATCAATTGACAATTTATTTCAGTTTTTTTTTTTTTTTTTGATAAAAGATAAAATTTTATTTCACCAAGTAGAAGAAAATAAACAAGAACCACCGAAAGAAATAGAAGTGCGAAAAACTCCTAAAAACACCTAAAAAAAACTTATACATCGAAAGAAATAGAAATGCGAAAAACTCTTTCCTTCGCCAGACCATCCGCCATAGTATTAGCTTCTCTTAAAACATGATGGAAAGAAGCACCCAACAGACTTGAAATAACTTGCACCTCCTCCACCCAATCCACTGGCCTCCAAGGATGAATAGCTTTTCCAGAACCCCATTGGATAGAAGAAAAAGAATCTCCCTCAATGATAGGATTAAGACCCTCCAATTCTATGCAGCTCACGGCACCTAATTAGAAGAGCAAACAACTTAGCTTCGTTTGCATTTGAAGAACCCACTAGCCCATAAAAGTTTCTAATAATTAGACCGTTCCAATCTATGATGACCCCACCAATACCTCCTCGTTGAACACTTTGAACGAAACTACCATCAAAGTTCAACTTAAAAATACCAGGAGGGGGATGATTCCAAACTGGTCTTTGCACAATTCTAGAACGCCAACCTCCTTTCATAACAGCTGCCCAAGACCGATTAAGATCTTCTAAAGAGATTCCAATAAATTCCTTCCTATTACATACCCATTCTGACACAATCCAAACGATGGACTCAACCACTTCCTCAACAGATTTGCTCTTGTTGGTAAACACTCTTCTATTCCTCTCCAACCACAATTTTCACACTATAGCATAAGCAACTAATTTCCACAAAATATTGCCACGAATAGACTTCGTAGACGCCATTGAAGAAAAAGATCTTCCACATTACAGGCATCACCCAACTCATGTCACATAAATTTAACATAGCAATCCAAACTTGACAAGCAAACTGTCAATGAATTAGCAAATGATGAGCCGTTTCCTTGTCCTTTAAACACATAGGGCACCCATTTACTGAAAAGTGCTTCATTCTTTGCAACATGTCTATAGTCAGAATTTTATTCTTTCTTGCCACCCAACAAAAACCAGAACTCTTGGCGGAACATAGGAATCCCAAAAAGATTGCCATCCTTTCCCTGTAACTGAATTATCAGCTAAAACATTCCATAACCACAAAACTTTCCAGCAACAAAAGCATCCTTGCCTCCGATCCAACAAAAACAAGTTTGGAAATTGATTTTTCAATACAAGCTGCCTACACCACTCATCATGCCAAAATTTAACACGATGACCGTTATGAATCCTGTAGTGAATCCAAGAAGCAAAATCCTCTTGAACAGTAACAACGGACCTCCATAAACCTGAAACCTTGTAATCTTGGTTAGGAATACACCGATCTCCATTACCCAACTTATATTTACACAATGAAAGCCGCCTCCAAAAACCCTGGCCTGGATCCCCCACTCTCCATAACCACTTTCCCAACAAGGCTTTATTAACCTTTTCAATAGAATGAATACCCAATCCACCATGAGCTAAGGGTTTACAAACCTCCTCCCATTGAACCAAATGATACTTCCTATTTTCAACATAATCATTCCAAAGAAAATCACGCTGGATTGTCTCAATTCGTTGATAGACACTTTTAGGGCATTTGAAGCAAGAAGAAAATAAATCGGAATGCTTGACAAAACTGATTTGATTAACACAACACATCCTCCCACAAACAAATATCTTCCTTTCCACGAACTTAATTTCTTCTCTATTTGCTCCACAACTGTGTCCCAAAGGCATTTCTTTGGTAATCCAATACATAAAGGTAATCCCAAATGTTTCGATGGGAGCTTCCCAACTTTACATTCAAATACACTTGCCAATAAAGCAACATCTCTGTCCTCCATCCGAACACCTATCATTTAACACGTACCATAATTTATCTTCAGGCCGGATAACTTTTCAAACCATTTCAAAATAAACTTCAGATTAATCACCTGAGTCATAGAAGCATCACAAAAAATTATAGTATCATCAACAAATTGTAAATGAGTTACCTCTTGATCAACATTATCAACGGCAAATCCTTTGATTAGGCCCTGATGTTTATCTTTCTCCATTAGGGCATTAAAAGCTTCTGCCACAATTACGAAGAGCATAGGAGATGAGGGATCCCCTTGTCGCAAACCTCTAGAACTTTTAAAATAGCCTTTTGGAGACCCATTCACCAATATAGAAAAATGAGGAGAGGAGAGGCAACTGTTACATTCTTTTGGATGCACATGTTTTGCTCTTACCTCCACATGCATGCACCAAACTGACATCCCAAACAGCAAAATGTGTGTTTTTGGGGTATGGGGATACTCGAAGGATTTGTTATCTATAATCCTATTAACAAAATATCTTACATCTCACAAAATGTTGTCTTTATTGAACATCTTCCTTACTTTCATACATTCTCATCTTCCTCACCTGCTCCATTTTCATTATTGCGAACAATTCCTCCTCAGTCCACAGCTGCATTGCCTAACAAATTTGTGCGGGTCTTGGTATACAAGTGGTGACATCGAACAACTACTCCTACCCCTCTTGAAACACCAGCTCCCAATCCTGCTCCTGACTCTGCCACTGTCACCCTTCATCAATCAACCTCTGTGATCCACCCACCTACTTGATATATCTTTCTTTCCACCTTCCTCTTTTCTTCACTCCCGCATATTACCATTCCCAAGTCCTAGAAATAAGCCATCCTTCATGATTGTCGGCAAAACATAATTCAAGAAGCGCTCAGAGCCTTACACATCAATCGTACATGGGATCTTGTTCCATGTACTAAGGATGTTACTCTGATTGGTTGGAAATGGGTTTACACAGTTAAATTGAAGGCGAATGGTTCTCTTGATTGATACAAGGCCCACTTGGTGACGCTAGGGAATAAACAAGAATATGGGCTGGATTATGATGAATCCCTTGCTGTGATTGCTAAAATGACTACACACTACAATTCACAGTTTGATGCCAGTTGCAGCTATAAAACCATGGCCTATTCATCAAATGGATGTGAAGAATACCATTTTTACACTGTGATCTTAAAGAGACAATCTACATGCATGTACCTGCTGGACTTGATGCACCTCCTTCTTCCGTTTGTTGTCTCTGTAGATCTCTTTATGGTCTCAAATAGGCTCTTAAAGCATGGTTCAATAAGTTTTGGACAACAGTCATTAAATCCGGGATCAAACAGATTCATTATGATAACTCTCTTCCTTCGCCGCACAATAACACGTATCGCAATCCTCTTGGTATACATGGATGATATTCTTATCACTGGTGATGACTCCTTTGGCATAAAGAAGCTGCAGTATACTTCAATCATGTTTTCACATGAATGACATTGGTCCCATGACTTATTTTCTCGGACTTGAAATTAATCGTTCTAACGGTGGAATCATTCTGACTCAGACCCAAGTATGCTAAAGAATTGATTAATCTTGCTCACCTTACAGATTTCAAGCCTGTGGACACTCCAATAGAGACCAATGTTAAGTTTCATAAAGACTTTGGAGACCCAATCTCTAATCCAACTTTATATCAGAAGTTGGTTGGCAGCCTCATATATTTGACCACCTGATATTTCCTTTGCTGTAAATAGTCAGCCAGTTTATGTCTGATCCACGACATTATCATTTGGCTGCTGTCTTTTGCATCTTGAGATATCTTCGTGGGACTCTTGGCTGTGGTCTGTTTTTCTTATCCTCATCTCCATTATATTTGATTGCTCATGCAAATGCTAATTGGGCCGGTTACCCAGACATCAGACATTCAGTGACTGGTTGGTGTATGTTCTTGGACACATCTCTCATCTCTTGGAAAAAAAGGGAGAAAAAAAAAAAAAAAAAAAACAAGATAGAGTTTCCAAATCATCCATTGAAGCAGAATATCAAGCAATGCCTTCCGCCTGTTTTGAAATCTTATGGCTTGTGCAAACTACCCAAGGAGATGGGAATAAAAATTCATACCCTTATTCCTTTCAATGCTGACAACACTAGTGCCATTTGGCTTTCTATTAACCCGGTCTATCATGATTCATGAGTGCACAAAACACATTGAGGTTGACTGCCATTCGGGAAAAATTTAAGGACAATCTTATAACACTTCCTCATGTATCATCCTCCAACCAGATTGCAGGTATATTCACTAACACAATGACATGAGATCGATGCCATTTTCTCATCTCGAAATTGATGCTGCTTGACCAACATCAAATTGAGGGGAAGAGTGAAGGACCATAGAATTAAATGTCATACAAGAGTACCATACAAATGTACAAATACAATAGTTACTGACTGTAGTTACTTTTAGTTTCCGTATTCAAGGGGATTGTATTATTGACTTCATATCAATATAGAAAGTAGGGGCTCGATCATGTGGAGATAGAAATCATAGAATCCATTTTCCCACTTTGCTTTTGCACTGTTTATCTCGCCACTCACCCATTCTAAGTAACCTAGGAAGGCATAAAGAAACAAGTCCATAAGAAAAATACTAATGTCATTATACATGCATTTACTAGAATATGTATCTTAATGTGCTCATATGCTAAACTCTTATTAGAAACCTCCCTAAGTAATGTTTATAATTTTCATCAACTGCTCATCTTCACCACCCACGTGGCCTTATCCCATCTATTTAGGGGCCTTTGTGACTTCTATTTTGCACAACCCTATTTAATGCCATGCTTTTTGTAAACTCCACGTTCTAACACGTCTTTCATCTTTCTTACTACTTTAATCAAGTTTTTTGCAAGCACATCCTTCTCCTAATTCCTTGGAATTGCAAGTTTGCAACCTTTCAGTGCATTTTACATAGGCTGTTTTGGGCCTTACTTGTACACGACCAAACCATCTGAACTGATACTCCTGAGGTTTTGCTTCTACTAATGCTATCCATTTGTTTTTTCTTATGTCCTCATTTCTATCTTTTCTTGTAAATCCATGGTCCATACATCTATTTTCTCATGTGTATCTCAATACATGTACTTCAGCAACTAATCGTTTCTTGTCGCCTAACAATCAACTCCATGCAACAGTGTGAGTCTAGCTTCCTTATAAGAATGCCTCTTTAATTGAAGTGGCATTGGATGAATCCCACCACTCAACTAGCTCGTCTCCTATTTGCCCACACCGCATCTATCTCCAACCCATCATTTATGTTCTACAATTGCTCCTCAATATCAAGATCTACAATATTTTTGTACCAAGTCGTTTTCAATTTTGACCAACTCATCCTCTCTACTCCAAGAGCTCAATGAACTCTATCTTTGATATGCTAACTCTTGTCCCTTTGGCTCAAACACTTTTCTCCAAAGTTCTAGCTTGTCATTTACGTGTTTTCTCGTATATCCAAATGTGGACCACACATAAAATTGGGTCAAGTTCTAATTGTTCATGTTGACGCCTTAGTAATGAAATCAACTCAGTCTCATTTGGCTACTCCAAAAGCAACTGTCCATGGCCATTGTGGGGAAATCTTTTACATGGGAGATACATTAGTTACATTTATATATGAAAAATCTAGATTGGGTGGTTAACACAGGGTCTTCTACTTGTTGAAAAGATGAAATATAACCAAGGTTTATCTTTTGATCAGAGGTTAAATCGATCATCAGAAGAAGAGTTAGGCCAAAAAATGAGGATACATTCTCAGAAAATGAAACTTACATGGAAGAGAAGAAAATTGACTAGTGAGTACCATGCCATCTGTGAATAACTTCTACCACAGGGCTTCATTTTGGATATCTGTCAAGTTGACCATAATCAATGGAATAAATAGGGATTCAATGTGAAACCTTGGTCAGTCCAACTCTAATTGGGAATTCAGTCATCACCCCCACATACTTCTTGTGTTTGTTATTTGCCCTTTCATATGTGTCGTTTATAATATTGATACCCTTAAGCATAGTTTTCAAAATTGGAATCGTATCGCAAATCGTTCATACCCATGAATCGAATCGAATCGCGAATTGTAAGATTTTTTATTTTTCTAATAAAAATGAAAAATAATTAAAAATTAAAAGAAAAGGAAATAAGTAATTATTCATAACCATCCATGTTTTCCATTTATAGTAGTATAAATATAATAACAAGGTCATACAATCATATCAAGAACATCATGACATATATATATATATATATGAAGCAAATGATGTGTAAATAGTTAAATAAGTTTAAAGTATCAATATATATATTTTATTATCTTTAAATTAAAATATAAAAATAAAACAAAATCCAAACCATCAATCTTACACGGTAGGATATCTCTTAAACTTAAGAAAGTGTTCATGAAGAAAAAAATAGATTAAAAAAAGATGAAGATATAAACAAGCACTATACGTACAGTCAAATGCTTTAGTTAAATGCATGTTCTTTATTCATCTTTAAAACCTTATCAAAGCCATAAAAAATTCTTATGAGGTTTCGTTAACTACTAGATAACCTTCTAAAAATACAAGCGATAAAAGAAAGAGAGAATAAAGAAAGAAAAAAAGGCAAAAGATTATTAATATTAGCTAATTGGCTATAGCCATTATTGCTTAGTCGAATTGCTTGAATCGTAAGATTCAATGAAACGAATATCGAATCGTAGGATTCACACCTGGATCCTAAGATTCATTTGTAAATGGGATTCATTACATAGATACGAATCATTTTTCTTAAGATTCGGGATACAAATCGGGGTTCGGGATACAAATCGCAGGATTCTGATAACTATGCCCTTAAGGGATTTCTTTTTCTTCAATTTATTCCAAATTAACTGCCTTGGCCTGTCATGAGCCTTTTCTAAATCAATAAAAACCATATGCGAGTTTTTCCTCCTCTTTGAACTTTGAAGGGTTGTCTTAGTAGGAGAACAGCTTTTATAGAACATTAACCTGGCATTAATCTAAATTTGGTCTTTGCAATATCTGACTCATGTTGTAGCATTGTTCTATTTTTCTCTCCCAAAGTGATGGTCTCACATTCATGTTTAACCTAAATTTTCCTGTTGGAAAATATTAATATGCACCTGTGCTGCATAACTAGGACTCTTGATTTTGGACTTACTGTTTATGTCCCGCAGCTCCCACTTAAGCTATTTGTTTGTAGCTTAATGTAGAATGACAATATCAGCATATGTTAGCGCTTACGATTGCATATTTGTGTCTGTTCTCTGCACTATAAGGTTCTTTCCCTGGATTTGTGCTGCCATCCGACCATTGTTACCGCCACTGTCAGTGTTTGTGACAGCTCTCTGTGTTGGTTCTCCATTGGCAATAAACATAAAGGCCATTCTCTCCCCATTTGGAATCACTATTCTGCTGCTCATTATTGGGTTTCATGCATCAGCTTTTGTGGCTGGGTATATTCTTGCGGGTCTTGCATTCCATAAGGCAGCTGATGTTAAAGCTCTACAAAGAACCCTGTCCTTTACAACAGGTTTGATGCTTTTCCTGTTCCATTGTTGTGCTGTTTGCAAACATTATTTAGGCAACCATTGTTTCTTTTTCTTCAGGAATGCAGAGCAGTCTTCTAGGTCTTGCACTAGCAAACAAGTTTTTCCAGGATCCACTTGTGGGTGTGCCTCCTGCCATCTCTGTGAGTTCATTCATTTTTGTTCATTATTTCTGTTATGTCTGTCAAATGCATGCATATTTCCACTATCCCATGCACATGCAGAAGGATGCGCTTAGCTGTCCACTCACAGGACACATCCCCATAGTGTGCTCAGTTCTAAAACAAATTGGGTGGACTGAGAACTTGGCTGTTCACTGATGGGTTGGTGAAGCCTGATTTAGACCTTATTTAATTACAGGGGTTTATCTGTAATGTGTCGGTTTAATCTGGACCATCTGTTATGAGGCCAGATCCGACGGTTGTGGTTGTCTAGAGGTTTAGGGTTTCATGTATTTATACTGGGTGGTGTGAGCATTGTTTTTACGGGGAAATTGAGAGAGAACGAGAGAGACAGTGAGTGCTTGTACTCTTGTGGGAATCTCCAATAATAGTGATCGGCGTGAATCTCCCGTGGACGTAGGCAATCTTGCCGAACCACGTAAATCTGTGTCTCGTGGATTGATTGTGTGATTGATTGATTGTTTCTCGTAGATCGTGCGGTTGTTATTCCAATCTCTAACATTCACTTGGTTGAATATCAATGAAATTTTTTTATTATAGGAATGTATGTTCCTTTTGGAGGTTGAGACATTTTCTATGCTGAGTTTTGTAGTATCTCATACAAGTGCACAACTATTTATTCCAGCTTGGGTATTTGATGTAATATTTTAGTCTTTGTCAAGTAGACTCAGGTTTTCAGTTTTGAACACACACCGGCTCTCACACATGAACTTCCCACTTGATATCCCAGTCACTTTATTTTACATACCAGGTAGTTATTAATTAGGAGCATCTGCATCACTGCAACTAGCTGCAAAAAAAAGAAAAGAAAATGTGTTTTGAGTCAACTGGACAAAGCATCCTTCTCTTTTAACACACCCCCCGCGCCCCACCACCCCCCCCCCCCCCCCCCCCCCCCTTTTTTTTCCCCTCTTCATCCTTTTTAGTAGGACCATGCTATTGATGGAATTCTCTGTACCTCGTAATCTGCAGGTTGTGATCATGTCCATAATGGGATTTTCTCTCGTCATGGTATGGACCAAGAGAAGAGACCGAGTTGCCGGTTAATGGTGAAGTAGTGAAAAAGAATACACGGTTCCGAAATAATTCTGTTCTTGCCAGTCATTGATGAGTCTATGCCAAGCCATTACATTTGCACCAGGGTATTTATTCAGGACTCCTTACTGGAAAAATACACATTGTGGCTGAATCATTCTGCAGCAGACGCGGAGTTGATGATTGCCTTGTGAAGATTGGGATGGTCTTTTACTATTCTTAAACCCCAATTTAGTTTTATTGGGAAAATCGTACGAGGGACCTCTTAGAAATGGTTTGATGCTTTGTTTACCTAATCTCTAATCTCATATTGATTGTTCTCAAGCACAATTTTTTTCATCAATTTATGCAATGCAGCAAATGCGTTGCCATATTTTACTGTAAGAATGATGCAGAACAGCATAGGACTGTAAACTTGGTAGGTCTACCCAACCCAATTTAATCCATCCAGGGGTTATTACCGAATCCAGTTCTGGGAGTTTAGAGCCAGAATTGGACCGGATTATATTTAATTGAGGTCTGTGCTGAGACTCAGTTTATTATAAACTTGTAGGATGTCAGTGGAACCAGGTCTTGGCCTGAATCTACTCAAGACCATGTCTGACAATTGATGACACGGACTGTGCACTAGGCATTTAATGGACTCAAGCCCTAAATGGGCGGGCTTGGGCTTTCTTTATCTTTTATTGGGCGGGTTGGAACCTGTGGTCTATGATCTTCATTTGTCATGCAATCAAACTTGATGTTGGGGAGGTCTGGCTCATTGACAGCCTATAAACATATACCATGACGCCTTGGGTCTGTCATTGTAGGTTTTTGGTCGGAAGAATCTGGATCCTTGGACCTCGAGCTGACCCACCAGATTCAATCTAGTACCCAGATTATATCTTTTTGGACACATTTTAAAACCACAAGTACAAGAAAAGTAGCACAAAACGTGATGCGATGTAAGATTGCAAAATCTGCACCATAGGGTGCACATTTCGCATGGTAGAGGGGACTATTTTGTGATTCACATCTGATCTTTGCGGGTGAAGAAGTAATCACTTCAATCCAGGGGTGATGATGGACCCAATGCTAGTTTGGAGCCATTGGTTCTCAAATGATGTGAAACAACTGTCAAATGGATGTTCACTTGGAGCAATTTTTACCTTGCATCAATTATGACCCACCTTTCATTCTCCGTGGGCCCAAAATCAAGGCCCATTCCGTAGGGGGCCCACATATGTGTCAATATGGCTCACTTAAAAATAATTGCCAACGCTCAAGTCAATTAGCCCGATCTGCACTCTACCATGTAAGGTGAGTTCTTCCTGATGAATGGTTTAGATGTTGCACACTATTACGGCAGTGGTTCCTTTCCTCCAAATGAAAGCATGTCTATAATGGCATACTAGCACAAAAGTCCGTGCTAATCGTGGGTATGCATGAATGGTAAGATTCTATGCAAGGAGCGGGGAAGATGGAAGTCCATTAAGTAGGGGAGAAGTCTTTTTAACAAAAAAAAAAAACAAAGAAAAAGAAAAAGTGGGGGGAAATATATAAGTGGAAGGCAGAAGTTGTAGAATGGGTTTTCTGACAATAGATGGTACACTTGGCTGATTGATAATAATCCAAGCTGCCGTGTACCTGGTCGATAATTTTGAAGCTATTGAACTGGGATCCACTTGCATGGTTTGATTGGATTTGCACAATGTTAATGGTGGTATCGTGGAACTTGGATAACACAATCCTTATATGGGAAAACATGGTTCCAAGTTTTCCTCAGCAGTGACATTTAGAAATTTGAATGTTCAATTTATCCACGTGCACTGAGTTGTATAGTTTCATTTTTCCTTCTCTTGGGTGGGTGGAAAGTAGATACAGAACAGCATGGTCTCATTTTGAGCATTCATTGCAGAGGTGCTATGCTAGTGAGTGAGTGAAGTGGCAGATGACTCAGTTAAACATAGCGTAATGTTTGTAAATTAAGATATGTTCTCATTGTTTTTGAGAGATGAGATAATACTCATTTTTGGTTAGTTTTTGTGGTCTTTTTGTAGCAGTAAACACATTCTGTACTGCGTCATGCACATGTTTTCCTAGAGAGAATTTTGGTTATGAATGATTTGAACTCTTCTGTAGGCTTTCGCTTTGATGCATGCCAATAAAGATTCGACCCTCTTTATCTGGACTGTGGGCTAGAAATTAGAATGATTCTTTTTAGTATTATTATTTTGCTTATAATAATCAATTTAGAGGATTCAAAGTTTTAAGTCTTTCTTTTCTTTTTGTTACAATTAAGACTTGAACATACTCAACACTCCTACACCATGTCTCTAAAAAGTTGAATTACAACAAATATGCTAATATTAGATGGAGAATGTTCTCCTACTAGCATACTATATCTCAATTATATGTCCAGCTCATGAAGCCCACTTAGATTTATATCTATTAACGAAAGGATGGTAGATAGGAAGGTCTCCTTATGCATAAGGGGTCCTACCGGATTATCCTAGCCCTTTATTTAACCTTCTTAAACGTTAATGGCATCTTACTTGTGGATCTTTTTTATATTCAACCCAACGGCAAGTGAAGGAGGTTCAATGAATATAAAATTGGGCTTGATGCTAGATCTTGGGATGACCAGAGTATCAAAGAGGCTGCAGTACTAATCAAAGAGGGGCCCAAGCTGGACTGCACATGCAGTCTTCTCATATTAGAAATAGCTGGTTACAGATATTAGGTTTAGTTTGAATTTTGGATTCTTCTCTTTTTTATATAAATTAAAAAAAACTGTTAATAAAAAGTTACACTGAAGTATCTCAAAATGTAGTGTCCTTGAAAGTTATAAGAGACAAAGTGTGTTTTTTACGTGCATAGATAATTATTGAACTTTCACTTTAAGAAAAATGGTAACAATCATTATACCAAGAGGATTTTGCATCTTAACCCAAATTAAGGCTTTCCATCTTTTATTCTAGCTCCATGATAAAAATGCATCAAGGTACACCCTAGGTGCCAATTTTTCTCATCAATTGAAACCTTGCTATCATGAAAACAAAGAAGAAAGAAGCCCCCATTGGTAGAGCTTTTGTCCTGGGATGGGTTAAAAAAAAAAAACATAGATCTCGAGGGGAAGAAAAAGGAGCAAGAAACGATTGCTAGCTTGACTGAAGAACCACCTCACCGACTTGGTAATGAGAACTGAAGAAAAATGTGCGATTTGGAAAAACGGGAAGTAGAAAATCAGCAGCCCAGCTTGTTTGAAAACAAGAGCTTTCCTAGTAGTTATATATGTTAGCCTTTTGCAAATTGGGGTAATCATAATTCTTGACAGCAGCATCTTTGGACTTCCATGTTTTTCTTTTGACCTTCCTGTGAATTGAAGTCTTACAATAGAGCCTTTAGAAAATACATATACATTCATAGCTGTTAGTATTTCCTCAGACATTTTAGTCAAGTTTCTTGGGGGAGCTGGTGAATCTGGACTGTCTCTGTCTTGTGGGTGCTGTTGTTGATTGATATCCCTTTGTTTAAGAATGCTTTCATGCAATCTTTACTGTCTAATCAGTTTTTTGCCAAACAGAATGTAGGAAACAGGCAATGGTCCACATTTAATCACAAGGGAGTATAAGATTGGTAACCAAAAGAGAGGCTAAAAGGTTACATTCAGTTAGGACTTGGGAGTTCCATAGAGAGAAGGTTTTTTATGCATCAGTCATTTTCTCAGCTAGGAGTTGCATGGTTTAGAAGCCATAAGTTTTCCCACAAATGCATGGATTCTCTGGAAATTATATTTTTGCCATGAAAAATTAATCAGTTTTTCTAATTAACTATTGCTCTATTTCTCTTTCCCATATTGATATTACAGATTCTCTTTCCAAAAAACTGTCATTTGTGGAGAAATATCTCTTTAAGCCTTTTAATTTTCTTTTTTGTAACTAATATGGATTTTACTCAGCAGAGTAAAGCATATAAGAATATATGCTGAGATTTACAAAATATTTGATGAAAATATTGGTATATGAACATCAAATTAAGATGCAGAAGTTTTTCTATTTTATATATTAGGCTTGGGAGTAGAACTTTAGAATACGTTCTCCTACTGCATGTAAAGTCCAGCTCTATGCGTCCACCTGTGATCAATGCAGCCCTTTTGATAGTCATATCATCTCATTTCACATCATGCCTATATTTTCACTCATTGAACTTTTACTAACCATTGAATTAAATCTAAAATGAAATTTACAGTTAAGATGCCATTAAATTTTAAATCTTGTAAATCAAGGGCTAGGATAACCTATTGGGACAGATTTTTTAGCTCCCCCTTCTCCCTAAGGAGACCTTTCCATGTATCCTCATCCTATTGACATTCATCTAAATTGGCCCCACGAGCTGCACTGCATATAAGCAATATGGAGTCTTCTTGTTGGAGAACATTCTCTGCAGAGCTCCAACCAGGTGCAAATTGTGGGGTTACGTCAAACGGGCCTGAGTTGCATGCAAAAAAGCACAAGCACAAGCCCAAGCCCAAGCGCAAGACATCATAATTGGTATAGTATAATATAATATAGGGGCGTGCTAGGTCCCACATGCATCAGCCTATAATAAAATAGATAAGGAAAAACCTATAATACAATATATTTATAAATACATAATTTAGTATTATAAATAAACAATTGAGATTAGTTGGGCCCAATTTGGCACCAGAGGATAACCCCTTAGCCCAGGCACGGTTCACTTCCACTTGGGCTTTGAAGTCTAAGTCCAAGTCCAAGTATAGTATGAGCCTACAATTACCCTGTTCAAATTGAGTTGTGATGTGAGTCGGGCATTCAAATATTTGGTGTTATATTTGTTGTCAATCTTAGTCTAAATAGAATCAGGTGACTTTGTCTTAACCCTTATCCCTCAACCAATCAACAAGTGTTGCTATGATTGTGTCTAGAATGTCCCAGAAAAAAAGAAGAACAACCTAATTCAACATCAGATGGATTACGGATCACCCCATCCTTATCAAATGGCGTTTTAGAATTTACTTTTTGATTCATCAAGTTTATTTAGTGTATTATATATCATTATTTTAAACTTTTTATAAACGGAAATCCTCCTCCTAAGCTCAGGAGATCAACATGCAAAACACCTAGAGGGGCTTACCTCATAATCCATCTGAGCGTACATAACAGGGACCTTCTTTGAAAATCACCCATCCTAGGGTTTGGTACCCTTCGAATGGACTAGACCTTTGGATCCACCGTGCACTCATTTTGAACTATAAAACTTGTGGGCCATTGATCAAGTAGTTAAGATCATCATCCAAGCCTTCATCACGATACACAAGTAAAAGGGAGATCTTTCGACCTCCCTGGTCCCATCCCCAAGTGGGCTACAGAGAGCAGTAGTACCTCAGCATGAGGTGAGCTTAAGCGTTCAGTCAAGGGGGGCCATTTCATAAAAATGTCTATTACTTGTATAATGTAAATAAGAATTTACATGACTCTTCAAGTCACCGAGTCGACTCACTTCCTTAACTTTGGTGAGTTGAGTTCAGGTCCAGGGTCAGCAAGCTATGATAAAACAACACCCCACTTATTTCAAAATACATCTGAGCAGGGCCAGGCAGGCTTCAGACATTCTCACTCAATCCAAGCCCAGCCCAAATATTAGAAAGTCCAAAATTTGGATCTAGGACCATCTTAAGAACCAAAAGAGGCTAAGACCAAGATGATACAGTTCAGTGAGTCCTGGTGGATGGCAGGCAGGCTAGCTAGCTACCTAACCAGCCCTCCTTTTTTCAGAGGGCTGGCAATAGTGGGTCCCACCAAAGCAAGGGATCTCCATTCATGAGGTGAATGTCATTAAATTACACGTGCAAATGATGATAATCAGTACAGTACTTTCCTGTTTGGTCCTCAAAAGCCTTTGCTGGTGAATGCAGTGCGGCCTTTCCACTTCATATTGTACCAAAATCCTGGACAGGGACTCCCACATCTTATTTCATGGAAAGGAGATGGTGGGCCAGGACTGTTCATCTAGTGGGCTCATTACTATACATGCTGGGATCATGATTCCTCCCAGGAACCAAACCGAGCTCAATTATTCCTCGTTTGGTTTAGAGCACGTTTGTGTACCCATGTTGTGGAATACTGGTTCCGCGAAAACAATGAAATTTTATTTTCTTATTAGAAATCGCAGAAATTTTAGACCATTTTTACTCTTTTTTATAAAGAAAAGCAACCGCACAAAATATGAATGTTACTGCAATTTTAAATTTTTTTCTAAAAACTGACCAACACAAATGTAGCCTTATACGTTTTCATCCCAGGTTCAAGTTCAAATTGAGTTCATGCTACTCAACATACCAAAATGAACTGAACTTAGGCCAACACCAACTTGAGATTTTATAATTTTAGTCTACATTTCGAACTTGATTTATAAACATGCCAAGTTCGGGTTGGGCACCTACTCATTACCTTCAAAAGGTAACCCGCTCTAGCTCAATGCCACTCCTGCTTACATGGATGTTGCAAGTTCCACGACAACCTCCGGATGGAGGAATAAACTGGATCCAACTATCTCATGAAGGCAATTGGATGAGTTATATAGGTAATTCAGCTTATTTTGATCCTATTAAGAGCAGATCTGGTAGTAGTTATGTCAAGTTATGAGTGGACATATGTTTATAAATTTATATCAAGTAAGATTGGGATGGGTTCAGTTTTTGGCTGCTCAGACCTACTCAAACACAGTCTAGGAGCAATTCAACATTTATAAAAATACAAATGTTGGTGTTTGAGTTCTTGAAGGAAAAGATCATATAAAATGACTTTTTCATGTTTTAATATCCGACTCTGAGTCACATATCATAAATTCGTCACATATTGTAGTAGATATATGAGGCGGATGCAGGTGTTACTTAGTCAAATCAAGTGCAGGTCACCCATCCCCATGACTATCCAGCCATCCAAAATTGAAAAATCCTAGCATAGTAATCGGATTTGAGACTGGTCCACAATTCATGTCCAACAAGTAATCAGGTTTGAGTCCTCACCCAAATACCTGTATAATCATAATATCAAGTTTTTAAACCATCCCAGAGACAACCAAAGCCCAAACTGGTTGCCCATCCATATACATCCACGATCATGAGAATGAGAATGCAAGTAGATGTATACATGTAAATGTATATATACATGTATGTTGGTACATGAATGAGTATTTGAGAGAAAGTAAGAAGGAAAATGACAATGATGACGATGATGATAATGATGAAGAGTACCAATCCTGAGGGCACTCAATTGCATGGAAAAAATGGCCGTTGGGTGCAGTGAGAAAGATGATGATGGATTTAGGACCACATGGGCCGTATGAGTAGCCACCATCAATTAGAGTGCAGACGAAGAAGCAGCAGCATATTTAAAAGGCATATATATCTCTCTATCATCTACACAAGGAAAAGGGGAGAGAGAGAGAGAGAGGAGGAGGAGGTGAGAATGAGTGAGCAAGTTTGATTTCCCTGTTGACTAGTATGTGAGAGAGGGGAAGAACAAGTGGTCCACCAGGCCCATTTCTTTTTTGGCTCGAGCCTCCATGTTCAAAAGGGGGCATGATGGGTGATGATGGTGGTGATGATGATGATGGTGGGATTCATCATCATCCATCCAAGGACTAAGTTCAGGAGGCATCTTCATAGGCTCGGTCTGGTCCTCGAAGAGGAGCTTGACTCTTCCAAACCACTTTCTACGTTCAAACGTGTATGATGATGCATCATCATCATCTAAAGCTAAAGCCCTCCTCAAATGGACCACAGCCAATAGAAAAGAGAGAGAGAAGATAAAAAAAAAAGGGATAATCTACTTATTAGATTAGGCAAGTGCATTTTTTATATATATTTGCAAACACGTACAAGGACTTTACTACACTAAAAATATTGATCAGCTAACTTTGAAGGTTGGAAGGGTGGTCAAGAGCCAGGAAAAAATGTATTTTAACTACTTCCTGTCTTATTTTTTAGAATCTCTATTCCAGAAAGGTAAAAATTCCCTTTAACTACAATTGGTTATGTTTTACTTTGAATATGTCATGGCGGTTTAAACTGTGGTAGAAATTATTATCACAATTCTAGTTAATTAAGAAGGTGCAATATTGATTTGGTATTTGAGTTTGAGTTATTTTAATTAGGGTTGAAAACTAGATTCATTATGAATCAAAGTAAGGTAAAGGCCCTTTTTTTTTTTTACTTTTGAAAAGTATTAGTCAGTCTATATGTTGTGCACATATATGCGGAAGTGTGAACAATTACGGAGGAAACTATATATACAGATTTACATGGTTCGGCAAAAATACCTACATCTTTCACTATAAGTTTAGGGTTGCAAATTATATTATATATATATATAATCTATGCTTTCTTATCCCCTAAGAAAGGCTCAGTGCAATTACCAAAATACCATCGACTCTGAACATAGTTATTGGCCAACACAATGGACCAATCTAGTTAGCTTGAAATACAAACCCAACGCTATCAAGGGGTAGAATCAGGCCCTTTCATTTTTTAATTTTTTTTAATTTTACACATTAGCTTCCTCATGGAGTCTGAATCTTCTGAGGCTTTGACTTAGAGAAATTCTAAGTTAAAAGAATGAAACTCTATAGTAAACCTATCTATTGAAAACTTAAAAAGTTCAAAATAAAGGCCCTCTTAGTACTGCATGTAATATCCTCAGATTTTAGTTTGATAGGAGTTGGTCCTACGGTAAGACTGATCAATTTATAAAAATATGATGATGAAGATGATGAAAATGCATAAGATTGTACTAATCCCTTCTTTTTAGTTTTTTATGAAAGAGTCAATCATACAATGTGACCAACTCCTAAAGAGATAAAATATAGAGATACCCATGCACTAGGAAGGCCTTTAATGCGGATCAACTCAAATTCTTAAAAGGTAAGCCCCACTGTAGACTTCCACTCCTTTAACTCTAAGTTGCCTCCCAGTCGTGATAATTATAAATATGCGGGGAAAGTAGTGACGATAATTATAAGTAAAAAAAATAAACAAACAAATAACCAAAACCAGAGGGGATTACATGTAAAATCTGAAAACAGCAAGTTGTTTTATGTAAAAAACTTTCTCAAGTCAGAAACAAGAGTCCCCAGAAGAGACCTTGAAAGGAGCTGGGGAAGAAATATAAATATCTAATGAATGTCTTGGACCGTGTCCCCTTGTGCCTCCCTCTGGGCTCTAGTCATGGACCAATGCTCCAGTGGGACCCACACCTGTCCTCTTCTGGATTTATCAGAACTTAAGCAGTATCTATCTTTTGGATTATCCGTACCAACCTCTTCTTTTAAGGACTCTAATACCGTATTAGTTAACTTCCATTGATTGAAAGCCCACTAAAAGCTCTAGGTTTTATTATGAGATAGAGAGAGAGAGAGAGAGAGAGAGAGAGAGAGAGAGATGTGTATGTGAATATGGACCCACTACTGTCAGGATGCACCAAAAAGCTCTGTATGCCGCCCATCTGCTGACATGTAACAAGATCTCAACTGTTCATTCATAGGCTCCAAGCACATGCAGTGCACGTGCCATGTAGGCCATGCAAATGAACTAGAGCTGTCGGTAACAATAGGATAATAAAATTTAATGATGTCATTATATTTTGGAAATGTTGCCAAGATTTAAAATATTGCAAGAAAATCACAACAATGTTGGATAAGAATGAGAATAAAAATATGTAAAAATAAATTTTAAAGAGCCTTAAATTTTCTTGGTACACTTTATCACTCTTTTGTTCTTGAAAAATTAGTTTATCACTTTTTTGTTATTGAAAAACTAGTTTATTTTCTATGATATTTTATTAAAAAGATCATTTTTTATGCTGGAAGACAATAATTTGTAAGTTCAATGAGTTTGGTATCTCTATTTTTATTCTAAGAGAGCCATAAAAAAAGAGGTTAAAACACTTATTTTCACAAGATAAAAAATAGAGCATTTCATTTTAAGAGGATTTTTCTCTACTTCTCTAAAGCAAGTAGAGACCAAAATGTGTGCCAAATGCTCTTATTTTCTAGGTAGTCTTTGCCCTTTACACATTCAGACAAATAGAGATTGGAGATAGAGATGCCAAGCATGGGTTTAGAATTAAAACATTCTCCAAATACTTAAAAAAATGAATTTAAAATACTTTTATATTGGATCCATGGATGATATATATGTTAATATTAAGTATAACGAAATATACTATATAAGTGCATGATAATTAGTGTATATGTATATTTTTGAGCCTACCTATAAGCCCTTACTTCTGGTAAAGGTCCTAGTTCAGGCCTATAATTAATTCAGTAATAGATATTACTCTTATAACTTGTACTGGTTGGTGGTAAAGACTATGTTTTACAGCTCAGTCAAAATCAAGTTTTATAGCTTGATAAATGAATTTAAGTTCGACAATTATTATATAAAAAAGTAAAAACAAAATAAAATGAACAATCAAATGTGAATGTTCAAAAATGACATCAAATAATCTCAATTTAACGAAAAATTAAAAAGCTTATGGGAAATGAAAACTCACTTATCACCCTAATAATTCAAATCCTATGAAGGTCCAACTTCCATCTACGTAGTTGCCTTATATCCTTTTGCTCTCACCTTAATGATAATTCAGGTAGTTAATGCTCTTTTTTGGAGCTTATTTCATCCTAAATTTTTTTGTATTTAACTCATGCATGCAAACAAACATGCGCTAAATAAAAGTTGCTTATAAATGTCTAAAAAAAAAATAAGTTGTTCACTGTCCGTATCAGAGATATCTATATACATATATATATATTTATACATGTATACTTCTGCATGGTATCATATTAAATTGTTGGAGATTGTGATAACTATGCACAAAGAAGGCAACAGCTGTTGCCATGTGAAATGGATACAATGAAAGGTGCAGATGAATGGAACGAAGAAGAATAATCATCATTATCATTCCGAGTGATGGAACGAGCCAAATGTAAGTTTCCCTTTCAAACTATGAATGAGGATTGGCATATGCAATCGAGTACACGTAGAAAATGGACAAAAAAACCTAACCCATTGACCCGTCCCGGCCAGAAAAGCCCCATGACCATGACCATTTCCACCAAAACCATGGCTATGACAAACTGACAATGGCTATGGCTACTAGTTTTACTAGTATGATTTGAGAGACCACATTAAACAGTAGCAAACCCAACTCACCACCTTAACAGCTAAGCCACATGTTTTATTCCCAATGAATATCATTGAAATGGGCACCATTAATATGATGAGTTTCCTCATTCTTCAAACTGGAATGGAGCACCCCTTTTAAGGGCATGTGACCAGAGTACCACCCCAAAAAACCCTAGTTATCATTGATTGTGGAAGAATCCATTGTACTGTTACAGACTCACTCATTACTCTTCGGAAATTGGCAGCAGGAGCTGTGCCTGTCAATGCTCAAAGACGAGCAAGCAAGGCACCAAAATTTGGGTCTGTCTGCTTCTTGTTCATGGATGGCATTTGCTAAAAGTTCTTGCAGCTGCAGAGAGGAATTACATATAAGGCCGCACCAAAGCCACAGTTGAACTGTGCATTCCGTGAACCCCAGTTTAACAAATGTGTGGGACCCATTGCATGCAATCTGAACGGTTGAAATTACATGCCCATAGAGAGGATTGGTGCACTAAGCATCATTTGGAAAAGTGTAGGATCTCAGACCCCATTGAGCTATAAGATCCTACAAGTGGTATTAGAACCTGGTAAGATTGGGGGTTCGAGTCCCATCTCGAGTCGTATCAATGAGGGGGGGATTGTTAGGTCCTCAGTACAATCCTCGTGTGCACCCGTGGTTGAGTGATGTTCAAATACCTTCCTAACACAACCAACAGACTATAAAACTATTGTTGTATCGTTTTCTATCACTGATGCAGTCTGGAACAAGTGGCAACTTATAGGATCTCAAACCCCATTAAACTACCACTTATCTCAAAACCAATTGGTGATAAGAAACGGCACAATAGTGGTTTTATGGTCTGTTGGTCGTGACCCAATTGAACTACCACTTATCTCAAAACCAATTGGTGATGAAAAACGGCACAAAAATGGTTTTATGGTCTGTTGGTAGTGTTAGAAAGACATTCAGACATCACTCTACCACATGTGCACACGAAGATTTGCAGCAGGCATCGCATACAAATGTAGAAAGTTTTACCTTCCAATCTGAGTTTAGTTTAGTTTTTGGATGTCCTCATCTAGTCTGGATCCTCTAAAAAATTTTTAAGGCTGCACAGGAAGCCAACCTATCATTAATTTAAAGCGATGTTTGCACTTCAATGTGTGTTTGACCCACTGTAAAATTGATCCCATATGTAACATGCGACTCAAATATATAATGTGTGTTATACATGATCCATCTAGTGGAGGTCGACATTTCATTGAGGAGTTTATTAGGTATAAATTTGGGCCCCACTGTACCCTCCCGAGTCCTGAATTCATGATAGAGGATCTCGACAATCTTGAGTTGGGTGTCCTCATCAGTTTGCAAGCATTTATTGAAGTAATCGAAGGGCTCAGAGAAGTATACATTCATGTGGGAAACATCCCAGCCGTTCATATAGTGACAGGGAGCAGTTGCGCGGGGGCAGAGTTTGACTGACTTGGAACAGCAAACCAAACAGGTTGTCTAGAGGAGAAGTGCAGTGAATCAGCTCACTTTTTGAGACCTAAACTAACCACTCAAAATAGAAATCCACATGTCTATTTCCTTTGGGTCAAATTCCACTTCGACAGAATTGAGACCACATCAAGTGTAAGACAGTGTTTGGGTTTTATTATCATCTCTGCCATTGAATTTCTCTTAATCCCCCACATCAGAAGACCCGGACTCTTATGGAGACCCACTGTGTAAGATGTATGATTTGTATGATGTATCAATTGAAGTATAAGAAGAAGAAGAAGAAGAAAATATTGAATCCTAACTTGCTTACAACACATATCAAATCTCCGGATCTAGACTTATGCATCAAATAATGGATAATGCTAAACACCATTAGCATACATTGCGACATGATCTTCATGATGTGCAATTCAGATCTAATATTTAGCTTACCCCGCCTTGCAATCAACGGTCTTGGATCAAAATGGGTTTTTTCCTATCTCCCTTTTCACTTACTCTGATTTACATAAGAGTTAATTGATAGATGTGAGTAAAGAGAGAAGACCGGAAAACCACTTTTATAGATAATTCTAGAGAGATTTCTTCCCATCAAACAAATCATATGAAACTATGAAATTCTAATTTCCTTAATTTTCTTCATTAATTAGTCAAATGAGAATCCTAATGAATTGGGCTTTCTAAAAGTGAATCTAAGTCCAATTTATTCAAATCAAATTTAAAAGAAAAATCTAATCGAAGACTCGAAGTCAAGTAGAATCATGTGGGACCATCTTTAATTAGGAATGTGGTCATAGGGCCCACTTACGTCTAATAGATAGAGCAACAACAGTATGAAGGATGGCGCACCCAGATGGCTAGGATTGTCTACAACTACCTTCTTTGGGTTCAGATATGTAAATTATGAACTTCGGATTATACTGAAGCTCGTAGAACTTTATTCAAGGAGCTGAGTGTTGACCTTTTTGGACGGAATTTTATAAAAGAATCTGAATGTAAGGAAGGTTCATATTTGAATACCTGAAATTCCCAAGTTATATGCATAAAGAAATACCAGAGTATTATATAAATTATATATTAACAAATATCAAAATAATGTTAATTGATAATTAGAAAAGTTTTTCTAAGGGTCTGTTTGCCTTTTGTCACATTTGATAGGAAAATAAGATTTACATACGTAAATGTTAGACATGTAAAACACATTACCATAGTTGTCAAGATCACAATTTTCACATGAGTAAGTGGGTACATCCAATGATTTTAGATTTTTTTTAATATTTTTAATCAGTTTCTAAAATCCATTAAGAATTAAGACTTTAAACTGAAAATCATAATATTTACCAGGAATATTGAGCGGTTCAAATAAGGAATTTGAGACCCGTAGAAGTACAAAAAATTAGATTGAGAGATTGAGGCTTTTACACAAATTAATCAAAAGACAATCAACTTTATTATATTGGGGCTTCTTAATTCAATGAATAAAATGAACGATTTGGATTACAAATGTGGGGCCCATAGGAATAATAAAAAAAGGTATTTAAAGTGCCTCACAAGAATGCATTCACCCTCTAAGAAGTGTTATGCCGCCTTTCTTAAAAGAGGGGTGTGAATCACTTTCACACCTATTTTGGTGTAAATAATCTGTTGTGTTAATGGCATGCATCACATGCGTTACATGTAAAACATATTGAGATACACAGATTTGGAGATCTATTAATTGAATCTTAAATCAGGCAATGCCACTGTCTGGGCTCGGTCCTGGTCCATTTGGCCTATCAGAATCCAGACTGAGTCCATGCATATAAAGTAATAAGAATGGGACTCTGGGTCCATCTTGGACCCAACCCATTTACATCTAGGCATAACCCACAAGGCTGCTCTGGTCCCACGAGCAGCCAGATCACTGTAGTCCAGTCACATGCCGAATGTACGGCAGGGATGAAAGTATTCCCCTTTTCAAATTTGACAGACACGGAGTCCGTATCTCACAAAACAAAATCAGCAGTATCAATTGAGACCAAACGCCGTACCATGTTAAACTCAACACACACGCAGTGTCATTTCAATGGAAGGGAAATCTCCCAAGGGCATTTCCGTCCACTCATCAAAAAAGATCTCTACTCAAAAAAATTAAAAAAAGTGGGATTGCATCATGCAAGACTAGGAACCAAAAGAAGAAGAAAGACATGGATCGAATCCAACATCATTACTTCACTGCCATCATTACTCTACTCCAAAACTTCTGTCTCCCTCATCCCTTCCATTCCATGCATCCATACCATAACATTACCATACATTACATGACCCCACCGCCACCCCCACATGCATGCATTATCTCCACACACCTTTCTCCCTAACTCTTTCTCTATATATATTTATTGATATGTGGGAGATGAACTATCAATTCTCATTCACTCTCCTTTCTTTTCTTATTTTTTTGCTGTTTGCACCTTCTCTACATTTTGGCTCTCTAAGTGAAACAGGAAAGAGATTTTAAAAGACCCAAGAAGAAACAACCATGTGTCTTGGTGCCCCTGCATGGGACTCCTCTGCTTCTTCCTACTCTTCAGTATGCCGTCGTCGTATCAAGATATCAAAGGTCCGAGTTCGTCTTCCTGCAAGGTATGTATAGCTTTCTATAACTCATTTTTATGTTCTCTTTCGTTCCAGTTGTCTTTTGTAGCTGCTGATTTTTATACACAGTGCAAGTAGTTGTATGAAGTTTAGAACCAGTTGAACATGTTTATTACATGGGTTCATTAAAAAATTGCACTTGTGTCATTTGGCTGTATATCAATTAGAAGTTCTGATCGAGTTCCACTTCATGGGTTAGTGGGTAGTGGGATCTGGCGGGCCCCCACAAAGTTTCTATCACCCTTGTTTGGTTTTATGATTTGTTTGTTGGGATCATTTATCTTATTTTAGAATGAATTTGTCATAACAGGCGTTCATGTTCTTGGGACGAATCTATGGGAAGAGGGATGGAAATGGAGCTGCAGAACTTGAAGCTTTACTTGGAAAACAGGTGTATAATTGAGGAGAACGAGAGGCTAAGGAGAAAGGCTCTTGTCCTAGACCAAGAGAACAAAGCTCTGCTGTCAGAGCTCAAGAAGAAATCCCCCCATCTCGATCATGACATATAATCTCTTTTCTTCAATATGAAAGGAGAGTCTCTCTCTCTCTCTTTCTCTAGATATTCTTCTTGTTTATTTTGTTAGGGAAGGAAATAAGGGGAAATAAGGGGATGGGATGATTGGTTTACTCTAACTTCTGTTGGGTCATGTAATCGGGGATGTCATGAAATGGGAATAAGCTGTGTATGATGGGGTTGGTATAATATCTTGGCGTAGGGGGTTTAGTTTAAGAGTATAATAAGAAGTTAACTAGGGTTGCTCACTGTTTTTTTTTATATGTATTAATATATGTATGTGAATGAATACTGATGGGCAATTGGGTATTGATGATGGAATCGCCTTGACCTGTTAGAGGGTACACTCATTAAAAATCTAAACATGAATAAGATAAATGTCTCAGCCATTGTATATCTATCACGAGTTGGGCCCACTTTAAGAACAATCTAGTTTAAAGTTCGGAGATAGAATATCTAAATAAAATCACTGTTGTTCTACATGTAATCAATCGGATCATAGACCCAGCTCATTTTAAGAGTAAGATTTGGCCAAACCCAATAGACCCAGTATTTTGTATTATGTAATTCATTTTTAAACCTATGGTGATCTTAGGACCCATCATCTTTTTTTTTTTTTCCTTCACCCCAACACCCCCCCCCCCCCCCCCCCCCCCCCCATCCATGGAGAAGCAAAATAAAACCCCTTTAGCCCTCCCCCCCAGATGGTAGCATTAGTAGATTCAGCTTTTGGTTTTTGAAGAGGGGGCAATTAGGGATTAATACCAAGACTTCTAATTCTTCTAATTCTGAAAGAGAGCGGAAGTATGGTCCTGACCACTCGGCCAACTCCTTGGGGTTGCAAAATACAGAACATTTGCACTTTGAGTGAAGTTCATTCCACTTGGTACAAGGACTCTCTCTTAAAGGAATAGACCTAGACCTATTGCAAGTCATTACCTTACCCTTTTGAAAGTTAGATTTTGACCAATTCATTACCAGCCCACGGCAGAAAAAACAGTACTCTTGGATGGTCCTAACTGTGTAAAACACTAATGAGTCTTCTTCCCCTTTTAATGGAGATAGTGGATTGATCTAGGATTGCTATTTGCTACCACCGAGAAGAGTTTCAACGATGTACTCAAATACCAGAAGGCATCGACCAACAATTATAGCATTTTGGTAGATTTAGATGGTTTTCAAATTTTGCATGATCAAATTCGACCAAAAGGAGGTCCTTGCTTAGGGAAGGGAAGGCCTGTTTGGCCCTCCAGACTTCTGCCTTGGACATGGCCAAATAAACCATTGTAGGGTGAGAGGTGGGTGCAGTGTGCAAATGCATGTAGTAACAGGCAGGTCGCAGTGACCAAAAAAAAAAAAAGTTGTCACTGTCATCCTCTTTTTCGTTTCTTTTTTCGTACTCCAACCAAGGGGCTAAGAGCCGAGAGAGAGAGAGAGCCCGGATACATATGAAAAAGTAGCCCGCTCAAGTACGAAAGAAGCCCACACAAGTGGAAACACCCGGGGTTTAAACCCTGGCAGCCAGGTAAGAAGTGACAACCGGAGCTGTTCTTCCCCCACAATTACCCTCTTTTAACATGCCACCCCAGTCACACTGGGACAGATAAAACCCATTGGTTGAAAACCATTTCCAGTTTAACAGGATCAAGAACCATGAAATAGAACAATCCTTTTTTTTCACAAATAAGCATTAACAAATATGGCATCTCTCTCTGAGGCATGACAAAATATTGGGTCACCTCCATCTAATATACATTTAATGGTTTGCTAAAATATTAAGTTATGAATTAAATCTTCACAAGGGATCATCCAAATCAGGATTTCAAGCCATTAGTGTGCACATCTAACTACAATTAGGTGGTTGACAAGGACTCATCCTCGGTTAAATCTATAAAAAAAAAAAGTGGCAAGCAAAAAGCACAACACATTGTAGGCAGATTCTGTGCAAAAAAGAAAGCACACTCGTGCATGAAGATCAAGACCCCCAAATGACTCACACCCATCCTGAAAACTTAAGCAATTACAGAATTTACCCAAAGTATACTCAGAACCATTCCTATTGGTAGTGGCAACAATAAGCGTTTACCCAAAGCGTTTACAGAATTTAACCAAAGTATACTCATAACCATTTCTCCTTTTTCCTATTGGTAGTGGCAACAATGAGCAACTTCAACTGAAGCATTCATTACTTCATTTTCTTTCCTTAATTCTCCATTCTAATTGTTTCCTAGAAAAGTGGCTTTGATAAAAACAGATGCAGGCCGATCAGGAATGGAGATCACAAGCTACAATATAAATATATATTTTTTACACATGCTCGAAATTTGTTCCCACACATAGGCCTGGGTCCAAACTATTTCCTCAGGAAATTGACTATTCACTTCAGCCATGGCTCTGTTTCTCACACCAGGAATGGCCCCTCACGTTTCCTAGATAACCACTAGGCAACTTAAAGATCCATAATATGCATACCAAATTGAGTAACGAAAATATAACATTCAGTACCAATGGTTTCCAAGGATTGTCATTTAAGATGACCATCAATAACCTTCTCATTGCAGAAACAACACTGTCCATGACCAGATTGCTATCCCGTTTCCATATAGTACTCACAAGATACGCATATAATGCCAGAAACACCATATAGACCCACAAGGATTAGAAGAGTAGATACACATACCTCAAATCACAATGATGAGATTAACGGGTACCTTAGGATATTCTTATAACTTATGATAGTCAGCTCATAACTACCAGAAATTTGTGCAGTTCATATCCCCTCAAGCAATAGTTTTGAAATGTAGTGCTTTGTTCGATTACACTATTGCTCAAGGCTATCAATGAAATCCCTACAATGCAGAAACGTTTGACCATTATAAAGTTCACTTCTACTCAGTTGTAACCACATCCAAGCTAGATATAACTATCATAAGGCACATAGAAGTCACAAATATTAAGATAGATTAATACCGATCCACCAAAATAAAGTCGTCGTCATTGAGAACTTGTACATCTCTTTCTCCTACAAATTTCTCCCTTCCAAGGTTGTTCACTATATTGACGAATTCCACCCTCCTTGCAAGTGGAAGCGGGACATAAGGCAACCGGAATACAGGCCTCACCACTCCCAGTTGTGTCAAAGCTGTGTTCAGACCAATCGGGTTCGGTTCCCGAAACAACCATTCAATCAAGGGCATGAGCTTTGAATTCAAATTAGGATTCTTTCCTCCAAACATGAGCTCGTGCATCAATCCTGGAACAAGGTTGCTTGCAACAGATATTACTCCTGTGGCTCCAAACCCCCACCTAGCATCGTGGCACTCATCATCATTTCCACTCCATATCACCAACCCTTTGTCGGTATACTCTTTGATCCGGTCATTGCTGACACACTCCTTGACACCTGCCAAGTTAACATTTTGAGCCAATGTATGAATCACAGGGGGAGGAATATCTTGCCCTGTCCTTGATGGAACATTGTATACAATGGTAGGACCCATGGAAAGAATTGTTTCAAAGTGAGAAATCAGTCCTTGAAGGGATGTCTTTCCATAATATGGATTAATATGGAGGGCTGCATGCATCCCAACTGCAAAACCTTGTTCAGTTGCATGAATTGCTTCTCTTGTTGAATTGCTACCGGTGTTCCCTATCACCTTGATTGACCCTCCAAAGCAATTAACTGTATGGCCAATAAGCATGATGTGTTCATCCCAACTCATGAGATGGCCTTCACCTGTTGTGCCTCCTACTATCACGCCTTCAGCACCATTTATGATCTGCATGTGCATCAAGTCATCATAAGCTACAAGGTCAAATCTCCCATCAGGCAAATATGGGGTCTTGATGGCTGTGATCAATCTAAGCTTGATTATGTCATCCACCGATGTCCTGAAATCATGAAAATCCAGCATTTATGCAGCCAGAGCAAGTGTTGAATAATAATCATGCAAAAAATCTCAAGGGTTTGATTGCTGGGTTCAGATTAGAAAATGTTAACAGTTTTTGAAAAAGGGCTTCAGGAGTCTGGATTCACCACAGGTAGGCAGTTCACCTATGGTTCATCCCCTTCACATGTCAATGGGGGAGGTGCATGATGCCAAAATGAACCTGATTTCATTGGAGTCACTCTTTAAATCCATTATATGTAATTCCTTACAGATTACAACTGGTCAATAAAAAATAAAAATAAAAATAAAAAAAACCTTTCATTTTTCATCTCTTCTATTTTTTGGTGGGATGAAGGTAAGTCTGCTTCAGGGGTCCATGTATGGACAATTCAAAATGAGTACATTGGTGAAACAAAAGAAAAAAAGGAAAGAAAATTATATAAATGTTATAGCTTCATATGGACTCGCATATTTATTATTACTTCTCATGTTTCAATATACAGATGCAAATTGAGTGAGTATTATAAACATCGGTATTTTAGTTACTTAATTTTCTAGAAAGTGCATCTATAGGAGATCCATGAGTTGTTTGACCATATAGCCGGAGGACTCGAACTCATATACTCTCACGTAAGCACACCCATGTCCATAACCAGCTAAGCCACAGCTAGAGATATTTTTGCCATATAGCCATTTGACTAATGATAGATGAGTAGAAGTCTCAATTTTAATTATGAGTTCTGTTGTATAAGTAGAAGTCCCAATTTTAATTATGAATGCTGTTGACTGTTGTACACCTTTGGTTGGTTCTTTGTTGCATCATGCATGCAATAGGAATGTCTCTCGCCTAGTAATATGAGGTCTTTGAAGTTGTATCAGCATATCCCCTGCTTACAGATGTTTCCACTTGGGTTGAATCTATAGTCGCATTTGTGTAATGCCGAGGATTCCTCAGTAGCATGGAAAAGCCTCCAATTTTCTATGTTTGCCAATTTCCTCTTGTAGCTTATGTAGAATTAACACTTCCTAAACTGTTTTGGGGTTCTGTTAATTCTCATAAAACTTTTAAAATTTTGAAAGTTCTAGAGAAGTTTGTGACACATGTTCCTTAGAAAAAGTAAAATCAAGACATCAATAAGCCAACGCACTCTTGGTTGAGTAGTGTTGGCACTTTATTCCCAGGGATTATTCACCGGGTCTTCAAGTCTAAAGTATCACTATGGATCAGTAGCCCAACCTAGCAAATAAATAAATAAATAAATCAAGTCATCGACAATATTCTTTGACATGGTAACCTAACATTGGGTTTTACAAAAGGCCTTAGTTTCCCGGGTCCATTTGTGATACGAGAGGATTCCACAATAGATAGGACAATTGCTATGACTACCCGTGCAGCATAGTTTGGTGCAACACATTTTCCTCGGGGGGGAGGGGGGGACTCATTTTCCTTGATAGCGAGAATTTCAATTTCCTATGGGAACAGTAAGAATGTAGGATTCCTCTTTCCCATGGAAATAAAAATCCACAAATTATAGAATCCTCTCTTTGCACAAACAAGTCCTTGGGTGTTGAACTGGAAAGTTTGAGAATCTGTCCGAGTCATTGTAATGATCTTATTATTTGGATGGACTCAAAAGATGAAAGAGTTCGGGCACGTAAAATGTGGGGCAAAGTTACACATGCTTCCATGGGGAGACTCAATGCCAGGAGGGGGGACATTTCTCCTCCCGTCTTTTGTGTGGAATGATATTGCTGCTTCAAAGGTGGAGACATTATAATAAACCAAGATAGTTGATAGATTAAATCATATTCATGCAAAGAAGTGACTTCATTCAAATAAAGCGATTCATAAACAAGAACGAGGACAAGATAATGCACCATGTGTTTTTGGGGAAGGCCCTCCTGGCAGCATTTTCATTGTCTATTTGAAAGAACAGGAATTGAGAGGAATATTTTATAGTTATCAAAATCGGTTCGGTTCAGTCTGCCAAACATTTTCAGCTCAGCCACTGGTTTGAACCAAAACACTCCCTTGTAAGGTTTTGGTTCATATTTGACAGTTCGGTAGAAATCTAGAATTTACGTCTAAAATTCCAGATATTGGCCAAAATAGCTGAGATCCTAGATTTTGGCTTTTTTTATTTTCAAAAAACACTTAAACCAAAACCCTTTTCTCAGTCTCAGGTGAAGAAAGAAGTGTGGTCGCTGCTCATACCTGATTGTGTTGTCGACCATTGGCCCTGATCCTGCATTGCTGATCGTCAGTAACATATGATTTCAACCCCCTTCTTCTACGGACTCTTTTTTTCTCATTTCTTTTTCTATTTCTGTGTTTCTTTCTTCTTCATCATCTTGCTTTTTCTTCTCATCCTCTTCCCTCTTCTTCTTCCTTGGTCCTCTCCTTCTTCCTTTTCTTACCTCATCCCTTTTCTCCTTTTGTTTTCTATTTCAGTGGAATCGAAAAAGCGAGTGCCCTTTATAAGGATTTTTTTTTTCAAGTAAAGCATTGTGATACTTGCGCTCATGTGAGATCCATGAGATCCATAGTGGGGCCCATTTATGAAAAATCGAAACCGCTCAAAGTAAATGCCTCCCACATATATGGGTCCTCGCCAATTTTCACTCTAATTGTAGATGGGACCAATGTCAAATTGATCATGTAATGATCATTTCATAAGCACATATGATCAATCTGACAATGGGCTTTTCGCATGTGCCTGTTAGAGTGAAATATGGCCCATCCATGAGAGCGCATTTATTTTGAGCGGTTTAGATTTTTATTGGGTGGCCCCACTATAGTCCTATAAAATTCTTAAGAGTTTGGGCCTTTTGAATATCCAAAGTTATTTACAATGCCCTCCAATAGTCTCAATCAAGAAAAATCTGAACCATTAAAATTATTCATTTGCTATGTAGAAATATGACATATGGCATTACTATTTTAGTAGAATAAATTAAATGTATATAGTTTATATGTTGTTTCAAAATTTCATTATTTTCTATACATTTATATGTATATTTTTTTATATTTTCTAAAATGAAGCTCCGAAATGTTTCCCTGAAATTCCTAACCGGCTGAAATTTTTTCATTTGCAGCCAAACCAAAACATGGTCTGAAACAATATTGACAACTATGGGATCATTATTTATGTTGTTTGAGTTGGTCAAAGTTTAAATGGCTAAATAGGTTGCACATAGGAAATAACTCAAGTCTCAAAGCATTATGGCGTTAAGACATCTTGACAAACTGTGGAGCTTCGTTTATGAGTAGTATACTGTTTCTTCAAATCAAGTCTAGGTGGTTTCCCTGCAAATTTAAAAAAAAAAAAATTAATATCGAAGAGGGCAGCAGAATGCAAACCAGGCTGTTAGAGAGATTCCCAGATATCCTTTTATGGCTCTAAGGGTGTCATTCCATCTAATGGGTAGAAGCTTTTGGATGATTAGGGAAACTCTGAAGTTGATAAGTCATTCTTTCTTTTTTGGGAAATGGATTGACCAGAGTATTTTTCAGGAAATTTAATTGTTGAAGGTGACTTCAAACCTTCGAGAATTCAGCCTCTCTTTGATGTGATTCACTTCTTGGCTTTCTCTATTTCTGTAATTTCTGCTTATGTTGGGATAGACCAATAAAATTGGAGACCTATTAGCTGAAGTGTTGTTTATGGAGATATTGGTTGTATTTGATCCTTTTCAGACTAAATACTTTTTAGCATCACTTTGTACATTCCTGTGTCATCCGACTAAAACTGGCTTGGGTTTCTCTTCTACCTATTTTCTTCTTCAATACAATGCTCGTTACAGATAGTATAGTGTTATGTGGTGCTCGCCCTCCAGCATTTTGGCAAAGAAGGCAAAAGCAAAGAAAATAAATGAAGAGAAATAGTACGCAACCACAGATTAGGAAAATAAAAATGTAAGGGCACAATTACAAATGCAAACTTCAAGCAATTACATAAGTCAAGCAAGGGGATCAAAATCTAAGCCAGTAAGCCAACCTATTTTTAACTTCAAGACTTCGCATTGGAAGATGTAAATTAGGGAAGATTGCTGCTTCTGGAGATCTCCATCTTTTATTTGTCCTATTGGAAAGAAAGGAACATTAGAAGAGATCGACTCAATACAACCAAAATAAAATATCATCATCACTGCAAGTATATGAAGATGAAAATTAGGGATGATTGTTGATTCTAGAGATCTCCATCTTCCATTTGTCCTATTGAAAAAGAAAGGAACATTTGAACAGATTGACACAATACAAGCAAAATAAAATATCATCATCATTGCCAGTAAACATGTAGCTTCTATTGACATCTTCTACAAACAATGTCTTATGCACTGCAAGTGCAACTTGACAAAAGTACCATAGATCATGTACTAAGACTCTCTCTCTCTCTCTCTCTCATACATATATTAACACTGTACACAATAGCGCAATGGATCAGTTATATGAACTTCTTTCCAGAACAACAGGATAGATTATAATGGGATTATGTCTATTAAAATAACGTCAAACGAGAAAGAACACACCAAGAGATGAGCCCCTAGCACAATTTTGCTCACTGTCAAAAGCACGGGGTTACGGGTTCAAGTCCTGTTATCAATCAAAAGATGAATAAAGGAAAAAAAAAAAAAAAAGAACAGCAAACTGGCAAAAAAAAATTTTCAGGGTAAAAAAACCAAAAAAGCATGCTACAAGTTAAAAAACCAAATAGGTTGTAATTTGTCCAAAATCACCACAACTATACTATCTTGTGATGCACCTGTTTAGAGCATTCCATTGCCTAAGTTCACTTCTTCCATTATCCAAAGGAAGTTTCAAGGTAAAACTATATGCAAGAAACTCCAAAAGGAGCATAGACAGTTGAATTTTCTCTTGTCAAATTTCTCAAGAAGTGTCACCTCAACTGAACACATTTTAAGATCATTCCTGATTTCCCAGCACTCTTACCATTTTTCCAATCACAGTAATAAGAAAAAATTCCAGAAGAAAATATCAAAGCAAGAGTACGGAGACCTGAAACATTTTTGTACCTCCATCTCAGAAAACCTCTATTTTTGTTAGTCATTTTTCCTCTCAAATTTTCATGGGTGTCATTTATTTATTTATTTATAAGAACATTGTACGAGCACTTCCACACATTCTCTTTTTGTAACTTCAGGAAGTGTCATTACAATTTACACAAAGATAAACTGGAACTAACGACAAAATTTGACATCATTGCCAAATATATGGTCAGAATCTCGGATTATTCAAAATGATACAACTGTTGATCTCAGCCTGCCGCACAAGATAAAGATTCCCTAATTGCCCCCATATTATCTAAATCTTTTGTAGAATTCTCTACTTCCCTCTTTTTATTGATTTCTCACTGTTTTGTTGCATCCCTCATCCTTACACCTAATTAGTTGAACTCCACATGTCAATAATATGTTAATCATACATCAATAAACAAATATAACTCTAAACTGTTACTACCTTTTCTTATCAATTAAATCAATGACTAGTTCCATTTATTCAAAGATGAAGACTAGGTTTTCTACAATATCCTTTTGTTGTGAGACTAACATCTCTCTCTCTCTCTCAAACACACACCGGTAACATGACTTGAATCCACAACCTCAAGGTTGCAATAATGAGCACCGTCCAATGTGCATGATTAAATATAAAAAACATACACATTATATGCCACAGAGAGCATACACATACATCAGGTCGCACATCCAATTCGTGAACACTTTAATATATATATATATATATTAAGATGGAATATAGGTATATAACCAAAAAATCACATTCAAGGGTGAACCCAACTGCCTGATAAGGTGCCATCAAATTGATAGTTTAGATGAGAAACAGTCAATAGTCAACTAAAGAATGTCCATAAAAAGAAGGCTAACATACGTGTGGACACTTTTCTAAGACTAATATAAATGGTTTCTCTCTACAAAATAACCCCTTCAATACAGTAAGGACAAATGGGTCCAAACAGAATATCCTTCAAATTTATATACTGATAACAACCCATTCATAAAAATAATCAAAAGTTGAGCTCTCTTGAGCTGTCACTATCCACCCGCTTAATCATCTGAGACAGCATTTAGATGAGAACACCCCCAATAAAAGAATAAACAAACAAACAAACAACTAGACAAAATTGAGTGGGAAGATTCTGTTCTGAAATCTCATCCATTGCCATTTACTATCCACCAACCCTTAAACCCACCAACACTTGTGGATTACAAAGGAAATGATGAAGAAAATCAATACGTTTATGCAATCAGATGCTTCAATGCAAGACCATCGAGTGGATAAGCAACCAATTCAATACAATTTCCACAATCCCCCCCGGAACCAATCAGAAGTAAAAATCCAAACACCCCCAAAAAACAGTGACTTTCATGATATTGTCATATGAAAAAGAACAAACAGAGAAGCAAACAAAACTGAAAAAACCACCTCATTAACAAAATAAACAAAGAAACCAACCTCTTATGAATCTTAGTAATCGAAGGCAGAGGCAGCTGCAATGCTGCATCGCTCGAGCAGAGACTGTAGTTCCCCAACAACGCCATTCTCACAATCGCAGCTTGACCCAAAAAAGAAACGCAATCAAAATCTGATTTTTCCCACTTCCCACGCGCAAGAATCAAGAAATCTTTCAACCAATCTGACAAACGAGACAAACAGATACAGAAGATGAATGAATCAAAAGTTCAAATAGTACAAGATTTCATCTTTGATGAGATCGAACTAAAAAAAATGGGTTTTTTTTTTTTTTTTTTAATCTCATTGGATTCCAATCGAGAGAGATGATAGAATTAGAAATCAGGGCTTTAGATGATACCTAATATACTGTTAGTCACTTGGATTGGCTTTTGGGATGTTTAGAGAATGAGAGTTGTAATGGTGAGAGTGGTTGGAATGGAGAGAATCGTAGTAGTAGAAGTAGAAATAGAAATAGATCGGATTTTCTCAAGAGATCTATTGATGGTGATGCAGAGATCAGAAGCTGCTTTGGCTGCCATGACTAACAGAGAGAGAGGGAGGAAGAAGGAAAGGAAGAAAGGCGGCTGTGAAGTCTGAAGACTAGGCCACTAGGGTGAGAGGAAATACCGGAGCGGGGTAGTGGAAAAGGGTAAGAAAGGTCAGATAAGGAAATTTTTTGAATTTTGATGTTTTATCTTTTTTTTTTTTTATCTTTTTAGGAATTTACTATAAAAAATCAGCTTAGGTATCTAGTGCACCAAAAAGGTCCTTTTAGTTTTAATGCAAGAGTAAAGGCCCTCGAGTCAATTTTCACTTTTATTTGAGGGAATTGAGCGGTATCATCGCTTGTGTTTTCAGTCAAACGGTGATATCATAGCTTGTGTTTTCCTCTTTCTCTTTTCCTCCATATTTCTTCATCTTCCCACTCCATTTCTCACAAATGATCCAAGCCGCTACCCTCGTCAGAACCATCGTCCTTAACACCTCCATCATCATATTTATATTTGTTTGTTATTTATTTATTTATTTAGGTTTACTTGGAATCCATGGCTGGGATGCTTCCTCGGTTCTAACAATATGGTATTGATGAACAAATATATACCCATATTAACTCTTTTCTCAATTATTCTTATTATTTATTTTCGTAAGATATCAGTGGGATTATTTTCAATGGATGGTTTTTATGCTTACTGCTTATTGATGAATTATTTATGTGAGTTTTTGTGGATTGAATGAAAAATCATCAAAAGAGTTTTTTTTTATATATCTCTATCTCTACTTTTACTATTATAAAAGAGAGAAAGATGCACTATGATTTCACTACACACTTGCCTAATAAAAAGAGAGGAATAAGATAAAGGAAAGAGAAAGAAATTTCTATCTCTACTATTATAAAAGAGAGAAAAATGCACTATGGTTTCACTACACGCTTGCCCAATAAAAGAGAGGAATGAGATAAAGGAAAGAGAAAGAAAAGAGATAAGAAAGAGAGAATTAGATGGATAAAGATGGGGACATAATGGGAATTTCCTAATTTGTCTCTCTATATACTATTATAAAAGAGTGAAAGATGCACTATGGTTTCACTATACACTTGCCCAATAAAAAGAGAGGAATGAGATAAAGGAAAGAGAAAGAAATCTCTATCTCTACTATTATAAACGAGAGAAAGATGCACTATGGTTTCACTACACACTTGCCCAATAAAAAGAGAAGAATGAGATAAAGGAAAAAGAAAGAAAAGAGATAAGAGACAGAGAATTGGATGGATAAAGATGGGGACATAATAGGATTTTCTCAATTTGTCTAAAATAGACTTTGGGCCAGGCTTCGATTTAGGGGTTTTGAGGATCTCGATCAAGATGAGTTAGAAGACTAAAGTTTAGGAATTAAAAACATCTACCCAACGGTACCATAAACTCAAAAATCTAAAATTACGAAAAAGCCCGTTAAATTCTATAGAAAATTGCTAACTACTCCCTACTATACCCAAATGAATCCGGATTTAGACCAAACTTAGCACACAAGATCCTAATAATTTTTTTAATATCTTCTATTGAGTAGATGCTGATATTTTAAACGTAATAAAATTTCGTTTTAATACATTCCAATAAATTGAGTAATTTTTTTTCAATTTCTTTGTTTTTTTTTTTTAAAGGTGGTGGAGAAAAGAAAAGGAAAATATGGATAAGATTGGAATCTATCTCAAATCAATATATAAAATTTTGTTTTTTTCTCTCTTCTTTTTTCAATTTTCTTTTAATATTCTTCCTATTCAGATACTACAAGATTTTCAATATAGGGAAATTTGTGAGTATGAGGTTTTTTCCTTTGTTAGTAATTGTGCAAGGAAGAACGTGACATTTTAACAGATTCTTCATTGACTCTTAGCTTCTTTTGGAATGGAGGGAGTTTTCATACATGTAAGTGAGAACCGTTTACTGAAATTATTATCGTTTGATTGTGTCTTCTTTTTCAAATTTTTTTTAATATTGCAATAACATCTTTATTCTAAGAAAAATGGGTGAAACCAGAGTTAAGAAAATGATGATGAAAATTTGGTTTTTTCTTTCTCATTCCTGTTTGGACCAAAGTTAGGCCCATTGATAGCCTTCGTGCTCTGATAATTTTAATTATATGTCTGTTTTATTTCTTGAATCTTAACTGCAGGCTTCCAAATTGTGTATGTTTCGTGTTTCCTTATGGTAGAACTTTGTATTTAGTTCTCACTCTATGTTTGGAATATGAATTTGTGCATAGCATTTAAAATGTAAAATTCATATTGTTTTGTTATGTGAGATACGAAAATGGAAAATGCAAACAGAAAGTGTCTTGGTTGAGAAAAGCAAAATAGACAAAAACTAAAAGGACGATGCTATGAGGCACGGAAAAGCTTTCCATTATCTGTCAAAATCTGTTTTCCTTCTCCATAGAGTCGAAGGGGAAGGGATTTTTTTTAAGCAGTACGGTGTAGAGATGGAAAACCATGAAGTATGACAATTGGTGCAGCTGCTACCATTTGGATCTTAAGTGGGCTCCACAAAGTGTGTAAACAACCTTATATATATGTTTTATTATATGTCTATCTATACCCTAATTTTATTTTATTTTATTTATCTATCTATCTACTATTATAAAAGAGAAGAAGTTGCAGTACTTTTTCACTGCACACCTTGTGGGGCCCACCCTTATAAAAATCATAAATCTATTATTATATTATATTATATCTATCTAATCTAATCTATCTAATTATAAACTTATCTCTATATATACCGTTATATAAAAGAGAAGAAAGTGTCACGCTTTTTCACTACACATCTGTGGGCCCCACTTAATATTATATTTTATATTTATTTACCCTTATATAAAAGAGAAGAAAGTGTCATGCTTTTTCTCTACACATCTGTGGGCCCCACTTAGTAGAAAAGCTTGTTATGCTTTTTCTCTACATGTACACATCTGTGGGCCCTACTTAGTATTATTATATATATACAATAAAAGAGAACTACACATCTGTGGGCCCCACTTAGTAGAAGAACTTATCATGCTTTTTCTCTACATCTACACATATGTGAGCCCCACTTAGAATTATTATATTTCGATGAAATGCATAGCTCAAATGTTCATGAAAAAGGTTGTGTTTGAAGAATTTGTACATTCGCTGCAAGAACTCAAATGAGAAATTTCAATTGAGATTTTCATGTGTAGAAAATTTCAACTTGAACAAGAATACTAACATATTGCTTTATAAAATACCAAACTAGTTGATATTTTTCAGTTTATGTTCAACAAACACAAGCAAAATGAGACTAATGCATAAAAATATAAACATCTTACACACTTGCATGATATATATTTGCAAGTAAAATGAAACATTAACATACCTCTTTAAAAGTGAACTTTTCATTAATAAGTAGGGCCGAAATTAGGCACGACAATATGAGAAACAGATGGCAAAATGTGTCTTGTTCTTTATCATAGGTTGGAGATGTCGTGGAGAGGCTTAAGGTCTGTTTAGATGCTTCATTTTCGTTGTTAGCTAGATAATCTCGGTGTCATAAAGGTTTTTTGTGAATATGCAAGCGTATGCAGATTTTTGTCATGTAAGCTTTTTCTTGATTTCTTCATTCCATGCAAGTTGGTTTTCTTTTAAATTTTATTGCTATAAATCAAACCAACAGCCAATGCAAGTTAATTATGGCTTGTCTTATTATTTCTTGAATTATAATCAGGTATTTTATTTTTCATTTCAAGTTTTTATGAGTATAATGCAATGGAATCTATCATTTTGATATGCCAACTCATGCTTTTAGATCCACCCTCTTCTGTTGATTTGAAGTGATTGCTTTAGGGCCCCTGTTTTTTTGTTTTAGGCAATTCCGGCAATATGCATTCATTCATTATCATTCTACGTGCTAAACTTTGTTTGAAGGTGCTAATTGTCTTTCTTTATGATTATGCTTGCTTCATCCAAGGCATCATCTCAGGCCGAACCAGTATTACTTTTGGACTTGATTCATGTCCAACATTGTAACCACTTTACTATAATGCTAGGATAATGAAGTTTCCATTAAATTTTCTTAGGAAGTTTGAAGGAAGTAGTTGCGCCCACCCTGAGAGTGCATGGCTAAAGATCTCTTTGTAGTTAGTTGTCTTGCTTCAAATTATGATATTTGTTTCAAAGATTCACTTACTACAAAATTAGAATGTAACAAAACTGATTTATGATACATAAAAAGCTAACAGAAGTGCCACAAATTTACATGGTTCAAAATTTGGTAGATATCTTTGTAGTTGGTTGTCTTGCTTCTAATGATGATATTTGTTTCAAAGATTCACTTACTACAAAATTAGAATAAAACATAAGCTAATAGAAGTACCACAAATTTATATGGTTCAAAATTTGGTAGCGGTGTCATCTTAATTCAAAAAAGTTTTTTAAGTTGTTGCTCTGGCTCTCATCTTGACATATCAATCTTGTTCCTTTCCATGATATTCAAATTTCTTTGTATTGGTATTATTGTCATTCGGTGCTTCTCAACATGAATTTGGTATGTATTTGTCGCTAGGTTTTAGACAAATTTTAATGGAAAATAGGCCGGACGATCGATCTATATTGAAATTGGTGAGTGCTTTGCCTAATCACGTGTGGTAAAAAAAGGTTGGTTTTCAACTTTTTTTCAATTAGTTTCCTTTCAGATATCTTGTTATTCCATCTTCTTCTTACTTATTTCTATTGAAGTTTCTACTGAATTTCATAAGTACAATGAGTGATTGTAAATTGCTTAATTTACCAAAATTTTTTTTTAGCTATATGTGAACTAGTCATTCTCCATTGAGATCGTTAATATTGAGTTTTTCAAGGACATTATTTTCCCATATTATCATATTGAAAGAGTGTGTTCCTTGCACGTGCAGGGCTCCACTAGTATATATATATATATATATAAATCATCAAAAGAGTTGTGTAACCCAAAGCTTCCAAATGAAAAGACTTGGAGATGTGGCAAGGGAAGTACCACCGGCCTTCTCATTCACGTCATTTTCATCGCATGCCTTAGCCTCAAAGGGGAATGGGGATGGGTTCAGATGTAAAAGATGTCAAGTTGGAAAGATGGGTTTGATTGGGTCTTGTGCAAGGGGGAAGATGACGATCAAGGGCGGAGCTAGAGAGGTGCTGGCAGGGCCATGGCCCCACTAAATTGCAAAAAAAGCCATTTAAATTACTTAAAATTTAAAATCATTTTTTGTCATGCCCACCCCCAGAAAATTTTTATTCACAATGGTCCCCTCAATGTCCATATCCTGGTTCCGCCCCTGATGACGATGGATAGTATGAAAAGGAAAAAATAGGAATGGGCGGATGGAGGTATTGAGGATGATAGAGGTGTTGAGGGTAATGGGTTGGGCGATAAATGAAATAGGGAGATGGAGAAAGAGGAAGGACAAGATGAAGAAGAAGAGATGAGCAACAATATCATTGCTCAATTGAAACGAGCAGCAATATTGTCACTCAAACAAAATAAATTGGCAGGAAGGCCTTAATTGTGCTAGGGAAACTAGGGCGTGTTTGGCATCATGCTATTCGGATGTTCCCATGTTCTCAAAGGTTGAGGCTGCAAAAAAACATATATTTGGTTACTGTAAATCATTGTTTCTTTCTCATGGGAAGGAATCTCAAAATATTAAACAAACCAACCCACCCCCCCACCCCCCCCACACACACACACAAAGAAATAACTTGCTGGCTTAGTTTGTTTCTACCTACCTCTTATCTTTTTAAATTTTAAAGGGGTCATTTAATATTTCCAAATCCTCCTAGTTATCCTAAAAGGAGGCTCTGTGTTCACAATTTCAAAGAAGGTGACCCCACTTTAAAAATTCGAAAAATGGGTTACATGTACTCTAATTCCTATAATGGCGGGACCACATTATAAGGCCTCATGTTCTAATTTCTAAAGGTGGGCATCACATTGTAAACTTTAAATATGACCCTCGTGTCCACAACCACAAAAGAGGTGATATCACTTTATAATTCTTGAAAGCGGGTCATATGGTCACAATTGCAAAAGGTGAAGCCACATTGTATCCAATGAATATCCACATTGTGAATTCTATTAATATCCACATTGGAGCCTCAATTTTTTTTAATTGTGGACGTGGGACCCATCTTTAGAAATTACAATGTGATGCCCACATTTAGAAAATCAAAATATAGGGCACATTTATAGAATTTACAATGTGGGCCTACATTTATAGAAATTATAATGTGGGGGCCATCTCTCGATTGATTGTGAATACATGACCCACTTTTAGAAATCACAATATGATGCCCACCTTTAGAAATTAGAACATTAGGCCTTATAATGTGGCCCCACTATTATAGGAATTGAAATTTGGGCCCACCTTCCGCGATGACTACCATGTGATCCACTTTTAGGCATTACAAAGTGAGGCCATCTTCTTTTAGATTGAACATGAGGCTTACCTAAAGATAAGTGAAAGGATTTTGAATCTTTAAATGAGGTCTTTAAAAGGAAAGAGATAAGAGATAAGTAGGAACCAATAACTTTTTTTTTCCAACTTTATCATGAGAGCGGATTAAGATTTTGAGATTCCTTTCGATTAGAATAAAATTAGGAATAATACTTTACACTAACCAAACAAGTTTTCTATAGCCTCATCTCGTAGGAACATCCGAATGATACGATACCAAAGCCATCCTGATATTCCATATTTAATGAGTGAAATTTCAAAAAACCGGCTTTAGGATTGTCACTTTAACCTTGTAAAATTTTCAAATTCCACATTCCGAATTATCCGGAGGGCTCACAATTGAAATTCATAATAGGATTGAAATTAATTTAATCTAATCAATGGATTCCACTTTTAAAATCAAAATCACTTAATATCAATGCCCTTGTCTATCTCATCAAGAACACAGAACTTTAATCCAATCATACCACCAAATTTAGACATATAATCAATCAATAGCTATAACCGATCAAAAATCTATCCTATCCCCTGTAAAAGGCAAGGCAGTAGGTGGGTTCCATTACCCGATTGGGAAACCCAGTCCACGTCAGCAACAGCCGACGCGGCGCATCGCGCCCCACCAGTGCACACTGCCAGCGCGACCTCTACTCACCATGACGTCACAGCGCGGAGGCCCCCACAAATTGACCACCGAAGACCATCCAGAACCCACTCCCCCTTCGACAGCTGTCGGTCACCTCTTCCACGTGTCACATCAGTAGCTCTCTTCGCCAAGCGAACGTGGTCCCCACCTCAAAACACGACCGGCTTCGTTCCACGAACAGCAGCGCCAGAGAATAATAGGAACCGTGTTGTCGAAGGACACGAGCAGGCCTTTAAAACCAGAGAAAACGAAGAAAAGAAGAGAAAGCTTCCAAACAGCAGAATCCCATCCCCTTTCCAGATTCCTCTTTTCCCCTATCTTTCCTCTCTTCGTTTCCACGCCTCTATATCAACCCAACATCAACACACAAACAAACAGCAATCCAATGAAGAAGAAGAGCATCTGAAACTCTCGCAACAGGAGAAAGCAAAGTAAGGAATCCACACCTCTCATCATCATCATCATCATCATCATCATCTATATATATATATACACCTACGTACGAATCAAACCGTAAATCCTTAAATCCCTGTTTGTGATGATTTTCTCATGTACTTTTCCCCGGTTTCGTCCTTGAATTCCCATCTTTGGCGACAAAATAATTGACGAAAATACCCTGAGGATTTTGTTTTTTTTACGGGTTTCTGATATGGATTTTCTTTGGGTTTACAGGAGAAATCGGAAGATCTAGGAATCTGAAATCCGTGGAAAGATGGATTCGGAGGAAAGCTGTGAAAACCACAGGCTCTGCGCGAACGGATGCGGTTTTTTCGGTAGTCCTGCAACGCAAAACCTCTGCTCGAAATGCTACAGGGATTTCAGAATCAAAGAAGAGCAATCGGCTTCTGCGAAAGCGGCCGTTGAGAAGTCTTTCAATCCTGTCCCTCCAAATCAGCCTTTAATGATCTCATCAACGGACAAGATTCATGTCTCATCATCATCATCATCATCATCTTCAGAGTCTGAGGCTGTTTGTTTGGACGCGGGGAAAAGGGTTTCCACGGAAAAGGAGGCTGTTGCGAAGAACCGGTGCGGTTGCTGCAGGAAGCGCGTGGGGCTGATGGGGTTCACGTGCAGGTGCGGGACCATGTTTTGCGGTGCCCACCGGTATCCGGAGGAGCACGGGTGCAGCTTCGACTTCAAAGGCGCGGGCCGCGACGCCATCGCCATGGCGAATCCGGTCGTCAAGGCGGACAAGGTGGAGAGGATTTGAGGGTTTGGGCGAGGGTATTTTCGTCAATGTTGGTTCCACTTGTATGGTTGATGGTTTGGAGGGAGGGGGGAGATTGTAATTTGCTAATGTATGTGGGGGTTGAAATGCAAAAAAAAAAAGAAGAAGAAAAAAGGAGGGGAACATACATTATACATTGCAAAGACTATGGGTATGAGGATGTGGATTGAATAAAATAAGGATTTTTAAAAGGTGCTGATTGATATGGTTTATATTGCTTTGGTGGGTGTGAATGAGAAATGATCAAAGTTCAAACTGATTACCAACTGAAATTGAATAGAATATAGATTCTAATCTACTATGTGGGGATTGTTGCAACTACCTATGTGCCTATAAGTCGATTTGATTTTAGGGTTATAAGCATTGAATCAGGAAGATGAGAATTAGTGGTTGAACCATAAGCTTTGGGGGGGCCTGTGAAAGCTGGCTACAATTTTTTTTTTTTTTTTGTTTGCTTTGTATTGAGTATCTAATTCTTGATTGTAAGTGAGATCTAGAATGGAAAATTGAGAAGACTTGGAGTGAAAGAGAGGGTAGAGGGTGTGGGTGGAAGCTGGTTATTTGTAAATCTCTACTTTTTTATTTTTCAATTTCATACTTTACTTCATTGCAATTTGCAAAGCTTATGTATGTCCATGATGATTAAAGATGTGTTGTCATCAATTTTAGTCTAACATGTTTGGCATCATTTGTTGGGGAATGTTTCATTTTGAGAGAGAATGAATGAAGAAAAATTTATTTGGTAGGCATTGTGAGAGAGAATTTAAAGACAGAGAGGAGGGAGACACAAAGAGAAAGATTTTATAGATGTGCAAAAAGAGTGTCTGCCAAATAAATTTTTCTTCATTTATTTTAAACATGAAACATTTTTAAAATGATGCCAAACAGTCCCATCCAAAGTGGATATCTAGGTGCATTTGTCGAGGACTTGTCACTGTAGTAAGTGTGTAAATTTAAATTTCTTTCTTCTTTTTATCAATTGAGAGATTATTTGATGACCCTGGTGGACTTTTTAACTTTAATCCCTTTTTAACTTCATGAAAATTGCTTAGAATTCCTAAGAATCCAATGCGAATTGAACACATGTATTTAAATATGAAATGAAATTGGTTTGGATACTATGGTCAAAATGAAGGGAGGTACGCTAATTTTGAGGGATTAGATTTATCTATGAAAGATAATATTGGGATAATTCCAAATTTAGTTCTGTTTCAGCTTTTAATTGTATAAATAAACCTGAATAATTAAAAACAACAGGAAACAACAAACTAATGCTTTTCTTTTCAAAATATTTCTCTTTTCATGTTTCTATTGTGATATTACCTCCACAGTATCGAGATACATTGATTTTATGATCGTTATCATCAAATCCTTATCCCAATTATGCTGGGTTGGGCTTCATGAATTATGATTTTTTCATCCCAACCTGGATTCTTCATTCCAACCTATCCTTATACATTGATTTCTAACAATTAATTTAATCTATTGAGACAACAGAATGATAAATTTTCTCAAGAAGTATCATCAAATCATCACTTTTTTTTTTCTTTTTTGCTCGGTGTAAATACACACTCACCTTAGTCCTTCACCTTACAAACAGCACTAAGCAGAGATTGATCCTAGTTGTTTATGTGGAAGGGAGGTGTCCCCTATGGTTGCAATAAACATAAAAAGATGTAATAAATTTATACTATCATTTCTCCTTGGTGGGGGCCTGGACCGCTAGATGATCTTATATTCCAATAAAAGACATAGACTAGGTTTTCACATGACGTTTTTTATTCCCATAAAAGACAAAAGCTAAGCTTTCACAGACAGCTTTTGATTTGTGCAATTCCACACGACTTTGCAGCTGCAGCTTTCTCATAAAAGGTGTACTTGAATGAGGAATGGCGTGGCCCTGTGCGGTTGTGAAGGGGTGGGTGGGGACTGGGGACCAACTTGCTTTGTGCTGGGAATGGATTCTTTCCCAGCCAGCGCTCCATGTTTTGCACCCATTCTCCCAGCAATTATTGAAGCCAGACAGACCCAGTAGAAGATTGACCTGGACTGGTCCAATCTGTTTTAATCCAATTTGACAGTCCTAAAAAATGGCTGAAGGCTGATGGGCTGGACCCAAGGGTGGTTTTAGGTCCACAGGCTGGAACCATGAGTATTATTGCAAAGAAGAGATGGGTTGGATTGAGCACAGATTGATGACTAGAATAATGGTGATGATAGAGATCTGTTAGATGCAGTTTGGGTCACTCCAGAACTGGCCTGGCCCAGATATCACAGAATGTCTTGTGTTGCCCGGACAACAGCTTTTAGAAAAGTCCGTTCATCAGTCACCAATAAAAAGACACTTGCCGAAGAAAGAAAGATTAAAAAGAGATACTGATGAATTTTCCTTGAAGAGAAGATTACTTCTCTTTTTCTTTAGAAAAGTCTTGTCACCAGAATATGCTTCTGGGAAAAGATAAAAAGAGATCAGACTTGGGCAAGCTGATGGAAAGTCAAATTGCAAGCTTGTATCTGTGCATCTTGTTAGCTTCACTATTAATGGGTGGGTAGCCATATGAGCCATCTTTGATTGAGATTCACTCACTGTTTATAGTCATCGTTGATTTCTATTGCCTTCTCAGACTTCCTTACTCATTACACTACCAGTTTTATGGATCTTTTTCTTCTCAATTCTCAACACCTTGATGTGTTCCTGTAAACAGTGCCCTTAAGATTACAATGGGGTAAAAAGTAAACACAATGACGAATGAAATGATCAAGGTCAGCATACAGCTTGGAAACCTGTGTGGTTAAAGCAGACCTAGATTAGCGTTCATGTCGTTGCACTTGAATGAAGAAACATATCAGGGAGATGATCCAATCAGTTGGAGACAGAAAATTCTATTAAAAGATACCAAGTTGGGAGAGACCTGCAGTAGTAAAAGATAAGGTGTTTACTTTTCAGGGGCGACCAAATGCAAGAAGCCTAGACAAGTCTTCAAATTCTAAACCCAAGGGTCCAAATTGCACGCTCCAAGAGACTTTTGTAATCCAATTCCTTAACTCTCACATGAATGGTTAGAAAGAGACTGTCATCATTGGCCCAAAAGCTGTCTTCTCTTAGGCCTGATCTTTATAATTCCGAAACTAGGGGCACATTAAAAGTGTGTGTGTGTGTTTTTTTTTTTTTTTTTTTAAATTATCGAAGGTATTGTGCCGTGACCCAGGATAGCTTATGTAGAGATTAACTTAAAACTCTTTGGATTTAATTTCATCGGGTGAATGCCAAGCATTTTATTTCATATAAAACGGGATATTATGATGGTCCCATGTAAATTTCCACCCTTGATCTACCTATATGAAGAAAATACCTCCAACTTACAATTCATTACTCTTGGGCCATAGTAAGAATCCTTTTTTTAAGAGAATGGTGAGCCACAGTAACTGGAACCCATTTTCGAGGAAATCCTACTAGTTCAGTAAATGGATCCTAATAAATGATTATCAAAGAAAAATCTACAGGGTGAGGAAGGTTTTTGTTATTTCACAGATCTTTCTTTTGTCTACAATATTAAATAAATCTCCTGCTCATTACATATACACAACATTTTCAATGGCACTAAGCTATACTCCTGTCTCAACCCCAACAAAAGCTACATTACATGCCTTCGGAACATCAACAGCAGTCATCAATATACAAAATTTCACTCCTAAATTAGAGGTCAAAAAAATGATAATTGCAATATGCAAGAGAACCTCCTTCCATAAAATTTGTATGAACAGGTACTGATTACAGGTGCTGATTATGGGTATGGGTTGATCTATCCGAGCCATATTCAAGCCGTCTTGTCACACCTGCCTGACCCTTGAAAACATCATCACAAACTTTCCCTAGTATTTGGTATGCAGTCTCCATAATTCAACTTCGAAGTTGAAAACATCACAAGCATGTCCCTAACATTCCACGCGCAATCGTCGTAATTCAGCTTTGAATGTGGGACTGGAAGTCAGGGTTCGCTGCGCAAGAGTCCTAATGTCTTCTCGAGAACAGTCCCTTGAAATGCGAACCATCTCCCATAAGGCACCCCCACTAATCAATTCCTTCGCGTTTGCTTCTAAAATGAGAAATTGAAGCTCTAAGAATGCAAAATTGACAAGATTTTAGACATATATCAAACAAAGAAATCATGCTCACCATGTTGTGCCAAGTGGCAGAGAGCGAGCTCAATATGTCGCCTGATTGTAGAAGCTTCATTGTTTGCATTTTGTACAATCCAAGGCAGTGCTCCATCATCAATCAGCAAAGACCTCCCTGTCTTTGTTCCTGTGGTGGTAATTGCAGTTCACAGTGGCAAAAGTTCAATTCTATGATTGCGCACACTATTAGAACAGAAAATAGGAATTGATACACGTGCTTATCTTTGGGAAGAGATTATGTAAAGCCAACTCTACCGCATTGCCGTTTTCAATGAGGAAAATGAGCCCTATCCTTAAATCATAAGGGCCCTGGAGGGCCACATGAGTGGGTCACTCGGTTTATATGAGTGGCATTTCTCATGGGATCAATCTTTTATGACTAAAAATTATGGACACATTAATCTACCTTATTTTTATAATTTAAGGTAGAACTCCTGAAGACAAGCCAATATAGTTGGGAAAATACGATTATGAGTGGGAGAGAACGTATTTGAACTGAAAATTATGTAAAAAAAGAGAAAAGGTTACACCCTAAGAGCTGTCAAAATAATTATAGCTCCTAAATGTTACCTTGATTTACCAATTTAAAAGACAAAAGCAGCAAAGAAATACCTTGGGTAGATGCTCTAGATTCACATTTGGCAAAGTTAGCAATGCCCCTTGCAACTTGGGCGAGAACATCAGCATGCCCACACCTAACCATTCCTAGCAATGCCTTGATACCGCCTTCAGCCCTTAGCTTTGCTTGTAGTTTATCTAAAGGACCAACTTGCACCTGTCAGCTAAATGCTAGAAAGAAACATCCTTCATAGAAACGAAGAATCAGATATATGGAAAACCAACTACTTCAAGAACTGGTTTTGTTGGTGTGGCTTTTATGTAGTTATAGGAAATTCATGAGTTTCCATTTGCTACCTAAGCATATGAAAAGAGAACAGCTAGTTTTTAAACTCTACAATGTGAGTTGGTTTGGACCCTGACAAAATTTGATGATTAACATGGAAAAGTTATCTCGTGTTTGTACACTAGGTTCTTTGGGCTCATTTCCAATCAATATAAATAAGACAGTTCATTTAGCACAAACAGCAATAACCCCAAGTATAATTTAAGGTTTGGCGGGATTGTTTTCTAACAAGGTAAACCTAGTCCGATGATGCCATCTCATAATTTCCTGAAAACAACTAATGATCATTATTCTGAAAATCAAATTCTATTGCAAATAACTTAGGGGGATGAATTGAATCGTATTGCGAATTGTAGGGTTTTTTTTTTTAAATTAATAGATATTTAAAAAATAGGAGATTAAAAAAAGGTTTTAGCATCAGTACAATAACCAGTGGGCAATTACAGTACAACATATGAAGAACATGGCATATATTAATATGTCAAAAATGATGCGTGTGAATTAGTTAATTATGTTTACGATATAGGAAAAACTAACAAATTTGAAGTGTTCTCTTTGGTCTCATTAAATAAAAATAAATAAAAATAAAATCTAAATTATCAACCTTACATGGTTCAGATGACTCTTAAGTTAAAAAAAGACTTCATGAAGAATTTAATGAAAAAAGATTAAAAAAATAATTGCAGGACAATATCCCATATATACACTGGAATGCTCTGGCAAGTGCATGTTCCATATTTAATTATTTATCTCTGAAACCTTCCCAGAGTTGCTAAAATTCCAAGGGGTTTCACTAATCACTATAGAACCTTCTAAAAATAGGAATGCTAACCAAAAAAATAAAATAAAATAACAGGTAAAAGAATACTAATATTAACCTATCAGCTATGGCTATTCCCACTTAGACAAATCACTCGAATCCTAAAATTCAATAAAATAACTATTGAATCATAGGATTCACACTTGCCTCCTATGATTTACCTGTAATAGGATTCATGGATTCCCCACCACCAGGTTTGTTGAAGCTCAATTTCGATCGTAGTGCACTTGAGAGGAATCCAAGTATGGCGGGTGTGGGAGGTGTGATTCGCAATCAAGAAGGGACCTCTCCTTTGTCTTTTTCTGGTCCAGCAGGTGTTTCGCTTGTGTTATTCGGTGGGCTTCTTCTTCTTCTTCTTCTAATACTCCATGGTAACTTGCGGATCTGATTGATGAGGTGATGGAGGTATCCAGCCCTTTGAATGCCTCCTTCCATCACATAAAGTGCACAGCCAATGACAAAGCGGGCATGATAGCAAAGGAAGGAGCCCACAGATCTGAACTCTTTTTTTTTTTTTTTTTTATATTGGAGGATGTCCCAACCCTTTAGGAAGGATTAATCCCTTCGGGCCCAGGGGGAGCTAGGTAAATCCCCTGTGGCCGCAGTGTGGTAGCGCAGTTTTGAACCCTCAACCTCCAGAAGCAAACTATGGTCCTAGGTCAACTAAACTACCCCTCAGGGTTAGATCTGAACTCTTCATACCTGTTGATATTTAATTGTTTTTGCTTCTTTTTTTTTTTCTCTTTGGGTGGTTGTGGCTGCTTTTTAGGGCCATGGCCACGTCTGGGCTGGCTGTTTTTGTGTTCAGGATACAGCTTTTTTGTATTAATACAGTCATCATTTAAAAAAAATGATTCATCACATAGATACAAATCTTTTTCCTTAGGATTCAATACAAATCGTAGGATTTTGACAACAATGTTAACAATCCCTTTCACATGAACAAGTATTTCAATGAAAAACTACTAAGGACTGCTTTTCAATGGAAAAATTAGTATGGTCTTTGACAGTTTATTCTAGGAGACACATCCATCAATTCCATTGACAACCAAAATGCTGAAAAAAGATGTACAATAAGAAACTTACCATTGCCACATAGATTAGCAATGGCTCCAGCAACCATACGAAGAGTTTGAGGATCCTCAGCATCAGCTGCCGTCCTTGATAACAAACTAATGCCCCCTTGTGCCATAATAAGTTCTTGGTTCGTTTCTTCAAAGGGGGAAAAGGATAGCCAAAACAGAAAAGAAAATGATTAATCAAGGAAAAAAGAGCACAAAAATGAAACACAATCGCATGGTCAAAACTTCAAAGTAATTAGTAATGACAGACTAGAAAATCAGAAACTATGAGGTATCTTCAAAATCTCAAATATAATGTCAGTATTTACCATTCATTGCAAGATTTGCAATCGCACCCGCTGCTACTCTACATATTGTCTCATCCTCTGTACTTCTAAGAAGCATCAAAAGAGAAGCGAGGCCACCAGCTTCCACAATTTTGTCCTGGTTTGCTTCTGCATGACAAGTAAAACATATTAGGAGAAATGTCAAAGGGTAAAGAATATAGACCTACATGCATACACAAAAAAGAAAACCAAGAGAATCTCTGGGTGCGTGAACGCACAAGTATTTTAAGTGGTACTAATGGAATGTTAGTGGGACCAACCATACCAGTTAAAAGAGGACTTCGCAAATTAGCAATAGCTTCAATCTTCATTTAAGAAAGTGACCACAGACAACTGTTGGAGTCGCTGGATATAGCTTATAAAAAAAGATAAATTAATAACCATGTCATTTGCAAAGATCATGCACTGCCGACTACCATCTTGTATATATTACAATTGAGGTGTCTGTAGTCACACCCATGACCCAACACAAGTGCGCGCGCGCGCACAACAGAGAGAGGCCCCAACCTGCAACCCCCACCACACAACACACACACACGAAAAAAAAAACCCCTCCAAAAGCGACCGAATTGCCACCAAAGCCAAATTTGCCATTCTGTAGTTCCCTTAATTGATTGTTCAAATTTTGGCTTAGTTCATTGCTACTGTATATCTTGAAAGGTTTGTAAGGTTCTTACAACATTTAGAACCACTAGAAAAAACTGGAAATAATGGGCAATAACTACGCAGCTTCATTTAGGGGCCCGTTTGGCAATTAACTAGTGGAGTATAGTTGAGTACACCGACATACTTTATAGAAAAAGGGTGATACTTGGAAAAAGTAAGCTGACGTACATGCCCTACTTAACAACGTTTGGGAAGCTAAGTAAAGTTTTAAAAAACTGACTTTACATGTTTAGGTCCGATTATTGTATATTCCCCGACCTTAGTCGTATATTCGTACGACAATGTGGATGACCCACAGATCTGGTCAGTCATGAGCAATGGAAGTGCCAGACACGGAACTGAGTGCCTGGATCGTTTTGTGTCCCACCCCACATATCCTACACCTGCATAACAGCAGGTGCCAAGGGAGGGGGGCCCAGATAAGTTGCAAATGGTGCATCCCAACGAACTAACTATGGAGATTTGCCAAAGTGTGGATCTTGGCCCCACAAACACCAAGCTACTGTTTAAACTAAACGGTGCCCCACCCATCAAAAATCCTGGCTGACAAAAGAGTACCCATCTCGCACAAAAGGGGAAATCTGTTTTTCACCCTCCTGGACCCAGGAAACCCTACTGCTGCCTAAGTATCATACCACATTGACTGTGTCTTCTCCGATCACTCCGGCGAAACAGCAGAGCCATATGCAATGAAGAACACCATCACCGTCTCTCTGGCGGACATCAGGCTGCAAGGATCGTCCCTGTCAGTATTCGTCTTGCACCCGTTTCCATTGTGCATCATTGCATTTCAAGCTCAAGATTGAACTTGCTTCTCCTTGCTCTCTTCTGTCTGTTCTTCTCTTTTCTAATTTCTTCTTTTATGCTCGCCGTCAAAGACGTGTAGATGTACAATGTCTGAACTTGAGATTAGGGTTGGGTTTCGGATTCATCATCCCTTTTTCCCCTAGACGGCGATGTCAAGCAAAAGGCTCTTGCATGTTGAAAAATGAATTCATTTGCAAAGGACTGATCTCACTCTACAGAAAGCTGGGCTCCAAGATTTGCTAAATCTGTTATGCAAAACGGGCAAAATCCTAATTTCATGTAAAACTACGATTGAGGGGGCTCCAAGATTTGCTAAATTTGTTGTGATGATTTGTTCGGTTTCAATTTTAAAACAACACTACTGAGTTGATGGGGTAGAAGACTCTACTTGACCTATTGGTTTCAGAGACAAATGGTCATGAAGAAGACAGCGAAGGGGGCATTTGTCAAGTATGGGTAGTTGTCCCATTACTTAAGTTGTAAAGTCCAGTTAAGACAGCTGTAAAGTTGGATGAATGCCACAAGCACTGTGTGCGAGCCCAGCCAAACCGGGTGTAGTGAAAATCTCGACCATTGGAGGGCTGCTTTACTTGACATCACTTTACATGTAAAATTACCAAACGGGCCCTTAAGAAATAACTGGAAGAATCTGGATATAGTTTAAAAAAAGACAATTGATAAGCACCTAAGGTTTTATGCATGACTTACTACTGGTGAAAACAAATCAGATGCATCTGTATGAATATGAATAAGTACCTTCAGCCGCTAGGTTTGCTACCACTTTAACTGCATGAATCCGAACATCAACATCTTCTGATTCTAACAATGACAATATCTTCTGCAATCCCACTGTCATAGTTAATGATCAGCTCAATTAGAAGAAATTAACAAGAAGAGAAGCTCAACAAATTAAAAGCCCATGTTTTTAATCAGATTAAATTCCTAGGATCTACAAGTAATGCTTTCTGATCAAAGAGTAGAAGTAAAAGGGCCCCAGTAATATTACTTCCAAAAAAAGATCTATCAAGAGACCAAGTTTACTACCTTGTTCAAAGAGTCTGGCAATTGGGGCCTTCTGTTCATTTCCTGAATCTTGTAGTTGTGAATGCCTAACTTGGTTCATGAGGGAATCTAAACCAGCAAAAACTTTTCCTGATCCACCTCTGTCTAAACTCCTCCTTGTCTGGACAAATGGAATCAATATGCTTTAATGGGTAAACTTTTATATACAGCAAAAAAAGAAAATAAGTGGCCATAGAATTTTGAACCATTTAACCACAGTAAAGTAAAAATTTAGAAATGACCATCAAAATACAATTCAAGAAGATCTTATCTATTGTATTGTTATGGAATATGAATCAAGTATAAAAAGCATGTTCAACCTCTACGAGCCATATACCTCGTCAGCTTCATAACTCAATTGCAACAACTGATTTTTCAGTGTTGCAATTTCTCCTTCAAGTGCTTCTTTCTGACGGGCTTCATCTTCCAGCATTTTGCGAAGCTCTAAAATCTCAGAGTTTCCAGGTGCCTATGACACTCAAGAACCTGTCTTTATACCATGTCCATATGCACAAAATTGACATAAAAGAAGAATATCTCATTCATTGATGGTATTCATACCTCTGACCTTTTCCATTGTGCCAGTTGGTTTTTAAGATTATTGACCTCAGCTTCAGCACACTTTCTAAGATGGATTTCATTTTGAAGCCACTTCTTGATTTCAGCAATTTCCTCTGAGACAGATGATATTGGCCCCTGGTCAGACAATATAATTTTCTTGTTATGATCAACGAGTACGAACTAATAAATTTACACACTATACAATTACTAAATACGATATCACTATGACTTCCCTATGAGTATCAATTATAAGAATGAAAAGGTGTGAGTGTCGCTAGTGTCAAGCGACATCACAAGTGAAACTATGATCAATCAACCCAACCCCTATAAAATTATGCCCAACCCCACCAACAAAAATTAAAAATCTGCATTAATACCAATTTAAAAATTCATCTGACATTCACATTTAGAACTTTAGAAACTAAAGTGAAAAGAAGCAACTTTAAGGCCCTTCGTCCCTTTCATCAAGGTTATCAAGATCTCACAAGGATTTTTTATTGTCAAAGTCAAAACCCAACCCACAATGAAACCTTTTCATCTGCCCTACATGGGTAGGCCCCATAGGAGAAGTGTAGAGAATTTATCTCAACAAAACTTGCACCTGATGGCTACCTTCTACACACTCACTAGTGATCACATGGGCAATCTTGCACAGGTGATAAGTTTAGTGAGGGCCCAGTGTGGCCAAACTAGGAGGAAAAATGTGGGGAACAAGAACTATGTTTGGATAGGAGGACCACTAAATCCATACCCAAAGAATCTAACATGATGGAGTTATGCATCCCACAGCCCAAAAATAAAAATAAAAATAATGGTAAAAACTTTTAGGGCTCGAAGTCAAAAGGTTTGAACTCTTCAGATGAGCGTCAATCGGGTTTGATGGCAATTCAGGAGGATGGGGGATATGAGATCAAATTCTGTCCAAGAGAACAATCCCAACTGCCCCACCCCCACACCCAAAAAATACGAAGTAAAAATTAACAGTCAAAAACTGTGTTCAAAACTTCAAAATCCAAAGGTTAGCACGCAAGTCTGAATGAGTGTCAATTGGTTTTGGTGGCAACTCACAGGGAAGGGGGTATGAGTTTAAAGATGGCTCCCAAATGGGCTCTCACCTATGGTTGTTGTCCAATAGAACAATCACATTATACATAACACACATACATGGAGAAAATTCAAAAGTAAAGTTCTTGGGTTTAAAATAAATAGCGCTTTTTTTTTTTTTTTTTGTCAGGGTTTTTGTAGGGTTTCACATAAATGCATGCCAATTTTTTTTTTTTTTTAAATTTGTTTACTTTCTTTTTACTTTTTTTTTTGGGTTTCTTTTGGGGGGAGGTGCGTTATTTAGGGGTGTTTGGAGGGGGAATGGATACATGTGGATTAGGAATTTAGGAGTAAACAAAAAATGGTCCCAATTAAATCATCTTAGCCCTTGATTTAGGGGCCTAAAGTTCCAATCCTCGAATAAAGTGATTTTTTTCCTAATTCCTTTTTTTTTTCAGTTTGATGAGTGCCGCCAAAATGGGGCCAGTGCCAGTACGTGTGTGTGTTTTTGGTTGGTTGAATATATGCAAGGACAGGGACTTATCATATGAGGGTCCCATTAAAATTTCCTTTATTTTTAATTGAGGAACTCTTTTTTTTTTTTCCTAGAAAATTCTCGTACAGACACATATACATATAAAGATCAGTAGGGAAAGACAGTGTAAACCTCTCTACTGCATGTCTTATCCAACCAATCATCTCTTGGTTCAACTTCAGTTCTATGGTCCCCTTGCTTTTGCTGATTTATCATCCACTGTTCCTCAAGCTTCTTTATCGATTCCATATAGTCTTTCTGGTATTTCAATCTTTCACTCTGCATAAAAGAAGAAAAGGGAGTAGGGGAATAGGTCTTGACGAATTAATTTAATGGTAAATCAAATATAACAAGTATGATGAAAAAACAAACCCTGAAGCATCAAAACACCCAAACTAGAAATATTTCATTATGTCACTGCAAAGAAAAGACAAGAAGTAGGGACTTTAACTCACTAATTAAATTGCAGGACACAGAGATTTAGGTAATCTGTTTTTGTATTCATACATTATTTTTATTACGAAAGATTCAAGCCACGAAAGTTGCTTTACTGTTTGCTTTTCCTTTTTCCCCCTCAAATATTACTTTTGTTTATAAAACATGACGCAGTCCAGATCCTTCAAAGTTGCATTTCAGTCTTCAATTTCCAGTAGATCCCTCTGAGTCACAGAAAGAAGATATGACATTGCACCACATATCTAGAAGGAAAAAAAACCACGCAAGACGGCACAAAAATCAGAATCCTTAATTCCCTGGTCAAATGGTACACATTCTAGAAACTTCTTGGGTTTGTCGCAGGTCATTAGGATTGGCAATCCTATTGGAAACAAGATTCGGACACTTTTTCAATAAAAATAGAATTCTATTGCTTGGTCGACAACTTTGCTATAAGGGTTGATCAAAATCTATCTAAGAAGACTCTAAATACACCTAGAACTCTATAACAAACATAAGAGATTTTCTAGGAAGATTTTCCTTGAAAATTTCCTAAAAAGTAAGGAGGAGTCCTTATCAATTAGGATAGATGACTCGAGAAATAAAATAACCATCTCCTAGCAATCGATGCCCTAAAAAATTAGCTGCAAATATGATAAAGTAGTCATTTGTATTTATACCCCAGATTGATGGGATAAGGCTTTAATGGTGATGACACGCTAAACAAACGTCGTCCTATGAGTTTTTGTGCAGTATCCATACTATCGTATATTAGGAATACGAGTATACATATACGACTACCTGGGTATCATCAATCACTAAAGTTTCTACAACTTAGTTATGTTGAAAGTGAAATTAAGGGGAAGTCCTTTAACATATATATGTTCTCTTCTTTTTTTCCACTCAGAAGAGAGGAGGTGAGGGGGGTGGTTGTTCGATGGTCTACTTTTCCTAGCACACAGGGTGGCAGAAGTCTTTAAAGGTATCAGGGAAGTTAAGCAGAGCTTAAACCCTAGAGCTCTTACAGAAGGGTATGCATGCCAATGCACTTAAACTTTCTTGGATAGAAACTCTCACTTCACATAATTTAAGATCATGAACCATGTTCAATGACTCTATGAAGCATGTGGCAAAACATCAATATCTTCAATGTTCCTTTACATGTACATAATAGCTTATGTAATGGATGGTAGAAGGCTTAACAAAATAGGGAACAGTATAATAGGATTTGGCTCAAAATAGATTGGAATGGAGAAGCAGAACTCATGTAACCGACCCCAACAAAGTTTGGACAAGAGGTGGTGATCATGGTGATGATCATAGGATTCATATAATATGATAGTTAGATGAAAAGGGTATCAAGAGGGCAAAGGACACAAATATAGCCTCATCCTATTACTTTGTCTAGTTATGGGATAGTTTCCAGAGTACATTGCTGTTCCCTGTCAAAAGTGTAATAATACACAGTCTAGGAATTGTTTAAAGCATGTCAGCCTTTACCCTATGTTTGGGAAGGGGGGAGGGGAGGGGAGGAAAAATATGAGGGGAAAGGAAAACGAAGGGGAGGGGAGGGGAGGGGAGGGAAAATTATTTTTCCCTTCTCTTGTTTGGGAAGTAGGGGAAGGGAGGGAAATCCCCTCTTTGCCTCATTCTTTCCCCCCAATTTTGAAGGGAAAATTTGGGGGTAAATTTTTGAAAATTTTACCCCTTAATTCCCCTCCCCCATTTTCCCTCCCCCCTTCCCAAACAGCCCCCATTTCCACTTTCCCTCCATTTTCCCCTCCTTTTTTTTCCTTCCCCTCATTTTACCCCCTTCCCAAACATAGGGTTAGAGCCCAACATGTACAACTTACTTGAGGTCGGAAATTGATTGTTTTAAACAATAAACTCATACAGAATGAAACAGAGGAAAACATAAACTTGGCAAACTAGAAACTGATATTAGTAATTCTCCTATACTGCCATCACATCAGAGTTTTTTTTTTAGAAAGCAAAAAAATAAAAAAAAATCACAGAATCCTGAGCGAGTTACTTCCACATCTAACCATTAAAAGCAAACAGAAAAAATAAACGAGAGAGAAGAAAAAAGAAAACCAGTGACTGCTCATTATAATCCTCATATCACTATAATAATAAGAATGTTGTTCATTGAGGATGTCTGATAGTACAAGTGCATCGACCTATCATCGTCAAAGCCTTGTCCCAACTATGTTGGGGTCAGCTACATGACTTGTGTTCCCATTCTGATCTATCCTCAGCACAAACATATCCACTCATTTACACCAGTTGCTCCAAAGTTTGATGCATAAAGTTTTTACCATATATCTGTCTTACCATAAAACAGTTCACATCATAACAGCGTGAATAGATATTTTTCTGATACAAAATAGTTGCTATTCTTAGAGCTAACCTCCAATGCGTTTGCATATTTTCTTTCAGCATCAGAAATGCGATTTTGTGCTTCTACACGTATCTTCTCAACCTCATCCTCAAAACCTTTCTGCTGCCTTTCATGCTCTGCAATTAATTTGTCTAATTGTATGTCAAGCCTTCTTGCCAAGCTTTTGTAGTCGAACTCTTCCCTCAGTTTCACCATGTTCTCCACCTTCATTGCCTACAAATAATCTCACTATTGAGTTCATTGGGTAAATGTTCACCACAATATCTCATAAAAAAATTGCATTTTGCATTCAACTTTAGACTTGTGTTACTCCTGTAACTGAAACAAACATAACCAAATAAAAGAACAATTGTTTATAATTCCAATTGACAAAAAATGGGTCCATTAAACTAACTCCTGGAGATTTTCTATTATATATTTTCCCAAGGCCTTTAGGCCAAGGAAGCTAGGCCATATCCCCCCTGTAAACACTTCATAGAACAACACTATATAAGGACGATTTTATCCTTCGCTCATGTGCTCTATGCTCCATTCAAATCTGTGCATTGTCATGGCAAGACTTGGTGAAACTCAGAAGAGACAGGGGAGTGTTCCCGCCTTTGTGGATGGTCCAGACACACTCCCGCAAGAGAAAACTTTCCCACTATATAATACAGGCAATTGCAAATGGGTGTCAAAACTATAAGAAAGGTATCTAGGTTTAATTCTACATTTCAGATAATACAGGCTACGTCTTCCAAATGCCTCCAAAAAAAAAAAAAAAAAAAAACCTGCAAGATAATAAGCCCTTTTAATTCTGCACAACATCTCCAAAGTGAATGGAATAGAGCTCAGTTCTATAAAATATTTGTTCAATGCACTAAGCCAAAGATTGTGTTTGTCTGGTTTAAAGTCAGCAATTTCATCATCATCATTATAGCCTTATCTCATGATTCTCATCTATCTGAGGTTGGCCTTGTGAGTCCTACATTCTACACCATGGTTTTAAAAATCAGATAGAGGGGGGTTGACTTGGTCACTCTCGAGTCAGATCAAATTGCAACCCTAGGCACTATAAAATTAAAAGAAAATACCAAATAAAAAAAGATTTAATGTGTTTCATTTATTAATAATAATTTGAGTAGTTATAGGTAACCGAAATTTGTATTTCATTCAGTCGGATGAACAGTACAATCGATCATCCAATGCTAAGATCTTTCAAAAACATGAGGTTTTGATCTTCATAATCAGTGTAAAATGTCCATAGGAGCCTCGCACACACAACAATTTCTCAAGTTGCTAACCAATACACTCAAAATGCCTAGGCGTTAAAGGTGCGGCAAACTAAATACTAAACCACCCCCTGGGACTCGAAGCACACGCCTACACAAAACGCGGCATGGGGCCTTTTGGCCCTGCGCACAGGCGCCCGCACACAAAACGCAACATGGGGCCTCTTTTGCCCTGCGCGGATTCGAACCGGGGATATGTTGGCTCTGATACCATCTCAAGCTGCTAACCAATACACTCAAAATGCCTCTGCATTAAGGTGCGGAAAACTAATTACTTGACACCTTTTCTATTAGAAACGATAGATTAAAAACAATAGAGTTTTTTACTAAAAGGCCCCTATATTTTTACGATACCTCAAAAAGGCCCCTCTACTTTCTTTTTTTACTTAATGCTCCCTTGACTGACGGTAAGATTAAGGGAAAAAACTGCCGTTTCCAGTCTCCTCTTTTTCTTTCCCCTTGTATTTACTGGAAAGATAAAATGACTCTTTTTAACCCTAGGTTATCTCTCTCCTCTTAAAATACAAATACTTCAAAAGAAACCTACAGAGAATGATACTACTCATCTTTGACAATACGTCTTCGTCCCATGACCATCTCAGTTCATCGCTTTGCACCTGAAAGCACAATCCAAGTCTAAAATCTGAAGCAAAACATGTGGAAGACAGGTAAGATACATCTATTTCTTTTTAATTATTTTAAGTTGATCTTATAAGATTTCCTCTTTTATCATCTAATAAAGAACTATGTGACTAAGCGGCAATGAATGTGAATGTATAAAGATGTTGTATTAGGGCATTGAGTTTCAACAACACCGTCACAAGATACAAGTGTGTTTTTAAAATAAAAAAAAAACTCCTTGCTCATAACGAAATAGACTTGACCGTGAATGTATAAAGATGGTTGTATTAGTGCATTGAGTTTCAACAACACACGTCACAAGATACAAGTGTTTTTTTTTTTTTTTTTTTTTTTTTGTTGACACTGCTTGCTCATAACGTGTGATACAATTGCTCCCAATATGTGATACGAGTTATCTAGGGTATCCAATATTGATTGACACATGTCACAAGATAAGTGATTTTGTGATGACATTGCTTGCTCCTAATTCGTGATACGAGTAATCAGGTAACGCAATGCACTAACTAGGTAAAATGGGTAATGCACGATGAATCATTCAATAAGAGCAAATTGTGATTCGATGTAGTTTGTAGTAGTCCCAAAATGGCTAAGAAGAACTTCCCTAGAGTCATACAACAATGGAATATTGGAGCGGAATAGGTGAGATGGACGTTTTCGTAGCAGCCCCCACCACAAAAAAAAGAAAAGAAAAAAACTATGCATTTTGTCAGGTCTTAAGGAATAATTAAATATTTTATTTTTCTAGCCAACCTACCGCCCAAAAAAAAAAAAGAAAAAAAAAGAATGCCCCTTGTCAAATCTAAAAGAATAATTGAATATTTTATTTTCCTTGCAACCCCGCAACAGAAAGAAAAACCATGTTGAATAATTGAGTATTTTTGTGTACTTACGTGAATATTCATATCTGTCAAGTTAGGCCCATGAATCATTACAGAGTTAGAACTCTTGAATTGTATTTAGCGTCAAACTACAAATGAACTTAAACTTTAAATCATAGTAATTTGTTAGTGTTTTGCTACCTGAATATGTACTAAGAATTTAAATCATATGAATATGTACCAAGAATTTTGTGATATTTCAGGTGCAGGTTCTTCTCTTTCCTCTCCACAATGGATTTGGGAAGAAGAGATAGAAGGATCATCACAATGTGTGATACCCAATAAAGAGCAATGGCAGAACTTAGAAAAAGCAAAAGGAAGAGACAAGGGTGATTTGGACTATGAGGGGGATCTTTCCGATTATGAATGTGGAGAAGGAGTTCATGTGTCTCATGATGAGAATGACAATCAGATTGAACTTGAACCAGCTGAGGACAAAGGAGGTGATAATTCAGATACTGAAAGGGCTTGTCATGAAATTCAGATGCAAGTTGGCAATCAACTATCAGACTACGAGCCAGAGTCTGATTATGAAAGTTTCCAAAGTTCATCTGATGAGAGTGAGAGAAACTTTTTTACCTGGAAAGATGATCCTAAATGGGATGAAATGAACCCCAAATTATCTATCAGCATGAAGTTCGCAAGTGTAAATCAATTTCAGAAGTGTTTGAGGCATTATGCGGTGAATAAGTCTTTTGACTTAAAAGTATATTTGAAATGAAAGTAAAAGAGTGACTGCAAAATGTGTTGAGCCAAAATGTCAATGGCGTATTCATGCATCTAGATTGCAAGATGGCTCTACCTTTATGATTCTGGTAAGGTAACGTGGGATGCCATCGGGTTCATAGGTCAAACGTATCATTTCCAATTTCCAATTAATGGAAGAGACAAGATTAATAAATAAAAAATGAGTATGACGGTGGGAAGTGGGAACAACAAAATAGGGCAGGCAGTTGTGAGGTTTAAAGGTCAAAAGTGTCATTTCCTTTTTCCAATAAATGAAAGGGGCAAAATGGGAATATGAAAAAAGAAAAAGGAGAGTAGGGACGCCAGTTAGTTATGGTTAGGCTTGACTGTTAGTCAAGGGAGCATTAAGTAGAAAAGGCAAGTAGAGGGGTCTTTTTGAGGAATTGTGAAAATATAGGGGCCTTTTAGTAAAAAACTCAAAATAAAATGAACACAATTACGACCCAAAATAACCATAGGACTCGGCCAAGTAGGTGACATGGGGGGTGACTCAACATGACATCTATTGAGTCCGAGTTGACTCGTCCTCAGCTGATTTCTAAAACCATTACTCAAACCCTATTTAAAGAGTCTATCTGGCTTATAAGTAAGATTTCTAAAACTCGTCATTTTTAATTAAATTTCATTTCAAAGAACCACCGTAGTAGAAGTCTTAGGGGTTCTAACTTCTAAGGGATGCTCAAGCAATAAGCAATGCTTTTCTTCATGTGACAGTCAACATACCAAGTAAATGTCAGTAGCATCACATGTGATTATCAAACCTAAATAAAATAACAACCATCAAATTTGAAATAAAAGATCACCATGAAAGAAAATCTCTATAATAGTGTAATGAAAGTATGTTGCACCGTCGTAGCTGTTTCAAGTAAATCCTTTCTTCAAAAGAATAGGCACGTACATTTCCCTTAGTTAGGCTAAGTTAGATTCACTCTTCCTCTATGTTACTTGATAGGAATGATGATCGTGCCTCTCCTTTATAGTATGCTTTGGCTCATGGTAAATTTTGGAGTGGCTCAACATTATTCACACAAGTAACTCAGGTTTAGACGGTGAAGATATCAGGCTATACATAGGCTGTTCATGTCCACCACACTTGAAGTCTTAATTCTTAAAGAATACCATGATGTCACTTGCAGCGGCAGAAGAACATTAAATAGGAATTTCCACAAAATATTAACTCTATCACCAATATTGGGGGCAATGGAAATCAAGAAAGAACAGCATTAATTTTTCCATTGTGAGTACACCTTATCAAAAAAAAAAAAAAAAACCCTAGGAAACAACAAATTTCTCCAGAATAATTGGAGAACAAACAAACAATTTCAATTTTTGAGGCAACAAAAAAGGTCTACCAACAATTTGGAAACCTCACCCTTTGTCCAAACATTATTGTACTTGCAGTTTCTCCACGATGGCATGGAGATGGACCAATAGTTACAACCAGTGAAGTCCTTCCTGTTCCTGTACATAATAGCAGAATGTAAGGTACCGTGCATGACCAGCCTACTGTACCAAAAGTTTGTTGTCATACACCGGCCAAATACAACCATCAACACACACATCTAAAATTATGTGATGTAATAATACCTTTATCTCTATATGACGAAATTCATGATCAAGGATGAAACTAGCATTAAAATGAAAAAAGGTGGACATAAAACCAAAAACCAATTGACAGGTACAAGCAAATTTAAGCTTTTTTCACCATAAGAAATGATGATAACTTATGAAAAAGGCCTCACCTCCAAATGAATCACGCAGCAACCTTGTTAGTTTTGAATCTCGAAATGGCACATGAGCACTGTTCTCTGCCAGTGCATTAATGCATTTTCCTAATGCACTAAGTGACAGATTAATAGACTTTGCTTCCTCAATTGTATGTCCTTCACTTCCTGTTAATAAGAAACAAAAATCTTCATAAAAGAACTGAAAGGTCTAGATCAATCAGTAATTAAGGAATTGGTACGGTGGAAACACTTGATGTAGTCATGTCACTTTGGCTTAATGACCATAAGAAAAGGGGCATCATATCAACTCAACAAGGTTCCACACGTGCCGACATAATAAAATATGGTTTCATTGTCTTTACAATAATATCTTCTCTCTTTTATTTTAGAGATAGGCATGTTTCGTGTATAAAATGATTTCTGATTGATTGACCCTTAAGTGGGTGCATTTGATGGATTATTTGATTACCAATCCAATGGGTCCAAGATTGTGCAATTCCAACAAGTATTAAAGTTATGACCTATTTACTACTAGGGTAAAATAGAGTTCTGAGTTTGAGCCCAAAGTCAAGATCCTATTTAAAGCACTGCAAGGGAAGCGGTTGACTGGATCTCTATATTGAGCTTTGTACTTCTATTTTTAAATACAATTAATTCAGATTTGGATGGTTTTCTCCTCACTTGAATGTGGAAAACCAAGGACAACGACTTCGCTAATTGGATGCATAACCTATGCATGCTTTGGCTTGAGAGTTGAATTCTATTCAATTCTTGGCTTCTCCCCTATCAGCAGAGGCTAGTATCTGAAGTGATAATATGGTTCTATCAACCAAATATGCCACATTGGCTAATACCTTTTATTTTATATTATTTTAATTTATTTTACAATAAATTCAGTTGCCCAATATGCACTCATATCAGCTTGGCATGTGCCAATGTGAGATTGATATGGCAGAATACTTGCAAATATCACACACAAGTTTATAGAGTATCTGGCTGGAAAGTGGAAAGTACCAATTGGCTCATACAGATTAATAGATAAACTTACTGGCCAATTCTCCATATTCTTCGATGCTTAAAACTTTGAGTTCATTGGGTACAAGGATCAGCATTAAAATCAACAAAGCCAGCAAAGCATGGTACATTTCTTTCTGGAATTTAGTTGGTCTAGAAGTGGAGTGGCACAGTTGGCAGGTCAAGCAAATATAACAGTAAGGGCGCATTTGTATAATGCATTTTCCGTGGAAGAGGAACAGAAAAATGTTTTGGTTTTCCACGGACTTCTTTTTCCATCATTTAGGCAAGGCATTTTTTTCTGTGAGGAAAGCCTCATTACAGCCTTGATTTTCAGCAAATCTGTGGAAAAGCCCTTTTTTTATGTGTGTTAAAAAGGGCAAACCGTTCTGCGGAAAAGTCAAAAGTCCAAGGACACCACACAAACGTGACCCAAGACAAATATCAAAATTCCTGCTCCTTAAGTGTAAAGCCGTGGAACAGGAAACCTACGTTCCTCTGTCGCAAACACAGAACTCCAAAGGGGAGGGTGTCGGATTCGTGTTTCTGCACATTGTGAAGAAAACTATTCAAATGTCAAAACAAGCTAATCTCTGTGAATGCTTGCGTTGCACTGAACAACAACTTACAGTTATACAGAGGAAATGAACATTCCGCTTCCATGGAAAATTTGTTGCACAAGTGTGCCTTAAGACATAATTAATTGCTTAAAATACCAAGTATGACCTTATAGGTCGAGGTTCAAAAACTCACTGAGCCAACTAGGACTCTGCCATTACTGAAGGTCTGAATAGATTCACGAAGGACTAGGCCAAGTCCTATGGACCTTTTAAAACTCAGCCAAGCCCATGTTTCTCTCATCTCTTGTCGTTTTGTGGCTTTTTATAAGCTATTCCCATACCAACTTTCATCCTAGAAACCACAGATTTGTATCCCTTTCAGAGGTGAAAATTATATCTCCAGCTCTCTTCTTCTTGTGATTCAGTAAATTCTTTTGGTTTCTCTTCCAATTTCTTTATTTCTTTCTCTTTTTTTTTTTCTTTTCGGGCTTCATCCTCTCTCTAACTAGGAAACCCTTTTCATCCTCCTAAAGAAAAGCAAGAGGCCCCACCAAAGATCTCTCTTCAAAACCCCCCATCCCCCAATCTAAACACTCCCAATCAAAGGCCAGGTCTGCCCTTGAGAGTGGGAGTTGCCCAACCAGCACTCTACTTGTAACATAGGCAACCAATGCATATGAATTTACTTGAAATATTGAGTTCAATAAACAGAAAGGATTTGCATTGAACCAAGAAAACCATCGATTCATGGAGCATTGCTTTCTGGAGTTGTGTTAAACTCCAGAGCTTGACAGTTAGCATGTCAGGAGGATAAGAAGGAAGACTAGTCTTTGCCAATCCTTTTATATATTTCAAAAAAAAAAAAAAAAAAAAAAAAACCCTTATAGACATATAGATCATTACAAGACTAGCTCCCAGAGTTGCTCAACCAGTGTGCTGCGTATGACTTGGAACCTAAAGTTCAATTAATAAAAGGAATAGCATTAAATCAACAAAACCATCAATTTATAGAGCATAGCATTGTGCAGCTGTAGTAGTTTTAAAAATCTTTTGCTCGACACTACGCAGGTCAAGAGGGTATAACAAGATGACTAAATAAGGATTCCCAAATCTATATATATTTTTTTAATAAAAAAACCTTATAAGACATTTAAGGAAACAATAAAAAAAGTTGTCTTGTAACATTCTGATTTCTGACACCTAGGGAACAAGCTTTTATTTTGTAACAAACAAGCAATAACACTAACACTAAAGCTACTATCTGGCCACAAAACCTGCTGATCCTCAAATTTAACAATTAAATCATGAGGCAAGGCCCTGGATTTACCTGCAAGAAATAGCAAACTTTCACCAAACAATGTCAAAGGACTCCATGATTCTTCATCCTTTTATTCTTGTCCGGAGTTTCAAGGTTCGTGATTTTACTAATTACTAGTTCGAAGGAGCATTACTTACTAGACTTAGTTGTGTAAAACTGAAGAGGAATACAATACGGCTTCCGGATTTTTTTTATTAAAAAAAAAAGATAAATAAATAATAAAATCTATATAAGACATCTCATTTAGATCATCATAAGACCAGCTCCCATAGTAGAGCTGCTAAGCGTAGGTGACTCTGATCACTACATATGACTTGAAACCTTCATCATCATCATCAAAGCTTTGTCCCAACTATGTTAGGGTTACCTACATGAATTATGTTTCTCCATTCCGATCTATCATGGGCCAAATCGTTATACAAGTTGCACTTCTTCAGATCTATTGTTACTACTTCACATCCTGATTATCACATCCAACTAGCCAATACATCACAAAAGCTTAAGTTGTTAGGAATCAGAAGACCAATATACTTAACACCTCCCCTTGAACAGGATACTAGTCAAATTCACAACCCACACATGCCCACACATGCGACCTGGGGAAATAACACCTCATCGGGGTTCAAACTCGAGACCCAGCGTGGCTCTGATACCATGCCAAGTCCGACTAGCCAATACATCCCAAAAACTTAAGCCGTAAGGAAGTGGAAGACCAATATACTAAACACTCTTCAGCCAACCCCTTCCCCTTGGTGGGCAATCAACCTGCATAGAAAAACTTTTCCTCGTCGTTGCTAGCCTGGGTTGGACATGTCCAAACCATTTCAAATGGGTTTCTCTTATTTTATCACCTATTGATGCTACCCCTAAATGTTTCTGAAAGCGCCTATTTCTAATTTCATCCTTCCTAGTTTTATAAATGACTTGAAACCTTATGTTTACTAAATGAATGTCTTTACCTTATCAAAACCATCAGTTCGTGAATATCTTTAAATCATTGTTTAGTTAATTGTTTAAGGGCTTATTTATGTAAGGGACATGGAAAAACAGATTTTTTACATCGTATGCTGTTTTGGAGCATTGCTGGGAACTGGAAGGTAATAAAATCTTGGTGATGTTGTGCTTTATTATTTTGTGAATCAATGGAATTCTCATTTCCAAGGGGAGAGGATGGAGGAGGATTCAACCCTCTGAGGAGAAAGCTGACATGGAATGTCCGGAATCCACATTCTACAGATGCATCCAAACAAACCTTGACATTTGGCAAATCAGGAGAATATAAAAAGAAGATTAAATAAGGATTCCTCTGGATCTTTTTATTAAAAAATGGAAAAAGAAATCCTTAGCCTCACAAACATGTTCTTCCTATTTTGAGAAGGTAGAATGGCACCGAACATTCTTATTCAGACACCAAATGAAGAGGCTTTTACTTTGTAACTGAAAAAGTAAAAAACATCTATAGAAGTCCGTAAGAATACCTCTTGCTACAGCACTTGTAGATTTCCTCTAATTTAGCAATCAAATCATGAGGCAACACCATGGAATTAGCTCCAGAAATAGTATGCTTTTAACAAGCAATGCCAAGAAATCTATTATTCTTCTTCCTTTTATTTTAGTTTCTAGAATGGCACTACTAATTACTATCCCAAAGGAGGCCTTGCTCTGAAAGATGAAGTTGATTATACAGGAGAAGGAATATAATGAAGCCAAACAAAGATACTAATCCGCTACAGAATTTTCTGGCTGATACCTGATTTATCAATACGCTCTGATCCGGCAAGATCTACCACAACCAGTTTGCTTTTCCTAATAGTGGGTGGCTTAAGAGTTCTAGTCAAGTGTGATGCATTGCCGTTCTCACTTGATGAAGTGACTTCTCTGTCACGCCTTCCCTTAACAGATCTCCTAACATGTACCTGTCACGAAAAAGATTTTGCAACAAAAAATAATTTGAATCAATCAATAATCATCACCAGTTTCTTCCTATTTTAAACGCATGAGCAATGCAGATAGAATAAGGCATTCACCATCAGAATAGCATGGCTACGAGATGATTCGGTATTCAACTTTGTGTTTGCAGCAAATCGGTGAGCTTCACCTGCTCTAAGTAGCTCAACAAAACTATGTCGATCTCTGACTTCAACTAGGGTTGCCCCAGGTACTGAAACATCCCCTGTTTTTGGGTCTTCCGAGATGGCAATGCTATCATTTGCAGGATCAAGGAGGTCCTGAATGGTCTCCATATAAAGCTGTATATAGTAGTAGAGAACAACATCATTAGAAAATATCCTTAACATGGAATATATTTGGTCTTCCACCAAAATAAGGCAAATAAAGAATGAATATGAGAGATCCATCTACAGCACAAAAAAAAAAAAAAAAAAAAGGAACTGACAATGAACTGGATAAAGGGCTCAACAACCTGCAAGTAGGAGACGGACACAGAATCCATCTCTGCGGAGATATTTGCAAGAATATCCTCCATCGAACGCACCATAATGCCACGGGAAGCAGTATCTTCCTCTCCAAGCAGTCCAAGAGTGAATGTCTTTCCAGTGCCAGTCTGTCCATACGCCATTACGGTTCCATTGTAACCCTCCAGAACACTCTACACAGAAAATTAATATTTTTTTTTTTCTCAGACTATAGAAAATTAACACAAAATTATTAGCCTAAAGAAACAAGGAATTATAAATTTCAATCAAAAGTTTTAAGTCACAAAGTCAGAAAGAAGTCAATATAACCACCATAAACTAACTTCATGGAACCAAACTACGAGCAGATAGATCAATTTTAATATAAATACCTCAACAACAGGCTTTGCCACAACTTCATAGACACGCTTTTGTGATGCAAATTCAGTAAGCACTTCATCAAACTCATAGGTGTCTGAATCCCAGTTGTTTTTGCGGAGCTTTAACCTTTTAAGCTGGCAGAGAAAATAAACAATGATATATGGTGTTCAGCTCCAAACCAACCATGAATCAGCATTCCTGAGGTAGCGTGCATGAATGCTAATATTTTATTATTATTATTATTATTATTATTATTATTATTTTAACCATAACATAGTTCACTGAACAAACAACAAAGAAGTGCAACTAAGAACCTCTGGCTGCAATTCTACACAATCGGAAAAATCAGCATCTGCAACCAACTCCTCTGCATTCCGAGGTCGTAGTCGTACAGCCACTCGAACCCTCCCAAGAACTGTGTTGAACATCCAACCAAAGGGAACATGTCATAAATATACAAAATATATGTATAAAGGAAAACATAAAGGACGGTCATTGCTTCGGTGCAATGGTAAAAGTCTTGGGTGCCATGCGTGATAATGTAGGTTCGAGACCCGCGAGCAGCCACTTTGTGCAAAATTGCCAAAAGTTAGGTCTGTCTCCAGTCTGGAACCTCCCAGGACCCTACTTCGACACAACCACACTTGGTGACGACCTTTTTATATGTATAAAGGACAACAAAGCACAATGCTGACAAAAAGCTTCTTCTTTTTTTTTTCTTTTTTTTTTTTTTTTGTAAAAAATACTGAAAAGAAGTTATTAACAGACAAAATGAATATTTCAGAGAAGAGAAAGGAAAACAAGAAGAAAAAAGAAAAAAAGGAATGTGCATAAATGACTGCCAACGAGTGAACAAAGCAATAGTTAATGTATGGAATTATTCTTTTGAGCCTCAGAATGTTGCTTGCCAGTTTGAAAATGATTATCTTACTCTTACATATTAACAATAAATATTACTCTTACATATTAACAATAAATATAACATATTCCTAAAGAAACAAAATGTGATATCCAAACCTCTTGCTGGAGAAATACGAAGTACATGGACGTGAAGGGGAAAAAATCAAAAGAGCTTCTCAAACGAAATAAACAATAAAAATGACAGCACCTAAGGCCACAATCAGATAGATTTCTCAAAAAATCATAGCATGTCTCAAAAGTCAAGAGTAATAGATCCTCATGAGCCATGGAGGATAAAAATCATAACACCAAACATGAATCATCTATAAAACAACAATCAGCCACTAACATAATTCTTGAGGATATCAAAAATAGTACTCCCATCTCCCTGGTGGCATACAACTTGCTCATCTGAAAGCATTACTCCAATAACGCTCCACAATAATGAGTACAGATAGTGATCTGAAATATTTTAAGCCTTCCAATGGGGCTTGCACTTACTACCTTAATTGGAAGGAGGACCTGCATGACAATTTGACAGTTTCACTTGTCACTTAAGGCCCATTACCGCTCATCCAAACCTTGAAGGACCTTTATTTCATGTCAAACACTGCCAAAATATAGTTTTGGTTGCGTCTGGTTCCTTGCAATTTTGACAGCAGTGGAAATAAAAACCAAGGGAAGATTTTCTCTGTCATGACAATGGTGAGGGGCCAAACATGACTACAATCCTAAGTACACCATCCAAGGAGCATTTTCTTGCTGAATTCGCATTGCATAAGTTCAGTTTTCTCAAACGACGCTCAAATAAAACTCCCATTAAATCTTTTAAGAATGCAAATTGGAAGGTCCACGGCGTTGCAAGCACACGATTGCTGGTTCAAGTCATCATATCGCAAATTGGAAAGTCATCTGAGACTACCAAATACTACACTCTAAGATTCTTCTACCTTCATAGCTGCAACTCAAAACCAAAGCACTCTCCAATCAAAATAACCACACAACTCCCATTGTCATAAAACATCCCCAACCCCACTATATTCCATTCATCCCTAACCGCATTCCACCAATGACCCATTCAAAATTCTACCTAGACAGGGAAATCCAAGCACACCACAATTACATTAAATCTCGACCACCGCATAAAATTCCTTGCAATCCCACCCTCCAAACTTCAAATTTTTTTATGCAAGGACCGTCTTCCCTAAATCAAAACCACTATCCACTGAAACCTCCCAATTCTTCCGCATTCCATCGGAAACCACTATAATCACAATCAAAACCAACACAGCCCTACCAGGATCATAGACACACTAAACAAAACCCTAGTTCCTGCAAACAAAACTGAAAAAAAAAAAAAAAAGAAGCTTTTTTCTGCAATCTGCCACAAATCTAAAGCTAGAGAATCTACTAACTGTACAACATTCAAATGATATTTAAGCAGAAGAAGAAGGCGTACCTCCGGCGTCGTCCTTTCCGGCAGGAGCTCCAGATGCGGCGCTGCTACGGCGGAGGGCGGCGGAGGAAGGAGTGGGAGAAGGCTTGGGCTTTGTGGAGGAAGACGAAGTCTTGTTGTTGTTGGGATTTAGAGAAAGAGGCCTTTCTACTGCCTTTGAAGAAGATGAAGAAGAAGAAGACGAAGAAGAAGCTTTTGGTGTTCCGTTTCTGTAGCTTCCTCCAGAAGCCATGATTCCACTACTTTACGAGAGGCAACACATCATCCTCTCTGCTCTGCAAGCGTAAAAGAGAAGACGAGAGAGAGAGAGAGAGAGAGAGAGAATTTGGATGAAGTGCAGTGCAGCGACTGTGAGCGGTATATATAAAAGAGGGAGAGGTTCTTCAGAGCCGGTACGAGTCAGAGAGAAGCACTGGCTCAGAGGGAGCGATTCTGGTGGAGCCCACGACACGACAGGGGGTATTCAGACCCACCGAAACGGCACATTTTCGATCGTCTTAGACATAATAGCCGATCAGGATCTTGGTCGGGTTGGCGGGTCGGTTGGTGTTTGTTTGGGAATATCGATAATTCAAAAGCCTCTCCAAGAAAAATTTAGCTTTGAATTAATATATATATATATGTAATTTGGATTTAGATCTGAAATTTTGGATGCCCCACTTTCATTTTTGGGGCAGCATTAGGCATGCGTTTGTCCCTAACGTCAATTTGGCTGAGGTGGGCTTGTGTGGGTTAAGAGGACGCCAGCTTAGGATATGCACATCATTAAAAAACAAGAAATAAAAAAAAAAAAAAAAAAAGATGTATTGGTTTTGTACTCTAATGACTTTGGTCCCATTTGGTGAATCTAATTTTTGTATATGTGGAACTTAAAATGGAATTAAATGGATGTTTGAGTGCTTTAGACTATTTGTCGAAGTTTCTATGAATGTTTAGGTTTAAGACCATTCACCTTATTTTCAAAATATAATCAGAAGATGAAATTTTCAAAGAGACATAAATATCTAAAATAATTAAAATTGACAAATTTACCTATATAATCTTTTATTTTGTGATGCTAACACACTCTTGGTTGAACGGTGTTGGAATATTAGTATGGCACACAAGCCTAGGGATGGATGGGTGGACTTTCAAGTTTAAACTTAAAGTAACACTTTGACAAGTGGTTCAACTGAGAAGAAAATTATTATAATATGATGAATTAATATCTATTGTTTTGTTTTTTTTATTGTATGAGAACTTTGCCTATATATCTTTTACAACGTAACAAGATTGCTTTCTTTAATTGAATAAGACAATGCCGAACATCTATCTATGAAAGGGTCAACTTAAAATAGATATATTTTCAGCGGATCTATTTAAATCAGCTCTGCGGATTTTCAAATGGGCCCCGAGCAAGGTAAGTCTGATCAATTATTTGACATGCAAGGAAGGATTTGAATTAGAATTGATTGAGGCAAAAAAGTTGGACATCAAGTACTGACTGAATTAGAACTTGAACACTGGTTTACAAAATGTCAATCCAAACACAACTAAGATATCAAAAGGGTACAAGTGTACAACCCAATCATGGACAAAAGGATTTTCCTGAATCCTAACAGGCTGGGTGTGGGGTTTAGGGTGGTCAGGAATTGCCATGCAATCGGTCCCTCCCTCGTGAAGCTGCAGTGACTGTTGAGATGGTGAAGTTTGCATATGAAAATGGCAGCGTTTACGTAAATTATATTTGGACAGGCAGGAATTGAGATTTGCTTAAATACCATTTAATATAAGTGACTCTGTTTGGTAAATGAATGCTATATAAATTGCATTTAAGTATGATCCAACTAACCTGTTTCTGTTCAATGTAAAATTAAGAGCTGCAAGTAGTAAAACTATGTTTCACATTAAAAACTGTCATAGCAATTTCCTTGCCTTACTTTACTTTGCATTGTGGATGGCAACCTCTTAAATGAAGTCTCCATGGGAGTTTTCATGCATGGCAATAGTGTGGGGCTCACATTCTTCTTAATCGATCTAAGCCATACATATCAAGCTGTCCAAAATCATCAGATAGCAGCCCAAATTTTATTTCAGCCATAGCAATATTCTTCCATAAAATGAACAAAATGCACGTACAAATGAGGCTAACTACTGATTTTAAGTCTCTAGATCTAGATTTAATCAATTCAATAGCATATTTCACTCTAAATGCAAGACAAAGTAGATGTTTGGATATTCAACGAAAGGCTTGTGATATAAATGACTAGGATTAAGTAAATTTGGAGCCCACTTGTGTGAAACTAACTTGTCATCATGGCTATTTCATGCAGATGGTGGACGCTCTTATGGCAGTGTCCAAGGAACTCACTGTAGCTTTTATTAACCCAAACTTCTCATTATACAAAGCTGAAGATAATAATTCAAATTTTAAATAAATAAACTAAATATCTCTCTAGGCAACTCTCCTTAATTTTTCTTAGTACTAAAATATTCCTATTCTTTCTAACACCCTCCAGAATGGAAATCTCATGGTCCTTCCATGGAAAATATTTAAAAAGATAGAAACCTTTGATCTCCCATGATATCTTATACAATCACCCTCTTTTATTGATGATCATACTCTATCTTATATAGTCCATTACTGGGACCTCCTTAGTTCCGGTGACCCATCAAATCAAGTATTATTAGGGTTTTTTTGCCAAAAGTGTTCGCCGTGCTGCATGATAAGGAAGGATGCTTGATTTTCATTGAAGAGATAAGAAAAAGGCGGGGATGGAAAGATGAGATTACATGATTGGGATGGAAAGGTGAGATTACATGATCTCCCATTTGTCGTAAGAAAAATTTTTTCTACAAAACTGGACTCTTTACCCCAATGACGTAGAGAGCAAGATGGGAGGAAAAATGAATTCCAATCATATTAAACATGACTCAAATGGATCAAGTTTCACATTCAATAAATCTACAAAATAAATCATCAGTCTCTTGATTTTCGATCTTACTATTAGAGCATTGTCCTTTTTTATTTTGCAACTAGATCAACGGTCCTGTTCTACTCTCAAGCTTGTGCACGAGTTAGATCTACCACAAAAATCAATAGACTTCATTTCCTCAACCCACGAATTAACATGCGTGGATGGAGAAGATTTTGCATGACAATTTGAAAGACAGACCAAGAGCATTATTATATAACCAGCACATTTCCGGTTACCCTATTGAGCTACCACTTATCCTAAAATCAATTGGAGATCGGAAATGACACAATAATGGTTTTAAGGTAAGGGTAAAGGCTCGACTATAATTATAACCGTTCCGGAGCAAGGGTGGACGTTGACCTCAATAATCTCTCCCTCAACAACACACCCGCAGCGACTTCAGCTGCACAATTTGCAAAATGCTTATCCCGTAACTCGAACACCCGACCTACCAAACTCTGACACACTTGTAGGATCTTACATTTCCTTCTCATGCAAACCCATTAAAGAAATGACTTACTTAAAAGTTTTTACTTTCACAAATAGCAACATCACATGATCCTAACATTGATTGAGATAGCTTTTACTATAGTTGAAGATTTTAGAAGCTAAAGAAAAATAAATAGGAAAGAGATGTTTGGTCGTATTACCGTGTGGGGCCATGCATGTTGCATGTGGTGATTGAAACCAACTCATGACAACATCAAACTCAACCTAACCTTATATGAACTCCAGCCTACTTTAGATATTTAATATAAAATAAAAATAGGAATCGTATGCAAGAACATGGAATTTTGGTAGGGCCCATTTTTCACGTCATAGAAGACAAGAGAATTAGTAGGTTAACAATGCATATTAATTCTTAAAAAAACCAAAACAAATAAACAATGCATATTAATCAACTTCATTGTACATCAGTTGTGGCAATTCATGAGGAGGCAGTGAGTGTGGTCAGTAGTGGGGCCTCGAGAGCACACAAGTGGGCCCCATGAAAGTCGCCTAAACAGCCTTCCTGTGGAGGGAATTCTCCATATGATATTATGTGATGTTTAAGAAACAAAAGTATTTTAATAATTTATTAGATTGAAGTTTAATATATGTGATTAAAACGAAAATCAAATATACAACAATGTACTTGAGTTTGAGTCCAGCTTGAAGGCCAAAAGGTTCTGTTAGAGTCAGGTCTGGGTCCTATCCATTTGATCTGTGTGGGGTTCAAGTCTGGCTCCTACTATTGATTGACCTGTAATTTAAAAATAGTTAAACCGGATTTGACCAAAATAGAGACCTTTTATCAGTCGAGTTAATTCAGCATTGTGAATTAGTAAAGCTCGACAATGGGGTAATGAGTGACAATTTTCATTGGGAGGTAGAGGCTTCGAGCTTGGGCTCTCCCTTCCCCTTCCTTGAGTTCAAACAAAAATAAAATATACAACAATGTACTTGAGTTTGAGTCCAGCTTGAAGCCCAAAAGGTTCTGTTAGAGTCCGTTCTGGGTCCTATCCATTTGATCTGTGTGGGTTTCAAGTCCGGCTCCTACTATTGATTGACCTGTAACTTAAAAATAGTTAAACTGAAAACAGATACCTTTATCTGTAGAGTTAAATCAGCATTGTGAATTGGTAAAGCTCGACAAACGGCTCCTTACTCCAGTGATAAGGAGTGGCGGTTTTCATTGGGAGGTAGGGGCTTCAAACTGCCCCCTCCCCCGTCAACTCCGCTTACTTGAAGTTTCTATTTTGTCACCATCAAATCTAAAATGGAGAAAGTGTAGACTTTTTGACAAATAATCTAATGATAATTTAGAAAAGATGCAACAGTATAATTTCGTTGGAACTATCCTCCCTTTCAAATAATAGCATTCAAACCACTCATGCTCCCACCTCAATCTTGCAAGATTTGAATCACAAAGAGGGAGACAGGCCTGATCCACCACAACATTAAAAAAAATGGCTGTTTTCCACTTTGCATTGTCTTTTCTAAATGGCCTTTTACTAAAGTTCAATGCCCAGCTCAACAGATTGTAATGGTATAGACTAGAGGTCAAGTTTAGAATGTTTTCTCCTAACATTTCAATGAAACCTATTGAATGTATTTTGTAGTTTGGACCAACTGATCATGCCAAGGAAATCTGGCTGTCTACTTAGAGACATTATATAAAATAAGATCTTTTAATCTGATATTACACTAAGGACCTGTTGATGCGGAGAAAAGGTCAAGTCATTTGAGTTGGAGAAAACTCCCTACACTGCAAATTTCAACCGCAAATATGTTTTTCTCTACTTATTTTCTCCACCACTCGCCATCCAAATGAACTGAGAAGTATCTATTGTGAATAAAAAAGTTGTTGTGGGGAGAATAACTTTCTGTTGTTTGTTATTATCACTATTATTATTTAATTTTTTGTAGTTTCACTTTTAAAGGTAAAAGCACTTTTTCAACAATTTGGGGATTTGACATTTCAATACCTCTTAGATATGAAATTCCCAATTTCATGATCCAAAATCACTAAATGTCGCCAGAGTCATTTGACTCTGGTCAACTTTTTTTTTTTACTTTTTTACCTTTGATCCCATGATATCATGGGTTTTTAAAAACCCATGATATCATGGGATATAAATGTTAAAAGTTTAAAAACCCATGATAGCATGGGATCCAAGGCAAAAAAGTTAAAAAAAAAAAAAAGTTGACTAGAGTCAAAGGACTCTGGTGACATTTAGTGATTTTGAGTCATAAAATTGGGGATTTAAAATCTATGATGCATTAAAATGTCAAAACCCCTCACAATTTTTGCGACAGTAGATTCAAAACAAAGAGTTAGGCAGGGTTGGATTCAGGAATTCTTCTTTGGAGGGCCACTATATATAAAAAAGATCTCAGGAGGGCCACATGTAAACAAATGAATATAGTTTTTAAAATATATAGAGGATTTTTTAAAAGTTATGGGGGGCCATATGTAAAAAAATTTACAATTTTCTAAAACGGGGTTTTCAGAAATTCTTGGGGGATGGGGGCAGCTAGGAACATTTTTGTGCAGTCTTGCAGAATGGCCATTAAAAAAACAAAAAACTGTAGAAAAGAAAAAAAAAACAAAAAACTTTTGTAACAACAAAAATAAAATTAAAAACTGTAGAAATAAAATTTTCAATTTTCATTTTATGCCGAAAATAAATCATACTGGGAATAAAATGCCACTATGAAGCAAAAAAGAAAAAAAAGGAAATAAAATGCCACTGACACTGTTGGGAACAAGACATATATCCTTTTAGAAACTGAAGCACTTTACATTTTTAAGTAACCAGCCATTTTAACGCAACAGCTTTCTCCCAAAAGTACATAGAGATGGGGACAAAGTAAAGGTACTTGATGATGCTATAATAGCTTTCTTCCAAAATAAACTATTGTAGTTTCTTCAAGGAGGCGTTAATCTAGTTAGCAGGGGAGCTTTTTGGTTTGTTGTGTGTATTTTGTTTTTATGTACCCCTTCTATATATGTAACTAGCATGTGTATATCTTTCCTTTCTCTTGTAAATTGTAATGAATTTTCTAAAAATCTTTTTGTCATTTTATGGTAGGAGAAGGAACTTCATTTACATTTTTGAATTAGAAGAAGAGGGCGCCTTTTGTTATTTCAGTGGAAGAGAGATAAACTTTTTGACATTTTTTTATAATAAAAAAAAAGATATGATTCTTGAGATTTTGTACATTACCCCTCTACTTTACTTATTTCTTAAAGTGACAATTCACTTCAATTGACTTTATAAGTAAATTACTCCTCCACTTTCTTTACTTATTTTCGAACCAAACTCAGGCCTACTTTGTGTTGATTTCTAGTCAAACCTGAGCTGAGCTCACTCAGTTCACTTTAATGATCAAGTTAGGCTCAGCTTGGCTCGTTTACAAAATACTATTGCTTATTTACTGTGATTTTCTTATGTGTTGCCCATCTCCGCTGGTGAAGTAATTTACATTTTGTTGACTATTGTGTTGAAATAAATGAAACAGTTGCGATTTGAAGTAATTTACATTTTGTTGACTATTGTGTTGAAATAAATGAAACAGTTGCGATTTGATTGTCAATGCTAAATATTGCTTATTGATCATAACTTATATATAAAAAAACTTGCTCAAATGCTCTTTGGCACCTCAACAATGACAGATTGTACATTAAGGATGTGTGGAATGTAAGTGAAGCTTATTGGTCACATCATATGAAATTAAGAAGATTTGATAGATTAGTTATCCATGATAGATTTTTCTCAATATATAAAAAAGGTTTAATATATTAAGTATCTATATGGAATCAGAATCAATAAATGCTAACTGATGAAAATGAAAGCAATAGATGATAAATGTGAAATAGTAAATGTTTCTGATCAAGACAACTATAACATTGACATGAATTTACAAAAACCTTACTCATGCAGAAGTAGATGAGAAATGTAAAATAATGGATATTTCAGATGAAGACACCAATAAGTGTCTTCAGGAATATTAAAAAAAAAAAAAACTTATTTATCTCATAGGTTCAAGTGAACCCCACCACCATCCCACTTGTAGAAAGCCTCTTGATTTCACAGTTGCATCATGTAGATGTCCTTTTTTTTTTTTCCTTCTAAGAGGTCATGTTCTTCAACCAAACTGATCCTGCCATTTGGCTTTTTTCTTAATCTTAATTCCTAAGGCTACTTTGATTGGAAATTAGATTCCTCCACATCTCTCTCTTCCTCAAATCTCAACTCATGTCTAATTGGAGGGGGCCACCCAGGAGATCAACCCATGTGATGCTTGCATGTGAAGGTGGTTTGATTGTACTAAGTTTATGATATTGATTGGACCTGTTTGGATGTTAATATACTGACTAGGGCCCGTTTGGATATTTGGAACTCAGTTGGCATATAATCTCTAACTCACCTAGTCTCTCGTATGAAATATGCCAAATTTTCATTGAATATGTTTTGTGTCCAACATAAGATTGATTATATATAATATGCTTAGGATAAAATAGCAGAGCATGTCACTAGCTTGTACATGATTGATCTGATGATGGGCTCATCTTCTAATTAAGTGAAATTTAGGTGAGAATGGCTCCTTACCTTAGTGGTAAGGACTCCTAGTTCTCATTGGGAGGTCTTGGGTTCAAACCTTGCATCCTCCCTTTTTATATATGTGAGCCGAAGATTCGGTTGCAATGGTAACAATGTTGCTCAACCTCCATTTATTGCTAATCCGATTATCATCGGTGAAATGACCTCACCCTAGCTAAGTTGATAGAGGTCCGGGCTTGGATATTTAATTTGGGTCCATCTAATGAATTAAGTGATTGAAAGTCCAAACTCTGGTCCGGCTTGAATAAAAAACGCTTATAATTTGGTGATCATTTGCCCGAACAATTGCTAGAAGCCCGAACATTTGATGAAAGCCTGATTCAACATGACTGATTAACTAAATGGACATGCTTGGGCCTGAATTTATAGCACATTGAACTCAGGCCAGATATGGGCATGCGATTCTAAAGTCTTGTAAGGCTTGGATATGCCTCGACTTTGCCCATTTAAGCAGTAAAGAATCGGGTTTTAAACTTGTTTTAGGTTTCAATTAATAAACAAGTATGGATTTGGGTTTGAAACTGAAGTTAGGATTCGATTAATAAACAAGTCTAGCTATGAGTCCCTACAAATTCCGATACGTGGAGCTGTAACTCGATATATGAGTATTTAGTATTACAAACTGTAGCTCAAAATCAATTTTTATTGGACATTTTTATATTTAATCTTGGAGATAGTAAACTTGATGCACTGTTGTAAGTTGAATGATATCTTTATTTAATCAAATAAAAAAAATAAATAAAACTAGAACTGGTTTTGGAATTAGATTTTGGTCCTCTAGTTGTTCAGAAATCGAGTCCTCCTATTGAAACCGGATCTAGAACCCATAAAATAGTTTTCTAGTTGGACCCAAAATCGTTATTTAAAAATGCGTCTGCATCCGTTACAATATAGATTGGATCCGAAATCATCCCACTTGCAATCCTAATGTAAGCCATGAACACCCCTAAACGGTAGGGAATCAAAAGGACATTGGAGGGAACTGGGAAGCTATACATATGGGCCCCAAATAATTTGAGTTTTGTCCGCTTGGCCAAGCGAATGGAATCAATTTTTTCTTTTTTCTAAAAGTAGGAGAGAAGCTGAAGTGATTTTTTGCATTTGATCACGTGACAATTACTAAAAAACAACAAGCAGACGTCGTGCACATCACGTGAATCCTCCTCCACATCCACTGTCGAATTGAGAATTGCAACCCATGAAAGGAATGGCTAAAAAAAATATAGAGAATGACATTCATCATATCCATTCCATCTGAAGTGTGTGTATAAAAGGATGACTTTCTCCTGCACTCCTCAGTTTGTTGGGGTTGGTGCCAATCATCACAGACTCAAACAGGAGCGGTTCTTATCCAAAGAAGCCCACACAAGTAAAAAAGATAGACCACACATGAAAAGCATATCATGCTAACGGAGTCAGCCAGCTGATCAACAAGGTGTTTTAGATTATACACATGTTAAAACAGAACTCTGCAGTGTAAGAAATAACTTTTCTTATATTAAATACCTCATTTAACTGGTTGGTGTTGGATCCATGAAATAGTTTCCAACTGTATGGTATCAAACAATATCAACCAGATGTTTCTTGAGAAAAAAAAACCTGTTATGGGTTCCCATGAAATTGAAGCGCATGCATTATTTGTTGTAGGTAGCCTCATTTTGATTGGAGTGAAATTCACCCCACACAAGAAAAGTAGGCAAGGTTTATTTTTCCTATTTTTCTTTTCTAACAATTTTGTTTTTTAAGATAAATCAATCCTTCATTTTTTTTTTTTCAAATAAAGTAAATTACAGAAGAGGGATCGACTGGTTGGGTAGGGTAGCCATTCGGATTTAAACCACGCTGATGGCACTTTTTGGCTAGGGTAGGGTTAGAGTCCCACAGTCACTTTTACTGGTTCAATGAAGATGCCCACTTCCCTGGGGATGATTGAGTGGGCGAATCCACCTTTTTTTTTTCAAGCAATTGATTGGGTTGGAGAGCTACTCCCTCAGATCACTGTGATTTCTGGATCGTAAGTCATCTACCTGTCGTGATGGGCCACCTACTTTTCATTAAAAGAACTTTGAAAACAATGTCCAGTACTTATAATTATAAGGAAGATTTTCAAAAAAACATGTAACTTTTTTTGGCTAGATGAAAACTTAAATATCTCAAACAAGCATAATATGTCTTTCATATTTCTTTCAATTAAGTTTTCGTTATAAACCTTTTTTTAGTGTAACATACTATTTTGAAATCCTCCCTAATAATGACGATGATGATGATGAAGATGATGATGATAATTAAAAACAATGTCAAATAAACGTGGAGTGGATCCTACTGTCAGCCTTGTGGACTGTGGTTGGAACTTTGTATAGCCCAAGATCCCATGATGATAGAAATTTTGCTCCTCCAAGCCATATGCATCTGTATCCAGCTCTAGGACCACTTAGGTGTAACTTTGGTCAGGGCACCTACTTTACCGTCACTGCCCTGTCATGATCCAAAAGTTCTACTCATCTCACCTAAATCTATGTTCTACGTTAAATTTCAATAATAATAATAACAGCAACAACAATAACATCAATAAATTAAATCTAAGGCTATTAAATCAACAGTTAAGATAATAGGATGAAAATAATTTTGTATAATGATGTTGGTGACAAGGCCTTTCCAACCCCATACCTCCACCTATCAGCGAGAACCACAAATGGATATAAGTTGGCTCCATGAGTGGAACTGCATGTTAAAGTGGGAAGGGGGGGATGGAAAGGACTTCTAGTAGATGAGTAAAAAAAAAAAAAAAAAGTTACTCCAAATTGTAACTCTATCCGATTTGGATGAGTCTGGCCCGATAGATGAAGTAATATTGTCAATGTTGTCAGCTAAATGTACTCTATTTCACTTTAACTCAACTTTATTAATAGAGTTGGATGGAGTAAAATTCTCATTTTTCAAAAACAAGTCACATCAAAAGTACTTTTTTTCCCACCTTCCATCATATTCTTAAAAAAAAAGTCAAAAAGCAACCACTAAAAGACAAAAAAACTCCATTTTTCAATAAAAAAAAGTCAAAAAGATTCCATCACAAACAACTAAAAATAAAATATCATTATAACTCATTTATATTTTATTATTTCTTTAAAATAACCTTTACACCACTTAACTCCACAAGTAAATCCCCAAACAGGCCCTAAGTAAAAGTGAATTATACTCCATACCTTAACTTCATAATAAGCATCTAAATGTAGTAAAGTGAAGTATCTATTTTAACTTGAACCTACTTTTCCTCCACTTCACTCCTAATGTGAAATCCACTTCATTTCACTCCACTCATCATTTATCCAAACGGGCCCTAAAAATGAAAATTCCGGGTTTGTCCCGGCCAATGTTCCTTGTCTGATAACCTTCTCATTCCCAATTGAGGAGAGAGAGAGGGAGGGAGAAGGGTGGAGATTTTATTTCTCTCTCTCTCTCTCCTGAAACTTTAAATTGTTGCTTGATCTAAGAAGATCTAAATCATTCATCAGTTGGTTCTATGGCCGGGGGCGTCCATCCTAGCTCAGAATCATGGAGAGTGAACTAAACGGGATTAATTTCTGATAAGGGATCTTCGATCTTCACAATAGGTGCCTGATCGGAACTAATGCATGCATGGTTCATCTTCTTGTTTGTAGCAGCCAAATCAGGTTCTATTAAAGCCTTTGCGACACCGAAGGTCAGCATCTAGGCAGGCAGGCATCAAGTTCAAGCCCCAATAGAGAATGGCTTGTATCAGTCAGAAAAAAGAAAAAGAAAAACCTCATCAAATTAATTAAAATCTGAGCCCAATCTTATATGAAAAATGTTGCAACATACTTCATATGACATGATATATATAAAACATTAGGTCAGAAACAGCATGCGCGATCACTTGGGCCCCACAATGCACCCCTCCCTACAGAAATCACTTTGGACCATTCTTCTGGTACATTCATGGGAGGTGATGGCTTAACTCACAAAAGTAATATTAGACTATTCACAAGAAAAATCAGTACAAGGACCACAGCAGTCTTGATGCTAACAGGGCTCACCCGCACACAACTTGATAAAGAGGGTCTCCCACAAGGCCACAACCAAGTATAAAAGAGGAAAAGAGAGAGATTCATATCACCTTATGTCCATCTTCTACACTCTCATGGATAAGAATACCTTTTGGAAAAGTCAATTTAAATGGCTCTGTCAAATGACGTGCACTTTGATCAGCTGCCGTCGTCAACTCCTAACCTCTTCTTTTAACGGGACTTTACAACTCGAGCTATCAGCTCTCTGCAACATTGTTGCTGGAGAAACCCCATAAATCAATCTAACAAGATTGATCATTGTTAAACTTTGTTTGTTAAAGTGGGTTCATTATTATAAACTTTATTCATGACATCAAATCCTAACAACTTTCATCGTATAAGTTATGGGCCCTCCTGATATAGAACATCTAATTAACATGGTCTCTTAATTAGTGGTGAAAAGCCTACGGAGACAATTATAAATCTCCAAGGATAGGATTTGGATAATCTAAAATCCCATCTTTTAGGATTCTTGGGTTCGACCCTCCCTCGCTCACGGTATGTAACTAGAAGTCCTCAGTCGAAAGGAGAAGGAATAATATACTCAAATTTGCGGATTCATCACTGATTATCACATGTGACCTAAAGAATCATTGGCCATACAAATCCTCAACGAGAAAAGCCTTGTTTCAGGTGCAATGAGGAATTTTCAAACAGGTAGATTCTTCACTTGTTACCAAATATAACCTTACAATTTGTTTGTTTTTAGAAAACTAAGACTCTATTTGAATACTCAAAACTCGATAGAATACTCAAAACTCGATCGGTTGAATTAAGTTTACCTGAAAATCTAACTCTCTCCAACTCTGTTTGCATGTAAGAAGTTAAAGACATAACTATACAATTCTCATTTAAAAGTAACGTAGGTCGACAAAACACATCAACCATAATCTATACGTAAAACGAGTTACTTTTACTTTCTTAAGATCCGTAAAAGCCTTAAAGGCTATTGTGTTTTTGAATGACAGTTGGTCCAATACTACTAGATTTATAATGGCACTCGAGTCATACATGGCCACATGGGACATGTATATGAAATCCTAGATTTCTCAAGGGGCTGTTATTTGCATTATAATAGAGATATGAATTGAATATATATAAACTCATTGTGAAATGATCAACTCTATCAAAGAACTATGAAAGAGTGAGTGGCGAAGGACATGAGGTGGAGATGTAGATAGGATTTTCACTTTCTTATGAACGGTGATGGCTTGGTATTCATCTCCGATCTTTTTTTTATTTGATTTCACTAGAATGAAAAGTTATTTGATGACCATTTTTTGAAATTCACATTAATCTTCATTTTTTAACACTTAGGATATAAAATTTTTGCATTAAATTTCTATATATTATAATGCAAACAAATAGGTTCAAAATACTTTCACCCTTCTTTAAAATCACATCCATCTAGTAGTTTTGCAGTGCATATATACATGCATACGGGATAGAGCTGATATAAAATGATTTTCCGAAAAACCAGAACTGGGTATCATATCTGGATACTTGACAAGCTAGGATTCAGTAAGAAAGAAGTCAGATTTCCATAGACCACTTGATGCCATATTGAGGCTTATATATGTCAGTTGATGCAGCAGACCAGCTGCAAATCGAAGCCAAACTTGAAGGGTTAGTTTGGCTCACTAATCATATTTGGCCTGTGCCAAGGGTCCGTCCAGGAAGAAGTTTACATGGAGGGGTCCACTCGCTCCTTGGAGCTGGGCCAGGGTCTATCCAAGCTCAGTCCATCTATGATTGGCCTCAGATTTAGGAATGGCTAGCTATTTGGGTCTAAACCGGATAGCCTTTTTTTGGTGTAAATGGCAGTTACAAAGCCCAACTCCTCGAAATTCTAAAGCCCATGCATGGGTCTGGGCTGACAGTTTTATCAAACACCTTTCGGGTGACAATGAAGAAAAAAAGGATCGCACACATGCATGCACACCAAGGAGCAGGAATAGACGTAGCATGGGCGGCACCACGATATAAGGCATGGGGCGCCATTGTGAAAAAAAAAAAAAAAACTCTGAGGGGCCCATTGCTAAATGGATTTAAAAAATCATTTATCTAAAGGGCTTTTTTGGGAATTTAGGGGGGGTGGGGCTCTACCAGCCCTCCTACATTCGCCATGGGATATGGATGGAAGTAGTAAGATTGGATCTTAAGAAGTACAATATATTCAAGGATTTGGCTCAGAATAAACACATAAAATTCATATAAATGACCTTAATATAGTTCGGACAAGGCCTTCACGATGATTATGATATGCACACATGAGAGAGAGAGAGAGAGCTCTTTTAGCCGTCCTCAATGGTACAAGGCTCCTTTACCAAAATGGCATTAGGCTCGAAATTGAAAGGGTCGTTAGGGTCAGTTTGACAGGTCGCGTAATTGGTCGTGTTGGGTTGGGTTGGGTTAGTGGTCGGGCTACCAAGCGTGGAGCTCTCTTAGCCCACCTAAGTATAAGGCTCCAAAATTAGAAGGGTCATTAGAGTTAGTTTGACGGGCCATAGACTCGTAAGTGCAATCAGTCGCATTGGCTTGTGTTGGTTGGTCGGGTACCAAGTATGCACCTGTTAATCCCTACCCTAAACTGACCATTTTATAAGGGGGTTAGAAATATCAACTACCCAAATACCCGAATTTTCTTTAGGGGCATGCATGTGGGCCATGTGACCCACCTATTTCGCCGCAAAGTTCTTTGGGCAGAACTACCATGCAGCGACGCTGCATGGTAGTATGATGTAGCACCCAGGTTAAAATCATGGGTGGGGGCCTTGGAAAATCTAAACCGCTTTATTGCCCAAAGGCCCATTGTGTATTCTTGCATTTGAAAATTCAAAATCTATTTCAGTGGGCCAACTGATGGATTGGCCACCAGACTTCACACAAAGAGGCTCCTTCCATTTTTGCCCTTTAAAAAGAGGAAAGTAAAGAAAGTTAATCACATATTCCAAGTTTAGTTGATCCAACGGTGGCCATCTCACTAATTTGAATAATAATGTAACATTTGATCACTATAATGGTACTATGACTAACAAGAGGTTTGGATTTTCCAAATGTGGCCCCCACCCATGATTTTAACTTGGGTGTTGCATCATATGGTAAATCTGCCCAAGTTCTTTAGGGGTCGGGTTCGATCAAGTCACTGCATCTTAGATCCTATTGTTTGGTAAAAGTACTTGTATAGTGAAATGAAGTGAAGTGAATATTGAAGAGAAAATAAAATATTAGGGGGGATCTAATCATAATATGATCAGTTTTTATTTTTAGTGGCTTGATAAAGATTTTTTTTTTTTTTTTTACTTTTTGGGTCAAAAGTACATGGATTTTTGTCTTTTAGTGGCTTAAGAATGTTGTTTTTTGAACTTTTTTTTTAGTTAAAGAGAGAAATTTTATATTTTTTATATGACACCTAGTCTTTTCTTATCTAGTAAAGGAAGGCTTCACTTCACTCCACATTACTTAGTGGAGTGGCCAACCTAACGTAAGCCTGTTATCCAAAAAGCTTAATAAAGATCAAGTATGTGAAAAATGCCAGTTCTGTAGGATTTTCTAATTCCCTGAGAACAGCAACAGGACATATTCTCCCTCCCTCCCTCCCTCCCCTTAGTAGAACACATGTTTTCGTTGTGGAAGGATTGCAGCTTTCAAAATCCAAATCTAACACGGACATTTTTCAGACCCATTCGATAGATGGTAAAGCCCACTTCTAAACCTGCTGTTTGGATCCATACGTACCCACAGCTTTGAGTTGGAAGAGATCACATGGCTTTCAATTGGTATTGTTAATTGGGCCAGGACATCCTACACCCAGCCCAATTTTAGCTGGCTTAGATGGGCCTTAACTAGTTTCCTGATCTGGTCCAGACAAAGGGAAAGATGAGCCCAAGGCAAATATATTTTAACCAAGTGGTTGTTCCTAATCATTTGATTCGAACCACAACCCTAAGTTTTCTTGTCCATTTTAAAATGGATGATTCATTGTTGTTTTACTAAATTCCAACTAGTTCTATTTTCATGCAATATTTCACCCAAAAGGTGGCCCAGATCCATGGGCTCTACTAATGGTCTGTAAAAGAGCTCAGGCATAACAAACACTATGCTACCAAAAAAAAAAAAAAAAAAAAAACATTCTATTTGCAAAGTATGAGTTCCAGCTGTGTTAAATAAGTTGGGTCAGCACCAACTATCAGATCTTTAGATGGGAATAGCCCAGTCATGGCCCCGTTAGTTAACGTGCCGAATAGTACACCTAGCCCACAAGAGGGGTTGGGCTTTTGTGGTCAAGTTTGTATGGGCTAAGGTCATGTGATCCCCCTAACAACAAGCTGAGCTCAACCCATCTAACATTCTATATGGAACTTCTACATATACAAAGATTTTATCAGGGACCATATCTGATGTGACGTCCAATCCATGAAACAAATGGAACCCCACCATTCAAAGTAGCTAGAATCAAAACTAAGGGTACACATCAGGTGGGCCCAGGATTCAAGAAACAAATGGACAGTTCAACAACCCATAGTTACTCAAATTACTTTACAGATGCAGCCTACTTGATCACTAGAGACCTACCTGACTAGTTAGGTGAGGCCATAAACACAGTGGGGGTTTAGCTGTTGCACATTTGAATGCAGAAGTACACATAATACCCCTAAACCCGCAACACTTTGGCCAGTGCACTGTAAAAGGATTGTGTGCTTAGATGTTTTCGGCAAATTGGAAATATGACCTGGCAAGCCCCACCAAATTGAAGGGGAACAGTTATCTATTAAAAATGAAGGCATTTTCATGAATTAGCACCTCTTAAATTTGTTTTTCATGGGCTAATGATAAATTACATACAATTGTCACCAAAGTGTCTTGCTCGTAATTCATAACGGCCTTATCCTTGACCTGCACCACCGTGACCCACGTTATTGTACTGCACCCGCAATGTGGTTCACCTACATTGCCTCCTCGTCTTCTTCTTCTTCTTTCTCCTACTTTTTCCTTGCTTTCGTGGAAAAACCAAAATTAAGAGTCTTGATATGTTTTAAGCAGATAAGGATGTTTCTGTGTGGGAAAAACACCGTAATGACGAAATTAAGTAAGGATCACGGCAAGACCCGCTGATCACCTCGGCTTGAGTCATATCCCGTCAGCTCGGCAGCTCGGTCAAGAGTGCCAGCGCGGTACCGCGGTCCTCGGCAGCTCGGTCAAGAGTGCCAGCGCGTAAAGTCCAACTCAGTGCAGAAGCGCACCACGGCCAGGCCGTCCTCGGTCTCGGACCGGGACGCTGTGGTCCGTAGACCACCACCTTCCTCCTGGAAATACGGCGCGCTCTGACAGATATGGGCATTCATTTATGACGATAGGATCGCTCATTTATGGCGATAAGAGGTTCGCTTTATCAGCCCTGTACGTCAACTGGCCGAAGGCGTGGAAAGTAAGGATGGGATGTCGCCCACTCTACCTATTGCTGCCTGTCAGGATAGGGATCGATGGGACCTCACCTCACCTACCTCCACTCACAGAGAGAATGAACGGCTATATATACACATGGGATCAGCCCCATGAAGGTATGCAAAAACGCAATACACAAACTCACAAACCTCCACATTGTCTCATTCTCTTCTTCCTCCTCCTGTTTGGTTTTCTCAGAACTAACTCAGGCATCGGAGTGCCTTCGGCTCACGGCAGCCAGGGGCTCTGACTCTAGCCTTTCTCCTTCCCTTTCAGGTTCTTGGCGTTCAGCATTTCCCGTCCTAAGAAGTTTAACCCCGATCTCATCTCGATCTAAGTAGGTGTCGTTTTTCCCGCCTACAGTTTGGCGCCGTCTGTGGGGAAACTGAACAAAAAGCTTGTAAACATCATGCCTCCGAAGACCAGAAACGGCGAAGGACCCTCCAAGGGCAAGGCATTGTCCATACAGCCAACACTGGCGCAGGATCTTCCACCTCCACCCCCTCAGCAAAGGAGGTCTGGGGGGAGGTCTCTCACAGTCCAGACACAGTCGCAGTCTAGGGGAGTGACCATGCTCTCCCTTCGCGACGTCCCACCCCCGGAGCAACCCCACCATAGCCATAAGCGGCCCGTGCAAGGTGACAAGTCAGTCACCAAGCCACACAAGAAGTCAGCGCGGGCTGGGTCACAGTCCCAGCATCAGGCCAGCCTTGATCGAAACGAAGACCCCCGCCTGGAGGACATCAGAGCACAAAACCTCCTCATCCAGGAACAGCGTGAGCTTATTGAACGGCTCACGCAACAACTCGAAGGCAAAAAGGATCAGAGCCCGCCGCCCAACAGTAAGAGGCGTGACCGGGACCAAAGAGAAGAAGGCTCCAGCAGCAGCCACATGCACGAAGAGCCAAAGAAGCAACGCCAGGGGTTGGAGGACGATGAGCTGAAGAAGTGGATCGACCAGCAAGTGAAGCAGACTATCCGCCAGAATATGGAGACTGCTGGTATCGACCGGGACCAGTATGCCACCTTTGAAGCTGAAGATACTGGCGCGTCTCCTTTCTCTAGGGAGATAAGAAAATATACGCTGCCCGAGAAGTTCAGCGTCCCGAGGTTCACCCTGTATGACGGGACCTAGGAACCTGCTGCTCACCTCCGACATTACATCCAGAGGATGTCGGTCTGGGGGGATGACGATTCCCTAAACTGTCGAGTGTTCTCCTCCAGTTTGGCGGATCTACCACTGCGGTGGTTTTGCTCGCTTCCAGAGGATTCCATCTCCAGTTGGCGGCAACTCCGGACCTCCTTCCTGGGAAAATTCCAGGCGCATCGCGTCATCCCGAAGACTGATGCCGACCTGATGGCTCTCCGGATGCAGGAGGACGAGAACGTCACTCAGTTCGCTCGCCGGTTCTGGACTGTCTACAGCCAGATCGAGTGCGCTTCTGAGGAGCTAGCAGTGAGGTCCTTCCAGCTGGCCCTGCAGCCAGGCATCCCGCTTCGGGCACAGCTGGTCATGTACCCTGTGACCACCATGAAGGAGCTGATGACCCGAGCCAATCGGTTCATCCTGGCGGAAGAAGACGAGGTACGAGGTCGGGAGAACTTCGGCCTCACTAAGAAAAGCCAACCGGCCAAGGCAGATAGCAGGTCCTCCCGAAGGGAGGATCATCGCAGAGACCCATCCCCGGATCGGCGCAAGGCCCGGTCCTCAGAGCACCGCCGAGCTCCCTCTGCCTCGGCAGCAGCATCAGGGAGCAGCAGAAGGTCTGGCCACGAGCCGACCTCCCATGTAGCCGTAAACACCATCTTTAAGGAGCCAATCTATAGGCTCCTCAACAAAATAAAAGCGCAGCCTTTCTTCAAATGGCCGAGCCCGATGACGACCGACCCCTCCTCCCGGGACCAGAGTAGGTTCTGTGCCTACCACAAGCAGAATGGGCACAGGACCGACGAATGTAAGAGCTACAAGTTCCTCCTGGAAAACCTTGTCAAGGAGGGGCACCTACGGGAGTTCATCAAGCAGGAGGGCCGAGGTGATGACCGACCTCCGCGGCGGGACGCTGATAACCAGGACAGCGAGCCAGAAGGCGTCATCCATGTCATTCACCTCGCCGCCCCACCTAAGAAGAGCTCTCAGGCCCGCGCAGAGTCCAGGCGCGCCTCCCACCAAAAGCAGGTGCTGACCGCGGCACCAGAGCCAGCCGCAAAGAAGGCCAAAACAAAGGGTGTCAGAATATGGTTTTCTGACAAAGACCTGGAAGACGTCGAGCTACCGCACAACGACGCTCTGGTGCTCACCTTGAAGCTGCAAAACTTCTTGGTCCAGAGAGCCTTGGTCGACCCCGGCAGTTCGTCCGAAGTCCTCTACTACGATTGCTTCAAGAAGTTGGGACTAAAGGACGAGGACCTCCAGGCTGCCCGAACCCCTCTGGTCGGTTTCAGCTCTAAACCTGTCTACCCCAAGGGTAAGATTTCCCTGAGAGTCCAAGTGGGTGGCGCCTGCAGGCAAGTCGACTTCCTCGTGGTCGATGTCCCTTCCCCGTACAATGTCATAATGGGGAGGACGTGGCTGCACAGCATGGAGGCAGTGCCCTCCACCCGACATCAGAAACTCAAGTTTCCTATGGAAAACCGGTCGGGCCGGACGGAGGTGATCACCGTCAGAGGCGACCAGCACATGGCCAGGCAATGCCTGCTGGCCGTGCTATCTGACGAGGCTGGACCCTCCCAAGTCAATGTCACCGAGCTGGAAAGAGAAGCCGAGCTCGGGGACGTCGGCAGGGCTCCGGCACAGAAAAGCATCGAAGACCTCTCCAAGGTCAATATTGATCCCGCCGACCCCGACAGATTCTTTCTCGTGGGAAGCCAGCTCCCCGAGACCGAGAAGACGGAGCTGCTCAACCTCCTCGAAGAGAATAAAGCGGTCTTTGCCTGGACACCCTATGAGATGCCTAGCATTGACCCCGCAGTCATCTGCCACGAGCTGAAGGTGGATCCCAACCATAAGCCCGTGCTTCAAAAACCGCGCCGGACTGGGGTCCCGCAGACTGATGCCGTGGTTGAGGAAGTTCAGAAACTCCTCGAGGCAGGCGCAATAAGAGAGGTTCACTATCCGCAGTGGCTAGCCAACACCGTGGTGGTCAAAAAGAAGACGGGAAAATGGAGGGTCTGCGTGGACTTCACCGACCTCAATAAAGCCTGTCCAAAGGACAGTTTCCCTCTTCCGAAGATCGACCAGCTCATCGACGCCACTGCCGGACACGACCGGATGAGCTTCCTGGATGCCTACCGGGGGTACCATCAGATCCCCCTGTACGCGGCCGACCAGGAGAAGACAGCTTTCATCACTCCCCGGGGCACCTATTGTTACAAGGTGATGCCCTTCGGGCTGAAGAATGCGGGAGCGACCTACCAGCGGTTGGTGACGAAGATGTTCCAGGCCCAGCTTGGGAAGACGGTGGAGGTCTACATCGATGACATGGTCGTCAAATCCAAGAGGTCGCAGGACCACCTGACCGACCTCCGCCAAATTTTTGGCATCCTACACCAGTACCAGTTAAAGCTGAATGCATCCAAATGCGCCTTTGGTGTCGGTTCCGGCAAGTTCCTAGGAAGCCTGGTCACAAGAAGGGGGATCGAAGCGAACCCTGACCAGATCACCGCGATCCAGGAACTCCAGTGTCCGACCTCGGCAAAACAAGTTCAGCGGCTGACCGGAATGGCTGCCGCTCTGAACCGATTTATCAGCCGCGCTTCGGACAAGTGCCGACCTTTCTTCCAACTCTTGCGAAAGGGGTCCAAGTTCCAGTGGACGTCGGACTGTACTCAGGCGCTGCAACAGCTAAAACAATACATTTCTTCTCCACCACTGCTGTCGACCCCAACTTTTGGAGAGGCACTGTTCCTGTACCTGGCAGTCTCGGACCATGCGGTGAGCTCGGTGCTCATCAGAGAGGACAACGGCCAGCAAAGGCCTATCTATTACACGAGCAAAACCCTGCTGGACGCCGAGACCCGGTACTTGCAGCTCGAAAAACTTGCCTTGGCGCTCGTTAGCGCCTCTCGAAAGCTCTCCCACTACTTCCAAACCTTCACAATAGTGGTCGTCATAGAATACCCACTGAAGGCTCTCCTCCGGAAGGCAGATTTCTCCGGACGGATCTCCAAATGGGCTGTCGAACTGGGGCAATATGACATCAGCTATCAACCCAGAACGGCCATCAAAGCTCAAGTCCTGGCGGACTTCATTGTGGAATTTACTCCTCAGAGTTCGGCACCGACCGCGCTCGACACCGAACTGGGGGGTGATAGGGGTACAGAGGCTGTCACCGAGACCGAGCAAGAACAGTCCTGGAGAGAACTCCTAGACTCGTCCTGGAAAGTCTTTGTCGACGGATCCTCCACATCCAAAAGGGCTGGCGCTGGTATTGTTCTCCAATCCCCAGAAGGCCTCGTCATCGAGCAAGCTCTGACACTTGGTTTCAAGGCGTCTAATAACGAGGCCGAGTACGAAGCGCTCATTGCCGGGCTTAACAGCACCAAAATCTTGGAAGCCCGGTCCGTTGTGGTTTTCAGCGATTCCCAGCTGGTGACAAGCCAGTTGAGCGGAGACTACCAAGCTCGGGATGACAGGATGGCAGCCTACCTTGCCCGCGCCAGGGGGCTGCTCTCCCAGTTCGAAAGGGCCGAGGTCCGGCAGATCGGCAGAGAGTCCAACTCCCATGCAGATGCCCTCGCCAGCCTCGCCTCGGCTGTGGAGGCCGGTAATAAGAGAACTGTCGAAGTAGAAACACTGCGGGAGCCCAGCATCAACCTCCAGCAGCCTCGGCAGCTCATGTGTCTTGATCTCGGCCCGAGCTGGATGGACCCTATCGTCGCATTCCTGAAAGATGACCAGTTACCTGAGGACCGGACTGAAGCTCGCAAGGTCAGGATGAAGGCAGCTCGGTTCTGGCTCTCCCCAGATGGCAAGCTCTACAGGAAATCATTCACAGGGCCCTACCTCCAGTGCGTTCACCCAGGCAAAGTCGACGATTTCCTCTACGAGATTCACGAAGGAGTCTGCGGCAGCCACATAGGAGGTCGGTCTCTTGCCTACCGAGCTATCAGCCAGGGTTACTGGTGGCCGTACATGCAAAAGGACGCCCAGCTCTATGCCAGAAAATGCGAGAAGTGCCAGAAATTCTCCCACTCTCTCCATCAGCCCGCCCAGGACCTGAGCTCCCTCTCCAGTCCGTGGCCTTTCGCCCAGTGGGGCCTGGACATCGTCGGACCACTTCACCGAACTCCAGGGAACAAAAGATGGTTGATAGTGGCCACGGACTACTTCACGAAGTGGGTCGAAGCTGAACCCTTGTCCTCCATCACCGAATTAGACACGAAGAACTTTGTCTGGAAGAATATCATCACCAGATTCGGGATTCCCCGCACTCTCATTTCCGACAACGGTACGCAGTTCGACTCCAGCTTCTTCAAAAGCTTCTGCCAAGAGTACGGTATTCGCAATATCTACTCCACCCCGGCGTACCCTCAGAGCAACGGTCAGGCCGAGATCTCAAACAAAGTGCTCCTCGACGGAATTAAAAAGAGACTCGACCGAGCCAAAGGACGATGGGCAGAGGAGCTACCAAGTGTTCTATGGGCCTACCGAACTACTCCACGGCGTTCCACCTCGGCTACCCCGTTCTCCCTTGCTTACGGCATGGAAGCAGTTATTCCCCTCGAGGTCGGCCTCCCGACCTTGAGGTCGGAACTCTGCAACCAGGGCCTAAATGATCTGAACGTGGCACGAGAACTGGACTTGGCAGAAGAGCGAAGAGAGGCGGCAGCTATCCGCCTGGCCGCCTATCAGCAACAGCTGGCCAAGGGATACAACCCGAAGGTCAAGGAAAGAAAGTTCGCGGTGGGAGAGTTGGTCTTGAAGAAAACACTTCCTGGCGACCGAGATCCCAACGAAGGCAAGCTGGCGCCCAACTGGCAGGGACCGTTCAGAATAACTTCTACAGCCGGGAGATCTGCCTACCGACTCGAAGATATGGAAGGGAAGCCGCTCCCGCGACCATGGAACGCGACTCATCTCAAAAAATTCTACTTCTGAAAAAGTGTATTCAAGAAATCAAATATCAATAAAAGGCAACTTTTCTGGAAAGAGTCTTTGCATTGCCTCAAGGTTCACGGAGGTTCAAACCCTCTATTCGGGATATCAACTGTCAGCTCGGCGCCATCGCCAGCTTCGACGTACATATCAGGGTCCGGTAACAGTACCACCCTCGCGGCTCGGCGCCTCTTTTAGAGGGCCAACCGTCCTGAGCGCGATGCCTTCACCAGCTCGGGCGGCACAGCCAGATGCATATCAGGGTCCGGTAACAGTACCACCCTCGCGGCTCGGCGCCTCTTTTAGAGGGCCAACCGTCCTGAGCGCGGTGCCTTCACCAGCTCGGGCGGCACAGCCAGATGCATATCAGGGTCCGGTAACAGTACCACCCTCGCGGCTCGGCGCCTCTTTTAGATGGCCAACCGTCCTGAGCGCGGTGCCTTCACCAGCTCGGGCGGCACAGCCAGATGCATATCAGGGTCCGGTAACAGTACCACCCTCGCGGCTCGGCGCCTCTTTTAGAGGGCCAACCGTCCTGAGCGCGGTGCCTTCACCAGCTCGGGCGGCACAGCCAGATGCATATCAGGGTCCGGTATCAGTACCACCCTCGCGGCTCGGCGCCTCTGTTCAGAGGGCCAACCGTCCTGAGCTCGGTGCCTTCACCAGCTCTGGCGGCACAGCCATAAGTATCAGGGTCCGGTATCAGTACCACCCTCGCGGCTCGGCGCCTCTGTTCAGAGGGCCAACCGCCCTAAGCTCGGTGCCTTCACCAGCTCGGGCGGCACAGCCAGATGCACATCAGGGTTCGGTATCAGTACCACCCTCGCGGCTCCGCTCCTCTGTTCGGAGGACCAGCCGCCCTCGCTTAGTACCTATCAAACTACTCGGCAAACTGCTTGTGTCGATACTCATTCCACCACAAACAAGACAGGTGACGCACAGAATATGTAAAAAATGCAGTTTTATTACGAAAAGATCTGCTTTACAATGTATAAAAAATGCTTGAGTACAATGTATAAGAAGGGGTACATAGTTCAGGGAGCTGCTGCTCCCTCATTACAATCAGTCCCGGCAACGCTCTCGCTGGGAACGGCTAAGGCAGTCTCGGCAACGGCTGGAGCTGGAGGGACCTCCGAGGCTGAAGGAACGGGGGCGATTCCCGAGATGGCTCGCAACTCCGAATCCGAGCGAGGAAACCTGGGGGAATTCTGAAAGATAGGGCTGTCCGTAGGGACACCAGCCCTCCTTAAGGCCGCCTTCCACCCAAGTATCCACGCCTTGTCTCGGATTCCCGGCAGTTGGGCCTTGTAGTCAGCTGTCAGTTTGCCGACCTCCTCGTTCATCACGGACTCGTGCTCGGCGAGGTACTCTTCCTTCAGTTTTGCTTCTTGATCTTTCAGAGCCCGCGCGAGCTCGGCCGCCTTCCCCTCCAGAGCCATCTCTAGCTTTCTTTCAGCCAGTTTCCTCTCGGAGATGAGCCTACTGTTGGTCCCCCGCAGCATCTGCATGTCTTCCTCCCTCCGCGACGACGCAAGCCGGACCTCGTCTAGCTTCCAGGACAGTTGGACGTTTTGATCCACCGCCTCCTTTGCTTCCTCTCGGAGGTGCTCGGCTAAGGCCCGCGCTGCGTCGAGCTCGGCAAGAAGATCTTCCTTTTTCTTCGCCTCCGCCTCCAGAGTCGCATCCCTTGCCGCCAGGGACTTTAGCAGCCCCTCCTTTTCGGTTGCCCAATCTGCCGCCCTGGCTTCGGCTGCGTCCAGCCTCCCCATGCCAGTTTGGCACTTTTGCAAGAGCTGCAGTAAAAACAGAATTGTCACGAAATGAAATACAGCAGAAAAAGAAAGAGAGAACATGAGTCACAGTGTACATACCGCTACCAGTGACCGCATTGAGGACAGCAGCAGGGATTCGTTATCCATCTGCGCCCACCTTGCCATGTCCTGGGGAAGGGCGCACGCTCGTCCCAGAGCGGCAACCACTTCGGGACTGACCGCTCGGTCCGACTCGGCTAGTTGCCTCCCCAGCACCCCCTCGATGTCCGGTCTCCAGGGGATAAAATCGGAGGGAGCGGCGGACCCCCCGACCGACATGGCAGGTTCCGGGGCAGATGGGGTTTCGATCCTGGGCCTCTTCTCCGGCCTGCGCGCCTCGACGACCTCGGCAGTATCCTCTCTGCCTAGGTCGGAGTGCGTTTCATCAACAACGATGGCCGGAGGACTCGCGCCGACCTCGGCTGCTGCGGGAGGACCCGATTGAGTACCGTCGGTGGCTTCTGGAACCATCTCGGTCTCGGGAGCGAGAAGCTCTGTTGCAGCCGCCGAGGTCGTAGTCGGGGCGACGTCGGCACCTCGGGAGGGGCCCGAGGTCTCGCCCATGTCCCCAAATGCCGCGGCGGCAAGGTCTTCCGCGACGAAGTGCTGGCAACGCCCGCGCAACATCTCGACCTCGGACTCTTCCGAGCTGGATGTGCTCCGGGACTCGCTGGAGACGACAAATTTCTGCCTCTGCCGCTTGCGCCCGGTCTCGGCTCTCTTGGTCGCCGCTGGTTCACGGACAGGGGACTGTCCGCCCAAGTCTACCGGAATGCCGCTGGGAATCGCGACAGTCACCGTCTCCGGGACAGGGACCTCGGTATGAACGGTGTCCGGCCCGATGCCTTCCCCGTGAAGCACGGAGTCGATCCCGGTCACCCGCCTCGGAGCGATGAAAGACTTGTAATGCGGCTTGTACCCCAGAAGCGAGTACGCGGCTCGGCAGTGATGGCCGCGGTACTTCCGCACCTTCTCGTGCCAATCACTGTTCACCTTCCACCGGTTCCTCCTGGCAAGCTCCCTCCTCTGTCAAAAATCTGCAGAAAACAGAATGATGTCAGCAGAAGGAAAGAAGCGTGACTAAAATACAAAATCCAGGGGAGGGGGGGGCCTCGGTTTTTACTTGGGGGGACTCCTATTTTGCGTGGTATCCGGGCCGTGGTGCTGGGTTCTGCCTCGCCGAACTCCCATGCCCCGCGAACGAAGACACGGTCCTCCCCCGCGTATTTATACGAGTCTTCCAGCGCGGTCACGAAGGCAGTCCGATGGAGCCTTAGCCGGAGATAGTACGTATGCCCCCCTGCGGATTTGCAGAGGTCATACGCCTCCTCGATGTCCGAGACACCGAGGTTGATGGACAAGATCTCGTTGAGCCGCACTGCTCCCATGATGATCTTGTACCCGTTGGGAAGCAGCTGGCAGGGGCTCAACCCCCACTCCCGGAGACAGTCCCTGAGGAGTGGGTGGAGGGGGAACCGGACTCCTCCCTCCACGACGGACACCAGCCAAAACGGCATCCAGCCGTCGCTGTATGTGAAACCGTCGTCAGGGCCGTCTGGCCTAACCTCTACGGTCGCAGGGACCTTGTATTCCTTCCTAAATAGGCTTATGGACAGTGGGTCCCCTAGCCAGTGCCTGTGCACACCCATTCTCTACCCTAGACGGAGGACTACCCACCAGAAGGGAAGAAGACAGGGGAGAAGTCCTACGATGAAAGACTCTGCGAACAGAATGGTCGCAGGCAACAGGAACTGTATTATTCTTCAGCAGGTTGCAGCAGGGGTTCTGAGGATCGAAAAGAAGGAAGACGGAGAAGGAGCCCTAATTTATAAGGGATGGAGGCGCCGTTTCAGATTTCGAGAGAAGCCTTCAATGTGGCCCTACCTCGAGTAGCCCTAGAGTCGTCTCGGGCAGCTCAGTCGTCCTGCAGATTTGATTGCGCGCCCTCAGAAAGGCGACACGTGGCACCGGCGCCGCATCCCCAGAGGACTATTCAATGCCTCGACAGGCGAAAGGGCAACCGCCTCGACTGACGAAAAGAAATTAATGCAGCACTCCACGTCAGTGCAAGAACCTAATGCAGCACTCCACGTCAGCAAAAGACGATGAGGAGTCCCCACCGGACCGAGACCGTTTCGGCAGTACGGCACAACGGGCGCTGTTAAAAGATCAGCTTCCGACCTGCTCCAAGGAGCCCACAGGTCAAAAGCTGGGGGGGAGATAATGGGTACGGAACAGCAGACGGTGACCACGGTTCACGCACCGGGTCTCGGTCATTGGCCGATGTTCCAATTCTGAGAATCGCCGGGGGTTCGGCTATCCGGACCAACAACTCAGACAAAAACATTGCGACATAGGGTCGACCACACATTTTATCAGAAACAAGGAAAGCCAGAATGCGAGCAAAGTTCTCAGGGTTCTTATTAATTAAAGCTCCTGATTACAAGATAAAAGAATTACAATGGAGGTGCGATAAAAGAAAGAATACAAAAATTACAAAAAGCCTCAGAGGGCTGCAGCTTCCACATTGCAGTCAATCTCTGGAGGGACCTCGGCCACGACCGCGCTGGCTTCGGTAGCGATTGGGGCAGCTTCAGGAACAACCGCGACAGCTTCAGGAGGGGCCTCGACGACCGCAGCCACTCGGTTACCCTCGGCATCAGCGCCGGCGGCCGGAGCTTCTTGAGGCACCCCGGGAGAGTCCGAGCAGGAAAAACTTGGAGGATTTAGGAACAGAGGGCTTTCCTCAGCGATCCCAGCCTTGCGCAAGGCTGCCTTCCACCCAAGCTCCCAGGCTCGGTCCCAGATCCCTGGCAGCTGAGCCTTGTAGTCAGCAGACAGCTTGCCGACCTCCTCCCCCATGATGGAGTCGTGCTCGGCGACGAACTCCTCCTTGAGCATGGCCGCCTGCTTCGCCAAGGCAGACTCAATCTCGGCCGCCTTCCCCCTCAGCGCCATCTCCAGGGAACCTTGCGCCTGGTTCCGCTGAGAGAGGAGTCTCCTGTTCGTCCCCTTCGCACTCTCCAGGTCGTCCTCTAGTCGCTTTGTCGCAACCCGGAGATCGTCGAGCTCGGAAGAAAGGTGCTGGTTCTGGACCTTCTCGTCCTCCAGTTCATCTTTGAGGCGCTGGACCTCGACCTGTGACTCCTCGAAATCAACAACGAGGCCGGCGTTCTTGGCCGCCACCTCTGCCAGCGTCGCGTCCTTGGATGCCACGGACGCCCGAAGCTCGTCCCTCTCGACCACCCACTCCGCCGCCCGCGCCTCGGCTGCGTCGAGCCTCTCGATGCCCACCTGGCACTTCTGCAACAGCTGCAAGATGAGAACCCGAAGTCAGTAAAACGACACCAGAATAAAAGCAGAAGGATGAACACTGCACTTACCGACACCAGAGACCGCATCGAGGAGAGCAGGAGTGACTCGTTGTCCATCCCTGCCCACCTCGCCATGTCTTGAGGAAGGGCGCAGGCTCGTCCCAACGCTGCAACCACCTGGGGATCGGCTGTGCGGTCCGTCTCAGCCAGCGGCCTCCCCAAAACCTCCTCAATTGCCGGCCTCCACGGAGCCGGAGGAGGAGGTAGGATCGTCCCACCAGCAGGCGAAGGCGAGGAGGGGCCAGGCGAGGCCTCAACCCTCGGCCTTTTCTCGGGTCGCCGGCCCTCAGCGACTTCGGCGGGGCGAGCCCGACCTCCAGCCCCCACAGCATGTTCAGGGGGTGGGTCATCCACGACGACGGCCGGAGGCGGGGCTGAGACGACCTCTGCCTCGTCGGGCCGAGCAGCCACAATCGCGGCAGCGCCAACCGTCTCGGCGTCTGGGGCAGGACTACCGCCCTGGAATCCCGGTGGCGTCGCAGCCACTGGCTGAGGAGGATCCTGGACCCCGCTTCCGACGTCACCGAAAGCCGCCACGGACAGGTCTTCCGCAGCATAGCGTCGCCCTCGCTGGCGCAACATCTCCTCTTCCTCTTCCTCTTCCTCCGAACTGGACGCTACTAGCCTCGTTCGGGAAGACAGGGGCTTGGTTCTCGAAGTTCCGGCGGGCTCCGCGGCGGAGACTGCTGGAGCACGTTCTGCCGACTCGACCAGACGACCGGCGGGAATCGCAACGGTCACCACCGCCGAGCTTGGTACCACGGTCGTCCCTGTTCTCTGATTCGTGCCTTCCCCGCTCAGCACGGAGTCTATTCCCGACACCTTTCTCGAGGTGTTGAAGGACCTGTAGTGGGGCACGTACCCCAGGAGAGACCACGCAGCACGACAGTTGTGGCCGCGGTAGTTCCTCACTCGCTCGTGCCAGGCGCTGTTCACTTTCCACCGGTTCCTCCTCGCGAGCTCCCTCTTTTCGCGAAAATCTGCATAAACGAAATCGCATCAAAAGCCAGACACAGGAAGAAAGAAAAGAACTGCAAACCGAAAGAACTTCGGCCTTTACTTGGAGGAATCCCTATTTTTCGAGGGACCCGGACTGAGGTAGCAGGCTCTGTTTCACCGAACTCCCATCTTCCTCTGACAAGTACTCGGTCTTCACCCGCGTACCTGTTGGAGTCTTCTAGCGCTGTCACGAACGCAGTCCGGCGGACCCCCAGCCGGAGATAGTAAGTGTCCCCCTCTGCGGATTTGCAGAGGTCATACGTGTCCTCGATGTCCGGGACACCGAGGCCAATTCCCAGGATCTGGTTGAGCCGCACTACCCCCATTCTGATTTTGTATCCATTGGGAAGCAGTTGGCATGGGCACAACCTCCACTCCCAGAGGCAGTCTCTGACCAGTGGGTGCAGGGGGAAGCGGATCCCCCCTTCTACTACAGACACCAGTCAGAACGGCATCCAGCCATCACGATAGGTGAGGCCGTCGTCAGGGACATCCGGTCTGACCTCCACATTGGAGGGGACCTTGTATAAAGCCCTAAAATGGTCTATGGACCCTGAATCTCCTAACAAGTGTCTATAGACCCCCATTTTCAGCTCAGACAAGGATCTACCTAAAAGAAAAAGGCGAGGAGAACAGAAAGAAGCCCTACGGAAGGAGACTGCGCAAGCAGGATCGTCGGAAGTTCGCAGGCGTCGGAGAAGTTCTCTTGCAGAAGCACAGTAGAGATTTGAAGAAAGCAGAGGAAAGTGAAGACGAGCGAGGCGCCCTAATTTATAGTACCTAGGGGTGCCGTTTCGTCTTTCGAGAAAAGCCTTTAAGAGGCGTCTCCTCAGTCAGCCCTAACGTCCCATCTCACAGCCCTAACGTCTCCTCGAAGTAATTACGAGACAGCCAAAGGAAGCGACACGTGTCACCACTAGCGCGATACCCGAGGGCTATTGAATGTCCAGGACAGGCGAAGGGACATCTCGAGGGAGACCGCACGATAGCGATAACATCCAGGCCCAAGGGAACCCTCCTGGTCCGAAGCTCCCTCGTCCCGGTACTACCCTCATATGACTAACCCGCACTTGAGCTCGGTAGAGGAGCCAGTTGTACGGTCATCAAGCTTCCGACCCCCTCGAGCTGGATGGCTCTCGGAAGTCAAAAGCTAGGGGGCTATTGTGTGGGAAAAACACCGTAATGACGAAATTAAGTAAGGATCACGGCAAGACCCGCTGATCACCTCGGCTTGAGTCATATCCCGTCAGCTCGGCAGCTCGGTCAAGAGTGCCAGCGCGGTACCGCGGTCCTCGGCAGCTCGGTCAAGAGTGCCAGCGCGTAAAGTCCAACTCAGTGCAGAAGCACACCACAGCCAGGCCGTCCTCGGTCTCGGACCGGGACGCTGTGGTCCGTAGACCACCACCTTCCTCCTGGAAATACGGCGCGCTCTGACAGATATGGGCATTCATTTATGACGATAGGATCGCTCATTTATGGCGATAAGAGGTTCGCTTTATCAGCCCTGTACGTCAACTGGCCGAAGGCGTGGAAAGTAAGGATGGGATGTCGCCCACTCTACCTATTGCTGCCTGTCAGGATAGGGATCGATGGGACCTCACCTCACCTACCTCCACTCACAGAGAGAATGAACGGCTATATATACACATGGGATCAGCCCCATGAAGGTATGCAAAAACGCAATACACAAACTCACAAACCTCCACATTGTCTCATTCTCTTCTTCCTCCTCCTGTTTGGTTTTCTCAGAACTAACTCAGGCATCGGAGTGCCTTCGGCTCACGGCAGCCAGGGGCTCTGACTCTAGCCTTTCTCCTTCCCTTTCAGGTTCTTGGCGTTCAGCATTTCCCGTCCTAAGAAGTTTAACCCCGATCTCATCTCGATCTAAGTAGGTGTCGTTTTTCCCGCCTACAGTTTCCAAACTTAATGTCATGGTGCATGAACCGTAAAAATCCATTCGTATTTTGTGGAAAGAAAGGGGGGATGATGACTGCAAACTTCTAGTTTTTAAGTTCATACAAATTTTGTTGGTGACACAGTTGTAAATGATGAGGAGAGGGAGTTGATGAGTAGGAGTATTATAACATTGAGCAATGCTACATGGACAGACTCCTGGCCTGAACTTTTGCCCGCATTGCATTGTAATGCCATATTTACCCTCAAATGGCTTTCACTTACTCACTCAAATGTCTTTTTACCTTTTTATTTTCGGAATTCGAGCCATAATTCTGGCTGGGAGTTAGTCCAAACAGTATTTTTCTATAATATTACATTTTGCGCTATGCGTCATGAGCAACAAATAAAGTCAAAGCAAAGATAATAAGGTAGGATAATCACTGCAAAATTAGTTCAAGGACAGAGCAGGGAAATTTTGACCAACTACTAATTTCATGTCCATGAACAATGCTCGGGAAGAATAAGAGCACTATAGGATAAGTGCAAGGTTAATGGAGAAGAACATGAGAGAAATTGGAGCATCCTTTCTACTTAGAAAATATGTTGCCAGGAAAGCTCAGAGAAAGAAGAAAAAAGGGGTACATACCCATTGTTATTGTGGGTACATGATGTCATGAGTCACGATATCATGACAGGTGAAAAGTAAAACCATAATTATCTGTGGTCAAGGTACTCTGATGACATTTATTTATTTATTTTTCATTAGATTATGAAAATCAAGTTTAAAAGGTATTAATAAGTGAAGATAACTAAAATTAAATTGCACAGTCCAAATAAAAAAAAAAACTCGCCCATCATTATAAGGTTGTCTTTCACTTGTGATTAGTATTTTTTAATGATTGATGGCATCTACACACCTGGTGGTGCCTCGATGCTCTTCTAAATGCAAATCTTGAGGGGATAACAGATACTGTTCCATCAGTCCTTGTTGTGGGAAGAGCAGGTTCAAACCCTGAGAATGGAAAATAATAAGAAAAATCTTGGTGAATGGAAACTTTGTCATGGAATATCAAATGCCCAATTAACTCTAGATACTTTTGAGGGGGCACTGTTGGATTGAGAAGCCCTCCTGGGTAAAGTACATTCCTTAAAAAAATTAGGCACTGTTTGGATACCCAGAGATCCTTCAATTTATCTATAATCTTATGGGTCTAGATTTACCAACTGTACAGCACCTGCACAGTGTGGAGATGCAATGAACGGAGAGAGACCAATTACAAGGTGTTCTCTGGCAACGATAAAAATTTGATCAAGACAACCAAAGTTTTGTTTCTTCTCATGCCTGTTTCCAAATGACTTCATCAATGGAAACAAATCCAGTTTTCCATCCAAGCATCCCTCGGCATATTTATAGGAATGTAGATCTGACTGGGTCAGTTGAGTCTAATCTATTGGACCCCCATATTAACTACTAGAAGCTGGGCTTCAGCCTATTCAAGGGCCATAAATGGGTCTTTCACAGAATTGCAGCCCATTCTGGTAAATGGGTCAGCAAATTAAGGTATCTGGACTGCATTGTGCCCTACAACCCAGCTCTTTGTTTGGCAACACTAATTTCTAAAAAAAAAAAAAAAAAAAAGTTTCATTCAAAGCATTTTAATTCAAATTTCCTACCATATTTTTAAAAAAAATGTCAAAAAGTAACATCATTTCTCCACAAAAAGACAAAAAAACCTCCTCAATCAATACAAAAAGTAAAAAAGATTGCATAATAAACAACTAAAACCAAAATACTATCATAGCTCCTTATATTTTATTCTTTCTTTAAAATAATCTCTACTTTACTCAACTCCATTAGTAATACCCCAAACAAGGATGGTCAGGTCACTGTCACATAATTAAGTGCCTCCACGGTGGGGCCGCACTTTACACTCATTAGAGGGAAAATCATTTAAACAGTCTAAGAATTTTTTCGTCTGAGATCATAGGATTAAAAGGGTTGACAAAAGACTCTTTTCTAACTGATGACTTATATACAGTGAGATCATTCTATTTTTATATTTTGTATCCCAACTAATGGGTTTTGGACCATAGACTCACAAAAGTGAAGAGAGAGAACCGCCGCTCGCACACACCAAGGGTAAGAACTCAACCAAAAGAATTTCATAAAATCCTTATATTTTCATTTATTTATGGCGTCCATATATATATATATATATATTGGCCATTCTAGGAAACATTTTTGGTCAGCCCTCGTAGGAGAGATCATTCTACTTTTTTTCTGTGTTAGCCCAACCAAGGACCTAAGACCTAAGAGAGAGGCCGCATGTACACGGAAGGATAAAACACTCAAGTGAGAAGGAGACTCATACAAGTGAAAAAGGAGCCTACACAAGCGGAAAGAGGTGACGTACCTAAGTTCAAATCCGGACAGCCAAATAACAACTGAAGCTCCCTACCGCCGTTCTTGAGATCATTCTACTTGATGTGGCCCACTGTTCCCTTTCAGGACCGTGGAGGATGAGGACAGGACTCCATTAATAATTTAACAATAGCCATTAATAGCGCAGAGGTTTCGTGGGTGGCTTGAAAAGGCTATGGATTTTCTACGCTTCTTCCTGTGCTGACGATGTAGCACTTTACCCTGTGTAAAGAAACCAAGAGTATCTGTTTTCTCTAGAGCCCATAGAAAACCATTTTCTTTGGATTCAATTTACCCATGGCTTAGCGTCTATGAGGGGCCTTCCTTTCCACAGTAACAACGAGATATCAATTTTTTTTACTGAAGTTGGAGTTAAGGGACTTGAATAAATGTATGAGTGGGTCTCTAAATCTTTTACTAGAGATAAAAATCAGAATTGCTTTTTCATAGGAAAACAAACTTGTCCTATGAAGAGAAGTTTCAGCATCACACAAACTTGTCCTAGAATGGTTTGGGCACATCCATGGAATGTGAATTTTTGGACATGCGACATAAGGCCGAAAACCTTGTTCTAACCATTCCCTTTGAAAGCAAAAATCTCAGTCATAGTAAAAAGATAAAAGTGTCAGTGTGGCAAGATTTCTTTATTTGCATTTTATGCACCTTGAGGACCTCCAAACATGATTTTTTTTTTTTTTTTTCATGCCACAGATAAATGATCTCTTTTAAATTGTCCCTAGGAAAAGGAGCCCCAAGAGGTTCAACTGAATAACAAGCATGACTTTTTAGGGAGAAAGAAGACACAAATAATAAAAAAGGCCATCTATTTAGAGGCAGGACTCGTGTTCTAAATCCATGCAGATGTGTATGTATGTTCACATACACAGATTTAGAACATGATGCCTACCATTGGCACTGGCGAGGCATCTCCCACCGAACAATTAGCGTTAATTCCTATTGTAGTACTGATGGGGAAAGACTTAGGTGAGTATACTTGAATGCATGAGCATGTATGGGAAATAAAAAATTTCCATCTTAGATTCCACAGTTAAAATCCATACCATTATTATCCTACTTAGAATGTAACAGTGACATATTTTAGACATGATCTATCTGGTGGTGTCCAGACTCTGATTTAAGTGAGAATCTTCTTCATAACAAACCAAAGGTAGGACTGTTTATTTCCCCTTTAGCCAACCATTATGAAAGATTCCAAGCCCCACTTTCGGAGAAACATAGCACTAAAAACGAAGTTTATGGTCATCACCAATAAAATAAAGTCCAACACGCAAAAAGTAGAGTTGTGTGTCTCTTACCAGCTGTAAACACTACTTCTTCGAAGTAACCATTTCACACACATACAAATCTCTCCGAAGAAAATTAAAAAACCTCACACTAAGTGGAGATTACTCCACCTTATCTTACCTTTAACAATCCCCATATATTACATTTACCCAACTCAATTGGACCAAATAAATGACAATTTCACAAACCTTTTAATTTCTCTTCCTGTTGATCAATCATCAATCAGAGGCTACCAGCATCTGGGATCTTCACTTCACTCCCCCACATCGAGTCATCATCAATCTAAACTCTTCGAAGTCGATGAGGCCATCACCGTTCATATCAACTCCTCTTATCATCAAAAAACATTCCTTGAGAGTGCACTTACCATAACCCAAGCTAACTAGAACTCTCCTCAGTTCCTCTGCTGATATGAACCCATTTCTATCCCTGTCAAAGATAAGAAAAGCATCCATTAATTCCTCTCTGCTCCTTTCACTTTTCCCTCCTACAACGCCCATGAACTCTTCCATGTCGATGAACCCATCTCCATTGCAGTCCACCTCCTTCACCATCACCTCTGCTTCTTTGGCAGCCTTGGACTTGTCTTCTCCCAGGCACATGAGAACTTCCTTGAGCTCCAAAGAAGAGATCTTGCCGTCGCTGTTGGCGTCGATGAGCTTGAAGACATGCTTCAATTGGTTTGAGAATTCCATCGCTCCAAAAGGCGTTGGTAAGCCGGAAAACAGTTGCTTTGCTTTCCTTCTTCTGCATCTGCCTCTCAATTGAAGTTGAAAAGCTTGTACCCATCTGCCCAGAAGGCTGCAATGAAGGCTTTGAAAACAAAGCATTGGAAAGAGATGAGAGGGAGAGGGAGAAGAGGAAGGTGGTGGGAGTAGAGGTGATAGTAGTAGTTGTAGTTAAGACTGTTAGGTGGGATGATGATTGTTAAAGGAGTGGAAAGCACATGAAGATGATTAGGAAGGGGGAGTTGGGAATATAGTCTTGGTGAAATCCCATGTGGGGGTTGCATGTGCCAAAACTCTCTATGGAGAATTTTGTAACTCTTGTCACCTTGCAATAATTCTAGGGGTCAGAGGGCCTACATAAAAAAACATATCAGCCATTTCATGCTAGTCCTTTGGATCCTCTTGTCCTTGCCTACTGAAATGCAAGAGAAAGAGAGAGGAAGGGAGGGACAGAGTGACAGTCTAGTGAATTTCATTATCTATACCTTGTCCTTTGATGATAGAACTAGTGATTTTTCTTTTCTACAAGTTAACCAAAATGCTCCTTTGGTTGAAATGCTCCTTTGGTGGTGTGGCGACCTTTTCAAGACAGGCTTCCTTTTTTTTTTTTTTTTTTTTTGGTGTGTGAAGACGGTGAGAACATACAAAGATTTTTTAGGGGGAATGCAGACATAACCATCTATATCTTTTACAAATTACTGTTTGCCCTTTCGTTTTCATAAATAGCACATCATATAGTCTGTAAATCTCAATCAACCACCATGATTGCAAAATCAACAAAATTCACTGAATAGAATATGAGAATTATCTTATATCCAACATAATCTAAATCAACTTAAAGACATTAATCATAATTAAATCATCACATGTTTAATAGTCCTTTTGTGTCATAATCTTGGACTTAATCCTAGTGAGATTTATATTATTTCTCGATCAATCAAAAAGGTGACAGACAAATGGTAAAAATAGTTCATCAAGAGATTAAAGTTTTCAGAGGGGGTGATTTGAAACAAAGGAAAAGGAGGGAGTTACTTGTAATTTTGAAGTAGAGAACGCGGTTTGGGGGCCGGTTTGCACACGGCTTTTGAGTAAATGCCGGCGTTGGTGTCCTCCGCAAGTGGCGGACATGGTCAGTGAATTCGCATTTAACGGTTCCGATTTGATTGTCATGTGGCCGGCACATGCCGACACTTGCGGAATTACATAGGTCTGGTTTGTATTGGTGTATATACTCTTATTAGTTTGTTGGTTGTAAGTTGTAACAACTAACAAAGATAGCTCTAGTATAATTGGGAGTTGGGAGTTGGGACCACATTGGATGGCTTGGATTCTTTATGTTAAGATATTTTGGATGGATGTGATTGTCTAATAAAGGTAATGGCTAGGATCTTGAGAGATTAGATTCAATGAAGTTAGGATATTGGGCATGGATCATGGATGGGATATGATTATCTAATAAGGTCATTGTAAGGACTTTGATGAGATTAGGTTCTTTGAATCTAAGATTATTATTAGTTTTTGAGAAGTGGCCCAGTCAGTCCTATGTTAACTATAGCTAACATGTGTGGCCAATTTTTATTTGGTATTAAGAACAGCCTCTTACCCTAGTGGCAAGAGGCACCAATTCTTACCCGCTTTTCCTGTGTTCTAATCCGGACATGCACCTTTTCTTATCCGACCGACTCTATGATACCTCACCAGATATCTACTTTCCTCACCAGAGGGCTCCCCACCTCACCAAAGGTCCCCCTCTCCAAAGGGCTAATGCCCAGCCTCCCCTGCACTGGGATGCCAAAAAAATAAAAATAAAAAAACTTTTGTTTGGTGTTTACTTATATCACAAGTCTTACCGTTTAAAGACACGGCATTTTTTTTATATCATTGTTTTGGGTGATATACACAGTTGGATTTATGTGTTAAGCATGTAGTGGGATTTTCTCCTAGTGAAGTCCTCTGCATCTATTGTGCGAGAAACTTGAAGTACAGGCTCCTCTTTATGAAATATGGGAATTGAAAATCATGCACCACGGAACTCCTGCTCATATTCTTTATGCCGGATCAAATTCAATAAAGTATTAGTTTATGTTAGAATGAGATTTCTAACCAATACCAATGAAGAGTAATTAGGTGGTCTATATTAGCGAGTTGGATCAAGTAAAAGTGAACCCAGTGCGTGTTGATTTAGTTGCTTAGCTGTCATTAGTATGAATCTGGTAAAAATCAGGTCCAGTGGCAATTCACTGTGGGCAGGGATTTGGGATCACAGATGGCCCAACATGGGCTCTTGCCAACTTACAGTCTTGTGACAGACATAGAGTAAGTGTGAAGATAAGTTATGTTCTCTTGAGTGACAGTAATTGTAAGTGCAACCACTATGATCTTACCCAAGACTACACAAATTAGGTATGAATCTCACAAGATTACACAAATTTACAGTTTCTATGGACAAGTTCACACTCCAATTAAAAGGGGCACTTTTGGTTGTGTCTAATTCATGGAAGGGACTTGCTAGAGCATGATTTCATTATGTCGGTAGGCAGTAGGCACCGAAACATGGCTTTCCTTGACCTCATCTCATCTCTTCTTCCTCCTAAAGTTGTAATTCACAGAAGATTTATAAAGTGAGTTTATGTTAATTATAACATCCACAAAGATCTTCATTTGGGCCCATCAAACCTGTACTTGGAGGACAAACATGAATGGCTACTGTCCACATTCAATGGCCAAAAGTCCATTCATTTCTAGATTGAGAACTTGGTGTCTCTTTTTGCTGATGCAGCTTGAGATCTTTGAATTGGTTGGAAGAAGGATAATTTAAATTCTAACTGATACTAACGACAAATTACTTGTATGGATCAAACAGCCAACTGTCATTCGATCTTTGTCATTGTGAACCGTCTAAATAATGGGATGAGAGAAATCAATGTTGAAGTCATTGATGACACAGCAGGCGCATGGGAGGGGTTGGGGCAATGACACTGTATAGACTTGGATATTAGGAATATTATTTTGAGCTTTTTGTATATTCCTCCCTGAGGTTTCTAGGATTTGCAAATGAACACCAATGTTTTTTTTTTTTTTTTTTTGTTTTGTAAATAGGCTCCGGTATTTTCATTTTAATACCTTCTATGTCCCAAAAATCAATAGTCTTCGACCACTATAGGTTTTTATAGTGAAATGGCACTTATGTTCATCTCTTTTATTCTTATATGCATAATATCAAAAGCTTGGATTCAATTTTTTTTATAAAGCATATAACATTAATAATTGTACTTAGTGGGAGAGAATAACCCTATATAATTTTCTTTTTTTTTTATAAATACAGGGCTCATTTCATTAAATCCACATGGATCATGATGACAATAACACTTGTACTTATAACTAGTTATGATTTTCTTATCTATACGTGACTCACCTTTGGATTGATGAAAGTTTCATAATACATAATTGCTTCATGTGTAGGGGATGTAAAAGAAATATTGGGGGAATAGACAAATGGAAAGAAAAATATTAAATTTTAGAATTTGTGAGGCGAGTGGTGTTTGGTTCTATGTAAAAGAAATATTAGGGGGAGGGGCAAATGTTAAAAAAATATATTGATTTTTAGAATGTGCATAGGGGAGGGAATCTTAAACTTTTCTCAAATATGGGAAGGGGCTTGAGTCTCCAGGCCCTTGTACCTGGGTACACCCCTAGTCATGTGCATGATGGGATTATTATTGAGAGAAACTATTGGGACTTGAGATAAAATAATGGTATTTTTTCAAATAAAAGTATATTTATTTTTGTTTAATGGATGTAAGGGCAAAGCTGTCATTTATATAAAAATCCAACACAAATCTCATGGTGCATGCCCATTTTTGTTAGGAATATTGATTTTGGGGACATGAAAGATATTAAAAAGAAAAAAAATAGGGGCCTATTTACAAATACTAAAACTTCGAGGGCCTATTTACAAATCCTACAAACCTTAGGGGGGTCTATAAAAAAAAGCTCTATTATTTTCTTAGTTTGGCTGTATTTCCTAGTTTGGATAGGACTTTATTTACGAGGGTTGATTTTCATTTTTTATTTATATTGGTGAATGTAGTTGAGTTGAATTAAATGCAATTAACTGAGGTTTCATTGTGTTGTCCATTTCTCTCTTCCCTTCTCCCTCAACAATTAATGAGGGATATAAATTGCCTGGCCCATGCAAGATCCAACCGCAATATTTTGACCCGTGCAAGCAGCACAACAGGATTTCAAGAACGATCAGAGGAGGAGAAGGGTAAGAAGAATCGTGTACAAATGTGAGACAATAGGCCCATGCAAAAAGTGATCACGAGCAATCCAAACAACAGAACGGAAGACAGACAAGGACAGGGCAAACCTCTGCAGTGGACCCGGCTCCATGCGTGGCTCCTATTAATCTACTACATATGGGCCAGGGCCCAACTCTGACAGATTCCTCTGGACCTGGACCCAATTTCGAACCTGACCCACATCCTGTTCGGTCTCAATTGGCCAAGACGGTATAGCCGGATTTTTTGGGTTGGGACCCTTGGTGACCTGGTAATGGAAGGTCCATTGACATACCCACCGGATGATGGCTTATCTTTCAATTAATAGAATCCGATAATTCAATTGTGCATATTCTTTAAGACCAAATCGAGGCTAGGAGGCTCCTAGTATATTTCCAAATCCTTAACTTTCGGGAGCAAACCATGGTCCAAGACCAATTGAACTATCCCTCATTCTCAGTTGACCACACTTGGTTAAATCTTAATTGCTTCGTGATCGGTAAAAGTGAAGTATATTAGATTGGAGAAACTACATCCAAATACAACTTATGAGATGAGCAACAAAGCCCCTTTTTTTAAATGTTCATTTTTTCACTTTTTTTAAATATTTATAAGATAATAGTATTTTTATTACATAATCACAATGACACACCAACGTCACAAATTAATAGGGACAATCTTATTATTACTCCTTTTTTCTTTTTTTTTGGGCATGGATATCGCAAAGGTCTTTTGACTCAACATGACTAATTTCTCTTGTAGTGCCCGCTAAATCCACCGGCAAATGCACGCCAATAAATCTTAAATCGGTCTTGAACACGAGAAATGGGGAGCAAACCCATTCCTTACGTGACTCGATGATGGAAATGGCCATCCCTTCCTCAAGAGTAGCAATTCGTTAATGGGAATAATTGCAGGCTTTTTCAAAAGTCACCTTAGCGTGTACGAGTCTCCTGCTTGCCGCAACCAAACAAGCACTCAGTATCAAAAAAGCTTCCAAGTAATTTCCTTCGAATGTCCAAACGTCTTGCCACATCAGGAGGTGTGCTGAAATGTCCAAATCAGATTTTGGCAGCTCTACTCCTCAGATCAGACTCATTGAACTAATAACCATTTTATTTGTTGACTCTGCACCTCCTCTATGGCGTCATCGTAAGAGCCTGTTTGGATAGGCAAAAAATAGAGTAGAATGAAGTTAAATGGGCCCTAACAGTCTAAAATTTCAACTCTACCCCGTTTGAATGAGTCCGGCCCGATAGATGAAATAATGTTGTGAGACACATGTACTCCATTTCACTTGAGCTCTAAATACTTCCATTTCCTTGAGTAAAAGTGGATTCTACTCCAAACATTAACTTCAAAATAAGCATCCAAATGGAGTGAAGTGAAGTAATTTACTTTAACTTTAACTTACTTCTCTTCACTCCACTTCACATGTGAAATCCACTTCATTTTACTCCACTCCTCATTTATCTAAACAAGCCCTAAGGGAAAGTTTCAAAAACATCCTAAATTTTTAGCTAGTTTTCAAAAAGAGATCTCATATATTGTTATTTTTAAAAGATTTATAAATTTTCTAAAGTTTTTTTTTTTTTCAAACAGGTCCTATCTGACCATATGCCCTCATTGCGGGCAAGGTTTTTTTTTTTTTTTTTCAAAAATAACATGAGCACCGTTCTGAAGATTACATATTAGGGCTTTTGAGCTTTTCAATCTTTTTTTATCCCTTTTCCTTCACCTCCTCCTTCTCAATCTAAAAATGTATTATGACATTAACATAATCTTAAAATAAGCAGATCTGTTTTTATTTTGATTTTGTTGTTACCAATCCATCCCCTTATTTAGGGTTGCAAATGGGTATCCGATTCTACGATTACCCGAGAGTTTTGACCTGCAGAAAATCGAGTCTGGGACCTATTTTAGATTCCGATTCAAAAACGGGTCCGAGTCCGGAACCCAATTTAGGTTCCGATTGATAAATGGGTCCGGTTCCGGGTCCATATAGATTCCAACCCGGGACCCCGCATATAAGCCTTTAATATTGCAAATTGTACATCTAAATCAGTTCTCTCTTTTTTTTTTTAACATTTTTATATATAATACTAGATGTAATAGACTTGATGCACTGTTATAAGTTGAATGATATGCTTATTTTAAAAAAAATAAAGAATAAAGAGAAATTAGAATCAATTTTGGAACTAGATTCTAATCCTCTAGGTTGACCCAGATCCGAGTTTTCCTATCAAAACCGGGTCTAAAACCAATAAAACAGGTTCCGAGTCAAAACCGAATCCGGAGCTGAAACCGTTATTCAGAAACAAGTCCAAGTCTGAATCCACTATGGTTACGATCCAGAACCATCTCATTTGCAACCCTACCCTTGTTGGACTGCTTTCATTTGTCTCTGAAAATACAACATTGTTTATCTTCTAGTGGATTTTGATGGGGAAAGAAGAGGAGAAGGTGGGCTACCAGCGGATGAAAGAAGGGGAAAGAGATATTGAAAAAATTGTAAAATATAATCTTTAGAAGGGTACTTACGTCATTTTGAGAAAATAAAAAAAATCTAAATGTTTATAAATAAATAAAAAAAATAGTATATTAACATACATGTATGAACATGTTTTTATAACCCAAGTTAAAATCATTTCAATTAATGATCCAACTTCGAGCAGAATTTTCACCTGCCGCACAAGGGCGGTGGCAGATCAAAACCCTCAACTCCAACAGTTAATTATGATCATTTGAAGAGTTAAAATACCTTCATTTTGGCACTTCACGTCATTGAAGTATTGCGCAAATTTATTCAAGTGCATGTTGAATAAAGACTGTTGTAAGCCTTCAATGGCACTAAAATCCAAGCATCCTGCACCACGATTTCTAGTGGAAACTAGCCGATCTAATAGAGCCGACTTCAATCCATTTCATGCGTCCCCTCACATTGCCACTGAAATAGACAGACCTTCAATTAAGAGCCTGTGTAGCAATAACCACTACAGTATTTCTATCTAAAACGGAACCGGGATGGAAGCTCTCCACATGGGATGGATGCAGAAAGGATATACATGCAACCATGAGGTAAGTGGTGGGCAGTGCTTCCTAATCTTAGAAAGATGTGGCGTGAGTATATTTTGCTAGCAGGTGGGTTCACAATTCACATGGGCATGCACGAGCCTATCAGTTGCCTTGTAGCAGTGTCCGATATTTTGGTGCATTTGATGTTTGAAAACACTAGGCTTGTGGAGGTTCAATCTCACTTGTAGGCGGTAGCTATTTATTTACTTTAGCTAAGTGCATGTTTGGTATCTCTATTTTTCACCTCTATTTGTCTATTTATTTAAATCGGGTAGGTTAGAAAAATTAGAGCGTTAAATACATGACTTTATCATCTTCCTATTTTAAAAGAGTATAGGCAAATCTTCTAAAATTGAAATGCCCACTTTCTAGGCATATGAAAAATAGAGGATAGGCTCTAAAAAACGTAGAGGCAAATCCTCTAAAATTGAAATGCCCTCTTTTTTTTATAGCTCTTTTTTTAATGGCTTTATTTTAAATGGTCTGTCAGAAAAATAGTAGAGATGCCAAACATGGAGTCTTAGGAGATACTGACACCATAGGAAAAGGTCTTTTGAACTGCAGTGGCGGCTGCAGGAATTCGAGTAAGTGGGGTCAATAAAAGACTTATATTCCACAAATTGAATAAATTTGTTTTTCCCTTTATTAACATCTATCACCTACTTTCGATAATTCGACAAATATAATATAAAATTATTAAATAATCTATTTCCTACAATTCGATAAAAATAACATTGAATTCTCAAACAATTAAAAAAAAACATAAATCTTAATATATTATTACTAATAGTTCTTAATTTAAAAGAAAATCCAAATACATAAACTCCTATAGTCGCCCTTGACGAGTTTTCATATGTTGAAATCGTTTCATACTAGCTTCATTATCAATACTAGAAAGAACGTCATTTTCAATATATGTGACCAAACAATCACTCATCCATTGATCTCTGCTGCTCGGCTGCAACTAGGAGTCTATATGCCTAAATCTAAATGTTAGGGTTTTCTCCTTCTAATAGGGGGAGAATATCATATTTAGAGGTTAAGTTAGGCTAAATGAAGAGTTGATGACAAAATGTCTAAAAAATGGAATTTTCTTAAAAAAAAACAAAAGTTGGGACCATTATTTTTTATTCTTTTTGGTAAATAGATACCAATTAACTTAGGCATTGAGTGGGATAAAAATCTTCACATAAGTTCAATTAATTAAAGAATTCTTTAAAAATAATTTTTCAAATGTCAGTGGGGTCAACTGACTCCACTGACATCCATGTAGGGCCGCCCTTGTTGAACGGCATTCTCAAGCAAAACATTGTAGAGGTGAAAATTGGGCCAAGGTCAATTGACCCCACTGACATCCATGTAGGGCTGCCCCTATTGAACGGCATTCTCAAGCAAAACGTTGTAGAGGTGAAAATTGGGCCAGGGTCAATTGACCCACTAACATCCATATAGGGCCGCCCCTGTTGAACGACATTCTCAAGCAAAACGTTGTAGAGGTGAAAAATGGGCCAAGCTCTAGTATGCCAGGCATATCGCCCAACATAGCCAGGCTTGTTTGGATAGGTTAAAATAGAGTAAAGTGAAGTTAAATGAATCATAACAGTGGCCCGATAGATGAAGTAATATTCTGAGTCACATGTACTCCATTTCACTTCAACTCTAAATACTTCAATTTCCTTGAGTAAAGGTGGATTCTATTCCAAACATGAACTTCAAGATAAACATCCAAATGGAGTTAAGTGAAGTACTCTATTTTAACTTCAACCTACTTCTCTTAACTTCAGTCTACATGTAAAATCCACTTCATTTTATTCCACTCTTCATTTATCAAAACAGAAAGGCATGACCACCAATCGTGCTGTGCTGTGCTGGGCTTGGCTTTTAAGAGTCCAATAAAATTTTGTATATAAAGGGTTTTTTTTTTTTTTTTTTTACCGCTGCTGTTAGTTACAAATTTTTATCTCATGGTATCAAATATGAAGAGAGGAAGAGAATTTCACTCCCAATAGAAAGTCCGATAGGTTGATGTCCAGAGAGTAAGAGAGACAGATTTAAGGCCCACCAAGCAAAATTACGTCGGATGATTTGCTACACGACTGAAACAATTGAACATGAACCACCAGGGATCTCAAACCCATATAACCATCTATCAATTGATCCAATAGTGCAGGATGCAGAGGGAGGGAGAGAATTATATTCATTGCATGGAGCAGTGAAATGTAGGCCTGATTTGAACAGAGTTACTAATCCCATCGGTGATATGGTAACTTGGAAGAGACAGACTTCTAGAGAGCTTTAAGCCCATCGTCATCGGCCAAACTTGGGACTGCTATATCCAACGCTTGTTAAGGCTCAGCTTAAAATCAGCCCCATAGGCCTGTTAAGCTCTATTCTACATGCTGGATGATGGAAGCCTTCACTAGTTTACTTAAACTGCATTGCACGTAGTGTAAGACCGAGAAATCACTTTACTATTTTTTACGTAAAAAAAAAAAACTCAACTGACGTCCCTTCAAATTGGCGACTTGAGGTGGGGCATCTATAAAGGGGGCATCTATAATAAACAAAGTACCATTTAGCCAAAAAAAAAAAGTATTAACAACAATAATAAACAAACTGCTGGGGCCACACGTAGACCGAAGTAGGCACTCTGTTAGCAATGGCTAGAATTGGGCTCTCAGGGTGCGGCTGGACTTGGGGGGCTCTTATCAGGCTTACTGGCCATACGAGGATTTGTCTTGTTACGCTGAAAACATGGGTTCGAGGATCAACTGGTTGAGGAAGCTGTAAGTCACAAAAGCTTGCTTGTACCAGACAAGAAGCAGGAGATGTAATACATAGTGAAACTCTGGCGAATGCTGCTAGCACATCAAATAACAAGCACTTCTGAGCGTTCTACAGTAGCATCTCATGCACGCATAACATGAACATCGGCACTTTAATTTAACATAAAATATTGCCAGAGAACAGAGGGAAAAAATGCTAACATAACCCGAAGGACAAGAAGTAATGAACAGATCATACATCTTCAAAACTCCTATCCAAGTAACTTTCGTTTCTCAATAGAGAAGCTATGCTTTCTACCCTACAGAATGTCTGATAGCAATTCGCAACCCAACACCAACACTGGCTCTTCATATACTAGGAGACTACACATCCTTGACAATAATTACGAGGGGAAAACTAGAAAACAATGAGATCAGCAAAGAAAGAAACTATCATACACACCTCGAGTATGTGGCAAATCTTGGCCGACAGTCAACACGACTGAAGCAGAATGGGGCCTACTGATGCACGAAGCATGTCACTGAGGGCCACCTGAACCTCACTTGATCCATGTTCACAACTTATCAGGCCTGCCAGGAGTGGAAAGAAGTGAGGCAAGTTGTTCTTGAATGAAGAATCGCCCAACGCACAAATAGCTTGGAGGGTTGAAACAATGAGAGGTGCACGAGCCGCCAACTCCCTCCGTTTCGCAGAACCAAGTGGAATCAGCCAATGAGGCTTCTGATGAGCATCTACAGTGGGATCAGTAAGCCGACCAGACCGTGCCGTGTTGAGGTAAACCTGCAGGACCTCTTTGCAAAGGTCAACAAGGTAGGCCTCTGCTTCAACCTCACCATAATTAAGAGGCCTGTCAAGTATGATATTCTGCAATAATGTAAGGCATGTCTGGTAGGACTCATTTTCAAGGCGTAACAATGGTGGATCCTGCATTTGGGTCATGGAGCCAAGCTCCTGAAGCTTTGATCGCAGATTACTATCACTGTTTATCTGATGCGCATGAGCTGCCACAGCATGCAAAGCATCAAAGAGTACCACCATGTTCTTTGCTGAAAGCTGAGCTCTATACATATTATAGATCTCCATCACAGCCTAGAAAAATGTTCAGCAGCAGGAAAAAAAAAAATGGTTAAAAAAAAGGTTCAGGTCATCATGTTTCATATGGAAGTGAAAGTGCAAGTGCTGCCACAGTTAATAGTGCCGAATTAAAGTCAAGAAAATCCTGTTCACTCCACAGCTATGATGCCCGAATATGGCTAGGGCTGTAGGGCATGCCATAGTCACGGAAGGGACACAGATTTTATACAATAAAAGTGAAGTATCAGACATGATATGACATGAAGTATCCGTGCATCATAGCTCCGCAGTATAGATCAATACTGCTGTCTGGGAGAAACAAACAGTTGATATCTCACATCACATCATCATCTATTTTTTTAATGGCATCATGTCAAAATCCTTAGAAGCAACCAATTTTAGACTGCAGAAGGCTTCTCAACTCCTAACTAACCACAGATATCTTTTTCAAGGAAAACTAGTAAAAGAATTTAACTAATAACATTTCTATTAGCATTCCATCTTGCTGATTCCATTGTCTCTTTTTCAACATTTGAGAACTAATGCAAAATGATTGATTTAGAAGAACGAACTAAACCATCAAAGTGATCGCAAGGTCACAAAGGGATTACATATCCAACAATCTACTTATTCATAAAAACGTTTCTTTGGTCTACTCCTATTAGCATAGGGATAGCAATGGTTGGGTTTAAAAGGGCACCTGCCCTGACCTGCACCTACTAGGGTAGGGTATGGCAGTGGGTTGGGGCGAGATATGGGTTAATAAATACTGACCCGATCTGGGTTCAGGATAGGTTTAGGTTTTGCGTGAGGCTGACCTGTCCCGCCCCCATCCTATTTTCCTTCATTTATACATATAAAACTCTATAAGCTTTACAGAGTGAACTTCACTAGCACAAGTGGCAATCAGCAGTGACAGAGGCTAAAGGTCATGTGTTCAAATCCTAAGGATTGTGAGATTCTTTTTCTTCATCACCACCATCATCAAAGCCTTGTCCCAACTATGTTTGAGTCAACTACATGAAATTTTGTTTCATCATTCCGATCTATTCTACGACAAATCCTCAGATAAGTTAACACCTTCAGATCTAATTTTACTACTTCCATCCATCCTCTTTGGCCTACCCCTTCCCCTTGGTGGGCTATCAACCTGCATAGCCACACTTTTCCTTACAGATGCGTTAGACATGCCCAAATCCTCAGGTAAGTTTAACGTCTTCAGATCTAATTTTACTACCTCCATCCATCCTCTTTGACCTACCCCTTCCCCTTGGCAGACCATCAACCTGCGTAGCCACACATTTCCTTACCGGTGCCCGCCGGCATGCGTCAGACATACCCAAACCATCTCAAACGGGTTTCTCTAATTTTATCCCCTATTGATGCAGTGAGATTCTTTTTATTCTTTAAAAAAAAAAAAAAAATTAACCAGAATAAGACCCGACCCGACCTGTATCTATCACAGGGTCAGTTTAGTATTACAGGCTCTAAAACTGTGATGGGTTGGGTCATCTCTGGTATGGGCAGCCCATGTGTCAGTCAGGTTGAGTACAGGTTGGCCTAAAACTGAACTGCACAACCCATTGTCCTCCCTATATTGGCATCTATGAGCTTAATGTTAGTGACGACATATTTCTGGAGGCATTGTGGGTGGGTGTGAGCCAATGGTCGAGAGATAGTTCAGGATTTCCTAGGTCTTGCTACAGACAGATGTTAGTTTGAACAAAGTAGAGGCTAGATCAACCCAAATATCCTGTTTGAAGCTTAAAAAGTTGGAAGTTGGAGCAAACTGTGAAGGGTAATTGTTTTTTGTGTTATTCAGTGGACTTCTGCTGACAGTTCAGGAACATGGTTGGGGTCACTTGTTATTTGGCACTTAAAAATCAAATTTCTTTTGATCATGTTCATAGGGAGATGAATGAGTTGGAAATTATTTGGCTAAGAAGGTGCTAGGTGCCAACCAGTTGGCTTTGTGTGATATGCAGGGTTTAAGAATCGGCCGAGTCTGAGTCATGCTGAGTCATATGGTTGGTCGAATCCTGAAGCTCTTGGGCCCTAAATACACTTATTTCCCGTTTCTGCTACTTGGAAAAGCAATGGAAGGCTTTTAGGGACATTCTCCTTTGATTCTAGATTATCAGAACTACTCCTGTTTATAGATCCAAGCATTTGAAGATCTATGGTATGGTAATGGTACTATTCAATCAAAATCTTAAAACACTAGATTCACAGAGCTATAGAAATATTATTTCTATTTTTTTTTATCCCCGAAACCAATTTTAGAACTCGGTGATGTGCGATTCCTTTTGTTTTCTTTTCCTTTCTTTTCCCCCCTTTTTGTGTGTGTGCAAGACTGAAAAGTTCTGCAAGAAAAGAAAAGAAAAGGAAAAAAGGACATGCATAAGATGGCGGCACCTCAGATAAAATCTCTCATCTATGCCATTTTCAAAGGAGCCTTCAAGGACCAGGAACGCCACAATATTGCACCCGAGAGTCAACTTGCTGCGCATCTTTTAGCCTATTTGCTTGTTGAATTATGACTGAACCAGCCAGTATAGTTTATGACCAGAGGGACAGTTTTGTGTGCTTAGAATAAAGGCTGGGATCCTAAATCAGTTGGAATATTTATGTTTTACCCTTTGATAATTTAAGTGCCAGTGCGCGCAACTAATTGAGTACATCTGGTCCTAGTGGCGAAACTCATAGGGATCGTAGTGTACATCACATTGGTATCAGAGAGAACAGGTAATTTTGGTTGCATCCCAGATTGCATCACCCCTTCAACTATAAGCAGCACAACAATGGGAGAGAGAATTTCCAGCCTCCAAGTGTCACACATCTCTCATGAGAGACACCATGAAGAACCTCTTTCTTAAGCACATGGGCCCCCAATAATCAATCCAACCCCCTCACACTCACTACCCTACCACCCACATGAATAGGCACAAGCAGAAATTTGACAGTCATCCAACTGTTTCTCACCGATGGATTGAAATTCTAAAAAAAAAATGATACCTTCTCAAGCCATTAAACTTGATAATGGCCATGGAACAAGGGCTAGAATGATCTAACAGAGTCGAAGTTTTGCATACATTTAGATCTCATCTAGATCTTTTGATCACCCTTTGATCAACCACCTCCCCATGACTAGCGTTGCCCCACATGGACCGCACTAGGTAGTCCATATGGGAGGGTCCATGAGACTTGAGAGACATCCACAATACAGCAGACCATCCACGCTAACTAGGTGCAGGCCCTTTTTCCTTTTGCTACGTCAGGGATTTGAACTCGCAAACCCATGTCCCTAACCAGCTGAGGGACTGGTGCAGTCCCAATTAAGGAACGGGCTGCAAATCCAAGAGCAAATCCGTCATTTGTTTCTACAGAACTCAGGAACCAGGTATAAATTAAGAACACCAAAAAGAAGAGAATCGGCAAGAAACCAGTAAATAGCAGAACTAGCCTACAGGAAATTCAGAAATCTAATGAAAAATTACAACTCTTCTCAGCAAATAACCCAAAATGCTAAAATTTTATCTGACAGAATGAGAAAAGTACAAAGTTGGGACTGCTCCCTTCCTTTTAGTAATTATCATGTGCCCCCCAGTCCCTAATAAACTCCTAGAAAATAGAAAGTCCTGTTCTGTAGTTCTGTTTATCTTCTTTTGGTGTCTTTTAAGCTTGTCAGTATAGTTCTCATGCACTACTTGCTTTGTTTAAATAAAGTTAATGTTCAAAAAAAAAAGAAAGAAAGAAAATAGAAAGTTTTAAATATTCTCAAGTATTAAGAAGGAAGAAGAGCCCTAATGCAGGTGTTCCAGAACAAAGGATGGAAAATAGGGAACGCTGGCTGGATTGTGTCAGACTTTTGCATTGCGCAAAACATGTGCAGTGTATGAAGTGTCAGTAGCCCCTTTATCGGCTGTTGGGACCTGGTTCCTGACCTGTACAATAGCCCATAAGGAGTGGCACACCTGCTGGATAGAGCTGGGCTCAATTCTGGGCCTGGATGGTTGGGCTTGATGACAAGCTGTTCTAGCTGTTATGAGCCAACTTGGGCCTGGACAGGTGCTAGAACGGATGAGGTCCAGTCTTGGGCATGTGCCTATAAACAAGTTCCAAGGGGTGGTGCATCAGAACTTCTACACCCTCAAAGGTGGCAAATTTGATACCCATTTTTTCCTTATGGTGGAACACCTGACCATCTATTTTAGCCACTTAGACACTGAGGAAATCCAAAGAGTTCAGTCCACTGAAATCCTTGGCCAATTACCCCAATCAAGAAAGAGTGTGTTTCACCCACCACCTGTTGAGCCAAAAGTGAACTCAGGTACCATTACTCACTCTGAAGGAAGCTGGGAAGCACGGACACATCTCCTGTCGGACACGGACACGCTCCAGACATGCATACGCCAAAAAGAGTATCCTATTTATCTTTTTATATTTTATATTCCGGACACACTGGGGACATGCTAGGGACATTGGGGAACACGCTGGGACACGTTAGGGATACGCAGGGGGGCATGCTGCCCTCTTTTAGTTTGGAAAAAAATTAAAATTAGAGTAAAAATGAAAAGAAAAGGGGGCTGCTTATAAAAAGTTATAACTTAAGAGGAAAAGGGGCTCTTTTAATTTGTCCATCCATCCCTAAACGAAAGAAAGAAAAAAAAACCCATTCGGCCGTCCAGCCCTAGCAAAAGAAGAAGAAGAAGGAAAAGGAAGAAGAAAGAAGAAGAAAAGAAGAAGAAGATCTACTGCGGTACTGCTTCTGCTTTCTTTTTTTCGCTCGTGGTACTACTCCTGCTCATCAAGTATGCTGTTTTTTTTTTTTTTTTGCTGCTGCTCTTTTTTTCTTTCTCTGCTATTGCTTCTTCTTTCTTTCTTTTTTTTTTTCAGTTTTTGCAGCGAGAAACATTTTGTTGTTTTTTTTTTTTTTTTGTTTAGTTTTTGCTCATGCTAGTTTTTTTTTTTTGGCTCATCAAATCTATTAGTTGTTTATGTACTAATATTTTTCAAATCTACCGCTGTTTTTTTTATCATTAGATGTTCTATTTTTACTGTTTTCTTCTTTGCTGTGTTGTTGTTGCAAACCTCTGGAATTTAGGAATATGAGTTCCATTCCTGGCTCTAGCTCACACCCCTCCAATGAAGAAGATAAAAGTAAGCCTCTGTGGAAATATGTAACCAAGTTTGAGAAACTAAATGAAAGAGGGAGAAATATTACAATGGTACACTGGTACTAGGATTTTTATTTATTTGATTGCTAAATTAATTACAAAGTTAAAATGATATTATCTTTTTTAGTATATGATTAGATTTTTTATTATTATTAAATATTAACGTGTCCCCGACGTGTCCGTTTCCTACTTTTTTGAGAATGCCGTGTCGGCGTGTCGTGTACGTGTCCCGTGTCTGTGTCCATGCTTCTTTGGAAGGAAGTAAAATCCTCACGAGCCATTTTAATCACGTACCAATTTCCATCCCAGCCGTTCTTAGACACCCCATACTTGGAAATGAAAACATCTTTTGAAAAACCTCCAGAGTTACCTCCTAAACTACATAACCATTTATACAACAAAGCGCAGTTCCATTGACTGAGACCAATACGATGAAAAGGGCCCCATATGCTTTGGGTTTACAAACAGCTCCCTGGTTACAGCATGATACATCAAAATTTGTCTGAGACAACGGTGGATCTGTTTATGCACATGCATATAAAAGTATAAACATCCATACATGCATTAAACATAATATGAGTCACACAAAACAAGAGGCAAAGGAAATACACAAAGTGGCATCCTAACATTTTAGAGAATTAAAAATTGATGCAAGAACAAAAAATTGGGAGGTTCCAACAACTAAAGAAGCCCATATAGACTATAATGAAGCCAATACTGATAGTTTTCAAAGTTGGAATCGCATTGCAAATCATTAATACCAATGAATCAAATCAAATCACAAATCGTATCATGGATCGTGAGAATTTTTCTAATAAAAATGAAAATAATTAAAAATTAAAAAAGAAAAAAAGTAATTATTCATAACCATCCATATTTCCACGTATAGCAGTATAAATACAATAACAAGTCTATCATACAATCATATCAAGAACATCATGACATATATATATATATGAAATGGTGCAAATAATTAAATAAGTATAAGGTATCAATATATATTTTTTATTATCTTTAAATCAAAATATAAAAATAAAAATATAACTCAAACCATCAATCTTACATGGTAGGATATGTCTTGAAGTTAAGAAAGTGTTCGTGAAGAACAAACTAAAATAGATTAAAAACAGAAGAAGATATAGACAAGCACCATACGTACAGTCAAATGTTTTAATTAAATGCACGTTCTTTATTCATCTTTAAAACATCATCAAAGCCGCAAAAAATTCATTGGAGGTTTCATTAACTACTAAACAACCTTTTAAAAATAAACACGCTAAAAGAAAAAAAGAATAAAGAAAGAAAAAAGGTAAAATATTATTAATATCAACTTATTGGTTGTAGCTACTCTTGCTTAGCTAAATCGGGCTTGAATCGTAAGACTTGATGAAACGAGTATCGAATTGTAGGATTCACACATGAATCCTAAGATTCATTTGTAAATGGGATTCACTACATAAATACAAATCGTTTTCCTAAGATTTGGGAAATGAATTGGGATTCGGGATATGAATCATAGGATTCTGGTAACTATGCCAATACTTACAAGATTTCTCCAAAATATAATTAGCAATTTAATCTAGCAAAGGAGGCCAAGAAAAAGTGGAGTGTAGAGTGATCTCATTTTCATTTATAAATGATAAAATAAAAAAAGTGAGGAATGGTAAACTTCATAGACATGAGAGGAAGAGAACTACATACTTGTATCAACAAAAGCTGCACAGCAGCACGACACTTGGCATCATTGATTGCAAAATAAAGGCTCCGTGTTCTCAGGCTCTCCAGATCCTCATCAACCACCACTGATGCCGAAGGCTCCTTACTGCTAGGTTTGGTGGAAGAATCTCCATAGCTCCTAGCAACATTATTGCTATCAAATTCATTCATGATAGGTGTGAAATCAGGAAGAGTGTCTTTAGCTGCCTCTTTAAGTGACAATACCACATCCAGCCACTTGTCCTCAGAAAACAGACCCCCAGCATGGCTCATTAAACGAACCAATGCAGCAATACCAATACCAGCAAGGCTCTGATGGGGCCGCTTAATGAAACTTATCAGCAACATCAACACCTTTTTCAGTAGTGGATTAACTGTGTCATAAAATTTAACAAATAGATCTACAACTAATTGTAGAGCAAGAGTGCAAGTTTCATAAAGCCATGCATCCTGATCTTCATTTGCATCCATTTCAAGCCCTTGACCAGCCAAGTTCCCCCCAGAAGGATCAATCCCATGCCGGACGTAATCAAATAAGGGAAAAAGGACCGAGTCAAAAACTCGCTCCCATAGAGGCAATGAGAAAAGATGACCATGATTGCGCAAGGTGTCAAAAAGCACTTGCAAAGCACTTTTCCTGATTTCAGGCCTCAGGTCAAAGCTGAGTTCTGACAATCCTGCAAAAGAAATGATTATTACATGCAAAAAATTAGAAGTGCTCCACTCATCCTGTTCAAAAGGAACAGTCACCAAATTGCATCAAAACTTGAAACAAATGGCCATGTCAAACATCCAATATGATATCAAATGTCCCTAACACTTAAAGAATTGTCTATGGAAACCTAATCTGACACAACTCACTCACCAGCCAACAATGGGAACCAGAAATATAGATGATCATCTTTATCAGTAAACTGTGGACCATCTTGTTTTCCATCTTTCCCTGTGTTAGATGGTGATAGAACAATCTTCCCAGAAGCTTCTTTGTCCTTACTCCTTGCAGAGGAGCCCAGGTCTCCCTCTGCAAGCTTTGCTGCACAGAACCGAAGAAAAGCAATAGCATTGAGGCTGATGTCTTTGTTGAATCGACTATTGGTGAATGCAATCAGACAATTCACACAATCTGTAAATGTGGTCGTTTCAGTTTCAGTTATATATGGAAAATAGTCCCGCACAATCTTCTCAATGATTTCAAAGGCCAAAAGTACGATGTTTTTATGGTCATCATAAGCTGCAGTTGTAAAGACCTGCAAAAATGATAATGTAATGAGCAATAATGACTGGGTTAAGCACTTGATTAAGGTGTGAGCTGCAAACACCAAAAACAAATCAAAGTTTAAAAATTCAGTAAACATCTCTACAGAAATACCATGAACATGCTTTTCCATCCAGACTTCACATTATTGACACGAGATAAAACCATTTGAGAGACACATCTGATTATCAGCTCACGGATTTCAACAGCGCTGCTTTTACGCATGACAATGACAAAAGGCTTCATGAAGTCATTCTGGAAATTGTAATTGGCCAATTCTTCTCGCTCTAAGAACTTCATTGCCAGTTGGCGCAAGGAATCCATCGCAAAAATAGCAATTGACAGGTTCTCAGAACAACCTATGGTCACAAAGAACTCAGATAGTACATGCCATATGTTTGACCAAACAAGTCTGATCCGATTCATGTTATAGTGCCTGTACAAGGAAAAGTAAAATCACAAAAATTGCTATGAAATGCAAAAACATACAAATGAAAGCCTTTTTTCTTTTAAAAAAAGGATTTATCATATAATGAAAAGCAAAACAAGGTTACGTTGTATTTGATTTCTTACGCAATCTCAACAATCTTTGTAAGACTGAAAACACGTGGGTCTGACGTAGAGCGCAATTCTTCCATAGATACCTTACAAAGTGCTTTAACAAAATCAATTATTGCCTCACTGTTTAACCTTTGACTTCGTGTAAATATACGATTCATTTCAGAGCTCCCAACTTGTTCCAGCATATTTAAGTTGGAAACTAAGTTGGTCATTTGTTCGTTAGTAACCACTCCAGAAGCATGGCCACCAACACCAGCACTATCATATGAGCCCCTTCTGGCAGCCGCAGTAGCATATTGAATCCGCCCAGGACCTTTTTTCTTCAGTACAGGAAGAATAGTTGATTTAGCTTGCTTAGATTTTTCAAACTCATTCTGATTAATTGCAAAGAAAGTAGCATCTGGAGGAGCACCTTCTCCTAGAAGATGCAAATGTTCAAAACGTGATACGCATGTTAAAATATGCTCCCATGCTTCTTGTAAATAATTTCCATCTTCATCTGCAATAGTAACAAGTGCCTGCAGATGGCAATTGATTGCAAATCAAAATGTGAGAAAAATGTTTACAGCTATCTAAGTGACTTGCCTTTAGCAAAAACATCAAAGTTATATCAGCATGCATGAGACAGTAAAAAAAAAATTGAAGGATAATCATTACCATCAAATATAATCAGGCATAGTTCCTTTGTGAAAATAACGATTAATGGAAACTCTTGCACCCTTAAATATGCCTTGGTAAATTGGCTTTGGTGAACAGTCCAAGAAGAAAGAAACAAACAAAGACAGAACGATGGTGAACAGTCCAAGAAGAAAGAAACAAACAAAGACAGAATGAAAGGAGGAAAAGTTCCTATCAAAGTAGTTAAGAATGAAGATTCAAGGGCACCTACAGGGGGCCATCAAAATTTCTCATCTTTGATAGGAAACAATTAACCCACTGCTCGGTGAAAATAAAACCCGGGAATCGGTCCCTAGTGAGGCATAAGTCTTGACCCTTCACTCACTAAGAATTTGATAAAAGCTCCTCCCACTCACACTGTGCAAATGAGTCCTATGAATTGGCCCCTAATAGGTCATCACCCTAGAGTCTAGACCCTTCACTCCTCAAATCTTTGACATAAGCTCCTCTCCTAAGAATTCCAAGGAATAGAGTAGAAATTTCAAAATCATATCCTAAGAGTTTCCAAATGCCCGAAAGTTTAATAACCACCTCAGCAAAATTAGTTTAACCAGCTTTGTAGAGTTAAAACTTAAAAGAGACAAAAGCAGGAACTACTACATACCCTCTTAAATTAAGTAGGAAACACCTCAATTCAGAAAGACTGCCATCATGTGATGATAAAATGTCTAGAGGTTTTGAGAGTAGTTGATCATAATTGAAAATAACATACGGACACACTATGATAGATTCTGATAGCTGAAAGCAACAAAGAACATAGAAGGGTTTGAGATGGATATCACAAATATGATCAGTGCAGAATGAGTGAAGTGGAGACAAGCCAGTACGTTGCGTGGGTTCGTCAAGTGCCACCACATACAGGGACAAGCATTGTTACCTGGAGTTGAAAGTTACTCGATAAAGAAAAAGATGAAAGATGAGACTAAAATGCATGTCAAGTAGATGTGTATAATAGCCCTAGTTGATTACTACTTCAATTTTCAAATAGATTTTTTTCTTTTTTTTTGGGTGGGCATAGATTTGGTTATTAGCACAACAACAATTTATCTAAGTGTAAAAATTTACTCCTCGCCTTCTAATAGAATATTTACCGAATAGATATGGAATACATGTCTAATGAAGACATGTGGTCTAATGAAGACATGAGCACATCACCTGAAGCATTGGTGACAATACAGCACAGTTGAAATGAATCAACAACTAAAACCTATTACGGTTCTTCAAAATATGCTAACACAAAACTTTGCGGGCTGGCATCTAATCGTGAAAAGATGAAGTAACCCGGCTACAGTATAAATATAGTTCAAATATTGGATAAAAAGGATCAGTTAATAAGCACATGAAATTTCCCTCCAGAAACACAATACACCCAGGAAGTTGATTTAACCACATCACAAATGTGAAACAAACCAAGCACGCACCTTGATGGCATCAATATTTTTCTGCTTGATATCTGCAGCTGAATGGAGAGAGGTGAACTTTGCAAGTGAAGTAACAAAAGCATCTCTATGTGTCTTCATGGACATTGCTGCAGTGACATGGATTGCATAACGGAAGCCTTCAAGACACTGGCCAATTACTATTTCATCATCACTTTGGTCAAGTGGTACACTAAAGGCAGCCAACATAGGAGCCCAGCAAACCTCAATCATGAATCTCAAAATTACCACATCTGTGGCAGCATAATAAACTGACCTATAATTTGCAAAAAAAAGGCATCATGTCAAGAATATGTGGCATGTTTTCATTGATACAGAGAAGCCATCCTAAATTCTCTTATTTTAAATTGGAGAAATTACAAAAGGAAAAAGGATTACAATAGCCAGGATATCTGCTTCCATGGTTCAGCAATGGGGATTCCTATTAACAAAAATAGGGGAAAGTAAATAGACTATTAGCTATTAGTAGTGGAGATTTAGGGAAGTATTGAAGCCCTTTGGAAGAAGGTTATCACATTAAGGTGCACTAATAGTAGGGATATAAACAGTAGGGTTTGGTCAGGTCCATGGAGGACCCAGACCTGACTGATAGACAAGACAGGACCCTAACCAGACTCACTATAACAACAAAATATTATATAAACTTCAAGATTGGTAACAGGACTCAAACCTGCAACCTTATAATTAAAGTAAAAAAGCATCTACAAACTGTGCTACACTACAAGCTCTTTCTAAGACAATTACCATATATAATATTATTACTATCATGGTTACTAATATATATCTTCCAAAATAAAATAGTGATATTGTTACTAATATATATTTTATACAATAAAATAGTGATACTATACATATCAATGAGGGCCATTGGTACTTGGGTATGGACTCAACTGGACCCAGATTCGATTATCAATCAGTTGGGAAAAAGAGGGGCCATTCCCAAATTTTAGAAGTTAGGACCATAGCATAACTGGGTAATCAAAAGTCCATTGACATCTCTAGCTGATAGATCAGAACCTCCTCAATAAATATAAATAAATAAATAAGTGAATCCACTCTTTTAGTTAGTATGAACAAATTTAAGCATAAATAGGTGTTGCTATTTGTTCTTCACTCGATTGATGAACACCACATCCAATCTTAATATGCTTATATCTTCCACAAAGTGTTGTTTTTAATCTTCTAAAATCCATGAAAATGGTTCCCAAAAGCCTCCAAACGCTTCTTCTGAAAGGGAGATAGGGAGAAAAAGATGTGACACGAGATTTCATTGGGTTGGGGGGGGCAGCTTAGGTTTTACTCAAATTTCAAAGGTGCCAAGTACAAGTCTACTAGGCCAATTCTTAAAACCATAACATATTACATATGTACATTGTGTTTAAAGGGGAATGTTCATATTCAACTTTCCCTCACCATAGGGTGAGGGACACTCCCATTTTTGGACATTTTCAAGTACAAAATGTACTTTTCAAGTACATAGGGTGAGGTACACTTCCTTGTCTTTATGTGCAAAAAGGGGAGTGTCCCTCACCCTATGGTGAGGAAAAGATGAATATGAACATTCCCCGTGTTTAAATACTGGGTCATACTGAGCCTTTAAGCAAATATAGGCCAAGCCCATTTAACAAGTGGACCAAAAAGTGATGCCCAATTACAGCCTGTGGGCATAAATATAGAGCACAAATCCAGCCCAAAATGGGCCAGGCCTGGTTCAGACTTGGGCTGGGCTGGCCCAGCCAGAGAACTCTAGTTCTAGTGCCATCAAGTGAAGCTGAATAAATAACATAGATTTTAAAAATTCATTAAGAGAAGCTTACTCAGATTTGCGAGCTTTTTCCTTGAATTGCTCTTGCATGTGCTTAATGAGATCATCGCTGGTCTCCATTGATTCTTCCCCTCTTTTGCGGATTACAATATTCAAAATACTATCCAAGGCTAAGATTTTGTTTGAATTCATAGACTGCTTATGTTGTGGCACCAAATCATCTTCTTTCATTTTGATCTCATTCCTTGAAATCCGTTCATACAATGATCTCAAGTACTCTTCAGGTAAATCTTTACCATCATCAATCCCACGATTGTTTCTAATAAAATCCTCTGGTGACATCTGCAACAACCAATACATAGTAAAGTCATTCAAGTTTACTAAATGCTCAACCACTTCGGTGTATAAAAGTTGAGAACAAACACAAACCTTATTCTTAACCATTGGGTTATGAGCATCAGTATTTAGCAATATCACTGAGTATGCAAGGACGTAGGCAGTATCGGCACTAATAAAAGTCTTCGGATTACATTTGCAATAACGCTCAGCAAATTTTTCCATGATTCTGTCAATCTTCTGTGCTTCACCAGGCAACCTAAAGCCTTGTAGGAAGGCCCTAATTGCCTCATCAAACTCCATCCCTTGAAAATCAAAAGAATCAACATATGCACGCATGACTTTCAGCGACACCTCTTCCCTTTCTCCTAGATAATCTCCAATCATGGTCTTGTTCAAGTCAGACGCAGTTTTAAGAAAATTAGCAATCTCCTCTGGTGAATCACCTACTTTCTTTGCATTGATAAGGAAATCAATCCCCTTTTTAGGTTTCCGATTGAAAAGAGATATACCTTCCTGCATAATTTTACATCAGATTGCATTAGGGCTTTAACATAATATAAGCTCTAAGATTTAATGAAAGCAATACATGCATGGAAATAAAAACACATAATCTACCTGAAGCTCGAGCTTGTAAGCTCGACGTTGCTCAAAAGATGCTGCTTCTGATACTTCGTTGGCTGTTTCAGAATGAGAATCTGATCCTTCAGCAGACTCCTCCACATTACCATTCACCATCAGAGGAGAATTTCCAGCTTCAGGATTGTTCTCAAACACATCTGATTTTTTAGGAGATTGTGAATCTGGAATCCGCAACTGTTTGTTCATCCAATCTCCCATTGACCTCAAAACGGCCACTAAGCATTTCATAGCTTCAAGTTTTATTGTGGCCTCTTGAGGTGGCAATAAGGTAGTGGTGACACCTGGTGGTACACCTTGAGCAGTTTTGAGCAAACCATTAACCATCCTGTCAGGACACCAAGTTCAATAGAAGAACACGAGAATACACAAATCAACAGAAACAGGAAGATTCCTATTTGAAGAATGAAAGAGGAGACTAGAACAGAAATCTTAAAAACCAATGATCTTTAAGCTCCGTGAACAAATCAAGAAAGGCCAATAAAAAGAGAGAAGCAAAAGTAGAAAAGATATAGCATACCTCTCAAATATGTTAGATGAATTAACATCACAGTCATAGTTGATGAAAATATCTACCAGTATCTGTGAATCAACACAGAGCTTGTCCAAAAACCGAAGCACTATCATCTTCTGCTGAAAATTAGGTTGAGCAACATTTTCTAGAACTCTGAGAACAATCATCGGAAAGAATACTCCAATCTCAGCCTTCAATCCAGCTCTAAATCTCGAAACCAGACTAATGAAAATGGAGCAAGAAAGTTGAAAAACAATCATGAGCGTAGAGGCACTGTTCTTCAACAGCGATAAACATAAATACTGCTTAATAGCACCTAAAAACCTGATCATTGAAAGAGAAATCATCAGCCAACGGGTCAAATCCAACTGACCAAATAAACAGAAGATACAGTTAGAGTCCAGAATTCAAGTAGAAAAAGGAAAATAATTTTAATTAATAAAATGAAGCTATGAAATAGTTGTAAACAAAGCATATATAGAACCATGTCATCGAGTGAAGTCCAGAGATTGTATAAGTAGGGTTTTCCAAATGTTCACCAACGCAGGTTTATATGCATTGGGAGAAATTGGATGACTTTTTCACCCTTCTATACTATTAAAATATGGTACCCCTCTTGGATTAACCAAACACCAAAAATCGGACTTATGTGAAGAATTGACTTGAGATCAGAAAGCATTTTAGGATCCTCAACCAAAGAGTTAACCTCATCAGAAAGTGAGCTCGCGCCGCCACCCCACCAAAACGTAGCCCTAAAATGGTTGGCAGTAGGGCTCAAGCTTGTGCTCAGGCCTAAGTTATGAACTCTTGGCAATTCAACCATGCACATGCAAGTTGTGCAGGGCAATGGATAGCTCTATACCAAATCCAGCCGCCCAAGTTGCACCCCTATGACAATGAAAATTTTTAAAAAATGTGAAAATAAGTTTCCAGTAAAAAAACTACTCTATAACCTACAGTGGTGCTTTATCAGATGTCAATATCTAAATTTGAAAGTGGCAAACGAACAATTAATGAGAAATTGATCAGGCTAAAAATTGTCTTCATCAAGTCATGATAGTGACTACAAGGTGGGAGGAAGAAGGGTTCTAATGGGAGAGTGGCAGCAAGATTTCAAAGAAAGAACAGCTAGTAGGGAAAAATCTTTTTGCAACTGAGGCCTAAAAAAAAAAAAGGCAACAAGTCTTCATCCAAAGTCACTTGACTTAAGGTATTGACTATTCTTCACTGGATTATGATAAAGCATCCTATCCTGCACTTAGCATCAACAAATTCCAGGAAAGTTTAACTCTAGCATCTACAAAGAATCAGATGTTGGTCATCAGCAAAGATGGTTTAAAATATAGTAGTAGCAGTGGCGGCGGCAGCCATAGTAGTAGTAATGAAACCTCTAGTAACATGACTGGAGATGCAAATGTGTTGCATTTGGTACAGTTCACCCAAGGCTGTTGATGCAAGATGGGCCTCAGGCAACATGTGAAAGGCCCAAGATAGTTTAGAAATTATTTCCCTAATTATTTGTTATTAGATTTCTAATTTTTTTAATGAGTTGTAATTAGGTTCAGATTCTCAATTTCATTAGGATTATTATTTTATTTCCAAAGTTTGATTATTAGGTTTTCTTAGCCACCAAGTTTTCTTTTTCTCATTTATATGCAGAGTTTGATTAATTGAATTTGGGTTTTCCCATTGAGGTGCGTCCTCATTATCGTCTCTGCGAAGACTTGTTGAAGTGTTTGCGGACACGTGCTTAGGCATGTTATTGTGCTTCAGCACTCCACGCAAGCCCTAACGCTAGCGCCTGCATCAACTGTTATATACCGGGCCCAGACCTGACTCTATTGGACACAACTAAAGCTAGACCAGACCCTGCAAACTAAAAGATCATCATCATCATCAAAGCCTTGTCTCAAGTATGTCGGAGAATTAAAAGATATGAAATAGTATTATTTAATGTGCTGTTGGTAGCAGTAATTGAACCAGACGATAGAGACTTCAGGATACAACTTAAAGTTGCCACCAGCTCACTGCAAGCAGCTATTACATATTAGATTTATTTTTTACATAATATTATTAATATTCAATTTATAATTATATATTTTGTGTAATAATATAATAGATCATATATGTCACTTGAGTACACAAATATTCAGGCATGAACCTGAGTGGACCTGATCAATGATAAGATTTTGATCAATGAAAATATTTTGACGTGCTCTTCAGGAAACTGAGTATTTGGAGGTCCATTGACATCCCTAAACACAACCGAGCTTGGTAATGTTTGTGCAAGAAAACCCACTCAAAAAGATGTGGATGGGAAACTGAACAAAAAATAGCTGAAACGAGAAAAACATAAGATAAGGAGGTGCAACTACCAGTATATGAGCACATCTGGGACAGCTCCAACACAGACATAATGGTGGCAGGCAACACAGAGTATGTAGCATTTTTACCAATTTTAATGTTAACTATTTAATATCCAAATTGGCAAGCATAAAGATCAGGATAAGGGTTCAATGATGATGATGAATACAAGGACGGCAATGACAATGATAAACCATCAGTACAACTGCACTCAGCTTTGTATGCAAACAATGAACCAGCTCTCAGGCACTAACAGAAAAGTTAGGCCAACAATTGGGGAGCAAAGTGAGAAATCAGTTAAAATAGGGATAGTCATTCCTAGATTGTGATTAAAGGTATACTCTTTATGTTCTTGTGAAATGGAAATATGGAATCCACTCTAGCATAAACAACTGCTAGCCTAATTAGAACTTCCGCAAGTTTAAGCTTCTCCTTTCCATCAGTAATGGGAAATTTCATCAAACAGATTCTAACACACCACATAGCAGATACATACATATATGGACAAGTTCAAACGCACGATTTGTTCGATAAGAATGTGATCTGAGAAGTGACTTCGTTTCGATCTCCAGCTACCAACTTAAGTAATGAAATATGTAGCAGAAGACAAATATCAAATTCAAAGAGAGTCAATAGAAATAGCACAAACAGTTACGAAACTCGAAACCAAATACCTGTCGCTCGTCCTAAAGATAGCTCCGGCATTCTCCAACAAAATCTTCAGAAGCTCCAAAGCAACAATCTTTCCGCGCATGAGCGACGGATCGGCCAATGCCTCTTTGGGAGGCGTCTTCATTGACAGCTTGCAGAGCGCCCTGAACACCAAGAACGCATCCCGCCTCAGCTTATTCCCGATCTGGACCTCTAGATCGTCGTCCCTGTCCTCGCCGTCCGCCAATTCCCCTTTCCTCCCTTCCAATGCTGTCTTATACATGCTGATCTCCCAGTACTTGGCATCTAGCATATCCTTATCCGTTGAATCGAGCAGATCCGCTGGATTCGTCGTTTCCACCGCAGTCGACTCAAATGCACCGTCGTGCCCGCTCACTGAATTCCTTGCCGGCGTCGTCGGATTCAGCACGACATCAATATCCTGCATAATCTTGGTGATGAATCCCTGCACGAACTGCGTCATGTTGGGATCCGCCGGGGATTTCTCCGCCGGCTCCATCAGCTCGGCCACGACGATCGGCTGGACCGGAACGGTGGACGAATCGGCCTCCATCCGCCGGAACACGATCACCAGCATCTGGATCAGCGACGCCTTGGCCGTGGTCTGATTGACGACATTCTTGCTATCGAGATACACGTCATAGCAGGTCCTCACGATCTGGAGAAGGCAGTCGCCGTGGATCCGGAGGGAGGTGGAGGTGACGGCGGAGAGAAGCGTCCGTAGGACCATGAGCTCAAGCGCATCATCGCCGAGGTCGTGGCACTTGCAGACGGACTCCATGACGCGGAAGAGGAGCTTAGCATCGGGGCCGCCGGAAGGATCTGCCTCACCGCGGATCAGGCCGTACGCGACGAGCTTCTGGATACAGTCGACAGCGGGATCGGCGATCTTGAGGAAGCCGGAGGAGGCGGCGAAGATGAGAGGGGAGAGAACAGAATCGGAGTCAGCGAGGGAAAGCTGGGTGGCGCCGTCGTGGACGGGGCCGGGGACTAGGGTTTCGTCTCCGGAGTCGCGAGGGGTGGTCGGAGAGGATGGAGGAGGGGCGGAGAAGGGAGGAGAAGAGGAGGAGATGCGATCGAGGAGGGATTTGCATTGGTGGGCGAGCTTGGAGTGCTTGCGCCAAGAGGCGTTTTTTATGATCTTTTCGAAGGCTGGGGTGAGGACTAAGATCAAGCGGGAATCGGCTTCCGAAGAAGCCATTCCCGAACAAGCAGAGCAGTGCGATCAGATCCGGTTGGAAAACAGCATTTTTTGTGTTCGTTTGGTGGAGAGTAGGGTTTTTGGGTGGTGGAGTTTAGGATTGATGGGGTTTGGTTGAATTTACGATCTGGGGACTTTCTCTATGTCTTGCTTTTCTCACTCTCTGGTTTTCTTTTTTGCGATCTCGATTTGGATTTGGATTTGGATTTGGATGAAGATCGATTTGCTTGGTTGGGTCTTCACAGTGAGGTGAGAGGAGGCTGACGGGTTTCAAATGTGTCCCGATAAGTCTCCGGGTTAGGAATTGGGATGCTTAAGAGGTTTGATTTGTAACATTCTCCTCTGTCATTGTCCTAATTTTAATAAAACCCCTGCCATTGGTAGTGACTAGTGACTAGTGACTAGAGGTGCTTATGGGCTGGCCAGCCTGGAACAGCAGGGTTTGGGCTGAGCTTGGATATGAAATATGGGCCCATTAAAATTTAGTTTGGGTTTGGACTTTGGATTTAGTGAAAGAAAAATCGAAGCCAGTCCGGCGTGGGCGGATTAAGGAGTGCTTCTAATTTAGTGATAGTTTTGTCCAAATAATTGCTGGAAAGCATGTACAATTACAAGTAATTAAAATAAAAATAAAAATAAAAAAAAGCTGATTTGGCCTAGACCAGTCGAAAAATGGGCAGGCTTGGGCCTAACATTTATGCCCTGTATAAGACTTGGGTAAAATACAAGTTTGTACTTCTAAAGTAGGGCCAGGCTGAACACCCTTAATAGTTACAGAGGTTCTATGATTGATATGTATAGAGTATCATAAAGAAAGGAAAATGTTCTACAAGCAACCTCAAGTGCAGTCCAACACTGTGGATACCACTTGGGCCCACTTTCATTAATAAGTTCCTTTTGATAGTCTTTTCATCCCATGATCTGTCGGCATGCCCCATTTTACTCTCATTGAATGTTCACTTAATGTTGAAATAAATATCAAGAAAATCTACAGTTAAAATACAATTGAACTGTAAAGTTGTTAAATTAAGGGTTAGGATAATTTGGCGGGTCTGGTTTTTTGGATTCCTCTTGTCCATAAGGAGTCCTTTCAATCCACCTTCTTTCTATTAATAAAATTACATCTAAGTGGCACCATGAACTAGACTGTATACAATCTATATACAATTTGCTTGTAGATGAACATTTCCCTATAAGAAATGATTGCTTTTTAAGCCCACATTGTGGTATGGATAGGCCATTCAAGGGGGAAGAGTGATATGTACAGGATCAATTTCTAGGCAACTTAGGTGATACAGGTTTACCGGCCAACTAAGCAACCCTCCACTCAACCGGTGTTATTTGTACAATGGTGTTGGCACTTAAACATGATTGACACGTCCTTGTTTCATCCAACTCCTTGATATCATCGAAAATCCAAATAGATATTGTCCTTGCACAAATTTTATTTGGGTAAAAGCAACATGCACCATTGAATTCATCAAGCATGAAATAAGATAATGTATTCTACACTTGATTAATCCAATGATTTACTACTTTCTATAGAGTGAAATTTAAAACAAATCACGTATATACAAGCATAGTGTGATATGACCGGGGTGATCTGTTTATTAGGGTGGACCTTGCACTTGTAGATCAAATAAATACTTGCCGTTAACAATATGTGTGGACAACATGGGATCATTTCTCCTATTGTTAATGAAATATTGTCTTGTGTATCATTGGCAAATCTCGACCATGGACTTAACTTTCTTCAATCTAAAATGTTGGTTCAAACTCTTTATCCATAAATGAGTGTATGCTCAAGCATCTATCTCAATGGAGTTATATTTTTCATTTAATTAAAATAGTGTAGATGATGTAATCTACTTTTATGAACATTGTCATTGATATACTTCATTAACCACATTTCAATTCAGTGATATTTGGGCATATGTTCAATTGCAAGGGAGGGAGGGAGTGAAATTTAGAATCAGGTTTCTAAGATTTCTTAGATTTTAACTTGTATTCTTTCTTGAATGGTATTTTAATTTTAACTTAATTCTCAATCCAAAGGAACTGATTATTTTTCAACCAACATTTTGATGTAGGCCCCTCATCCAGCAATGTACTTTGTGCATCTAATAATAAACCTCTCTTGGATGGTCAAGTTCTCCTTGCAAACAACTGGTGCCTTCCTTTGAGTAGGACTTTATTAGGGACCCTAGTTATTTTTTTTCATGAAATTGATTACATAAGAATTCACAATCAAAAGAGCTCCAACGACGAAGGATTATTGAAGAGGCAAGGAGTGGAGGATATAATTAAGATAGCGATAGATGCGAGACTTTGACTTTCCTAATATTTGAGTTATTAGGGTGCAGGATATTTGAATTTGCCATCTTCCTATGTTTATTTTCTTAAGGGGAGATCATTTGATCACCATATTTGCCTATTTTCCTTTGTCTCCTTGTTTTTAACAAACTTTAGAAATAGAAGTCCTGGAATTCAATTATGGAAGAAACAACCCCTAAATAAATAAAGTAAAGAAGAGGTTCTTACTTAGTTGGCTTCCGAGTTTTTGTGACAAATAGAGCATACATCAGTTTAGATCCTGATTTGGGGTTTCATGAGATGGTCTACCTGATAAGGCCCAACTTGACTAAACATTAGTGGGATTGTAGATCAGCCATCTATTAAAGAATCTTATAAAATTCCTTAACCACCGAATTAAAACAAAGAAATATACGAATAAAAAAATGACAAACATCATTGTAGCTTGCATTGCTAATAATAATGTGCAATGAAAATGTGTGTATGTGCGAGTATGATCTCCCTTGTAAAGCAAGAAAATTAAAAAAGAAAAACAAAGTTCCATGTGACTTGTAACAAGAGTAATCTGTGACCACTTTCATCTTGTGGGTCACACTTCATGCAACACGGCTTCTTTTAACAATTTCATCTCAGGTCAATCACTTTTCGATTAAGGAAGCTTGTGTGTCTCCATATATAATTACTATTCACATCAGTAGTCAAAATAAAAAAATATGAAGTATTACAGTTGGACTGCTGAAATGGTGCAGATTTTTCAATCCATTGGCCAATTTAACTCTTTCTCAAAATAATTTAAAAGGCCCCAAATAGAGATTTCTAGAAAATACACTGCAATTTGTGGCTTGTTAGAATAAACAGGATTCTCTCCTTGAAATAAGCCAAACCTTCTACTGTTCCCTGCAAACTTCTTCACATGCACTTAAAACAACTTGATTTAGATAAAGAGGAGCTCCTTATGTTAGTGACTCATTTCTCTATTTTAGATTTTGAAACAGCAAACAATACATCACTGCACATGGCATGTGACACACTCTACATTTTCCAATGTATTAAAATGCTGACTTTGGGGATTTTTTTATTGTAATTTATGTTTACTAGAATTAGTGTGAGAAGAATGAGGAGTGGGCATGTCTAATTTCTTCCTTGGCAGTTGTGACATTGAACAAGTTCCAAAATATATGTAAGTTTCTCATTATTATTAATGATAGATTTAAATTTATGAAGCTACTCATGATCTTTCATCAAAAAAAAAAAAAAGAAAAACTGGAAAACAGGGTTTGCAGCCTTATTGATAGATGGGTCCCAAGGTTTAAAAAATGAAAGAAAGAAAAAAAAGAAGTCCCACTTATACATCTGTGCCCATGTTCTATGATCCAAACTGCTCAAGATAGTGATGTCTACTTGATCTAGACTTTGCAGAACTCATTGTATGTGGTTCATCAACAGGAAAATATGTGATTGACTCTTCTTTATTTGCCAGATGACAGGTCATGTACTTTCACACCTCAAGTACCATCTTGCCTGATATTAAGAAGCCACAAACATGACCCAACCTGTCATGGTCTCTGTCTTTAGCCCAACCCAACCAATGAAGTTTTACTGACAAAATCTCTCTTCCTGAATATAAATAAGCCAAAAAGGTTCATCAAACATTTTATGCTGACAGATCTTTTACATTTATAATGGATTTTATGAATTAATTGTGATAGGGTTTACCTTACAAACATTGGGAATTCATGAGTCAAAGGGTAGGGTTCATGGTTTCAATTGCGGAATCTTTCAATTTTGAAAATGATTTGACTGATGATATAATTAATTTTGACCATCTTCCATTTTATAATAGAAACTAATGCCACATTGATGCGAAAACTAATGCATTTGATATGCATTTTGATTTCTTTACTAAAACATGTTACTACTCATGTTTTATCTCTTACTTTTTCTTAGCTTATCAATATTTTTTAATTTGTAATTTGAGTTGAAGAGGAAAAAAAATGTTATTGTTGTACGACTTATTCCCTTCTTCTTTCGGCCATGTCATTGAAGATCTAAGAACAAGTCCACTACTATCAAACTTTCAACACGTTATGTCTCTGGTTGCCTCATCGACCATTTCAATAAAATACTAGCATCTCATATGTACTTGTTGATCAAAACTTGATCCTACCTAATGACCATTAAAGACCAAGAGAAAGATTGATAGTAGATAACTATGGGTTTAAAACATGTAAATAAATTGAACAATCATTTGAGTTTGATGATTTTGAATCGATAATGTACAGAGGGTGCCGCCTATTTTCATGATAAGTAGCATATTATGATAGTTGGTATATAAAAAAAAACCGTCATTTTGTGAGAATAAAATGACAACCACAAGTGCATTTTGCATTTTGAACCAACAAACTCTATCATGCTTTATGTGCAAACAAATCAAGGATTAGGCAAATTCACTGTTTTAATAAGAGTTCATAACAAGTGAAATCAATTATTTAAGAGGGGACATTCATATGCATCTATCCCTCACAATAGAGTGAAAGTACTTTTCTTTTTTGCACATGAATCCCCCTTTTGTACTTCATCAGATGTACTTAAAACCCTCCCTTTGTACTTGAAAATTCTCATTTATGGATGCATCTCTCACCCTATGGAAATGGATAGATGCACTTGAATATTTTCCTTATTTAAGTAGTTACTTTTAACATACAAAAAGATCATCAAATGAGTTGACAAATTCCTTATCTGAATTAGGAGTATACAGGGATCAAATGTTATCAAGTTTTAGACCTTTTGTAGATAAAGTTTTTTATTATAAAGGAATTGGGTCATTTTTGTATTTTTTTTTCACTTATTTTCTTTTCTTTGTATCGCATAACAGTATAGATTCTAGTAATTTTTTTTAACAATGCAGTTTTTGCTGCCATCTAAAATAACCTAATTTTTAGTTGACCAGAGTTTTGGGTTTTCCCATTTGCAAAAATGGGTTAAACTCCCAATCAAAATTTACAGAAAAGGGTTACTTTAACACAGTGACCCTTCACATAAATTCAATCTCAGATAAATTTCAAAATAAGTTTCATACAAAACATTTTAAATGAAAATAAAAATAAAAATGACACCTTTACATAATCAATATATAAATGGCCTTTATGGGACTGTCACTTTGACAGAGTTGCAAGCAAGATCAAAATCAATTATTGGCATGTGCAATCTGCAAAATAGAAAAATTATGCATTAATCATATGACCTTGGTAGCCCTTAACCATTGATATTAACTTGCAATCAAAATCAATCACTATAATAGGCTTGGCAAAGGTTTTAAATATTCACCTTCGTCTCTTGCATATATCGAGTTAGCTATCATCAGAAACAAGCGAATGTTTATCATGCAATAAGGCCCAATGGCAGACAGACTACTAAAAGGCAAAAAATGGAGTTTCTAGTTTGCACTTTGCATTTCAAAATATGTTCATAATAAACAAGGCCTTTCCCTTCGAGATTTATTATGATGAGTCGTGATTATCTACTGAGATAAGAAAATGCTTGTAGCATAAGAAAGAATAAAAGGGCACAAGGGTGCTCATGGTACGGGCCAATTTGGGGCCGCTTGGGCCAATAGTCAGACGCTGGGCTTGGTTTGGACCTTTTTGTTACTATTATGACCGCGAATGGATTTGAATTTTGGGCCTGTTTAATACAAGAGCCGAGCTTGGCTTAGGTGATTAAAAAAAATATATTTCAGAGTCCAAAGCTGCCTGACCCTAAAAGTGATGTTTGTATTTTAATGACTAATTTGTAGAAATAAGTGATAGAAAGCCCATCTCGACCTGGCTCGATTAACTAAATGGAAGGGCTCATGCGTGACATACTTCAAGAGGGCCGAAATTAAGCTGGGCACTTACCCCAGTGTGTCAGGCTGTGGACAAACAGGGGCTTACATCCTAAAGTCAGGCCGAGCCTAGATATGGCTCAAGCTGGGCCAACGCGGCTTATGAACACCCTTACACATTACTAGTATCAATTCAGAGTTTTAAGGGTGTAACAGAAAACCGTCTAACCGACCGAACCGAACAAAACAAACGGTTAATAACCGTGTTTTACGGTTGGATTATTAAAATCGGAAAGCCGTGATCTAACCATAAAATATAGTTCGATTAACCGTTTTTCCAAAATACACAGTTAAACATGACTCATAAAAAAAACCTAAAGGGCTTAAATGTGTTGCATGATAGATGTTTTGTAGTATTATTTTAAGTTTCGTTGATTCCCAAAAATATATTCATTCAACAAACTGGATTCAGCCCACAATTGTTTTCATATTTAACTTTTACTCTGCATGTTTGGGAAATAGTGAGGCCCAAGCCCTTTTTATAATGCAATTAGTATATTTTGACTTGAATCGAGGTTATAGGACCATTGCTAAATTGATCGACGAATATAAGAAAATGATAATAATATTTCATAAGTATTATATGATATGTTATTTTGTTAGTATATGTACATGATATGATATATACATAGAAATTAACAAGTAGAAGTAAAGGCTTTAAAATGAAAATTATTACAGAATTCATGTATGCTTTGACATGGACTCAAGCACCCCTCCCTCAATTCATAATGGACAATACAATGACACCAACTTTTCAAGAAATTAGGCTAAAATATGGTGAGAGTCTGGTGTTTAATTAAAGAAATGAGTGAAAATGCTTGAAGCTGACAACCTTTTATGTCACCCGGCTGCTTAAAAATCGATCCATGGGTATACCACTTTTATCACTTGTGTGGGCTTCTCTTCTTACACGTGGACTATCCTTCCCACTTTATAGACTTCTTGGCCTCATTTGTGTGGGCTCTCCTTCTCGTGGTGTTGGTTGTCTCTTCGCATCTGCGTGGGCTCTCTTGAGTCCCAACCCCCTAAGTTGGGGTAAAAAAAATATTTGTTTGAACTCGAGGCCAGAAGAGTGGGAGAAACAATTCAATGATTACATGCACCACTGAGTTCTACTACTAACTCAAATGAAGATGCCTCCTTGAGAATAGAATATAGGTACGTGTGCAGGTCATGCATGAATTCTACAGAGTCTCTGCCTATGTGGTAAATGCATTGAACCAAGGTGGTGGCCCCTAACGACGAACATAGGATTTTTATTTGAGGGGGTCAGACGCAAGCAGATAGTCCAGTAATAAGTGCAAACCCAGAACTTTGATATGTCGTGTAACCCAGAACTTTGATATGTCGTGTTTGGAAGCACCGGACACACAAATTTCTTATGGGTTTTGGAGGTGGTCCTAAGATTCTTGTCCGTGTTTTGAAAGTGGGCCTAGGTCGGGCTATACATTTAGCTCTACCCATGATGGGGCCCATCAGTGGATTGAGGACATCGATAAATTTGAAGCAATTGGATGATATTGTCTGGTCAATGAATGGTGTGAATCCATATCTAGAGATCTTCTCGACGTAGGGTAAAATTTACTCAATAACCACTGGTGTGGGAAGAAAACAAGGAAAATTGCAGGGCAGTAAAACTAAACTATTGTTTTGCATTTGAGATGATAGGAAATTAAGAATTACGAACAGTGACTTGATGTAAAGTGAGGTGAAACATCAAATTAATAGAAAATAAAATATAAGGGAGTTATGATAGTCTTTATATTTTAGTTACCTAAAAGGGAATCTTTTTTATTTTTTGTGTAAAAAAGGTTGTGTTTTTTTATTTAGTGGGGAAAGGGAGTTGTTTTTTTACTTTTTTTTTTTTTTAAAGAATGAAGGAATTTTGAATTTGTGTACTTTTAATATGATAGGTCATCTTTTCTTGTCTGGAAAATAGAGGCTCTACTTCACTTTACTTCAATTCACCATCCATCCAAACACTCCCGCGGGAAAGATTTTCCAATTCACCTTCCATCCAAACACTCCTGCGGGAAAGATTTTCCTATTTATTTTCTCCACTTCCAAAAATGGCTTGATCATTGGAAATTATAGGGTTGCGTCTGTGGATAGTGTGGCCGCTCCCACAGCTCCAGGTAGGGATCGATCCCCCGGTGGGCAAGTTTACTTATTACTTTCCGGCCACTATGCTAACCAGAAAGAAAGAAGAAGAAAAAAAAAAACAATAATAATAATAATAGGGCCTACGCATTAGAGGCAGTTGCTTTTCGCTTATTCTAAGAATGGAGATATATTTTGTTTTGTTTTAAAAACTTTTATTAAAGCCAATAAAAAAATACAAGACATAGAGAACAAACTGGTTACCACTCAGATAAGAAGCCATTCCCCAATTTACATATTTATTAATAGAACTTAATACATAAAACCCTCTGAATGGAAATGGTATTGTGCATTTATAAAATACGAGTGTTGATTGCAGGGACCATCCATGCTCGGCAGGGAGCAGCTGGAGCGAGGCAGTTGTGATAGGGTCGAGTTTACCTGTATCTTTACCAAATCCGACCCATTGCCATCACTAACCGACTCGTTTCATGTGAAGGGAACACATCTTGTACTAGGGCCAGTGTCGACAAGAATACAAAAGCAGGTTTGGTAAATCCTGATTCCTGACCTATCACCCAGCAAAATAAAATAAAAATCCTGGCCCATCCAGCTTAATCCAACGGAAACAGACAGACCTGATAGTAGGGTGGATTAACCCTTTTTTTAATTTTCGGGAAGAGTTTGGTTTCCGTTTCTAACCTCATTTATAAATGGTTTTAGTTTAAGCCAATTGTTGTTGTTTTACCCGTCAGTCCAACCTAATCACATTCTCTTAATAGGGAGTTCAGGTTGACCATTTTAACTGTCAAGTAGAACTCAAGTTCATAATTTCAATCTAATGACTAAATGGGCAGTGTTTGAATTGAGCCTATACATGTCATCAATAATGCTGGACCCAATCTGAATCCAACCACATCCAACTGTATGCCACCCTGCTGCTTCAACATTATGCCATTCAGTGAGCATTCTTGTAATTACAGCAAACCAGTAGATAGCAAAATGAAGTGAAGCCCAATATGAAATTTCTTTCTAAACATGATTATCATAAACATGGATAGATTAGACACATGCTAATGATGGAGTCCACCTCTTCTTACCCAACTCTAGAAACCACCACCACCTACAGGACATATGATGATAAATCATGATGTCATTGCAGTCTAGTTACATTGTCTTTTGGTTGGATCACAAAAGTTGTGAGCTTTTTTTTTTTTTTCTTTGGTAAGAACAGTTGTGAAGCTAACTACACTTTCAATGGTCAACTTTGACACCAATTGTAAAGGCTTGCTGGTGTTGGCCCGTGCCCAACATGGCCCATACTAAAAAGATAATTCAGTTTTAAAATAGAATCACTTAAATAAATAAATAAAAAAAATTGTCAATGACAAAAGGTGCAGATGATATAATTAAGTTTGTTGTAAACTAAAAACACTTGACACAATTTGTGCCGGCTTATGCCCCAAGTTTAGAAATAAAGATAAGCATAATATTTGTAAAAATGAAAAGCTATTTAGTAGTAAGATTTATAATTAGTAATGAAGGGCGCATTGGATATAAAACATCATAGTTATAGAGCCGTTGGCATGCATTTGTATACAAATGTGGTCAATTTATAGAATTCAACCATCTTAGGGCCCATTTGGATGTCTACAGAATAAAATATTTATAAATTTAAATATTGCAATAATAAAATAGTATAGAATACAATAATGTAATATTATAATAGTATAATATTTTTACTGTTTGGCAAATATTATAGATTTTAAATTGAGCGGTTTGGAAGGTGTTATGATTAAAGTAAATTACATTATAAAAATATTTTTTATTAAATATTTTAATTTATATGTAATTTATCACATCTAAATAAAAAAAGTAATGTAATAAAGTAAAGTTTAACTTTCATGCTTTTACCATAAGTTACTTTATCACATAAAATCATTGTAAAGTATAATAAAGTAAAGTCAATAAAAAAAAAACTACTCTATAACTCTCTCTTGCCCAATTTGCTTTACCACATACTTCATCTTACCGTACTTTACTTCACCTTTAATCATGATATGACATCAATCTTTATTTTACTTTACCACACTTGTAAACAAGTCATTTTCTATTTACCATATAAAAGTACAATAAAATGTAATAAAGTAAAGTAAATAAAAGAAACTACTTTACCATTCCTTCTCATTTTACTTCACCATGCACTTTATCTCACATTTACTTTACCACACTTTTACCGTCCTGTGAGATTTACTTTTACTTTACCATATATGTAAACATACACATTTTAATAGATTTGGTGAACTAAAATCTTTACTTTACTCTACCACTTTGTAATAGTCATTTTAAAATATTCTTATCTTGTAGAAAGTTTTCTATAGGAAGGAGCTGTAGGAAAGAATATTGAGCTTTTTGAAAGAAAAGAATCTTATCTTTAAATTTTTCTTGAGTTATCAAAAGCACAAGATTTTCTTCTTTAAAAAATGAAAGATTATATTCTATAAAATATTATTTTCTTGTGCATCCAAACAGGCCCTTAAGGTTGGAGATTTATTAAAATAAGAAATAAGAAATATTATAATAATAAAGGATATTGCATGTATTGAAGTTTCCAAAATGTTGTAATATCAGATTTCTGACTTTCTATGACATGTGTTTATTTGAAACTCCTTCAATGGAATTAAAATAGGAGAGAACCTAAAATCTCTCTCTAAGTTTCTATAATCCCTCTTAAAAATGGAAAGGATTGCTTTGATTCTATGTTTCTCACTGATCAAGAAGTAGTATCAAAGTAGGTCATTGATTCCGAAAAGATCACGTTTGGGATTTCTCACGTTTGGTGGATATTGAATGGCATGGACCCAGAGACGGATTTTGGGCAAATCACAATGTGGAAGGCGCTCCTTGGGCGCAGCCCTAAAGAAGAGATCCAAACTTTTGAGCATATAGGTGGGTACAAGGTAATAAAGAGAGTCTCAGATCTCATAATCATAAAAAGGGATGATCTAGACGAACAAAAATGGGGGGAGTCGGCATCCAGAAAATTCCTCGTCTGTGGTCCTAGACATTCCTAACCAGTCTAGTTACCAGCCTCCCCTAAAAGAGAATGCAGTGTCAAAAGAGGCCTATATTAAGGCATTTAAAAGGTTTGAATCACAAACTGGAAAGGCTGGGTTGGATGGAACTTGGAATCTTTCAAAGTCGCTCCCAATTGGCTCTCCATTATCAATGACTACACCTGTTGCATTCTTGGGAATGGAAGCAGAGAATTCAGATTTCTCCGTCCGCTGTAATGGCTCTCATCCTACCGACCAAGTCCTCTTTTTGACTTGGTTTTGGAATTGTTTGAATTCAAGCAATGCAAAGCCTTTCTAAAGCTGCTGTGTTCCAAAATATGCCTTGTGGTTTTACGTTAATGAGCCACCATCAGAATTCGGTGCCCCTTTCTAGATCTCCACTTTCAACCCTTTGATAAAGTTCTTCCTTCCTAAAGAACAACATCAAAACTAAAATTCTACTCAAACACCAATCAGGATCACTTCCCGACCAAGTGACAAGGGCATTAGCAACTATAGGCCACATACAAACAATACCATATTAATCAAGGACAACAAAGAGGGATTTGTTTCCCATCCAATCACAAATGGTCAAAGCTTTATTGGATCAGTGCTGCCCAATATAATCTGAAATAAAGAAAGCATCTCTCTGACAATGTCAGAATGATTTGGTTGTGCTAGATCATAAGTTTTTAGGCTTTATAGGCTCAAAAAATTACAGTCACCTTTGATGATTCTTGAATCTTGAGTCTGAGCTAACATTTGCACTCATGGCTACATTCAACAATTCCGTATTTGATTTTTTCCAAAAAGAAACGCCAAAACATAACAAGAAAAGGTAGCGACAGCAGGAAAGTGTTAGTAATTCTCACATTTCAATTGGACAAAATTACCACTAAAAAATCACTAACAGAACTCTGTATCTCCAATTTGGGCAAGATGTAACTTTTTGGTTGTAGTGCAGTCATTTGCAATGAAGCACGTTCTAACATTTATCTCTACCTGTAGGTTAGAGAAGCATCCTTGTCCATCTGGCAAAAGAAGAAAAAAAAAGAATTGCATAAATGAGTAACGAACATTAGACACTGTATTATATCCAAGTTCCAGAACTTACTGATTTTGCAAGCTCTTGAACCTTCTCATCATCAAAACCTAAAGAAGCCATGATTTCGTAACCAGGTGAATCTTTCTCAACCCAAATACCTAGGAGTAAATGGGTTACAGTTACCTCACCATCTTCACCTGCAATTTTGAATTATATAATTTTTAGTAACTTCAAAATATAATATACTAAAATATATACATGGGCATGTAATCAATGGTATCAGTAGGCATGCTCATCCTACAAAAAATCCTTACTCCATCATGCTTTACCCAAAAAATGTGCTCCACACCAGCAAAACCAAAACCACAGGTGACATGGTTAGGTGCCTCACCTTTGGAGAGGAAATGCCCAACAGGCAGTGGCTCTGGCCACCTAGAAAATCCATAACCCAACTTGAAGGCACAACTTGATTCAAATGTGCACAATGAAACAAGATCCAGAACAATTGGAGCAAGTATGCCAATCCTAAGCAAGCTTAGGATGCCTCCAGCTAAGATTGTCAATGGGAACTTGACCCAGGTTGAAACCTACATTGGATTCCACCAGGTCAGATATATGGTCCATGTCCAACTAACAATCTGCTCGGCCTTGGATGGACCTGATACAATTGTTTCGAGATTTGCATTCAGCATGGAAAGTGGAGTAGGTTTGGGTCAACCATATGAATCAAAAGGGTAGTTTCGTCAGGTCCATTCTGGGAAGTACATAAACCAACCAGTCGCCAGCGAGTGCATGTGGTGAGTTAACTTGGCTCTTACTAACATTTGTTAAAATCCATTTGATCTGTGGTTCCACTAACACAAGTGAAAAACCAAATGGCGTAACTTGCATGTATCCACTGCACACTCTTTCTATTGGCATTGCATTCATTAAAAGTGCCAACAAGAGATTTTACAACCAGCCGCACCTTAAATCTATGTAAGATTATAGGGTGGGAATGTTCTAAAGAGTGCCATCTCAAATAGATTAATATTTGCCGGTACAACTCAGTCAAGCTATAGCATACAGACTAAGCTTCAAATGGCTCACCTTTCTTAGGGCTTTGAGACATGGCGATGCATTCATAAAGAGAAAGGGTAAAAAATGGCAAGTGGCTAGGTACTAGCAAAGGAAAAAGGAGTAGCATGAGATCAATATGCAACCTCTCCTAGAGATAAACGGAATCCTAGATCAAGCTTGATTGGAGGCAAAGCAGACCCCACATATTGTAAAGAAAACTATTCTTCTCCATGAACTAGAAAGACAAGCAGTGCCTCCAATAATTGCAGCATTTAAATAATGAGAAATAAACAAGTGTAACCACAGACCCAAACACCAAGCTTAAGAATTTTTAGAATTTTGGACTGAGGCCACATCTTATCTTATTACATAAAAAACGTTGGATCCCAACCTCCCCATCGACAAAATTAAGGATGAATTTAGAGAGATTTTCATGATGAGGTTGAATCGTGAATCTGGCTTTCCTTCTTGATGGGTAGGTGGATGGGGAATGCAGTGAGTGATCGATCATGTGCTGCTCTCATTAAATTTCTTTTGCTTCTAACAAAAGGAGATTTAAAATAAATAAAAAAAGGCACATTGGGAAAGGCAATTCAATTGAAATCACGGAAGAAAATCCTCCAGTTTTCAAATCTGCACACATATCTTGAATGACTGAGACCAAGACCTCTTTCCACCGTTCTCTTGATGTGTAACATGACTTGACCGCCTAGCCAAAGAGGAAATCTTCAGACTGTCTTTGTTTATTGTTACTGATTGTTAATATGCATTCTGCCTTTGGGTTCATGCGTAAATTTTTGGGGGTGGACAACCTTTTCTTTTATGGGGATTTTTATATTATGCCCTTGTTTTTTCTGGGATTTTTTGTTTTCAGTATATTCCTCTTATACTGTAAAGATCCCCTAGTGAAATGAATTTAGCCATCTTTAAAAAAAAAATGACTTGAACGCAAAATCTCATGTTTGTAACAACGAGCTAATGTCATCTTGGGTCTTGTCCACAGCAACCTTGATCCTAGTTCCTCTTTGCATTAATAAATTGATACATTTATAGCTGTCATTGTTGATCCAAGTCATTTTAAATTTTAATAATACCAATGATAATGATAAATAACACGGTCATACCAATGACATCCCCATGTCATTGCTACAAGAATCCAAACCATGGCCAAATCAAGAGCAAGTCGCTTGACCATATTCATGTTCTGATAGGACTTTGAGCTAGTAATGAACAGAAAGAGTTAAAGACACAAGATGAAGACAGTGTCACAATCTACCTGATTTCATCTTCTCATCAATAGCCCAATCAAGCGCCCTTTGAGCAGCTTCAGTCAAGGGTGGATGCTCAGGACTGAAATAGTACAGATCCGATTTACCAATCCTCTTGACAGTTTCCTCTCGTACTTTAAAAAGAGTAATTCCATTAGCCCTTAAAAACTTTGCTGCAAGACTGGTTCCTACAAACAAAACATAGGAAAAGACACTGAATACAAAATTGGGCTTATTGAGCTCTGCAAGGGCAGAAATGTGTTAAAATAAAAACTTAATTTTAAAATAAAACCTCATTTATATTCCAGAATAAGGATTGTCATGCAGGGTTAAAAAAATTTCCCTCTGTATCTTGCATGCTTACATATCACTAACCCATCAATTACTGAATCACTCCTTCCAAATCATCACCAAAGTCATCGCCTCTTGATTGGCACCAATTGGTACCCTCTTTGGTGTCACTGACCAAGCTGCCTTGTTAAGCCTATTCAAGATCATACAGCCTGGGTACACAAATTGCACAATGTTCAAAATGAAAGTTGGCCGGTGGGTGGATTTGTCTGAATCCAGATATCTTGATTACAGGTCCAACAATAATAGAGCTTCCTTCTCAAGCCACTGGGAAACATGAGATTATATCCCAACTGGATAGAGTTGGTCCAGCTGCCCTTGTATATATTCCAGGACAAGAGTTGGGGTGGACCACAAGAGTTAAGCAATAAATTATGACAAAGGAGTCCACTCAAACACAGTGATTACGAAACACTCTGGTATAGGGGTGTTCAAAAGTGCAGGAGACAATCATAGACACCCAATGCAAGGGAAAATGAATGAAGTGATGCAAATAAATAAGGTGAACTCAGGAGCAGTTGAGGAGATAAAAAAAAAAAAAAAAAAGTATTGGATATCAAAGACTGCATTACTAGAAACATTTTGGGGAAGAATTTGAGCACACTGTTTAGTGCTACATTCAATTAGCTAAATTCCATGCGGCATGCCACCATCACCCTCACAGATATCTGTAATATACTTAGATTTTGGAAATAACACAATCTGCATCCCCAACCACAACTAGTTCATAGCAGCTGTGACTTAAAATCATGATATTTACCTGGAACATAATACTGCAGCACTTTCAAAGAAGAAAGTCGCAACAATATCCAAACAAAAAGGGAAAATTGGGGAAAATCTACAAAATGGCTTTCAACAAGTGTAAATCAATTTCCATAAGATTTTCCCAATAATTCCACAACCCCCCAAATAAAAACAATAAAAAAATAAAATTAGAATACCGCAACATTTTCACATGATAGGAATCTCCCAAAAACTATATCTGTGACAACTGACACTATCCATTTAGCAACAATATTCGAAGTTCATGGGATTGGGGTTACATCCAAACACACCCACACTCCTTCCGTAAAGGAAATTGAATAACAATAACAACACCAATGACCAAACAACAACACTGACATGAAATGTTAGGAATTAAAGATCACATGCAGTAATCATATTCCATTCAGCTCTATATCTAACAAAACGAAACAAGAAAAAAAGGGGACTAACCCTCAACCAAGATCCCCATGAGAAGAGCTTCGGTCCCTGTGCTTGAGTACTTCAACTTCCTCGCTTCCAGCTCAGCCATTCCAAAAGCCTTAATTGCCCTCGCAGACCATCTATTCCATCACCCATAACAAATCCACTCATTACCATCGCCCCATCAAGCAAAACCCTATATTCAATCCAATCAAATCAAGACAAGACAAGAATTCAAGAAATTAAACTCACTTATAAATCTTTTCAGCAGAAGCCTTGTCCGTTTTCCTGCAAGAACAGATCAAAAGTAAATAAACCGACCAAAATGGAGCTTCAATCGACCCATTGGGACTTACGCTGTTGGGAGACTGGAGAAGACCGTTCTGCTCCTGGTGGTGACGAGAGGCCTGTGAATGCAAAGGATCGGATTCGTCGACCGAAGGAATGCGACATCTCCAAGGAAGGAAGATGGAAGACCAAGACGTGTCGGGTTGGAACGGCCGGTTTTCTGAGCATCGGAACGATAAAATGCGATTGAAATCGGTCGGAGAGAGAGAGACTGAGTGGCCATTTCAGAAACCCTAGCTACGTTGGGGGTGTTGTTTCCGCACGGACTGAGAGAGAGTTTTTGGCAGATTGGAGCTTAGCGGGCAATGCAGTCCTAGTCCTCTTTAATGAATGACATGTGTAATGTGCGCCCCCCACCCCCCCCATTGGGGGTTCTTTGACCACCTTACTAATCTCCTGGGGTAGTGGCCTCCTCTCCTTATTTTTATTCACCGGGTTCGTCAGGCTATATAATAGCCTGGGTCTCAACACATTGACAGGTTTTTATGCTGAAGCCTCTGAGTAGTTACGGAGCACCCCAACCAACGACGCTACCAAACGTTGTTGACATGTGTACAACCAACGACGCTACCAAGCGTTGTTGACATGTGTAATGTGTTAGTGCCCTTCCTCCTTTTTTTTTTTTTTAGTTGCAAGCATTTCTGTGTGAGTGTGTGTGTTTTTTTCATATCTTGGTGCCTTCCGGAGAATTTGAAATGTTTGCGCCTAAGGTAGAATTTTGGAATGACAAGGTAGCTAGGGTTGCAAATGGGAGTCGGAATCATGCGGAATCCATATTTATTTTTGTTTTAAAATGACGGTTCTGATTTTGAATTCTATTTTAACTCCGAACTTATTTTGTTGATTTCAGACCTGGTTTCGATAAGAAAATCCGGATCCGATTCTAGAACTGGGTCTACTTAGAGGATTGGAATCTAGTTTCAAAATCGATTCTAATTTCTTTTTATTTTTTATTTTTCTTAAAATAAGCATATCATTTTACTTATAACAGTGAATCAAATCTACTACATCTACTATTATATATAAAAATAAATAAATAAATAAGAGTTAATTTTGAGGTACAATTCACAATATAAAAAACTCATATGTCGGGTGCTGGGTCCACGGTTAAAACCTATGTAGACCCAGAACCGGACCCGTTTATCAATCAGAACCTAAATTAGGTTCTAAACCCTAACTCGTTTATGAATCAGAATCTAAAATAAGTTCCAGGCCAGGTTTTTGCAGGTTGAAATTTCCGGATATTTGGATAATCAAATACCCATTTGCAACCTTATCAAATTTGGAAGGATTCCAAAAAGTGGCCATGGAAGAATTTTAGATGGCATAATTGTTAATTAAATTTTGAGTTTTCAAAATTCTCCCCAACCAAACATGTCATTTGAGATTTTAGGGAGAGGACAACTTTAATGTTATGAAAAATCCAAATAAGAAATAAATCCTGATAAGAATGCTTGCAACCAAATAAGCTTGCATTGTTTACTCAAACACTCAATTTGGGAAAAGAAAATTTGTGAATCTTCCTTTTAACTAAGGTTAGAAAACTCGTGACTCAGACTCAACGCAGTTATCTCTAAAATATTGACTCAGAGAGAATCAACTCGAAGACTTGGGGAGCTGTGTCTTCTTAAAAGATGTTTTAAAAACATTTAGAAATATATCAAGTAATGACAGAACTTAGATATACATATATTTACATGTATTTAATAATAATAAATTTAAATTAGTAAATCTACTATATTTCAATTAATCATTTTTAAATTGCTAACTCAAAACCTCAAGCATAAAATATTTATATTTGACTCAACTGAGTTCACCATTTGACTTAGTATTTCATCAAACTTGAGGTGACTTGGTGAAATTAAGAGTCAATTTGGTGAGTTTTCAACCTTGCTTTCAACTAGTCGACAATCAGGTCTAGGTCCAAGAATGGTTGATCCATATTGAAATCCATGTTTAAATGAGTGTCATGCATGATAATACAAAATAATATTTATGAAAGATTTTTTGGAAAGGTCAAATCGTTTGCCGCTTAGGATTCAATAAAAGATTCAATATATGGGGACCACCTTCCTCCTCTATGATCAATCTAAGCCCTTCACTCTCCTTGCCTTCTCACTATGCATATGTATTAATTCGATTTTGACGCTCATCATAATCTCATAGATCCTTCAATTGATCATGTAAATTTTTTTGGTCCTCCGACTATATTTGAAGGTTAGGATTTGGACAACTTTAAATCCATCTGCATAATTTAATGGATCCTTTTCATGGGGAGTTCTTTTCAAACGCCCAAATCCCTCTGAATTGTCATGTCATGCTTTCAACCGGGCATCATGGGCTGAACCATTCTTTAAAATTGTACATATTGTTCTATGTGAGAATTAACCTAAATAGAGATACCATCTAAAATGGCTGGTTCGCTTGGAGTTGGAACGATCGTTTATGCGTCGGAGTGTATACACTGCATGTAGGTTCTGAGTCAGGTTTAGATATGGATCCCTATTTCGTCCAGATCCACCATGGACACAACTAGAACCCATCCCATACATCTCTGGACAAAATTGAGAATTTGGTTAAAGGTAGGGGTTTTCCTTAAAAAAATTGGTAGAATTTATTAGTGGGTTTGGGCTTTTGCTCGTGCTGGGCAGGTCAACAGGCCAACCCGGACTTTGAAGTATGGATAATTTCAATAGGCCCAAATTCAAAACCCAGACCAAAATGAACTCGGGCCCGATTCATCAACAACCTTATTCAATGAATGGCTTGATTCATTTTTCTCGTTATCGTTTTTGTTCAACTCATTTTTGGACATGGATGACAAAAACAACCCTCTATTTTATGCGCGTCCAAACGGAAGTGTGAATCAGGGCAGCGATCGCATCTTCCCCATCATCTTTGAGGTAATCACTTAAACCAGTCCACGTTTTCTCCTTTTTCTTCTTCCTCTTCTTCAGGTGTCACACCCGCAATCTTTGATTGTTTATGCGGCGATGAGGTGCCTCACGACTAAGCTAAGAGTGAGTTGGTGCCGATCCAATTGACTTTTTTTTTTTTTTGCTACATTGGACTAGTGGTCTACAAGCGATACATTGATTCACTTGAGGGCCCGGGAATCAATCTTGGGACGTGTGTGTGAGACTAAGATGCATACACCACTCTTTATATTTGCCCACTTCCTTGAACATCCATCGATACCTTGGGGGCGTTTCAGGTGCATCTGATGCTAGGTTGTGCATTGGCAAATAAATGCATGGAATTTTCTTTTTGGTTAGTCATTTGAAAAACTAATTCCAGATGTTCATTGGAACTTGTGTTGAACTTAGATAGGATTCATTCAAAACATTTAGGTCATGTTATGCAACCAAATCTCTAGGGAAAATATTTTCGGTTTTCCTAAAGTTGTAGTAAATCCATGTTGTAAATTCATGAGGATTTGGACGAATAGAAATTTTCATTTGATAGGATTTTCAGATCTAATCATCCCCTATAAGATTTGAAAATCCTCACTTAAGTGGATTTGCAAAGTGAACTTTATTTTTCTCAACTATATTCATCAATATACACCAATATCAATGTCAAATCCTTAACTATATAAATTCCCAACGATGAATCGTTGTTCTAATGGTAATGAAGAATCATAAGATGTATGAATTCCTCCCCTGTTACCAAACATACTCTTAAGATTTTAACACCCAAGTGCTCAGGCCAATGCTCGTCCACTTGGGAAATGGGTGGACTCAAGTCCGCTCACTCAAAGCCCGTTGGTACTTTCAGGCCCCAATCCGGGCTTTAGGACAAAAGAATTTAACCATAGGATCATATCTAAGGTCCTACTCTTTATATTAAATATGCGGGGAAAACCGTATTTATACATTGAATCTCATTTATAATTAGCTCTCAAGATTCATATTTGAAGACTTACAATTCAATGCTTGTTTTAATCAAATTTCACCATTTTAAGCAATTTGTCTGAGTGAAGATAGCTGGAAGGTACCAAGAGGCTAAGATTAGTAAAAAAAAATTACATTATATGTTTCTTTCTTATCTTTCTCGTAGTCAGCATCTATTTTTTTTATTATCCAGTGATTAACAAAACCTTTAAAGAGTTTTTGTGATTTTGAAAGAATCTAGAGATAAACAAAGCATATACATTCTTCGACTGTGACTAGAGTATTAAACTACAAGTATGATGATTTTTCATGCAATCATTATTATTATGTTTCTTTGTACATATTTAGTTTACTTCAGCACTTTAACAATATTTTTTCATTTTTTTTGTGATGTGGATAGTATTTGACTCAACAGGATTAATTCCTTGGATGGCGCCCGCTAAACTCACACAAGACGTATGGAGTGCATCATGTTCTATAAAAGGTTAAAAACCCCAGTAACACAAATCAGTACATACATGCGCCCCATTTTTTTGGGAACATTGGGAAAGTTCTATAAAACGGCACAACATGTTCTTAGCAGAGTAGTTTAACGTAATGTCGTCAAACAAGTTCTAAAAGTTTAGTCTCAACACAATGCGGTCCAGGCATTCAGCACATAATCAAGAACAATCCAGGAATTATGCCGAACAGGCCCTTAGGTTCATGGATAGGATAGGCTGTATACCAGCCCACTAACCTCTAATAAATATACACGTATTATCTAAGTATAGCATATAAGTATTTGGGCCTCAATTTAAGCCCAGGTTCAAGTCCTTTTTTCAGGTCCAATTCAAGATTTAGGCCTCTAATTTAAATCTGGGTACACCTGTGGATCTCGCAATCTACATCTGGATGTGGTGCAGTTCCTAGGGTATTTTTATTCCTATTTTATTGTGACCAAGTTTGTCAGTTGTCACTCTCACCTAGGCATGAGGGCAGGCCCAGCCATGCTGGCCCATGAAATTTCAAGGGCCAGGCCGGGCCCAGGCAGCTGGGGCTCAGCCCAGCATGGTCCAAGCCGCAGATTTATCATTGTCATGTTGGGCCGTGCCCCCAGTTGGGCTGGGCACTGCTGCCTATCAGCCAGCCCACATGCCTCTTTTAATTTTTTAAAAATATTTTTCTAATTTTTTTAATATAAATTGAAAGAGACTTTGTGAACTTTAATTAGGGGTTCTTAACTTGAAATAAAGTCGAAACTATTAAAATAATGCACAAACATTGAGCTAATTTATAAATGAATAAGAAATCTTTAATTATTTTAACTTTTATATTTTATTTATATTAAAAATTTTATATAAATGGGACGTGTTGCGCCTGGGCCCAGGCTCCTTAGCCAGCACAATCCAGGTGGGGAAACCGGGTTGTCACCCCCCCCCCCCCCACACACCAAAAAAAAAATTTCATCTCTACTCTCACCTGTCACCACTAGTTGTTAGTAATAAACGTTTTTTTTTGTTTCCCAAGCTAGCAGCTGGGACCCACGAGGACCTATGCAAGTGGAAAGAGGAAGCCCATACCATTGGAAAGAGAGCTTACAAAGTGGGCAGATGTGGATTGTGCATTAGTGTAGAATAATCTTCGTTTTTTCACTTTTAGTTTTTAACGACTTTACCAATAACTAGCAACCTAGTCTAACATTTGATACGTACAAAATTATATGGGGCCTTTTATGTACGGTCATTGTTAGATTTGGATAACCTCATCTGGTAACTAAAGTCCACATATTTTTCAACACATTCTCCGTACTAATCGTATTTGAAATATGGTAGAAAAAGTTATTTAATTTATGCAAAATCGCAAAAGTTTTCTTTATGTGGTTTCGTAAGAAGGTTTACTTTATGTGGTTTTGCAACAAGTTTTAATTTATGCGATATCGCAAAATATAAACCTTTTCTTATCCCCTCCAGCACTGTCTTTTTTTCATTTTCACAGTTTGTAACTCCTCTTCAATCGTTTTCGCTCCCCTCCCCTCTTGCCAGTCTCTTTACAAAATAAGATGAATGCTTCATATCATGATTTTGTGGTCCATTGAAATTAAGAAAAATGAATGGTGAGAAATCTATAAGAAAACCTACTCCATATGCACATGCAAAATATAAATTCAAAATCTAAACATTGACATTTAGAACAACGTAAAGTCATATATATTTCTATAACATTAATAACAAAACAACAATGTATCATCCTAATCAATTATATACCTAGATATTCTTATATTATTTAATCTACTGGGTACTAATTTTCTATATTTGGGAAAAGAAAAATATACCATAAAATACACTTTTAAATAAGAAAATAAGTGATAACGTGGAGGTTGCTCGGTAACCACAATTGTCACCTAACTACCAAGGGATCAAGCGTTGGGTGTCACTCTTCCAACATTTGTGGGCTACTTCCCACATGCGTAGGGTCCTCTTCCCATGTGTATAGGTTGCATTATATTCCAGCCACCTTAGCTAAGATAGATAAACACACACACACACACACAAAGAAAAAAAAAAGAAAAAAGAAAAAAACATACTTTACTGGAGGAGCAAGATGTAAAGAGACGGTGAAAAATGGAGAAAAATACTGCAAAATGTGATGAAAATATAAATAAAAAGGCATCTACTGACTTTATAAAAAAAACCACTTTACGCAAAATCGCATGAATCTTTGCGTGATATCGCAAAAATAAAAACCTTTTTTAATTCATCCGGCATACAGTTAATACGTAAAACGTGTAGGAAAATATTTTCCAATTAGAAACATCCATGGCTTATGCTGAAAATAAAATAAAAAAAAAAAAAAACCCAAATTATATTGGATGTACAATATCTTGTGTTTGATCAATTTGTGAACAAAAATCTTTAAAATCAAGTTGTGATAAATACCTTGGGCTGGTCCCCCCTCACTCACAAACCCTCATGCCTGCCGCTAAAGGTTTCAACCATTGGATGTAGGAGGAATTGCATGGCTCATAAGACCCTCATGTGGTGAAACATGGTGGGCCCAACGATATATTCTTGAAGTCTAAGCAGTTAAAACTCGGTAAAATGTGGTACAGAATGAGTTATTTTCACGCGTTGGATATTTATTTAAAACCTGACAAGGAAAATTAGATACTTCAGGAGCTCGTAGTGGTACCTCGGTTGTTTGTGCAATGAAAATTGAGGTATGAGTTAAAAATTAGTCAAACTCAGTAAAAGTTGGCCAAAGTCACAGGTGACCCGGGTGAATTAAAAATATTTGGCACTTTACTAGCATGGTAAAAGTCACATAAAGCCTCTATTTTCTCAGACATGATGTCCCATCAAAAGAACTTTAATTCAAAACTCTCTTCATCTTTTCTAAAAAAAGTAAAAAATAACCACCTTTATCCACTAAAATACAAAAAAACTTCAATTTCCCATACATAAAGTCAAAAAGATTTCATAACAAACAACTAAAAATAAAATGCCATCATAGCCCACTTATATTTTATTCTTTCTTCAAAATCAACTTTACTTCACTTGACTCTATTAGAAGAGTTGTAAAACTGGCCCTAAAGACATATTTGTTTAGTGGAGTTTCTCATAGGAATTTAGACCTTGAGAATTTCTAGTAACAATTCAGGTGTTGCTATGCAAACATTTGGAATTCCTAATTCAAATAATTAGTTTTTTTTAATATTAATTTTTAAATTGTCACTTTTGATCTTTCAAATTTCTTTAAAAATCTTGTACTGATTCTGATTTATGCATGAATTGGGGATTGCTTGTGTAACGCCTCAATTCCGAATACTGAAGATAACGCTAAGGTACCCGAAGTTGGCGCGCTACTTCCCGAAAAAACAGAGAACTTCCAAGATCGTAGTCCGCAGTGAGGTTAAATTTTAAAACTTTTTAAACAACATCATAATCAACAGTTATATGTGGAAGCGTAACACAAGATAGCGGAAGCAAAGGTATCATGGATATAAATCAAATGTAAAAGTGCGGAAGCCTGGTAATAATCTCAAAGTGTGAATATCAAGTGTTTATACATATCAGTTTAACCTACCCATCTCACGACAAAAATAAACTCTCAAAATCCCAAAAACAACTGTCCTCAACCCTCCAGTATGGGCTCTCCATCCTCCAGCTCGACCACTTGGTTAGCCGGCCCCATCCGTAGTCCCCGACTACAGGCGCCTCGTAGATCGCATCACCCGCGGGATCATAGTCTGGACCTATGCACCAAAGATGGGTAAGAGCTAAAGATCTAGCAAGGCAAGGCACCATATGCAGATAACACCAGATGTACAAAACAAAAGAGAGTAGTGACAGGTACATAATCATAACAGTAAACAAGGTACATAATCTAGGCAGTTGAGCAGTAATAGCAGTTTAGAGATAGAAAGATAAAGTATCTAATCTAAACAGATAACGAGAGGCACATTCGCACAAGCTAAATACACCGCGGGATATTATGCCGCTGCCCTCCCGTACTGTAAACGTCATAAACCATAAACAGTTTGCGGTGGGGAAAGGGTAATAACCATGCAAGGGATAACAACCCTGATAAATATAACATACAATATACATAACACCGATCACACCCTTTATCACACCGATCACATCCCTTTATCTCACCGATCACACCCCTTTATCAGATTAGCCCGGACTTGGTATCACACCGTCCGTCCAACCACAACTCATCATAATAGCTCTAAGTAATCAAAACATAGCTCCTACGAGAGATGATCAGTCAACTGGCTGAGCTTAGAACAACTAAGTGAATGTTCAGTGCCGACTCGAGAAACTAAGTACGGGTCTGTGTCTGTCTAGGCTTATCTTGTGTGAGCAAAGTTCTACCCAGGTCTCTAAGAGGTTAAGGTACAACATGGAATATAGTCTAACAACAAGTTCAAGTCCAACAACATTGGATCCACTCCAAGGCTCACAACCGTAGCCTGAGGTAACACAAGTACTATACTGTGTCCATTCCTTAAACATTCATCATATGCTCATATACAATGAGTTAACTGACCATTTATCCTAAACCTCTTCATACTATGGTTTCACATCCCCAACCTTAGGCCGTATGAGGGCCCGCCTAGACACAGACACGGGTCAATTATCCTTAAACACAACATAGGGTCACCTCTAAGGAATCCTAGGTTCAGGTCCTCCAATTTCCATTAATTAATAGATTTAAGACAACAACAAGGATAAGAGAGAATAACAACTCATGAAAACCTTAGAAATAGGGAATCAAGTGGAAATAGGCAAAGGACCAGTCCTAGGTAGTGGTCCACACTTGGTTCATGCCTCATCACATGATTGGATCCCCAACTGTAGCCTCAGGTGTCCAAAATGATAAATCTGGTGCTCCTGAGGTTGTGGACACCATGGACTACAGTTAAGGTTCGAGTCAATGATAATTCAAATCCTAAAACCTCAATTGGTGGACCCCACGAATCAAGGCTGGGCCATGCCATTGATTCGTGGTGTGGCACACTTGATGGAAGGTCATTTGGATGGTCAATGGGCCCCACATATGATCAAACATCAAACTCCACAGAATTCTGAAATTCACTGATCCTAGTTTGTCCGGTCGATATCACACCCTGGGATGTCGACCAGGTGAACTGGATGTTGACCTCCCAGGTCGACATCCTGCAGTGTCCCCGGTCGACATCATGGCCGTGATGTGGACCGGGTCCACTGAGACCTGAAGCCAAACACCTGGGGGGTTCTGCAGGAAATCCAGTGTATCCGGTCGACATCATGGCCGTGATGTCGACCAGGTACACAGCATTTCTGCTCTGTTTTGAAAATCCAGGTTTCAGCTATTTCTGTATTTTTCCTGTGTGCCCGGTCGACCGAGACAGGGTCAGGTCAACCGGGCACACTGTCTGTGCACAGTTCTAGAAAATAACTGAGACTTGCATTTTTAGCCAATTTAGTGTGCCCGGTCGACCGAACCCTGTTCCGGTCGACCGGGTACACGTAGATTACAAAATTTTGAATTTCTGGGATTTTTCCCATTTCAATCCAATTTTCATTCAAAACATCTCAAATTTCTTCCATACATCATATAAACAAGAACAATCACGAAAACACTCCAATAATCTCCATCTACCATCCACTTAGGCCATTGATCTTCCAAATGGAGAAACCCATCCATCAATGGCCATTTTCACCATGAAAACAATCTCAAGAGGGAATCTAAATATGTATTATTATATACTAGAACTACAATTACAGAGACAAGAAAGAAAAGCACGCATCTAATGAAATTGCATAAGGTACTTGCCTTAGAGTAGAAGAAATGAAAATTGAGGTGAGAGAGAAGACCCAATAGAGTGATAGTTGCAAATGGGGAGAGTCTCTAGCCTCCTTGTGCTGAGATTTGGGGAATTTAGGGTAGCTTGGGGAAGAAGATAGGCTAATTTAGGAAGATGAGAGGCAATTAGAGTTTAGGGTGATTTTGCAATAGTTTAAGTTTTATAACTTAGGGTTTTAGGCTAATTACCTAAAGGGTATTTTGGTTCCAAATGGAAACAACATGGGGCCATGGGTATTTGGGTAAATTGGTGGGTTCTAAAAGGTTCCACTCTCATGCCCTCCTATTAGTGCTAATCACAAATAATTTCTAATCTAATCCAATCTATTAAAATTAAACAAAAGCTAAAATCTAAAACTTAGGAATACTACAGACTATACTACTAATTTCCTATTAAATAGCATATTAAGGATAGAAAATACCTTATTAATTATTATTTAAATTAAATTGAGGGCCCACCAGGGGTGGGGCCTCACAGCTTGGGGGCGGCTTTTGATGAATTCATGCAAACGAATATGCCCTAAAATTCCATTTGCTTGTAAAACCCTGTCCTTTTTAAAAGGTCATGGCCTACAAATATATGCCATTTCTGCCATTGAGCTCATCAAGAAGCTTGTGAAGATTACCAAACAGCTTTGGTGCTCAGAAATCTCCAAATGATCCTACCCTTGATAACATCTTCTTTCCTTGCTGGTACCCTTGATAACATTTGGAATTCAAGCATTCAAAGTATTTGAAATGCTTCAAATCATGAAAAACTGCAAATACTCTCCTCTCAAATGAGGAACTACTGACAAAATCTTTCAATGATTAGAGTTCCATTTAAGAATTTCTATAGTGAAACACCTTCTAAGAAAATTTTTTGATTCGTTTTTAAGCATTTGACATTTCCGGATCATAATTCATTTAAATCCCTATCACCAAACAAATCCATACTATCTTTTTTTTTTTTATATTTTTATATAGCTATATCCCAATGCCCCCTTAATTACCTTATTAGGAGTGTCTCACAAACCCTGCAGCGCATGCTATTTTGAAAATGTGAAATACGAGTCTGGGTACTCCCTAGCTTTGATTTATTTGAGTTGAAGTAGTGAAACTTCACAATTGGGGACATCTATTGAATATCTGTTCCTCTCAAAATATGCTCCCTACTGGTGTAAGATCATCCATATGATTAACACAATCTTATCTATATTCTTTTCTTTAATAAAAAGGCTAATCTTAGCCTTACTGTGAAACTAAGGTCTTGTTTGGTATCTCTACTTTTTTTTTTATAGACCCGTTAAAATAGAATCATTAAAAAAAGAGGTATATATATATATATATATATATAAAGGCTAGAATCAAAAGAAGTGTTTGGTGATTCAAAGATCTATGTTGAATAAACTTTTTTTATATCAATGGTTGAAAGTCTTTCATAATTTTCTCGATACCCACAAGGTATCAAGCCTTGAAAATTGTCCTATTGCTGTGTTTAGCATTTCAAAGAGATCTTGTTTTTGGGGCCCACATAATTCAAAAAACTGAATCCAATGGCTCACTTTCTTTTATATATATCTCAAGATTGGTGATGATCCAATGGCTGAAATTTGGTGTCATCGCCGTGTTTGATCTTTTTAACATTCCCAACGGCTTGGATTTTGATTTACACTCCCAGAAATAATGAAGAAAAAAAAAATAAAAAGGCCATTGCTCATGGACAAATCCAATATTGAGCATAATACATTAATGGCTAATATTGTTTTGCAAATATCTCGGATCTACATGGTATTAAGCTTTGAATATTGACCGCGTAGTCGTTCTTAGCCTTTCAAAGAGATCTAACGGCGTAGATTTTGCGTTTGGGGCCCACATATTCTAGAAATTGCACCAAATGGCTAGCATTTTTTTGTACATATCTTGATATTAGTGATGATCCAATGGCTGAAATTTCATTTTTTGCAGCCGTGTTTAATCTTGTTAACATTTTCAATGGTTTGGATCTTGATTTACACTTTTGGATTTTGAGAAGAAAAAAAAGCGGGTACATAGGGAGGTGAATGGGCAAACACACCTCACCTACCTCTCTTTTTTCCCTCTTCTTTCTACATGCTATTAATGGTAGGCTATAAAAAATAGAGGCTTTGACTCTACTTCTCTTAAAAAAAAAAAAAAAAGAAGCTGCCAAACGTTGACAAACGCCTCTATTCTTAAAATCTCTACCCGATTTAAAGATTTTTGAGAAATAGAGGGAAAAATTTAGTGATGCCAAATAGAGGCTAACTCTTATTGATGTAAAACTTAATTAATAAAGGGATTTTATCTTGAGTTGTTCAAATTTTAAACAGGTGGACCTAAGTATCGAGTTCCACTCCTACAGCTCACCATTTTCTAAAAAGTGGATCCAATTCCAGACTTTCCAATAGGCAGGCCGAAACAGGGGACGAGACAAAGTGGCTGTGTCGCCGTGAGGTAAATCATATACGTTTTTTTTTGCTAAAAGAATCATATAAGTTGAAGTTGGTGTATGTGTCTAGACAAAGTGGAAACGACAGGGAGACGAAAACAGTGATAACAATGATTTGGAACGGCCTAGTTTCAAGCAGGCGTGGCCCATCCATACACAACACACAGATGGAGTCAATCACATTGACAATAGAATGGACAGACAATGCGACAGAGAAGGTGAATATCTGTGTGACAATTGCTTCGACCCGGCTGATCTACGCCGTGCAATCAAACCATCACCATCACTATATCCAACTCCACGTCCCCAACATCAACATTTGACCTTGGCCCACTGCCTGCCACATCTCAACTTGAAAAAGCGACACCATGTCTCAACTAAACTATTCTCACAAATATCATTATGAAAAAAAATTATAGTTTGCATGCTTTCTTGAAATATTAGCAGGGAAATTCCATGAAAAGTAAGTAAAATTTGATGTAATTAAAATAATGAAGGTTTTAATTTTTTTAGATATTTCATCTTTTAATACTATTATGTTTTCCTGAAAATATTTTATGTGAAAGAATTATAAAAAAAATTCTATGTAAGATAAATGTCATGATACGGTCAGTATCATGGTATATTTAAAATATTATGGTGTAAACTTCCAAGAGGTTCACCTTATGATCAATTCTAGCTGTTCACACACATGAGAACCCCCTTAATGGGCACCAATCCTTGAGGTTTGCACCCATTGAATGGACTAGACTCTTGGATTAGGAGTCGGTTTTTTTAAATCTAAAATCGTTAAACTTGTCGGTCATGGATCAAAGGGGTTAAAGAAATGAACTTGATCCCATTTTTATATCTGAGTCCATCATGAGTGAATCTTTCAATTCTTCTCATACTCCATGATTTGTGGGGGCCCTAGATGGGCCCTAACTAAAGAATTTCGAGAATCACTTGTTTCCCATAAATTTCACGGTAGGTTCTATTAAATGAAATGGCTACATTTATAATCAAAGGTTATTTTAATCAAATATCTACTAAATCCTAACAACATTCTGTTTTCTCCAACACTCAGCCCCCCAATTACATGATCTTTTCTCATAATAGATATGTGATTGGTAATATGAAAATAAATTGATATCTAAAATAAGAAAGAAAAAAAAAGGGTCCATATCTTGCAAAACCGATCATCATGTCTTTGTGGTGATCGCCGTCTGCCCGTGAATCCATCACTGTGGCAACCCGCTCATTTTTTAGTCTGTTCGTGCTGATGGCCTACTGGATTGGATTTGTCCCGATTTCTTCCAAAAGCTTCGATCGTGCAATTTTGATGAAGATGGAGAGATTGTAGGGCTTAGATGAATGGGTGGGTAGGAGAAGACGATTATTTCTTTATTGAAATAGAAAAATTGATGGTGATTATTGCGGAAGACAGGACCGTGCCCCAACTTGATCGTAAGATCATCACTGGCCCAGCTCTGATACCATAAAGAATTTCGAGAATCACTCGTTTTATAAATTTCACTCATTAAATGAAATGGCTACATTTATAATTAAATATTCAACTAACCTTATCCTAAAGATAAGGTTATCCTAATCAAATATCTACTAAATCCTAGTAACATTCTGTTTTCTCCAACACTAACAACAAATGTGCATGGTAAACTGTGCACATTGGATGCATAGAAATATTAAGCTTCAAAATAATATTGATATTTGTGACAATGTCCCAACAAGTGATGTATGATACGTTAAACTTTTAGTTTAAACGCATGAAGCAAACCCCTTAAACCTGGTTATCGTTTACATGGTGTCCGAGTTTCCTTTGTGACAAGGAAGGGTGGAGTGTTGCATTGAGTTCGAATTCTCTCTTATTTATTTATTATTTTAATAAATATAATCAATTGTTTTTATAAATGATCAATGTGATAAACAGCTCCTACTGAATTGAATCTTAACCGTGTGAATACAAGAGAGTTGCATCTGATTTGAATTTTGAGCTGTTTAGATTTTATCGAACCAGCTCCACACAGGTTCCTTACAAGGAGTTCTTGTTAGGCCTAAAGAACTTGTGGACATATTTATCTAGTGTCAACTTTGTCTGCAGTAAGAAGATATTTTGTTTGCCAACTGGATTCAATGGGGTGAAATCAAGCCGGAGCTGTTGTTTTATTGAATAAATCATATTTTGCCGTTCAATTTCCATAAGAGAAAGATGCAAGGATTGAGCACATCCGGAAGTGGCCTGTGCCAGAGCTCAGCAGGAGATATCCCATGGCAGAGTGTGAATGGATGACTCATTGACTCTTGATGATAGATTAGGATAATTTAGAATTATGATAGTTTACCAATATACCTCTCATATAATAGCGGAAAACGACAAAAAATTAAAAAAGAACTTCTTCGAGTGGCCCATCGTTTATCTTCTGAGCCTATATTTCTTGGGGTCATTTGTTAGCACTCATAAATCACAGAGGTCTCACGTGATGGAAAAAAAATAAAAAAATCCTCCATAAATGTCTCTCACCAGTGTGCACCTCACATTAGCCCTTCACAAATTAATGGCTAATTCAGCTAAAGACCAATGTCCATCTGATTTTACATTCCAAACACAGAAAATCTCTCTCTCTCTCTCTCTCTAAAAAAAAAAAAATAAAAATAAATAAATAAAAAATTATAAAAATTATAAAAAAAAAAAAAAACTTTTGGGTCCACAGGGACCCACTCACAGATACCCACTCCCATTTATTCAAACAGTCACAGACCCAAAATCATGGAGCATCAAGAGCTCAAAAACAGCCAGCCTTGGAAATCCAGACTAGACAGGAATGTCAAGCACCTGGACAACAGGTTCCCGCATAAATGCCCCGCCTGTCGCACGACCCCACATCTTAGATGCCGCATCCAGACCTTTCCTTGGACTGTATAAACTGAAACACCGATCTTCGCGGCGCTAGATCTCAGCAGAGCAACAGAACCAAGAAAGGAGAAGAGAAAAGAGAGTCGGTCGAAACCTTGAGAGCCTTTGACTTGGATCGCTCTACTACATTCTCTGTATCTGCGACCTTTTCATTTGGCGACATCATCGATACAATACAAAACAGGGCATCCAAGATCCACTCGCATTCATTTCTTTTGAGGTTTTTACGCACTTTTCTTCCATTCCTTTCGTCAACTATTTAAAAGGAAGAACAACAAGAAAGAAGGTAAGATTTAAGATATAGGGTTCCTTTTTTCTCTGCTAAAGAGAGGGAAGATGGAGTGGGCGGCAACTCTGAACGAGTATGAGAAGCTCGTCATCCGCATGAATACTCCGAGGTTGGTTTTCATAAACTTTACTCCCGTTTCCATCTGGGACTCTGCTTTCTTGATTTCTGATGGTCTGAAAGAACCTCTTCTGATTTCTGCCGGTCTATCTTTCCCTGTTTTGCAGAGTCGTCATTGATAATACTGTTTGCGCTACTGCCACTCTCGTCAAGGTAAATGGCATCCCAGAAGCCCTAGATTTGCAGAAGAAAAATGTAGTTTTGCTCTCTTTCTCGTCTTACATTTTTCTCATTTTCTAGATCGACAGCGCGAGAAAACATGGAATCCGTCTCGAGGCCGTGCAGGTCCTCACCGACTTGAATCTCTGCATCAAGAAGGCCTACATCTCCTCTGATGGACAGTGGTTCATGGACGGTAATCATCTCCCTAACATCCACCTTTCTGTCGCCTTGGCGCAATCAATCTGATATCATTAATTTCTCCTCTTCCTCTGTAGTTTTTCATGTCACTGATCAAAACGGCAACAAGCTCAAGGACAAAAGCGTCATCAGCTCCATCGAACAGGTAAAAAAATCTCCTTTTTTTATTCTCTCCACTTCAATTCTCTTAGTTTCATTGATTTTCCTCACCTTCTGATCTGTTTGTTTTGTTTTGATTTCAGTCTCTGGAAACCAGTAATGCTCCTAGATCCGAGGAAGTCAATGGCCTAACAGCTCTAGAACTAACAGGAACTGATCGACAGGGGCTTCTATCTGAGGTCTCGGCGGTGTTGGCTGATCTGCAATGTGCAGTGGTGGAAGCGACGATCTGGACGCACAACGGTCGGATTGCGTCGTTGGTCCACGTCAAGGATGAGAATTCGGGCTCTGAGATCAAAGATTTGCATAAGATCGATCGAATCGAGAGGCGTTTGAGGAATGTTTTGAAGGGCGATAGCGATAGCTGCAGAGCGAGGACTGCTGTCTCGATGGCGGTCACTCACACGGAGCGGAGGCTCCACCAGATGATGTTAGCGGATAGAGATTATGAGGGGAAATTAGGTTCTGTAGCAGAGACAGAAGCTAATGTTTCTGTTCAGGACTGGTCGGAGAAGGGTTATTCTGTGGTGAATGTGAGGTGTGAGGATCGGCCGAAGCTGCTGTTTGATATTGTATGCACGCTCACTGATATGCAGTATGTAATCTTTCATGCCACCATTGACACTGAAGGAACTCAAGCTTCTCAGGTTTTTACTTCTCTTCATTACTCTTGTTTTGTTTTCAAGGTTCTGCTGTTGTTTTTTTTTAGCTTGTTTATTGATGTGGGATTGTTTTGGAATGAAATGTAGGAATTTTACATCAGGCACATAGATGGAAGCCCCATCAGGTTGGTGGCTGAAAGGCAGCGTTTGATTCAGTGCTTACTAGCTGCCATTGATAGGAGAGCATCTCAGGTATTGTTCTTGTGTTCTCACTCTGATTTCTTGAATTGTAAATAGCTATGCTCTTAATGGGCCCATTTGGGTTGTAGCCAAATGGTGCATTGGTTAGAGGCTATCAATTGTTTGGTTAAGATTTCCGGTTTCTGATTGTTGGCATCATCCTATCATCATTAAGTTTTAAGTTAGAACAGAAATAGGGATGGAAATGGGTCCTACTACTTGGGTTGGGTCCATGGTGAAAAAAAAAAAAAACTGCAACTGGACCACTTCCCAAATGGAAATATGTCAAAAGATAGGTACCACATATTTTAATATGTAAATCAAAACTTGATCTTTATGAGCTAATTATGGTATTTATAATCAAGTATATATTAAATGTGTTTAATGACCTATTTATCAAAAAATATTCAGTTTATCTATCTATAAATATAATTACATATTTGGCATAAGGCATACATCTATCTGTAAATGTAATTACATATTTGGTATAAGGTCTGCAGCTATGAACCCCATTTACTTCCCAGACCATCGAAACCTTTTTCCAGTCTTGTATTGGTTCTGTCTTTGTGAATGCGAATGCAGTGATTGAGGCCCCATTGTCGTCCTGGACTAAAAGCCACTCATAAATGGGTCCATAATTTTGATTGTATAGTGGATGAACAGTTGTGTTGAGTTATAAGTGTTTTTTTTTTCTTTCACCTTGTCAAATAAAGAATGATATTTTGAGCAAGTAAATATGTGTATTTTTGTTGCGCAGGGTGTTAAGCTGGAGCTCTGCACCGTGGACAGACGAGGCCTGCTGGCTGAGGTGACCCGAACGTTCCGTGAGAATGGGCTATCGGTTGCTCAGGCAGAAGTCTCAACCAAAGGTGAGACTGCTGTAAATGTGTTCTATGTGACGGATGTGGCTGGTCATCCAGTTGATCCCAACACCATTGAGGCCGTTAGGCAGAGAATTGGACTGAGCAGCCTTAAAGTAAAGGAACCTTCCATGCTCCACCAGAAGGCACCTCCAGCTTGGGACTTGAACATCTTCTCCCTAGGTAGTCTTGTTAGAAGGAATTTATACTATTTGGGGTTAATTAGATCCTGTTCTTAATACCAAGGATCTGTTGTATGTGTATCATATACCTTGGTTTTGCATTGCCAAGGAAATATATTTTGATTTTGCCTTTGTTGTTTGTATATAGGGAGAGTGAGCGAGAGAAGAAAAAGGGAGAGATGATATCTGATACTTTGGGTTATAAGATTTTGGTAGGCAGAGAGGTATCTTCTATTCGTTTGGATGACAAGTGGGAAGCTAAGTTAGAATCGATGATTTAGGGGGTGCTCTGATGAGGTGTGTTTTCACTGGCATTGTAATGGGTGGACTGGTGTTGTGGTTGGGTTGGAAGTTGTAAGTGTACATTATGGATTTGGAATCGGACTCATGTTCTAATGGTTTGCCTGCCTCTTCTCTCTGTATTTTCTTCTTTATGAACTATTTTTAGCCTCTCTGATTTACATGATGAGGGAATGGGTAGGATTTTATTCCCGCAGTTGACATAGAAGTCGAACCAACACATTTTTTCATCATTTTAACTACTTGGAGTTGAATCCAAACGCCTGAAAAGGATCCAGCCAGTCCCAATGTGCAACATAAGGGTCCCAAGGTTGATAACCTTGTTAATTTGTTGGCTTCAACTCTGAAAGATATTGCAAGAATGCAGATGAATTGTCTCATTCATGGCCCCAAACTTACCTTTTGTTTGACCATTGGTCCATTTCTTAGGGACCTTGTTTCTTCTCCAAGTCCAATCTGATACGGTTTTATTTATTTATTTATTTCTGATTTATATTGGAGACTCAAACTCACATGCACGCGTAAACACATCATATTCCCAGTAAAACAAAAGTGTTTTGAAGAGGCGAATTTGTTTATAGGCCGGTGAGATGGGCCAGCAATAAAGGTGCACAGCAAGCAAAGAATAACGGCCCATCTGATCGAAGCGAAATTTCATAATGAAGCAGACATGTATATATATTAATAATGAAGCACTTTCTAAAGATCAGTAAACTGTGTTTATCGGCCAGAAGGCTTAGGTAGAAAGAACCACCCACCTCGCATGCTTTTATGTCGGGGAAGAAAGGCTTTAACGTGCCTGCAAGTATGCCGGACAAGGTAGGTAGCCGAGCTGGCCATCTATTCTTACTCTCCTACGATTCTTGGGTCATTACCCTAATTCCAACCCTAATGCGAAAATAGAGAGAGAGAGAGAGAGAGAGAGAGAGAGAGAGAGAGAGAGAGAGAGAGAGCACGCTGCTGGCAGCATCCCGTAGCCGTCGATGTCTACTGATGGCTTAAATGTGTAGAGGAAGAGGGGAGAGTGAAGAAGAATAAACAGGGAGAGGAGATGATGAAAGGGGAAGGGAAGGAAAGGGGGCGTAGTTGTGTGGCGAGTTGAGAGTGAAGAAGAATCCTCAGAGTGGTTGTCGGGGTGCGCGGGTGGTTGCTGGTGTGGGCACTAAGGGAATTTTTGTCCTTTAAAAAGAAATTGGGGAAAAACTCACCGACAGGAGGCTATTTTCACCGGTTCTCCTTATTTGAAACTTTTGTGGAAGCCTTAAATTTGAATCTTGCTGAATGCAAAAAAACTCTGTTTTAAATAAGTACAAAACTTAGGGCCTTATTTGAAGTTTTTTCCTTTTTTTTTTTTGGAGCTGCTATTTGCACATCCATAATTGCTCCCTGCACATCAATCCATGGGACTCCTCTGAAAAAGACCAAAATACCCTCTCCCTCTACCCCTTGGGCCCTGAGTGGCTGAACGAGAGAGGGAGGGAGAGGAAGAGAGAAAGAGGGAGAGACAAGGACAACGAGAGGGAGAAAGCGGAGGTGGGCGCGGGGAGAGGGAGGGACAGGGAGAAGGAGAGGAAGAGAGGAGATGGGGAGTAGTTGGGTGGCGAGGAATAGGCCGAGGATGGAGAAGGAGAGGGAGGGAGAGGAAAGGGAGTGGTATTTTGATCTTTTTTCAGAGGGGGTCCATCAGGAGTCCCATGAATGGATGTGCATAGAGTAATTATGGATGGGCAAATAACAGCTCCCTTTTTCCTTTCAGTATGGAATTTTATTTCTATTTTTTGCTTCTTTTGTTACTTTAATTCCATTAGATCATGAGCCGGGCACTACACCTTCCACTTTATAGGAAGCAAAAAAATCATGTTTGTGGATTTTGTTAGTTTTTTTTATTTTCCAAGACATGCAAATCAAATTATTATGTATTTTATTTGGTTTTCTCATTCCTTTGAATTTTGTGGATTTGTTTTTCAAAGAGATTATGACAACTTTTTGTGGATTTTATTGGATTATTCTTTTTCTAGGAGAGCAAGAGCTTATTTTATTAATTTGTTAGGGTTTTTTTTCCAAATCCACTAGCATATAGTTTTTCTTTCTCTTTCTGTGGATCTTCTTATAGAGAAATAAAGATATTATTTTTAAGGGATTTTATAATCCACCAGAATTTAACTCCATTCGTTTATTCTACATAACATATTTCTTAGATTTATTTTTTATTAATTATATTTAAAACTCCTAAATTGTAACATATCTTCAATTTTGGCCCTTTGTTGCTGGTAGTTTAAAAAACCTATTAAATCTTGGTTTCCTTCTTCCTTTAATTCTTGGGTTCCTTGATTTTCTCTTGGTAAATTTCCGCTATAAAAAATGTCTTGGTAAATAACAATAGATTAGTTACATACATCGCTCTCTCTTCTCATCTTCGCCCTTGATTTCTCTCACTGAAAACAGATGTGTACTCTCCAATGCTGGATCATGGGTTCCTATTTATATTCGATGCTTGTATATCATGTTCAACATCACTCTAGGAGTGATGATGTTGGTTATTGGCGTTTAGGGTTTAGGGTTGGTTTGTTTGGATATCGGGATTCTTTGTTTAGAGTAAAGTGTTATTATTCATATAATTTTGTAATTTGGGGGGTTTCGATCTTGGCGATTTAGAGAAAATCAAAGTTGATTTTCCTTTTTTAAAGATCTTGTTAGTGACCATAAGCCTTCCCCTTCCTCGCTCTCTCAATATTCACCCTTATGAATAAGGAAGTTTTGACCACTAAGAATCTAGGGCTCACTTGATTAGCTAGACTATAACAAAGCCATTCAAATAATCTTTACCAATAAAATATGTTGAAGTTGATTTTTGAAAGCAGGCTTTGGGTGTTGATCTTTTAAAATATACATGAAACCCACTAAATAAAATAATAAATTATTTCTCTCAATTTAATTCGTGATTTAATTCGTGAAATAGGTAGACTTCTCTCTTCTGAAAACTTTGCAAATATCTTAATGAGGATTTTACAAAAAAAAAAAAAAAAAAAAAAAACCTTGTGGCCACTATACAAAACAAGAAACTTTAACCAAACTCACACCAAACAAGGAATTCGTAAAGAAAAAACAACTTTTTTATCATTTTTTGTGTGGTCGCTATCGACCTTCATTTTTTGTGTTAAGGGTCGACAGTGACGCTCGCTATAACAAGTGAGGGTCGCCGTCGACCCTGAATAGGCATAAACTCCTCTTCTTCTTCCTTCTTCTTTCTTCCTTTTTTCTCCCTAACTCAATCCAATGACTGAGAAGTCCATGCCTACTCATTGCGTGTTGATTCCGGAAGTTTATGCGGCCATTCCTCAATATTCTCTTTCCTCCCTCAGTTGTTTTACATATTCCTACTACTAGAATTCTACTTCCGCCGCTGACCCCGAGCAAGCATAAACTTCTTCATTCTTCCTCTTTTCCCCAAACCCAATTGATTGATGGAGAAGTCCATGCCTATTGCCTACTCATTGCGTGTTGAGTCTAGAAGTTTATGTGGCCATTCCTCATTATTCTCTTTCCTCCCTCAGTTGCTTTACATATTCCAACTACTAGGATTCTGCTTTCTCGTATGGAAGTTTGTCTCTACCTAACATGGATTTTGGAGAAAAGGGTCTAAACGAACTGGGTTACACGCAAGAGCTCAGAAGAGAGATGGTATCAATCTCTTCTTATTTACCAACTTCTCTCATGCTGGTACTTTTTTTAGTTGTCTCATGAATTGAACGGAACTGAATTGAATTGGGTGTGAAACTATGGTGGGGTTGTCTCATTTGGGGTGCTTCTGTTTTTGCTTCTGATATGCATTCTCTGTTCAAGACGCTTGCGATCTCAATATAGACTGTGACACTTTTCACTGGAATAACTCCTCTCTATGGCTCCAGCCTGCTATATGCAGGGCCTGCAAGTCTTATTTGGGGTTGGATGGTTGTGTCGTTCTTCACCTGGTTCGTGGGAATTGCAATGGCTGGGATCTACTCTTCTTTTCCGATCTGTCTCCTTTCCTAATACTTATTAGCTTGCATACCGATGAAAGCCTATGGTTAGTGTCATGAGGCCCCAGTGCCTGTAATCCACCAAAGCTTTTGACTTGGAGAAATTCAGGTATGAAGGAGTGGAACTCCATAATGGAGCCCACGTGTTAATAGTCCAAGTTGGTCAAATTAAATGCCTTCCATTATATGGGGTATCTCCAAAATTTACCTTCATAGTAGATTTGGTTTTGTATAATCTTAAAATATGTTATCTTGGAAGAATGGAAATCAAAGCATCACTTTTTTGTATTTAGGCATGGACTTCTCCATCATTGGATTGGGTTTGGGGAAGAAGGAAGAATATGTTATCATAGTGAGGGTCGTTGTCAACCGTTAATACAAAAAATGAAGGTTGATAGCGACCACAGAAAAAAAAAATGGTAGAAAAAGTTGGTTTTTTTGTTGGCGTGAGTTTGACTAAAGTTTCATATTTGGTGCACTGGCCACATAAAGTTATTTTTTTTGTAAATCCTCTATCTTAATTATTTCCAAGCTATTATATTCTTTTTTTTGCTTCAATATTTTTTTAAGAGGTTTTTCTTCTATTTTAATTAGATGCAATTGGACATCTAGATTTTATAGGACTTTGCAATTTTTTTAAAATGGTTTTAGAACTCATCTGAAAGCTCCCGTTTTAAAACTAAATATTTTTTTTTAGAACTCATCTGTTTTTGGATTGATTTATAGTGATGAATTTATTGAAATGAAATGAGATTGGTGGATTTTGCAGGGCCAAACTCTAGTTTTCCCTCACATCTTTGGACATAAACTGGAGGGTATGTTGTTTGTATTGATCATTCCCATTTTTTACTTCTTTCCAGGTTTGGTTTCTTAATTTCTTTGCTTTGGCTTTGTTGGTATTGTTCTTAGTATTATCAATCCAACAATGTTGTCATCTATGTGTTCATATTATAGTAAAATGGGTATTGTCTGATGGTATTTGGATATGTCAATGTTTTCCTTAATTCGGGTGAAATTATATGTTACTCTATGTTGTGATTTTAGGATTGTGGAGAGTGTCCGGGAGGGCGTGACAGAGCTAGGGGACCATGTTCTTCCTGTATTCACAGGGGAATGCAAGGAGTGCGCCCACTGCAAGTCTGTGGAGCATAGCATGTGTGACCTCCTAAGGATAAACACTGGTCGGGGTGTCTCTAATCCTAGGATTGACTTACATCTAGGGCCCACCAAATTGAGAAAGGTATGTAAGGATATCATGGCTGCTAGAAAATCAAGGTGGGTGTCTCTAATCCTAGGATTGACTTACATCTAGGGCCCACCAAATTGAGAAAGGTATGTAAGGATATCATGGCTGCTAGAAAATCAAGGTACCAACTACGTAAAGTTAGAATTTGTACAAGGTAGGTAAACCGCATGAGATAAGGCAACTATAGCATCCCTCCATATATCTATCATGTAGTGGTGTTTTATTTTTGTTTTTTTGGACTTTATAGTAAGAAAATTCAATTATTATCATCATTCTTCTTACTTATTATATAGTTCTTTTATAATAATTTCTAAGTTAGATGACTATAGCATGTCAACCTAAATCTTACGAATAAATTACTTTAGTCTTTTTGTTAAATAATATATTTATTTTACTTTATTTTCTATCATTACTATTTTAAGAAGATTAATAAAATTAAACATATGTTTATTGTTTGGCCCAGGTTAAGCACAGGCCATCATCACTAGTATTGTAAATGTATAATATGACAATTCAACTTCTAATATTGTGGCATTGCCACGTGGCATATCCACTATTGCCCCTAAAAGAGTCCCACAATTAGAAGCAATTTCCAAAGTTTTTAAGAAACCTATTTTCTCTTTAAAATTCCTAGACGCACATCAAATAGCTAAATCACGATCTGGACTCTTCCTAGGATTTTTAGGGGCATTTGGCCGGAGGTTCCTCAAGCTTGATTTTTATTGCAAACGGTCCACAATTTAATTTCATACAACCAAAGGTCCATTCTGCCATTTCATAAACTTGAAAAGTCAATACATGCAAAGGCTAAACTCACATTAGCTTGCCAAAGAAGGAACAAAAGCAAAAAAAGGGGGTTTTGAACTTCGACTGCATGCAAACGAGGGAAAGTGAATCAAGGAAGGAGATAACATCAAGCATTCATAAGCTTTTCAAAGATACTGTTTCATTATTGAGTTTGTTTGCAGAAGCGATTTCTTTGATTCCTAAACCTAGAAAATACAGAATCTAGGGCAATCGAGACATACCTCTTTAGACTATTGCTTTCACTAACTCAACAACAAGTAAGTTGAATATTTTGTCATTTGTAAAGAGTCATCGTCTTGGAACCCTATCTATCTGTTCATCATCGTAAACAACGGATGTTCATCAAAATCCTCAGATTTTCTTTGATTTCTGTTCTTATTGCACACACGTATGCAGGAGATGGCTAGAACAAAAATATTCGATTCTGTCGAACACGCGAAAGAAAAAGCATATGAAGACAAAGCTAACTCATAAACGGAAATTCATCAAATATTTTTTTTCCTGTGAAGGTGTTTGTAGTTCGCTTTTGGAGATGACTAATTTTTCTAACTAATTGTCAAACGTTCTTTGCTACATTATGAGTTTGGAGTTCATTTATCTAAGTTTGAAGAGAAGTTCTTAGACTTTGTAAAGGATTTGCCTGCATTTATGAGTTTCAAAAGAAATATCTGAGTTTGTAACAATTTTACCTGAGTTTGAAATGCATTTATCTGTGTTTGGAACGCATTTATCTGAATTTGATACAAATTTATTGTTGTTTGGAAAAAATCTATCTGGTTTTGGATTGAATTTATCTGAATTTGTATTGAATTTAATTGAGTTTTGTATGAATATATAAGAATCTAGAATGGATTTATATGGCTTTTCAACAAATTTATCTGAGTTTGGAATGAATTTAATTGAGTCTAGAATGAATTTATCTTAGATTGCAACAAATTTATCCTAGTCTGGAATGAATTTATCTGAGTTTGTATGAAATTTATGTGTGTTTGGAATGCATTTATCTGATCTTGGATTGAGTTTATATGAGTTGGAAAGAATTTATTTGAGTTTGGTGTGCATTTGTCTGACTCTGAAGCAAAATTCTCTGACTCTGAAGCAAATTTATCTGAGTTTGTGGCAAATTTATCTGGCTTTGTAATGAGTTTATCTCAGTCTATAATTGAGTTTGACTTGAAATTATGTTAGTTGATATGAATTTATCTGAGTTTGTACAAATTTCTCTGATTGTGTACCAAATTTACATGATTATGTAGCAAATTTATCAGAGTTTGTAATAAATTTATCTGACTTTGTACAAGTTTATCTGAGTGTGTATCAAGATTATTTAAGTTTCTTGTAAATTTATTTGAGTTTGTATGAAATTTATCTGAGTCTGTAGCAAATTTATCTGACTTTGTGGCAAATTTATCTTAGTTTGTAGCTAATTTATCTGAGTTTGTATACAATTTATCTAAATTGGTTATGATTTATGTTGGTGCAGCAAGAGAGCAATCCAAGCGAAAGAGAGTTGAGGATTACACAGCCAGAAGGAAACCCATGCAAAAAAGAAAGAAGGGGAAACTCACTACCAATTTAGATCAAACCTGGTGTCAATAGTGAAGCTATTTGAAAGTCTACAAGAGTTGATAACTGACCAACATATAGCTGAACTAAAGAAGATTCCATTTTGGTATCTCATAGATTGCATTTTAAAGGGAAAAATCATAGAAAAATTGTGTAGAAAGTATGACAAAGATATTATGTTAATACTCGACACGGACGATATCCAAAGAAGGCAATTCATGATCGGAAAACCTTACGTGCCATTCACTGCAGAGGACATCTCACTCATATTTGGCATACTGAATGGCACAAATCCACTTGAATTGAAGTATGCCAAGAGGAAGTCTTCAGATTTCATATCCAGGAGATTCCAAGGCACTTCTAGGGTATCAGCTCTACAAATATAGCATCAGCTGCAAATAGCACTGAATGACACGATAGAGGATGATGTGGCTAATGTAGCTAGGCTATTGTGCCTTTACATTCTTGTTCTCATCTTTTTTTCAACCCACGGCAGCACAATAGGATGGGCATACGTGGGTTATGTTGAGAACTACATGGATATGAAAGATTATGCGTGGACAGAAGAGATTGCAAAGTTTAAAGGAGTGATGGTTCTGATAGTCATTAGCTATCTGTTTTAATTGATGTCTTCGTGATTTTTTTTTTTATTTGTGGGGACTTTGTTTGCAATGATATGATCTTCTGTCTTGTATATGTTTGAATGGTTATGTTCATTTGTATGTTGACTGTAATTAGCAAAGCAGGCTCTACTCATCTTCTGTTGGGGGCCATGGACTTTTATTTTATTTGCTTGATGTTATGAATGAGTGGGCATCACTTTCATTTTAGTTTGGGGCCACTCATCTCATGGTATCCAGATTCAAGAACCTTCAATTACAAGGACTCAGTTTGCAACTCAAAATGAGCGTAAAAAAATAGTAGTCTGAACCTTGCCATCTGCAAAATGATAACGGGCTTTGACCTTTTTGCAACTCGGGGAAATATTCTGTTCTTGGGATGTTAGTAATTTGCTCACAATGGAATGCTCAAGGTCAGTATTCATCACTCTCAATATAAGAGAGTATATAGATAATGGATGAAAATACGCCTATCTGACCATCACTTCCAATTTCAAAATTTTCAGCTAAAATGAATTGTTTTGGCTTATTACAAAGCAAATAGAGAGGGAAAAAGGAAAATGATGCAATAGAAAATAGGTGCTTTATTAAATTCCTTATGTTTTCTGATGCGATAGAAGCACATGATAGAGACATTTTGAAATTAATATAGCTTATACAAAAAAAGGGAAAGGAATTCTCAATTCTCAAATATTAATATTTTTTTATTGGTAATGGTAAATTTTATTAAAGAAAAATGAAGGTACAATAGAAGAAGCTCCACGAGAACGCCTAACCAGTATAAGAGATGTATACTGGTAAATGGCTACACCGTACATAATATGAGCACTTGGATTAAATCAACGATCAACCCCTGACTTCACTAGGCAATCTGCCACACTGCTGGCAGTCCTTGAAGGCCAGATTCGGACTTCTTATATTTGGGCTCCACATGTTCCTTCAGCCACATTAAAACCTGGCTCTGATACCAAATTGGTATGGTAATTCTAAGATGAAAGGTCATAAGAGGATTTCTTGCATCCTCGAGCTAAGGTGTTAAGGAATCAACATTGCTCAAGAGGAGAATTTCAATACATATATTTTAAAAGGGAGATTGCAGTTAGTAGATGGATTTCTGATAAAGATAAGGCATATCCCACATTCTTTAGAAATTGCATTTAAAATACAGGACTCAGGTAGGAACAACAGTTATGGAACTACGTCAATCATACTTTTACCAACTACACACCTATGACATGCATAACTGAGTTAGTCAAAGAAAACACAACACTAAGTACACACAGTAAACCAATAGTAGCTATCTGATGCAGAGTTGATTCTTAATCATAATTTTGAGTTGGTTGAATCCTATATGTCACAATTAGAGCATCCTAAGAGGGTCCACAAGGGTCCTGTCAAATTTGATTGAAAACTTGAGCCCAAACAGCCAGAAATTGTGCTCAATTATGAAGTTCAGGGGCCGTTGGAGAATAAGCAGAAGTTCAAGGGTTGTTTGCTAATTTTCATAAACTAAAACAGGGCATTCATGTGGAGTGACTTGGAAGAGCGGTTTGGTGGACCAGATTTGAACCAATCCACATGAGACCTGGCTCATGTGGGCCTCACATTAAGATCTACTGATTTTTCTCTTGGATTTTCTAGATGATTTTGGTTTAGAAAATTTGGATTAGATTTCTATTTGTATTAGGATTCTATTATAGTAAGAGTTACAGGGTTTTGGAGAGGTTTTTAGCATTATATATGGTGTTACGGTTGTGAAAGTTGCGCTTTTTCTAGAATGGAATGAGTAAGCTAATAACTAATGCACAACGGACGTAACCAACCAAATAAGATAAAACTAGCAAAACTATCTACCAATCACACACCAGAAGAAGGCAGACACAAATTTAACGTGGAAACTCTATCCAGCGAAAAAAACCACGATAAAAAAAACCAATCACTATTGAACGGTTAAAATATATACTCATAGAACCTTTATCCCAGTCAATACGTCGACCTAAGGATTGTAATTGTTCTTATACAACTCATCGCTAGTACGACTACTCGCAACCCACCGCTCCTTTTGCTTGATCCTCCTTCAATCACCTTGAGAATTAAGATAAACCAATATTCTACAAAGAAGTAAAAGTTTCAAGCCTTTTAGAACAAAGCTTCAGCTCAATCTCTCAATCGATTGCTCTAGAGAAAATTTTTCTCTTAGATCTCTCTTGCTCAGAATAATGAGAGAGGTGGTGTCCGGATACCTTTGGATTGAGAGAAACACCCAATTTATAGCCCCAAATCCGTATATAATACTTCTAATAGCGATCCACTTAGAATAACAATCATCTACAAACTCTTAGTTGGAATCCGGATCCAACTCGGTTTTGTCTACCACGCTCACTATAGCGAGCAGGAGGCTCGCTGTAGCTATCTCCTTCGCTGGTTTTTGGCCCTAACAGGTTGCCATTATTATAGTATGCTACAATACCCAAAAATAAAAAATTTCAAAAAGCACGATTTTGCTTTGTTTTTTCCTCTCTTGTATTATGTGAATGCTAGGAGACTAAGAAGGCTATTGAAGATCAGATTTTGGGTTTTTTCAGCATTGTTCCTTACCCATTAAATTCTAGATTTCTATTTTTTACTGCATCTTCGTGAGGTGGCTAGACATTTATTGGATTTGGGTTATTTGGGTCCTAGACAGTCCGGTTGCATCAAAGTGGGATTACGTCACTATCCTATGGCCAATGCCCCATGATTGCATGACCCATGCAAAGGTGATGCGTCAGATTGTTTTCCTTATCAGTCCTTCCCCCTTAGACCAACCTTGTCCACAAGGTTGACACCAAGATATTTCAACTCTATTGACTGGAACCTTTCCCATGTGCATCTGCTTTGGAGGTTTCTTGCCATACCAAGATTTCGACATCTGCCACATTACCACATTTGACCATCCTTGGAGCCAAAATAGCTTCAGGACAGGGATGTAAGGCGCCTTGTTCTGTGAGAAGTGGGAGGGTTGGTTGCCAATCTTCTGCTTCAGCTGGAAACAGAAAAACCAGGTGAGCTTACAATCAGAGTTCCAATTTATAAGCTAGAGTCCTTATTTTCTGTAGAACCTTGAAAGGTCCAAAATAGCAAATGGATAATTTTTGAGATTCGATTGCCAATGTGCTTTTGACGATATGGTTGCAGTTTTTGATGCACCCAATCACCTACGTCAAAGTGTCATTCAAACTTTTGCTTATCTCCTTGCTGCTTCATTCATGCTCTTGCTTTTGTAAGATTATCCTTCAACCTGTTTAATGCAGGTCTTTGTCTCTTAATTCTTCATCAATTGTCTGTACCTTTGTAGTGCCAGGAATGAATGATAATAAGGTAGGTAGTGCAGTGCCATAAACCACCTCCTATGGTATTGTGTGGGTAAAATACCGTAATGACGAAGTTAAGCAAAGGTCACAGCTGGACTCGCCGATCACCTCGGCCTCCGTGGTAATGGCCCGTCAGCTCGGCAGCTCGGTAGCTCGGCGCCACGGTTCGGTAGCTCGGCACAGATGTCAGCTCAGTACAAAGGCACACCACTGCCAAGCCATCCTTGGCCTCAGACCTAAATACTAGAATCAGAGTGGGCCGCCACCTTCTTCCTGGAAATACGGCGCACCCAGACAGATATGAGCAGTCATTTATGACGATAGGATCGCTCATTTATGGCGATAAGAAGTGCGCTTTATCAGCCCTGTACGCCAACTGACTGAAGGCGTAGAAAGAGAGGGAGGGGTGTTGCCCATTTTACCTACTGCTGTCAGTCAGGGTAAGGATCGATGGGACCTCACCTCACCTACCCCCACTCACAGAGAGAATGAACGAGGAACGCTCACTTATATATACACATGGGATCAGTCCCATGGGAGGTACGCAATACACAACTCACAAGACTCCACATCGTCTCTTTCCCATCTTCCTCCTCTTGTTTAGTCTTCTCAGAATTAACTCAGGCATCGGAGTGCCTTCGGCTCACGGCAGCCAGGGGCTCTGACTCTAGCCTTTCTCCTTCCTTTTCAGGTTCTCGGCGTTCAGCATTTCCCGTCCTAAGGAGTTTTACTTGCAATCTCATCTCGATCTAAGTAGGTGTCGTTTTTACCGCCTACAGTTTGGCGCCGTCTGTGGGAAACTGAACAAAAAGCTTGTAAACACTATGCCTCCAAAAACCAGAAATGGCGAAGGACCCTCCAAGGGCAAGGCTTTGTCCATACAGCCTACGCTGGCGCAGAATCTTCCACCTCCACCCCCTCAGCAAAGGAGGTCTGGGGGGAGGTCTCCCACGGTCCAAACACAGTCGCGGTCTAGGGGAGTGACCATGCTCTCCCTTCGCGACGTCCCACCTCCGGAGCAGCCCCACCATAGCCATAAGCGGGCCATGCAAGGCGACAAGTCAGTCACCAAGCCACACGAGAAGTCAGCGCGGGCTGGATCGCAGTCACATCATCAGGCCAGCCTCGATCAAAATGAAGACCCCCGCCTGGATGACATCAGGGCACAGAACCGCCTCATCCAGGAACAGCATGAGCTTATCCAGCGGCTCAGGCAGCAGCTCGACAACAAGAAGGATCTGAGCCCGCCGTCCAGGCGCCTGGGCCACGGGCGAGACTTGAGGCACGACCTCAACAGTAAGAGGCGCGACCGAGACCAAGGGGAAGAAGGCTCCAGCAACAGTCACATGCATGAAGGGCCGAAGAAGCCACGCCAGGTTTCGGAAGACGAAGAGCTAAAGTAGTGGATCGACCAGCGGGTGAAGCAGACTATCCGCCAGAATATAGAGACTGCTGGTATCGTCCGAGACCAGTTTAGCGCCTTCGAAGCCGAGGACACTGGCGCATCTCCTTTCTCAAGGGAGATAAGAAAATACACGCTCCCCGAGAAGTTCAGCGTCCCGAGGATCGCTTTGTACGACGGAACCTCGGACCCTGCGGCTCATCTCCGACATTATGTCCAGAGGATGTCGGTCTGGGGGGACGACGACTCCCTAAACTGTCGAGTTTTCTCCTCCAGTTTGGCGGATCTCCCCATGCGATGGTTTTGCTCGCTTCCTGAAGACTCCATTTCCAGTTGGCGGCAGCTCCGGACCTCCTTCCTCAGAAAATTCCAGGCTCATCGCGTCGTCCCGTAGACCGATGCTGACCTGATGGCCCTCCGAATGTAGGAGGACGAGAGCGTCACCCAGTTCGCTCGTCAGTTCTGGACTGTCTACAGCCAGATCGAGTGCGCTTCTGAAGAGTTGGCAGTGAAGTCCTTCCAGCTGGCTTTTCGACCGGGCATCCCGCTGCGGGCACAGCTGGTCATGTACCCCGTGACCACCATGAAGGAGTTGATAACCCGAGCGAATCGGTTCATATTGGCGGAGGAAGGCGAGGCGCGGGGTCCCGAGAGCTTCGGCCTCACCAAGAAGAGCCAACCGGCAAAGGGAGATAACAGGTCCTCCCGGAGGGAGGATCGTCGCAGAGATCCATCCCCGGATCTGCGCAAGGCCAGGTCCTCGGAGCAACGCCGAACCCCCTCTGCTTCGGCATCGGGATCAGGGAGCGGCAGAAGGTCAGGCCACGAGCCGACCTCCTACGTGGCAGTAAATTCCATCTTTAAGGAGCCGATCTATAGGCTCCTCAACAAAATAAAAGCGCAGCCTTTCTTTAAGTGGCCGCGGCCAATGACAACTGACCCCTCCTCTCGGGACCAGAGTAAGTTCTGTGCTTACCACAAGCAAAATGGGCACAGAACCGACGAATGTAGGAGCTACAAGTTCCACCTGGAAAACCTCGTGAAGGAGGGGCACCTCAGGGAGTACATCAAGCAGGAAGGCCGAGGTGATGACCGACCTCCGCGGCGAGACGCTGACAACCAGGACAGCGAGCCAGAAGGCATCATCAACGTCATTCACCTCGCCGCCCCACCCAAGAAGAGCTCTCAGGCTCGCGCCGAGGCCAGGTGCGCCTCCCATCAGAAGCAGGTGCTGACCGCGGCACCAGAGCTGGCCGCGAAGAAAGCCAAAACAGAAGGGGTCAGAATATGGTTTTCTGACAGAGACTTGGAAGACGTCGAACTCCCACACAACGACGCTCTAGTGCTCACCTTGAAGCTGCAGAACTTCTTGGTTCAGAGAGCCCTTGTCGACCCTGGCAGTTCGTCCGAGGTCCTCTACTATGATTGCTTCAAAAAGTTGAAACTGAAGGACGAGGACCTCCAGGCTGCCCGTACCCCTCTGGTCGGCTTCAGCTCCAAACCTGTTTATCCCAAGGGTAAGATCTCCCTCAGAGTCCAGGTGGGTGGCGCCTGCAGGCAGGTTGACTTTCTAGTAGTCGATGTCCCCTCCCCATACAATGTTATAATGGGGAGGACGTGGCTGCATAGCATGGAGGCGGTGCCCTCCACCCGTCATCAGAAGCTCAAGTTCCCTTTGGAAAACCGGTCGGGCCGAACGGATGTAATCACCGTTAGAGGTGACCAGCACATGGCCAGGCAATGCATGCTGGCCGTGCTGCCTGGCGAGGCTGAGCCATCCCAAGTCAATGTGGCCGAACTGGATAGAGAGGCCGAGCTCGGGGACGTCGGCAGGGCTCCGGCGCAGAAGAGCATCGAGGACCTCACCAAGGTCAACATTGATCCCGCCGACCCCGACAGATTCTTTCTCGTTGGAAGCCAGCTCCCCGAATCCGAGAAGACAGAACTGTTTGACCTCCTCGTGGAGAATAAGGCGGTCTTTGCCTGGACACCCTATGAGATGCCCGGCATTGACCCGGCATTCATCTGCCATGAACTGAAGGTGGACCCCAACCATAAGCCCGTGCTTCAAAAACCGCACCGGACGGGGTCCTGCAGACCGAGGCCGTGGTTGAGGAAGTTCAGAAACTCCTCGAGGCAGGCGCAATAAAGGAGGTCCACTATCCGCAGTGGCTGGCCAACACCGTGGTGGTAAAAAAGAAGACGGGAAAATGGAGGGTCTGCGTGGACTTCACCGACCTCAATAAGGCATGTCCCAAAGACAGCTTCCCTCTTCCGAAGATAGACCAACTCATCGACGCCACTGCCGGACATGACCAGATCAGTTTCCTGGATGCCTACCGGGGGTACCATCAGATCCCCCTGTACGCGGCAGATCAGGAGAAGACAACTTTCATCACTCCCAGGGGCACCTATTGTTACAAGGTGATGCCCTTCGGGCTAAAGAATGCGGGAGCGACGTACCAGCGGTTGGTGACAAAGATATTCCAGGCCCAGCTCGGCAAGACGGTGGAGGTCTACATCGATGATATGGTCGTCAAATCCAAGAGGTCGCAGGACCACTTGACCGACCTCCGCCAAATTTTTGGCATCCTTCACCAGTACCAGTTGAAGCTGAATGCATCCAAGTGCGCCTTTGGTGTCGGTTCCGGCAAGTTCCTTGGGAGCCTGGTCACAAAAAGGGGGATCGAAGCGAACTCTGACCAGATCACCGCGATCCAGGAGCTCCAGTGTCCGACCTCGGCAAAACAAGTTCAGCGGCTGACCGGAATGGCCGCTGCCCTGAACCGATTTATCAGCCGAGCTTCGGACAAGTGCAGACCTTTCTTCCAACTCTTGCGAAAGGGCTCCAAGTTCCAATGGACATCGGATTGTTCTCAGGCGTTGCAACAGCTAAAACAATACCTTTCTTCTCCACCGCTGCTCTCCACCCCGACTTTTGGAGAGGCACTGTTCTTGTACCTGTCGGTCTCAGACCATGCAGTGAGCTCGGTGCTCGTCAGAGATGACAACGGCCAGCAAAGGCCTATCTATTACATGAGCAAAACCCTACTGGACGCCGAGACCCGGTATTTGCAGGTCGAAAAGCTCGCTTTGGCGCTCGTTAGCGCCTCTCGAAAGCTCTCCCACTACTTCCAAACCTTCACAATAGTGGTCGTGACAGAATACCCACTGAAGGCTCTCCTCCGGAAGGCAGACTTCTCCGGCCGGATCTTCAAATGGGCTGTCGAACTGGGGCAATATGACATCATCTATCAGCCCAGAACGGCCATCAAAGCTCAAGTCCTAGCGGATTTCATTGTGGAATTTACTCCTCAGAGTTCGGCACCGACCTCGCTCGATACTAAACTAGGGGGCGATAGGGGTGCAGAGGAAGTCACCGAGACTGAGCAAGAACAGTCCTGGAGAGAACTCCTAGACTCTTCCTGGAAAGTCTTTGTCGACGGATCCTCAACATCCAAAAGAGCTGGCGCTGGCGTAGTCCTCCAGTCCCCAGAAGGCCTCGTCATCAAACAAGCTCTGACACTTGGTTTCAAGGCATCTAATAACGAGGCCGAGTATGAAGCGCTCATTGCCGGACTTAACAGTGCCAAAATCTTGGAAGCCCGGTCCGTTGTGGTTTTCAGCGATTCCCAGCTGGTGACAAGCCAGCTCAGCGGAGACTACCAAGCTCGGGATGAAAGGATGGCAGCCTACCTTGCCCACGCCAGGGGACTTCTCTCCCAGTTCGAAAGGGCCGAGGTCCGGCAGATCGGCAGAGAATCCAACTCCCATGCAGACGCCCTCGCCAGCCTCGCCTCGGCTGTGGAAGCCGGTGACAAAAGAATTATCGAAGTAGAAACGCTGCGGGAGCCCAGCATCGACCTCCAGCGACCCCAGCAGCTCATGTGCCTTGATCTCGGCCCGAGCTGGATGGATCCCATCATTGCATCCTGAAGGACGACCAGCTACCCGAGGACAGGATTGAAGCTCGAAAGGTCAGATTGAAGGCGACCCGGTTCTGGCTTTCCCCAGACAGCAAGCTCTACAGAAAGTCATTCACAGGGCCCTACCTCCAGTGCGTTCACTCCAGCAAAGTCGATGATTTCCTCTACGAGATTCACGAAGGAATCTGCGGCAGTCATATAGGAGGTCGGTCTCTTGCTTACCGGGCTATCAGCCAGGGTTACTGGTGGCCGTACATGCAGAAGGACGCCCAGCTCTATGCCAGAAAATGCGAGAAGTGCCAGAAGTTCTCTCACTCTCTCCACCAGCCAGCCCAGGACCTGAGCCCCCTCTCCAGTTGGCCTTTCGCCCAGTGGGGCCTGGACATCGTCGGACCACTTCACCGAACTCCAGGGAATAAAAGATGGTTGATAGTGGCCACGAACTACTTCACGAAATGGGTTGAGGTTGAACCCTTGTCCTCCATCACCGAATTAGACACGAAGAACTTTGTGTGGAAGAATCTCATCACAAGATTTGGAATTCCCCGTACTCTCATTTCCGACAACGGAACGCAGTTCGATTCCAACCTCTTCAAAAGCTTCTGCCAAGAGTACGGCATTCGCAATGTCTACTCCACCCCGGCGTATCCTCAGAGCAACGGTCAGGCCGAGATCTCGAACAAAGTGCTCCTCGACGGAATTAAAAAGAGACTCGACCGTGCCAAAGGACGATGGGCGGAAGAACTGCCAAGTGTTCTATGGGCCTACCGAACTACTCCAAGGCGTTCCACCTCGGCTACCCCATTCTCCCTTGCCTACGTCATGGAAGCAGTCATTTCCCTTGAGGTCGGCCTCCCGACCTTGAGGTCGGAACTCTGTGAATAGGGTCTAAACGATCTGAACGTAGCACGGGAGCTGGACTTGGCTGAAGAACGAAGAGAGGCGGCAACTATCCGCCTGGCTGCCTACCAACAACAGTTGGCCAGGGGATACAACCCGAAGGTTAAGGAAAGAAAATTCGCGATGGGAGAGTTGGTCTTAAAGAAAACCCTTCCTGGCGACCGAGATCCAAACGAAGGCAAGATGGCGCCCAACTGGCAGGGACCGTTCAGAATAACCTCTACAGCCGGGAGATCTGCCTACCGACTCGAAGACATGGAGGGGAAGGCGCTCTCGCGACCATTGAATGCGACGCATCTCAAAAAATTCTATTTCTGAGAAATGTATTAAAGAAATCAAATATCAATAAAAGGCGCTTTTTCTGGAATGAGTCTTTGCATTACTTAGATTCCCCGCGGCTCGACGCCTCTAATCGGAGTATCAACTGTCATCTCGGTGCCATCGCTAGCTTCGACAAAGCTATACACATCAGGGTCCGGTACCAGTACCACCCTCGCGGCTCGGCGCCTCTGTTCAGAGGTCCAACTGCCCTCAGCTCGGTGCCTGCACCAGCCAGGGCGGCACAGCCATATGCACATCAGGGTCCGGTACCAGTACCACCCTCGCGACTCGGCGCCTCTGTTCAGAGGGCCAACCGCCCTCGGCTCGGTGCCTGCACCAGCCTGGGCGGCACAGCCATACGCACATCAGGGTCTGGTAGCAGTACCTCCCTTGAGGCTCGGCGCCTCTGTTCAGAGGGCCAACCGCCCTCAGCTCGGTGCCTGCACCAGCCTGGGCGGCACAGCCATACGCACAATCAGGGTCTGGTAGCAGTACCTCCCTTGCGGCTCGGCGCCTCTGTTCAGAAGGCCAACCGCCCTCAGCTCGGTGCCTGCACCAGCCTTGGCGGCATAGCCATACGCACATCAGGGTCTGGTAGCAGTACCTCCCTTGCGGCTCGGCGCCTCTGTGCAGAGGACCGACCGCCCTCAGTTAGTTCCTATTAAACTACTTGGCGAACTACCTGTGTCAGACACTCATTCCACCACAAACAAGACAAATCGTGCACAGAACATGTGAAAAGAACGCTGTTTTATTACATGAGAACCTTCCAGAATGAATACAATGTCAAAAAAAAAAAAAAGAATACAAAATTCAGGGAGCTGCAGCTCCTTTATTACAATTGGTCCCGGTGGCGCTCTCGCTAGGAACGGCCGAGGCAGTCTCGGGAACCACTGGGGGAGCAGGGGCGACTTCCAGTGCGGAGGTAGCTGGGGCGACCTCTGAGGCGGAGGGAACTGGGGCAAATTCCGAGACGGCACGCAACTCCGAGTCCGAGCGAGGAAACCTGGGGGAATTCTGGAAAATGGGGCTGTCCACAGAGACTCCAACCCTTTTTAAGGCCGCTTTCCACCCAAGTGTCCATGCCCGGTCTCGGATTCCTGGCAACTGCCCCTTATAGTCAGCTGCCAGTTTGTCGACCTCCTCGTTCATCACGGCCTCGTGCTCGGCTTGGTACTCTTCCTTGAGTTTGGCCTCCTGCCCTCTCAGAGCCAGCTCGAGCTCGGCCGCCTTCCCCTCAAGAGCCATCTCCAGCTTTCTTTCAGCTAGCCTTCTCTCAGAGGTGAGCCTCTTGTTCGTCTCTCGCAGCATCTGCATATCTTCCTCCTGCCGCGACGACGCGAGCCGGACCTCGTCTAGCTCACAGGAAAGGTGGGCGTTTTGATCCGCCGCCTCCTTTGCTTCCTCTTTGAGGTGCTCGGCCAAGGCCCGTGCTGCGTCGAGCTCGGCAAAAAGATCCGCATTCTTACTCGCCTCCTCCGCCAGGGTTGCGTCCTTTGCCTCCAGGGACTTCAGCAGCTCCTCTTTCTCCGCTGCCCAGACTGCTGCCCTAGCCTCGGCTGCGTGCAGCCTCCCCATGCCAGTTTGGCACTTTTGCAAGAGCTGCAGTAAGAACAGAGTGTCAGCTGAAAGAACGCAGCAGAAAAAGAGAGGAATATGAAGAATAAGTGTACATACCGCTACCAACGACCGCATTGAGGAGAGCAGCAGCGACTCATTGTCCATCCGCCCCCACCTCGCCATGTCCTGGGGAAGGGCGCAAGCTCGTCCCAGTGCGGCAACCACTTCAGGGTTGACCGCTCGGTCCGACTCGGCTAACTGCCTCCCCAGCACGCCCTCGATTTCCGGTCTCCAAGGGACGAACTCGGAAGGAGTGGCGGATCCTTCGACTGACATAGGCGATTTCGGGGCAAGTGGGAGTTCGACCCTCGGCCTCTTCTCCGGCCTGCGCGCCTCGACGACCTCGGCAGGACCCTCTCTGCCTGAGTTGGAGGGCGATTCGTCAACGACTATGGCCGGAGGATCAGCGCCGATCTCGACCGCGGCGGGAGGGCCGGATTGGGCCCCGTCAATGGCTCCTGGACCCGTCTCGGCCGCGGGAGCAAGAACCTCTGCAGCAGCCATGGGCGTCGTAGTCGGGGCGACGCTGGCTCCCCGAAAAGGGTCCGAGGTCTCGCCCCCTATGGCCCCAAAGGCTGCCGCGGACAGGTCCTCGGCCACGAAGCGCTGGCGACGACTGCGCAACATCTCAACTTCGGATTCGTCCGAGCTGGATGAGCTCCGAGACGCGCTGGAAAAGACAAATTTATGCCTTTGCCGCTTGCGCCCGGTCTCGGCTCTCACAGTCCCTGCGGGTTCACAGCCCGGAGCCTTGTCGCCAGATTCTGCCGGAATCCCGCTGGGAATTGCGACAGTCACCGTCTCCGAGATGGGGACCTCGGTCTGTACGGTGTTCGGGCTGATGTTTCCCCCGGGCAGCAATGAGTCAATTCCGGTCACCCGCCTCGAGGTGATGAAAGACTTGTAATGAGGCGTATACCCCAGAAGCGAGAACGCGGCTCGGCAGTGATGGCCGCGGTACTTTCGCACCTTCTCGTGCCAGTCTCTGTTCACCTTCCACCGGTTCCTTATGGCGAACTCCCTTCTCTGCCGAAAACCTGCAGAAACAGAGCAATGTTTAACAGGAGACATAATGATGAATTACAAAACCCAAGGGGCCTCGGTTTTTTACTTAGGGGACTCCTATTCTTCGCGGGATCCGGGCCGTGGTGCTGGACTCCGCCTCGCCGAACTCCCATGCCCCTCGGACAAAGACACGGTCCTCCCCCGCGTATTTATAGGAATCTTCCAGCGCGGTCATGAAGGCAGTTCGGTGGACCCTTACCCGGAGGTAGTACGTATGCCCTTCTGCGGATTTACAGAGGTCATACGCCTCCTCGATGTCCGGGACACCGAGGTTGATTGACAGTATCTCGTTCAGCCGCACTACTCCCATGATGATCTTATACCCATTGGGAAGTAGCTGGCAGGGGCTCAACCCCCACTCCCGGAGACAGTCCCTGAGGAGTGGGTGAAGGGGGAACCGGACCCCTCCCTCCACGACAGACACTAGCCAAAATGGCATCCAGCCATCGCTGTATGAGATGCCATCGTCAGGGCCGTTTGGCCTGACTTCTACATTCGCAGGGACCTGGTATGCCTCCCTAAACAGGCCTATGGATAATGAGTCCCCTAGCCAGTGCCTGTGAACGCCCATTCTTTACCCTATACGGAGAACTACCTACTAGAAAGGGAGAAGACAGAAGGAAGAGATCCTACAATGAAAAGCCGTGCAAACAAGAGTGCTCGCAGGTAGTACTGTTCTTCAGCAGAATGCAATAGGGACTCTGAGGATCGAAAAGAAGGAAGACGGAGAAGGTGCCCTAATTTATAAGGGTTGGGGGCGTCGTTTCAGATTTCAAGAGAAGCCTTTAATGAGGCGTTACCTCGAATAGCCCTAACGCCGTCTCGGGCAGCCCAGGCGTCCTGCAGATGTGATTGCGTGCCCTTCAGAGAAGCGACACGTGGCACCGGCGCCGCACTTCCAGAGGACTATTAAATGCCTCGACAGACGAACGGGCAAATGCCTCGACTGACGAAGAGAATTCAATGAGGCACTCCACGTCAGCAAAAGGTGATAAGGAGGAATCCCCCCCGAACCGAGACTCCGCCATCTCGGCAATGCATCACAAACCGGGTACTCTTAAAGATTAGCGGCAGTCCTGGCCTGACAAAGCCACTCAGCTTCCGACCTGCTCCAAGGAGCTCACCGGTCAAAAGCTGGGGGGGAGATTATGGGTACACAGCAGACCGAGACCACGGTTCATGCACCGGGTCTCGGTCGTTGGCGAATGTCTCAATTCTGAGAATGGCCAGGAGTTCGGCTATCCGGACCAATAACTCAAAACAGAAAAGCAATGCGACATGAGGTCGACCACACACATTTCGTCAAAGACAAGGAGAAAGGAAGCCAGAATGTGAAGAAGGTTTTGCATTAATCAAAGACTCTGATTACAAGGTAAATGGAGATGCATTAAAAAGAAAAAATTACAAAAAGCCTCAGAGGACTGCAACTTCCACATTGCAGTCAATCTCTGGAGGGTCCTCGGCCACGACCGCGCTGGCCTCGGGAGCGGTCGGGGTAGCTTCAAGAACAACCGCGCTCGCTTCGGGAACACTAGCCTCGGGAGCGACGGCTTCAGAAGGGGCATCGACGACCGCAGTCACTCGGGAGCCCTCGGGACCAGTGCTGGCAGCTGGAGCCTCTTGAGGCGCCCCTGGGACGGCGCTCGCTTCCGGACAGGTTTGCGAAGGAGGGTCAGAGGGGACCCGAGACACGGCTGCGAGTTCAGAGTCCGAGCAGGAGAATTTTGGGGGATTTAGGAAGAGAGGGCTATCCTCGGGGACCCCAGCCTTGTTCAAGGCTGCTTTCCACCCAAGCTCCCAGGCTCGGTCCCGGATCCCTGGCAGCTGAGTCTTGTAATCAGCGGACAGCCTGCCGACCTCCTCCCCCATGATGGAGTCATGCTCAGCAAGGAACTCCTCCTTGAGCCTGGCCTCTTGTTTTGCCATGGCAGACTCAATCTCGGCCGCCTTCCCCCTCAGCGCCATCTCCAGGGAACCTTGCGCCTGGTTCCGCTTAGAGAGGAGCCTCCTGTTTGTCCCCTTCGCACTCTCCAGGTCGTCTTCCAGTCGCTTTGCCGCAATCCGGAGATCGTCGAGCTCAGAGGCAAGGTGGAGGTTCTGGCTCTTCTCGTCCTCCAGCTCGTCCTTGAGGCGCTCGACCTCGACCTTTGACTCCTCGAAATCAAAGACGAGGCCGGCGTTCCTGGCCGCCACCTCTGCCAGCGTCGCGTCCTTAGACGCTAAGGACGCCCGTAGCTTGTTCCTCTCAACCACCCATTCCGCCTCCTGCGCCTCGGCTGCATCGAGCCTCTCAATGCCCATTTGGCACCTCTGCAACAGCTGCAAGATGAGAGCCCGAAGTCAATAAAACGACACCGGACTAAAAGCTGAGGGAAGAATACTGCACTTACCGACACCAGGGATCGCATCGAGGAGAGCAGGAGTGATTCGTTGTCCATCTCAGCCCACCTTGCCATGTCTTGAGGAAGGGCGCTGGCTCGTCCTAGCACTGCGACCACTTGGGGATCGGTGGTGCGGTCTGTCTCGGCCAGCGGCCTCCCCAGAACCTCCTCGATGGCCGGCCTCCACGGAGCCGGAGGAGGAGGCATGATCGTCCCACCAGCAAGCGGAGGCAAGGAGGGGCCAGGCGAGGCTTCGACCCTTGCCTTCTTCTCGGGTCGCCCGCCCTCAGCGACCTCGGCGGGGCGAGCCCGACCTCCGGCCCCCACGGCATGATCAGAGGGTGAGTCATCCGCGACGACGGCCGGAGGCGGAGCTAAGATGACCTCTGCCTCGTAGGGCCGAGCAGCCCCAATCGCTGCGGTACCAATCGTCTCGGCGTCTGGGGCAGGAGTACCACCCAGGAATGCCGGAGGCGTTGCAGCCACTGCCTGAGGAGGATCCCGGACCCCGTTTCCGATGTCCCCGAAAGCCGCCGCGGACAGGTCTTCTGCAGCGTAGCGTCGCCCGCGCTGGCGTAGCATTTCCTCTTCCTCTTCCTCTTCCTCCGAGCTGGAAGCTACTAGCCTCCTTCGGGAAGGCCGGGGCTTGGCTCTCGAAGTCCCGACAGGCTCCGCGGCGGAGACTGCTGGAGCACGATTTGCCGACTCAACCAGGCGTCCGGTGGGAATCGCAACGGTCACCGCCGCCGAGCCGGGCACCGCGGTCGTCGCTGTTCCTTGACTAACGCCTTCCCCACTCAGCATGGAGTCTATTCCCGATACCTTTCTGGAGGTGTTGAAGGACCTGTAGTGGGGCACGTACCCCAGGAGAGACCACACAGCACGACAGTTGTGGCCGCGGTAGCTTCTCACCTGCTCGTGCCACGCGCCGTTCACCTTCCAGCGGTTCCTCCTCGCAAGCTCCCTCTTTTCGTGGAAATCTGCATAGACAAAATCGTGTCAGGAGCTAGACAGAGAAAGAAAGGAAAGAACTGCAAACCGAAAGAACTTCGGTCTTTACTTAGAGGAATTCCTATTTTTCGAGGGACCCGGACCGTGGTGGCAGGCTCTGCTTCACCGAACTCCCATTCTCCTCTGACGAGTACTCGGTCTTCACCTGCGTACCTATTGGAGTCCTCCAGCGCGGTCACGAACCCAGTCCGGCGGACCCTCAGCCGGAGGTAGTAAGTGTCCCCTTCTGCGGATTTGCAGAGGTCATACGTGTCCTCGATGTCCGGGACACCGAGGCCGATTTTCAGAATCTGGTTGAGCCGCACTACTCCCATTATGATTTTGTATCCATTGGGAAGTAGTTGGCATGGGCACAACCTCCACTCCCAGAGGCAGTCCCGGACCAGTGGGTGCAGGGGGAAGCGGATCCCCCCTTCCACTACAGAGACCAGCCAGAACGGCATCCAGCCATCACGATAGGTGAGGCCGTCATCAGGGTCATCCGGTCTGACCTCCACATTGGCGGGGACCTTGTATAAATCCCTAAAGTGATCTATGGAGCCTGGGTCTCCTAATAAATGTCTATAGACCCCCATTCTCGACTCAGACAAGGGCCTATCTAAAAGAAAAGACGAGGAAAATGGAGAGGAGTCCTACAAATAGGGACTGCACAAGCAGGATCGTCGGAAGTCCGCAGGCGCCGGAGAAAGTTCTCTTGCAAAGCGCAGTAGAAATCTGAAGAAAGCAGAGGAAAGTGAAGACGAAGGAGCTGCCCTGATTTATAAGGCCTAGGGGCGTCGATTCGACTTTCAAGGAGAGCCTTTAAGAGGCGTCCCCTCAATCAGCCCTAACGTCCCATCTTGCAGCCCTAACGTCTCCTCGAAGTAATTACGAGACAGCCAAAAGAAGCGACACGTGTCACCATTAGCGCGATATCCGAATGCTATTGAATATCCAGGACAGGCGAAGGGACATCTCGAAGGGGACCGCACGATAGCAGCAACCTCCAGGCCCAAGGGACCCTCCTGATCCGAAGCTCCCTCGTCCCGGTACTACCCTCATATGACTAACCTTCACTTGAGCTCGGTAGCGGAGCCAGCTATACGGTCATCAAGCTTCTGACCTCCTCGAGCTGGGAGGCTCTCAGAAGTCAAAAGCTAGGGGGCAATTGTGTGGGTAAAACACCGTAATGATGAAGTTAAGCAAAGGTCACAGCTGGACTCGCCGATCACCTCGGCCTCCATGGTAATGGCCCGTCAGCTCGGCAGCTCGGTCAATAGCTCGGTAGCTCGGCACCACGGTTCTGTAGCTCGGCACAGATGCCAGCTCAGTACAAAGGCACACCACAGCCAAGCCATCCTTGGCCTCAGATCAGAATACTAGAATCAGAGTGGGCCGCCACCTTCCTCCTGGAAATACGGCGCGCCCAGACAGATATGAGCAGTTATTTATGACGATAGGATCGCTCATTTATGGCGATAAGAAGTGCGCTTTATCAGCCCTGTACGCCAACTGACTGAAGGCGTAGAAAGAGAGGGAGGGGTGTTGCCCATTTTACCTACTGCTGTCAGTCAGGGTAAGGATCGATGGGACCTCACCTCACCTACCCCCGCTCACAGAGAGAATGAACGAGGAACGCTCACTTATATATACATATGGGATCAATCCCATGGGAGGTACGCAATACACAACTCACAAGACTCCACATCGTCTCTTTCCCATCTTCCTCCTCCTGTTTAGTCTTCTCAGAACTAACTCAGGCATCGGAGTGCCTTCGGCTCACGGCAGCCAGGGGCTCTGACTCTAGCCTTTCTCCTTCCTTTTCAGGTTCTCGACGTTCAGCATTTCCCGTCCTAAGGAGTTTTACTTGCAATCTCATCTCGATCTAAATAGATGTCGTTTTTACCGCCTGCAGGTATGATTTGAGTGGCCATGTGGAAAGTTGAATTGTACCACCATTTGAAAAAGGGAATCCATATGACCCATGATTTAGGATGTTAACTAGTATAACATCTGAGGTAATTTTCCAAGTATCTATTTAGGACTTCCGTCTGACCATCAGACTGGGGGTGATACGATGAACTCATATGTAGTTTGATGCCTTGCAAATGAAAGATTTTGTTCCTTAAACTGCGTTTGAAAATGGGGTCTCGATCAGAGGATTCTTGGCTTGCCATGAAGTATAAAAACATTTACAAAGAGAGAAGGCTTTGGCAACTGATTGAGCTGTGTATGGGTGAGAGAGAGGGATAAATAAATGTCTCTATTTGCTCTCTCGGTCCACAACAACCAGAATAACTGATTTAGATGAAGAAATTGGTAGACCATCAGTAAAATCCAAAGAGATGTCCTGCCGTACCTGTTTTGTGGTATTATGAAAACCCGTACCGGCTGTGGGTGAAGATTGCAATTCTTAAAAAATAAAAAAACTGAATTCTCAAAATCATGTGGGACCCAGTAGAATTCGGACCTTAAAAAATTCCTGATACTTGGATGAGTCCAAAAGACCTGATGCTAATTGAGCAGGGACAGTTTGATAATAAGAAGCACTTGCCACATCTTCTTTAATCAGTGCAATCCATGCAGGAACAGGTCTAGATATTGAAAATTTTTCTTTATCATGGACACAAAAAAGAGCGTCAGAAGATCCATTTTCTTTCCCTCTTTTGTATTCAATGGAGTATTCATACCCCAATTAACTTTGATAGCCATCATTGTTGAAGTGGAGTTGCGATCTATTGATCAAGTAGGAATTTTAAGGTCTTTTGATCCATTCGAATAACCAAAAGGTATGATTGCTGTTTTTGGATGGCTATGGTAAGCTGACAGTGTGATCGCACTCAATAGCAATTTTTTTTTTTTTTGGTGAGAAATCAATGCAGGGCTTGTGTTAAGGTGCACTTCAAATTGTGAAAAGCCTTATCAGCTTTTGAGTTCCATCGCAAGTTGTTCTTTCGCAACAAACCCATTTGGGTAATCATCAGTATATAAATTCAAATTAGAAAATAATTAATTTGAAAGGTCTTAACTGTCAGTGAAGAAAAAAGAAAAGAAAAGAGACTTATCTTTCCTTAAGGAAAAAAAATATATTAGAGACTTATCTTTCCTTAGCAAGTGCTGTTAGCTGAGGTTATCCAAATGCAACAACCTTCAATTAGGACTCAGTTTACGAAGACCAGCAGAGAAAGGAAGATCTTCAACTGCATGGACTTAATATGAGCGCCACCTTTTTGCAACTCTGGGAAGTATTCTATCCAAGCCCAGAATTCATTACTCTCAATTTAAGGTATCAGGGATAGTGGATGGAAATACTCTTATCTGACCATTACTTCCAATTTCAGATTTTCATCTAAAATGAGCCCTGTATTGAGTGGTAGGAATTGATAATCTTCTTAGAGAAAGGTATTGAGAGGTAGGAATTTGATATTCTTCTTAGAGAAAGGTATTGAGAGGGAAAATAAAGTGTTTTCCCAACCCTTTTTAATCTCCTAAGGATGTACCTCCAAGAAAGTTCATGGCTGCTTAAAAAATAAACGGGGCATGCTCTCCTACGATGGACGGCGTTGTGGGGTCCACCTGGGGCGTCACTAATAATGGGGAGTGGGAGATGTGGCCAACCTGTGTACAAAATTCGGGTCCATTTGGTCACCCCAACCCCTTGATCCAAATCCTTCATGCCTAAGGGTTTTACGGAAGCCATAACCAAATGTAATGGCAGACATTTCATTACAATGAACGTGAGTGGAAAATCTCCCGTGATCCAATTATTATGTTTTGTCTGGAATGATTTCACCATGTTGCAACTCTTGCATCTCTAGCATATACCCACAACTACACATGGAGTTCTTATCTTGAAAAATGTTAAACTTCATAAATAATTGACAACTAGGGTTGCTCAGTTGGCAACCCCGTTTGTCACCTGCTATGCCCATCTTCTCACTTGTGTGGGCTCTCTTGCATCCCAGCCCCTTGTCTAAAAAAAATATAGGTACCGTGAGTGTAGTAGGCAACCAAGGGCTTTTTGGTATCATTCCTTTGATGGGCCTAGTCCTGTTTTGAAGCCAGGATGGGCTAGAAAATTGAGCGGTTTTTTTTTTTTTTTTTGGTATAAAAATTGAGAGGTTAATGGTTAATGGTTATGCTTTCTTATAGATGAGGTGAGGCAATATGCATCCAGTAACTAAAATCCAGTCTGAGAAGCAACAGCAGAAAGAGATTTCAACTCTTTTTTAACCCTTTTGCCTCTCATAGAATATAGTGTAAATATGAAAAGTATGTCACACCTTTTCGCCTCTCATAGAATATAGTGTAAATATAAAAAGTATGTCACAGAGAGAGATCCAGCAACTCCAGTCACCAAAAGGCTACTCAGCAACCTTCATTCTCCAATCCCCTTGCAACAGAAATGCTAATCAAGAGAACCCATTTTAAGTCCTCGAATAAGCAAACCCTTTTTTAAGGGCGAAACCATCAGGCAAAGATATTTGTCTTCAAATGAGCCACCATTACTAAAAAAAAAACATTTGTTTCATTCATGCAGATTTCTTTGGACCATTCCCTGCAGATTTCTTTTGGAATGGCTGATAAATAGCATCCAAAAGCACTCCATTACTTTTTAACTCGAGAGTATACAGAAACATTTCTTAGGATTGATTCCTAATGCCTACAAGGGCAGTTTGGTTGCTACAGAGTCCTGCCTTGGTTCCCAATAGAGTAATGCAATGCCAAAAGGCCACTTTCAAAATAAATGCAACAAATTAAACAGAATGTAAAACAACAGAAAACTTTGAGGTCTCTTGGGTTACTAGAATAAGAGGGATCGGACAAGGCCTTTTGCCTTGTCAAGGAACTTGACTGCCCTCCATTCAGTTTATCTGTGAATTAAACCATCGGTGACTTAAACTTTACCGGGTCAAGAAAAGAGCAAGAGAACTGTTACTCTGGCAGGTCGCAGAGGTTATCCAAATGCAAGAACCTTGAATTACAGGACTCAGTTTACAAGGACCCAAACAGGCCCTGACATTTTGAAGAGTTCCAGTACAACTTTCTGACAAACTCTGGCACATAAAACTTTCTATCATATACAATCTAACTAAATCTACTACTTTGAAACTACATAAATTTCAAATGGAGCATCACCTTGTTTAAACATGTTCTACACTCCATCCCCATCCATGAAAAATAAGCATGCCTGCCCACTCCATGCCCATATGCTGAGGTAAAATGTCTTGGCTGTTGAGAAAGGAAGACATTGAACGGAATGGATTTAAGATGAGTGCCATTAAAATCAGTAAGTCTGAACCTTGCCATTGGCAATATGATCATCTACTCTTGGAAATATTATACTCATATGATGTTGGCAATTCTCTCACAATGGAATGCTCCAAGGCCAGAATTATTTACTCTCATGTAAGATGCTATCAGAGATATTGGAGGGAAATACACTCATCCGATCATCACTTCCAATTTCAGATTTTCAACTAAATTGAATTATGTTAGCTTATCAAAAAGCACAGAAAAACGAAAAAGGAAAATGAAGCAACAGAAAACTCATTAAATTACCAATGTTTTCTGATCATTTTCATTTTGAAAGAAGCACAGGATAAAGATATTTTGAAATGACGAATAACAACCTCCATCACTCATATTCCAGCTAAACTCAAATGGATCTTTCAAGTCTTTACATACTTGAAGCATACTATGACGACCCAGAGAAAAATGGGGTTGATGATCCAGAGAAAAATGGGAGATGCTCCAAGGATTTCACTACTTCAACTTCTGCCATTTCTGGAGATGCACTGAACAAGGTAGTGCATGCTTGAATTTTTCATCAGCAGCAAGGAAGCTAACCAAGTCCAGCCCCAGCATTTTCCTTCTTTGGTGCATCAGCCTTAATGCGCGGTGGCCTGATTATTTTATCGATGAGTCCATATTCTAGAGCCTCTTGAGCATTAAAGCGCTTCATTCGACTCAAATCCTTGTTGATCTGCATCACCCACATGCAATACATAAATAAAAAGAGATAGGATTGCCATGGAAGGCCCATGGCATAGAAGAAGGTGCTCACTGTCACAACCTTTAGGTTGTTGGTATACCTGTTCAAGTCATTTTACCTTTAAAAAAAATAGAGAAAAAGAAAAAGAAAATAGGATTGCCATGCTGATTTGCATACATTGTCATTAAAAGAAACTATACATCCAGCATATAACATTTTGTATATTAACATATTTTTCTTTCTAGAAAAAATTAAAACAGCACAGAAATACCAATGGCATTTGATAAGCACAAAAATTCCTGATGAATGTACATCTTGACAGGAATTCATAAATGAAAAAAGCTGCAAGAAGCATTAGACCAAAAAATAATTTTTATTACAAAACATCCTAAAGTAAGAAATGTTAGAAATGTCAGCAGCTACAGTCTAGAAGATTGGCCATACATGTCAAGTTTCAAGGTAGAATTATATACCAACCAAGAGCTTTAGCACTACTTGCCAACTTTCTGAAAGGTTTACGCGAAGGATCTGACCGAACAAGTCTGGAACAGAGCATAAATTTTATACCAGGAAGTAATCATGTCTAGATTTCAGTCCATGGATATGGATCCAGTAAATAATCAGACCATGTCCAGATCCAGTGGGTCCATGCACAATTACCAGTCTACCAAGATGGCATTTATGTCTGTAGCATGAGTGGATGATTCACTTTATACAATAAAGAACAGGTTTTGTCCATATAGAAGACAAGAAATAGCATTTGTGATGACATATTTAGGTTTACAAGTTCAAAGAAGCAGAAAGGAGACACTAAAAGAGACCTTGAGTGAAGCAGTGAACAAAGATGTGATGAACTGTGAAGCTAAAGAGATCATGACGTTCAAAAGGCTTGACAAGGAGAGTAGAACTCACAGTCAACCCCTAACAGATGGAATATGCAATGATGATGGTGATGACACCTAGGTTATTTATGTAATAATATTTAGCAGATATTGTACTTTTTATAATATTTCAATAATTAACTTTGCCCCCAAAATCCTTTGAGAGTTTGAGTCCAAATCAATCATGCATAATTGATTCAGATCTGGATCCACCCTAGAAGCATCACGGTACCAGTATCATACTGACAATTTGGTTTTAGACATTTTGCTGTCAACACTTGTAACAGTCTAGGTACCAATTTAGAAGACAAAATCAGATCAAGTTATAGGATAAATGCTATGCTTCAAGATCTCATTTCCTCACTTAAAATAAAAGCTTCTTGTTTTCTGCAATCTTGTGGTTGTGAGTTGTGAGATTAGCACCGTCCAACTATGCGACAAGCCCTTGCTGGTAAAAGCTGCTGGTTATGCAATTTAGGTTACACACATCCAATAAACACAGTCAGGCTATTCATTTCTAACAGTCCTCATAGTATTATCAGACAACTCTAAAATGGCACATGAAGTACATCATAATTTTAGGGAATGCAGCGTTGGAATAGGTCATGGGTGGCACTCAATTCCATATCACTTCATTCAATGCTACAAATATTGGGAATATTTTGAAAGGTAATATTGTGATATTAACATGTATTTTCAAATGTCTCTATATCATACGGGATCTCTCTCTTCCTCTTTTGTTTTAGGGACCTTGTAGTCCCCTTTGCGTGTGGCTTTGTTTTTTTCCTTTGGCAGTGGCTGTATTTTTGGGGGATTTCCTGCTGCCGCTTCTCAGTATAGTCTTTTTACACTGTAAAGCTTTTGTTTAATACAAGTTACCATTTCAAACTATTTTTACTATTTAAAAGTTATTTATGTTTGACGACATCTTCTCCATGAACGCTCCAGAAGATGTAAAATTGAAGTGTCCAACATTTCCACAGATGATAATTTCCCAAGAATGATTCCAGCAGTATCACATCCACTTGTAATCAATCCTGACGTAAAATTCAGTGCAGCAATGCTACCGAGATAAAATGAAGCAATGCTACTACTCATAAAGGACATACAGATAATCAGTCAAAGTACTTTTCAGACTTAAACTGGGAAGAATCATACCTTGTCAACAGACTGCCCTGTTTTCGTAGCTAGCTCTTGAAACAGGTAGTCTTTTATTCTAAGTAGCTCATTAGCTTCATTTTGAATATCATCAGCCTGTTAAAGCAAATTAGAACGGCTGAGTCATATCATCACATGCAAGAAAATTTGACAAAATCCAAATACCAATTTATTGTGCTAATATCCCACAAGATAGATTAAGTCAAACCTGGCCACGAGCAGCCCCAGCAGGAGACTGCAGTGCAATTCTTGAAAGAGGCATTGCAACGCGGCTACCCTTAATAAGCAAAGGAATAGAGAAGGGGAAGACACTTTAAATTGTAACTTCAATCATGTTAACTTGCAATTAAGGCCATATATTCCACAATAAGGGTAAGTTCCTCTTAATGTTACAGACCTTCTCTCCAGCAGCAAGAAGAAAGCCTGCTAGATTATAGGCATAGCCAACGCATTGTGTGGCAACTGGACTTTTCAAGCTTTGCATAGTGTCATATATAGCCATGCTTGGAGTCAGCTGTAAACCATTAAAGTCTTTAACATAATAAACAGCAAAGCAACTGAGATAGGAAAGTATAACACAGGCACAGAATCAAGAAGAAGACATAATAAACAGCAAGGCAAACTGAGTTAGGAAAGTATAACACAGGTACAAAATCAAGAAGGGAAGATATGTGGAAATAGAGATAAATAAAAGAACTCACATCACCACCTGGACCATTTATATACAGATAAAGCTTTTTTGAAGAATCCATGCTATCAAGGTAAAGCATTGTTGCCAGTATCTGGTTACTGAACTCTTCATCTATATGTTGCCCGATAAAAATAACACGTTCACGGTACTGCAAATTAAGAATTCATTTGTACACTTTCTGAAACAAGTGGAACCAAAAATGAAAATAGAAGTAGAAAACCAGCAAAAGCAGCTTGAGCAATAGAATGGAAATCCTTTAACATTAGTATACTTCAACATACAAGAGCATTCCAAAGATCAACCCACTGCCAAGTTCCTTCACCAGGAGTTCGGTACGGTACTCTAGGAGTGCCTATGGGCATCATTCCAATACATGGGCGCGTTGCTTTTTTGTCTGACAGCCTGCAACCAGCAAGAGGATCACACATGCAGCATCGATACAATGAAAAGAAACAAAAGGAAGTATGTTCCCCCTGGCTAGATAAGTGTAATGTCACTCTTCAGTCAATAGTGCAATTCAGATCATTTGGAGAAGAGGCAGGCAGTTTCTATGAGAATCCTTAAGCTCTGAAAGATCATTAGGAAATTTGATCCTCTATAAAGCTGTAGTTAACCTTTACTGTAAAATGTAAATATCTACCTGCTTACTACAATTTCATACTCAGACAGTTAAACCGTTCTGTTTTGACAAAAAGGCCAAAATATTTCGTTCTTTTTTTTTTTTTTTTTTTGGAAGAATCCAAAATATTTCATTTTGGCCAAATGGCCAACATGGAACATGGTTTTCTTTATATGTGTGCGTGCATCAGGGCCTTTTACTTTTCAGGTGCGCACATTCTCATCTAAGCAATTTGCAGTTGGCGTTGTAGTTTCATATCCATCATCCTAACCCTTGATCTATAGCCTCAAGTTTAATGGTTTTAGAATCCCTCTCCCTCTCTCTCTCTCTCTATATATATATATATATATATGACTTTTAGGTGAGCTTAGCCACAATGGCTGATATGAACACAGCCCTTGTGAGCCAAACTCCTATGATCAATCCGAAACAGGCAAACCCCCACCAACAGAACCACGCCCAGTCAACACCCCACCCCCCCAAATCAATGTCACCAATTCCATGTTTTTTACACTGATCCAAATGGAATTTCACCGTTGGACAAACCATTAAACTTGAAAGCCACAGATCTCACGATGGAAAATTTTGCACATAGGTGGGTCACGTCCAGATCTTTCAATCCCCACGCTCCTATGAATTGATGTGAGCCCCACAGGGCTGTGGGCCTGTGTGCAAATTGCCAAGACGAGCATGTCTCTGTGTGTGTGACAGGCCCCTGCAAGCACACCAAGGAGCCTTTATTTTAAATTTTTTTAGCTTTTATTACAAAAAAAGTCCACTCTTTAAGGTCATTTTTTTTATTTGACTTTCTTAGGGCTTTTAGGAGTAAACTCCATTTCCTCTCTTTCTCTCTCTCTCTCTCTCTCAAAAATTTTAGTTGGAAACTAATTCTTTGTGATTTGTGATAACTGACACATGTCTTATATTAGATAAATCATTGGCACATTGATGCTGTAGTCATAAATAAGTAGTATCTAGGTCTACTATTTAAGTTAGTTTTAGCCTAATTATCCGTAGTCTATTCAATTTTAATATCTTTTATAATTATTATTTATTTTTCAATTTTATGTTTTCTGAAATGAAACAGTCGAGATGGTTGCCACCATGACTGAAACTGTCCCCCCTAACCTGACTAACTGAAATGAGGTTCGAAATGAAATTGACAGCTATGATTTAAACAGCACATTCCATTAGGGGTAGTCATATGGCCTACATTCATTCAGTGCTAGGAAAAACAAGGGGAGAAAGAGCCAAAGTAAGCTACAACGAACAAGGGCAACTTGCCAACTGACCTAGAAATTTGGGGTTTGTAAACAAATCCCAATCAAAGTTGATGAGTATTGAATATTGTGGTAGACAGAAGTATAAAGATTAAATGATCGCCAACAGAGACAGGATAGATGTATATTAATAGTTATTGATGAAATATCTATCAACAAAACTATGCACAGGATTACAAATACACTGTCCCATTGCGCAAAAGAGGACAGACCATGGAAAACTAGTGGTCCAGACAATTAATTGGACAGACTTGTTAACAGATCATTATCTGAACACCAGACAAATAGAACAGACCTATCCAGTGACTGGTAAAATTCCTTTCAGAGCCACTAGTTGCCGTTATCTTCTGTATATTTCTTAGCCTCTAATCAATTGGACAGTTAATATCATCTGACCAGTGAAAACTTTTGGCATGGCCTATTCATGGCACAACCCCACCAGATAAGTTGTTTCGGTCATGGATTCTTAAGCCATGTATCCATAAGAATATGTAATGCATGATAAATGCTTGAATTGAGCCTCTTTCTATTTGAATTGATTATGGTTCACATATGATTTGGTGCTAATTAGTTAATCAAGATATTGAGCAAATCAAAAGCTAGGGCTCTAGGGAAAGTCTTCTACAACAGCAGTTTATCATGTATTGTTGCTGTAAGGAACTAAGTTACACGCAGTTGTGATACATATGCGGGCCAATATAAATAACAAGAAAAGATAATTTTAGAATTGAGTACACTGCCTGTGAGGAAAAGCCTTTCTATTCAAGTTGATGGCCCGGTAATGAAACGGGGTAGGCCGAAGGGGACATGGATGGAAGTAGTAAGGTTAGATCTGAAGAAGTACATAATGGAGAAACGGAATTCATGTAGCCGACCCCAAGGTAATTGGGCCAAGGCTTTGATGATGGTGATGGTTTGATGCTTTGAGCATGCATAAGGAAGAGGACTGAAAACAACCTTGAATGAAGAATTGTCACAGGCTCACAGCTGCAAGGAACTAGGAGGAGGATAGAGACAGCTTCAATAAAGCAAATATCAGTGTGTTCACCCTAAATAATTATGAGTAGAAAAGTATAATTCATGACGCTAACCCAAATAGATGGTGAAAGGGTTCAACAATGTCGATGGTGATGGCGATGAGAATGAGGTACATAATAACCGAATTTGTAAACTGTACAGACTCTAACAACAGCAACATGAGAAAGGCAAATGTGTTATATAAACATCAATTGGAATAGTAAGAAACGAGTAATTGTAATGGAAAGTGTTTTTCCCACACCCATGGAATGGTGGTATAAAAATACCCTCCCGTAGGAAGGAATGGGGTTCTATGCACTACTAACCCTGATGCAAAAAATCTATACCAGCCAGTATGACAGCCTACTCAAAGAACAGAGTGCATAGGGAACTAGCCAAAAAAAAATTTTAAAAAAATTAAAAGATGATGTAGAATAATGAGTGAATGAAAGCATGATAATTTACTCGAGGAACATGATTTACACAACTACCCGGTGTACAGGTATCAAGAAAATTTGCTTACAATGAAGGGAAAGAGAACAATAGGTGATGTTCCGATTCCTCATTACTAAATGAATCAAATGGATCTCTAAATTGATATAAGATCCTTTTAATTGCCTACAATCCTTACTTTAGGTAAGGTACATCCAGTGGAGTCATATAAAATGTTTGATGATACATTCCATGCATTTCTAAAAGAAAAAAAAAAACCCATCCTTTTTTGCAAACTCAATCAAAATTCACACTCAAATCATTCCCCCAAAATCCAATCTTGGGAACAACCACATACTAGTTTGCACGCAATTTTGCATTGTAATACACTACTTGTAACAAAAATAAAATAAAATAAAATAAAATTCTCGGAAAGAGGGAAAGACGCTAGCATTACCTTGATTTGAGGCTCTGGTGGACTCTCTCATGAAACCTAGCAGTAACGTTAGGCATTCCAGTTGCAAAACAACCTGTTCAAAATAAAATAAAGAGAGCATTTGAAGATTTTTACATGGAGATGTGTGAAATCAACAACAGAAGAAGAAATCCAAGACCCCACCTTTCAAAAAAATCATACCTTTAAAAAAAAAAATTATACCTTTCAACAAAAAAAAAAAAAAAAAATCCAAAACCCTACCTTGGGATTGGGGTTTCAATCCAACAAAAACCTTACTCATGCAGCTGCAAAAACAAATGAGAGGGAAGATTAAGGAAAACATAACCCAGATTGCTTTGAGAGATTTGATGATAGATATTGTAAATGTGTGGAGAAGGCATGCCTTGGAGAAGTAAGAAGAGAGTCTCCCTTTGGAGAGTGCATACAGCAAGGAACGGTCGCTTGAAATGCGAGGTTCATTTCCTGGAAATGGATTGAAATCAGAGCAAATTCTGCAGGAATAGTGAAGAAGGGGGGAATGGAGAAAGGAATGCTGGGTCTAAGAAGGCAGAGATTTGTGTCCAATTGAAGAATTCCTGCGTTTGAGGCAATGGGTACAGGCTACGTTGGGGTTTAATAATGCGAACATATGTGGTGGTGGCCTTCCAGTGGATCATCCCTGGTGGGACCAGGGTTGTCATATCGACCTTTGTACAAAAGGGCCATACCGATACTGTCGATTTGAATTTGATAGTCATTCAATCAGGATGATTTGGGGGGCCATTGGCAGATCATGGTGGGCCACGGTGATGATGGCCGATCAGGATGATTTTGGGGCCATTGGCTTAGAGAAATCCGAGTTAAATTAGTGAAACTCTGCAGTGGGCTCATGTATTAAAAATTACAGTAGTTCAAAATAAAACCCTTTTCATTGTATGGATATCTATAGATTTTATCTCAATAGGAGCTGTTTGGTTAAAATGTGATATTAAATATGTATAAAATTTTGTTGATTGTGTTTCTTTTATCAGCCTGTCAATCTTAAGATGGGACTAACTTCTATTACGATAAAAATTAGAATACTCACGGAGGGTGTTAACTTCAAACGGTTGAGATTCTCAATAGATGGGCTTCACTCTCGAGTTTTGATCTTTCAACTCAAGAGGGGTCCTGACTTTTTCTTTTTCTTTACCCTGATTGTGGAAGATTTTGTAGAGGCAAAACATTAGAAAGGCTACATCAGCATATAAACATACAAACTTCCTAACACTAAAAAAAGGATTTAAACAGAGTAATCCTCTTTGACCAAAAAAAAAAAAACAGAGTAATCCTCAGCTATTGTAGCAGAGTATGAAGCTCAGTCATCATGGCTGGTGGGAGTCTCCCTGTGGTGCCGATGTTGCTGCGTGGCCTCCAAATCCCGCAGGTGGAAGAAATGAGTATGAGAGGGGAGAAATGTTTTGGAGACAGTGAGTAAACGTCAGTGGTCCTCCCAGTATGGCTAGTGCATCAGCTAGGCCATTTGTTGTTTGTCCACAGAAGAAGCTGACCATTGTTAAATTTTGTTGGGAGACTTTGTATTCATGTTCCAAATAAGAATTATGTCCCATGAAAAGCAGCCTGAACCCTGTAAGGCCTCTATGATAATAAAAAGAGATCGGTCTCCTTCAGGAGCAAGGTTACTGATCTTCAAGGAGATCGCCAACTCAAGGCCCTTAAAAGGGCCTTGTATTTCTTATGTGGGGTTTTGATAGGACCTCTAGGCCTGACTTTGGCAAGAAAGAATCTCTTGGCAACTCTATCTTTTGGTGGTTCCTCCCTTTTCCTTGATGCTCACTCGGGGTTCCAAACCAGATTCAAGTATGATTTGATCTTTCTTCTAAACTTTTGTAGTTGGGGTGGAATTCACAATCAACCCAATTGACTATGGATTAAGGTAGAACATTCATGTCACTCAACCTTACTTTCTGTTATGAAGTTGATTAAATCCAATTGAATTACATTGTGGCCTGCCGATCCAAGTTGAAATACCTGTTAATTAGTAGGCTAGGTTATAATTTCAACCTCTTTGATAAAATTTGAGCTAAAGCATGGTCCCTTCATTAATTTGTTTTGTTGTTGACTTGAGCCTGTAGAGGCTGTTTGGCATGACTAATGTTGTTGTCTCTTTAGTTATTACAATAACTGTGTATATATACTGAGAGAGACGCAACACATCATGTATATATTCACTTTCACCTGTGTGGTCAACTTATATATATATATATATATATATATATGTGATTACAGTTCATAAGTCATTGAGTCATTCTAGTTATCTATTTATCTATAGTCATAGAGTTTTGCTTAAATTTCAGTTAGGTCAAATAAAGACGAGCTTTAATAAGTTATATAATGTTAGAAGGTCGGCAAATGCAATGGCAGACTCTTTGGCGAAATAAGAGATAGATAGGGTTAGTCTTTTGATTGTTTATACCATGTAATTGTTTACCTTTGTTCTTTGGATATAAGTCTCTTATACATGATTTTGGTGGTGTGTTCTGTAATTATATGCCTTCTTTTGAATATAATGTTTCAATTACCATTAAAAAAAAGTTTAATAATGTCCAAGCTGCCAAAAGTACTATAGTTACGACAACATGGAAACATTTTTGTATCTTGTAATGTCACTATCTAAGTTGGATTTTCTCATCAGGCATGGTAGCTACCTCATGCACATGCTTTCTAGATTTGCGCCTTTTTTTTCTAAATAAAAGAGTAGAGATTTACGTTTTTCCTACAAATAGGTAATTACAATTTTTCTATACGGACCATTTGTTTGCATGGGATTTTTTTTCACTAAATTAGCCTATTGGCCATGAGTTACGCTATCAAACTATAGGTTGTAGATTGATCCCTAGGCATGTGCGTGATACCAAAGTGCCAACATCATTCAGCCATTAGTGTGATGCATTGGCATGGGTTTGAGTACATAAAAGTTCATGGTCAAATGATTTATGATAAAGATGATTAAAAACACAAAGGATGTGACCTTGAATTTCATAGAACTTTATTTAATAAGGTGATATTTGTGTATTCATTTTTTTTTATTTCCCTTAGATTCATTTTAATCGGAGAGGAGACTATTTGAAAGTAATTCTTAGATCTCCATCTCTATTTTTATTTCACTACTTATAGAAATACGCGTCTTACCCGTTGAAAAAGAATTCAATGACACAAAATAAAGAGTTTTAAGCAATTAATTCTCATTGCTGGCAAAAAAAAAAAAAAAAAGAAAAGAAAAAGGCAATTTAGTTGAATAACACGGCAAAACTAATTTATAAATATTTTTTGAAACAGGCCACAAATATCTCCAATATTTTTAAAACACAACAATATTACAATATTCATTACAAACAAAGATTTTTCTTAAAACCACTTTCAATGTAACATCAAAACTTCAAAAATACCCTAAAAAGATGCAACCACCAGAATAACACGAAAATATACAGAAAATCTTAAAATATTGTAACATTATTGATTTTGTCCTTATTTAATATTTTTCACTATTTTGAGTATGGAAACTCAAAAATTCCAAAAAAAATAAAATTCAATTAGCCTTTTTTCCTGTGTGCTTAAAAAAAAAAAGGCCAAAAGGGTAGGGTAGTTGGCCAGAACCACAATTCAAAAACCTATTCAGGCAAAAGTCTGAATTTCACATGCTCGGAGGAATAGTCGATTCTCCACGAGGCCGGATACCTAAAATAAATAAAAAAAACAGCAAAAGGAAAAAGAAAGAAAGAAAGAAAGAAAAGAAAAAAAAAAAAAAAAAAAAAAAGTGTGCGCTGAAACCCGGAGCAATGGGTCCTGGTATTCAGCCCACCGAATCGCCAAAACACTCGAATATGCGGTCACAGATGCCACTTGTGCGACGGCAAAAAAGCATGCAATCACGAGGATGAAAAAAAATCCGCTCATCTGTGCCGTCTAAATATCACACCCTAAACCAAATCCAACGGCCACACACAAAGAAACCTCTGGCTCTCTCCTGTATAAACCCTCATCTCAGTCCCGTCCAAGTTCGTAGAAACCACACTCGAATTCAAAGAAAGCAAGCTTGATTGAGAGAAATGGCAACGATCCAGATCGTTAAAGCGAGGCAGATCTTCGATAGCAGAGGAAATCCAACCGTTGAGGTGATCACAATCGCAAATTTTTCGATCCGCGATCTTCTCTTCTCATAGGGTTTCGTTTTCGTCTTCGAGTTCGATTTCAGATCTTTCATCTTCATCTGATATGTGATTGAAAAGCTTCCTTTTTTTCTCGATCGGATCATCGATTAAACGTAGCTTCAGATCGCCTTTTTTTTTTTTATTATTATGAAATTGCTGATTTGATCTTTGCGTCTTTTGGTATTTAGGTGGATATTGTTCTCAGTGATGGACACAAAGCTACAGCTGCTGTACCGAGCGGTGCTTCGACAGGTAAAAGATCTGTGCTTGATCTGCTCGAAGTTAGTAAAATCAGTTTTTTTTTTCCTTTCACATTCTGGTGCAGATCCTGATCAGATCTTCTTATTTTTGTTTTCTTGGATTTTTGTTTTTGTTTTTAATTTCAGTTTGATTTTAGGATCGAAATCATAGAGAGCTGAGATTTCTGTTCATAGATTACTATTTTTATGTGTTTTCGCATAGCACATGAATGATCTAAAATACTTAGATTGTGGCATCTATCTCTCTCTGTCATAAAAAAAGAATTCACCTGTGATAACCTTCATTGATTGATGAGATTTATTAATAAAAGTTGATGATATTTCGATCATCGAATCTGAACCATTGTTGAGGATCTGCATGGGACTGATGCAATGTTTAGGTTTGTCTGACCATTGTAGTTATTATTATTATTTTAATCTAAGGCTATGATGCACGGATACTTCAAAATGAGCGACGTGTCGTATCGTATTGAATCCGATACTTCACTTTTTATATGTAAAATCTGTGTCCCCGCCGTGTCTACGGCGTGTCCCGTGTATTGTATCCGATATTTCACTTCTTATATGTAAAATCCGCATGTCTATGGTGTGTCCCTGCCGGTTCTGTGCCATATCTGGCCATCATAGATCTAAGGTTACTTTTATGGTTCAATCATTGTTGCAACTCATTGATGAACTGTCCGAAGATTTTATGTGTCTAATGAGTGGTTTGACATCTGACATGGAAGCAGTAGGTAGGCTTTGAAATTTGTTGCCCACAATGAAAGTGGAACATTGAACAAATGGGGTCAAGAAAGAAGTTTTAGTATAAGTGCATAACATATGTAAAACTGATTTTATAAGAAGGGAGAATTTTCTCCATCTAGTCGACTGCACGTACTGTCCAGCTCTACATGCCCACTTGGGCCTAACTCAGATCAGTACAGTGACTTTCACACTCTTATGCTCCACACAATTTGACACCATGTCCAATTTTATGCTCGTTGAATCTTTGCTCTCCATAATTAATCTTTCTCTCTCTTTCTCTCTCTCTCTCTATATATATATATATTAATGGTGAAAAGGCCATTAAACTTTTTAATGCTCTTAAATCAAGGGCTAGGATAAACTGATGGGGCTGATTTTTGCATGACCTTCATCCGGAAAGAGACCTTTTCATATATTCTACTCCCAAGTCCCAATTATAGGAATGCATCCCAGTGGTCCCCGGTCTGTAGAAGCACAATATGCAATATGCTCTTATGTGAAGATTTTCCATATAAGAAGGAAGTGTTTGTGTACTTTTCGTATGAATATTAAAATATACTTCAAAAGCAATCCTGCTGTGTATATTTTTACAAGTTTTGTGTAAAAACTTGTGGTGTTTGTGAAGCGTCTCTTTGAGTGCTTACATGTATTTGCTGGGTTTTAAGGTGTTTATGAGGCCTTGGAGCTAAGGGATGGTGGATCAGACTATCTTGGAAAAGGTGTTCTCAAGGTTAGTTTGTTTTAGATCTTTTTGTGGATCTCATATTCTTCTGACTACTTATTGACACAGCCTTCTTCATTGCGGTTGTCCGTATCATTATCATATTTGAAATGTGATACTTTTTGACAAAGGATCCACTATACTATTTGTATTTTCCATGCGTATAAACAAACTTGACCATGATAGAATATGTTGCTATTCTTCCTCAAAATGTGGTCATTTTCTTAATTTCGCATCATGATATACTATTTAGTGAATTGCCTTCTATAATTAAATGTCTAGAAAAGTGTTTCACACATGACAAGTTCATAATGCTTTTCTGGTCTCCACTTTTTTTGATTCAGCATGCTTAATGGTTCATTCACTTGGTGAATGTGATTAAAGAATATTTCCTTCATTACTTTTAAGATCTCTGATCCTTGCTGCGCCCACTCTCCTTTAGAAGTACCGTCAATGCTCTGATTTCCAATTCTGGCCAATCGAGTAATCCCACCTTTGAGAAACATTTCCTTTACATCCGCCTCCCAATTTTCATTAAAATTTATGACTCTGTAACCTTTTAATTCTTTCCTTTTCATTATATATGATCCAACTTCCAATCTGATTCTAGATATCTCAATAACATCCTCTGATGTTTCTCTTTGTTCTTGAAAATTTATCTTTCTTTTTCTTCTTCTTCTTTTAAATCTATGATCTTGAAAATTTTATTATTCTTTTTTTTCTACTTTTCTTTTAAATCTATCACATAATAGAAAATGAATCCGGATTTCAAAAAAAAAAAAAAAAAAAAATCCTCTCCAGAATTGTATCAAACCTCAAAATTTGATGTTCTCTACTGAAGACACTGAAATCATGAAAAGCCTAATAAGTCCTGCTAATCCTTTGTGCAAAAGCACATTGAACAAAAGATTGATCGTGGGTTTGTTTTCCTTACAAAAAGGACAAATAATGAAATCCTTGGGACAGGTACTGCACATCTTTGCACTAAATTATCCATTGAAAGAATTGTTCCTTCCACCATCAACAAACTAAAAGCATCAACCTGAGATGCTAACCTAGACCATACCAATGGTATGGTTTGTTTGTGCTTCCATATGTGAAATGACCCTGTAGCAAATTGGCACCAACTTTGAACTAGTTCTCTTTACGGTGCTTTGATTTAATTTTCGTTTGCATATTATCTGATTGAAGTGTCCCAAGTTGTAATTATATCATGTAATTTTCTATCTTCAGGCTGTTGGGAATGTCAATACAATAATTGGACCCGCACTGATTGGAAAGGTACATCATACATGGAACAGTTTTTCTCTGGTTCTTAAATTTTTTGAATTTGTTGCCTTGGCTGGCTTGAATAATCTGTTCAAGCTTTTAAACAGCTAACATTAGGTTGCATCAATTGATTTTAATATTATACTTTCAATATGTTATTCCATTGTTACAGGATCCAGCAGCGCAGGTTGAGATTGATAACTTCATGGTGCAACAACTTGACGGAACAGTGAATGAGTGGGGTTGGTGCAAACAAAAGGTATTGCTTTTCTTAGTTGTTATTTGCTGGTACCTTTTTTTTCCCCTTAATCCTACTGGCATGATATGGTACTGATCTCATTTGAGAGTTTGATTTCAGCTTGGTGCAAATGCTATATTGGCAGTATCTCTTGCTGTTTGTAAAGCAGGTGCACATGTGAAGAAAATCCCTCTTTACCAGGTATGAATCAAGCCGCCTATCTTACTTCAGTTCAATATGAACGACATGTAATACATTTGTTGAGTGGTATTGTTTTTACTTATTGGTTTTTTTTTTTTTTTTTTTTTTTTTTTATGCCAACTTATCATGCAGCACATAGCCAACCTTTCCGGGAACAAAACCCTAGTGTTGCCTGTGCCTGCATTCAATGTCATCAATGGAGGATCACATGCCGGCAATAAACTAGCAATGCAGGTACTGCTCAAACAAGCATGTTGTGAATGGTGCTTTTGTGCATATGGCATTCTCTTTCAACTATGGCTCTTTTTTTCTATCTTGTAGGAGTTTATGATCCTTCCAGTTGGGGCTTCCACTTTCAAAGAAGCCATGAAGATGGGTGTAGAAGTATATCACCATTTAAAGGTGAGCTATTTATTTTGTTTAGGGGTGTTCTTATAGTCAGCTGCTCAAGTGCACTGTGCACCACTTGACAGACTTCTTTTTCTTCCAGGCTGTGATCAAGAAGAAATATGGTCAAGATGCCACTAATGTTGGTGATGAAGGTGGATTTGCTCCCAATATCCAGGTTTTTGAACGCTTTTAACCTTTTTTGCTTCCTTTATTTTACCTATAAGTTTGCTTGTTTTATTTATTTGCTTATTTGATCATATTCTTTTTTTTTTTTTTTTTATAAGTTTAACCAAAATAAGCAGTTTTTGAAATGTTTGTTCTAATTTGAAATGTGTAGCTGCCTGGGTACATGAGTTGTCTTGGTTATTGTTATTTGGGAATGAGGGTTAACTTACTAATGGATGTCTATTGTCAGAGACATTTTGCAGATTCCAAGCCCCCACCCCCCAAACCACCCACAAAAAAAAAAATAAAATAAAAAAAATCACTGGATTGGCACCAACCCGAATTTAACTTGCATCCAACTGTTGCTCAATGATGGATTGAAATCTAAACTTGAGGGCCACATACGAAGGGGTTAGGATGATCTATTGGGGTTGGATATTTTGCATACCACTAGGTCTTATTGTGAGCTTTCCATCCCTCCCCTCCCCATGAATGGCATTGCCTCAGGAGGGCCCCAAAAAGTTCTCTTGCGGTCGTCTCTTAGGAGAGCCCAATACACATTTTATGTAGTCGCACAACTTTTGAAGATGATGCAAACCTTAGGGAAGGGTTTAGATTGAAAATGCCAAAGCACAGAAATGAACGTCTGAAAGAGACAAGAGGATGAACCTCAAAGGGAAACAACCCCACAAAGGAAATTTTATTAAAATTCTGATCTGTCCTTTAACCTTCTATGAGCATATAAATAGGAAAACAAACCCTAGAATCTCTGACTCCTAACTAAACTAGGAAACTAAATAAAGAAAGTTAATCCTAAATTCCTAATTACAATTAAGGAAAAAAAATAAGAAACAAAATTTCCTAGACTTCCTTGGTTACCATATGTGGGCCAAGTGTTTGGTTGCACTAGTTCATTGGCTTTGCATTAGAAGGCAATCACAGTTCTTTTTTATTTTTTTAATTTGTTTTGAATGTTAATCACAGTTCTCTTCATTATTTTTTCCTGTTATTCTTTTGGCTGAAACAGCAGCAATTTTTTCCCCAAAAGAAACTCTTAAGAGAAAGCGAAGAGCAAGATATCGAGCAAGAACTTCTAAAAATTTACAAAGGGTGACTGTTCGAAAAAATCAAAAGAGAAGTTAACAAAGGGTGGTTAGTGACTTCTTTAGCAAGGCAGTTCATTAATTTAGAAGCATGTGATAACAAGATGACTCTCCCTGACACCCATTCCCTATTCTCTTATTACCTTCCCATTAGGTAATTGACTATTAATGACACACATCATATCGCGTTGACAAGTCTCTGCAGGACGCACTCTATTTTATACTTTAGATTTTGACAAGAGCCCATCTCCCAGTTGGAAGGTGCTCACTGGCATAACCAAAGGTTGTGGGTTTATCAATGAAAAAAACTCCCCTTGCTAGCTTGATGGTTTAGCACCAACAAGGGTTAAAAAAAAAGTAATAATAAAATTAAATTGAAAATTCCTGTTACACACTGGCTGAAGGAGGGTCAAGAGGGCCAAATTTCTGGCTTGTTTTAATGACAGAAGCCCAGCAGCTGTGAGCAGTATCAGATACAAGTGTTGCAATGGTTTTGTGGGAACTAAATGAGCGGCCACTGGCTTCCCTTAAGCCTCTGTCATAATCTGGCTTGATCATATTTCTTAGCTGTGCATGCAGAAGGCGCACAGTGGTTGGGTGGTCCAAAGAACAACTAATCCTATCAGCTCTGTCCAACAACCATGAGGAAATTCTTAATGGAAGATTCACCTCTTTTAGCCCAAAAAGTTATGCATCTCTTCAAAAGCAAACTCTTTCCATGGATTATGACTTGCTGCCAAAAGTCATGTGCCCCTTTTTGAAATGATCATACTACTCAAATACTTTTATGAGATTTTACCCCTTTAAGAATGAGAACCTATTTTCAATGATTCCAGTAGCTTGTGTTTTTTCTGTCTAGTCTAACCAATATCTAAGCAATTGCTTATTGGACCTAACTCATTTAAGTAGGTTTGGCTCCCAGCCCTAATTATCATCAGATTTAGAATTTGGCCTATTCAACTTGGTTTCCATCAGAGTGGGATTTCTTATTTTGTTCTTCTCACTTTCTATTTATATGAAAATTTAGGAGAACAAGGAGGGTCTTGAATTATTAAAGACAGCTATTGAAAAAGCTGGATATACTGGAAAGGTATGCATCTCTGTCCTTGCATCCATTTAGAAGTTGTTTTGTTTGTATTTAGACAGGTGTTGCCCACTCAGGACAGGACTATCAATTGGTTTGTGTTTGTGGCAGGTTGTGATTGGGATGGATGTTGCCGCATCAGAGTTCTATGATAGCAAGGATAAGACTTATGATCTAAATTTCAAAGAGGAGGTAATCACATTCTCAATTATCTTAGTTTCCTCAGTTAACTTTTTTGTTGAACTGACTGGTCTGAACTCAATGGATATGTTATCTGCAGAACAATGATGGATCACAGAAGATATCAGGGGATAGTTTGAAGGATCTGTACAAGTCTTTCGTAAGTGAGTACCCAATTGTTTCTATAGAAGACCCATTTGATCAAGATGATTGGGAGCATTATGCCAAGATGACTGCTGAGATTGGGGAGCAAGTCCAGATAGTTGGCGACGATCTTCTTGTAACCAACCCTAAGGTATACTGTCGGCACACTTAAAACTATGGACGTGCTTTTTCACAATCTGTATACTTGATTTGATATTGCTGCTGCAGCGTGTTGAGAAAGCAATCAAGGAAAAGGCTTGCAATGCCCTTCTTTTGAAGGTATCTTCATTCTCTATTTCTTTTTCTTTTTCTTTTTTTTTTCTTTTTCTGTTTTTCCTGTTGTTTTCTTTACTGTGAAACTTTACAGGCACTGCTCTGTGATTTGATTTCCTGTGTATTTGTTTCCAACAAAAAAGTGTTTTTACTCGGAGGATTTATCCCCCTTAACCTTTTGTTATTGAGGAAAATGGTAAACAGGAATTTTTGTTAATTTTGTGAGCAGGTGAATCAAATTGGCTCGGTCACCGAGAGCATTGAAGCTGTGAAAATGTCTAAACGTGCAGGTTGGGGTGTGATGGCTAGCCACCGAAGGTAGGGTATTAGAAAGTTGGGAACAAAATGGGTCTCTAATATCTGCCTTTTCTTTGTCACGGCAATGCTAACTCAATCCTATATGTTGGATGCAGTGGTGAAACAGAGGACACTTTCATTGCAGACCTTTCAGTAGGGTTGGCTACGGTGGGAAACCATGAATGCACTTCTTATCCCCATCTTTTCCCTTCTCTTGATTTTGATCACAACTAATGGCTTGTCTTTGGGTGAAACAGGGCCAGATCAAGACAGGAGCCCCATGCAGGTCTGAACGCCTTGCAAAATACAACCAGGTGAGTTGTGTTACCTCCGGTTTTGATACGATTAGGTTTTCCGAACTTCGCACACATTTAATGAGCTTTTTTTTTTCTACAGCTGCTGAGGATTGAGGAAGAGCTTGGGTCTGCTGCAATCTATGCGGGGGCAAAGTTCCGAGCTCCAGTAGAGCCCTACTAATTATGAATCTATGGCAATTTTTGTTGGTTATGTGAGGCTGCTCAGTTTGAGATTTTGAACTCTTTTGTGTTAATACTGAAATGAATAGACCAAAATAATTTTGGCAGTATCACGGGAATGGGACCGTTTAGTCTTTTGAAGGACAGAGATAAAACGACAGCTGTTTTGCCTTGTGCTGAAACTCGTTAATTTACTATATATGTATGAAATGAGATCATAAATGAGTGATGTTTCCTTTCCTCTTCATCCTTTTTTCAGTTGTTATTTTATTTTGGAGATGCTTTCCTAGAATAAACTAAGATATCCAAAAAAAAACTGTCTGTTTAGTTTGGGACAGTGATTTTGTAGTCCTTAAACTATATCTTCAAAGTAGATTTGGAACGGTGTATTAATCATTTACAGGGATGTCTTTAGAGCTCAATCAGATTCAAAGTAGATTTGGAATGGTGTATTAATCATTTACAGGGATTTCTTTAGAGCTCAATCAGACTCCCATCAATATCTATGTTTGGCATTTGTGTCTAGAGTTTTGCGATGAAGCCAGCTAAAATGCATCCGTGGATTGCAAATTTGGTCAAAAACCAAATAATCAAGCTTTCGGACTACGATTTCTTGAGCGGAAATCTGCATCCAGTTTTTTTAACAGCATTAGAGGTTATAGGAAGATTAATGTTTTGTTAGAAAATAAGCGTGGCTATTTGTTAGAGGGGTCTTTGTATTAGGCTGTGCCAGAAATGTTTGTAAGAGACTTCTAATGAGGCAGCCATTAGTATATGTTTCTATCTATTAGACTGTTGCATGAGGTACATTACATGGATGACCAGAATTAGAAGTTCCTCATCTTGGGAAAAAGCATTTGCTCTCTCTCTCGCTCACACACGGAATCATCATGATAAATAATATGGAAGGCTTTTAGCTCGTCCAAATGATAAATTCACAATTGATGCTATCAAAATAATGTAATAATAGTCTGTTTCACTCTATGAAAGCGCACCAAGGCTTAGGATACAAAGTCATAACTAAACTCAACATAGTCTCATCCAGTAAGGAAGCCAAAAATGCAGAAATTAGAATTACACTTCAGCCCAATGAAGGAAACAGAAATTCCGCCAGTGTAAAACGCAGTAAGGCAGTGATGCAAGAAAATCAGAAGAGAAAGATTCTGTTCTTTCACATAATTAGTCTTGTGATGCGGAACTGTAAAAAACCCTGCACAAAACACGTTGCTAGGGATTATTCGAAGAGGATGCACTTTGAAGCTAATTCCCTTAAAACTCTAATCTGATGTAGCTAGAGTTCTCAGAAGCTGCCTTCAGAAGCCCATCCTTTCTTTTCCAACTCTAACCGCAAGGCCTAGCAGTCAAAATGGCTCAAATGTCTTAAAAGGAGTCCCGGAGAGTAACTGTGTAGCACAATACAGCAAATGAATAGCTAGCAATTTACCTTGATTCTCTTTCGATTAATGTCAAAGTCATAGTTCCCGAAGCGAGATGCAGATCGGTACTCAACAGTTGATTTCTTACTGGGAGGGAACCAAAATTCCACATCATCCACAAACTATAGTGGCCATAATTGTTAAAAATGAAGGAAAGGAGAAAAAAAAAAAAAAAGGGATTAGTGCTACTGATTAAAGATATGTTCATCAACATAAAAAAGAAACAGGTACATCAGAAGGCTTACCCCCATAATGGGACTTTCATATTCCACTCTGATGTAATCATCTTTCTTTTCTATTATACGTGGGGTAAACTTGTCTGGCTTCGTTGACTTTATCTGCTTGACACACTATAGTTCAGTGATCTGCCACTAGGTACAAACCTCAAATGAAAAATTCATGTCAACTTTAAATCAAATGACGCCATACCACTTCAAGAAGCTCGGCCATGGCTTCTTCCTTGCTCACAGGTTTTTTCCTCCCACGTCCATTGTAATTCCTGTACAAGTTAAATGCCACAGAAATTCATTATGAACAACATATTGTCCACCAATATCACTAAAAGGTAGCTTGAGAGACTAAGGATTCCTCCATAGAGGGGAAAATTGTTCTGATTTTTCACAAAGCATACTGTATGCACACTATTGTTTGGTGCAATACATCTTCGTTGTGGAAAGGGAGAAACATGAACTGATTTTCCTTCATAGAGGGGATTTTGGTTTCTCATGCAAGATTCCTCTCTCCCATGAAAACAGAAACCAGCGGAGTATATAATCATTTCATTCCACAAACAAGTCCAAATGAGAGAATTACCATGGTGGTGCGTAATGGGTAAGATCACTACTCTCTTCTGAAGTAGATATGCAGTTTTTAGTTGCAGGACACAATGCCAAAGATGGAGGGTTCTTTTGAACGCCAAGGTAATTGGGTTTTGCCCCACTGTTCCAACAATGAAATTGAAAAGATTATCGCAATTTGTCACAAGCATAAGATATGGTTATCATAACAAAGAAGGAAACAAAAAAATGGCAACCCTTAAGATCAGTTGAATGCCCTTGCACCATGTTGATCTAGACCATTATTACTCAATTGATCTAATTTGGCCCCAAGTTGGATGATTGACTACCTTACTTAAATTTTTTTATATGAGATCACTCCCATCGAGTATGTGGCCTTTATTCTGAACCATAATCAATGGTTCTCACTAATCATGCCCCCACCAATGGAATGGATGCAATGAAATATTCTGGTTTGTGATGCATCATGATGTATATTCAATGTCATTGCAAAATAGTCCTATTGGGCTTCATTTTTGGCGATTGCGATCTACTGGGTAGATCAAACACAAAATGGCAGCCGGTCACAATATTGGACACAAATAGGTAACTATTTACTCATGCACCAAATATTAATTCTGTGAAACCTAGATACGGCATGGATATTGCAGGGACACGTCATGGACATGGAGGAGACATAGATTTTACAGATAAAAAGTGAAGTATTGGATATGATATGACACGATACATTGCCCTAAAGTGTCCGTGCATCATAGAAAATTATACATTATCATGGAAAATGAGTCTTCAAAAGCTCCTCTAATGAAGATATTTCATTTTCTTTTCACACCACCAAGACATCTTATTTTTTCCTAAACCATTTAGTTTTCTAAAATTACTCAATTATTCATAATTACACATCTACCTTTTTTTGAAGACTAAGCACCTCTGTCAACTTGAAAATCTTTGTAAACACCAACATTGGTTGACAATCAGTTTTGATTAAATGACGTTTTCTAATTGATAGATGTGGTTCTGTAAAGAAAAAAGGAAAATTTTCAAAAAGGTATAAAACTCTCAGCTCATTTTCAAAAAAATACACGAAGATTTGAATATTTCAAAAAAGTATAAAAGTTTTCCAAAATTCTTTCAATAAAGTCCTCTCCATATTTTTTTTGAGAAACGACAAAAACACACTTCCCTTATGAGAGGTTTTAATATTTTCTTAACCTCTTTTCTCCCTAAAACCAATCATTTTGATTTTGACGACCATAACCATTCAATGAAGCTAGTTTTTTAGTTATTTGGAATCTCTTTTTTTAATTATCCATGCATAAAAGTAGTTAAAGTGAGCCCCACTAGGTCATTTGGGTTGGACCTTATCATTTCTCTTCAATGATTTAGTAAGGGAAAAATTTGAAAAGCAACATGGGTATTTTTATCATTTTTCAAAAAAATTTATGCAAGAGGACTTGATTGAAAGAATTTTGAAAAACTTTTAGGTCACGTTTGGCAACCAAATCTTTAGGGAAAAGATTCTCGGTTTCCGTAAAGTTGTAGTAAATCCATATTTGGCAATTGTAAATTTCTGATGATTTGGACGAATGAAAATCTTCATTTGATAGGATTTTCAGATCTGACCACCCCCTATGAGATTTAAAAGTCCTTACTTAAATAGATTTGCACACCGAACCTAATTTTTCTCAGCTATATTCATCAATACACACCAATATCAATGTAAAATCCTCAATTATACAAATTCCCAACGAAGAATCCTTATTCCAACGGTAGCAAAGAACCAGAAGATCTATGGATTCCTCGTCTGTTGCAAAAAAAAAAAAAAAAAGTTGTTTGTAATTTTCAGAAACAGCAGGCAGTCCTATATCTATATAAATGTTCTTCTAGTCTGGAAGACTTTAGGGCCGTCCATCCAACTGGGGCCCACTACATCAACTTTCGCCCACACCCAACGTGAAACACGTGACGATCCACGGACCACGAGACGAGACGAGAGTCTCTTTATCTTACAAGATCGGGGGTATCTTCGTAATTTCAGGGAAGAGAAAATGAGACGGTGGAGAGCAGAGAATTAGGGCATGGAAATGGATACCTGAAATGGAAGATGGAAGCAATCCCCGCTAATTCGCTGCTCCTCAATATAACCTCCCTTCAATTTCCACCAAATTACAAAAAACAGTATTCTGTCAATGACTACTAACGAAGCATTCAAATTTATGGCATTTGGGAGGGGGAAAATGAAAATAAGAAATGCAAAGTTGAAGTGTGTGTACCTTCTACCTATTTGTACCGGCTTCGGATCGGTCGCTTTCTTATGCTCCGAAACGATACGGGGGAGTGAAGAGTGATGAAAGCAGGATTTCCATCTGATTAGAGAGCAAGTCATGAATACAACAAAAAGAAAACGAGGATCGTATTCGAAATCTCTGCAACTCTCTCTGTATCTCTCTCTCCTCTCTCGCTTTTGGAATAAATATTCCCTTGAAGGGTATTTCGGTCATTCCACATTCACTGGGCTTTCTGCGTTTGGAGAGCTGCTTACCCAAAATCTCTTTTACCACACCCGTTTTCTCTACACACACCATTCAAGTGAAAGAAAGGGAGAAAGAGGGAGAAGGGGGAAAGGGAGAAAGAGGGGGAAGGGGAGAGAAAGAGGGAGAGCGGGCGGCTGGCAGAGGACCGGTAGGGGGAGGGAGGGAGGGAAGGCGGGCGACAAAAAGGGAGAGAGTGTGGGGTCGGGTGGTGGGTAGAGGTGGGGGAGGGAGGGGGGGAGGGCGGGCGACAAAAAGGGAGAGAGTGCGAGGTCGGGTGGTGGGTAGCGGTGGGGCGGAGACCAGCAAGGAGGAGAGGGAGAGAGAGGGTGGGAAAGGAAGATGGTAGCTTGCGGATTTTCTACAGGGGTATATTGGTAATATTAAAAAAAATTGGGGAATGGGAAAAGAAAAAAGGGGTGTGGATTTAGCAGCTCCCCTACATTTCACCTTTTGTAAAGTGATATATTTGAAAATACAGATCGCTGCGAGGACGGCCTCCCTCTTACCTAAGTGGTAAGAGTGTACGCAAGCATGTAAATGGGTCGTGAATTTTATAATTATCCAGGGGTTTTGATCCAATAATAATCAAGTTTGAATCTTTATTTAGATCTTCCTGAGTAAACGGGTCTAGGTTTAGGTCCTTTTTTTTAATCTATCACTTAAATGGATCTAGGTCCGATTCCACCTTGCTTACACCTCGTAGACTCCGGATCCAACATCTTACCTCAATTTTGAAGAAATCCACTTAAAAGTCCTTTTTTTTTTTTTTTTAAATCATTCTCCACGTAGACCCGGACCCATCCCATATGTAGAATTAGACGGTTTTGGTTCCATCTTTTCATTAATGGTTTCGGTTCATGAACAAAAAACTAGTTCCGAATCGATTTTGATTTCTTCTTCTTATTAACAGTTTTGGGTATGGATCCACCATGGACCTGATTCAGAACCGACCCATTCACATCCATGTTCCCTAGGTGTTTGTTTTTACCTGGCTACTTTGGAATCGGTCTCTGGAGAGGCCAATTTTTCTAACCAGAGGGCTCTCTTGCCTCACTCGAGGTCTGCTTTCTTCCTTTGAGGTCCCTTATCTCTCTCGAAGGATTCTCCCAACTGGTGTGGATTTGATGGGTCCCTTGACGGATGTGAGAGACTTTAAGAGGGTACAATCGTATGTATGTGGGCCGAATGGTCCGACAATATAAATCAGGTCTTTAGAAAATTTGATTGAAAAATATTCACTAATTTCACATGTATGGGGCATCTTTTCATTAGTGGGAGATTTAATAAGAAAAAGAGTTCAGATTCTGAGAAGCCCAGGCTCACAAGAAACTCCCGTCTCTTTTACTTCAAAAAGTAAATTACGAAAAATAAATCCTCCTCTTTCTTAAGCTTAGCCAAATTCCATTCTTTTATGAGTGGGCTCACAATAAAATTAATTGTTTATAAAAATGCATATTTTTGTTGTATCTTATTTATATGTTTTGTAAGTGATTAATATAATAGTGGGAAAACTTATCATAAATTTAAATTTAGGGTGGATCCCACAGATAAAACTTTTGATAGATGAGGCCCCTAGGGAAACTTGCAATTTTCTTGTGAGCCCAAGCTTCAACAATTGAAACTGTAATATAAGCATGGCTAATTTTGTGTACTGATGGTCGAATAAAATATTGAAGAAAATTTTCCAACACACTCATGGTTGGATGGTGTTGGTCCTTAAGTCTCACACACATGTTCAGCACTTGATCCATGTTCCTCAAGCTAAAGTAATACTCCAGACCGAGGGCCTAATGTGGCAACAAAAAAAAAGATATATTAGAGAATTTCCTTTTTCATTTAAGATATTAATGCTTTTGAATGATTTTTTTTTTTTTTTGCAAAGTAAGTATAGGCATGTTATGCTTTTGAATGACTTTGATTTGGTAAACATCCTATTTCGATCTATCTAAATTTATTGTCAAGGACTTGTTGCTATGATGAGAAGATTTTGTACCTAGTCAAATTATGTTTATAGGGGAGAGAGATCTGACATTCCTATCTCTCGCATGGGACATATAAGTTCTCCCTATCAAGAGAAACTATTTTTTTATCTCTAAGAGAAAATTCATCATACCAAACCATGCAAGAATAGGTTGCATAAAAAAATCAGAACAATTCTCCTCTTGGTATGGAACTATGTCATCTACATACACATCCAAAAGAAAGTTCCTTCGATAGAACGAATCCTTGGATCCTGGCAACACGGCAGTGTCTTTTCATGCAAGCAAAGAGTTAACCTCTGAATTGCATATCATGTTTATGCAGTGCAACTCATGGAGCCTATTGGGATGCATTACTGTCAATGGGGTTAACATGAATCATAGATATCTATTTATCGATAAAGTCATGTAAAAAATCAGCCCTATCATATCATCATAGCCTTTAATACAACACCCTATAACAATCTTTTAATGATAGATTTTTTTATGTATTCACTCCAACGGTGAGATATGGTTTGAATACAATAATGGATACACAGATTATTGGAGGATAAAAGTGTAAAAGGAGTTGCTCGGATCGAGGACCCAAACAGCCCCATTCAAAGTGGGAGTATAATACGTTTATAGGGATGGCCCCGCATAGAGTTTTGTATGGCTATTCATGTAGAAGATATGGGCCAAACTGAACCTAACCAAATGGAAACTAAGAACCTAACAGAATCCAACCCAGCAGCAACTAAAATCCAAACAGAACCTAAGTTATCTCACAGCTCTCGGCATTGACTTGGCATTCTCCAAGTGGGTTCAAAGCTTTTCAAAGCTCCTCAACAGACTCTATTCTATCTTATCTTCTGTAACAAATTACTGCTTCAGCAGTCTATATATTCATGTAATTAAAGGCACAATAAATAAATAAAAAAAGGAAAGCTCATTGAATTTCTGCTGATACAAAGCCTTCTTTATGGTATCAAAGCTTCTGCTCAACTGCAACGATCCTGCAGTGCTCTTCCTTTAGCCATAGTCTCCCTGCACATACTCTTCTATTCTCATTCCTCTTCTTCATCAATGGCTTCATCTTCTTCATCCGCTCCAAAATATCCTTATCCTTCCACACTCAATGTTGGCAACTTTGTCCCCATCAAGTTAACCCAAACCAATTTTCTTCTATGGAAAACTCAGATCATGGGACTCATTGAAAGTCAGGACATGACTGGTTTCATTAATGGGGAATACCCTATTCCTCCCAACCCTCAACCTGCTGATGCTACTCATGGAGAAGACTCCGCGAATCATGCGAAGTTTACTGCATGGAGGTGATCAGACCGTCTACTTCGTGGGCAGATTATTCGCACCTTATCTGAAGAAGTGCTTGGACTGGTGGTTGGCCTCGACTCATCAGCAGAAGTTTGGCACACTCTTGAAAGTTCCTTCGCAAAAGAATCTCAAGAAAGAGAATTCTACTTAGTTCAACAGCTACAAATGCATCGCAAAGGTACCTCTTCTCTTGATGATTATATTAGGAATTTTAAAGGCTATTGTGACGACTTATCTGCTATTGGTAAGCCCATTAGTGATCGCCAGAAAGTTTTTTCTCTCCTCCGAGGCTTAGGACCAGCTTATGAGCCTTTTGTTACCTCGATGCTCAAACCCCCCACACCATATTATAAGGAGCTTATTCCTCTACTCCAAGGACATGAGACTATGAGGACCATGCATAATTCAGATGGGTTTGTACAGCCAAATCCAAAATGTGGCGTTCTTTGGCCAGAAACAACATACAGGAAGACACTTTAATCAAAAGAGTAAATCAAATGGGGCTTTTTTTACATCCACTGGACATGGCTTCCCACCAGTCGCCCAACCACCAACCTGGGACCAAGGTGTTTTGGGAGAGAAACCTCCAGTTCGAGCTGCTGATAACCAACCTCAAAATGATAGACCGGATAAAGGCACTATTTGTCAGATTTGTCATAAGCCGAATCATTCCGCAATGCGATGTTGGCATCGGTTTAACCAGACCTATCAACCTAGTAATGCGGCTCAAGCCCTTACAGCGATTAATCTTGTTGACTATCAAGATGCCTTGTGGTTCCCTGATACTGGCGCTACAGCACACATGACTTCTGATGTGGGTAAGTTAGAATTTCTTTCCCCTTATCACGGCTCAGATAAAATTCTTATTGGAAATGGTACTGCTCTAGATATCACCCATACTGGTTTTGCTTGTTCTAAATATGGAGGACATGAACTGCAGCTAAATAATGTGTTGGTAGTACCAGAAATCAAGAAAAACCTACTCTCTGTTAGTCAAATCACTTCTGAATACCCTTATCTTTTTTAGTTTCCATGTGATGGGTTTGTTGTTAAGCACAGGAACACCGGACAATTGATTGCAGCTAGACCTAGAGCTGGAGGATTGTTCGAAGCCATGTTCTCCACACGGTTTCGCGTCACTAGTGCTGAAGTTTGGCATCAACGGCTTGGGCATCCACATATGCTTGTCGTTGATTTACTCAAGAAAAATAAACTTATTGTTAGCAAGAATAAGTCTCATTCTGTAAGCATTTGCAATAGTTGTCAGTTGTCGAAGGCTTGCCGCTTGCCTTTCTTAAACTCTGCTCATTGTTCAAATAACCCATTCTCAGTAATTCACTGTGATTTATGGGGACCAGCCCCTATGCTTTCTTGTCAACAGCTTCGCTACTATGTTATTTTTGTGGATGAATGCACTCATTATACATGGTATTTTCCACTCAAGAAGAAATCAGAATTTCTGAAATGCTTTCTTGATTTTTACAAGTATGTGAAAACCCAGTTTGCCAGAAAAATTCTAGTTTTTCAATCAGATGGAGGGGGTGAGTTCAGTAACAACTAGTTAAATGCCTATTTGTCCCACAAAGGGATAATTCATCAAAAATCATGTCCACATATCCCTAAGCAGAACGGGTTAGCCGAAAGAAAACATCGCAATGTTACCAAATTGGGACTGACATTATTATTTCATGGGGGTGTTCCTCTAAAGTTTTGGGTCGAAGCATTTTCCACGGCAGTTTGGCTTATTAACAGACAACCTTCACGTGTTCTCCATTGGAGTAGTCCTTATGAGAAACTTATGGGCAAGTCTCCTGACTATGGATCCTTACGTTTATTTGGGTGTAAGTGTTTTCCCTATCTTCGTGACTATGCGACCAACAAATTTGATCCACGCTCCCTACCATGCGTGTTTCTTGGCTACAGTACCACTTACAAAGGCTATCGCTGCTACTATCCTCCTAGTGGTCGAGTTTATACTTCTCGACATGTTGTCTTTGATGAACAAGTTTTTCCTTTAAAAAATCCCAGCTCTTCGTTCTCTGTTACTGGTAATAATAGCGAAATAACAACATTTTCTGAGTGGGTTTCAGGTGCCTCGGAATCAATTCCCTCTTCCTCCCCACCATTTATATCATCCTTGCCAGGAGCTAACGATGCAAACACTGACACCTCTCAGGTTGCTCCAAGTGTTCACTCTAATCCTACTAATAATGTGACACAGCAGCATCATGATGCTACCTGCACTGACTCTGCTCATGCCAACCTTCTTAATGACATTTCCTCACTTCATTCTACTGCTCCATCAAATGATGCACCCTCATTAGATGCTGCTTCATCAAATGCTTCATCTAGTGGCTTACCAAATGCTACACACTCAATACATACTCCATCTGATGACTTGTTACATGCTGCCCAGTCATCCCATGATGCACCGTCTGTTGCCCACAATGGCCCACTTGCTGCTCAGATTGCCCCACCAGCCGATCACCTCACTCTTGGTGATTTTTCAGCCAACGAACTCTCACTATCAGATTTGTCCTCTGCTTCTCAATTGACACAGAGTCCTGCTCCCAGCCACCAAATGATCACTTGAGCCAGGTCCAGGATTGTCAAGCCTAATCCACGGTATTCATCATCAGATTAGGCCCTTAATGCAGAACTTATTCCCAAGGAACCAAGATCAGTTAAATCTGCGCTCAAGCACCCTGGGTGGGTCTCTGCTATGAAAGAAGAAATTGATGCATTGAATCAGAATGGTACCTAGAGTTTAGTTCCTAGGGAGTCCCATATGAATGTTGTCGGGTGTAAATGGGTCTATCGAACGAAACTTCGGGTAGATGGTTCTTTGGAACGGTTGAAAGCACGACTTGTTGCCAAGGGATTTAATCAAGTTGAGGGTGTTGATTTTTCAGAAACCTTCTCACCAGTTGTTAAGCAGGCCTCTATTTGGGTAATCTTAACAATTGCCCTTACTCATAATTGGGACATAAGGCAGTTAGATGTTTAAAATGCCTTCCTCAATGGGCATCTTAATGAGCAAGTTTTTATGGAGCAGCCACCTGGGTTTGCACATCCTGTCTATCCTGATCATGTTTGTCAATTGAAGTAGGCATTATACGGACTTCGCCAGGCTCCAAGGGCATGGTTTGACCGGTTCAGTGTGTTCTTATTATCTGTTGGATTTTTCTGCAGTTCTGCACACTCCTCTCTCTTCATTTGTCATGGTCAACAAGGCACTATATTTCTATTGCTGTACGTTGATGATATTATCTTAACTGGAAATAACCCTTCTTCCCTTACCTCGGTGCTCCGACGATTAAACCAAGAGTTTGCTATGAAAGACCTTGGGTACATTCATGATTTTCTTGGTATTCAAGCTCATCAATTTCCCGGTGGACTTTTCTTAAATCAGGCTAAATATGCTCATGAGCTTCTGGAAAGAGCTCTAATGCAAGATTACAAACCAAGTCCTACACCCATGGTTCAGAAGCTTCAGTCATGCTTTTCTACTGATGAGTTGTTTAAAGACCCACATCTTTATCGGAGTCTTGTGGGGGGTCTTCAGTACCTTACATTCACCCGCCCTGACATCTCATTCAGTGTCAATTACGTATGTCAGTTCATGCACAACCCCACAACTTTTCACTTCCAATTAGTGAAACGCATCTTGTGATATGTCCGTGGCACTATTACTTATGGTATTCGGCTACTATCTCGCACTTCACTTGAGTTATGTGCATTCTCTGATGCGGATTGGGCAGGATGCCCGCTTACAAGACGTTCTACCACTGGTTACCACAGGTTATTGCACTTTTCTTGGTGCTAATTGTATCTCGTGGAGTTCTAAGAAGCAATCCACTGTGGCTTGTTCGAGTTCTGAAGCCGAGTATCGCGCTCTTGCATCCACTGCTGCTGAAATCACATGGTTAACTTTTCTTTTACGTGATATTGGACTTTTTCTCTATCAGCCGCCTACTCTGTTTTGTGATAATCTCTCGGCTCTTCATATCACTGTCAATCCGGTGTTTCATGCCCGCACTAAACACGTTGAGTTGAACTATCACTTTGTCTGGGAAAAGGTGGCGCTTGGTTCTTTGGTCACTCGGTTTGTCTCTTCCACTGCACAGACTGCTGATATTTTTACTAAGCCCCTCTCTCGTTGTCAATTTGAAATACTACGTGACAAACTGGGAGTCTCCACCCACACCCAATTTGAGGGGGTGTGTAGAAGATATGGGCCAAACTGAACCTAACGAAATGGAAACTAAGAACCTAACAGAATCTACCCCAGCAGCAACTAAAAGCCAAACAGAACCTAAGTTATCTCACAGCTCTCGGCATTGACTTGGTATTCTCCAAGTGGGTTCAAAGCTTTTCAAAGCTCCTCAACAGACTCTATTCTATCTTATCTTCTGTAACAAATTACTGCTTCAGCAGCCTATATATTCTTGTAAATGAAGGCACAATAAATAAATAAAAAAAGGAAAGCTCATTGAATTTCTGCTGATACAAAGCCTTCTTTAATTCATGAATAAGAAGACAACAGAATGGAAGTCCCTATTCACAAATGACGGTAAGGCCATCTAATAAAAGAGGCCTGTTTAATTTATGTAATGTTCACTATTTTGTTCTCTTTCAATAAAAGGTCCATGACTCCAAGTTTGCCAAAAAATATATATATATATATATATAAATAAAAGAAAAAAGAAATGAATTGGATACCTAAGGATGATCCCCAATGATGTTGGTAGTAACACTTTTCGCAAGTAGGTCAACCTAACCATAAATAAATAAAATTAAAGAAATGAGGCCCGTCAGAGGCCCAAACGCTTAGCATTGACAGATGATGGCACAAGTATCACACATGGATCAAATCCTGAGTCTTCCGGTTTAAAATATCACCTCTTACCGGTAGCCAACCTGAAAGAAAAGGGCCTATTGAACAACAATAGCCTTTCCAACCGTTCGATCGGCATCGGACAGACGGTCAGTAGTTCATCTCTCTCTCTCTCTCTCTCTCTCTCTATTCATTTCCCTGATTTTGATGTTCAGCTCATGATTCTAAAGGTGCGTTTGGACGTACCTTTTTTTTAAAAAAAAAAGTCTCAATTTTTTTTACAAAATTACATTTTTGGAATGTGAAACAGTGATTTCGTACAATTTTTGGGGATTTATGGAACGAAATTTTGTTCCTATCTAATTGTAGACTAGCACAATAACCCGTACTAAGCTATAAGAGCGGATGTGTGTTCACCAACAACTGCAAAATATATTCTTTGACCATTAAAAGAGCTCTAGTTCACGCAAAATCATCTTCAAACACTTACTAATACGAATTTGGTTTAGGTAGAGCATAAAATTTTAATCCAATGTCTAGAGCTTAGGAGGAGATTTTCCACGTTTTCATTTTGTGAATATTTGATAAAGTGGGAGGAAGTGCTTGGATGAGGTGGGAGAATTTTGCGGATTCTGCAAGGGGAAATTCCTAGCTTGCAATTTGAATCCTTGTGATAGATAAATCGTAGTTCAGGATGGGTACGTTGGGAAAACTCATTAGAATTGCTTGAATCTAAGAAAACATGGTTACATGCAGTAGATGAGGTTTTGGGCGTCTGTGCAACGAGAGGAACCACGGAGAGGTAAATTTTCGTTAAATCTCCAATCAGAGTCAGTTATAGCTGAGGGAGACACTTATCACAATAAAATATATGAATAATTAAGTGGGGCACCGACTAACTTTGTTGCTGGATCTGGCATTTTGGTCATGTTTAAAAGATAAAATACCATCATAACCTCCTTATATATTATATTCTCTTGATTTGATGCTTTACTTTACTTTTATTTTACGATAAAATTACCAAATGAGCGCTAAAGGGCCATAGTGCATGGGTCCTGCTGCTAGAGTAACATCAGTGATTAATGTAAATAGAGCTGACACCGGATAAAACGGATGCTCATTTCAGTGCGGTGGACTTGGGATGTTAACATGTGGATTCAGGTGCGGTCCACTGTGGACCTAGACCCACACTGATGGACCCAATTGCATGCAGATCGAATCAAAAAGATCTTATCAGGTGCGCTGAAGTACCTACTTAGTCCATTATTGCACATAATAATAATATAAATATGATATTAAACTTATAATATTAGTATATATTATTTTTGTACATATATATATATTTTGTTCGCATACGTGGGTATTCAGATATGGATGTGGATCGGACCCAATTTTGGATCCACAAAGACAGTCCATATCCAGACTTTCTTAGGATTGGGTCATTGGGTAAAGTGGAGGTCCAAGCTTGAAACACGTTATTTTATTATAGATTCTCATATAATATATAAAGGCACACCCATTTGTATAATAAATTTCTACGACGGACAGATTGAAGATGCTACACAAACGTGCCACAGCGGAGCTTGCTTTTTAGTGGATGCTGCAGCCAGACAAGAATGACGTAATAACTCTTAAAATCTAAAAGAGGCAATACCATTTCTACGATACCCGACAAATTTTTGGTTTGGCTGGATTTGAATCAACTTCTATTCCATTTAGGTTATCTTTCTTCGCCCCTAATTCATAACTTTTGGGAAAGTCCCAACTGTTGATAAGTTCCGAACCTGCTGGACTTGTGGACCCAATTGATAAGACCTTATACTAAACTTTGTTGTCCCACATTAACCAAAATTAGAGATAAGACTGGGATGTGAAATGGACCCTTGTACAACAAAATCGACACATGAAAGCAGCAAAATAGTGTTGCTTTTGTCCTGAAGATGACCTTTGAAGTTAAATGAAGACCATTTCCTAATAAAATAGTTGTGTATACATATAGTCCATTATTCAATTTGGTAGGGGAGAGAGAGAAATTTATCAAATAATTTCTTGAGATTAGAGAATAATAAAAAAAATAAAAAATAACAATATCATGAACACGACATACAACCCAAAACCTTCCAGATTTTCCTGGTTCTTCTTCCAATTTTATTAAACCTTCTGATGATCAAAGAAAAGAAAACCTGGGGTGAGACCACTGGAGGGGCTCGGTTTAAAACCTCAACTTCCTCTGGTGCATCTCCATCACCATTAATGCTGCTTTGCCTACTGGAACTCTTCCGAAGGAAAAAACTCCTGCTCCCCAAATCCCCGATCCGATCCGAATTATTCAATCCTGTTAAAAACACTGCAAAATCACTCACTACAATATTGCCTATTAAGAAATGATAATGCCTGGATGATCACTTGCAAAGCCCGCCATCAATTATCTGGATTGATCATTTCTCCGATGAATACAAAGATCAATGTAATAGTGTATGTTACAATTGTTATACTAAGATGAGCAAAAGGCTTTAATCAGACATGGGCTCATGTGGGCCCTTCGCTTCTAGATATATCACTATTGTCCTGCTGGCAAGTGATCATTTCTCACTAGATGCCTACGTGGAAGATTTTATTGTACCCACATACCATATAACTATGGACTGTATGTTTAAAAATATAAAATCATTCGATGAAATTTAGATGTTTGATCTCGCATCATAGTTTGAAGTGTCAACATGTACTTTTCATCCATTTTATGACCTTTGATCGTATGAAAACATCAGCCTCACAATCTCTATTGGGTGTATTATGTTTTAAAGATAGAAAATAAGTTTTTCCAGCCCAGCTTTAAATGCTCATGCAGGGATCACAAGATGAATGCTGTGGATATCACACTTGCCCACAACAGTCCCACTTCCTTGGTGGGTAGGTTTAGTTACTCTTCCCAGGCCACTAGGCCAACCTGGCAAAAAAAAAAAAAAAAAACACAAGGTTGAAATCTCATTACTTACCCCAACCCCACACACAAGCTTTCCTGAGTGTGATGTATGTAACTCTTTGTGGGGCTCACCTATTGTGATAATTTGAACTCTTCCAAATGAATTTCATTCCTTTGGGGATAGAGCCTTAATTCTACTTCAATAGGAGTTATTCTCTTTATATGACTAATAACATAATTAATACATATAAGTAATGATGTACATAGTACTATTTGTGTCATCAATTATGTATTCAAATTTACAATAGAACAAACTTTTATTGAAACAAAATTTAAAAATACGAAAAGTATAAACATTCATTCTGAAATATTCAAAATTACAGGAGGTACCCCCAAGAAAAGAGTTCCACATGTTCCACTCAATGGAGATGTGGGTGGGAGAATCCATACACTCATACTCCTGAATGAGCAGAGAACTGGACAAGTATTCATATATACAAAAATTCAGCAGCAAAAGAAATGAGAGTATTATCAAAACGTCCAAAAAGTGGAGCTTCGTTGGAGTAAACAGTCAAAAGACGTGCTTTCCAACTAAGAAGAGTCGGTTTTCTCGAGGCCCATTTGTCTGGTCGGTTCTCTCTCTCTTCTTAAAAACCAATGTCAGAAACCCAGATGCCTAACACCCAATATAAGATATCCTAATCCATGTGATGCAATTTTCTGAATTTGAATTTCAATTGAGTATTCAAAACCTATACACACACACACCCCTCTAGCTTTTTCAATGAATGCACCTTTCTTTCCAAACTAAACATTTGAAGTCTATAGCCCCAATCCCCATAGCCTCATATGGTAAATAAATCCAAAACCCTTCAGTCAAAAACAGTTTATAATGAACAGAAACAGGCAAAATAAAGTAAACCCAATCAAAGCATACAAATTCAAAAATTGGGTTTTCATTAAAATCAACAAAAACACCAAAACAGAGATGCACAAATCAATTGGGTTATAAGTGAAGGAACACAAAAATCTAATTTTTCCTCTAGGTAGTGAGAACTGAGAACTTACTTTCAAGGCTAAAATAGGAATGATGCAGCTCGAACGTTGACGCAGCGCCAAGGTCGAGCCGTGGGCTTCGCCCTTCTTGACCATACTTATCGACCACGAGCTTGATCGTCTCCTCCACGCTCGAACCCAAGCTCAACATCGCCCGAACCGGCCCAGGACTCCCTTCAACTGTCACGTTCACCACCACCTTCGAATCCTCTCCATACCTCTATATTTACAAATCATCCCCCAAACAGAGACACATATAACAGATTAGAGAATCCATAGATTAGACAAAAGATTAAAGAAAAAGAAAGGAATTTGAGATAGACCCAGATTGTAATTACATGAAAGGAGTATGAGGAGGGAGAGAGAGATCGGAGTGGAGATGTGAAGACGTCCGTACAGGTCTGGGGGCGGAAGAGGAAGAATTGGTTTTGGGTCTGTTGTCTTGGGTTGTGTTCTTCGAGGGATCCTACGGTCCAGAGGATTGGTTCTGATGAGTAACGGCGGAGGATTTTGATTGGTTTGGAGGGCCTCTGGCGCCGGTTTGGGGGAGGAGTTGGGCGGTGAGGGGAGGAAGTGGGGTGTGGGGGTCGCAATTTCCGGCCATGGGTCGGAGTTCTTCTCCTGGAATTTCTTTCAGACATACACACAGAGAGAGAGAGAGAGAGAGAGAGAGAGAGAGAGAGAGCTGGATTTGGGGGGGGGGGGGGGGGTGGGGAGAAGTGTGAATGATTTTGAGGCTTTGAAGAAGAAGAAGGGGTGATTTTGAGGCTTTGAAGAAGAAGAGGGAGGGAGGGAGGGAGGGAGGGAGGGAGTGGTTGACGGTTGCGTAGAATGTCGTTTTTCTAACTGCGGTTTGCTTTCGGCATCCTTGTGTTGATTTAGTGGAAAATTACTGTTGTTTTTTAAAACTACGAACAACACTTCAGCTTTATTTTCACAAATAACATTAATAGATGTAATTAAAAGCTTTGCCAACCATCTTAATCATCCATAAATGATTAATTCTCGATTATTTGACAAGATATAGTATACATATACCATCAATAGATGTATTTAAATGCCCTGCCAAGTTTCCTCCACCTTGATCATTCATAAATGATCGATTTTCAATTTTTTGATAAATAGTGTCTTTGCAAGGGATAAAAGATTTTCTTAGTTTAGTGTAAAAATAAAGTTGGGATGATTGTAAAAAAGATTATTGATGTTGTAAGGATGGTCATTACAGCTTACAATAAGGGCTCTCTCAAAATCCAAACTTGAAATAACTATCAACCATTCAAGCCCCTCACGTCACTTGAAATGACAAATAAGCCCTTTGCATTTCATGGATCTAATATTTCCTAATAAGGGTCTCTTTCTTTGGTAAAAGTTTTTATAAGAACTAGAGGGATTAGGAGTTATTGGACATGATGTAATGACTTTTCTCCTGACATTTGTAAATACTTTGTTTCATCATAAGAATTTCAAAATTTCAGCCACCTAAAAGGTCTTAAACGGCTTGAATTTTTTTTTGAGATTCCGGTCTCTTTGCCTTTTGGTTGAAGTTCTGGATGCTTAACTATAAAGAAACGTCCAAAAATCCCGCTATATTTGGAAATTCAGAAATTCTCCATATACAAATTCTCTGAATATTAATTTAAAGAAAGGTCCTAAAAGAACTCGTACCATAAGTTGTAAGGACCATCCTTATAAGACCATTACTCAATAAATAAATGTTATTAAATTTAAGTCAATTAAATCAAAGATTGGCTCCCTTACTTTTATTTTGTAACAGATTTGAACTAGGAAAACTTTCATTGTTTTAGAGGAAAATATGTTACATTTCAACAATCGGTCGAAAATCAACCTTGAGTTATACTATATTAAAGCCAAACATTTTAAAGTTAATTTTGACCATAATTACTGATTTTGACCGGGAGCTACTTATACTCCTCTATAACTAACCCACATTCTCTCTCTACCTCCACATGCAACCACTTTATTTCTTCTAACTTTTCACTATTCTCTTTTCAACAACTTCATTTTCATCCCATATCTCATATACACTTAATCTAAGTATACTCCTCTTTCCTTTTCACTTAACTTCTCTTATTCCATTTATACACCACAAACTCTTAGATTAAAAAAAAAAAGTGTTGTCATAATCCCCTTTTATATTGTTTTCTCTTGGTAAGTGTTTGAAGATGATTTTATGTTATTTGAATTTATTTTTAATTAAATTTTATGTATGTTATTATAAATTTTATTGGTAAATATGCATGTGCTTAAAACGGGTTGCTATGCTAGTTGCTAAGTAAGATGGTTGATTGATGATTTTCGATTTATTTAGGTGGTTATTTGTAAAATGAGAAAAGGCAATCCGTTAATGTTATTGTCAAAGATACGCATGCCTTCTTTCATAAAAGAAAAAAAAAAAGAATTATGCCCCCAGTTTTTAGAGGATACGCAATCCATGTTGTCTGTAGCGTGGAGGTGGGAACTGGGGAGTGGGGGGCAAAGATTGGACTTAGGTTTGTGGGAAATTACAAAATGACATTGTACAATTTCGACTATGGTCGGTTGGACCGTCTGGTGGGGCAGGACCTGCTGTTAGGGATACTCGGATCTTCAGAATTCCATCATGGAGCCCATATAATGATAATTTAGATCTTTCAGGATGGACGACAACCCGTCCAATGATATATTCTCAAATATCAATTCAAAAAGAGTGGATTCCACCGTTACATTGAATACGTGATTAAAAATGTTATTTGGCAGTCCGTGCCATCACTCCCGTTGGATTGATATTTGAGGTTACGTCATTGGATGTGGTGAAATATAATTTGGACCATCGAGATTATCATTATGTGGGCCCAACAATTGAGTTATGGCGACTTGTTAATGGCAGAGCCTATAATAGCTACAACGGGGGATCCAGAGTTATTTTTTTTCTCTCTCAACAGCATTGTTGTTTGTCTGCATTGGAAATACACAAACCATCTCAAAAGTTAAACCCAATTGGTGCTCATAATTCAAATTTTCAGATATCCAATGAACAAGATTTGATCACTTAATATTTGTGGTGCGACCAATCTTGCGATCCACTCATGTTAAAATATTATTTGCATAAAGGGATACTAATGTTTTTATTATTATAAAAGCAAATGATCTGTGGTGACAAACTGTTGAAATTTATTAAAAGACATTTGACTGGTGGGTGAGAGAAGTCACTACAAATTATTCAAGATTTTTTTTTTTTCAGCTAGATGAGTGAGTGATACATTACTATATGCTCAACTAGTGAGATAACTGACCTATTCGGGTTCGATTCCTAAGTATCTCGTGTGAAATGAGACACCCATGCCATATCATTGTGGTCTCACGTGGTTCTCATTCAAACTTTTTTAATCCCCATCAAATGTTCATTACATTTTTATTATGGCTCATAAAATAGATAATTTAGAATTAAGGAGACAAAGCCCAACCTAATCTATGAGTGACATGTCTTTATCCTAAAACCAGCGGGTGACCATGGTTAGCTGAGTTATGTTCACCTACATCCATTCAATGACTGGTTGGACGATATCTTTCACGTGTGCATCAGAACAGGTTGGAGAACTCGTAAAATTATATAGCAGTCTAATTGCTCGCAGAACAAGCAATATGGGTAACATGTACACGCTCAACTCGAATCATAACTCACATATTAGAAATGGCACGTCAAAATATCTGCCAAAATCTAACTTGGAACTCAAGAGGACCAACATGAAACCTTGATCGAGAAGTTGAGTTGGCGGGTCAAATAACATGAATATACTTAACCCAAAAAAAAAAAAAAAAACCGTAATCCTGAACCGAACCAGCGTATAAATAGGGTTAACCAAATACTGAATTGTTTGGTTTGGTTTGGTTTGGGTCAGGCACTGTCTCGCCATATCATTGTTGATCACTTGAAAATATCTGAGGTAGGAATGAACTATTTACAGCTAAAATAAGATTAGCCGGAGAGGTGAAGAGGGGACTAAAAGTCTTTTACAAATTGATAGAGCTGTTAATTGTAAATTGGCAGGAACTGGGTCTTTGAAAACAAAAGTTTGGTAAACTCAATTTATGAGGCTGAAATCAAGGCCCAGTTAGCCTATTTCAAGTGTCCTGGTAGAGCCTTACAAGCACTTTGTTAAGTCAGAAAGCTCTCAGGACACCAAAATTGAAGATCGAGACAGAACGTGGTCTTGCTATAGCGAAAACGGCGGACAAGCCCAGTCTAATCTAGACACTATGTGCAAGTTTGAGATGGACTACTAATCTTAGTGGATTATGATTAGGAGACTTAAGCACGGATTTGAGGCTATATATTAGGTGTTTCTTACAACCCAAAGAGACACAGATCATCTCTCAAGTTTAAAATTAGTGATCTAATTGAAAGAAATTTTCTCTAGAGATTTTTAAAGAGTTTTGCTGTCAAGTACTCTAGAGAGTCAGGTTTTTCTACATCCCTTGTAGAATATCATCTTCTTGCGTAGAAGATTTGAGGAGTCAAGCGCTTGATTGAATCTGTTGCAATCAACAGTGTGAAGTCGTTGAAGCGTGAAGCGACACAAGGTAACTTCAGTCCATAGGTAGGGGATATCTGGGGAGGAAATCTGAGTTTTTTGTAATTGCGAGATTCATAGTGTTTGATTTGATCTAACATGGTTTTTCACCCGGTTAAGGTTTTCCACGTAAAAATTTGGTGTCCTTGTGGTGTGTGCTTGTGTTTTTATTTCCGCTGCATATTTATTATTTTTGCACATTTTTGATTGATTTATTGAGTTGACCAATTTAGATATCTCGCACCCTAAATTTTCACACTTTGTAATATGAGGACTATTTGTCACCTATATATTCTTGTAGCAATTGTTAAACAACTAACAAATTATAAGATGACAGTAGATTTTGACTGCAAAGAGAAGATTACTGATGACTAAAGAGAGAGAAAAAAAATAAATTATGAGTGAGTACATAAGAAACCTTTCATGCTGATCATGACAGCTATCAGTATACATTTATTTATTGAACTTGAATGGCAGATCAGTTTCATGTGAACTTTTCATTCGGTGCTTATCTACCTTATGGTTAGCCAGCATCTTGCATGGTTTTATCCTCACAAGTCAAGTGGACTCGACCAAGTCTCATCCTTGACAATAAAATTACTTAACATTTGTTATTTAAAATTTATAATCTAAAAAATGAAAAGTCTATAGTTATTAGATTTAAGGACTCACATTATATTTTAAGTATTCTTAATGAACTTCAATATCCATATCTTCATAACTCGTCGTGTTTGGATTTTAAGGTTCAATATTGTTTAATGTTTATGTTCAGATAAATATGACTTTTACCCTTGTGCTATTAGATCTTGGAAATAGTTGATTTTAATCTTTAAAACTCACTCTAAAGCCTTTTATTTTGCACCCGAGCCAAAGGGGCTGGGACCCAAAAGAGAGTCTGCATGTACGTTGGAAGGCCGCCCACTTACACGGGAAAAGAGCCCACCTACTCTAAAGCCTTGTTAGAGAGTTTTTCAATCCTTAAAACTAATCTATAAGAGTCGGTGGGATATTGCGAATAAGATATAAAAAAGCATCAGGTTTAGGATTTTGGATGATCCTCTTGTTGTCGACTCACAGTCAGGCACCACCCAACATGGGACCATCTTAGATTGAATGGAGTGTGATAGAGCAAAAAAGCACACTGGAGGAGAGAAGTGGTGTAATGGGCCCAAGCCGAAGACCTGGCCCAATAATTCTCTTGATTAATATTCAGTCTGACAAAATTATAAGATAGAAGGGATTAGGTTTTAATTAAGGACAAGTTAAAACAACATCAGAGTCAGGCCCAGGAGAGGTGCCTAAGTTTCTGGCCCAAGCATAACATGTGAAACTCGAGGCCCAAGCCATGGCTACCCAACCGAGCTAGAAACAAGGTCTATTCCCATCCTTCAGCTGGTTGGGTGGGCCAGTTAACCTTTCATGCTAGACTAAATTAGAATCCTACTTTGAAGGGGATTATGTCTGATAAAGAAACATTCTGTTATCATTCATAAAATATGGCATATTTCTGCTATATTTATGTCATTCATGAGGCACACCAATCATGAACATGACCTGTGGAGTGTGGGTTTGTTTGATAGAATTTGAAATCAACCAGGGGAAGGGATGTCAAATTCCAACTTAAACTAATGGCCATTTTGTTTGCTTATAATACATAGGGATTTATTATCAAATAAACTCCACCGAAGGAGAAGGGTGAAAGATATAAGGTGGATATGTAGATGGACTTTCATTTTATCAGGATTTGAATTACTAGAATAATGACTGGATATTCATTTCTTATATTCCCTTTGTTTAGTTCTCATAATTAATGGAGAGGTTATTTATAGTCATTTTTTTATATTCACCTTTTATTCTTCATTTTTAGCCATTTACAAAACACGAAGTGCCTTAGTACTCCTAGCAATTCAATTGCATGAAACAGACTGTTTTTCTAGTTCTTAGTTTGATAGAGAATTTAGATAGTACTGAATTTGTTACACTAAAATAATTGAAATTGAATCCTCTTATGAAATTAGCATTTGAGCAATTCCGAAGACCATGTTTTCCACCGAATTTGGTCATTTTGGATCCTTTATTAGACTCAATGACATAGGCTATTATGTGACAGAAATAAGAATTTAGAATGAAATTGAAAAACCGAACCGCACGTGTAATGTAGGGGGACATAGCTTCCAAATCAGTGTTTCTACAAATTCATAACAAACTACGAAGAGTATATCATAGTTCATAAAGGTCCTGTTTGTTTGTACATATTAAAAAGGTATTATTAGGATTGAATACACAGGAATTCATGGTCAATTGAGCTCCACCAAAGAATTTCTAAAGAGGTGATTGGGGTGGAGAATATAAAATGAGGAATAAAGGATATAAGATGGCAATGTAGATGAAACATTAGCTTTTTCGTTGTGCTTGCTGGGATCTCCCCTTATTTAAATTACCTCTAAAAGAGAGGTTATTTGGTGAACATTTTTTTATATTCACCTTAGCTGCTTCTTTTTTAACCACACTTACCATAAATAAAACCTTAGATTTTCTAGGAATTCAATTACGTGAAACAATGAAAAGGTGACTTCATTATTATGTACAGATACATAAACATGGATGTGTGTGTTGGTATTGGCACCAAGTTTAAGATTTTGGCGCTCAGATTAGGCCGAGTCTCTGTTCCTTTTCCATGGCGCAGTTTTCATGAATTTTTGGACAACGAACCTGTTTTCTCTGTAAATGGGCTCGGCGGGCCCATCACATTTTTTGCTCTAGCCCACCTTGGCACAGACCGGAAACAATTCTTGGGCCTAAAATCAAGAACTTTCATAAGAGGCCAGCCCAAATATGGTTCATGTAATCCTTGATAGCATATGCAACAAGGACTATCCTGGTTTGGTCTCTGTGGTCTGTAGATTGTTGGGTATGAATTTGGTTCATGGTTTACCTGTAGTTGTTAACAGGCCCTATTATCATTTCCTAAATACACTAGACCCAGTCCTGGACCGGGCGCATCCAGTTGGACCTGGTCCTGGACCATTTTCCCAAACATCAGTGGGGGACCATAAAATGGTCCATAAATAGAGTTCCTGAGTCCCACCCATCAGGCAACCAGGTCATTGGGGGCCCATTCAGAGATTTAATTTAATTTCTAAGCGCAGCTCCACTCCCCCACTTCCGATTAGAGGAGGGTTAATGGCACATGGTGTTCATGGTAGGGCTCTCCAAGTGGGCCAGGCAAGCCTGGAGTTCGAATTAAGCTGGGTCTATGTCATTCAGTATTTCTCAGGCCTAAACCCAGCACATGGATAGTCCTAAAATTTTTGCTCTCATAGGAGTATCCCATTGTTTTACAAGAAGATCAGGCGTTCCTAGAAAACGAATCCATTTCAGTGGAAAATAATAACCGCATGATTCTTGTAGTTGGATGTGGATTAACCCAGAAAAACATGTTCAAGTTGGGATATGAAGTTAAGCCCTGGATGTGGTTCTAGGCCCATAAAGATAGGGCCAATCCTATTTCACTGCTTGATTGTTTGACGGGCTTCGGCTGGGCTTTATACAATCAGATGACTCGGGAAAAGTCCATGGGCAATTAAAGGGGCAGCTCAACCTTAGCATCAAAACTGGTTCAGCAAAATCAGCTAGAGTACATGTCCCCTAATTTTGATGTGAAATCATCTGGTCTTTGGCTTTTGCTTGAGCTCAGGTTTACCCACATCAATTCCACTCAAGCTTGGTTTGGCCCAATACCTTACCCGGCCCACCCAAAATAACCAAGTGTTCTCCACTTGGTTTAAAAAGATTCAAAATGCCAAGGGGAAAGTGGAGGTCCTATGCATTCCATATACCCACTTTGATTGTCTCCAATAATTGAACCTAATGCTTCTTCCATTCTAATTTCTTATTAAGATCTCTACTCATGAACACATATATGTATGTGTATGTCACAATCGCAGGAAGACCCATTCGTGTAGCTCTATCCACCCAAGAATGCTTATTTTAGTTGTATTCTAATTTTGTGTTGGGCTGATGTGTATTGTCATGATCTCTCCCAGATGTTATGTGTCTCTTGAGTTCATCACTTTTTCAAATAGAAAAAGAAGGTAACAGTCTAACAGAGGTATTTGGATATTGGGTAATCCAAGGGAGTTGATGTTCTCTTGAAACAAATGTATAGTGGTTGAGAAGAAGCTTACCCACCACAAAAACCCGAGTACCATTTCCCATCCAAAACAAACAACTCAATGCACTTTTGAATTAACCCATAACTAATTTTCTAAACAAAGTGCACCCACATTTTTCTATAGAAAAGTATGATACCTTGAAACCAAAGTTCTTGACCCCAATACACCCACCAACAACAAAAAAGAAAGGAAACAAACGACACACCCATATATAGAATAATGGGTGGTTTAGGGAGGCCATGAAAAGAACAGGATCAAGTAGTCATTGTCCTTCCATACAATATAAGAAAATAACGTTCTTATTCTATAAGAGGATGGGATCTTCTATGATTCTATTATATATGATTTTTGCATGGACCTTTTATTCCTATTGGTTGTGTTGTCACCTTCTCTTAACAGGAAATGATATTGGAGGCTGAATTAGTGTTGTCATTTGTCACCCTCTTCTTCTGGGTCTTCTCCATTTCCCCTTTGTTCACATCTTGAGCTGAGGGAGTGTGTTTTATATATTCCATCAGTAGTTAGGGCTGGAATCCATACTCTTTTTTTTTTTTGGGGGGCATGGACTTTACAAGTGTCTTGCTACAAGATACCATGAAACTGGGTCTTTGTCTATGACAGTGGGTATCCCAATTAATCATTCTTTAATAGAGCTTTGCTAGTTTAGTTTAAAGTCTAAAGTGGGTGAGGCAGGTTTAATAATTCTCTATGGCATATACTAATTCAAAACATGTTAGATTTCTCCAATCATTAGATCATAATCTTTAATTTTACGCGAAGTTCATGTGTCTTCTTTTACAGGTAATGCATGAACCAGTAGAATGGGTGGACAATACGCGGGAAGAACACAATGGAAGAGTGAGATTTAGCACACTGTTAAGTAAAATACTAAAACCCCAATTTCGTTTTGCAAAGGTCGCTGATTATGATGGGTTTGTAGGAGTAAATTTGAATCACATATGGAAGTTGAATACCCCTTTTAACCTTTTCCAGAAGTTTGTATGATAGATGTCTTAAATTTCTTTAGCTCGCCATTCCTACCAAAACCATAAGGCGTTAACATAGGCATAAATGCTTTTCAATAGTCCCTATTGGGTGGAGGCTACTCCTCGACACTTCCCCTCAGGTGGATCCCAATTGGTGCACTTTTGGCAACACACTTTTTTTGCGCGCTGAGTCAGTCCTTCTGGGATTCGAACTCTCGACTAGTTAGATCTTATATCATTTTAAATTTCTTTACCTAGTCATTCCTACCAAAACTTCAAAGCATTAGTAGATGCAGCATGAATACTTTTCAATACTCCCCCTTGAATAGAGCCCACAACTTAACGACAAGCAGTGTCAAAATATAGGCAATATTTTGACAACATCATGATATTTACTTAGAATGATGGTAATATATCATTAGAATTTCAAAACATTGCCGGAAAACTGTTATGTATAGAGCCAAAATACGCCCGAGTAAAACTGTTAACTCAGGTCCACTGTCGCAGATCCAACTTTATAGTGAGTTGGCTGGGGGTTGCAGGGGAGCAGCGCGCCTCTTGCCAAGGGGTTCAGGGGCGGAGCCCCCGACCCGAAACGTGTAAGGGTATTTCCGTAATAATATTACCATGCGCCTTTATAAAACCATAGCATAGCCGCCATAGATCTTGTATCTTGTATTATTATCTTCTGCCTTTGAGTATAGTGGAATCGGTGTGACTCGTGGACATACCTCAATCTCAAGGGAACCATGTAAATCTATATGTCTTCTTTGTGTGATTAATTGCATCTTTTGATCTTTATTTCCTAATAAAGACACCATGGGAGGATTGTGATAAAATCATAATAAAATGATAGACACCATAAGATGAGTTTTGGAAATAATCTTACATTTTTATTATGTTTGATTACCAAATTAGTTTATTTTCAGTAGCATTCGATAATTTCAGAAGAAAAACCCGAAGTTTTGAAATATCATGACATTTTCAAGAGATGATAAATTTTCAAAAGAGATATTTGTGGCAATAATTTTAGAAAGAAATCTATGAAATTAGTAAGCAATGGTTATCCATGATTTTAGAACTTGGTGGATAGCAATTCATATTGTCTTTTTTAGTTTCTAGCTTGGGACTTGATGAGTACTGATTTTTTTATTGGTTCAACACTTCAAATATATATATATAAATTAATTAATTTAACATTTACTTTCACAACACTTCCAACACAGTGCCGTATATAAAATTAGTGACTTCATATGCAGCACGTGCATTATTAGTGGTACTTAATATTATGAGTCTTGGACTCTTGAGTACTCATTACACATTGACAATTTGACAATTCTCAGTGCCACACTTTTTTAATCTCTACTACTCTTGCACGTGTACTGTGTGAGATTTTAGATCAACGTCGTACACGAAAATAGAACCCCTTTAAATTAAACATCAATCAAAATCTCTACACAGTAGCCGTGTTGGAGTCCTATAGGTGAGAATTGCCCTCTTGAAGTCTTGGGCACACTTGTAGTTGGCCAAGATTTCAGCTGCCATGTGCATAATTTATAAACATCTTGCTCTTTTCTGTGTTTTGGCCAGCCTTTCTTTGTCTAATTTCTAAGACGGTTAGATGATTAAATCAAACACTTCTATCAGCCATAAATCAATGTCGGAATATAGTGATATTCATTATTGAATTCAAATGATCTCGACGATCCAATGATAATGCTAATTTCATCATCAAAGTGATATTTTAATTCCGGTGATACTATTTGATCCAGTGACATACCTTAGATGCGGAAAGTGATAGCATTGCAAAGATTTTTTCTTTTTCTTTCTTCTTTTAGGTAAATGGGTATAATTCACGGCTCGGCTGAGTTGACTCGCCAATATTTATAGATTCCACCGGAGCATTATGTTTGCCCAAGTTGTTTGACTTGTCGAATCAAGTAGAAAATTTTGCTGATTCAATTTTCTCTTCTTTCTTCGGTCTTCCCTTCTGTCTTTACACTTCAAACTTTCATTGAATCCCCTCTTTCTCTTTATATATTATTTCTTTCTTTCCTTTTCTTCTTTATAGTTTGTACCTAACTTTGATAGTCTTCCTCATTTGACTTATTCAAGACTCAAGTCTTTTAGTCGACTAGCTCACCAGACAAAAAGAAAAAAAAAAAAAGAGGTCTACAAGTCTACTTGAGTATTTCCTGGTCGGTCACATATTATCCCCATTTTCTCTTCATCTTTTTTTCGTTTGAAAGCAGATTCCAACGTAATTAAAACAAGGCTTTGAAAAAGAAAGTGATAATTACGTAACTATTAATGATGCTTTCTCATCAATTGAGGGAAGTCTACACAAGTAATGAGTCGGTCTGCATACGATCATTGCCTAAATGTCGCACAGTATAACCCATCTTACTAAATACGTTATATTGCATTTTTACCAAATATGAAAAATTATATCGCATCTTATAAAACCTTAATATATTGTGATTAGCATGATCAATGTGATTAGGATTGATTAAGAGGATAATTTATCACTATTGTGATTGGGTTAGAATGGTGTCATCGATGTGATTAGATTTTTCGATTAAGAGGATAAAGCTTTAATATATGACAAGTTGTTTGACTTGTCAAATCAAGTAGAGAACCTAGCAGACCCAATTTCCTCTACTTTCTTTGGTCTTCTGTGGCCTTCACACTTCAAACTTTCATTGAATCCTCTCTCCCTCTATCTATCAATCGGTATATTTTATTTTTATCGTATAGTTTATACCTACCTTTGATAGTCTTTATCATTTGACTTATTCAAGACTTTAAGTCTTTTAGTCAACCAGTTTATTGATAAAAAAAAGTCTGTAAGTCTACTTGAGTGCCTTGGTCGATTACATATTATTTTATTTTAATTTATTTTAAGGCTGACTTCAGCATAATTAGAACAAGGCTTTGAAGAAGAAGATGATGATATTAGTGATTATTAATTATGCTTTATCATCAATTAAGGGAAGTCTACACAAGTAATGAGTCGGTATGCATACGATCTTTGCCTACCTGTCGTACGGTAAACCCATCTTACTAAATACATTATATCACATTTTGACTAGGAAAAAAAAAAAACATTACATCAAATCTTATAAAACCTGAATATATATATATATATTGTAATTAGAGTGATTAATGTGATTAGGATTAGATTAAGAGGATGATTTATCACTATTGTGATTAATTGGTTAGAATGGTGTCATGATGTGATGAGATTTCTATTTTATTTTATTTCTTATGTACTTTATAAATAATCTGTTATTATCAATGCACAGCACATTGAGGTTTCATGAAATATAATTTATAAAGTTCACATGATATCAGATATATGGCCACCTCCAATATCATGATCAGGCTAGCCATTGTCATGGCTCTTTGCTTAAACATAATTACGCAATCACTTTCCTTTTCTCATAGCTTCTTTTCTAGCATAGGCTTGTTTTTAAATTAAATCAGCCCAAGTTAACTCTATTAAATTGTTGAGGCCGTAAGGATGAAAGCTTATTTTATTTAATGAACATAAACCTTAGCCAAACCTTATTTATGAACATAGTACTGCATCTTATGGCTAGGTGCTTCAATTAAGCATTAGATTCAAGCTTGAATGCTTTGGCCTAAACCCAAACAAGAGATAATGATCATGCAAACATCGGCTGAATTGGACCAGATCAAAGGTCTCATATTAAAGCAGGGTTTTGAAAAATTTACAACAATAGAGAAGTTTATCATCTCCCATTTTGTGGACCATGGGGCATTTTTCTTGTTACCCATTTTGATGTGGGGATGCAGGGTCCAATTGGCTAAGGTCCCAAAGGAGGTGGTGTCCTTTCAGATTACCTAACAGACTTCCTATTGTTGCCATACTACACAAACGAGTGTCAATCATACTTGCAATTATTTATAGTATTGTAGTAGATTAATTTATGAGAGATACATCATACATGTTACATAGAGGGGTATCTTCATACGTCTGCAAATCCGATGTGATTCTTTATAAATGGTTGTGATTTGATCACACAAGAAAAGCTGATGTAAGAAGAGGGTTAAAAAAAGTACCTGCCACATTACTCGTATGTCGTATACAAAGACCGGAATCAATGGTTGGCAGATTGTATTTTCTCAAAGATAGTATATTTAACAAAATGCTTTCCTTGTTCATTTCCCACGTAAGTCTAGAATCAAACATCAGACCATAGCCCTCTGTCTCTCCTGTTCGTTTTCTACTCTACCATACATTGCCAATGGTTACTTTGGAAGAGACTGCAACTCTCTCTCTCTCTCTCTCTCTCTCTCTCTCTCTCTCTCTCTCTCTCTCTCAACACTTTTTGATTTTACATTTTTTCCCCATTTACAATAGAGTTGAGTTAAACTCTCACACTCGTTGGCATTACATGTCCCTAACCAGGTGACTACTAAAGAAAATAATACACTTGTTTTTGTTTTTTTTATAATTGGAGACTCGAACGCACATACTCTCATTTATATTATCTAAAATCACTCTGGTAGTTGTAGTGCATGATCACTATCTTCCCTCATTACTAGGATGGATCAAACTTCAAAGTGCATTGCTCATGGGTCAAGATCGAAGTGCATTGCTCGTGTTGGTTGGACTTGGATTATGGTTTTTGGCCTGTGGCCTGGACCTAGCCCTATCTTTTTAAATTGATAGTTGAATGGGTCAGCCTGTTCTTTGTTAATTAAAGGCCCGGGCCAGAAACGAAGAGAACTACATAGAATTTGCAAATGGATTAAGTTTGAGCTTGGCTTTGATGCCTGTGAGTTACATCTAATTTTTTTATTTTATTTTTTTCATCTTTTTGACGAAAGGGGATTTCATTAAACACAACAACCACCAAAAACAACCACATGGAACAAAGAAACAAAAGCGCCATGCCACTCAATCTCATCCATACATGATTGTCCACTTCGAATCTAAATAATCCCAGCCTAAATTAATGTGTCACTAAACAGGCTAAGCTAAGTTTGATACAGTCCCTACAAGGTCCATGAATTGCCTTAGATGCAAATTCCCTACTTTTCAAGTATCCATCCATTCAAAGGAACCTAATGATTGAGAATTGCTTTTGCAGAATATAGAGTTAGCTTTTGAAGGTGAGACTTTTCTCTGAGCAGTGAGCCCTACAAAAATTCTATTGGTGTACATTGCACCTTCTATAATTTCCCTTTCTTTTCTACTATACTGCACCCTACTCTGTCATATGCAGCTTTTGAAATGACAGAAGCAAGATAATAATAGATTAGGATAGGGTGGAATGGGATGGAATACCTTTTATACAAATACAGAGCTATCTCTACCTAAAATGATACTCTACTTACCAAAAGAAAAATAAAAATGCTTCACTACTTCAGGACAATCTATGATGGATCCATATACTATAGGACCCTAAATTTGGGGACTTCTTCATGGATGGACTACAACTCATGCATCAACAAATCGACCAGTTGGTCATTTGGTTTTGATAATCTAATAAATGAAAGTGTTACCATTAGATATGAATCTGTGCTCATCTAGGCAACTTTATGTAACTTTTACCTTGGACTCAAATCCATTGAGTTTGGCTAGCAATCCTATCTAAGCTATGAAATGGTCCAAATGAAATGAGACTATTTTATTTTGACTGTTAGTTAGATCGCTTTAGATCAGGTGGCTAAACAGATCTGTTCTTTTAATAGAGGGTTGAGTTTGACGGAGCCATGGCCCATGGGCCCATCAAACGTCCTACATAGAGCTCCTACCATTCATTGAAGGAGATATAGTCTCGCAATCTGATGCTCAAGATCATTTGATCTATGAGATCTTCCTACTGTAGCTGTTCTGTAGAGGATCCCACCCAATGATAATTCCAATCTGAGGATTGTAGTTGCTAATTGTATTTTGTCCCTGATTAGAAGAAAAGAAAAAAAGATATCAACCATGGATTGCAAATGGGTTGCAAGATTGTCCTAATTCTATGTAATTGGATTGGCGCCCAAGCTTCCATCTGAATTGGGTCCAATTTCAAGATCCAAGATCCATTGGGAAACTCGATTAAGTCGGATTTGGTAACGGTAATAAAGAACAATAAGAACATCATCATCATCACTACTTTAATATTTGAGTCTGTGCTAGATCAGTTCTTTCACCTCAATCGAGAAATGAGCCGTGGACATTAAGAACTGAAGAAATGGGTGTGAACGAGTCCGAGGTCTGGTTTGATTTATTTACAGACCTGCTAAGAATGTGATCACATTCTTCTCTTTTAGCCATTGGCCCTCTTATACGAAGAAATCTTTTAATTGGCTGTCCCAAGTCATTCTTTGTCAAAAAAATAAAATAAAAGAAGAAATAAAGTTATTCTTTGTTGATATTTATTTATTTTCCTAACTTGGCCTACTGGGTTGGACAACTCGCTAGGAGGATCAACCTGAAGACCCAAGAATCGATCCTTGAGCAGGTGTATAACACCGATGTGCCAAACCACTCAATCATGAGTGTATTGGCCATTTTTGGGTGACTTTTATGAATCTGGCCTTCTCAATCAAATCCACAAACAAGCAGAGCCATTAACCACCAATTTACGCTAGACTCCCCAAATTTGGGTCCCACATGACTCCAGCCATAACTGTTATGGGAGGCATAAGTTTGCTAAGGCCCAAGACAGATGGGCCCGAACTTGAGGATCTGAGTCTGACCTATAAGAGTTTCTCTGACCCTAATCTTCAGTCCTGGTCAAGCCCATTGCACAATCAGAGGTTTAAAACAGTGGGGCTCAGGTGCAAGTGGGCCACTGTAGTAACATTACAATCAATAATCTCTGTACATTAGCCAGTTGCAAATCAACACATTTATAACCTGAGATGGAGACACCCGGCCCACATTATCACCAAAGAAGAACTACATTCATCATCCAAGATGCACCTACGATTGGGCCCATTGCGCATGTGGCCCACCAGTGTGACTATTGGATGGTTGGATAGAAAGGTCCTGATGTGTGCTGTGACGACCAGGAGCTGTTAATGGACAGGCCTGAGTTGATCTACCCGGGATCGGCCCATTACAGCCCATTGTAACTAAAATCAACGGTTCAAAATAGATGGATTAACTTCCTATTTTGTGGGCCGCTCATCAATCTCTATATGTCCTGTGAAGGTTTTCTGGGCTGTATGTGATCCATGGCCTGCTCATGTCTGGATTCAAGTCTTTAAGATCTCAACCTTGGTTGGCCAGCATGCATGACCATTTAGTGAGGATTACCAAAAATCATAAATGCTATACATGTTCAAATTAGAAGAAAATTGCCAAAGTAACTGTAAAATTTGAGAAAACAATATTTATTTTATTGAATAACACATTTTACAATATAGTTTATTAAAATATTGACAAATGTAACTGAAAGTTAATATTTAAAACTAGGGAAATTTTAAAATAAAAGAGAAAGGAAAGATCAGGGCTAAGAGTGTTTAGTTGGGGTTTTGAAGTTGATTATTTAGTTTTTTGACTTTTTGAAAAGTCTAAAAGCTCTTAAAAGTTAGTTTGTTGAATTTCTTCAGCTAGGAGAAAGTTAGAATCACTTTTTACCATCATCCAAAGCGTTTGCATCTCCATCCACATGAAGGAAAGGATTACTAAGTGATGTCAAAGTACAGTATCTGATATCACCCAACAAGAGCAACTACGTCCCCTAAATTCCTACAGCATGGAATCTTAGTAGTGATCGTCGTGGTCGTCGTCGTCGTCCTCATTGTTATCGTCAGGGGCTGTAAGCTTTTCTATTCTAAAACTGGCCACAGCTACCGGTCCAGGGGAATCCCTGAGTCCTCCATGCATAATATGCTCTGCCTGCGTATGCTCCTCCGCACCTAAGTACTCCTTTTCTATCATCCTCCACTCCGCGTAAGTATGTCTCCACCTTGTTCTCTATTGGAAAGTCCCAAATCCCACGTTGTCTAAGTCTTGAGATGGACATGGCATAATATATATGTATGGGACTTCCACCCATCAGCTGTTGTAAAAGGCAGCACAATGTAATACCAGATTCATGTTGACTTGAAAGAGGAGGGGGCTGCAGAGATGTTAATCAAGGTTAAATGGTCACTGATACTATGAAGGAGTAGCATGGTATCAGAGCGGGTTTCGATTCTATTATTCTTATGTAGCCCATGTGCCAGGCCCGTCCACATTGCTGAAGTCCTGAATTGGACACGGCTTAATATACTTATGTAGGCCTTCAACCTACTAGCTTAAGCTTTTGGGTTGGTATATAATTTCTTACATCCTACGCTTTTTATTTTTTTTAAGTTCAAAGAGTATGGATTTATATAATGTGCCAAATCTCACTCTAATTGAGGTTTGATTCACCCCCAAAACCGAACACCTGTCAGACACGTAATGTAAACACTCATTTTTTAAGGTCCAGTTTAAATTTAATTCAAGTGAATTTGGTCTATCATGCCTAAGTGAGTGTCGTGATCTCGAGCAATTTGAATTTTAGAGATTTCTATTAATGATTTTTCTTCTTTCCTTGTTAAGTTCTCACATATACTATGTAAGTCCCTAATACCATCAGGCCTCATCAAGGTGGTGACGAGGAGGTGCGTAACCGTTTAATAACCCGTGGACAGGCAAGTAATGGCTGATGAGGCTTGTTTTCAAACATTCCAAAGTTTTTTTTTTTTTGGTAAAAATTCCAAAGATTCTTGAGTCCGAAGTCCGGACACAAATATACAGAGCAAGTGGTTCCACAGTTTCAAATTCAATGGTCTAAGACGATGCCCAGTGTGCCAAAATAAGTGCAGCAGATGCTATGAAGTACACACATAGCAATGGCTGAGTATCAGGTGACTACATAGACATAACCTAAATCTGGCTATCGTCCAGCCTAGATCCCAGTCTGTTTAGGTGGAGTCCATACGCATTTGGGTCTGATGGGACCTAGGTTAAGGTACATATTTAAGGCAGAAACTCTTACTTGGCCGAACCTAGCGTTCATACCAAGCCAAATTGGACTCTTATTAGACATGATAAAATAGTTTTAGAATAGAACATGATTATCCCATAATATGGACTATACTTATTTGAAAAGTGTCACAGTAATCACTTCATATGTATCAATATGACAGGGGTTCACCATTGACATTTTGGTGTTAGGACTTATATTTTGATCCATGTAATGAAGTACATTCACGGTAAAATGGGTTATAATCATTACTATTATTATTATTATTATCGAGAGATAATCGTTAATTATCCTATTCCTAAAATAGCCGAATCTATCATCCCAAAGGCATCCTTGGGTCCTCCATGCACAACCTACTCTGCCTATGTAGGCTCCGCATTTGAACACTATTTTTCTATCGCATCTAAATACTATTTTACTATCATCCTCCATGCCCCCCAAGCACGCCTCCACCTTGTCCTCGACCCATGTACATGTACAGCCAAGTGTAAATATTTATTTTTAAGTAGTTAAAAGTGCAGACGATAGGTTATTTTTCAAATATGATCATGAAATAAAAAAAAATTTTTATAAAAATAGAATAAATAATAATAGTTACTCATTTTTCATCTTCTCCCTATTCAAATTCCATACGAGGGAGACATTATTTAATGCCCACTTATGAAAATTCAGTTGAGATCTTCACTTTCAACTACTTATCATCGCATAAATAATGTGTATTCAATTCCCATGCATTATCATGCAAACAAAGAGACCCTTTTTTAAAAATAATTCTCTTACATTTTTCAAGAGCAAATGCTCTAAAAAGTTTCAAATGTGTCAGACACTGGCCAAGGGCCAAGGGCCTGCCTATTTTTAAAATTTGTGTGCTCAAATCCAGGTAGTGAATTGGACCCAGGCCCAGAATAAGAAACCCAACCCAGTCCCGAGTCCAGCCCAAACCCAACCCATTGACAGCATTACAATTGCACCTGACCCGCCTCACTGGGTCATGAGCCTCCCAATCAGTGATCACTGCTTACACACGTGTCCAATGATATCCAAGAGCAGAAGTTTTCAAGTGCTCCCGACGTGCAGCTCCCAAATTTTCATTTTTTTTCTAGAAAGAAAAACATAAGACTCCCATTTCTCTTTCTCCGAGTGTTGTTTTCTGACCTCTCCCTTTCTCCACCCCACCCCTCCTTTCCTTCTCCCTCCTCCCAAACCACGCGGAAGGAAGAGAGAGAAAGAGAAAAACAAAGAAAGAAACAGAGAATTCCCAGCTTACCAAACACACTCCCAAACACAGTCCAAGAAAACACAAAATCACCAAAGAAAAACCAGAAACCTCTTCCTCTTTCTTATTCCCAGATCTCCGGTTTTCCAACATGGGAAACCGGAAAACCCAGAGATTCAAGCCGCCTCCTTTAAATGCATGGGAAGACGAATCACCCTCCCCCAAATTACCATAATACCCCTCCGAAACCGTTACGAAGATATAGCGGGCGAGCGCGTGGCGTATAGAGTGGGAGAGAGAGAGCCGAAACGGATGGCAGCCGCTGCGAACACGGCTGCTAACACGTCGCTGGAGTCGGTGTCGGTCTCCGTGTCGGTATCGGCTGCGGATGACTTGGCGGCCAAGGCCGTCCAAAAGCGTTACGAGGGGCTTGTAACGGTACGGAGCAAGGCGATAAAGGGGAAGGGTGCCTGGTACTGGGCCCACCTGGAGCCCATCCTCGTCAACAGCTCCGACACCGGCCTGCCGAAGGCCGTCAAGCTCCGGTGCTCGCTCTGCGACGCCGTCTTCTCCGCCTCCAACCCTTCCCGCACCGCCTCCGAGCACCTGAAGCGCGGCACCTGCCCCAATTTCGCCTCCACCCCAAAACCCATCTCCTCAATCTCCCCCTCGTCAGCTCCGCCGGCGGTGACACCAGCGCCGCCTTCTCCCTCCCCGGCGCAGACCCGGAAGCGCCATGCCCCCTCCTCCGCCGCCGTCCCGTCCTCTTCCTCCTACCAGATTCCCCCACTCGCCGTCGTCGACCCGAGTCGATTCTCCGCCGAGATGGTGTACCCCTCCGCCGCTGCGGTGGGGCCGGCGCCGCCCCAGCATTTGGTGCTTTCCGGCGGAAAGGAGGACCTCGGCGCTCTGGCGATGCTGGAAGACAGCGTGAAGAAGCTCAAGAGCCCCAAGGCGTCTCCTGGCCCCGCCCTGAGCAGGGCCCAGATTGACTCCGCCGTCGGCCTCCTCGCCCAGTGGCTCTACGAGTCCTGCGGCGCTGTCTCCTTCTCCTGTGTCGAGCACCCCAAATTCAAGGCCTTCTTGCAGCAGGTGGGTCTGCCGCAGATTAGCCGCCGGGAGCTCGCCGGCTCCCGGCTTGATGCCCGGTATGAGGAGGCGAGGTCCGAGTCAGAGGCCAAGATCCGGGATGCTATGTTCTTCCAATTGGCGTCGGAGGGGTGGAAGTCACACAGCGGAGGAGAAGGTAGTGGGGTGGCAGAGAATGTGGTTAATCTCACCGTCAATCTCCCCAATGGCACCAGTGTGTTCAGGAAGGCGGTCTTTCCCGGCGGGCGGGCGAACTCCAAGTACGCCGAGGAGGTCCTCTTGGAGACGATCACCGGCATCTGCAGCATCCCACAGCGCTGCGTTGGGATAGTTGCAGACCGTTTCAAGGCAAAGGCTCTGAGGAATATGGAGTCTCAGAACCATTGGATGGTGAATCTCTCTTGCCAGCTTCAGGGGTTCAGCAACTTGATCAAGGACTTCAATAGAGAGCTTCCACTCTTCAGAACGGTCACTGAGAAGTGCCTCAAGCTTGCCAATTTCATCAACACCAATTCACAGGTAAGGAATAACTTCCACAAGTTTCAATTGCAAGAACTAGAACATGCCTGCTTGCTTAGAGCGCCGCCAGTTAGTGGCGGCGAAGATGTGAAATTCAATGGTGTCTATGCAATGCTGGACGATATATTGACCTCCTCACGAGCTTTGCAATTTGCGGTGCATGATGAGTCCTACGAGGTGGTCTGCGTAGATGACCCTGTCGCGAGGGAGGTTGGTGATATGGTCCGCGATATGGGGTTTTGGAGTGAATTGGAGGCAGTGCATTCGCTCATCAAGTTGGTTAGAGTGATGGTTCAGGAGATTGAATTGGAACGTCCATTGGTGGGGAAATGCCTGCCGCTGTGGGAGGATCTGCGGGTGAAGGTGAGGGACTGGTGTGCGAAATTTAATGTGGCTGAAGGGCCTGTGGAGAGGGTTGTCGAGAGACGGTTTAGGAAGAATTACCATCCTGCGTGGTCGGCGGCTTTCATACTCGACCCACTCTATTTGATGCGGGACAACAGTGGGAAGTATCTCCCACCATTCAAATACTTGACACCTGAGCAGGAAAAGGATGTGGATAAGCTGATAACCAGGTTGGTTTCTAGGGAAGAAGCCCACATTGCATTGATGGAGCTCATGAAGTGGCGATCAGAAGGGCTCGACCCGCTGTATGCACAGGCCGTCCAGGTGAAGGAGCAGGACCCCATTACAGGGAAAATGAAGGTCGCAAACCCTCAGAGTAGTCGTTTAGTGTGGGAGACTTGCTTGAGCGACTTCAAGGCCTTGGGGAAGGTGGCGGTGAGGTTGATTTTCCTCCATGCAACATCGTGTGGCTTCAAGTGCAATTGGTCATTCTCGAGGTGGGTCAGTGCTCACAGCCACTCGAGGGCTGCAATGGATCGGGCTCAGAAGATGATATTCATTGCAGCGCATTCGAAGCTCGAGCGGCGGGACTTTTCCAATCAAGAAGAGAAGGACGCTGAGCTGTTCATGAATGGCGAGGACGATGTGGTGAATGAGGTTTTCGCGGATGCATCCTCAGTGTAACATTTTTACTTGTAGAATTTAATTTGTAGGATTATTGAATTCTTTCTACTCTTTTGTGTCCTTGTTGATTATTACTCACTCCCTTCTGAAAGAGGTTTTAAGAGGGGACAGAAGGGGGGGACACAAGAAGGATAGAATTATCAATGTAAGGTCTCACAATTCAAATGAATGGGTGTCCCCCTGCCCTTAGTGATTTTGAGAGTTTTGAGTTTGAAGAAAGGGACTCTTCTTGTTTATAAGATAAAATGTGAAAGGAACAGAACATGACGAATGCGATGTAGCATTTTGGTTCCTGGAGTCATTGGGATTAATTAATAATATTATGAAGTGGAGGTTTTTCCGGGTTTGAAGTTCAAAACACTGCTCCATTGAGATGGGATCTTTTCCTTTGTTTGAGAATTTGAACTACTTATACCTTGCATACCGAACAGACTGATATCAATGTGCAGTTGTTGGCTTTTGCTTTTTTCAGTATGTTAAATTTTTTAAGCTGGACAGATGATTATAGGCAAAATATTGATCCAGAGACACCAATTTCTACTTTCCAGTGTACAACATGAACTCATGAATTCTCCAATAGGGTTTGCATTCCATTTTAGAGACTCTAATTTCAATGTATTTGTATTCGAGTGGTCTATGAATTCAAGACATTAAAATTTATTGCCTTTGATGAAAATGTTTGAAATTGATCTTTTAGAGTATTACTCAATTTTATTTGCCTTTGAATTCCTATACATACACTGACTCTATTTTCCTTCTACAACAGGTTATATATGTTGCCATTATGACACATTCTTTCAACTGCTTCAGAAGGGTTTGTTTGAAACCAAAATTTGAATTTATTTAGATCTCTTGATTTCTATTCCTGATGGAATAGGAGCAATTTTATTCTGTTACCAAAGCTAAAGTCTTGCCAAATGAACTGATGCTTGATATTAAAAAACTTATTTCTGCAGCTTTCCATGCATATATCTCCATGATTAAGACCTGATTTTAAATTACTTAAAAGTTTCTTTCATTGTGAATGTGATTTTGCGCTGTCTTGTTGTCTTCATGATGAAGACATTCATGATAGTTGCCGAGATTATTATTATTTTTATAGTAGTTTCTATGAAACTTCATTCATTTAACTTAAGTGCACTTTAGTAGTAATTGATCAAATTATCCCTCCTTTCTTTAGCATTTCCTTCTAACTTACAAGTGGACCTTTAACGGCAACAGCAGCTTCACATATCAGATTTTGCCAACATGGGAAAGTGACTTAAATGGAAGACATGGAGAAATTGGTGTGATCTGTCGCCCATTCCCTGTTGATGAACTTGTGTGGTTGTAGGGAGTCATTCCTTTCCAATCACAGGGTCCGCTCTCCAACATAAGAAAAGCCAATCATAGGGTCTGCTTTCTAACATAAGAAATGGGAGGAATGGTTGCAGTGGTCCAAATACCTGCATGAAATGTTCTTTTTGCTTGTGGGTTCAACCAATGTTGCTTGAAAGCCTTTGTTATGTTTAAAAAAGAAAAAGAAAAGGAGTAGAGCTGTAATTGTAGTCATTTGCATGCTAAATTGTGGAATTATACAAAAAATACAGTCTCCATTGTTTTTCATAGAATCATATTTTTAACCCACAACTATTTGGAATATCTGAAATTTCCACTTCATTATAAGTGGATGTTCTTTCACATTTTTGTGATCTTAATCTGACTGGGACTGAGATATGTATCATCAGCCCAGTTTACTGCAAATGCAGTCATTTTGAATTTTTTTTTTTTTTTTTAAATCCATGGTAATCTGCTATATTTTTTGTAAATACAAAATAAAACCTAGGCAAATTCAAGGCACTGCTCCAAGCATGTGTGGATGCCCTTTTTTATTTTTTAACATTTTCTTCATGAATGATCACCAGATTATTGCAGCAGTTAATAGGATATGGTATTATGGAAGCTACTTGAGGAAAAATGTTTATAGAAATTTATTAGGTAAGTATTGCAGAAGGATGGAAGACTATCATGGATTTGAAACTTGCAAGTGAAAGGTTGGATGTGGCAAAGGATTTCACGTATTTTTTGCAAATGAAGAGCTACATCTGGTTAGGTGGATGGCAAACAGGATGTATACTTCATGGTCAACCTCAGAAGAAAACTAACAGATCTTTGTTGCACGAGGTGCTGGTTGCTATCTGTTTTCCTGCTCTCTTCTTGGTGGAGACCCCACATGAAGGCAGTGGATGTCTATCTGTGTTTTCTCCTGTTCAACGAAAAGCAGGTGCCAAGCATGCCTTTTTTTCCTTTTACTTTTTAATCTTTTATATATATCATATATGGGTTGCTTGCATTCAGAACATTTTCTAAGCTTGCGATAGTTTGCTCGAATTTGATATTTTAACTCTGGATCGCAATGACGAAAGACTTATAGGACTGTATTGCTTTTCATGATCAATTAGAAGTTTCCAAGGCCCATATACTAAGCAAAATTGTCAGCATGATGGAGCTTGGAAGACATTTGATAGTAATCCCGCACCTATTGTGGACCGGAGGTTCTCCAAGGATGCCCCAGATGCAGCATTCAGTAAGCTTGAATTAATGTTTGGATCAGATCTTTTATTACATATTCATGTGTACATATATATAAATATGTACTTGTATTTATCGTACATATATATAAATACGTGCTTGTAGGAAAGCATCTGCATGCAACTAAGCTTACGTGTTTGTGGCTTGCTTGTGCCATACTAGAAATGAGTACATGAGATCCTTAGAGACAACTGTGCTGCCATGTTCTTGAAGGTACTCAGCTAGCATACCCAATCACCTTCATGTGTTCTGCACCTGCACTGGAACTGATAAGTACTCTTCATGTGGACCCCCTTCTGAACACAAATAAGACACCCATTATTTCCATCAAATGGTTCCCATCAATCCTCCATTTGGTTTGCCACTTCTCTCCTATACAATGTCCATAGCATCTAGAAGGGACCTTATGACCTTTCACCTGTTGATAAAGGATCCTGTGTTTGTAGGCCACTGTTACGGTAATTGAGACTGCTGATCTAAGGAAGTCCCACCATGGATAGCTCATATTCATCTTATTAAAGACCCAATTTTTCACTACTCGATTTTTTTTTTCTTGAATGTGAACCATTGCTGCATTTTCAACCCTAATGCAGCCCCTCAACTGTTTATTAACAAGCAGTCACAGAAATGGGGGTGGGATTTGTTACACTTTTTTGTTCATGATCTACCCATGGCAGGCCCTCTCAGATTAACGGTCTGGATCACAGAACCTCGTTCCCCACTTGTGAATAATATGAGTTGCAGCCACTTGTCCTCTCTCATGGACCTTGTAACTTCTCAGCAATTAGTATTATTATCAGTCATGAACATGGAAAAAGAAGAGGATAAAGAGAACAGAAATCCAAACAGTCCAAGCATATCAGATGGGGGTAATGATGCTCTCTCCAGCTAAAGTTGTGCCTCCTATTCCAGTATACTCAAATATCCCCTTTGCATTCATAAGGTAATCTCTGTAGATTTCTCCAGTAAAACATGAGCATCATTTCCCCTTATCATAGGCATCCATAAAGCAGGCTGAACTTTGAACTAGAACTGATACTAAACCCTTTCTTCATTTGCTCCATGCATTTCAAATTCAAATATCTCATAAAAGAAGGTATGGGTTTTCTCTAATGAATGATTTTGCTTTGCCAAGAGTGTATTTACTGAGTGGAGGATGGATTACCATGTACCCCCTTTGGTGGAGAGACAGCTTCTCCTGTTGGCAGTGACTTCTCACCAACTTCTCAACTCCCCTTTTTCTTTAGAGGGTGTAATAGAAATGCTTTTGCACCCGTATCTCTGTGGTATGCTCCCCCAATCATGTCTTTGTAAAAGCAGCAAAAGAGAGGTAATGATTAGTATTAGACGACACCTTTTCTACGAGAATCTTCCCCCTTTCAACGCTCCTAATTCCCCCACCTTTTTCCCATCATGGCTGATTTTCTCTTTTCCTTGAATTTTCAGCTCTAAGATACTGATGCCTCTCTTCTCCATTTGCTCATTTCTTTTTTCTTTTGTGATTCTATTATGTATCTGTTACCAATTTATCCAGTTGTTGGATCTCATGTGTCTTGCACAGTTCAAAAGTGTGACAACTCTATGCGCATCTAGTGTTATTTTGGGTTTGAGTTTAGCCCAATACTTTTTTTGTATGGATAAGTTATATTCCAAAAACCACAAAACTAAACAAAACAGGAGAGATATATCAAGACCCAGCTGAAGGAGACAAGTAAACCTCTGCTTGCAAATGAATGTTGGGGACGACCATGGTCTTGAATAGTTGAATGTCAATATACTGATGGATGCTCAGGTGTAGTGGGGTTGCTGGGATATAATAAAGGATTTTTTTATTTTTTTTTATTCTGAGGCCGAGAGAATTGAAATAATTGAAGGAGAATGGAATTTTTGCAGTTTCATGGGCAATAGATCTTTTTTGGGTTGATTGATTTTAATCATATTTTTCTTTATTTTTCCGCATTTATTATTTTGCATTTATATTTTTTTCTCACTAAAGGAATCATTTGCTCTTTTCACTTCTACATTTTTTTAAATCAGAAGTTTTTGTGACTTCTTCTCATCAGACTTCTATCATTCTATCTAAAATTTTCAATTTTGAAAGTTATTCTTAAATAGCTGATTGACATTTTAGTCTACTTTTTAAATTATGTCATTTTTAGTAATAGAAAAACTTATAAACTAAAGTTTTAATTTTTCTTCTAGTTGCTATTTTTTTTTTTTACTATTTTACTTTTTGGGTTTATCAATATTACAGAAGACCCTTTTCTCCTTCATAAACCCATTACAGAAATGGTGTCCTAATGAGTTCCCTTTTTTTTTTATTTAATAATATCTTACATTTGATATGATATTTTACGTTCTCCATTAAATTTTAAATCATCTGTTTAATTATTTTGTGATTTTTTGGTTTATACTGCGTGTTTTTTTTTTTCACTCTTTTACATACCAACTGACCTTGTATTTTGTCTTCTCCATTAATTATTTTTTAAAATAAAATTCTATCAAGATTAAGATATATAATTTCTTCAATGTGATGAACTTGTCTTCTATGATGCACGGATATTTCAAAGTGGGCAACGCGTCGTGTCGTGTCCGATACTTCACTTTTTATGTGAAAATCCGTATCTCTACCGTATCCATAGCGTGTCCCTATCGTATCTTGCAATATCTGGGCATCATAGCTTGTCTTGTTTTACCTTTTCTTTATACTCAAACAAATATATAGGCTTTTCTCTTTTTTTCAACAATTCTTGAAATCTTAGATTAGGATTTGGGCTGCTTTAGTTGTTTTTTAGTTTATTTTATTTCCCACCTTATATTCTTCATCAATTTTCAGATCCTAAGATAAAGTTGATCAGGCTATGATGACAACGACTTGTCCATACATTCGTTTTCTTTTCTTTTTCCTTTTTTCTGATTTCTTGTCTTTTTTGGAAATTTTAAAATGGTACTATTTCCGGATTTCCCACCTTTGTTTTAGTTGTCTTTTTTAGTTTAGTTTACTTTTTTTCTTTTTATTAAAGTAATTTTCAGAGCCATTCCTTTTTTAAAAGTTAACAATGGTGGGTTGGAATTTTAAATTTTAAACCATTTTTCATTTTGCTTGATCTTTATTTTTTAACATTTTCATTGTTATAACAATTTTTTTTTATCTTAAATGGTTTAATTTTTCCTTCTAATTAGTGTGGGAAATAACATTTTTTTTCTATTTAAACATCATTAAAGATAAAGTATCGATCTTGAGTTCTTCTCTAAATTTTATTTTTGTTGTTTTTAATTTTTTTTTAGTTTATTTTTATTTACATTTCTTCCTCATCACCAGTAAAATTTTAGATAATTTTCTTATCTATGCCTTTGTTTTACCATGATAATGCTCTACCAACACATGGTTTTATTAAATGTGAGGACTAATCCTACCCTGATTTCTACGTGTGAACTTCCATGCAAATCATTGGCTCGTGCTGGCCTAACTTTCTCTTGATCAAAGCCATTCATCCATATTACACCATCGCCAATAAATATGTTGTTTCTCAAATCTCAGACTTAATTATTAAGAATTGAGAATGGCCACTTACCTTATTGGAAAGTGGCAGCAGTTCTCACCTCACCGTCTAAGGTTTGAACCCTGAGTACATCACCTCATTCCACTTGTGTGGATATTCTTCTCGCTTGTGCATGTTGTTTCCTAGTGTGTGCCGGGATTTCTTTTGGGTCCGAACCCCCTTGGTTGCATTAAGAAAAATTATTAATCATTGATCTATAAATAAAGCGAATCTAGGAATTTATTTTTTTTTTATATTTTTGTTTGGGTACATCAGTCTAGGGGCTGGCAACCGAGAGAGCCCACACAAGTTAGAAGAGTGGCATACCATGAATTGATTTGGGTGTAGCCTGACATATGGGGTAGCAAATCAATTGCGCAAGCCCTTTTTATCAAAATGGATGAGTGCATATCCCAGAGTGAATCTATGGTTTGATGGCTTAGATCAAGTGAGTGTGGGCCCCACTTGGATCAAACGAACCCGTTCCAAGCTGATATCTGCGCATGATCACATCTCAAAGGTCGTATATCCATTTTTATTTTTATTTTTTTGTTATTTTGGATATTGTAAGACGCTCTATTGGTTAGTTTGAGATGTTTTGGTTCTTGGCTGACATTTTGGTTTGTTTCAGTCCTTTTAAGCGTAATTTTAAAAATCTTCAAAACATGAAAAGTTTATTAATTTTAAAATTATTAGAAAGTGGAAATTTTAATTTAAAATTTGTTCAAAAAATGGGATGCTTGTTCTCTTAAAGTACTGTTAAAAATGATTTTGAAGTAATAGCTGTTTTTGAAGGAAAAATAATATAAAGGTGGTAGCAATAGTGTTCTAACATCTTATATATATATATATATATATATATATATATATGGGAAATGCTCATGTAAGAGACACTCTCACCAAATTGGTAAGAGATGGGTGGGGCCCCTTACATAAATATCCATTCTCACCAACTTAAATGCAAGGACTCTAAATATTTATTGTGAGGGCCCCCACCCATCTCTCACCAACTTAGTGAGAGTGTCTCTCACATAAGCATTTCCCTATATATATATATATATATTTATTTATTTATTTGAGATTGAATCCAAAAAATAAAAAAGAAAAGAAAATTGGTACAATTATAGATAAAGTCTTTCCGCCGATATGTAACATGTGAGGAATCCACGAGCAATCCATTGATGTGAGGGCTTGCATGGCTCCTGGAACATGGAGTCCTCACTCAAGATTTGTATAGATGAGGGTTTCACATGGATGTTATACATACCAATTTTTATTGTCGAGAAAAATCGGTAACTGTGCATAAATCTGTAAGAGTGAGGATCTCCAAATCCTATATGATGGGAGGGTTGCCGAACATAAAATTCCTTTAAGTGAGGATTTCTACTTGCCCAAATCCTCGGGAGTTTTTAATTGCCAATGTAGATTTTCAGAACTTTGTGGAATACTGGAGAGGAACCCAGAGGATTTAATTGCTAAACATTTCCAATCAATAACTGCAATTCCATGGGTTTAGTTAGAAACCTAGAACATGTCATTACCATTAAAGCAATCAAAATCTAGATTGAAACATATATTTTATCTTCCCCAGTGTGAAAACCGATGATAGCCTAGACCGATATATCATGCAATATGCAACGTTTCAGCCAAAATAAAACAACGGCAGTCTCTGAAACTGTTTTAAAACTATGAGAACACTTGTTTTACAATAATTTTCTTGCAAGTATTCTAGTTGCTGGAAATTTCTGATATCAGAGGTTGTCTCAGCATTTGGAATTCTTGTTAGCGCAGCTGGCTAGGGTCACTGCTCAAGAATCGGAGGTTGTGGTTTCAAATTCGCGCTTTCTTCCCGAGGCCACTTGCCTAGGCAAAAGGCAGACTTACCCGGTGTTTCGAGAATTGTCGGTTCTCGAAGAGTCCAAGACACCCACGTCAAAAAAATAAAAAAACAGGAGTTTCCAAAAATTCAAATTCAGCCTTGCAGAGTTTCCAAATTTAAACTTTTAAAATGGTCACTCCCGGCAAACAGACAGGCCCGTATGAGTTAGTTGATGGTGATGCACATTGATAGATGTTGGTGTCATAGCCTAATAATTATATAGGCAAGTGGATTGTGTGTATATGTTGTATCATCAACGATAGGGCCAGCTTCTACTTTTCAGTTAGGTGTTCCTGTCTTCTTCATAGTAAAATAAAATATGGTGGCATGGTGAAACTTTATTTTCTCCAGTGAGATCTTGGTTTTCACTCTCTTTCTCTTTCTGTTTCTGTTTAACATCTCCTTCAGGGGTGAAAATGTGTGCCCCAATCTCCTTCAGGGGTGAAAATGTGCGCCCCAATCAAGGTGTTTTGGTGTCACAAGACGATGAAAGTGTTTTAAGAAATTTTCCTATAAGTGAAAGCTAACCTGCTCTTTTTTAAGTAGTACATTTCATCATTATTTCTCTTCTTTCCTATATGGTGAACAGGATAAATATTTTTCTGCCTTCTACCTCGATCAATTTTTCTTCTAGATCTTCCACTAGGACCCAAAAGCATGCCACTGATTACAGCGTTTTGGAATGGATCCTATGGCATAGTCAATGGTTCTGGTGGTCCTACCAGAAATAAGAGTAGCCTAGGATATAGCTATAATTGTTAGTAGTCTAATTTAAAGCCGTGAAATGGACAGCAAAGGTGAACTTTCTCTTCAAATTAGATAGGGGAGCTGAGAAATATTCATTGGACTTAAGTTTTTGCATATGGATAGATCTCAAGGACTTACTGCATCTGGCAGAGGCAATAAGCCTGAGCTGTATTTCTCTTTTTAAAAGCTGTACAGAGCAGTACACTGATGAAATATTAGAGGATCTCAAGTAAGAGCCAGCTTAGGATTGGCCATATAAACATTTCTAATTTATTGACCATTGGATCTAAATCTGTGAACTCGAAAGCATTCAAAATTTTAATTCTTTTTGGTAGAACAAAATTTTCAATGTGATGGAGCATTTTGTGACCGTAGTCAGATAGCTATGAATTTTGATGCACCATTTTTATATATATTGTTAATTCTCAAAGCCCTGTCGTATTTGGTCAAGTCACTGGATTGCCATATAAGCAAGGAATGGATCCCTTAGCTGAAGGATCTTAATGATCCTTAACTCTAAAATCAAATATCACAACATTCAAGATAGTGCCACCTTAATCACAACAGGTTGACTGTGCTATAACAGAAAATCTACCCCACTTAAAATTGCAAAGTCTCTGCTGAATTTGTCAAATACTATATTTATTTACAAGAGCAAAAACTAAAAACCTGTTTTGATCTTCGTAGACCAAGTGCATGGGACTCGTTTACCAGTAAATATAATTCACAAGTTTGGATAATTTGAGTTGCTTGTCTATTAGTTTGTCTTTTTTTTTTTTCTTTTTTTTTTTTCTTTTTTTTTTTTTTTTTTTTTTGGCCTCTTTGTTTTTTCCATGACAATTTAAAGCTAAATAGAGAATTTGCAAGCACTTTTCAGACCATTTTTGGCTCATTTGCAATTAGATTATAAAGAAGGGTGTACCTTGTGCTTGGTGGCTCTTATCCTGCATATTCCTGTACTGGAGTTGGATGGAACAGCTGTATCTGTATGAGAGAGAGAGAGAAAGAGAGAGAGAGAGACCATGATGTTTCTTTACCTGGAGGAAGAGCCAAAGCATTATTATTATTAGTATTATTACTACATGAGAGGAATGGTAAACTATCCTAATCATTATACCGGGAATCATCAGGGAATGCTCTCCGTCAACAGTATTCCACTGTAGTGCTCCAAAAGTGTCCTACCGCATCCATGCGCCGCCATAGCAAACTTCAGCAGTCATGCTTTCAAGCATAAGGGTTGATCCATAGGACTTTGGTGAGAGTGAGATGCCCTTACCGTGCAGGGTTACTTGTGTTTTAGATAATCATCTTTAATTGTCAGAATCACAAAAGAAAGATGGTATTTCTAACATATAGAAAATAAAAGTGATTGTCTTAACTTGTCCATAAGAGAGTGGTTCACGAAGGGCATGTTTGTTTCATATAATTGATTTGAGTTCTTGTGAATTCTAAGACTCATATTTCTAAAAGTAGGTTAAAATAAAGGTGCAAATTTGGATATCCAAGACGGACAGATATAACCAAGGAACTCCCATCCACAAAATAAAGGTGCAAAGGTGAACATTCAAAAATAAAGGTGCACTAGCATCTTCATATCCACAGATAGAGCCAAAGATTGATCCCTTGGTCTGTTTGATAGGGACCCGCGTACACTTGAATTGAGTACATGCAGGGCGTGTGAGCATGTATTAGGAAAATAAAAAACCTCCCCTTTAATTAAAAATAATTCATGGTGAGATGGAAAATGAATACACAACAAGCACTTTCAATGGAAATTCAAATCCTAAGAAAATCATGGTCGCATCTTTTATCGCTACCTTACATCCCCCTCCCATAACTTCTTTAATTGTCCAACCTGTGGGACTTTAGATGGGTAGATGAGAACTTTCCTTTTTAAACTGAAGTACTAATAGAAGCAGAACAGGGTACTCAAGATAACAGTAATAATAAAAGAAGCATGAGCATTGAACAACATCTTTAGGTTCTGCTCAATATCCTCAGGTGGCAGTTGAAAATTGAAATAGTAAAGAGTCATGACTCATGGAATCATCTACCTGCACTTACTGCTAAATTTAATCTACAGTGTCATGTTCTTGGGTGGCCACTCGACACCATGAATAGAGAGGGAAAGGAAGTTCCAATATCAGAAGCCTTTTTGTTTCTAAATTAGGGGAGTCGGTTGTATCATGTGCATTTTTTCGACATAACATGCATGAATACATGATGTGGAATTGCAAGTTCAGCAATCCAGGCCGTATGTTGTAGACCCCACTGTTTATGATGCATAACTTGAGAATCATCCTGACCTGACAACCCCTTTCCGTTCCGATTGTAATCAAATGCACCTTAAAATAGCTCTTAAGAAAAAAGACTTTGATATCTTGTTTTTGTAAAGAAAGAAACATCAAAATAGACAAAACAAACCACCAATTTTCATTGTTCCCAACCATCCAATTATTTGAAAATAAAATGGACGATCAAAATGATTTTTTGTTGTTCGTGATATACTAGGAAAAAATGTGAAAATAATAACTCAGTTCTTTTTTTTTTTTTTTTTTGACTGATGTCTTATCCACAAAGCAATTTGTATTCGAAGGAAAAAAACTTCAACTTATGGGCCAATACATAATGGGCTTGGCTTTGCAATCTTGAGGATAGAATTTGTCCTTTTTTTTTTACCCAGCTTAGGGGGTTCTAGTCCTTTGGCAAGGGAAGTGGACCTCGGGTGACATAGGACAGCCCTCAGGTGAAGCCTAATTTTAAACCTTGGACAACTAGATAAGAACTAATGCCTGTTACCATAGGATATAAGCAGTTTTTGTTCCGAGATTATTAACTATCAAAGGAATAGTAAAAACTAAAAATGGTTGATTTTTTTTTTTTTTTTATAAAAAGACCTCTATATTTAAACACAGCCTCAAAAAAGACTATAATTTGTGCTTTACTAAACACCTCTCTCTCTCTCTCTCTCTCTCCGGGAACTCAATTAATAGTCAAACTATAAAAAAAAAGTAATTGCTTACTTTCTCCTATTTTTTGTTTATGACTGATTTACCCGTGAGAAAAATGGGTTATCCCTTGAATTAAGAGTGAAAAAGACAAATTTTTCCTATAAATCCAAGTTCCAACCCAAAAATGAAGAGACCTAGTGAAGACATGGATGGGATGCATAGATTGGGGGCTATGGTCAAACCAGTTATTTTCCAGCTATGGGCCTTTTTTTTCTTTTTGTTTGGAGGGATCTAGATTATAGGAGAGCCCCACTGAAAAAGTCGGACAAAACTGCATGCACGTGCCAGCATGTAATACGAGTGAATTATATAGCATGTTCATAAATAGTCAGGTATACTCGTCAGGCAGGTGAGTACAAGAACAAGTGCCAAAAGAGGACTGCTAAAAAGAAAGATCTACATGGGCTATTAGACATGGTCGATCAGATGATCAAATCATCATCAAAATGGTGCAATAGAGGAGTCTTATGGTGGGGACTTGGACCTAGTTTCAGCAGAGTGACCTGGTATTCCTCACATGTTAATTTTAACCATGAAAAAAACAAAAAGTAGTCAACAGCCATCTTTGTTTTTAGGTCTGGCCCAGCCTTGAATCTAAACCTCCCCAGGAAGTGGGGCCTAGAGCTAGGAAAATGGTTGGGTGTGGGCTGACCTCTAAACTAAAAGCCCTAGTACATGTCTTCAATGTTGTATTGGATCCATATGGGTAAAATTATCCTTTTCACTTTCAACTCAAGGGAAGAATTTTTATTTTTTTTTCTAGGTTGACCTACTGGACAGGAGTCATACTTTCCGGCTGAAGACCCAGAGATCGATTCCTAGCTTAATTGTGATACTGTGGTGCCAACACCACTCGTGTTTGGATGTATGGTGAATTGAAATAACGTGAGGTGAAGCATAAAATCAAGAGAGGATAAAATGTATAAGGTTATGATGGCATTTTGTTTTTAGTTGTTTGGTATGAAATCCTTTTGACTTTTTGTATAGGAAAGTGGAGCTTTATTTACTTTTAGTGGAGAAAGGAGTTTTTTTTTTTTTTTTTACTTTTTCTTTTTTTAAGATAAAGGGGATTTTGAAATTGTGTACTTTTGATATGACCCCCTTGTCTTTTCTTGTCTGGAGAATAAAGGGTTAATCTCACCTCACCTCACTTCACCGTACATCCAAACATGCCAAAAAATTGGTACTCAAGGCATGGCTAATTCTTTCAGGGGTAAATTGGTCAAAAAATAAAGTGAGGATTGAGAAGGGAACCAGTTTGTCCAGTTTGACTGCCGGTGAAAGGAGCTTTACAAGACCCTTTTCAAGATTTCATGAAAATATAGGGGCTTTTTTTTCTGTGTAAAACCCTCAAAATGGTCAGCAATCTGAATACAGCAAGTTCAATGTGCCAATTCAGATTGTCAAGATTGACTAATTGACAGACCTCTTGGGCCACAATCAACTGCTCATTGGACGGCACAAATGTTTGTTATGTTGTGAATGAGTTACCCATTTCATGGGCCTTGGAGGGTAGAAAAAAAAAAGAGTAAAACAGTTGGTGAATCCCCAACAAATGAAGAAGGTAGGGTCTAAAGAATCAAATTGAAAATGAGTATTATTACCATTGGGTCCACTGTATTATCTGTATAGGCCCAATAAAATCCAGATGCGCGTTCGGGTCCATGATTTTACATCCAAGGCCAAATACCTGATTCCCTAGCGCCGTTTTTAATATGTATAGTTTTATAGCAAGCATATACAAGTATATTAAAGTAGTATATAATTAATTGGGCCAACCAAGGTGCTTTACTTGATTTGGGATCTTGATTCAGTTCCCGTTTGGCATTTTACTTTTAAAATAAAGTAGAGTGAAGTGAAATAAAAGGAGGGAATAAAAATATAAGTATATTATGATGGTATTTTATTTTTAGTTGTTTGGGATGAAATATTTTTGACTTTTTGTACGGGGAAATGGAGTGTTTTGTCTTTTAGTGAATAAATGTACTTGCTCTTTTACTTTTGTAAAAAAAAAGAGAAGGAGTTTTGAATTAACGTGCTTTTGATTTGATACTTAACTAGAATTTACTTGACAAGTAAAATTATCAAACGGGCCCACCTCTACTAGTAAATTCAATAAGGCAATGATTGTATGAATCCCATTATCTGTATTTGATTCAATTCTGCATTCGGTTTGGGTCTTTGAATTTGGGTTGGCCACAATATGGACCTGGCCCATTTCATCCCTAGAAGGTGACTTTAAAATGGGTAGAAAGGAGAAAAAATATAAGCAAAGATTCTGCCTTTTCATTGAGGAATTTTACATATAGCCACATGTGTATTCTAATATTTTCAAACAACCACGTTTTTGTTTGATTTCTAAAGACAATCATATATACTCTGCTGAAAATATCAGTTAACCACCTTAATAGATGCTTATACTCATTTTAATTATATTTTGAAAAGTGGGAAAGGAGCCCGCACGAGCAGGAAGAGGTCAGGTACCTAGAGTTAGAATCCCGTGCTGCCAGGTAAGAACTAACGCTCATTACCACTCTTGTGCGGGCTTCCTTCCCATTTAAGTGAGCTGCTTTCACGTGTGTATGCGTTCCATAGTTTAAAATCTCGGTTTCGATCGCGGTCTCGGCCGGGCCGAAAAACCGATATGATATCGGTATCGGTCGCGGATATCGGTCCGTCGCGGTCGTCGCGGTGTGAATTTTTTTTTTAATCCAAAAAAATTCGCAAAAATATCCAAAAAATCCAGAATATTAGAAAATGCTAGAAAACAATATTTTTTTCCATTAGTAACAATAATAAATCAAAATCTCGGTCACCTTAAGTTATGAGTCATGTCTATATCGCAGACTTGCAGTTCATTGTCTTCTCCAGTATTTCATATAATGCAACCATTATTGATGCTCATGATCAATTTATTAGTGTAAAATATAAGAAAATCAAGATAACATACCAATCATCATTTAATACTAACTCAATCAACAAATAAGTTAAGAAATTTAATACCATGAGTGTATGACAGATTGACAGATTGATAGCCTAATTCCAAGTGGAGTGTCGCCCAGGCTCGATATCATCATCATCATCATCATTTCTCCAGTATTGGTTAAAAAGATATGCTCCATACTGTTGTGCAGCACTATCATACCCATGACCATATTTAGATTGTTCCTGATAAGATGATGAACTATGTTGATCCCCTGTAGATTGAGATGGTTGGTTGTAATCCAATTGCATGAAATAAAAATGAGGGGCATGAATAGGTCGTTGGGGAAGTCGTGGGGGAAGCCTTCCTTGCTCAATTAATATCTGTTCGATAGAAAGTATCGGTGTTGGTGAAGGGGGTACCCAATTAGGGTCATATGAATAATCCTCATACTGTCCATACATAGCACCTTGTTGGCCAACATAACCCCCATAATGACCATGAGTACCTTCCCCCACTCCTTGTCCAGCAGGGCCCGTCCCACTACTACTCCCTGCCTCGGTCCCTCCAACATGCCTGACATAATCACGACGAGGATCTAACTCAGTAGCACCAGGAAAATGCTCAACTGTCTCATAAGTGAGAGGCTCATCATCTCTATAATGACCCTCATCCCCGGGAGAGTCAGGTGGAATTCCTGCTGATAATGATGAAGTAGAAATACTTGACTCACTCTCCTCGTCCACCTCCTTTCCCCTTGGTTGACTTGTATCAGGTGCGCGCCCCTGTTGCATTGTCAAGTTTATTTCTTCCATCCTTTCTGAGGCCCTTACTGGCTCAGGCCTATCCCCAGTCAATTCCTCCATCAACTCCTCAAACTCTGGGTCTTTATCTAACACTGGTTCTTCTTGTTCCTCCAACCATTCACCTAACACTGTATCCTCTTCTGAAAAAATGTAGTCCAAATTAATTGGACAAAAATAATCCCGTTGATCCTCAAACTGTCTTCTCTTTCTATTTCTACTCCGGAGCTTGAGGTTGTAATGGATGTAGACCAATTTATTTAGCTTCTACATTGTTAATCTATTTCTTGGTCTTGTGTGGATAAATGAGAAGGTGCTCCAATTTCTTTCACAATTAGAAGACGATGTAGTTTGACTAAGGACTTTAATAGCAATCGTCCTTAGTGCAGGAGCACTCTCTCCATAATTCAACCACCATTCAGCTGAAAATAAAAATAGAAATAATATTAGAGTCAATAAAATAATAATTAGAGTCCTTGAATAACATAGAGATGACATTACAATTTACAATCAATATCGGGATTGGTCTGCGTGATGGCTCTTCGCACAGTGATCGTTCCAAAGCTTCCGGCACGTACATTGTATATGTCAATCTGAAGACGTTGAAGTAGAGAAATAAATTAGAGAACTTACATTCTTACAATGTTATACTTTTTCGGTTTTTCCCTTAATTAGCATACTGCCTACCTGATTTGTAGCCCAAATTGCTTCATCTGTATTCTCTGCTAGTCTTTCAATCACATTTTTTAGTCCTAAACGGATTTCATCAGATATGTGCCCATTCGTAAATTGTGGATTAAAAAAGTATCCTATAAAAGTGTAAAACCAATGAATTTTAGTCAATGATAAATTAATATAATGAGAAGAATTGAATACAATAATTCAAGTATTAAAGGAAATAGCCTTCACTTACCAGCAGAGTGTAAATCATGTTTCAATTGTCGTCCCCATCGATCGTCAATGGTCTTCCAATACTTTTTATAATATCTACAATCTGCTTGAATAGCCAACTTTGATCTCTCCATGGCCTCATGTAAGAAGCACATTGTTGGCTTATCATCGCCATCAACCAATCGAAGAACCTTTATTAGGAGATCAAAAACATTCAAAACACCCTTCACATGAGGCCAAAATTTGTTGGACTCAATTGTTTTACATACTTCTTTTGTAATGGGACTTGGCCTCTTTCCCCATTTTGAATTCATGAACTCTTGTGATTTTATCAATTGAAGAAGTCCATTTCTATGCTTGTAAACACATTCGATGGCAATGAAGTGGGTGGCAAATCTAGTGATGCCAGGCCGCAGTAGTTCATGGTTGTCTGTATACATTTTCATTATAGAAATGAGTCTATATGACTGATAAAAAAAAATTGTGATCTTCTTTATCTTACCAATCACTTGCACCATGACTTTTCCTTTTGCAATATCTTCAAGCATTAAATCCAGGCAATGTGCTGCACATGGAGACCAGAAAATCCTTGGCCTTTGTTTCATAAGCAACATTCCTGCAGCCTTCATGTTTGCAGCATTGTCAGTAACAACCTGAACTACACAATCTGCCCCAATTTCTTCAATCACCTCATTCAATAACCTATTAATATATTTTGCATCTTGGATGTAATCAGTTGCATCAACTGATTTGATAAACACTGTGCCCATAGATGAATAAACTAGAAAATTCAAGAGATGACGATGTGTGATGGTCGTCCACCCATCGCACATTAGTGTGCAACCTCTTTCCCTCCATGCCCATTTGAAAGTTTGCACCCAAGCCTGCAATTCCTCATACTCTTTCTCAACACAGACATGCCCAATCTCATAAGGAGTGGGTGCCTTTATACCTGTACCATGTTCTGCAGCCGCATCTAACATGGTGGGGAAATAAGGAGAAGATGCCTTGTTGGGTGGGATGCCTCCATGCAAAAAAAACTTCCCAGTAGCCCTTACTAGATGTTCTCTTGCTTTACCAAACTTGCCCTTTAGAGCTTTCATAATGCCAGGCTGCTTTGAAGTTGGTTTTCTATAAGCAAATGGGTCTGTTGGCCCCACCACATCTGGCGTACGAGGTGCATGTGTAGGAGGTTCAACCTCCTCAATGTTTGGATCTTCACGGACACGGGGTTATTTTTGACTAACTGCCCGACGCAAACTCGCTGCCCCTAGTCCAGATGACCCACCACCATGCTCATATTGGCTACCTCTAGCGGCTGCTTCATATTGCATTCTTCTCCTCTCTTCCTCCTCTTGAAGTGACCTTACACTTTCTCTCCTAGCCCTCCTCATTTCTAGGTCTTCATCGTCATCATCGGAGGAACCAAATATTTCTTCTCTGCATGCATCAAGTTCCTCAGTTATTCTTCTTGGTTGTACTTGTTTTTTTTTTGCAGATGCGTCAAGGAGCTCATGCATTTCAGCCCTCACATTTGGTGGCACTTTATGACATTTTGTCACCTGTCCTGATACATGTGCCAAATGTTGTTTCAATCGGGTAATCCCCCCATTGAGCACTCGTCCACAATAATTACATTTTACTTTGTTTTTGCTTCCGACTGCTTCACCATGTCTCCAACCTGGATCTAAGTCACGCACCATTGTGACTAACTTCCTATAAAATAAGAAATTCATGTTATAGTAATACTCTAACAACAATTATTTTTGGAAAAAGTAGAAGATTTAATAAAATCATTTTGAATTTCCTAAATATTTAGATCTAGCGTAAAAGTATGTTAATTAATCATTTATACACCACACAATGATCATGAATCATTAAAACAACATATTTATGATGAAATCCCCAAAAAATTATATATTATAATTCAAATATTGAAAAATCCGAAAATAAAATAATTAAAATAAAAATCTAAATCATGTTTATGACTATGAGTAGATGTAGATCTATCATCTACACACTATTAATAAGCCTTTGGTATCATAAATGCTCTAACAAGTAAAAAGTAAAAACAATTATTTTTAGAAAAATCAAAATTTAATAAAATCATTTTCAAAATACTAAATATATAGATCTAGCATAAAAGTGTGTAAATCAATCATTTATAAACCACACAATGATCATGAATCATTAAAACAACATATTTATGATGAAATCCCCAAAAAATGATATATTATAATTCAAATATTGAAAAATCCAAAAATAAAATAAATAAAATAAAAATCTAAATCATGTTTATGACTATGAGTAGATGTAGATCTATCATCTACACACTATTAATAAGCCTTTGGTATCATAAATGCCCTAACAAGTAAAAAGTAAAAACAATTATTTTTAGAAAAATTAAAATTTAATAAAATCATTTTCAAAATACTAAATATATAGATCTAGCATAAAAGTGTGTAAATCAATCATTTATAAACCACACAATGATCATGAATCATTGAAACAACATATTTATGATGAAATCCCCTAAAAATGATATATTATAATTCAAATATTTTAAAATCCGAAAATAAAATAATTAAAATAAAAATCTAAAAATCATTTGTATGAGTAGATCTAGCATGAAAGTATGTAGATCTAACTTCTAAGTGGAGAACACAACCAAAGTAACAAACCAAATGATTTCTATGCTTCATCTAAAAATAAAAAACAAAAAACACATAATAAAATGGTATAAATTGATTTTCTCTTACCTTGAGGCTTGAATAATATTTCTTTAAGAAATAAATTTGAGATTTGAAAAGATACAAGATGGAGAGTAGTTGCAGCCCCTAAGGAGTAAGAAGATGAGAGGAGAGGAGAAGAAGAAGAAGATTGGGGATTTTTAAAAAAGTAGGGTTTTTTTCCATTATATATCATCTCGGCCGATATTTTGCAAAATATCGGCCGAGATATCGGTTCTGCCGATATTTTGAAAATATCGGCAGATATCGCCTATATTTTGGCGATATATTGCATGCAATACCGAAACCGGTATCGCAGGCAATATCTCGTATCGGTTTCGGCCGATACCGATTCATATCGGCCGATATGAATCAGTATCGGCCGATTTTTTAATCCATGATGCGTGCTCTATCCTAGTCCCAGCCTGCTTGGGTGGGGTACTAAAAAAAACTATACTTTGAAAAGATCAAAGTACACTTATCTTACATTTCTTTATTGGTATTCTTATATTTCTTTGTAATAAATTAAATAGTTGACCTTGATCAATAAACATCAACACAAAATATACAATCATCTCGTTCTTGAACTTACGAGAGTTACTATTAGTCATTATGGCATTTTAACCATTGTTTTGACTATCGGAGTTCATTTTCAAAGTTCCAACTTAACCAAGGGTAGACAATAGAGGCTGATTTTACTTTTTCCTACCAAGAGAAACGGGACCATGAGAGACCTGGCCACAATGAAAGAAGCATACTCCAATAGGAAGAGATGGTTGCTCCCACAAGAAGAAAAATCCGGGACTACTCCAACAGAAAGAGAAGCATGCTACTTCAAGAAGAGTAATCCAGGGATTGAACAGTAGGCAATTAGGTGAGAAATAGGGTATCCACTCAACTAGGCAACCCCTTGTTGTCAAGGGTGATTGCAATTATTATTATTATTATTATTAATTGGTACCCCAACCTAGAGAATCCCAGACAAGCAGGAAGAGAACACCCGCATTATTCTGGGACAACGCACCTGCCCATGTGAGAAGAGAGTATACCCAAGTATTGACGTCTTGGTAGCTGGGTGAGAGGTTAGGTTCACAACCAACTAGGCAACCCCTCGAGAGCTAATTGTAGTTAAAGTGTATTTTTCTCCTTGAGTGATTTTTAATGAGAAATCTCTAGAATGGTCTCTTCTACTCTTTTTTTTTTTTTTATAATCAAAAGAGTACATATGGAAACCCCAAAAATGGTGACAGCCCTCTTTTTGTATAAAAAAGGCAGATTGTTATATTTCCTTTCTTAGTTGCGATTCGCTATACAGGAGTTGAAAGTTCATAACTGATGCTAAGGAGTTTTCTGTTAACAAGCATTTCTAGTTCTACCATATACCATCTTTGTTGTGAATTTTGAAAAGGTGTCCAATTTATGTCCTCTAAAAAATTCTATGAGTTTGTACTCCAATTAATCATAGCAGATTTAAGTGTTGTCCCTCTAAATTCTTAAGGGCCCTTTTATATGCATTAGAAATTTATAATGCATAGGAATTCACGAGCAATCCACCGGATTATTAAAGAGGTGAGGGGTTGATGATTTAAAGTATAAATGTAGATGCAACCGTTCTCATTTTGTATTTCTATATTAGATGTTTATTTTTAACCACTTATGGCAAAATTTCTTATATAATATCTAGGAGTTTAATACATAAGATTCATAAGAGATGAGGGTAAAGGATGTAAGGTAGATATGCACGAGGGACCTTGACGTTCCAGGGAGAGGCTGGGACAATGAATTACTAGAAATGCAAGTCTTGGAATTCAATTCAATTAGATGAAACAAAGAAGCCCCAATGGATTAGATTTGAATGTCCCTCATCATTTGAAATTTAGAATTCTCCCCACCATGAATTCCTTAAATTGATCCAACAAATTCTTCCAATCAATCAGGCTACATTGTGAAGTGCTTTACTTGGGAAGACATGGGAGGGTACAGTTGATCAGTAATCCATTATCCATCATTCAGTACCTTTTGTAGTTATTGATAAGAGTGGCAGTAGGCCAATAGACACTAATACTTGTTAGCTTTACCTTTAGTGGGTGATAAGACACCATTAGGGATGATTATTATAAAAGGGCATGACCCCGGTATAATTACAGACACGGAATTTTAGTGCAAGCCAACGTAACGGTGGTATTTTCGGCACCAGACAGCTGTCAGAAGAAGGTACCATCTCCTGGATGTTAGGCGTTGGGCCCACCAACCCAATTTAGTGGTGGCCCCCACTCATGTGGATTCCATCTGACTTATTTAAACCCAAAGTATGATATAAAACATTAGACCAAGAGAGTGATTATTACATAGCCTTTTTGTTCTTGTGGTGTTCTTACGCAATCATTCCTTACACGTGTGATGCCACCCGTGCCGTGATACTGATAATGGCCTGACACGTGCGGTAGAACAAGTATCACGACTCTTTAAAACGCGTCATGTTAAATTAACACCTGATTTTACTTATAAGTCTAAGATTAGGACTTGGATAATTCCGATACGAGACTTGCGAAAACTCTCCGTTGGAAGAAGCCCTAGTTGACATGCTATACCTCAGGGTGGAAAGTACGGTCCGAACAGGGTTCTCACACTTAGTGCTCCTCATTCACCCTTCCTTGGCCGTCCTTTGTCATTTTCCTACTTTTATACTATAGTTGTCATCTTCCTAAAATCACCTTTGAATATATTTGTAGGATGTGGATAAACGAATGTATTCGTAGGATTTGGTTAAATAAATGTATGCTAACAGAATGAATGAATGTGTTTGAAGACAAAGCTAGACAAAGGTTAAATATTATGTTAGAAGTGTTTTCTGCATCTGGAATAGAAATTGGTGGTTGAGAGGGTCATATCTAATTTTCGGGTCCACTTTAAAGTAAGTAGGCACATTCATAGATATAGTGAATAAGGTCCTATCTAGACCTTATATTCTTCAACCCTAACATTTTTAAACATCAAAGAAAATCATAAAATGGCACAGACCATCTGAACTTATGTGGACTTGAGTTGCCTAGAAAGAGGCAGGAAAATTTATATATATATATATATATATAAAGAGAGAGAGAGTGTGTGTGTGAGAGAGAGAGAGATGGATTTTATTTATGGATAAGGATAATCTAGGAAAAATTAAAAAATAAAAAAGTGGCAGGTGAATCCTCTACCGTCAATATTAAAAATTGAGGTCCTCCATCATTGTATCTACTTCTAGGGGAATCTTTCGTAACAACCCTAATGTTGAGAATATTTGATTGACTTGTGTCAAACATGAGTTTAACTTCTAACCAACAACTAATTCTAAGAGACAAATAAAAGTTGTTAACGGTGATAGGACGTGGGATGTTGGTGCTTTTGGACATTTTAAACCTTGCTAGTAGTCCAACGAAGTTTAGATTTATGCCCGGAAAGCTTAATGGTTTTGCATATCATCTAGCTAAAGTGGGTTAGAAGTATTCTATGGATACTGTATGGATAGATAAGTTTGCAACATAGTTGTTGACGTTGGATAATCCTTTGAAGTTATTTGTTATACTTTTTATTACTGATTAGGAAATAATTAAAGCGGGTTTTTCTACATTACAAGAAAAGAAAGGTAAATTTTACATTAATTGTTCCCTTTTAGGGTTTTTTTCACAAATATTCAAAAATGTAAATGTGTAAAAATCCAAAAATAACACAACATTATTATTGTGAAATATGGGAGTTGTTAAATGCAATACACCTTTACAAGAGAACCATTCATTTGTTTTGAAATATCCTGTCTTTCCCACTCTCCTTTTTCCTTTTTATCAATACATGGTACGATTCTTTTGAAGTAATCGAAAGCTCTACCAATAAAAGGTATATCAACATCAGCCAAACATGATTTTTCTTTGTGTGGTGTAGGTTTTAGTAGCTTTAATTAGTAATAGGTTAGTGTTAGAAATGAGTGTGGATTCTATTCATATTTGAGATAATCACAAATAACGAGATGTGATTGCTGACTGACTTTTTTCTCATTGCTTGGAAGGAGCCCTCAATCATGCTTACAATTTGTTACTGTTGAGAAAAATGTATATTCAATCAAAGAGGAAAAGGATTTTGCAAGTTAGAGGAATATATATTGTAGGGTTAGCCCAAAAGTTGGGAATCCGGGGTCCCTTCTCATCCATGATCCAACTGTTCAGTGTTTGATTCCTGGGTCCTCTTCCCCCTTGTTGCGTGTGTGGTGTTAAGAAAGAGATTGCAGGAATCTTAGAGCAGAAAAAATAATAATATCAGATCGTAAACACCACCCCATCCACAGACATAAACACTTTCTTTGGAACAGTAAAAAAATTACTAGTTTTGATGTGTTTTCTTGGAGAAAAGCATTGCACAATGAACAATGGAAAAATATTTTGGGATTTTTTGAAAAATCGATTACACAAACATGCTTTTAGAACTATTGGGTTCAAATGAGAAATATAAAAAGTTTCATTGACAACCCTTAAAATGGAATAACTAGTGGCTAGAAAGCAAAAAAGCAAGAAATTATTACCGCATGGCTCCTACAAAATATTCACCTCCCATGGGAATGTCCGTAGCGATTGTTAGTCAAAGAGACATGGGGCTGGCAAAAGAGTGGGACCCCCTAGTTAAAGGCACCAATTTCTACAACATCAGAAATATGTATGTGAAAACATCCTTAGAAGAAAATTAGCACATGGCTCCCCTTAATAAATGGAAATGGAATTCAAGAAAATGAGTTAAAGTGAAAATCTCATGCTTCAATTTTTTTATATTTTTTTTAAATAGATGGAAAAGTAAGTTGAAATCCACATTTCAACATGTGCCAAAGGGAACCCTTAGGGATCCAACTACATAAAAAAATAAAAAAAAAATCTTGCAAAGCCTTCCTGTCGTTTTTCATTTTTTTCAAACGACGATAGAATCAATTCTTTTGAGAAAAAAGAAGAAGCGAGCGACGATATCGTCGATCAAATAAAAATAAAAATTGACGGGGTGACCTTTACTGTTTTAAAGAAACTATAAGTGCCATTTTTGTTTTATCCAGACATCTGAAGTAAAATTTTCCATACTGTGTTCTCTAAAATTAAAGAAAGGCAAGAGAGAAACCAAAGTGAAAGCTTCATCTTCAATGCTCACAACTAGAGATTTGCAGGGTGGTCAATAATCAAGCTGGTTGATTGATCTGCACCCTCCATCTCAACTTTGCATGATGTGGGAGAGCTAGACTGCAAACAACCATAGCTTTAATGAATGGGTAGGACAATCCAAGGTGGGTCCTCTAGCCATAATAGAGTACGGATTTTGGACCCCACAAAACAAAGTGGACCAATGGGAACTGGACGAGGCCTAGCCTTCGTCTTTAGAGTAGAGACTTTGAGACATTTGCACAGATGCTGGGATGGAACATGTCGCTCTCATTTCGCTTTCGTTTCATTTTTCATTGTCGGAAACGGAAACCAAAACCAAACCCAATGTAAGTAACATCACTTCACGAGTCACCTGACCATTACCATTACTATTTGTTTCCAGGAAAATTCAAACTGATAGGAATACGACTTGGAGGCTCCACCTCCACTCCACTTCCATGAGTCCATCCAGCATCAGCATTTCCAGCTATTGCCAATTTGCCATTTCCCAATTTGCCACTTGCCCATCTAACGTACGTTTCCAGTGTCTTCTGTAGGTGATAGCCAGCCTGAACAATACTAGTAGCTAGGGATAATAAAAGACCTACAAATGTATGTTCCAGGAGTCAAGATTCCCGGGTACACGTTTGGGTACGGCCGCAGGTTCCTCTTAACTTTTTCCGAAATGTCTCGGTTTTATTAATGGAGTTGGGTAAAGTAAAGATGATTCCCCAAAAAAATAAAAAATAAGTCGGTTACAATGATATTTTATTTTTAGTTATTTATTATAAAATTATTTTTGACATTTTATATTGATTATGAAGTTTTTTTTTTTTTACTTTTAGTGGGGAAATGATGTTATTGTTTGAATTTTTTTTAAATATGGTGAGAAATTTAAATTAAAATGCTTTTTGTGGGACTTTTTTTTGAAAAATGAGGGCTTTACCTTACTTTACTCTATTAGTAGAGTTGCCAAACAAGCTCAAGTTTTAATAATAATAATAATAGAACTCCCCTAAACAGCCTTCAAATTTCGTTATATACCATAAAGGTCCTTTCGTCACTTTTTCAAAATTTTGTGTTATTTTGCTGAGCAACGATATCGCCGTTCGTGTCTCCCCACCCCTCTTTTTAGAATTTTTTCTGGCCATTGCTCCCCTCCGAGTTCATCATGGTTCATGGCAAAATAAAAAATGACTATGTGTCTAAGATGTTTCTCGCTAATAAACTCTTCAATAGCAGAAAGGATACAAATCCATATCTCTTCACCATTCCCTCCAATCCACCACCCCACAAGCTTGATGCCTCCTTAAACAATACTCCAGTCTCCAATCCAACCAAAACGTTGTTTGTCACGTGTAAAAGAAGTCATGTCGGTTCAAAGGACTTAACGTCATGGAAGAAGAAGATGAAGAGGAAGAAGAAACGAGTGGTGATATCACTGCTCGACAAAATAAATAAAAGAAAAAGATAGCCCACTATCGATCCATAGACCTGTTCTCACCATTAGAGAAGACGACATCTGCGCTATTGGTTTGGTCTTCCTACGGCAAAGGAGAGACAAGAGAGTCGTAGAGCGGCCCTGAATTTTGTGAGGAAAAAAAAGAGGTTGCAAAACACACTGTACTTCTTTACAGTATTTTTTCCATAAAGATTTTACCATAAAGAGAATAAGGAAGGGGAAGGTTTGAGTTGCAGAAAAAAAAAAGTATTAAGGAAAATAGACGGAAAAAGAGAAGAGTGGTTTTTCGGATAGAAATTATAGATGATAGAGGAGAAGAGATGACGAAAAAGAAAAGAGGGAATAAGTTTTTAGGGGCTCTATTTGCAGGAGAGTAACGATATTGCCGCTTATGTGAAATAAAAAATAAATGAATAGAAAGGGTCCCTGGAACCACTATGATCGATGCAAAAGTTTTAGGGCCTTTTTTGGTCTTCACCCACTCCAATGGGATTTTCCGATTATATCCCCTAATAATAATATACCCCTCTATCAGAAACACTTTTTGGTGAAATTGTAGAAAATTTAGCCCATTTTTGTTTTTTTTATATAGAAAAGCAACTACATCAATTGTAAATAATAAAAATTTGCGGTGAAAAAATAGTCGAATTTTTACCATTTTCCATGGAAACGCAGCTACATGAATATGCCCTGAGAGTCTCGATCACGCTTCCCATAAGAGTAGAACTTCACAGTGTGGGCTCACATGCTGAAAATCCGAGCTGATCAAAATCGACTATGTTTGAGATGTTCCCAGGTTTTGCTCTAATAAGAATTGGCCCAACCATAAGATTGAACATAGGTTGAAGAAAGTTTTTGTAAATATAATTATTTATCATAGGATCAATTTACAGTGGCCCAACTATAATTGAAGTAAAATTAGCAAACATCCGTGTGGGCGGCTCAAATTTTCCCACCATGGGTTCCACTCCTTCAGCTAAGAACCTCCCTACTAGAGGATTGGGACTGATGCTGTGGAGCCTATCTATCATCAATCAATATGAACCCTTCACATTCACTTTTCTTCTATATATAAACAAATATTTTGATTCCACACTTATTTGACAAATATTTTCAGTTAAATAAATTAAAAAAAGAATCCACTGCATCTACAGGTTGAAAATTGTACTAATTTTTATTTTCATTATAAATTAAAGCTTTGATAATTTGACTGTCTACATTTTTCACACATCCCACCACCTTTTCATCTACTCTTCTCACAATTGGCAGTCAATTCATTAGTCTCCACAAGTCAAGCCGCTAATAGCTTACCAAGATCAGAATTCCATGCATATGTATCTAGAGTTAGGAGGGGTCCACCATTTGAAAGTCAGAGTCTATCCAAACTAGAGTCACAAAAATGTCTGTTTCCTTTTAAAAAATATCATGATGTTCCAATATCATGATGTTCCCCCAAATATAGAATGTGCAAATAACTTACAAAAAAAAAAAAAAAACAGTTGAAGAAATAAATAATTAAATAAGTATAAAAACGTCCCAAATAATATATTAAAGGGACACAAGTTTTAAAATGTCACCACATTTTGTGTTGACAATAATTTATGGAGAACAATTCATGACAATGATCTTTCAGTTTAAGATCCAGTTCATAGTCTTAAAATTCCTTACCCTTTAGTCAATATATACAAAATAGGTTGAGGACCATTTCATCTCGGCCTTATTTGTTCGCATTAAAATACGTAGTAATTAAACACATAGGGCAATTAAAAATGAAGATCAAATGAGAATGTCCAAAACCTAGCGTCAAATAACATATTCTTTTCATTTTATTTTTCTAAAAGAAAATATTATTATTTGATATTTATTTTCAAAAATTCACTTTTAATCTCCATTTCTAATCACCTATGTATTCTTTTTCTCATGTTGGGCTATTGGTTTCTCGTAATACTTAAAAGATCCAAAGATCGATTTCAAATATACGTATGAAATTAAGATGTCAACACACTTATGTATTCAATTCCTATATAGTCTAATGCAAACAAACGTGCCCTTAACTATAATAAGAGAGCCTTCAACTTATCAATGGGTCATGCTCACCCAAAGTGGGACTGTGGATTTTGGGTTGTCATTTTTTTACTGTGGTAGTGAGACTACGGAGCTTTTTTCCCAAAGCAATTAAAAACCGGAAAATGCAGGCGTAGTACGAGCACCCCTTGAAAGACGCTCAATCACGAGTCGCTGACGCGTCCAATGGAATTCTTCCTCATTTTGCCACATCATCTCTGACGTCAGCCCTACCACATGGAGTGACGCAAGCCCTATGTACCAAACAACGTGCCTTTGCTCCAATGCTCCCCCATGCCCTTGAGACACCGATGTCCATATCTGATTTTGGTTTGAGAAATGATACTTTACTGTCTGCATACCACCAAATTCTGTGGTCCCTCATTTCCTTGCAATTGGTTTATGGCAATGGGTCAGTTAAAAGGGGTGACCCATGACCCTATGCGGCCCTATTGAGACCTGGGACCTGGGTTTGCTAGTGGTTGTCAAGATTTTATAGATTTGAGCCTCAGTGGAGCTCGGGTTCGGTCGGTGTGGGTCAGCCCGGGTATGAATTGAACCTACTGCTATGAGCTCAAAGTTCTGTAGGACTACTACCCATGGGCCAACATTTCTGGTGCATTGGTACTTTGGGATAGGTCTGCCTGATTTCGTGGGCCGGTTATTAAATGGGCTGGACTATGAATGCGAAACAGCCAAAGTAATAGCCCGAAAGAAGATCGAATGTATTTTCACATGAAATAATGTTTTGCAAATGCTTTGGACCCAGGCATCACTCCAGAGCCACAAGGATGGATCCAGGCTGAAATACTAGGATAACAATTAAATAAACGGTTCTTGAAGAGTTTGGCCCAATCTGACCCAGATCATGTGCAACAATATCCATGCACTGCCTGGTTGGGCCAAACATTTTTGAAGCCCACCGTTTAGTTATCTGGCCACTGTTGATGCCCAGATCCAGACACAGGCATGAACGTCAGCACATGCTCAGACCATTCACAAAATATATGCAATCCTTTATGCTAAATATGTTGGGCCAGGCTGAGGCCCACATCCTCCCCATGGGTCTGAAAACAAAACCCAAGTCCAGACCAATGTGGAGAGTGCTCAACTGGCCCACAGGTCATGAGCAGCCTTGCAGACATACCCATGGGACCTTCGCAAAGAATGTCAGCGAAAAGGGGTTGTGGGGGAAAAAGTAGGATAATTATTGCACTTTTTCTGCATTTCTTAGCTTAGTCCCCACTCCTGAAAGATAAAAGGCTCATGATCTGCAATCCACTAGATTATTCTCCAGATGTGTGGTCTATTTAAACAAAATCAAGCACATGCCTTGAGCACCTCCTATGATCAATTTTTAATCATTACAAAACTATAGTGCCGCTTTCTTGCTGAATATGAAAACTCACCCACTTTTATCTGATGCAGATGCAGCTAATATGAAGAACATCCAAATTGTTCATCTAGTGGACCAAAAATTCATTAAAACAAAATGATTGGACAGTCACAAATATGTATTTGGGGGATTGGAGAGGGAAGGAAAAAAAAAAGCTTCCGCTTTCTAGCTTTTTTCACCCATACTATTACATTGATTATTATTTCAAAAACCCTCGAGTATGATACACAATATCCAATAGTTGCCATAATAAACTGTGTTTCACCAACCATTTCGACCCCTCCCATATTCGTTACACTGTCCAGATGTTAGGAACTACAAGATTCCACCACTACAAAATTACTGAGCTGTCTGTTTTCTCTTCTTTGTTTCACCTACCAGCCTCTTCACATATGCTATGTAGCCCTCAACATCGAATTTCCTTTTGCAGCCTGCGTAGTTCATGTACCGTATTTTGCCAAACACTGGTCGCTCTTTCCAACCCTGTAGTAAGAGGATGTCACTGTTGCTAAGGTGCGTAACACTGGTCTAGATTACAGCTAATGATGATCAATTAAAATTTTATGAACTTGATGACTCACACTCTGAGCTTATTATATCATCTGCTTAGTCGAGACAAAGACATCACTTTTATGTATCATTCTCTAATACTGCACTAAATTATTTAGCGCTGGTACATAATGAATTGTCCATTAGATGTACTGTGTTTCATTGTTTGTGCATAATGGAACATAAAAGAAGTGCGTCTATAGAGGACAATGAGGCATGAGATTAATTTGCTAGTACCCTATCCAGTTTTGATAAGATAGAAACCGACACAATCAGTAAAAGGTATACGAACCTGGTCGTGCAGACCACATATCGACCACATACAACCAACATATCCATTTGGATCCCTTCCATCTATTTCATACTGCAAATGAATTTCGTTACAATCAGATATGGAGTATGAGAAACAGCAATGATCAGAATATCCCTCAACAGATTGATGACCAAAGAAACTCACATTTTTTACAGGTCACATTTTTTACAGGAAGAAAATAACCGTAACAATAACGAGAAGATCTAGCATAGAAAACTACTATTCAGTGGTAGTAACAACACACTTTCGAGAGTAATTTTCATAAAAGGTAATCAAAGAAATGATACCTTATCATTTAAATATATTGCTATTGCTAGGGCTTCTTCCGGTCCACTGGTCCATTCAAGAATCTTTTTTGCCCAATACATCCTGCAAATTGATAGCTACATTAGCATTCACCAAACAAGGCAATTAGATAGACAAATGTGATCAAACTAATTTCACGTAACTTGATTACTGAAAAGAGTACAGAGTCAAACAGAATCACAACAATAACTCACTCAAAGAAAATTTGCCTTTTAAGATTGCTATCCAGCCATATCATTCTAGTGCACCTTTCATATGCCTCATCATACTGCTATGATTCTCTCTCTAACAAATACTATATTTAGTTGGTACAACTACAAGTGATGCTTGATGCTTCACAATTTTAGGGGTCATTTGTTTGCACTCATTTACAAATGTAAATGTTTACATGTGTAATATTTATGCATGAACACATTTGTTTCCACTCATTTACGCATCACATGCATAAATTTTAGTGTGAAAATGGTGTGTAAATGGACCACATTCACATCAAGATTTTCACCCCTCTCCAGGTGTGAAACCTTTACACCCCTCACACCTCAAAAGTAGGATGCCTTATGATACTCAAAATAGAACATGTATCTATCCAATTTCAATTTTATGGGTAAAATTGTGACCCTCCCCTGTCCATGATGTATCCCAAGTCTATGCCATATATGTGCATCATAGGGAAAGCCAACGTTGAGGTGAGGATACAATAAAAGCCATTGACATGCGAAAGTGGGAGTGCGATGGTGGGGTGCTCCATAATAGTGATGGCATTGTGTTGGCATTATTTTCTAAGCATGTGGGTTGTATTTCCCAGGTACTGGTGGAGAGTGACTCTTCGAACACCTTCCCTTAGGTGTCTTCTCGTGCCTCTCCTCGTTGGAGGTTCTAGTTTTATTTCAATGGAGATTAAGGTGTTGTCACCTTTGGTGGAAGTGGATTTCAATCATGTTTTCGTTGGCTAAGGGGTGGATCGATCATCTCTGTATGTCACTCTTTCTTTGTAGCTTTGGCTTCTTTTCTGTAATGTTGCCTTGTCTTTGATGTGGGTGTAAGGCTTTTATTCCTCATCTTTGTCCTTCCATTTTGGCTGAGCTCGTGTTGTTCTATTTCTTCTTTTAATAAATTTACTATTACCGATAAAAAAAATGCAAAAGTGGAAGAGGAAGTAAGTGGCATCATGCAAACTGGTGGAATGAAATGTTGTTTACACAAGAACTGCATTAATGAAAAATCAATTTGGTCCTACATGAAAACCAATTTGGTCCCTCATTTTTCATGTAGGTTCACTTGTCCACAAATCTTTGGGGTATCCAAACTTGTTTGATAATGAAATTGCTAATTATAACCAAAACCTTCAATAGCTCTGCAATTCAAATTACTACTTAGTAAAGGAATTCAAATTACTACTTAGTAAAGGAATAGCAACAGGTCAGGGCAAAACTGAATCCACCATAACTCATACGTGCCCTGCCCCATGCTTAATCCACCATAACTCATACATGCCCTGCCCCATGCTTACCCCAATCCAGGACAGGTTTATGGTATGTGATACCAAACCCGCCCTATGATGGTTACGGGGTGGGTTTGATACCAATTATTATTTATTTTTTAAAACAATTAAAAAATATTTTTATATCCCCCATATTGGGAAGGGAGGAGGACTTGTACTTGCAATATTCGACACCTCCACCGCCCGAGCACTCTATACCAATTGCACTAGGAAGGTTGCATGAAATAAATCCTAATAAACTTGTATAATTTGGTTATAAACAGGGATAAGTTGAGGCAGCTAAAAACTGAACCTGCCTCGAATCAAAATCAGTTCGAAATCTATAGACTTCCAACAAAACCACTGCTAAACCTGACCCTAATAGGTCACCCATTTAACCCCACCCATTGTTATCCCTACTTACTGACCCAAAGCAAACTGTTCCCATGCTGCAGATTTTTGTATGCCAGGGATGATAATCTGCCAAATGCATTAGTAATAAGTTTCACTCCGTTCTCAAAGCACTAACATTCCAAAATATTTGCAGTGAGTGCTCTAAATACAGAAACCTACTTCATTCCAGGTATTATCTGCTAAATGACAGGCATTGTTATATAAGCTAAAAGCATGACTTCAATTGGACTCAAATCTTTGCTGCAATGGATTAGGATGTACAAGCAAGAAAACAAAAACAGGTCTTTGGCCAAAGTTGACATCTAATATCAAAAGAACAGAGCCACCCATGGGGAACTTACCGCATAAACCCATGCATTTTTCCATGATGAACCATCTCTAGCTGAGATGCATTCCAGAGCTGAAAAGTGTCGATAACAGTTAAAAGATTAATATCACAGGAAAAAAAAAAAAAAAGAGGAGGATAACCCTTAACAAAGTACATACAAATAGCAAACAGAAGATCCAAAACTTAAAATGAGTGGAAATATCAGTAAATGAACATTTCGGCCTCTCATAGATAAATGGCAAAAAAGATGCGTACAGGATCAGCAGTTTCCGCCTTCTCCAATTGCTCTTTCCTGCAAATTTCAAAAACATTTAAACAATCACATTGACAATAAGATTTAGCACATCCACATTTAAATACTAGCTATTCTACTTCTTCTTTTTTACTTGTAAAAGCTTAATGTCATCTCATCATCCTAATTTTATCCCATCATTCTGGGCTGTAATCATAAAAACCTAACAATATTATTGTAACACCCAATGATTACCCTATAGAAACTAGCACCATGCAATCTTCCATTGCAACTGGAAACAAAACATTTTCACTCACGTGTAAATATTGTCCCGCTTATCTGCAGCATGATCTAACAAGGTTTTCCTAGCCCATTCCCATGCCCCTTCTAATGAGTCATACTTTGGCTGATAATAGCAGAAGTTATCTGCCAGTTCCCTTCGCACGATCATCTCTTCCAAGAATGTATCAACCGACTTCATAAGGATGCACGCAGAAACAAATTCACATTAGAAATACAAAGAACATAAAAAATTAAAAAAAGAAAAGAAAAAAAGAGATAAAGTAAAAAGGAAAGCAACACATGAAAGTGAAAAAAAACCACTTTGTACTATTCCAGTGGCTGCCACAAACAGAACTGATAAATTCTATCATGACTTCAACACCAACACTCACTATTAGCATTGTATAAAAAAAAAAAACCCTCAACCAAACCCTATTATAACCCAAAAATAGTACCAGGGTATTTCTTCAAGCATCTAGATTTTCTTTTCTTTTCTTTTTTGTGTGGAGTGAGTATCAAGTATTAATTTTTCATCCAGATGGTTAAACACAAAAGTTCCGTGTCTAAATTACATGTCAAACAGCTCAGATAAGCTATAGATATATTTTCAACAAAAACCAATCAAAACTACAGTAGAGCAAAGTTAAAATGCAAACCTGTGGATGCATTTTCCGAAAGTTGCGTGCCTCCAAGGCACATCTTTGTGTTGATATCATCCCAAAATGGAAGTAAGGGGAAAGACCTGAAAGACCTTTAGACTTTAATGGGTTATTTCGATCATTATAATAATTCTTTAATCTTGCTGTTAGAAACCCATCTTTGCTTCCCAAGAGCACTTCCATAGCAGCCTTTTCTCCTGGTTCACACCACCGCAATTCTGGAACCTCTGCCCCTTTCCTGGTTGAAGCAAACCAGCAAAATCCAGTCTTGGTGATCAACATTCTAAGTGGTGCAAATCCTAGGAACATATACTTTCTTCTTTAAAACTCACCTCAAAACATCAGAAATGAGCTTCTCCCAGTCGATCTCAGTGGGATGCCTAGCAGTAAATTCTCTACAGGGAGTCTGCAAAGTTGGAAAATCAACCAGATACTCCGGAAGCAACTTATGGATCTTACTCCTTATAGTCTTTGCACTATACTCCAACTTAGACGATGCCACCCACATGGGAACTACATTGTGAGCATCTACTTCATGCACAGCTGTGGACTCACTCACTTTCATGCATATTTCATCTTTCCATTGCCGAACATCCCTTAATGGTGAGAAATCCATGACTAGAAGAGATGCATTGCATTCATTTAAAAACTTTGGTATGTTATCTGTCGCCTCCCCCTGTATTCATGGCAAACCACAGTAAAGATAAACACCACACAAACCAATTATTGCGGAAACAGAAAACAGGGAAAAAGGACCTAAAAGGAAATCATTGGGTTCACAAACTGGCAGATAATTGATTGTGTGGAAATGTTTCCCAACTGTACATTCATGCTAGGTCCAAATACCATATTCAGTCAAATTGAACTCTTAAAATCTGAATACGCAGTTTGAAGGGAAGCAGGTGGAACACATGGGGATACCATTTACCATGAGTAGCTGGTTAGGAGATGAACCACAAAACATTGATCACTCACTTTCTCTCACACACAAAGGGAAAAACAGGATTTATAGTACATGCCACATCATACCATGTTGTTGTGACCAAATTGGGCAATCAGGCCAAAACTTTTGATTTGGTCATGAATTATGACCCTCCATCTTCATTGACAGTGGCCTACAAATCACATTTACATGTCATGATTCAAACTGGCAAAAGACATCACTACAGTTGATGTCATTTCAAGGCTGATTATCAATTGAAAAGGAAGGCTTGCATCAGCAGGCAAGGAGGGTGACAATTGTCAAGACAAATGAAGAGTGGACTCATCATTCATCGCCTATAACAAAGTCAAGAAATGGTTCAATGGAGCTAGCATGAATATGCAATGCTGACATCAGCTATCCACCTGATTGAACCTATGTGGGGGGCCTACCTTTTCACTATCAAGCCTATACTTACATGAAACTAATAACAAGTGTAGGCATTAAATTGGATGAGTACAAATTGAAACCTGAAAGAGGAAGAAGAGTCAGTCGTATAAACGAATGGCAAACTCACACCATATCGTATTTTCCTCATACCTGAAAGAGGAAGAAGGGAATTTCTAGGTCGTTGAGATTCTGCTCAAGCTCTTTCAATCCCCTCAGCATAAACCCTAATTGCCGGGCCTTAGCCCCCAAGAACTGGTCAAACAGGTTGAATGCAACTGCCACAGAAGTGTCCATTCTCCTGGCCTGATCAACGGCGTGGATCAACGCCCAATTGTCTCTCGACCGTTGATCTCTGAACATCCAGTAGATCACTGGGCCCTTTCCTGATGAATCCCCTTCCTTGAGTACTCGAACCCTGCCTCCGTCCACGGCTGACGTGTTCGAGGTTTCGGCCTTCTTGTTTGCGGATTTTACGGAGGGTGCCATTGGGAGATTTTGGAAAATGCGAAGGTTCTGCGTGGAAGGAAATCGCATGGGAAGATTCTGAGATTGTGAAGACTGGAGATTAGAAAGAAGAAAGGAAGTGGAAGGGTAAAGAGAGAGTGATGCGTGGTTTGGAATGAGACACGTCGAGGGCTAGTTTAAAGATGGAGACGTGGTTTGATCTTGACCTTGCGCTTTTGATGAAAGCGCGCCAAAGGTCGTCGGGGAACGAATAACTGTCTTGCTTCCATCATCTCTTTGTTGTGAAGCCGGATCCTCAGGCGGTCGCCCACACGGGTCCCGTGAGTGGGTGCGTGCAAACATTTATTTTTAGTTAGTTGAATCTCTATCCCCGACACAATGATGTTTGAGTGATGTTAGCACCCGGTGTCACGTAAGTATAAAATGATTTTTTTTTTAATTTATATATTTTTGGGTATCACTCTTACCAAGGGTTATATTCGGGTCGGTTATGATCCGGATCATGATGGACTCGGAATCGAAAGCATTAGAGAGAATGTGGAACCAGATTTTGGTCCTGAACCGTTTCGCAACCAGTTTCTTGATTCTAGAATCGGAATCGGAACTAAAACCATATATAGGACGGGTCTGGATTCGGGCCCGGACCTAAGAAGATAATAATATTAAAAAATATGATTTTTATAAGAGATTTTTAAAAATTGAGATAATATATCGGGTCTACGGATTCGAACAAAGGTGGAATATAATCGGATCCATTTACTTATCGTATACTAAATAAGGACCTATATCCGATTTTTAACTGGTCGGATATTCCGAGTAATCGGAGAATTGAGAACTCATTTACATCCCTATTCTTACCTAGTGCTTAATCCCTAGATTGTTAAGCCCTTTTAGATAACATGAACATATGCCGGAGCTATTGTAACTATTGGCCGACCTGAGTCACATACGCAAGTATGGCCGGTGCTATTGTACCTATTGGCCGACATGAGTGGTCGTGTAAGTGATGGTATTCGGATATACACAAGATAAGGGTATCACATTGATTTCATGCGAGATGGAAATGCAGATTTATGATGCCCCACAAGAATTTTACAATGTCTTAGCTTATATTAAAATCTTGGGCTTAGGAATAAGGCTGACTTGAGAGGAGAGGTTAGGAATTAAAAGGTCAAGGTTTGCAAGCTGACTTTCAAGTTTTAGATGCTAAATTGCAAAAGATGGGAAATTTCTCCTGCGGCGGGTGTTGGGTCCTACTTTGTGGATGGTGGTGTGGCTTGAAAATCTAGTACCAGTCTTTTCTATGTGACTCAAGTGATAAACTTAGGAGGTGGCAGTGCCACACAACTACCATGAGCTGGAGGTGGCCAAGTTGGGCTAGATTGAGGCATATCCTGATTTGCCCCGAGTACCCATAATAAGCCCAAGATCAACACGGGCCAAAAGTGACTGACTGGAGACTCGGTTTCAAACATCTCAGGCCCTTTCTCCCATTTAATCAATTGGGGCAAAGCTGGATTAAAACCAATTCAATGTAGCCCCAGTTGAACCTAAACATAAATAAATAAATGTAAGATGTATTTGCAGCGCATGAGAGTCCCCTATTCCTTTCTGACTCTTCCATGCAGCCTTGCAAAGTCTTTCTATAGAAAATCCAAGTCTCCATTGATTATTTCTCATGGTTTCCTTTTATTCTAGCATCCAAGGATAGCATTTGAGTAGGTACTAGGATGAAGACCCTGTGCTTTGCACAAGTTAAGTCTCGTGCGACCAAAATAATAGATTAAAACTAATATTCTGTTTATATAAAATCTATTTATAACAAAATAATTAAAAAAGTTGAATAAGCCAAAAAATTATGAAAACCAAACCTTTCTTCATTTAGTCTACGTCAGCATACCTATTTCATTTTAAAAATAAAATATTCGTATGCATTTCTTTGCTCATTTTGAATACTATATTGGGTCTTTAAAAATGACTTTAAATTATAGAGTTGGAAGGCATCTCTTTGAATTAGGTCACATCCATACAAATGAGCCCAATAGACACATTTTATTGAAAATGCAAATATTATGTGTTTTTAAAATGATTCATTCACAAATAAGCCCAAAAAAGCTGATGTGGCTTCTCCTAAGGCTATAATTGAGGTTTTTTTTTTTACAACCAACATTCATCGTTAAAGATAAAGAATTATCTCATATGTTCTATGCTCTTACAAAATTCAAAACCAACAGGAATATACAAAAATCTTTGGATGAAGATATCAAACCTTTTCTTCTTTGTCTCATACATTGTTAACACTCCAAATAAGGGGAGATGCAACATAAAAAGAGAATGTATGTATGAGGGGAAAGGGAGAATCAAAGAGGGATGTCCCATATCATCTTCTTACCTCACCATCAACCAACAACAGTAGCCTCCATCACTAACCCTCTGTTTGGGAAGGAGGGAAAGGGGGGGGGGGGGGTGGAAATGGAAGAAAAGTGGGAATTGATGGTGTTTGGGAATGGGGGAGGGAAAGTAGGGGGAAGGAAAATGAGGATAAAATTCTTGTGGGGCCCACCTTAAAATTTTTCCCTAAAAAATGGCGAGAAAGTATGAGGGAAATAGGGGATTCTTTGTAATTTTACTAAAATGCCCTTTTCACTTTTTCCCAGAGTAAAGGTAAATTGGTAATTTTTTCTTTACCTCACAAACAAACAAAATCCTACTTTTTCACTTTTCTTTCCCCTACTTTTTTACTATCGAAACAAGAGAAGGTAAAATTAATTTTCCCTCCCCTCCCCTCCCCTCCTCTCCCCTTCATTTTCCTTCCCCCTCGAATTTCCCTTCCCCTCCCCTCCCCACTTCCCAAACATAGGGTAATAGTAGTAGCCTCTTCAAAAAAGGAGAAATGTTCACTTGCGAGCAACTTCTAAGTAGTGTGGAGCTCACTTGGGTCTGCCTTTTTATTAGTGCAACCCCTTTGTTTGTCTTTCTAAACTTTGATCTAACATGAGATCTATTTTTCTACTCACCCAATTTACCCCCACTGTTGCATTGAATCTCAAGTTGGTGAACATTTCCCCAAAACAAGAGGGCACATGGAAAGTAAGAAACGTATGTTTTCAATCAATCCCTAAACCCTCTCTCCAAGAGGGGAAAAAAAAAAAAAAAACTCTAGCTATTTGTTGTTCTAACCAGGTTAGGCTTTGGGCTTTTTATCACCTAACCTAAGCTCAACTGGCCTCTATTTTAAATTCAAGCCTGCCATGACTACTATAGTCTAAGGCCCAAATCCTTGGCCTGTGGCTAGCTTGACCTATGATCAGGAGCTGTTTGGTAATTTTACTTTTAAAATAAAGTGAAGTGAAGCGAAATAAAGAGAGGGAATAAAATATAAGTGGGCTATGATGGTATTTTGTTTTTAGTTATTTGTAATGAAATATTTTTGACTTTTTGTATGAGGAGATGAAGTTTTTTTGTTTTTTAGTAAATAAAGGTAGTTGGTTTATTTATTTATTTAAGATGGAAGGAGTTTGAATTAAAGTGCTTTTGATTTAATGCTTAACTTTACTTTAATTGACAATAAAATCACCAAATGGGCCAGGGATTTTGGGTCTTCCCGTCTAATACCAACTCCTACTTTTGTGGATGATTAAGATGCCTACCTTTTGTAGGGGAGTCTAGTGACTCCCACATGCTTCTCAATGAGAGGAATGTGTGAAACTCCACTGTAGGGATAATTAGAATGTGTGAAACTCCATCAAACACATTACAAAATAACCTGCCTTCGCGATTCTACATAAAAACTACCACCCACAAAATCAGCCGTAGTTTTCAAACATGCAAAGGTAGGCAGGTGAACATTATCCCCCAGGACTATAGCACCAGAAAGTTCAACAGGCTTTCTCAAGCCGTCTGGTCAGACCATGTCAACAGCCAGAATTTTCTCTGCATTCTTCCTGGCAAGGGTTTGTCTTAGTTCATCAACGGCATAAGCGTGAATCATTATCAACATGCAAATCCCAGCCATCCAATGTATTGACCTGGTTGTTGATTGATTGAGTGGAGAGACTTGCATCAGTGAGAGTTGGGACTATAAATCAGAATCAGAAACGAGGGTCGAGATTACACATGTAAAGTTTGATTCTAGATGGTTTGAATGTTTCTCATGACTTAACGACATGGACAGTGTAGATTGATCTGATCGTATCGCAAATAACAATGTGAATGTGACTTCTCACAAAGTTCCATTTTTGTGCGTGGAAGACTCAGAGCCCTATCTCTCCATTAAAAGTAGTTATCATAAAGAATAAAAGTGTAAAAACGTACTGTATACTACATGCAATATCCGAAGAATGGCAACTTGTATGGAAATGGGCCAATGACACACTAACGTATTTTACCTATCAATGGGGAGTTACATAGAGAACTTCCATGCGGGGGCGAGTTTCACAACTTTACTATTAGAGTCAAGTGAAGTAAAGTTGATTTTGAAGAAAGAATAAAATAATAGTGGTGATATTTTGTTTTTAGTTATTTATTATGAAATACTTTTTACTTTTTATTATGGAATAAAAGTAAAGTTGATTTCGAGGAAAGTTGAGTTTTTTTATATTATAGTAGATAAATGTGGTTGTTTTTATTACTTTTTTTTGAAAAAGATTGAGAGGATTTTGAATTAAAGTGTTTTTGATGCTACATCTTATCTGAAAAATGAAGGCTTTACTTGGCTTTTACTATGTTAGTAAAGTGTTAAACTAGCTCCGACTTAGTCTTACATTTAATTAGTGTAACCCATTTCACTCTCGTATCCTTTCATGATATGCAACTATGCCAAATTTCACATCCTCACTCAATGTTGGATTGAATGTAAAAAAAAAAACTCTTTGCCAAATCTCACATTCATCAAAAGAAGACGATGGTTAAAATCCTAGCTTACTAAAGCAAAAGCTACCGTTAAATCTAATGCTCCTATTTGGATAAATGAAAATGTAAAATAAAGTGAAGCTAAATAGGTTCTAATAGTTTAAATTGTAAATCCTATATCAATTTCATTACAATCTTATACTTTGAAAGTAAACTATAGTACAAAACTATTTCACTTTACCCCACTCCTAGTTCATACAGATTCCAGACAGTATCAGTAATAAAATTTGATGGCCTGATTTATCCACATTCATTTCATCCGCGTGATTGAACCGCAGAGCTGTCCTTCTCATTACAGTCTCATTTCGAAGAGGCCGGCCATCGAAGTCAAAATCCGGACTTGCCTGGTTGCTTCTTGCCACTGGCCGACTTTTCCTCTTTATACGCGTCCACCACAGCATTTTGTTATCCTTTCCTCGTTCTAATTTCTAACCAAACCCACACCCTGGGCTTTCTCCAATATTTTATTTCCATCATTCGTCGAAAGGAGACGAACAACCAAACCCAGCCCCCTTTCCCTTCTTCCGCAACCCAAACGAAACCGCTACAATCTCAATTCGGAAAAAGGAGGAAAAACGGGAGAACTCGGTCGCGATCGATCGATCGAACGGAGAATCGAAGCAGAGAATCATGTCAGACTCCGATTCATCTAATGGAGAGTACAAATCATTCCGACAGATTACTCGAGACAGTAAGTTTTCGTTTCAGATCTTTTGGATTCCAGTTTTCTTCTTCGGATCTCCTGTTCCAGAGGTTGCTTTTGTTTACTTCTCAATCTGAAAAAAAAACAGGATTTTTATAAATCTCGCTTTTGATTCCATAAATCATCGATTCTGAATCGATTTTTGAATCAAAACTCTCAAATTTCTGCCTTGTCTTGTTTGAGATCTTCGTTTTTGGATCACTCACCTTTTCTTTGAGTGTATGCGTGTGATTTTTTCTGCTTTCGGTCTTTTTCCTGAGAGAGAGAGTAGTAGCATTTTTAGAGAGAGGGAGTGCGAGAAACGGTAACTGGGGTTCCTTGTTTGTATTCATCTGGATTGGATTTTTGGGGTTAAAGTGTTTTTTCGTTGCCACAAACTATTGGCTTCTGAATTAGATGCCAATGTCGTTTCCCAAGGATTTTCTATTGACTGCTTTGTTTATTGCGTGAAGCCCTTGGCCTCTGCTGCTCTTCATTGATCTGCAAACCTGTTTCCACTCCGGAAAGTGATGAGTTTGTTTTTCAGTATTATCATTTGGTTGGTAGGAAGTCTTTTACAGTTCTCTCGGCGCTACGGAAGGTGCTGAAGGAAAATAAATGGGCAGTGTAGTAGGGATTGACTTCAATGTGGAAGAAAAATTTACATACTCAACAAACAAAATTATCTGGAAGTTATTGAATTTGGACTTAGTCAACATGAATGCCTAATGCTTTTTTAAGCATAATTGATTTTTGGCACCCTTCAAGTTTGCCAGTTATCTTCTATCAGCATCATGCAGAAAGTATTGTGCTGCTAAGGTCAGACACACACACACACAAAAACATCTTTGCTAAGGTCACATTCCTTAAATTTTAAGATATATTTGTTTTAATTATCTTTTGGTTTTGGTTCATGACATATGCCTCTCACATATTTTGTTAGTTATACATTTTGGTTCATTATCTGTTTCTCTCACAAACTCTATTTAACAATCATATAGAATGGAAAAATGCTGCTTGGACTAACTCCCAGCCAGAATTCTGGCCTGAATTCCGAAAATAAAAAGGTGAAAAGACATTTGAGCGAGTGAGTGAAGGCCATTTGAGGGTAAATATGGCATTACAATGCAATTCGGGCAAAAATTCGGGCCAAGAGTACGTCCATGTAGCATTGCTCTATAGAATATGTTACCGAATGTCATTTTTCTCACCTTCATTTACCAACTCTGATCGATTTTCATGTTGAATGCACTTTGCATTAGAAGGTCTCTAAATTTGTTTCGTTTTCTTTTGGTCAGGATTGTTGCAAGAAATGCTTCGATCGACAAAAGTAGGGGAATCTAAATCTACTTGGAAGGTATTTTTAGCATCTCAATTGTTTTCTTTCATTTTTGTCATAGTAATGTGTTATTTTACTGATGCTTTATGTGATACCATAATCCAAATGCTCATGAATTTGGCTGACACTCATGGTTGAGTGGTGTTGGCAACTTAGTTTCATGGACATGCCTAGGCAGTGGCGGACCCAGTATTTTTGTTTGAGGGGGGCTGACGATGGTCAACTAGAAAAGTCAATCATTATTTTATTGTGCTTCCTTCGCATTGCCAATGGCAGAAAAGAAAACAAGTCAATTTTGTATCTGTGTTCATTCCATACTAGAGTTATCCTAAGGGGATATAGGGTTTGTTTAGCATCAAGAAAAAAGTGAGAAGTTAAAAATCCCTTCTAATTAAAAGCATTATGAGCTTGGAGGTTGGAAATTCCTAGATGATGAAACACCATTTGTTAATTGACGCATGTTTAGCATCTGCCCTATAATAAAACGATATTCAATACTTTTTTCTTTCTAAGTCAAATTGTATGTGTAGAATTCTATTGCAAGAGGTGCCAAAGTACAATATACCTCTATTCTTGTCATTTTTTTTAATCAAGTCTCTAATTTGTCATGTAGAAAATTGGAGATCCGGCACTTCTAAAATTCTGTTTTTTGTAGAACTTTGAGAAGTTTGTTATTTTTTTTTTTTTTTGTAGAACTTTGAAAAGTTTATTAAAAGAAAATCTATGTAGTATGTTGAAAAGAATAACTAACAAAGGATTTCATGGATTTGACCCATTGTTGTTTGGGCACTTTGATTCGAAATAAACTTTGAACCAAAACATCCTTTGATTTTCATTCATTTGTTTGTTCAAATCAAAACCAAAACTACTTCCTAAAATCCAATCTAAAACTCCTTCCTAAAACCCTAACACAAATCACAACCACAAACAACCAAACATTTCATCAAAATTAAATAAAATTAGCTAACAATCAATAACATGTATCGGCATCTAAAAATCACTAATGATAGATTGAATGCATCTCTCCTCCCCGTCTCTAATCTGAATATTTGCTTAAATTTTTTGTTGAAATCAAATCCTACTCCATCAAGAGAACCCATTTCAATAATGGGGATTTTTCCCATTTTAGAAAACTCCCCCATTTCTAAAAAATATTTCGCAAATCAAGAAAACCCATTTAAAAAATGGGGATTCTCAAATGATGGAAGATTTTCAGAAATCCCGCATTTCTAACATTATCATTTCTAAAAATATTTTTGAGACAAAACACCTAACAAAACAGCCCCCTTGCAACACCTGAAAAATTGTTTAGAACCGATACGTAGAGGAGAGAGAGACCGTGATGAGGAACAGAACTGGAGAGTATTTATCACCGATTTGGAGAGAGAGAGAGAGAGAGAGAGAGAGAGAGAGAGAGAGAGAGAGAGAGAGAGAGAGAGGGTTTTGTTCCATGGGGGCTGGGCCAGCCAGCCCATATAGCCCTAATGGGCTTTTTTCAGGCTTGTGGGGGGCTGAAGCCCCCAAGCATCCTTGCATAGGTCCACCCTTGGGGTCGATCCTTCGGTCCTCAAGTTAAAGGTATCACCTTTAACCAGTAGTCGAACATAGCGACAACAAAAAAGAAAAAAGAAAGAAAGAAAGAAAATAGAGAAAAAGTGCATGTTTTTGGAAGGACATCACCTTTATCACATTTTGCAGTAGTAGATATGTTATAATGCAGCTCTAATTCTCCATGATGTGAATTAAGTCATATGTGTTTCATTTACTATGACATCATATCTATGTGTCATGATACAATTTTTAGTCATCATCATTAGCAAAGCCTTGTCTCAACTATGTCGGGGTTGGCTACTTGAATTCTTTTTCTCCATTCTGATCGATCATGAGCCAAATCCTCGGATAGGTTTTACTTCTTCAAATCCAACTTTACTATTTCCATACAAGTTTTCTTCGGCCCACCCCTTCCCCTTGATGGACCATCAACTTGCATAGAAGAACTTTTCCTCACAGGTGTCGTTGCTTGTTTATGTTGGACATGTCCAAACAATCTCAAACGGGTTTCTCTTATTTATCAACTATTGATGCTACCCCTAAATGCTCCCAAAAGTGTTCATTTATGATTTTATCCTTCCTAGTTCCTAGTTTTACCACATTTTAGCTTCTACATTTTCATCTTTGCTACACTCATTTTGTGCATGTGTTGCTTCTTGATTGACCGTCATTCTACTCAGGTCATAGCTTGTCTGATTGCCATTTTGTAAAAAAATTTTCTTCAATTTTTGTTGGTATGCGCAGATCACAAAGTACTACAGAAGCAAGTTTTCACATTAACCATCCTGCTTTTATCCTATACTTTACACTTTTTAGTCATGCACATTAATTGCTTATCATTTATATAATTTTAGTTATGGGGCACTTGGGCTTGTCGGGGCTGAATATGGTGGAGCCATGGAGGAAGAAATGAATGTATCTTATGATTATAAGTCTCACCATGTTTTATGAGTGTTATTTTTAGTAACGAGAGTTGTTTCCATACTTCTTTGTATGCTTGCTTATAGAGGCGGAGGAAGAAATGAATATATCTTATGACTATAAGTCTATAAGTATCACCATATTTAATGAGTGTTAATTTATAATGAGAGTTGTTCCAATACTTCTTTGTATGCTTGTTTATATATAAATCATAAGATTCAGTAAAACAGGTGTTGCAATTCTTTTTTTTGGTAAGCAGGTGTTGCAATTCTGTTGATGCGGAATAAAAATATAGTCATGTCATTCAATTTATTATTGAGTTGTATGGCTTTGAAGCTCCATTTTTCTTCAATGGAACTTAGAGCTCATTAGGAAGGAATTTCTCTTAACAATGTGCTTCTGTGTCGTCTTCTAATGGACTCTTTTCTTTTTCTCCCCATTAATTGAGGGTACTTGGATGGTTAGCATGGTTTGGCCAAGGGGGTTCTTTTCTTTGGCCAAAGGTGGAGCCTGCGAGATAGATAGTTTGGATCATCATGATCATGCTTGTGAGACTGAGTGTGAATCTCATCTTTGCACATTGTTTGAAAATTGTTTTATTCATTCTTACTGGTTTGTGTAGAAAACCCTTTTACATGAGTGAATACAGTGCAGTTCACTGAAGAAATAGTCCTACAGTCATTTGTTTGTTCTTTATTTTCTATTAAAACGAAATCACAATATTAAAGTTATTTTTCACTTTCAACTGATTACACACAGGTACTCATCATGGACAAAATTACTGTTAAAGTCATGTCTTGTTCTTGCAAGATGGCGGATATCACTGAGGAAGGAGTTTCATGTAAGCAACAAAAGGCAATCTTCTGTTATTATTATTATTATTATCATTATTAGATTATATCTGAGATTTTGTTTTTGTAAAGAAAAAGCTAAGCTACAAGGGTGAGAGTAAGCCAATGAATGACAATGTGGTCTCTTTACCCTATCCCTTATTGATAAAATTATTACTATTTTTTTATAACACCCGACTGATAAAATTATTTCACCTGCTTGGGAGAAGCACTTTGTGTGTGTCACACTCTTTAGAACGAAATTTCGAGTCTCGCGTGTCTACCATTTCACCATAAAGGTATCTTGAAAGTGAATCGTATTCCATGAATATGATATCTATCTAGTGTGATATATGGAATACATGACAAAGGTGGAGTTTTGGAGTATTTCTCTTGATCAGTTGTGTCATATAGGCTCGAGTTGGACATCAAATTGCTTCGATTTGAATTATCCGGTGGATACCTTATATATATGAAAAAGGTGTACAATCAAACATATTTCTCGATTCAATCGGAAGCCCAAAGAAGTTAATATGGTACCCAAATGACAATAGATATGTAAAAAGTAGGTCCGATTACGCCTATTCCTAGTTCTAAATGGAATGTAATGACGTAGGGATCCAAATGTAAACATAGTCTCTGTTTACATATGCTCGAATGACCTCTTCTCATAATGAGAATGCACATAACCCTAGGGTCCGTTTGGCATCATTGTTGTGCTAGGAATATTTCATTTTTGAGATTAGTTTGTGCTGAGAATGATTTATTCTGAGATTAGACAGCCCTGAATTTGTTTGGCAATATTTTGTTAGAATTGTTCTCAAGGAGCAAAATGCAGTAATATGCTTGGCAACGTTCTTGAATTTGAATAAATTATGAAATCTTTATACAACCATGTTGTATGCAAGGAGTCCTATTGAAACCAAGAAATATAGTTCTGCATGCCATCCACACTAGAATATATGGGGTTTTCTGAAAAAACCTTCTAGTGGAGGAAGACCTCCTAGGGATAAGAGACATAGGGATGAAGAGAGAGCCAAAAAAGGATCCTTTGTGTATAATCTTGCATAATCTCGAATGTTATCAGTTTCAGTACGGAGATCGAATGGGATAATGCGAGCAAAAGTTCCTAGATTCATGGAAATATAGAACAACATATAAGTTATCATGCTTGCATATCCATCATTTGAGTCTCCAACAATTATTCCAATAATTACAAATCTGATTTGACCTATGGAAGAATATGCAAGCATACATTTTATGCTTGTTTGAGTAATAGCAATGAGATTCCCCAATGTCATGCTAAGAATAACTAGGATTTCCAGAAGGAAATGCCATTCGTTTGAAGAGAAATAAAAAGGAATATTGAAAACTCAAGTGGCTGAAGCTGAAGCAACTATTTTGAAGTAACAGAAAGAAAAGCAACGATTAGAGTGGGAGAGTTAGAGTCGAAAACAGGATTCCTCACTTCTGTCTGTCATTCAAAATTGTGCATGAGACTTTCATCTCGCACAGCTCCTAAGTGATAAAAGAAAGAAGAATTCACATTCTTTTCTTTTTTGATTACCTTCCTTGCATATCTATGGGACCGAATCCATTTGATTTCTAAAAGGGATTACTAATCCTTAACTTTTCGAGGAATCCTTCATCATTGGTTGTGAACGACCGACTCTGGCATGCGTGCATGTGTGCGTGAGCTTGCATGTGTCTGTGAAGGGGGGTGGGGGTCTGGAGGCCTTGGAACAGAGTCATAAGGGCTCCATTCCGCTTGCACGAAACCATTTGGTTTTTGTCAAAGATATGGGTTGACTTGTCGACCCAGTTCAGAATATGGTCCAAACCCAACCACCCAACCCAATTGGTCCAAATGATATATATGGATCTTTATCCTATCAAAGATCACGATCAGTTTTTTTTTTTTTTTGGTGAAAGATTACGATCAGTTAGTGAGATCATTGGGATCATTTTTTATGTACGTCATTTAATTGATAGGATATTTTATGTGAATTACTCCAATCAAAGGGGATTGAGATTTGTCAAACCTACTGTAATTAGATGATAGAATGATATAAGAAAGGCGGGATGCTCCGTATTGAGACCCACAAATTTTAATACAAATCCATAGTTTGATCTATTGATTTCTTTGTCATGGCATCAAAGCTTTGTCTCTAGGAGGCATTGAATTTTTTTTCCATTTACTCTGTGCAAGTCATGAGACAGTCAAGGGTCCCTTTCTTCCTTTCTTTCTTTTTTCTTTTTACATTAAATCTTATTATTAGAAGTTGGTTTTGGCAAGAGTCTTAGTCAATTCAAAAGCTCTATTGTTAGAAGTTTTTAATTAGGTTTGATGATACTCTTCCAATTAGGAAAAGTGTCCAAGATGGTTGATCAATTGTAAAAGAATACCGTATCTTTGTTTCATGCAAAAAAGGCTTAGGAATCCCTATTTATGCACATTAAAGAACAAGTTGATTTAATTTCAAATTTTTATTCAGTGAAGTTTGGGTTTTTCCTCTCATATCATGGTGATAGGGTGAGTCATTGCTTCCTCATGGTGTGAAGCCACGGGTCTACTCGTGCATGATGCAACAGACCAGAGGGTGAATCCAAGTCATCTTGCATCAATGTTTGAGTGTCCTCATTGGCTATTGGTTGCAATTCTCTTGTGTTCTCTCTATCCAATCTGCAAGCCTCCATAGAAAATCTGTATGCAGATATGCCCATCTGATAGCATTGTACATGTCCCTCTCTACAATTGCGCTTAATGCAGACCCTAGGGTTAGGGTTTGCGTGGGAAGTGCTAAAAGCACAATGGGTGCCGAAGTACGTGTCTGAAGACACAATCAATCTCCAAAGAGACAATAAACGATGACGCACCTCAATGGGAAAACCCAATTTCATTAATCAACCACCGAATAATTCTTTACTACAATGCCATATAAATAAGAAAGATAATGACTTAAGGCCTAAGAAATCTAATTAATCTAGGAAACTAAATAAAATGGAAACCTAATCCTAATTACAATATTTAAAGAAACTAATGACATAAGAAATAATTAAATTCCTAAATCTACATGGGCCCTACACATGTGGCCATGAGGTCTACACTGCATCATTCTCCCCCGGTTGGAAAGAACTCGACCTCGAGTTCGGTAAGTGTCCGCTTGGATCAAAAATCAATCGAACGAACTCTCTATTAGTTGACTGATCTTGAGCTTGTACATAGATCTTTAAAATGCTGAGCTTGGCACATCCTTTGATTTGATGGTTGAAGTGTGCTTGGAGGTACACGTGATCCATTAGGGACGTCACATGTGGAATTCGCACTATCAAATTGCTATCTTTGAGTAGCCATTCTTGATCTGCCGATTGCCATTGGTGATCCATAAAGACAAAATCAATTTGAGAGCTTATGTGGGGAGTATCAACAACTTGCTCTTCATCACTTGGGGTTTGCACTTGGGGATTATTTGTACTCATAGGAGAATTTTCAAGGCCAACTGTAGATGTAGAATCTTCTGTGTCTAACTCTGGCTCGGGCTGCATATCTCTTGTGTCCATCTCTGGCGGATCGGTTTGCATATCTGCGGTCCCTGGTTCCTCAACTCAGTCTGTTATGTGTGGCAACTTTTCTTCTTGAAGTGTAACTTCCACTAGACGAGACCTTTTAAGTATCCGCTCCACACGAATTGCTTCCCAAAATGCCTCATGAATGGTCTGGCAGTCAGTCATTCTCTCCACCATGTCCGGTCTCAAGCCTCTTACAAAAGTAATGAAATCATGTTCTTCATCATCCTCCATTCCACATGCATCTTGGAGTCTTGAAAATTCGTCAGAATGATCAAGAACGGAAAATTCTCCTTGTTTCAAATCAAGGATGGACCGAAAATAGACTGCATTCTCAAAATACCACATTCCATATTTACTCGCATATTTGACTCTTTGAAGTGTATTGTGGAATTTACTAATATGGAATTTCATAGTGGATGTGTGAATGGACTGACTTTTTCTGTAAAACTGCTCTCCACGATCACGCTGGTACAAACAAATCTAAAATCTGATGGTGGATGAGCCCGTTATCGTAAGAAGAAACCTCAATCGTTGATCGGGTCAAATCTGTTGTTGATAAGATGTGTTGATGTCTGTACTTTGCATGAAATTTTATTTTTTATAATGCTAGGCTATTAAGTCTCTGCTGATATTAGAAGTGGTACTGGGCGTTTTGTGTAAATGGGTCAGGATCAGAAGTCAACTTGAACTAGGTATGAGATGGACTTGGCCCAAATTCAGATGAGGCCCAAGTGGCTGGTACATGTGGGCTTCCTCTTAGGTTTTGTGCAGAGAGGAAAGAAAAATGAAGGAAGGGTTCTGAGTTCCCTTTCTCGTTCACATCTACCCGAAGATGAAGTGAAAGGTGGGAAGAGGCGCTGGTGTTGTTGCTGTAACGGTGGCGACAGCGATGGTGAGGCGTTGGTGCTGCTGCTACAACGGTGGCGATAACGATGGTCCTAGGGTCTGACTAAGATGATGCAGCGACGAAGTTGATGGCGGCGGTCGTCCTCAGTGCACGGTACGCCTTGAGCTTTTCTTCTTCGTCCCTGCTGTTTTGTTCGTCTTTTTCTTCTGATTTTTTTTTTTTGTCTCTGGGTTGGGGTTCTGGGCTTTAAGTCGACGACGACGGGGTTGGAGATTGGGAAGGGCGATTGGGGTTCCGTGAATGAGGGTTTGGCAGGGGGGTGCGGGATGGGGTTAGGGTTCGGGTATGGTGTTTCTGAAGTGGGTGGGCTACTGGTTTGGTTGATTTGGTGGATTGGGATAGCAGATGGGTGAATGGTGGATTTTCGGGGCTTTGTGATAGATATGTCGGTCGCAGGCGCCTCGATTTGGATTGTGTTTGTGGCGAGGGATTCGTCAGAAGGGTTCTGTGGTGGTGAGGGGCTGGAGCTTTGGATGTTGACGAAGATGGAGATGTTTGTCACAGGGGACTGACGAAGGGGCTGGGGATGGAGCTGGTTACGGACGAGTGGGCTATGCAGGGAGATGAACGATGGGTTGGGGAAAGGATAGGGGTAATCACTCCGTCGATCGGCTCTGATACCAATTGATGCAGACCCTAGGGTTAGGGTTTGCGTGGGAAGTGCTAAAAGCACAATGGGTGCCGAAACACGTGTCCGAAGACACAATCAATCTCCGAAGAGACAATAAACGAGGACGCACCTCAATGGGAAAACCCAATTTCATTAATCAACCACTTAATAATTCTTTACTACAATGCCATATAAATAAGAAAGATAATGACTTAAGGCCTAAGAAATCTAATTAATCTAGGAAACTAAATAAAATGGAAACCTAATCCTAATTACAATATTTAAAGAAACTAATGACATAAGAAATAATTAAATTCCTAAATCTACATGGACCCTACACATGTGGCCATGAGGTCTACACTGCATCAGCGCCACAGTGCCCTAGACAACTAGCTCCCTAAATCCCATGATCTGCTGGCACTTGTGTGGTGCTGGAGTCATTAATTTGAAGCAGAACAGAGGTGAACATAAGTACTTGCCCTGAGAACCTCTAATGGTAGGCCTTACCAAGACAAATTTATCTCTAGAGCTGTCGTATAAATTTTACTCTAGCACTCTCAGTGTTGTCCTTTGAACTTGTTTGTTGCTTCCACCGATGACATGCTACTTCTCATTCGAATGTCTATAATGTTGTATTAGCTGAAGTAAAGAGAGAACGTACTCTCAGCCTGTGACAAATCTTTGTACTGTCTAAGTCCTTTATATTCTGATTGATGGTTGGGTAGAATATAGCTTTAGCTGTTTCTTTTGGAGTTTTGCTTCAACAATTGGTGATAAACCCTGGATGTTCATACTTTTCTCATCTATCTCTGTTTCTTTCTTTATCTTGGATCTCATGTCAGTGTCTTCTCCTTCATATACTTAAGTAGCCGGGTTTTGGTGGTCATGGTCTGCATTGCAATATGATACTCATCTCTGGAGTAATGGAAGTCATAGAATTTTGTTCCAATATTATTGCTTCCTACTGCATCTCTATTCAACTTGGAAGTCCTGCTTGCTGGAATTCTCTCTTTTTTGCTTTGCCTTACTGTAGACAAATATTATGCCTAGGCAACTTTTCTCACTTCAGTTGTAAGTTGTTGGATTATCGTATATTTTAATGGTCTTTGAATTTTTTCTTGCAGTGGTTGAAGATCTTGATAAGCGGCGGCAACCACTACCTTCAATGGATGCGATATATTTCATCCAGCCTACAAAAGAAAAGTTTATTTCTCTCCTTTTGATGCCTATTTATTTGCTAATATATTCTCTTACGTTCTCTTTAGAGAGGATGTACTGTACATGTCTCTTTGATTAGCACAGACAATTGTAGGGTCCTTCTACTTCATATTGACACTTTTTTCTTTCCTTCATCATATGCAGTGTTAAGGTGTTTCTGTCTGACATGGCGGGAAGAAGTCCTTTGTACAAAAAGTCAGTGAATAATTCCATTTTTCTTTAAATTCTCTTCTGTCAGTGTATAGAACTTTGTTTTCTTTAGGTTTCTCTGTTTTTCTTTTTTGAATGATAGATATCTGTACTTAAAATTTTGATAATTCTATGTCAGGGCATATGTGTTCTTCAGTTCATCTATCTCAAAGGATTTAGTTTCTCTTATTAAAGCTGATTCAAGGGTCTTGCCCCGTATTGGTGCATTGAGAGAGGTTATACTTTTCTTATCTTTGTAGCTTTTATGTTGCTGAAGTCTTCTTCTATTAGCTATTACCCCAATATATTGATTTGAGTACCTTATTTATACTGTTGAATGAACTGCATTATCTACTTGATGATGATTTTTCTCCTTTGGGATCTTCACATGCAGATGAATTTGGAGTACTTTGCTATTGATAGCCAGGTATAAGCTTATATCTCCAATGTTCATCTTTATATTTTATATTATGCTAATTATAGGTTGTTTTTTAGTTTCTAAGTCTTCTGCTCTGGGTTTTCCCCTTCTGTAAAGGTCATTGTTTTTACCAACTCTGGTTGTTTATTCGTAATGATATAGATGTTGCTCCTTTAAGTGAAGTTGTCAAGTGTAATTGGTTTTGGTCTCCAGATACCGATATATCAGAATTTTGTCCTCTTGAACCATGTATTTACCAGAAAACGGCTATCATTACTGATATAGAAAATCACCATGTAATATTGTTTTCATTGGCTGGTTCTACTGTTTGGAAGATCTTACATTTGATACTGTGCACCATAGATTTTGCCGTCTTATGTCTCCTTTCATGCAGGGATTTGTTACCGACAATGAGAGAGCTTTAGAGGAACTTTTTGGAGATAATGCAGAGAATTCTCACAACTCTAATGCCTGTTTGAACACAATGGCTACTCGTATCGCTACAGTTCTGGCGTCTTTGAGGGTATGGCCCCAAAACTTTGCACTGTCAGTTCTCAGTGTCCGTCATATGTTTCATGTTCATTATTTACATTTCTTTCATTAGCCAATAATGGATTAGATCGGCAGGCGAATGTTCTCTAGTCTGTTGTTTTGGCTTTTGAGCTGGATTAAATGAGGACCACAAATATAGAAACCTTTGCTATTTGACCAAGTGAATTTTAAAAGAAATAGGCATTGTTCTGAAAATTGGAATTGTATTGTAAATCATTCGAGGGAATGAATTGAATCATATCGCGAATCTTAGGATTTATTAAAATAAAAAAATAATTCTCGGTTGGCCAAGGAGATTGTGCCTTAGGAAGTAGAGAGGTCTTGTGTTCGGCACTTACCTTCGTTGGCAGCCTCCCATAGTTTTACCTGGTGCATGTGGATAGGAGGGTTGCATGTATCCCTAGGGATTAGTTCTCGGCTGTTCAGAATCGAGCATCTCTCGGGCTCGGGGCCAAAGGATCTTGGGTTGGGCTGGGTGGGAGATACCCTAGGTTATCAAAAAATAAAAAATTAAAAAGAAAAGAAGAAAAAAGTAGTTATTCATAATCCATCCATAACAACATAAATACAATGATACATAAGACTATAACACAATCATATGAAGAACATCACGAATATGCATTAATGTATCTTAAATAATATGTAAATAGTTAAATATGTTTAAGATATCAATGCTACTAGGGAAAATAAACGAGTTGCAATTGTTCTTGTCCTCTTTAAATAAAAAAACTAAAAATTAAATTGAAATCATCAATCTTACATGCTAGGATGTCCCCTAAAGTAAAAAAACGTGCTCATGAGGAAAAATCACATACACACATTTATAACTATAAAATACAGGATAAAACACTATGTATAATCGAATGTTTTAGTTGGATGGTTGTGCCTTTTTCATCAGAAAAAACCTCTCCAAAATCACAAAAAAATCCTTAACAAGTGGTTTCCTTTGCCACTAAATAACCTTTTAAAATAGAAATGCTAACAAAAATGGAAAGAAAGAAAGAAAAGAAAGTAAAAGATTAGTAAGATTAACCTCTTGGCTGTGGCTATTCTCACTCAGCTGAATTGTTTGAGTTGTAAGTTTTGTTAAAACAAGTATCAATATAAGATTTACACCCGAATCTTATGCTTCACCAGAAAATGGGATTCATTGCATAGATACAAATCGTTTTCCTTTGGATTCAAAACGAATCATAGGATTCGGGATACGAATCGTAGGATTCTGATAATAGTAGAAATAGGTAGTAGATTGAGATAGGAGTGTTTTCTCGCTTAAGAAGTTCGCCATTGTTGGTCTATCAAGAAAATCTAAAAGAGCAATGTGATTCCAATGTCCAATATCAAGGAAAATGTCTAAAAGGGATTAACTACCAATTTCTTCCTTTTAATTTTTTAATATCTTGTACCAAATAAAATGACAAAATTATAGATTGGGAGTTTCCCAAGTTCTTTCTAATATTATTATCATTCTCTGTTTTTTTTTTTTTTTGAGTAGTCAATGAGATTTGTTTGCATTTCCTTAGGAGTTTCCATTTGTTCGATACCGTGCTGCCAAATCTTGTCTAGATGCATCCACAATGACAACACTACGTGATTTAGTTCCAACAAAGCTTGCTGCTGCTGTTTGGAATTGTCTTACGAAGTACAAGTCTACCATTCCTCATTTTCCTCAGACAGAAACATGTGACTTGCTCATCTTGGACAGATCAGTAGACCAGGTTTACAACTGTTTATGTCATATCTTGCTTGTTTTTGCTGAACTATTGTATAGCATGTACGTTGAATATATGAAACCTGCAGATTGCTCCTGTGATACATGAATGGACATATGATGCCATGATCCATGATCTACTAATTATGGAGGGAAATAAATATGTGTACGAGGTATGTCTTTTCAAATCTGGAGATGTTTTCACTTTGGTTGTGTCTCCTTTTATAGTCTTGTCCCAAATATATATAATTAAGGTGATTAAATAAAATGTATTGTCTAGTGTCCAAGCAAACCAGGAGCAGCACCAGAGAAAAAGGAAGTTCTTCTAGAAGATCATGATCCTGTCTGGCTGGAGCTTCGGCATGCGCATATTGCAGATGTATGTCTCATGCTTATTAAGATTTCGATTTTTATGAAATGCCATAAAAAAATGTCATTTTTGTGAAGGCTATTTTTATGAACTCATTAAATGGTGTGTCAGGCTAGTGAACGGTTGCATGAGAAAATGTCAAACTTCATATCAAAGAACAAAGCAGCACAAATCCACCATAGTTCGAGGTTGGTATTATGTTTCTGTAGAATCCACTCATCAGTGGTAATTCATTGTCTAATTATTGGATTTTAAGATCATAGATTATATTTTTAGCATCAAAGATGCCATGTTGTTTTGGTGAATTCATAGTATATCTTGTCATGTTTTTTCAGTTTAAGTGACTTCTTTGTTTGATTTTCCACCTGTTCTTTGACTTATTACTTGCAGTTGCAGATGAGTTATCCCCTTTAAATAACCATTAATGGTCACCTTTTTTGTGGCCATGATAAGTTGGAAGTCAGAATGGCAATTATGTGTGTATGGGCTTTGTTCTAGTGAGAACTGTTCTCACGGAGTCACTGTGAGAACTTTCTATGGGGTCCAATGGGACCAGAGGGGATGGAAAGATCTTTGTGGGACCACCCCAAGTATCGAGTTTGACCCCAATCCCATGCCCCAAACCCCTTCATTTGCGGCCCACAAGTTTAATGACTACATATTAAAAAAAAAATGATGACCTCCCTCCAATGGTTCAGTCCATTTAGATAGGTGCCAAACCTTGGGATTAGTGACTATTAGGGGGGTCCCTATTTGTGCAAGGTTTATATTGGTTGCTAGGTGGGCCCCACCAATAGTTCTCACGGAAGCACGATGAGAACTGAGAACCACTAGTTCTCACTTGAATAATTCCTATATATATATATATACATACATATATCATGATTTGGCTCAAGATATAGGTCGGAATGGAGAAACAGAATACATGTAGCTGCTACCAAAATAGTTGAGACAAGGCTTTGATGATGATAAATGATGTGTATGGGGGAAGGATCATGTGGCGAGGTGTACACTGAATAACCATAAAAACCTCGTTGTGGGCCCCACCTGGTGCTGGGACCTGGGGTTTTTAAAGATGTAGGTGAGCCCTATCTACGTACCAAGTTTGGGGCCCATTTGATGATCCTATCATCTTCATCTGGGCCCACAAGTTTCAACAGTCTCACAGTTCATTTCGGATGGGTGTAAACCCCATAGATTCGGTGTAATTCAGGGGGTCCTCCCTATTTGTGGTCCCTTCAGATGGACAAACAGTGGGTCCCAGTGGGCAGGTGTGCACCTGATCCTTGGTTTGACTATATATTTTAAATTGTTATGTCTATCGGAGATATTGCTTTCATGCCGGGGCAGACCCCTGTAGATGCACGTGGGTGCTGTCACACCCGTCAAACCGCGTTGCGCTTCCAAAACATATATAAAAATGCTGGATTCACTTCCAAAAATCCAATAAAAATCATGGGTCCGCCTTTAAAATCCAAATGAAAATCCTTGGTTTGCCCCCAAAACCAAATTACCTAATAGGACCTTGCTTTTATAAATACTAAATGGGGTTAGAGTCATTCATTTGTAGCACGCAACTTTGAAGCAACTTTCACGAGGCAATAGAAGCACTCATTTCTCCAAGTGTTCTAGGTGTGTGAGTGCTATAGCCTTGAGAGGTGAGTTTTTGGTGTTAGGGTTAGACCGCTATTGAGGAAGTCTTGGCTTATTAGCATATGGGACATGGACATGTGCTGCACGGGCTAGAATTAAGGGCTTTCACTTTGTCATAAACTTTTGTCTGAGCATAACTGTGTTGATAATATGGCCTTCTATCTAGACTGAAAACAATCACGAAAAATGATTATCCTTTGTTGTTTTGGTTTCCCATTGTTTTGGTCTCACCACCTAGTTTAAATGTCTGTTGTCTCGTAGCAGTTATGAATGATTGCATTGGAATATTCATAAATCTCATATGGAAATGCTCCTATGCAACCCCCATCCATCCATAATCATTGATATGCTATTTGCTCCTTATGTTGTGCACATGTCATTTGTCATGGGTGGCATCACAAAAGTTGCATCATGATAATTGCCAAGCCAAACTGCTTGATAAGGTCTAAGTCATTGGAGGAGCTAGCGAGCCTGCTAATATGGTGGGCCAAATTCAGAATAGGTCAATTTGAATTTGCTTGAATAAGGTACAAGATAAGGCAAGTGTGATCGGCCTAATCTTGTCCATTAGGTGGCAAGATTGTGTAGTAGTTAGCCAGCATAATCTTTTTTCTTATTTAGTGATAATTTATCCTTGATTATAGTAGTCAGCTTCGATTTGTTTATATCTATGCAATCAGCACTCTCTATTTAGTAGAGAAGAATTAATGAGAAAGGTATCAGAAAATTATTCTCCAGAATCTGTGCTTGCACAAGGAGGTGTAGTCCATCCTCAAACTTGGACACAAGGAGGTTGGTCCATCCTTGAATTTGGGCAATCTTATCATCATCATCCAACTGATATCATATCACATCAATTACAAAACTGTCTGGAAAATGGCTTCCAGAAATGGTTGCTTGAGATGATAATTGTGAAAAAGAAGAATAAATGTTCTTTCAATCTAACTGTGCATATGACCAGTGTCGCCTTTTCTTACCACCTCAATTGATAATCTTATTTGTCTATTCACTATTACCTTTTCAATAGGAGTTTGCTACTTTTTTTTTTTTAAATTTATTTATAGTGTTATTTCCCATAAGCCAAGGGCATAGTTGTGGAATTTCTGGGTTGTAGTATATTATTGGTGCAAGGTTATGAAACCTATGCATTCTGCTTAAACTATAAGCATGTTGAAAAACTCAGAAACTCGACTTGGCTCTGGTCACTGAGTTGAGTAAGTTGGGTGAATTCTTCCAGACTTACGACTACTTAGTGACCTATTTTGACTTAGGGAAAGTCAAAATGAAATTTGAACAATGCTTAAAAGTGTTTTAGTATCTCCATGAATAATCCAAGGTGTTTTCTTTTATTATGAACTCGTAGAAAAAAAAAATGGTTACATTGTTCTAGTTCCTCTCATTTGTAATACAGAGATGGTGAACTGTCAACAAGAGATCTGCAAAAGATGGTACAAGCATTGCCACAGTACAGTGATCAAATTGATAAGCTTTCTCTCCATGTTGAGGTTAGATCATTTATCAATCAAAGCCCGTAGTTGTTGTTGAACATCAAATAAAGTCGCACATCTTTTTTATTATCATTCTTGAAGAAAAGTTCAGTTACCATTAGAAAAAATCATTATTGTTATCCCTTTTTTTGTTTTGAAAACAAATCAATAGTCAAGAAGGGCCTTCTTCTTCTGAAGAATCAATGAAAAGTATAATATGCAATTATGTGCATGTAGGATAAAACATAATATCCACCTTTCAAAAAAGGGTTAAATTATAATACGTAATCATGCACTTGCTAGGCGTGCATTCATTTCATGCCTTTTTGTATGTTCTGTGTTTGTTTCAGAAAACTTTGTTTTGAATTTTTTTTTATTATAATTTTTTATGCAGACCCAATTTACTGTAAAAAGTTAACACCTTACATTTTAGAAGATCAGGAAAATGTGTTTTTTATTGAATTGTTGAAACTTATTTATTGGTTTACTTCAATCGTTAAAGAAGGGAATGGTTAGTGGTCTATTGGATGAATTAAATTCCAGGATTGAAATGAAAGTTAGGCCATGTATTTTATTTTCTTGAATGATGGAAAAAAATTTATATATGCTAAAACTAGTTTTTAGAGAAAATGGAGTACCTCACTTCTTGAAAAATGCAGCAACCTGTCAAGAAGATGGATCAATTCTAGATATATATAGTACAATCAATGATCCAACTAGACTAATTTAAACCATATTCCACCAATGTTTTCTCCCTTTAAACACCTGCATTCGCCCATGGACTGGCCTATGTGTTGTGATTCTTATGCACAAATGAAATAAAAAATAAAACTATTGCAACTTGTTTATTTCCCTAGTAGCACTGACATTTTAAACAATTTTTTTGAAAGGTTGATATTGACATCTTGTACATATTCAACTGCTTACATATCATTTATAACACATTAATATGTCAATGATGTTCTTCATATAATTGTATCGTAGCCTTGTTTAGCCTTTGTATTTATTTTTTAATTGTTTCCTTTTTTAGAAGAAAAATAAAATAAAAAATAAAAAATTTTACAATTTGCAATTTTATCCCCTTAAACGATTTGCGAGATGATTCTGATTTTCACAACGATGGCTGTAGGAGATATACGAAGTTGCACCAACTATCACGGGGATTGAACTTATAAGTCACATTATGAAACTATTGGAGAGCGTAATGGAGTAAATACTTAGCAAAAGACCAAGATATTTGAAAATCAATTTTGTTTCATACCAAGGAGGTCAAATATGGAACGTATCTTCTCAATTAGACAATTAACGGGAAAAACACCATGAGGAGGAAAAATCTTCCTATGGTCTTCATTGATCTAGAGAAAGCCTATGACAAGATACCTAGAGATTTAATTTGGTTGATTTTAGATAAAAGTAGTGTCTCAAGAAATTATTTTGAAATGATCAAAGACATGAATGAGGCAGTGGTAAACTCCGCTATTTTTTTCCCTGCCGGTCCCAAGCCCGGGTAAAGGAGGAGGGTTGCGTTAGGTAGGTTGACAGTGCGTAAAATTTTGTCACAAACCAAACATGAATTTTGATATTACAACATTCCGAGATCTAAATGGGCATATAGGAAAGGATAATAGAGAATATGAGAGAGTACATGGAGGACAAGGATTTGAAGAAAAGAATGAGTTAGGAGACACTATCTTGAACTTTGCATTAGCATTTGACATTGTAATAGCAAACACTTGCTTTAAAAAGAAAGAGGAGCATTTAATTACTTATAAAAGTGGAACTAGCAAGATAGTTAGAAAACATTACCCCTTGGATTGTAAAGATTGTAAGATTATTCTAGGAGAGAGTTTGAGCACATAACATAGGTTAGTAGTTTTAGATATTTGCATTAAAGGTAGAAAGAGAGGGGGAGTAAATAAAATGTGCCCTAAAACGAGGTGGAGGGATTTGAACGGAGAAAGGGCAACAATATTTAAGGACAAAGTGATTGATGAGGGAGAATGGAATTATGAGGAGAAACTACAACGATGTGGAATCAAATGGCTAGCTGTATGAGGAAGGTTGCTAAAGAGGTGCTTGGAGAGTCGAAAGGGGAGAGACACAATAATAAAGAAGCCTCGTGGTGGAGTGTAGAGGTTTAGGAAGTTGTTCAAGAGAAGAGACATTACAAAGTTTGGCAGGGTACTAGGAATATGGAAAATTATGAGATTTACAACAAGGCAAAGAAAAAAGCTAAGAAAGTAAGTGATGCAAAGTGCAAAACATATGATGACCTATATAATAGGTTAGGAACAAGAGAATGAGAGAAAGATATTTTTAAGCTTGCAAAAATAAGAGAAAGGAAAAAAGTAGGAACTTAGATCATGTCAAATGTATTAAAAGCAATGACCAAAATGTTCTAGTAAAGGTCAACGATATCAAAGAAAGCTGAAGGGAATATTTTTGCATACTTTTAAATGAATACTATATGGGAGACGTAAGAACAATAGAGGATACTTTAGTGGTAAAGCATACTTCTTTTTGTAGAATTAAGGTGATAGAAGTGAGGAAAGCATTAAAACAAATGAAGAAAGGAAAGGCTATGGGTCCAAATGACATCCCGATTGAGGCTTGGAAATGCTTAGGAGTAGTTGGGGAGATTTGGTTAGCTAGACTCTTCATTAAGATATTAATGACAAAGAAAATGCCGGATGAATAGAGAAGTATTGTGGTACCTGTTTATAAGAACAAGAGAGATATACAAAACTGTACCAACTATCGTGGGATTAAATTTATGAGTCATACTATGAAGGTATGGGGGATCATTTAAAAAAAAAAAAAAGTAGACTATGGGAGAGAGTAATGGAGCAAAGACTTAAACACAAGACCAAGATATCTGAAAATCAATTTGGTTTTATGCCAGGGAGGTCAACGAGGGAAGCTATCTTCTCACTTAGGCAATTAATGGAAGAATATTAAGCAAAGAGGAAAAAATCTGCATATGGTTTTCATTGTTCTAGAAAAAGCCTATGACAGGGTACTTAAAGATTTAATTTGGTGGGTTTTAAATAAAAAGAATGTTTCAAGAAGTTATATTGAAATTATTAAAGACATGTATGAAGGAGTATTAACAAGTGTGAGGACTTCTTGTGGAGAGACATGGGAGTTCTCAGTGACTATAGGTTTGCATCAGGGGTCAGCCCTAAGCCCTTATCTCTTTGCACTAATTATGGATGAGTTAACTGCCCATTCAAGAAGAGGTACCTTGGTGCATGTTATTTGCAGATGATGTTGTATTGGTAGACGAATCAAGAGATGTTGTGAATGCAAAACTTGAGAGATGGCGGGAGACTTTAGAATCCAAAGGCTTTAAAATAAGCCATACAAAGACGGAATATATGGTTTGTAATTTCAGTGGGCATATAGAAAGAGCTGAAACTACGGTAAGAATTGAAGACCATGAGATAACATAAAGTGATTCTTTCCGCTCATTGTCTCTATAATTATTAAGGATGGAGAGAAGACATCGAACATAAGATTAAAGTGGGATGGTTGAAGTGGAGACTTGCTTCTGAAGTGCTTTGTAATCGACGAAGGCGAACAAGATTGAAGGGAAAATTTTACAGGATAGTGATCATAACTATGACCTATGGAGCAGAATGTTGACCAATTAAGAAGCAGCGTATGCACAAAAATGGATGTAGCAAAGATGAGAATGTTGAGGTGGATGTGTGGTAAAACTAGGAAGGATAGAATTAGAAATGAGCGCTTTCGAGAGCATTTAGGGGTAGCAACAATAGGGGATAAAATTAGAGAAATCCGTTTGAGATGGTTTGGGCATATACAACGTAAGTTGGTAATGGTGCCGGTAAGGAAAAGTTTGACCATGAAGGTTGATGGCCCACCAACAGGAAGGGGCAGGGCAAAGAGGGTGTAGATGGAGGTAGTCAAAATAGATATGAAGAAGTGTAACTTATTTGAGGATTTGGCTCAAGATAGATCGGATAGAGAAACAGAATTCGTATAGCCAGCCCCAACATAGTTGGGACAGGGCTTTGATGATGATGATGATGATGATGAATGAGGGAGTGGTAACAAGTATGAGAACTACCTATAGGGAGACAAGTGAGTTTTATAGTGACCAAATGTTTACTTCAGGGTCATCTTTAATCCTTTATCTCTTTACACTAAATATGGATGAGTTAACTGCCTATTCAAGAGGAGGTATGTTGGCGTATGCTGTTTGCAGATTATAATGTTAGTGGATGAACCAAGAGAAGGTGCGAATGTAAAAACTGAGAGATGGTTGGAGGCTTTAGAACCCAAGGGCTTTAAAATAAGTTGTACAAAGACACAATTTAGTATAGGTTGTTGGCAGATGATATAGTGTTGGTGGATGAATTGAGAGATAGCGTGAATGCGAAACTTGAGAGATGACAGGAGGCTTTAGAATCCAATGGCTTTAAAATATGTCATACAAAGGTAAGAGTATATGAATTGCAATTTTAGTGGGGATGTGCAAAGGTAAAAGTCCTATAAGAATTGAAGCTCAAGAGATACTACAAAGGGGTCCATTCTACTACCTTGTCTCAATAATAATTAGTATGGGTGGAGAGATTGAGGAAGATGTCAAACATAGGATAAGAGCGGGGCTGTTAAAGTGGAGACTTGCTTCTAGAGTGCTTTGTGATCGGCGCATACCAATAAGATTGAAGAGAAAATTTTACAAATAGCGATTGGACCAGCCAAGACCTATGAAGTAGAATGTTGCCTATAAAGAAGCAACACATGCACCAAATCAGTGTAGTAAGGGTGAGAATTTTGAGACGGATGTACAGTAAAATAAGGAAGGATAGAATTAGAAATGAGCACTTTCATGAACATTTAGGAGTAGCATCGGTGGGTTATAAATTAAGAAAAGCTCATTTACGGTAAAACAAGGAATGATAGAATTAGAAATGAGCATTTAGGGGTAGCATCAGTGGGTTATAAATTAAGAAAAACTCCCTTGAGATGATTTGGGCATTTCCAACCTAGGCCATCTACGCCGCCGCTGAGGAAAAGTTATTCTATGTAGGTTGATGGCCCACCAAGGAGAAGGGGTAGAACAAAGAGGGTATGGATCGAAGTAGTAAGGATAGATTTGAATGAGTATAATCTATCTGAGGATTTGTCATTGGATTGGTCAGAATGGAGAAACAAAATTCATGTAGCCGACCCCAACGTAGTTGTGACAAGGCTTGGATGATGATGAACAATTAAATCTCGTCCATTTCTAGCTCTATGCCAACATGGATGCGGATTAAAAAATATTAGTTTTTTTTTTTCAACATGTTTTGCTGGTACAGTTTCTACGAATTTAAGCGATATTTGAGAACATGTATTTCTTATTCATTTCCATCGTTACACTTTGTAATTTTTTTCATAAATATTTTACACATTTCCATTGCCATACTTAAGCATTGAGTATGCAATTAGCCACATGATCAGCTTTGATTAGAATCACCCAGTTGAATAGGGTGATTTGTCCCTTTTCCTCTCAAGTATAACCCTGGAACTCATGAACAGGGGAAATTTGAATAAATTAGACTTCCTGCTAAATTTGCACAAGCAATATTGGGAGTTATGAATTTGCAAGTAAATTGATAAAAATATCTTCTTCTAAATCATGTTTTATTTATTTCTTGTTTTTGCTTGTGATGTCCCAGGGAAGGGAACAGTTTCATCCCATTGCTGTTCATTATGCTTTTTTCTTTTCATCAGAAAATTCTGGTTGCTTATCAGGAGAAAAATGGGAAAAAAGGCAAAAAATAAAAGAGTGGAAAATGCTGCATGCAAAAGTAATGTTGTCATTGTTAATATGTATTTATTTGATGCAGATAGCAGGGAAAATTAACAAAGTAATCAAAGACCAGGGGCTGAAAGACCTTGGGCAACTGGAGCAGGACCTTGTCTTTGGGAATGCAGGAACAAAGGAATTGATAACCTTTTTGCGGACACAGCAGGTTGCCTCATAAGGGTTTGATTTTGCTTTTAACACGTGCCATATTTTGTTCGGTGCTAACTTTTTTATATTGTTGAATTCTGTTGTACATTTATAAATTGATGGTCTTCCCTGTGCAGGATATCACACGTGAAAATAGATTGCGTCTGTTGATGATTTTTGCTGCCATCCATCCTGACAAATTTGAAGGAGACAAGGGCACAAAATTGATGCAGGTAGCTATATTTTTTATTTATTTAATTTTCTTTTTTGTTAAGTTTTTGAGATGCCGCAGCATCTGCTATCTTTTAAGCTTAATGTTGTATGCATATATAAGCCCATCTTTCCTTTTGTGGGAATTATAGGATCTGTACTTTTGAGCCTCAGGAAATTACACTTTCCTGTGCTCCCATTTCCATAGATGCAGGCCATGTCAATCCAGTGATCCGGGCTAGATGGATGATCCAAAATTATCCCAGATTCGATGACCTTGAACATCTGGATTTTTAGCCTTTTGTACAGACCTTTTTTTGGCTATTACATTGGAGGAATGATAATATCTCCTAGTCTGTCGTCCCAGGGATCATCCCTGGGGTGCTCCATACTCCCACTAGTGTTCCGCCAGTATTACTCCTGCTGTAGTGCTTTGCCAAAGTATGCTACTGTGTCCGTGCTCCACGAGTGCCGGGGATCTTAGGTGAAAGTGACATGCCCTTTCCACGGGCTATCTTGTGTTTCTCAGTTTCTCTCCTTTTATGGACTTTTGCTGCTTTCCTTTATTACTGTTGGTTTGCATATGTCAGATAAATTTTCATGAATCCTTCATCCAGTGTCAGGCTCATTAACAAAGAACACACTCTTACGTGAGTCGTTCTCAGGAACAACCAGATCATCTTCGCTTAAAACAGTCTAGCCTACAGGGCCCACTTGGAAGCAGGACAATCATGGTCATAAGGGTTTAGGGTTTTGAAAGGTCTCGTTATGACCTACCTGTGTGCGAAAATGGGAACCTTTTGATTGAGAGAGGTACCATTTTGATGGCCTCAAAGTTGTGCAAATCCTAGCCCTTCGATAATGGGTGCTAATATTTGCATGATAACCAATGAGTGTCAAATTTTTGTTGCTGCTAATTCATTTCTTTCTTTCTTTCTTTCTTTGTTTTTTTTTTGGTGTATGTGTGTTTAGGTTTAATGGTCTTGAATGGCTTGGATTGAGTATAGGAGGTGGGCAGGTGTGCCCCACAGGCTGGGCCATTCTGGCCGTTGCTGAGAATTTGTCAGTACATGTCTGTGTATGTATAATAGGGGCCCACTTGGATATGAGGTGAATGGGGTTTCATGACTCTATATCCACTCAATCTGAGGGGCCCACTGAAAACCGCCCTTAAAACTTATAACCGTTCTTGGCATGCCTAATATTCAGGTAAGGATCATCAATTGATGTGCCTGCATGCACATGAATAAACATCATGATTCAGGAAATTGTTTTGAGTCTGAAGCTCATCATCTGTGATCTAGTTATTCCAGTTTAGAGATTTTGTTAGTTTGAATTGCCATTTATTGAGACTGGCACTGTACATTGTATTTTGGTTTTCTTTGATCCATCATTCACATTTGTTTTTTTATGGTGTGATACCCCTTTTAGTCTTTAGCCTAATTACATTTCCTTGAATAAAAAAAAATTGCCTTCCATGAGATGGTCCTTATTTGTTACTTGATATGGTTTGCGTGGGATTGCATCATATTTGGTGGTCTCTGCTAACCCTAAGCAAGATCGTTCATGCACCTCTGTCCACTTTGTCAATAACTAAATTTTGGGCCGGTTCCCTTGCTGTCTATAACTGGTAACAGTTCTTATATAAGATGGAAGGGAACCTAGCTTGCCTATCTTCTGGGATACATTGAACAAAAGTTTTTTTTTTTTTTTTTTTTCACTTGTAGATCACAATATCTAGCATTTCAAATTGAAACTTGGTATTTTCACGGCAAAGCTACTTTTTTGTGTGATTTTGTACTGTGGATTTACTGTACCAAATTTGGGTGGTAACCATCTGGAAACTGAATGTTCCATAACATATAGCAAGTTAGACGTGCAACCACTGTGGAAATTTGTGTACAGTGTTGAAGCTTTTGGCATGAATACTCACCATTACTGTGACCCCAATCAGATGCCTGAAACAGTTTTATTTTTTTTCATTCTCTCCCTCAGCTAGGAAGATTATCATCTGATGATATGAATGCCGTGAATAATATGAGGTACTTGGCCACATCAGATACCAAAAAGACCTCAGGAGTGGGGTTACTCAAGTTTGAAGTTCCGAGGGTAAACATGGTAGTATAACGATGCAATTCTGATACAGTATAGTTGCTCGCCTACATTAGCTTTTAATCTCACTTCTTTCAGTTGCTACATGCACTTTTTATGTTTTCAGAAAAAGCATGCTGTTAGGAAAGAGAGAACTGATGAACAAGAAACCTGGCAGCTGTCAAAATTTTATCCAATGATAGAGGTATTTCAGAGATTCAGTATTATGACCTCTTTACTTCTGATGCATGATTGAGTTCCTCCTAAAATATTGTTCATTCTTCTTTATGGGTTCCTTCTCTTGAGATGGTATTTGAATATCTTTTTTTTTATACGGACACATTCTTGCTAGATTTTGTGAAATTAACTCAAGGATCTAATCTGGTTCTTTTTTTCTTATGATATGCCTGCAATGTTCCTTGCATGTCTTTGGTTCATTGCTTGAGAACTATGAACATGAACAGAAAGGAACAAAGAGTAGGACTCCTGCATCTTTGTTTTTGATGCATCCATTATGGAGTGTTGGTTGTTTCACCTGCCAGATTTTTATGCATTCATCTTGCTTGCTTCATGGTCTGAACACTGATCCACTTCATGCAATGTCATATTTAATGAGACTTGACAATTGAGAATGATAGTTGATGCGGATGGCAGACCGTGATGTGCGGTGGGTAGTGATGAAGATGGGAGATTGGTCAGACGTCACACCTGAATTGAATAGGCCTCACGCCATACCTTTCGTAGGAAAGGGAAGAGAGCACTTAAAATTTTATTTTCATTAATCATAGTCTAAAGAAGCCAAGAGGCTTTACAATGCTTTAAATAGAGAAATAAAAACTCTAGAGCTAGTTTCAACCGTCTAAACATCTCTACGGTCAAGATTAAAACATCCATACTTAAAACATAAGTCATTAAGTAACAACTCTAAATAAAATTAAATAAAATCGCATATGGGTTGGGCCCACTAAATTGGTTAACCCATTGGGTCATGGGTCTATCCTGCATCAACTCTCCCCGTATTGGAGAGAACTCGACCTTGAGTTCGGTAGATGTCTTCTAGGATCGAAAATCCAGTGTATGAATCCTTGATTTGCCGGTTGATCTTCATCTTCTTCACATGGCTTGGAAAATTTCTTCAATCCCTCATTCCAAGTAGAATTGAGGAATTGCTTCTTTTGAAGTCCATATTTGGATCGGATGTGCGCTCTAACAAATGGAAGCTTCAAGTCTTTGATTTGTACCATTTGCTCAAAATCTTCAAGTATCAATGGTCTATCCCCAAAGATAAAGTCAATGTGGGAAACTTCAATGACCTTTTCCTTGTCTTCCTTTGCTGCTTGCACTTTTTATTCACCAATGTCCAAAGAAGGAAATTCGGGGCCCTTCTAATTCTTCCAATGGATGACCTTCCTCAGGAGTTGTGCATGCTACTTCACCCAACGATGTCGTGGAATTCTCTACTTTTGATTCTGGCTCCTCAATGTCTGGCTTGATATTCTCGACCATGGGTTCCACAACATGGGCTTCTGTTACTTGTGGAGACTTTTCCTTTTGAGACTTAGATTTTTGCATGCAAGACCATCTAATCCTGTACTCAACATGGATTGCTTCTTGATATTCTTCAAAATTGTCTTTGCAATCTCTCATATTTTCCAAAATGTTTGGTCATAAACCCGAGGAAGCGATCCAAGTCACATTTCTCACTCTTCAGTTTACATACTCATTGTAGCCTTGAGAATTCTTCAATATATTCATCCAGTCAATTTTCCTTGTCTCAAATTAAGGAATTGTTCAAAGTAAACTGCATTCTCAGTGAACAATGTTCGATATTTAATTGCATAGTCGAGCCTTTTTAGTGGATCGTCAAATATACTAATGTTCAATTTCATATTGAGTTGGGTGAGAAAGGAATGTAAAATCTGATGCTCTCCAAAAAAAAAAAAAAAATCAAGCCGAGCTGATGTGTAGATCTGAATTCTAGGAGTGTGGAGGGGAAGACAGATTATCGATTGGAGTCCAGATGATGAAAATATCAACAAACCAAATTTGAGCTGTCCTATTTGTTCAAACTGCCCTGACTGGGGTGGGGACCCACTTGTGAGTTGGCTTTTGCAGCTGGTACTCAATTTTTTTTTCCCACTATTTCAGCTGCAGGATTTGCGCCGAATCTGAATTGAAGCCCAAAAGTTTGGACTCAGTCCTGCTGTTGCTATTATGTTTTAGACTTGATCCAATCACAGGCCCAAAAGGATTGGGATCCAGCATATGTCACGAGTGGCCACGTGCAAGGCTGGTCTCCTGTGTATTGCTGTGTTGCGTTGTCAAATGACTTCGGTTTGGCTGAACTGACCTGAGTTGGCTGCTGCAATATGGGTTGGATCCACTGAACTTAGGCCCAAAAGACTTGGCTCAGCACATGCCATGAACCAGGCCCTCTTTGTTGTCTCTTTCTCAATGTCGAAGAAGAATAAGAAAAGAGCAGAAATCTCTTTTGGATCTTGCACCTCAATGAATCTGTACCTCGACGACGTTGACGAGGAAGGCTCGATGATGGTAGTGACGAAGCTGATTGATAGCGGCGATGTGGGGCAGAGATGCAGTGGCTGATTTGTCCGGTTGCTGACGATGATGATGAAGGCGACTACGATGGGGGCTCGGTGAGGCGAGGCCGGGACGGTGTTGCTGTGGTGACGAAGGCGATAGTGAAAGGGCTGGTGACACTTGGGGCTGGCGGCTGTCCTCTTTGGTGCAGGTACGCCTGCCCTTTGTGCCTCTGCGTCCTCTTTTCGCTTCTCAGCTTCTTTCATTCTTTCTTTCACTCAATTTGGTTGAGGCCGATTAGATTGGAGGTCGGTTGGAAGAGGATATGAGGGCTGGGCAGCGGTCGGATGATGTTGTTTTTGGAGAGTACAAGGCTCAGTGATGTGGAATGATTGTGATGAAGGCTCGGCTGCAAGTATTTAAGGGCAGGGATTAGGCTCGGGTGGGTGGGAACTTTTGGGGTTTTTGGTTTCTGAAAGCTTTGTGATGTTGGCATGGGTTGGATTAAGGTGAAGAGGTTCGGGTGGCAGGTTTTATGGCTAATGAAGCTCGGCTGTGGTGGATTTGGCTTAAGGTAATGTTCGGCTGAATAGGGTTTCTATGATGGTTTCGGGGGTATGCGGTGATCGTTTGGGTTCGGTAGTGCTGGGGATGACGGATCTGAGGTTTGTTACTGATTTTCATCTCTGAGTTGGATCGGTTTTTGGCTTTGATACCAAATGATGTGGATGACAGATCGTGATGCGGGGTGGGTACTGGGTAGTGATGAAGATGGAAGATGGAAGATGGAAGATGGAAGATGGGGGATGGGTCAGACCTCACCCCTGAATTGAATAGACGTCACGCTATACCTTTCGCAGGAAAGGGAAGAGAGCAGAAAGCACTCCAAATTTTCTGTTCATTAATTATAGTCTAAGGAAGCCAAGACTCGAGGTTTTACAATGCTTTAAATAGAGAAATAAAAACCCTAAAGCTAATTTTAACCATCTAAACATCTCTACGGTTGGGATTAGAACATCCATACTTAAAACATAAGCCATTAAATAACAACTCTAAATAAAATAAAATAAAATTCCATATGGCCTGGGCCCACTAAACTGGTTAACCCATTGGGTCATGGGTCTATCCTGCATCATTAGTTGACTTAAATCTTTCCAAGTTCACAATTAACTTGATTTTTGTTTCATAGGCAACACTGCAACAATGATAGTTGGCCGATTTCTTTTTTATCATTTAATATGTCATTTTTTAAGTTTGACCCTTTTTATGATAAGGAAGAAAGCGGAAGTATTGTTTTCCTTACATGAATCAATATTCTTGTGATCACCTAAGACTTAATGCGATCTTTCTCAGAATTCCATAGATCTCCCAGTTCTTTCCCTTTAATAATGGTATCCATCAGTATGACCCAATGTAAGTAATTCTTTCTTCATAATTTAAGAGAGAAGGTTTGAACTGATTTTAACACCATTGGAGATTTTTTCTAGAATATGTAAAAGTTTATGATAGGTTTTGCAGAACAAGAACTTAGAACTCAATGTTTGGATTCTAACAATGATATCTAATGCAAGAACCAGAGAACTGAGGTAAAAGACCTGCTGTTTCTATCAGAAGAGAGAACCATCCTATTCAAGTGGAAAGAAAAGTTTATCAGAAAATATAATCACATGGAATATTTACCAGCTACACACTAGGAACTTACAGAAATCACAAAAAGAGAGAAGAATAGAATGCGCTGAGAATGGCATAACATCGTCATTTCTTTAAGAGAACATGTGTTATTAACAAAGATTTTTTTAAAAGGAATGATCTCAAAAGGATAAAATAACAGAACATTTCTTTCTTCAATCTCTCTCATACCATGACTCAAAAAACTAGATCAGGGTTATTCACTAGATTTTTTTTTTAATTTCGAATGGCTACTTTTATTAATAAAAGCAAGCAGTCCAACAGATGAGTACCGACAAGCTAAAACAGGATGACAGGAAAACAGGGAAACATGAAAGAGAGAGGGCGGAGCCTAAGACTTCTATACAGGAGAAACATGAACGGTTATTCACTAGATAAAAATGTTATTTAGAATAGGAAGTCCCTTCAAGCCTTTATATAAAGGAGAAATACAAGAAATGGGTGATATCTTATGTTGGATCAAGCTAGGAGAGTACAAGGTCCCAACTGAGTAAAACTTGTCATTGTGGAACAACATCATAAATAGAAATTTAAAAAGAAAACCTTTCCCACTGATTTGAAGGTGGACTATTAGATGCTAAATTGCAACTAATGGGCGTCACCAATGAAAGTGGACCTGTGGTGATAATTTTCTTCTCATTTATTTATAGAAGCTGATGATATGATTAGCTCACATACCAGGGGTAGTGTCATTGTCTCTAGTAGGGAAAAAGACCTGAACCTGTAAATTAGACATTGGATCTTTAATGTGGAGTCAAACCTGGATCCCAGTTGGACCCGGTCTGCAGCCAGTGCATTCATTGACAGCCTTCAAATTATGTTCTCGTATGAACTTGCATTCTACTTTCTGTTGCAGAGCAGTCATGATTCTTGTTGTCTTGCAGGAGCTGATTGAAAAGCTGAATAAAGGTGAACTACCAAAGAATGAGTATCCATGTATGAACGATCCAAGTCCTACTATGCATGGAACAACCCAGGGGTTATCATTACGAACAAGTCAAGTAGAACCTGCTCACTCAATGCGATCGAGGCGGACAGCAACATGGGCTAGGCCTCGTAATTCTGATGATGGGTATTCGAGGTATGTCGTGCCTAATTGGTACATAATCTGGAAGTATTCATGTTTCCTCTGAAAGATTATTAGTGTAACTTTTTTCATATGCCACTGGTTATATTTTATAAAATCATAGCTGGCAGAGTTTATTATAGTTGCCCTTTTATGATTATGTTTTAAGCTGAATTTTGCGGTCAGTTGTACTGATTTTTTTCCTCGTCATTAATTTTAAGTTCATTTATTACTTTGTAATGATCATATTTCTTATTGTTGTTTTATAGTGATTCAATACTACGACATGCATCCAGTGATTTGAGAAAGATGGGCCGGCGTATTTTTGTATTCATTATTGGTGGGGCTACTCGTTCTGAGGTAAGACAGCACCTGAGTGTTCTGACTTGAGAGGTTCATTTTTCAATGTGCATGCTGTTTGTGTTGCTTATCAAAAAATTGTACCAGCTGCGCGTTGCTCACAAGCTAACAACAAAGCTCAAAAGGGAAGTTGTCCTTGGTTCATCTAGTCTAGATGATCCTCCGCAGTTTATCACGGTAATCTATAAAACTATTTTTGATGATTTGTGTAGCACGTAATTGATATTTTATTCGATTACCTTAATTGTCAAAGCCTAATCCTGTCTACCTGGAGTACTAAATCTACTCTCTGGAAAGGAGAAAAAAGAGGTAATTATGCCTTTATTATCCTAGACAAAAATACTAAAATTATTTGAGAGCTTGGCATTCTGGCCTAGATCAATTTCTTTGTCAGCATTGGAACTTAAGTGCCCATATCCAAACATAAATTGCGACAGTGGATTTTAGAAAGCTTGGTTTTTGCAAAGGCTCTGTTTTAGTTTTGTTTTTCCTCAAACTAAGAGTATTCCGAAACAGAGTGGGAATATCTTCTTTATCTTCTGCCTTCTCAAATGCCTGCTTCTGTTAGTTTTGTTTTTCCTAAAACAAGAGAGTATCCTGAAACAAAATGGGAACTATCCTCTTTAGCTTTCTGTCATAGAATGTGATCATTTTTTGTTATAATCTATATCTCTTCATTTTTCTGGTTGTCTACATGTTCATTTGTTTTAATTTCAGCAGCCAAAATAACTTTATTTATTAATGAGCATTAGAGAATGGTAACACATAAGAGCACATCTGAAACTCCTAAAAGAACCTGTGTGTGTTACCATTCCAATAAAAGAAAAAAAGAACCTGTGTGCTGTTCTAATATCATTTGATGTGTATTGCAGAAACTGAAGTTGCTGACTGCTGATCTATCTATAGATGACCTTCAGATTTAAGTTGGGCAAGGAAATAATTAAGTTCCCAATGCCCCACTCGTGTGTAATTGATTTTTGAATCTTATTTCTTCTGTATCAGTGTATATATTATGCTTATAATCCAAAATAATTGAACCTGACACTCCCAAATTGGGCTGTTGAATTTTCATTCTTTCAATCAATTTGACACGCTTTGTGTTTGGACGTGTGTTTGGAAGATGCAATTTATTATTTCGGAGACAATTTTTTCTCTTAAATTTTTCTGCAGTCCTTGTCTTGTCTCTCTTTCCTTTTTCCATTAAAAGAGGAATAGAAGGTGTGACATTGGGCTTGTGAGAATGGTTAGAAAGAGCTGATCCATAATAAGCCAACCCAACTCTCAGTAACAGGTGGTGTTCATCGTCACTGTCGCTGAAAGGTCTGCTTTGGTGTGTGGGTTGTCAAATGTGTGAAGTTGGTGTAAGAAATATTGAAGGGCTCGTTTTGCTTTGTTCTTTTTGGGTTTCCTATATAGGCTGTTGGAAGATGGGACATTCTAATTGAAAGAAATAGAGCCATAGTTGGTTAGGACTTACATTATAAGTAGAGATGATCCATTTTTTAAGGTGAATTGGTGGTTGGCTACTTGGCTTCCAACATGCAAAAATGAACAAAAGCGCTTGCTACCTTCCATAAAATTCTCTTTCTGGGAAACTAAAATGACTCTGCCCAGCTTGTCCTATAAGAACTAAAGAGTCTTTGAAACCCAATGTTATTATCCAATAACTGAGAGGTTTAGACTAGCCCAAGGCACAGTTATGTGCTCAACCATGAGGTGTGGCCGTGTGGGTTTGGGTCATGTTCTCAATTTTAAAGGCAAGAGAGCTTTGTGTTGTGGCCCAACTAGGTGCGTGGTGTGATTAGCAAGGTGGGGGTAGAGGATGGAAATACTCAGATTGCATCACAGGGCAAGAACTCATTGAACCCATGGATCTTTGGCCCTCTAAAGTTCAGTGGCTCTCTGATGGTGTGAAAACGAAAGAAAGTGAAAAGGTGCGCATCTGGTGCTTCATCAGATGATGACCATCTATTTATCTATGTATCTATACGCACAAACAGTCTCCTTGGCGATGTCGCCCATAGATTGACCACTGGACCCAATTGGCTTATAGAGGACCTAATTAGATATGATGTATTTTCACGCTTGATGCAATGACCAAAAGAAGAAAGAAAAATAATGGACCAGTAAATTGTCACCAATTAGACATTTCACAAACCATTTTTTTCCTACCTCAAATGGGATGGGAAGTGCATAAATTTGAAGATCTAAGAATCACAGAGATAATGAAGATTAAGATAAGATAATTACTTGATCTGAACTAATTGTGGTCCCGATAGAATAACCCATCTTGAAGAAGTCCCTGAACAGCCCTGAAGAGAGAAAACAAACCCTTCAAGTGACACACACTTTCCCTTTATCCACCCTCGTCTTCTTTTCTCCTTCCTTCCATTGCAGTTTTATTTCTTTCTTTTGTTTTAGAGGGTCCTCTTCAAAAGAACGTCTGGTGATTTTGTGAAGGAATTTTTCTTCATAATTCCCTTCTTTCTAGCAGTTGAGGACACATATAACTCAACCTGCAGTACCCATGGATTCAGTCAAACATTTGAGGAGGAAATAGAGATTTACTAGAAATAAATTAATTATCTTTGACTTCCTCCTTGTGGAATTCTCATTTTGTGGACCCCTTGTGATGGAGGGAGGTCCAATTATATCGCTTTAAGTCATATTTGTGCAAAAGAAGATTCCACTCTATGTAGATTTCTGTTTCCACGTTAACAAAAAGTGCTGCTTTCCTACACTCATATAGGAAATTGAAATCCTCAAAAAATCAGTTTTGTTTTTATATTCTTTTTCATGCAGAAAAGAATTGCACCAGATGAGAGAAATATGAACAGATTTCCTCGGATGCCTAGATTGCAAGATGCTTCCCATCCAAAGGATTTTAGGGGATAATCCATCTGAGGGGTCCCATCATATCAACTTTCTGGGCGACGAAAAGCAATTAATCTGAGTTACAAACAGCTCATATCTAACATTAGAAATAAGTAAATGGTCCTGAGGTGGTGCTCCAAAAATATATAAACGAGGCCAAGGAGAACGACAGTAGATGTAATATGTGTCCCACTTTAATATGTACTCTGAAGACATTATCTCCTACATTTGGAAGCTCCTGACCAACAAACAATCTTCTTTTGGTGTACACAATGATCAAAGGGCTAAGATCACCATTGGATCAATGGTCTGGATCACCAAACCATTACACCCTTTAATACTTCATTCCTCATCTGGAACTGGCTAATTGTGCAGCAAGTGGATATGGTCCCATAAAATTGGCTGATACTGTCTTCATTGCTTAGCTGTCAACTGACCCAGGTTTTGGTAAACCCACCTGAGCCCGAAACTGAACACTGGATTCATGCTGTCCAACGTGCCAATTAACATATTTGTTAATTAATAGAATATCATGCACAAAACTTGGTATAGATTGTGAGAATATTTGAAAAGGTGGAAGTGCTTAGTTTGCAGGTTTTGCCCTCCTCAATGCAAAAGATATATGCATATAATTTTATTTTATTTGTATTTAATAGGGATTTTTATGGAAAAAACATTTTAGTTGAGAAATTCAATGGAGGACCCAAACACTTCGTAATGACGGCAGATGGAAGTACTTTGCCGCCATTATGAAGTGTTTGGGCCGTCCGTCATATTTCTCAACTTTAAGATTTTATTATTAATTTTTTTATTTTTTTTTGAAAAAAATCTTTATATCAAACCCAACCTAAAGTGTATAGATTGGAATCACCTATGGTAAACCCATTAGGGTTGAGTCAAGATGGTATATGCTCACCCTGACAAATACTAAATCCAACCTGTTCCCATCCCTAAGTTGGAGTGCAGAAAAGATCTGCATTGAGCCTTTATTTACTCGCTGGTTATGAGCCTTTACAACCCTTTCAGATAAACAGGTCCTATTTACAAGCATTGTCTTAGTCTGTCAGATTAATACCTTTGCCCAAGTCCAATATAATTGTGTTGCGGAAGTCCAGATCCAACACTATTATTGATACTCCCATTCACAAGTCAAGATCAGTTCACTAGAAACATCCTAATAAGTTACATTTGGGGTAGTAGGAGTATATGTTTCTTAGGGTTGTTAGTGGACATGGGTCCAGCCTGAACCTGCCTGAATTCGAGTTCAACAATTAAAGATTTGTACTATCCAACAGGCCAAACCTAAACTGTATCTATTTATAAAAAGTGCATATATTATACTATTTATGCAATTATTCAAATGGTGTAAAGAGAGCCCATTGGCTTGAAAAGGAACCTTCAACTTCACTCAAGGGTCCCTATCTGAAGCAAATTAAACTCAGGCCCCTTGGTCCTTATTCCAGCCCAAAGTCCAAAAGTCCCCATGATATCATACAGGTCATTTGTTCCTTTCCATTGAAATTGTGATCAATGCTGTGGATCAATGGGATTTAAATGTTGGTTTTTAGCTCTTCTGATATAATAGGTTTTGAGCTATAAGGAACTTAATGAGGTGGTACAATTCTACACTGATTTGCAACTAGAGTTGTCCATGACCTCTGCATGTTATCCTCATATTGTGTGTTTGGTGGAAGATACAGAGTCTGGCCCTAGGCCTCCAACAGGGCATAGAATCATGATTCAAACCAACCGTAGAAACTAATTGGATTCCTAATAAAACTAGGGTTAGTTATGTCCACAGGCACGCGTGCAAAAGATTAGATCAGTGATAGGAGTTCCTACTTCCTACTATATAGAAAGTGTCACAGAAGAACAAATTTTATGACAGGTATTGTACTTTCTAGCAATTACAAATCAAATTGCGCACACAAGTACACACATAACACGACTCATTGTAGAAAGTAAGGAAATCTCAAAGAGAAATCATGCAGTCCTCTTCATGATTATGGCCAAATATTCTCACTTTTAACCCTTGTATGATTTCTACCTCTACCATATTGGACTTCATTTATTTACAAGTGATGGAGAAATTCTGATGGACTCATAGATCTTTCAGTGGTACTCACCTTTGAAATAAAACCTGTCCTTCTTCCTTGTTCTGTTATTGAGAAAAAAAAACAAATTTAAACCAGAATTATGCCCACCATGAACATATAAATGTAAGTAAAATAAGAAAACAAAAGAACTAAAACTATGTGCTTTGGGGTGTCCATTCTCTTCTTCATGCAACTTCGGCTGCTAACAAGTAGCAATCCCCAAACTATTTTTACGAGCCACCACCTCCACCACAGCCACCGCCACCACAGCCGCCACTACTGCCACCTCCACCACAGCCACCACCATGATGGCCGTGATTGCCGCAACCTCCATGAGCCGTTGATGAGGAAGAACCCATCATCATCATAAAAGAAGAATCGAAGGGTATAGAAGAATTGGATTTGGGTGTGCCTACAATAACAAAGAAGTAGATAATCATGTAAATATATCATGGCGTGGAATGACCCAAATGATCCTAGCTATTCAAATGTGGACACTGCTAATCAAACAGAAGTTGTGTAACACCCTGAACCGAATTAATCGTATTTAGCGTTAATTAATTGTGTTTAGTTTAATTTAATTGTGCCTAAATGCTATGTAGCATGTTTCCCAAATTCAAAGAAAGTATTGTTTCTTTTCAACCCACTCATTTCATGTCTCACAAATTCAATTCAAATTTCCACCCTAACAGATGGAATGATGGTTTAATGGAGGACCCATCAAATGACCACGTGCACACATCATCCTTTTCAGTGGATTAAATTGTTGAAAGGTTCTGCATTGTGGTATTTATCTAGGCGCCTGACCTTCAGTTGATTAAATTGTTGAAAGGTTCTGCATTGTTGAAATATGCTTCACAACACTATAACAAAGCCATTTAGATTTAACTAGCAGTGATCCAGTATCGTCTGAAGCAGTTGCCAAGAACAAGTTTCACATGGCAAGTAGCATTCTGGGAAACGCAGCAGTCCTACAAGAAGATGCTTGCTGCAGAAACCAGTAAATTTAAGGTTGAGATATAGATGGGATCTGACTTTCCTGGTATTTAATTTTCTATATGGATAGCTTTGTGTCATCTTAACTCAATACATCTTCCATGAAAGAGGAAATTACTTGATGTCCATTTATGAATCCTCACTATTATGTATTCAATTTTAACCACTTTTAGGAATATATTTATTAGAATTCTTAACAATTCAATTTAATTCAAACAAACATGCACTCGGGGTGCGTTTGTGTGGCAAGAGGATCCTAAGATAAAAGAGCAAATTATAGTAATTTTTTCCTGCATAAAAGCTAAAAAAATGGGCTACTTTTCTCAATAGGTAAAAATGAAGAGGGCATGTCATCTTCATGTTGACGAACAACTACTCCCCATTAGTATCTCACCTAACAAGACACAGCTACTACAGTAGCAAACAAATAAAAGGTAAGTGCCTAATAATTGCTAAGAATCACACTGTATTCCTCTATATCACAGTCATCCTAGGTATGTAATTAAAGAGCATCTTAAAATATACTTCCTCTGTGTGTTAACAATTCATAATCTTTCCAAAGGGCATGGACTAGCCATCACCGAGTCCTTTGATGTGGACTAAACATATCAAGAATTCGATGGTTTTGAAGTGTGATAGTTGGGTTACCAAGAACCTGAACATAGTTGGAATCTGATGGGACTAGTTCTAAGACTAGTTGCTCTCACCTGTTAGGGACGTGGGTGTTTCAAAACATCCCCAAAGGAGAAAGAAATCATAATAACCTATATAATAGCCAGATTAAGCTAATAATTATTAACACATGATAGACATAAATATGGCCATGGGGTACCTGATTTGTAAGAAGATCTCCTCTCTTTGAGCCTCTGCTTATGCTTGGGATCCTCTGCACAGCCGAAGATGACCATAGACATGATAAAAAGAGTAGCTACAGTAACATAAAGTAAAAATAATCCCTCAGAAACGTTAAACATGGCGCCCTCACCAACACCCATAGAAGCCCTCTGCATCTGCACAAAAGTCATCTCCCTCTCTCCCTCTCCCTCTCCCTCTCCCTCTCTCTAGCAAGGCAGGGTAGAAGAAGGTATTTCTATATAGGAGGTTTGATAAGGAGGAATGCGTCTACAATTAGAATCAAGTAAGATTTGACTTCGGATGACTTAGTAGAATTGATTGGGTCATGGAGGTGTGATTAGCTTTCTATTAATGTAGGAGGAAACTTTTCTACTGCCACTGGGCGAATGTCATGTCTAACGCCAGCTCTACATACAATATCCTTACATGTTATTATCTCAAATCTCTTAAGATTCCTTTCTAATTTGGATAAGTTCCTGCTTTTTAATTTCATCGCAATTGATGTTCCCCTTCTCCTTTCTAAACATACATTAAAGCTAAATTTCAATGTTGATAAGCTCTCCTAAGATTAAGGAGGATAGGATTTCTTAGGCAAAGTCCAGAGCCAATGTTATTTTACTACCAACGTCCTTTCCAAGAACAGAAACACTCTATCTATTGCTCATGTGTTCAAGATCCAGTTTTTGTATAACTAACGGATCCTATTTCATGAATTATGATAGTCCATATGTGCAAACGGAATTATGCTTTGCGTGCATTAGGGTGATGGTTGGACTTATATATATATATATATATATAAAGCGAGGGTGTCCCAATCTTTTGGGCCAAAATAACCCCTATGGGCCCAAAGGGAGCTAGGTAAATCTCTTGTGGTCCCATTGTGGTAGTGCAATTTCGAACCATCAACCTCTATGTGCAAACCGTGATAGTGATGGCGGGACTTGATAAATAGAGTAACTTCAATTCCATTATTATATTTATATTATTATATTATATATGAAAGATGCTGATTTCAATTAATTGATTTTGACCATATGCTCAATTGATTTTGACATTCCTTCTTCAATGTCTCTTTTGATCCCCACCTCCATATCAATTATGGAGAGCCTTTCATACGATAACCTCACTTGGATCGTTTCATCACTTTATCAAGTCGCATGTGGAGAATGGTAACCATGCTCTCTCCAACTCATGTCATATAATTGTCATTTAACATCCTCTTGAGTCCTTACATCGCTACATTAAGTCGCCCATAAATAAAATGGTAACTGTCCTCTCTCCAGTTTAAATTATATAATTGTCATTTAGCATTCTATCATACTGACCCTTGATCTTCTACTCTTATCTTAAAAATTTTAATTGTCATTTATCAACCTTAAGTGCCCTTTTTCCTCTTCATTTTATACCGTTCTTCCTCTACCATGGAATTTTCGATTCCCCCTCTAAAGAACCTGGAGAACCCAGTGAGAAATCAGAAGCGCAAACACTTGAAATCCCCATTCTGGACTTCCGTTGAGATCAGAGTGTAATGTAGTTGACAGCTTAGGAGAGGTGTTGTTCATAAAACCATAGGGCTGATTCATCTGCGGAGGATTTTGGCGGTAAAGTTCCAATTGCCACTTTTCCACGGATCACTGCGGTGGTAATGTTAAGCAAATTCCCCCCCACTTGCGGACGAAAGGTTGCAGCCAAGTTACCACTTTCCAGCTGATGACTACGGCGGTAATGTTGCACTGAGGAAAAGTTGGAGGAAAAGTTGCGATCCAACTTTTGGGCCGGGCCAGGTCCGCCGGTAGGGTTCTTAAATGAAAATGTGATTTTTAGCTCTTCTTGGGAACTCACCCCACGAACTTTTTGTGGGGCCCATCTAGTGATGGGACCTAGTTATACATACTTCATTTCACAGCCATGTATTTGGGCTTGCAGGGATCCAAAATCGAAAAAAAAAAAAAAAAAAACACAATCTTTGCAGCATATGGACGGCTTAGACTCAATGAAATAAAAGACTAAACTATATACTGCTTAAATTAGTGAATTAGTGAATAAGAAACATATTGACAGTTTAGACTGTATACTACTTATATTAGGAAGCGATATTAATGATCGGGCCCAATATTACTAGGGCACATTCGGAAAAATATAATACCTGATTGTGAGTGACATAGGTTTTAAGATGAAACCTATTTTTATAGACTTTTTCCGGCCCCTAACAAAATGTGATCAGGAGCCAGTTTTTTGGAGTCACAGATGCCTAAAATTAAAAAAAAGATTGGGTCATTTAGATCTTGATTGTTAGTTATACAGGTTTAAGATTAAAACCTATTTTTATGGAAGGTTTTTGGCCCTAACAAGGAGTGATTATGACCCAGTTTTGGGTCGTTCTTTTGAGCTAGAATGGCAGCAAGGTTTAGGCCGGGAAAAGGTCCCATCATGGGACAGCTTTATGATCTGGTTGACCCTTGATCCTATCAGTTTTGGAAATAAGGAGGCATGCATATAGAGCAATTTAAAGCATTTGGATAATGTAACTGACAATACTTTTTTTTTTTCTTTTTTGTTACTATAGTTTATATAATTTCATTGTCTTTGATGTCTCTCGATAACTTAGTGGTTGGAACTTGGAACCTTTTATTATTCAATTTGATCTATTTTATATCTTTTTTTTCTCTCTCTCTTTTTTTCTAATAGGCCTCCACTAATAGTAGGCTATTAGCACTTTTTTTTTGGTTGAAGGTAAGATAGCTTTCAAAGTTTCTCGGATATCATAATGTACACAGAGTTTCTCTTCCAATTGAAGGAGAATTTATGGGGCATACCCCATTAGAAAAAAAAAAAAAAAAACACAAAAAGAATCTACAGCCCACAACATGGGTACAAGCAATTAAGGCGATACAAAAGCATAGTAAAGACCAAACTCACATTCATGTTCAAACAAACTATGTAGCAAAAAGAGGATGTGATTCCACCGTATTAATTCGCTTCATGACTTGGAATGAACTTATCAACTTCCTAAAAAGCCGAAGCAAACGATCAGAGTTCTCTTGAAATCTTTGAAGAAGACGCTCCACCTTCATAGCCTTGAACCGCTCCATCAAGAAGGACTAGATAGGATCCTTCAAATTCAACAGCCCACTATTCCCTTCAATGGAAATACTAAACACATCTTGAGAAATCAGCTGCAATAATTGAATAATACCTGAATAAAAGTCCACATTAGGTTGCATAAGACCCCACTTCAAGTGTTTCCTTATCCCTCCAAAATACCCCAGCCAAAATAGGGTGCATATGTGAAATAGAAAGACAACAATTATCTAGCACATTAGCTCTCATACTAATCTTTTGATTTGATATCAGCTTTTGGACGCAGATCCCAACAAGAAGTTTCCCTTTCCTGCGAAGACAATCCCAGAAAAGTTATCCTACTTCGGATTTTTGTCACGTACCAGACCCGAGAATCCCCTCATTAGGGTGGTTCCCAAGGTGTGACACGCGTACTCCTATGAACTCGCACCTATTCCGAACCAAGTCCGAATTCACAAAAGAGAAAATTTCACATTTCACGTGTGAGGATTACTCACTAACATTTGTCAATGAACATTTATCTGCGGAAACATGTACAATCTCAATAATAACAAAGCCATGAGCAGTCCATTAACCAATCCATTATATTACAAATTATCTTTAACAAAGCTAATCATTTAAAATCTCTTAAATGCATAGTACACAAGTACTCTAATGCATATCTACTAGATGCTTATCTCAAAAGGAACATAATCTAATACGAATTTAATCATAATTAAAACATGATCTAGTGCAAGGTGCAACAACTAATCCCAACCATTATTACCACCATTGCACGTTCTCCGGAAGATAAGCTAATCGTTATGCTTACCGGTTAAATCTCTAATATGAATGGTTAATTGTTATTCTCTTCGATGTCCTGGATCCCTATGACACCAAGTGTAGCACCATGGATACGACTATTCAACAATATATATATATATATATATATATGGGCAATTAAGATTCAACACATGTTTTTCAACCTTCAAATTTAAAGACTAATAGATTAAAGAGACCAAATAAATGTCAATTAGGCACATTGTGCATTATGAATAAATCATGCTTTATTGAATCAATAATCGAACACTTACTTCCTAGTTGGCTATTATATTTGCTCATCCTCTCCGATAGAGAGCGAATTTAGTTGGGATGTCACTAGCGGCCTGGCCAAAGGCTCACTGGCTACCTGGTTTTAGAGTTCCGGTACTCCAGACGACATACTACAGTAATCTCGAATAATTAAACCAAGTTGCAACCCCATCAGGTATCACAAGGTCAAAGCTAAGTAGTGTCGAACCATTCAAATCAAATAATAATAAACTGGAGTAAGACTTTACGAATCGAATCATTTCTAATAGAATTCATTAATTCATTTCCTACTCTCGAATCATTTCTAATCAAATCAAATCACATACTTACTCCCTACGAATAACACATCAATAAATGATAAAATTTGTAAGACAATTGTAATACAATTTGTGAAATAATATGAATAATGCAATATAATAATCATTTGAATATTGGAGGGCAATAATGAATTAATCCCAAGATGCAAATGCAAATAAATTAATGGAATCAAGAATATTTACTACCCAATTCTAATCTATTTATCCGTCGTCTCTAACAGTCCATTTCGATGTAGCTTTAGATAATTTAATGCACATGCTACATTTTCTTGATGTCACGTTGTGTATGTGTGAGGTACATCGAATTCCTCTAAATCAACACCTATGGCGAAGTTCTAGACGAGACGGATAAGCACGTGAGATAATCTCAGCTCAAGATTCTCATGTGTTATACTTTCCATCGGACTATGTCGATCGGTTAGGATTCCATGTCTAAGGACCTACAAAGGCAATTTTTTCTTGCCTAAGAACCTTATTGGTTTAGTGTTTGTGTCACAATCATCCTTAGGGATTGATTATGAAAGGTCTAGTCTATGGTTTCAATTTAGGGGTCCCAACTATGTTTAAAGTCCTTTTTCCAAAAGAGATAGGGCCTGATTCGATGGTCCCCATATCAATTTCCTTTCCCAATCCTTAATCTTTAGGATATGTGTACCATTAGCTTCTACGTTCCAAGAGCTTTCCAACGATATGTGGAACTCCAGAATCGGACTTGCGAATCAAAAGTTATGGCCATATGAAGTTTTCATAAATTATCTAAAGGGGCTAGCAGCGAGCTAACCGCGATGTAACCGCCAAAGAGGTCGGTTAACCGCCAAAATAGGTCGATTAGCCGCCTTTTTAGCTTGTTTTTCACTTCTACATTCTGGAAAGCTGACTGCGGATCATGGAGGTTAACCGCCGGGTGACCGAAGCCTGACGGTCAGAACCTAAAAAGGGTCCGTTTGAATCATTCTCAATTCCCATTCTACTATGAATCTTTCCAAGTCATTCCATACACGATTTCTTGCACTAATTGAGGCTCCATTGCTCATAAGTATTTCATTCCATACATGCACCCATTTCAAGTTCCATTAACACAACTAATTCAAAAGAAAAGGCTGAAATAACACTCAAAAAAATCATATAGTTCAATCAATGAATTAATCACATGTATAAATCAAAATTGCTCATTACTTGCCTTCTAATGGTGCTTTCCACTCTAATTTCTCTTTTTTGTTTAAAACAAGCAAAACCCCCAATTAGCCAAGCTCTCATGAAATCTCTACAATGGTGTAATGCAAAAAAAGGAGATGAATAAGCTTGAAGAAGATGTTGATGATGGGAAAGATGATAGACTTGAGATTACTCACATGCACAGCTCCTTGGCTTGATTGTGATTAAGGAAGAGATGCTTGAGTGAAAACCTTGTCAATGGAGGAGATGAGATGAAAGATGATAGAGGTGAGAGATGAGATGGAAGGTAATGTTGATGAAGAAGGAGCCTCCAAATCCCATATGCATATCCTCTTGCTCTTGATTTGGAGGAGACAAATGAAAGGAAGCTCAAGAAAGAAGATGAAATCCATTTCATACAAATAAGGAAAGGAAAGAAGGATCGATTGAAATGGGGATGGTTGGTTTTTAAAAGAACTTTTACATGGGTTTTGCATGCAACTCCCATTAGTTTAGAATCAATTTGGGGAAAGGGCTTCCAGTTGGAAATGGGCCTGGCTTGTTTTGGGTTTTGAAGATGAGCTGAGTTGGGTCTAGTGAGTTAAGTCTAATGTGGAAATGATGTAGGGAAGATGTTTGATGAAATACACATGAAGACCCACTAAAGCTAGAAATACACATACATGATTAAAACTATAAAAAGGTCATAGCTCTAACTAACTTTGGTCAAACCGCACTAATCTAATTAATCCTTTACAAAACCAACCAAAACACAAATTAGGCACTCAATCGAGATTAATTAAGCGTTAATCAAACTTAGGCGGGGCCGGGGTCTTACAATTTTGTTTAAAATAGAATGCATGATATCTTGAGGTGGAGAACTTTTATTTTGAAATATTCTTGCATTCATTTCTCTCTAGATATGCCATGAGTAAGCAGGAAATATCAACCTCCCCATAGTATGGAGATCCATATGATTATGATCTATCCGATTAAGGATGAAAATGATCATTTCAGTGGGAGAGTCATAGGGTACCAATGGTAAGAACAATTTTTGGAAGAGACCATCCCAGACAACTTTTGAATATGGGCACCTTGCAAATAGATGTTTGGCTAATTCTCATGTACTCTCACATAACATGCGTCTAGAATCTCAGTCCACATGCTGACTCAAAAGAAATTCCTTAATTTTTAAACATCCTTTAGAAACCATCCAAAACTATTAACATTATTGCAAACTCAAAAAGGAAATGCCTCTCTAAAATAAAGAAACTTCATAAAACTAGATCTTTTGATTGTTTAGCTATTTTTATCTGTGGACTTGTTTTTTTTTTATTGAGAAAAGAGAACAGGCTTATAGAATACAACCAATGTCTTCACTTTTTCTAATTATTTTTTTTATTTAAAAATTTTGATTCAGAGTTGAACCGATGCCTTTCTTTGTAGAAATTCAATGAGTAAAAAGCTATTTCTTTTTTAATTGCTTGCCCGTAAATTCACAGAATTGCTATGATTTTTTTTATGATCATATATATATATATATATATTAAATCTGGGTCCTATGCGCGTGGCGTGCATGGAGCATTCCATGCCCTTCACATTGTGGGGCTCACTTTGAGATGGGGCTGGGGCTCTAAAGATCTGGGTGGGGCCCTTCTATATATAAAAAACTAACCTTAACCGATCATTCTAACCGTGTCATCCATGGCCGATTAGTCCAGTCCATCTAGAAGTGTGCAAACTTAGGGGCGTGTGATCCATAGGGTGTGTTTGTGTGGTCTACTCGGATGGACCATCATGTGGAACCACTATGAATGTGCATAATGCGCACAGGTTTATCAGTGCACGATGTGCACATGACCTCACTGTGGGAACCACATGGGATGGGGCTGGGCCGGGGATTTAAAGATCTTGTCAGGGTCTTCGTACATTAAAAAAAAAAAAAAAAACTCATTTGATCATCCTGACCCTTTCATCCACAACCTATAAACTTTCATCGTTTAAAATGGGTGCGCAACTGATCCAATAGTCTAGTTTATTTGGTAAGGTGCAAACTCGGGAACGAGTTGGGTGTGGGGGGGGGGGGGGGGGGGTTGGAATTGTCGTCCAGTTAAATAGACCATCAGGTGGGCCCTACCAGGTGCGCACCTGATAGCTACTATATATATATAAGGAGAATATTTATGTGCATCCATTCCTCACCATAGGGTGAGGGACACTTTCAAAATTGAGAAAAGGAGAATTTTCAAGTACATAGGGTGATGTACACTTCCATAATCCATGTACAAAAAGGGAAAGTGCTCTCACAACAGGACAATGTCTTTGTCAATGCTTTGATGGAACAGAGATCAAACTTCTTTTTTTTTTTTTTTTCCTTTTTTTCCTGAGGTAGTGCAGTGGTGAACATAGAAGGAGACCTGCCCCTCCGGAGATTAATTTCTGGAGGGTGCTGTGGGAAGGGTGTTGCTATCCACAACAACATCATATAACACCTGAGAGATCAAACTTTTTTGACAGGTTCTAAAGACTGTTGTGAGCCACCTGACTCACTCCTTGTTCAAACTTCTTCTAGCTAACATCTTATGTCGTCTGTTGATACATTTCCCACAACTATTGGCAGATTTAATGCTTCCATATACCCATTTTTTGAACTATTGGTTCTTCACTTGGGGTGCAAAGCTTTGGCTTTATTCAGCAACTTTGCAGTGTCTTTGCTTTGAGAGATCTAATTTAATCCGTGATACATCATTCGAAGAGTGGCAGAGAAATTCATATTTACTTTTTGGCCCAGATAACTGGAAGCTTAGGATTGAAAGACTAATGGTATTCATCTTATTTCATTTTATTTTAGCATGGAGCAGTAATTGTGTCATTTACCCAAAGTAATTTAACCAAAATCTCCAGCAAAAAAAGAGAGAGAGACCAAAATGATTATATTAACTAAGCTGTAGCAGTTAGACTTATCGATACTAAAAGGAACTTCTAAATAATTATGCTAAATGAGGCTATTGAAGAAATTTCTTATAAATTAAGCTTAACGTAGGTATCGCTTGTATTGTCCAAGCAGTGGTGAAGTCAGGACTTTCTTTACTTTGAGGGAGGAGGGAAGGGGCAACCGTTGGTCAACTAATAATATTTTATATTATTAATCTACTACTATTGTTTTTAACAGCTAAATTATATTTTTCATTTTTTATCAATAATATATGAATAAATACCCAAACTTTGGATCTATCTCAATATTTCTTAAAATTTCATGAGGGCAGTTAAACTACGAAAGTATTATTGCTCACCATAATGAACCCAAACCGCTTAAAATAATCATCTCCTCCTTATTTTAGTAGTGAGAGATGTATTTACCTCCAATCAAAATAGGACCACATGTGAATTGATTACATGTAAAAACATCCACACAAAATTAATTAATAGAAATTATTTGATTTGTTAGTTGTGACTGTTTCATGGGCCATAGTACTAGCAATAGGCGTGGATAGTTGAGAGCATCATGGAAAGACATTTCTCATGCCATGATTAGGTGAACTAGGAAGGCATAAATGATATGATGATGCAAAGTTGAGGAATCTAGGTGTCCCAATTATGCATCTTATTAGTGGGCCTGCCTATTGAAAATTTAAATCCCTCAAAATAAACATACTCCCTTTCAGTTGGATGCCTCCAAATCCACTCCAATTATGATAGATCATACCGTAAGATTAAACATATAATTAGTAATGTGATTAATGCAATATGTCTCCATCTATTGAAAATCCAATCAGCTGAAATGAATGCCCTCTCTTAAATGCATTGTCCCAAAGTTGAATCCTACCCTAAAAAGATTGAGTATGGCCCTGTTTGGAGAGTATTATCTTTTTGAAATAGATCTGTATGAAATAGATCTGTTTCAAATGTCCCCATTTGAAATATATGTTTTAAAAATAGTGTGTTTGGCAACACAAAAATATTGATTGAAATAGATCTTTTTAAAGTAATGGTTGAAAGTTTTTCATAAATATCTAGAGATCCATAACGAATCGAGCATTAAGATTTGACGCCATAGCCGTGTTTAGTCTTACAAAGAGAATTACCGGTTTGGATCTTTCATTTGGGACCCATGAATTTTTAAAAAATAGGTAAAATGTTTGGGTTTATTTGCAAATATCTCAGAATCCATGATGATCCAACGGCTAGAATTTGGATCCATAGTTGTGCCTGGTGTTCTTAATATATCCAATGGTTTGGATCATGATTTAAGGTCCTATAACTTAAAGAAAAAAATAAAAAAAAAGATAATTGGCTGTAAACCCTTTTAAAATTCAGCCACTAATTTTTTTAACCAACGGTCCACGATGATTCTTAAATTCCTTGAGATCCGTGAGGAATAAGCATTAAGATTTAGCAGCATAGCTATGATTGGCCTTACAAAGGAAACTAACGGTTCAGATCTGACGTTTGGGGCCTACAAAAGTAAAAATAAAATAAAAATAAAAATAGATCAATGGGCCTAGAGGTTTTTACAAATATCTCAAAATATAGGAAGATCTAACGGCTGAAATGTGGACATACGGACATTTAACCATTTTGGACTTGCTGAATATATCTAATGGTCCGGATTATGATTTAGGTTCCAAAAATTAAAAAATAAAATAAAATACAAACATTGGACTTCCAAGGAGGACGTCAAAAGATACTATTCCTCCTTATCTCTTTCCGCATAAGACCCCGGTGCTTTGATTGGATTGGATTCTGTGCCTTTTGCTAACGACTTGAGAAGGACCTCTAATGTCTAAATACAGTTTCAATTGGACACAATAAATGTTATTACCAAATACTCTAATAGCAGATTGATTTGGTTTGAAGAGAATAAGACCCTCAATGTAGAGACCAAACGGCCCCTAAGTGAATATTAATATGATCCAACCACCATTGAGAGCTACCTTACCCGAAGGACCTACCAAGTCAAACCGCGTTGAAAGTTTCCAAGCAGAGTCTGGACTATAGAGAGGTACGTGCCAAAGGTAAATTCCACGAACATGACCGGACAATAAAATCTCCATGCCCAATCTCATTTCAGCACACACGTGCCAGCGTGCCACAGGCTTATGAATTTTACCAGTAGATTCCCGATCTTGGACAGTCTGGATCCCATGGCGCAGCAATTACACGGAACAAGACATACAAGATGAATCCCATGCACACCAAAGATATATCTTAAAATTTCGGCTCAACAGGAGTGCGGCCCACTCTCGGATTGAACAAGACGGGCCTTTTTCTGTGTTTTATTTATTTTATTTTTTTTAATATTTTTGTACAATTCTTGGCATGATTTCTCTATGAAAAACTTAAGCCATGCAAAATGAAAGGCAGAGTTTCTTATTTTATGAGAAAAGCCAAAAACTTTGTCTTATATGGGTGTTGATTTACTGCGAGGAGCTAAAATTGGGTCAAACGATATTGAGATTACCTTAAATTTGAGGTAAAACTTCATGGGAAGAAATAGGATTAAGCATAGGGTTTTGTTTGAATTTCAAAGCCATTATGGGTCTTGTCGCTAGTAAACTTGATTTTATCTCGATGAAGATATCACGTCTTGATGTGCGGTCTGAGGTTTGACAGGAGAGCCTCATGGGACCATTTTAATATGATCTATCAGCTCTAATTTGCAAATCATAGTCCCAAGTGGGTTCGTCGCGCGGGAGATTTGAATTAGCTTCCGGGGGGTCAAAATTGGATCAAATGATGTTGAAATGACTTGGAACTTGACATATAGACCATTAGAAGCATTTTGAGACCATCCATGTGCTTTATTTATTGAGTGATGCCCACTTTCAGATTGAACATATGATTAAGAGCGGAGCAATGCTACATGGACCGACTCTCGGCCTGAACTTTTGCCCGAATTGCATTGTAATACCATATTTACCCTCAAATGACCTTCACTCACTCACTCAAATGTTTTTTCACCTTTTTATTTTTGGAATTTGGGCCATAATTCTGGCTGGGAGTTAGCCCAAACAGTATTTTTTTTAAGAGCGTGACTAGGTGCTGACATGACATTAATCACGCTTCTATCATTATTTAATGAGTTGCTGGAAATTGATTGAAATGAAATTTGGAGAGGTTGATATTTGAATCGTCCATATTATCTCTTTATAGATTGATTGAGAATTTATTATTAAAATAAAAATAATGTAAATTCTCCATTTTTTTAAACAAGCTACGTTAGCTCGAGGCATGCGTTACGTGGACTGGATATTAGATTTGTCCACTTAGATCTCTTTGTATAAAACATATCTTGAGATTACAAAAATGAATTCAACACCAACAACCGTTCAAAATTAAAAAAACATCGTGATTCATGCGCGAGCCCGCTTCAGGTCCACAAGTGTGGGGCCCACCAGATCGACGGCCGTGATTGGCAGCACGTGTGCCACACATGGCTCGTGGATTGCAGTAGCGCGACGGTCACGTCCGAGTTTCCAATACATTTCAGCTAACCTGATTCATGTCATCGAACAGAAGAAAGACATTCTTCTTTTTTGCCTCTTCGTCTTCCATCTTCCAAATCCTCTTCCCTTCCGAAAACCCTCGCAATCGAGCAGTCGGGATCCAAAACCGTAGTTTCGTTCAAATCACCTTCCAAAACCTCTTCTTCCCCCAGAAATTCTCGTAAATGAAGGATCTTTCCCTCACTTTCATCGCAGCTGTGCGATTTTCTCAAAACCCTAACCCTAGAATCTGAGTAGGTTGATTGATCGATGTAGAAAGATTGAAACTTTACCTGTTTTTCCGTGAAAATCATGCACAGATCTGGTGCTGTGATGGCTTGGAACGTGTTCAAGTTCTGCACGGCGCTCCGCGGCCTTGGCTCTGTTATGATCCTCCTTGTCCTTGGTATTGTCGGCGTTACTTACTATGCTTTGGTTCTTACCAATTACGGCCCCGCCCTTTATATCGGAGGCGTCGATTCCGTTACGGCCGTTGCCGTCTTGATCCTCTTCCATTGCCTGGTATCGGATCTCGCCCTCTTTTTCTTTTTATCGTTTACTATTGTATGCTTTTTTTTTTTTTTTTATCATCAGTTTAACCCCCTTTCAAGTCGATGGAGTTTATCCTGTAATTTGGAGATGAGAATGTATTAAAAAGTGGTTATTTTGCATTTGTTGTTTCAAATTCATGGAACCCATGTTGTGATTTGAAAGGGGAAGTGGTAAAAATTGGATCTTTTGATTTTTAGTGTTGGTAAATTTCAAGTATTTGGTGGCAGCTGGTGATGCTTTTGTGGAGCTACTTCTCTGTGGTGCTGACGGATCCAGGCGGTGTTCCGCCGAATTGGAGGCCTGTGATGGATGAGGAGAGGGGTGACACTGTGCCATTGACGAGTTCAGAGTTTGGTGGAACGACTATGGGCTTGCAGCAGTCGATGCCGCTGCACGACATGGCAAATCCCAGGTTTCGATTCTGCAGGAAATGCAACCAGCCGAAACCGGCTCGTTGCCATCACTGTTCTGTTTGTAAGCTCATAATACATGCTTACTTTTATTTGTATATGCACTCAGCCTCTTATACATGCCTTCATCTTTTTGTGAATTGGTTGGTCTTGGTTGTAGGTGGGAGGTGCATACTGAAGATGGACCATCATTGTGTGTGGGTTGTGAATTGCGTGGGGGCTTTGAACTATAAGTACTTCCTTCTCTTCCTGGTATGCTTCCTTAATCATGCTGGTTGGGTAATTTTGTATTGGAGATTTATGTTGGCCTTGTGATAACTATATTAATAGTATACAAAATGTGCAAGAATGTATTGAAAAAGGATCTGCAACACGACAGAATCATATCATGAATTCACCATTATAGATTTTCTGCTGTCTTCCTTTTATAGGGAATCTATCCACATAGTCGTTGGCTTCTCTACCAACATGCGAGAACATCTCCACCATAAAAAAAAGTCTTCACCCAGTGTGGTCCCGCCGAAGCAGGTTCCTTGGAGGGTCCAGACTCGAGACAGACCTAACTTTTGGCAATTTTGCACAAAGTGGCTGCTCGCATGTCTCAAACCTGCGTTGTCATGCATGGCATCCGAGACTTTTACTATTGTACCAAAGCAATGACCCTGAGAATGTCTCCACCATATATAAGTTAATTCCCTAATTTCATCAAACATAAATGCCAATTGCTGAGTTTTCATTATTGCTAATGTGAATGCATGTGAGTCCCTCCAAAATATCTAGACTTGCACCTTCTCTCTCAGCTCTTGTCATATCATCCTCATCATTGTGGTTTCACCTTCCTTTGACTCTTTTTCCCCTGTTGGATCTGGGAACGCTGATTTGATTGATCTTTTCTTATTCTAAAGCTTCTCTAGGCCTAGCTTGATGTTGGCTCCTTATAGGCACAGTCAACATTATAGAGACCAGCTTTCTATGGAGTTCTCTTCTTGTTGCCATTAACATTGAAGTATTTCAATCCATCATAATGTCTTTCAACTTGACTGACTGGTTTTCATTTCTATCCTAAGCCCAATTGGCCTTTTTTTTTTTATCTTGCTTCCCTCTACAACTGCATTTCTTTCTTTGTAATTAATCATCTGCGGTTTCTCTCTTTTTAGATTGATGGTAGCAATGCTGCCTGCAAAATTTTTGTAGAATCTAACCAATTTTTCTGACTGTGTCCTTCCTCCAACTCATCATATTCTCCACCAATGCAAATGGGAAGCCTCAGTCCACCCCCAATAGTGTCAAAATGTGGGCCTAAGGAAGCCATGTGAAGTTGTTCTGTATAAAGGGGCATGCTGTTGTGCCATTCAGTTTATCAAAGACAAGCATATATTCAGAATAAAATGGTCATTCCCGCAAAGGTGATCAACCATTAGAATTTGTCTTTAGTGGTGAGGTCTAGTAGAAAGCTTCAATTCATGGAGGAAATAAATACATCTACACTGGGAAAATGGTAATTACTCCATGAATTGGGGAAGTATGGATATGAAAAGGATTGGTCTCATAACTATTCTTGATGCAATGCTCTACTAAATGTAGTTATCTGAAAAATTCTGCCAGAGGTCTTTTATGAGTCTTTGAGTTTTGAAATTTGAAATTTGACTCCAAAAATCTTTCTCCCGAAGATTGAAGTCTACATTAAGTTTCCTCACAAGACATCATAAGATTTTCATGCGAAGGACTTCTTTTGTAAGGTAAGGACATTTGATATAGCTGAAGTATCTTTAATTTTGACAGCTCCTCTCTTACCTGGTTTTCTTACTGGAATCTTAGCTATCTCCTTTTCCAGCCTGAAATTTAGCTTTATCCCTTTAATATATTACCTGAATTGCCTTTTCCAAAAGTATTTTACACACCTTCTTATCCCATATTCATACTTTGAAAGAACTCCACACCCGAAACACCATCATCCTTGCCACTGCAATACTCCATTCAAATTCCATTTCATATGATAGACCCTTTACTTTTTTTGACGTATTACATTTCTCCATAATGCATCATAATACATCATTTCTGATCTAAACCTTCACCACCAGTTACGAAGCAATGCCCTTTTCCTTTCCTTTTTTTTTTTCTTCTAATTCTGTACCCATCCTTTGTCTTTGGTTTTACCACCTATTCCCATTAAAAGGTATTTGACATTTTTCTATCTTCCCCCAAGATATCTTATGCAATCAAGTAGGGGAAGAATAACTGCTGGTTCATCTCCAAGCCAAATCGTAAGGGAATATCACAGCCACATTTCTAGGTTCCATGCCAACAAACTTGAGTCAACATCAAAACATGGAGATGATTTAAAATCTTTGGAATGCCTTGGGAAGAAGTACATCCTTTTGTAATGACACCCTCTTGAGCAAATCCCTTGATATTGTTGATTTTATCTTCTTTCTAAATATTTGTTACAAGTAATGGAGCAAGTTCCTTTGGTTTATCTCTTTAAATTGTAGCTAATCTTGAATTCTTTGAACTTCTAGTCATGCTAGGATTCTGAGATGGGAACAAATTATGAAGAAAGTAAATATCTACTAATTTACCAAGATATGACTAAAGGTAAATCTCTACAAATTTATTCTGTTAACAAGATAAAACCCAAGGTAAATTTCTATAGGTTTATTCTTTAATAGGTCGGCGGTGCAAAGGGCCATGGGTCTACTGCTCAACTAATTAGCCTTTGGCCTCCAGTATTCCAGTTTGAGCCCCTTGTTCACCTTGTTTATGGATTACATTACCGCAATTATCCAAGATGAAATTCTGTGGTGTATGTTGTGTTGTGGTGTTCATCAGTTAAACAATAAAGAATATTCAGAGTGCACGTTCAATGAAGACGAGTATAGAGAAGACTAGTTTGGTCAAAATGAAGACTTCTTAGTACCACAGTTCAATAAATTTTGATACCTAGGGTCACTATTGAAGAAAATGGTACTTTGAGTTGGATATAGCAAATAGGATTGGCGTAGGTTGGGCAAAGTGGAGACAAGTTTTGAATAGTTAAATGAATAACCTTTAACAAAGAGATAAGCAGCCAAATTTTTTTATTTTTTTTATTGACTTTGTACCTTCCGAAAGCCGGCACTCTTTTTGAATGGTACGAAAGCCTTTTTCTTCTTCTTTCTCTCTAACTTGGCCTCGTGGCTAGGGGGGACTACCTAGACCTACCTGCCCCGATATCGATCCACGGGTCGTATGGTGAGGGCGGGAGTCCTATTCACAAAGACATCCCTATATTCTCAGTCCAAAAGCCCATTTTACTTCATACGTATTATTAAACTCCAGTCAACATGATCAATAGGGCTTCCATGTCAATTACATAGAGATCGCCATCCTTTTTATTCCATATTCAATGAATACACTTGTTGACTAAAAATTATCCCATTCAGAATTTGTCTTCCTTTCACAACAGCTTCATGTGATTATTCTATGATGAACCTATAATCTCCTTTTATTGGTTTATGAGAACTTTAGCCATTGGTAAAATTTTATTCATTCATCTTTGCATTGCGTGTTTCACACTAAATTCCTTTGTGGATTATGTTTGTAATTATCTGTATTTAGTTGAGAAGCTTTTTTTTTTTTCTTTTTTTTTCTTTTTAAAAAGTAATCTATTGAGCTAAGTGGCTTCTATTAAACACTAAAGTTAAGTTCAAATAGAGCGAAAAAAGAAAGTTATTACAATTTACACAACTAAAAGCAAATGTATCTTTTGACAACCCTCCAACTTCATTCCTATCAGTACGGCTCCGCCATATCTTTGAAGCCACTATGCCTGCAAACACTTTCTCACAATAGCCCACAAAGATTGCTTTGATCAAAGTATGGTCACTGGAGAGTACCACGGTAAAACTTTGTCTTTACAAAAATAATAACCATACCTTCAGTTTTTGAGTGGAGATTTCACTGACTTTAGCAAAACTTATCTAACCTAAAATAGATCAAGTAGTATCAGACTGACTTTGCAAAGGAACAAAGGATGAGCAAATGATGAATTTCCTCCACAGCCCAAGACATAAGTGCAAGCCAGTTGTCTGTCTTATGGATTGCTTCTAGAAAAGTTTTACTAGCCTATATGCTAGTTGTTTCTGTCTTGCTGCCTCAACATGTTCGGAAAATAGAAAGACGCCCTTTATTGCTCTGATATGTGCTTGTAGCTGTTGTCTGTTTATTCGTCTGGAGGATTTTTTTTTAATGGCAAATGGAGATATGGCCAGTATCAGTTTATGTTAGCTCCAAGCTGCCAAGTGTTATGATTGCATTTAAAGCAATATATGAAATTCTGGCTATATTTGGGCCATTATGTGGCTCTCAGCTTCATTATGAGGTGTTGTGTAGCGCGGATACTGTAAAATGGGGGGCGAATCTGTATCCCGGGCATATCGGACACGGATACGCCATAAATTCGTCTGGGATACGCTAAAAGTGTATCTGATTTATAAAAAAAAAATTGTATTGCGTGACACGCGCATAGGATGTGTTAAGTGAAAAATAAAAAGAAGGGCGCAGCGGGGGGGGGGGGGGGGGGGGGGGGAGGGGGACAAAGAGAAGGGAAAGTAGAGAAGCTAGGGCTCGCCATCCTGCTTGCACCTCGCCATCGCTCGCTCCTTCGACCACGCCATTGCCTCGCTCTTCCGGCCAGCAGCCTCTACATTGTCAGCAGTTAGGGCTCGCCATCGCCTCACTCCTCCCGCCAGCAACCTCTACATCGTCAGCAGCTAGGGCTCACTCTCGTCATCCTGCATACCTGTGACGCTGCAGTAGTAAAAAAAAAAGAAGAGAAAAATCCATACCCATGCACCTTCGCCGCCGCTCAGCTTGTTCACTAAAAGATTATCCTCGGCTGTCCTAGGCTCCAAACAGAAAAGGAGAACCAGCGCCTGTCATGTTCTTTTCTCTCTCTTTCTTTTCCTTTTTTTTTCCTTTTTTCTCTACTGCTTCATCAGTTGTGTCTGAGATGATAGTTTTTTTTTTCCAAGAAAGGTATATATAATTTTTGAAAGGGTTTTTAGGGGGTTTTTCTGATTTTAGAAAGGTATATAGAATGGAATGATATGAAATGCTGATTTTCTGGTAAGTTGTGTTGTGTTGTTTGGATTGGAATTTGTGTGTTTTGATGTTTTGGTAAGCTGCATCCTTTCTGGTATGTTTTTGTTGGAGCCCCTTTACTAGCAAATGAAAGAGTTCATTCCTTTGAATGACATCAATGATATTAAGGGCCTGTTGGTTACAAGATATCTGAAAATTCTTGTGCTGACAGTATCCAAATTCTTCAAAAGTTGTCCCTATCCATCCTTTTTTTTTTTTTACTGTTAGATTTTTGTTGTGTTGTTTGGAGCTATTTTAGGTAGCCCGATGGGGCCAATATTTTGTGTTTCCAGCAACCAAAGTTTAGTCATATGGCTTCTAGTACGGGTGGTAGTACTAGTGTGTCTTCTCCATCTATTGGAGAAGACGCCCACAACCCTCTTTGGAAGTATGCTACAAAACAGCAAAAACTTGGTGATGGAGGGGGAAATGTGTCGTGGCAATGCATTTTTTGCCATTAAACCAAGAAAAACTCATACACAAGGGTGAGGGCTCATTTGATACATCAGCCTGGTCATGCTGTTGTATTTTGTCTAAAAGTTAAGAGCAGCGATATTGCGGAGATGAAAAGGTCAGAGGACGAATGCAATGAGAGATTGAGGAAAAATGCACCCAAGAAAGTACCATTGCTAACTTCTAATGTGGATTATGATTAAAAAAAAGGAAGGCGAGTGGAAGTGGAAGTTGGAGTGGAACTGACAGTAATACGGTTATTAGGAAGTCATTTAACCTGAAGTTGCGTGACCAAATGGATGCGGAGATTGCTAAGATGTTCTATGCATCAGGCTTACCATTTCACCTAGCAAAGAGCCTTTATTATGTGAGTTGTATCCAATTTGCCGCAAACAATGCTCTTGCAAGCTATGTGCCACCGGGGTATAATAAGCTAAGGACAAGTCTACTCCAACAAGAAAGGGCTCATGTTGATAGATTGTTACAACCAATTAAAGGCACATGGAAAGAAAAAGGTGTAAGCATTGTGAGTGATGTATGGAGTGACTCACAGAGGAGGCCCCTGATTAAATTTATGGCCGTGACGGAAAATGGGCTTATGTTCCTTAAAGCCGTGGATTGTACGGGTGAAATTAAAGATAAGTACTTCATTTATGGTTTGTTGAAAGAAGTGATACAAGAGGTTGGTCCCCAAAATGTGATTCAAGTGATAATTGATAGTGCTAAGAATTGTGTGGGTGCAGGGCATCTCATTGAAGCACAATTTGAAAATATTGTTTGGATACCATGTGTGGTTCATACACTCAACCTTGCCTTGCAAAACATTTGTATGGCAAAGAATATTGAAGACAATCAACTAATATGAGGAGTGTCGTTGAATTAGGACTTGGCCGAGGATGTTGTGTTAAGAACTTTATCATGAATCACTCCATGAGATTGGCTATTTTTAATGAATTTGTCCCTTTGAAGTTGCTTTCGGTAGCAAGTATACATTTTGCTTCGGTCCTTGTCATGCTTAAGAGATTCAAGCTCATAAAAGGTAGTCTTCAAGCCATGGTTATTAGTGAAAGGTGGAATTCCTACAAAGAGGATGATAAGGAGAGAGCCAAGGTTGTGAAAGAGTTTGTGTTAGATGACATTTGGTGGGACAAAATGACTTACATACTCTCTTTTATGACTCCTATATATGATATGCTAAGGGTTTGTGACATGGATAGGCCTTGTCTTCACTTGCTGTATGACATGTGGGATACCATGATAGAAAAAGTGAAGGGTGCAATATATTAGGCATGAAGGAAAGAGACTCGATGAGACATCTATCTTTTATGATGTGGTGCATAGAATTCTTGTTGATCGTCGGAACAAGTACAACACTCCTCTCCATTGCTTAGCTCATTCACTAAATCCATGGTGACTTCTAGTCTTGAACTTTTTTTTCTCCCTCTTAGTCTTAACCATTAACTTATTCTTAATTCCTTTTTGAGCATTGGCTTTATGAGGATCCTAGTCGAGTTGCTCCAAATAGAGATATGGAGGTTGCTAGAGAAAGAATGACAATCCTTAAAAAATATTTTCCTAATTTGGAGGAGCATAAAAGGATAATCACAAAATTTGCTGATTTCTCTAGCAAGTCGGGAGAGTTTGCGGATGTTGATTTCATTTGTGATCGCTATGAAACGGATCCTAAAAGGTGGTGGGTCACCTATGGTGCGTGTGCACCTTTGCTTCAAACTCTAGCTTTCAAGCTACTTGTGCAACCTTCTTCGTCGTCATGCGCAGAGAGGAATTGGAGTACTTATTCCTTTGTGCACTCGGTGAGAAGGAATAAGATAACGCCAAAACGTGCTGAAGACTTGGTTTTCATTCATAGCAATCTTCGCCTTCTTTCAAGAAGAACTCCACAATATATGAAAGGAGAAACCAAGATGTGGGATATTGCTGGAGATGCTTTTGATTTGTTTGATGATGTTGGAGAGCTTGAGATTGCACAACTCTCCCTTGATGAACCGGAATTGGATGCCGTGCTCTTTCGTGAAGTTGGTGATGGAGGTGATAGTGGTGGACCTAGAGGCCAGGCAATTGAAGTTTAAGTGGATGCATTGTCTGTTTGTTTGGGTTATATGGCATGTGCTTATGTTTTTATAGTAGTTGGTGAATCTTGGATTTTGAACTAGGAAGTATCGAATGTAATGTTTAATGATGATTAAACCAATGAAAGTGCATATTTTATGGCTATTTTGATTGAAATAATGTTAGATTTTTATTACATAGTCATATAAAAAAAATATATTTTTTAAAAAATTCAGCATTTCCCCGACATATCGTATCCTGCTTTTTTGAAAAATGCCGTATTTGCGTATCCGTATCGTATCTAATCCGTGTCTCGTATCCGTGTCTGTGCTTCATAGATGAGGTGTTTGAGTTCTTACTCTGTTTCAGACACACAAACATGTGCAGGCACACCTACACAGAGCCATAGAAGTACAAAAAATGAATCCTTATTAACTTGTGATGATGTCAGACCAATGATATGTTGTCCAATTAAAGTTCTCTTTACACAGTCGCTACGTGGTCATTCTTACCGGATGTACTAGCACTTCTATATTTCATACATTTGTCATGCTTTTCTCTCTTGCGTACTGCACATTCATCTGACCCTTACGATCTCATATATTTTGTTATGTTCTTTCATTCTCATGGTGCACTATGAAATACTTCCATCACCTACTGCACTTTGATATGATCTTACTTTTTGTTTCGTTATTTTGGCATCTGTTTTGAATGCCTTGCTCTCTGCATTTGCATGCTTGTTTGTTCTGATCTTATTGCTCTGCCACAATGCAGTTCTACACATTTCTCGAGACGACTCTCGTTACCTTGTCTTTATTGCCACATTTTATAGCATTCTTTAGTGATGGAGAGATTCCTGGAACTCCTGGAACCCTTGCTACCACTTTTCTCGCGTTTGGTAAGTAGTCGATCTGTTTGAATAGTTTCATTTTTGTTGATTTTATTCTTTGTTGTCTTATTGTTGCTCTTATATAGTGTTGAACTTGGCATTTGCATTGAGTGTTCTGGGGTTCCTGATCATGCACATTTCATTGGTGTTGGCTAATACCACAACTATTGAGGTCAGTGTTTTATGCTTTGTGTTTGTATTTATTTCCCTTGTATCTGCTGAGAAAGAAAAGAAGCTTCATTTCTTTGATTAGGCATATGAAAAGAAGACCACTCCTAAATGGCGTTATGACCTTGGTCGGAAAAAGAACTTTGAACAGGTTTATACTCTTTAACCCATCTTTTAAATATTTGCAGTATTCCTTTCATCAATTTTCCGGCTATATTAATAATTAACTGCCTAATGCCTGCTTATGCACATGATTAATGCATTGTTTATTCCCAACTCCTAATCCTGCCATGACATTCATTGAAAAGAAAACATAGTTTGACATGTTGAACTTGAGTTGCCAGGCCGGACTCTCAAGACACTTTCTTGAGTGGACCTCAACTTTGAATTCTTATATGAAACATTTTGATGAGGAATGAGCTCGATTCACAATGAAACCCTTGATACCACATAACAAATGAAGTAGTAATAATTATGATGTTCTAGGCTATAGCTCTGCTGGTCTCTGACTCCAAAACCCCATCAAACCCCAACCCCAAAACAACCCCCACCTCCCAAAGGTATTCATAATAGCTGTAGCAGTAAATCCCTTGTTCATGATCATTGATGGCATGCGACCATTTTTTTCTTTTGGCATGATCATGTTTTTGCCAACCACCTTCAGTGCTAAAAAGACTAAGATCAAGTGTTCCATAAAATTGTTACTCGATTGGGGCTTGCTTAAAAAAATAACTTGTAAACTTGGTAACTCGGCCAAATTCACCATCCTTACCAAGGCAGCAAGTTCTGCTGACTGTCATTTAGTCATTGCCAAGTGTTGAACTTCAATGAATCAGACACACGACTATACACTTTGGAGGCCTATGAAACTGAACTTTGGAGCCTGTTCTACTTTAGTTGAACTTTCTCTATTATATTCACTTGGGGAAATTCTTGGGGAAATTTGTGGGATTTACCTTAATACTCTCGGAAATTTTAGTATAAAGTATGTAACTATTGCATTTTTCTAATGGTGACAAAGAAAATTTGAAGATTAACTTTATTCCCTAAGTTGTAAGCTCTACTTAATCTACCAAGTCTCTCTTAGGCAGTAGTTTTTGTTTTCTTTTTTCTTCTACGACTTGAACCCACGCACTCTCGCTCCCTAGTACAGGAATTTGGTGTCCCTACCCAGTTGAGCTATAGCCTGGGACTGCGAGTTATTCGGTTATTGAAGAAAATCTAGCTACAATCCCTAACTAGTTTAAAATTTGAAAACACTTCTGTGAGGCCCAATGGCGGATCCAGGATTTTTATTTGGGTGGTGTGGGCAATCATCAAAATTTTTTTTTTATTTTTTTTTGTTGAATGTTAACTGCAATAAAATCAACAACCATCTTTTAAGTTAAGAAGTCAAATAAAAAAAAATTAAGTTATTTTTAAAGGATTTTTTCGACCGCACCCGCGTCATAACACATAGGTCTGCCCTGCCCATAGTTTTATAATGTGACTCATAAGTTTAATTGCACGATAATTGGTGCAGCTTTATATATCTGCTTTGTTCTTGTATATAGGTACTAGAACACTTATCAATTCATTCGGCTTTTTTTTTTTTTTTCGTCCTTTAAATCTTATTGAAGTGCTAGTTAATAAAAACCAATCTAATTTCTCCAAGCATTTTCAAGCCTCGGATGCCATTTGGTCCCTTAGTCGGTCTTCATTTTTCTCAATGCTTTCTTAACTTCCACCACCCTAATTTAATGGTAAAAGTTATGTATAGCTAATGAAGTATCTTCTCTTGTTCCTAAACCTCATATAGAATCTTCGTGTGAAAGTTTGTTAGGATATTCTCTCCTTTTTTAAAATAATTGTCCTTCGCTAAAATCTTTTGGTCCTCAGTCTTCATGTATCTAACATGATCAAGGTTGTTACGTTTACTTTCACTCATTTTTTCATGCTTAAAATTATCTTACCCCCTTGTTCCCAACTTATTATATAGGTCATCACATACTTTGGACTTTGCATCACTTACTATTTAACTTCCTTTCTCTGCCTTGTTATATAGATCATAATGTTTCATTTTCATAGCCCCCTGTTAAGCTTTGTTGCAACATCTTTTCTCTCAAACAATTTATTGAAACTCTATACTCCATCGCTATCTTTCAATATCAGAGTGTTTTCTCCCTTTCAACTCTTCAAGCACCTCTTTTGCAGTTCCTCTAACGCATTCAACCATTTGGTTTTACATCACCATAGTTGCTGCGTCTAAATTTCATCCCCCACAAAACGATCACTTTATGCGTAACTGTTGTTATTCTTTTCCCTTTCAAATCCCCCATCCTGTTTTAGGCACCTTTTAATTATTACTCTTTTTTTCTATTTTAAACGAAAACATCTAAAGCTACTCCCCAGTGTTGTGTGGTCAAACTCTTTCCAATAAGAACCTAGTATGTCTTTACAAGCTGGTCAATCATGTTTTCTAAGTGGGAAAAATTCTATCTAGCTCTTATTGTTCCACTTCTATAGGTAATTAAATGCTCATCTCTTTTTTTAGATAGGTGTTTGCTCTTGTAAGGTTACACCCCAACACAAATCCTAAGACAATGTCTTCCAACTTTTTTTTTGCTCCGAATCCTTTTCCTCTTGTCATCCTTTCCTACTTACCCATTTAAGTCCCCTTTTAGGAAATCATTTCACTAATTGGAATTTCTTTTTATTAAACCACCCATCTTCTTACTGGCGGAGAAATCGAAGTTTTTAGTAGCTTTTTGGGTGTCTATTCTCCCTTCTTTTTAGGGATACTCCTTAGATAAAAGTGTGTATCATTGGAAAGAGGTGGCCTTTTCTATGACAGGGCCTTAGTTGGCTGCTGTTAAGGCTTTTCTGTTGTTTGTCCTGTTTTTTTCTTGTTCCTTTATTACTTTTCTCTTGTACTGTTTGCTCTTTTAATGAAGGTAACCATTCAAAAAAAAAAAAAAAAACCACCCATCTTCTCCCAAAATCATCTTTTAACACTTTCATCTGGTCCTTTTTTGGGTGCGTAGGCACTAATGATATTAATTTGATCGTCCTCTAACACTAGTTTAATTGTTACGAGTCTATAACCCTATCTGCTTTCCCTCATAATCTTTCTTTTAAGTACTTATCTATTACTATTCCTGGCTTCTGTTCTTTTTTTGGTATTATTTGCTCCTGTGTAGTAGAGTCTGTAAATCTCAGTGAGCTTCTTAGCTTATCCCCTTTCCACTTAAAATTGCCATCATCTAAGTCCCCTAAGTTGTCTGTCTTATAAGTGTCTATATAACCATTGAATCATTTTTTGGAAGGTATATCTATATTTTGAAAGGTTTATTTATTATTGTGTATTTATTTATTTATATTCTTTTGCAACTTTGGGCCCTTAAATAGATATGATTGTGATCATTGTATCATGTTATACATGTCTGCCTCATTTGTAATAAGAAATTCCAATCCTCAAACCTAACCCCTTCCCCATGATTGGCATGCATCAAAGTGGGCTTCACATAAGGTTCACAAATTTTGAACTTGTGAATAGTTCGCAGTCGAAGTTTCTCCTTATCTGTAACTGGTAGGCGGCCATTAAACAATTTCTATCATTTATAATGAATGAGCACTCAAAAAATTGGATTTGGGTATTTTGACTTATCAAAGAACTCTGTATCGGTATGATGTGTTTCAAACTTTACTTTAAGCAAAATTAAGTTTTGAGTTATTATAGCACTACTAAAGTTCTGAGTTGTAGCATTAATTTAGGATAGTCCCAATTTGTATTTAAAAGTGACTGTTACAATGAACTTGAACTTTGTGTTCGAGACTGGATTTAAATATTCTAATAACCTGAAAAAAGTTTTAAAATAACGTGTAGATATTTACTCGATATCTGCAATTTTAGCTCAAGTCCTTGAAGGAGAGTTGTGATCATGAAACCTTGATCTAAATCTTTTCTGCATTGGTGGATGATACAGCTTAGAAATCTATTGGTTGATGCAAACTGATTGTTCTTGCACAGTTGCACTTATATGGTAAAAGGAGATAAAAAAATTTAAATGAAACAAAATAAAACCCAATGTGTAGGCTGTTCTAAGCTGTACTAGTAGTTGAATGCTTCAACAGACGTTTCCTCTGATGCATGGGGGTTCCCACCCATTCTAGCATCTTAACTCCTAAGTATGCGTGTTGAACCATTCATGCCATGTGGTCCAGCTTATGAACAGAATTTCCCTCTTTTGCCTGCTTTCTTCTCAATATGGCTGTGACTTTTGACCCATGACAACCCTTGTCATTTGCATCATTGATATGATTTTGGCTTGGAATCAGGTGTTTGGTGCAGACATAAGATATTGGTTCATCCCTGCGTACTCGGAAGAAGATATGAGAAAGATGCCTGCGCTTCAGGGACTCGAGTATCCCACCAAGCCTGAACTGGATGCCCAGGAGTTCTGATCTTCTATTAGCTCTGTATGTCTTCAATTTTTCCTGTAACATTTGGATCCACGTAAAAAACAGATAGTCCTCCATGCCGGCTGTGTTGTACTTTTGAGGTTTGATCTGTTCCATCACTAATGGCACCAGCAGGAAAACCAGAATCGTCGATTTGAAGGATTAAAAGCTTCTTGTGTGGAGAAGCTAAACATTTGACCTGGGCGTGAAGATGTTATTTCTCAGAAATGTTGTTTATTTTCATGTGGGGTATTTGAGAAAAGGTAAGGTGGGACTTCATTTCTCTGTAATCACAGTTGTAATCTTTTTCTGTTTTCAGTGAACACGGTTGTAATCAGTTGAATGTAATTGGAGGGACGCCATTGTGCCAATACTGCAGCATGATCTGACATTGCTCCTTAGGAGCATTTTAATAAAATCAGTGAGGAAATTTAGAAACACCAATAGGCAAATAGAAAATGAAGAACTCATCCAAATGGATACTTTTCATCCCAGATATTTCTTCTTGAGGAGCTATAACCGCTGGTCCTTGTAGTTAACTATGAAGATGGTAAAACTAGCCACAACTGGTGGCCTAGCACTTTGGGTCGGTTGGATGTAGAGAAGTGCACTAATTCTTCCCCTCTTTCGGGTCTTTTCTCCAAGTCATTGTATCCCCAGGTCCTCTACCCACTATGCTGGTTTCTCTCCTTTTCTGAACAGGTCCTCTCCCGAGGTGCCCTATTGACACTAGCAAGACAATTTTATGTGATGGTACATAATTCAATTAGAATTTTACAATATTGCAAATAGAGTGTTGCGATATTGCAAAAAAAAAAAAAGAGTAGCAGTACGGGAAATGTCAATATCGAGTCTCACTTTTGTTGGTGAAATATTCTCTATAAAACTTATTAAGTTATATATATATATATATATATATATATATAAGAAAAAATGGAGCAGGGCAGGTTGGGCACAACCAAAAGCCAAACTCGATTCGTTTCAGATTTTGATACTCAAAACTCTGCCTAATACCCACTGTCAAGCATTTAACCCAGCCCATTGCCATCCCTATTTTAAGATTTTGCAGCACAAATGCATTGGGTATCGAGAGGTATTGTATGCCAATCATAGAGAAAGATGGGATCTGAAGCGCTACAAATGGTTGTATGGGGGGTGGGGGGGTGTGGATGTCATACTAGAAATGGAGGGAAAAGAAAGACAAAAAAAAAAAAAAAAAAAAAAAAAGGGCCAGCCTAGAGTCAAAATGGGGTACATGCTTACACTGAGGGTAGTGAGTGTGAAGACTCAAGAGTAGGGTTAATCACCAGTGGGCCTGGGTGGGCCCCAAATGCGGATCATCAAAAGCTCGAAGATAGTGTGCGTGTCCATAAATAAAACCTACAAAAGGATCCTGTTAATGCCTTCCTATAAAAGAGTGTTGTGAATTATTTACATAACAAATAACTTAATTCAAGTTTGTTAACCATCCAATTAGACGCAAGCAGTTATAAGATTAATTTCCCTCCGAAAAGTACTTATTAAGGGCTTGTATTTTCATGACTAACTTCTTTTATATATATTTATTTATTTATATAGTTTGGTTGTAGATTTTCTTCATTTTTTCTCTCTAGTTTGTCATACTGGCCAACAGGGGAGATATCCAACCTAAAAAGTAAGATGAATCCCTAGTTGCAGTGCCGATGGTTAAGGATTATGTACGGGTTATTTGTCAGGAAAAATAAATAAATCACACTCACAATACTTCATTTAATCTACACTTCCTAGGAAGAAACTCGTGAATCTAATTTGAGTTAAGTTGGCCTTTTTTTTTGTCGGGATTTATAAAGTTTTCTCAAAAATAATTTCAAACTATCCAAAATTTCTTCCCAAGTAGATTTTTCTATAGTCCCATCTTAATATTTTGAAAGGTGGAACCTGGATAATCTGAAAATGTTGCTTTCTAAAATTCTAACAATCTAAAAAAACCTTCAAATGCTTCACATACACCTCAAAACAAACCAACATGTGAAATTCATATTTAAAATTTCCAAGCAATTTCTAGCTTTATTTTAGAGAACTAAGCTGTTGAATGAGTAACTTTTGCCCATTTGAGAGTTGGAGTGAGATAAGACACAAGATTTTGCTCCCACTCTTTTGTTCGAATCATCCTAAATTTGTTCGACGTACCTTCGACTCCGGTGGGATTAGTCCAATTGGATCAAAGAATTCATAATGCCCATATAACGAAGGAGCAAAAAAAAAATTGACCAAGGGGTGGAGTGGTTTCCAAGCCGGGCCCACAATTGATGGAACCCAAAATCCAGACCATCTATTCTTGTTGAATCCTCAGAATATGAGGCCCATGACACTTGTCAAAGACAGGTCATTCCAGAATTCTCTCGAGATCTCTTATCCTCTCTCTCTCTCTCTGTCTTTCATATTTGTTTTCTGGTTTAAAAACATTTCTCTAGAGAGATCCTTCTGCGAGAACGATCCGTTTCTCTCCCTCCCTCTCCAGAATAAATACTGGCATCGAGAACCCCCCCTCCATCACTTCTGCCTATCGATTATAATTAGGGTTTTGTTGTTCCTTCGCACTTGGGAGTTTCTTCATCGAACCATATCTTCTTTTAGAGGTAAGAATCATTCATCTCTTCATTTGAATTCCTCTCTATCTTTTCTAAATTAGGTAATGAAATGGATTGAGTTGGTTCTGATCCTTCTAATTCGATGTGGAAATTTTCATCTTTGATGCATTTCTATCTTAATTCCGTTTGAAACCATCATATTTATGTATCTTTCATGACTGATCAACGAGAAAGAGAGAAAAAGATTAGAAATCTGATGCTTGTTCTCCTACAAAATCTATGAAATGTGGGGGGAGAAGAAAAAAGGAAAGGGGGTAAAAAAATTAAGAAGAGCGCCCACCGTGGGGCTCGAACCCACGACCACAAGGTTAAGAGCCTTGCGCTCTACCAACTGAGCTAGACGGGCTTCTTGTTGAATTTGCATGAGTTCTTTATAAATAGATATTTTCCATCCATTTAAATGCATTTATGGCATGGACTATTTCATTTAGATCAAGGGGTTGTGCCACAATAATATCATCTTCATGTTTGGGCTGTCAACCTACCTAACACAGTCCTTTTAACCGGGCTTGGGACGGCAGTAAAATATGGCGGAGTTCTAGCTTATGCTACAAGAATATAAGATTAAAAAATAACAAAATCAGAGAGAGAGAGAGAGAGAGAGAGAGAGAGAGAGAGAGAGAGAGAGAGAGCATGTTGCAAATCTGCTGTCTTTGGGATAGATTGGAAAATTATTTGTTAAATTCACAAAGATAAATGATGGGGAAGAACGTTCCCTATGGGAATTTCATGGAAGAGAAGATTCTAAAAACTAACAAGTGAAAGAGGAGAAAGGGATATAAGATGGGAAGTTTAAGTTTTTAGGGCAAGCCTTGTCCATGCCTGCTCTAGTTGAATTGAAGAGAGGCGCATGGACGGTTGTAGCAACGAAAGTCTAATCCAACAGCAAATCTATAGAAGGATTGAAATGATAGTAAACTATGATAATCACATGAGGCATGGATTCGGTGGGGATATGGCAGGACACAGATTTTACAATTTTGTGGGTGCTCAATCCTGGGTCTGGTGATATCACTGTCTTGGTGTTTGTATATCTCCGAATAGAAGTTTTTGTTCATACAGATGATTTCTCACTTCAATTCAAAAGGACAACTGGTTTTATAATTTTCCAGTGAACTTCTTCAGTGCCTTATTCTAGGATTTATGTTTGATGTATGGTTTTTTTCCTTTACTGAATTGTCTGTCTTAATATTTTTGAATGTATAACAATTTACCATGGGATCTTCTGCTCGTAAATTGCTGCAATATTTCGTTATCTACTTTTGTTTAGAGAGGGATTAACATGGTGAATTTATAATTGCTGCGCATCTGTTTTGATTGTCGTGGTGTGTTTTGCGATAATAGTTGCCCTTCCAGTTTCCTCACTCCTTTTTTGTAATTTTATAGGGTAGCACTAACCAAATATTTTTTTGTCGCCTATTGTTTTTGTCGGAATTTATGAAGTTTGTCAAAAAAATCTCAAACTATTCAAATATTCTTCCTGGTAGATTTTTCTAGTTCTTCATCCCATCTTAACATTTTGAATGTTGGAATTTGGAGAATCTGAAAATTTTGATTTCTAAAATTCTAACAATCTAAAGTAATTTCAAACGCTTCACATACACCTCAAAACAAACCAACACATGAAATTTGTTTAAAATTTCCAAACAATTTCTAGGTATGAGAGAATTAGGCTGTTGAATGGGTGACCTTCGCCCACCTGAGAGTTGGTGGAGTATAAGTTACGGGTTTGCTCCCCACTCTTCTGTTCAAACCCATCCTAGAGTTGCCTAGTGATGTAAAGGGGTCCCTGATTCCATTAAAAACGAGCTTTGGGTCCTTATTTAGGCCCCGATAAGTAAATGGGTCTAGCTAAATGGGTCCACCTTGGTTCCGACCCATGGACCAGAGCCCTAACATATTTTCTCAATATTCGATAATTGCTCCTAAAAATTAGGGTTTTCTCCATATTATTCTCTACCTAGACCCATCCACCAGATCCAGACCCATCCCATATCTAGTTCCGATTCCATCTTATCATTAATGGTTCCGGTTCTGGATTCAAGAAACCGAAGAAACCGGTTCCAAAACGGTTCCGATTCCACCTCCTCATTAATGGTTCAGGTTTCGAGTCTACCATGGACCCGTACTAGAACCGACCGTTTACATTCCTAGATTTGACCGATGTACCTTTGACTCCCGAGGGATTAGTTCAGTTGGGTCAAAGTACTCATAATACCTGTATAATTAAGGAACAAAAAAAATGACCAATGGGTCAAGTGGTTTCGAAGTTGGGCCCACAATTGAAGGAGCCCAAAATCCAGACCATCTATTTTTGTTGCATCCTTAGAATATGGGGCACATGACACTTCTCAAAGACACGTCATTCCAGAAGTCTCTAGAGATCTCTTATCCTCTCTCTTTCATATTTGTTTTCTGGTATAAAAACATCTCTTTACAGAGATCCTTTTGCAAGAGCGATCCATTTCTCTATCCCTCCAAAATAAATAAGGCAGCGAGATTCCCGCCCCCCCGCCCCCCCAAAACAAAAAAAAAATCACTTCTATGCATCGATTATTATTAGGGTTTTGTTATTCCTTTACACTTGGAATTTATTTTTTGAATCATATCTTCTTTTAGAGGTAAGAATCATCTCCTCGTTTGAATTCCCCGTGGATTGTGATCTTTTTCCCTGTCTTTTCTAAATTAGGGAATGAAAATGGATTGAGCTGGTTCTGATCCTTGTAATTCGATGTGGAAGTTGATTATCTTTGATGCATGTCTATCTTAATTCCGTCTGAAACCAGCATATTTATGTATCTTTCATGAGTGATCAACGAGATAGAGAGAAGATTCAAAATTTGATGCTTGTTCTCCTACAAAATCTATGAAATGGGGTGGGTGTCTGTTGAAGTCTTGTCATTTTATTTGGGATGTGAGAAGATAAAAGGAAAGGGGGTAAAAAAAAGAAAAAGGAAGAGTACCCACCTTGGGGCTTGAACCCACGACCACAAGGTTAAGAGCCTTGCGCTCTACCAACTGAGCTAGACGGGCTTCTTGTTGAATTTGCATGATTTTCTATCAAATAGAAACTTTCCTTCCATCTAAATGCATTTATGGCATGGACTACTTCATTTAGATCAAGGGGTTGGGCCACAATAATATCATCTCATCATAATGTTTGGGCTGTCAATATATCTCACACAATCCTCCTCCTTTACCCGGGCTTGGGATGGGCCGTAAAGAAGGGCAGAGTTCTTGCTTATGCCACAAGAATATGGGATTAAAAAATAACACAATGAGAGAGCATGGGGAAGAACATCGCCTATGGAAATTTCATGGAAGAGAAGAATCTAAAAACTAACTAGTGAAAGAGGAGAAATGGATATAAGATATGAAGTTTAGATTTTTAGGGCAAGCCTTGTCCATGTCTGCTCTAGTTGGATTGAAGAGAGGCACATGGACGGTTGTTGCAACTGCAAGGGAGTCTAATACAACAGCAAATCTATAGTAGAAATGATAGTATACTATGATAATCAGATAAGTCATGGATACGGTGGGGATATGGCAGGGCACAGATTTTACACATTGTGTGGGTGCTCAATCTTGGGTTTGATGATGGGGTCCTTTAATATCACTGTCTTGCTGCTTGTCTATCTCCTAATAGAAATTTTTGTTCATACATATGATTTCTCACTAGAATTCAAAAGGACAACTGGTTTTATTATTTTCCAGTGTACTTCTTCAGTGCCTTATTCTGGGATTTATGTTTGATGTATGGTTTTTTTTTTTTTCTTTACTGAATGGTCTTGCTTAATATTTTTTAATTTACCATGGGATTTTCTGCTTGTAAATTGCTGCAATGTTTCATTATCTACTTTTGTTTAGAGAGGGATCAACATGGTGAATCTATAATTGATGTGCAATCTGTTTTGATTGTCGTGTTGTGTTTTGCAATAGTAGTTACCTTTCCTCATGCCTTTTTTGTAATTTTATAGGGTAGCACTAACCAAAATGCAGAGGGGCAGAGGCAGAGGTGATCTTTTTTATTTTGGGGATCCGTTTGCTGGTTTTGGCGGCTTTGGTGAACACAGGAGCCTAATGACCAGTGTCTTCAACAAAGACCCGTTTGACGACCCTTTCTTCAATCGCCCATTTGGAAGTATATTTAGCCCTAGCATGTTCAATGGTCCCAGTATGTTCGCTGGCCCCAGTATGTTTGGCGTAGGCGGGAGCCCTTTTGGAGATTTGCATAACCCTGGATTCCTTGAGCATCAGCCTCCACAAGAATCAAAAGGACCAGTGATTGAAGAGGTATCCTCTGATGATGAAAAGGATGATAAAGATGACAAAGAGAAGAGTGATCATCCTAGATCAAGTAAAGCAATACTTATTGAAGAACCAGATGATGAAGGCGAGGGTGGCTGCTTGTTTTCCGGAAAAACTTTTTTTTCCTGCACAACATTTGTTATCAGAATATACAATTGCTGTTTTGATATGGCTTCCTGTTGGTTTACTTCATCTATATGTCATTTGAGATATTTTGTAAAATGTTATCAATACAGTTTGGACAAAAGAGCAATTTTGATCAGAGTTGTATTTTGCAGAGAGGAAGAATCAGCATATGCTGTATAGAAATGAAGGCAACAGGGTAGATAATTTGCGGCCGCAGAGTCAGACATATAGCTTTCATAGCTCTACGGTAACATATGGAGGTGCCAATGGAGCATACTATACTTCATCTACGACCAGGAGAATGGGTGGAGATGGAGTAAGTGGATTTGTTGTTCTGTGTTTGGTTTCAATGAGTTTTTTTGGGTTTACCTATAAAGCCCCTTGGATGTAAGTTGCCGTTTTTTTTTCTTTTTTGAATGATGATGCAAGTTACCTTTTCAAAAAACGAAAAAAAGAGAATTTGTGTTGGTTCTTATGTTCTGATTACTATTTTGGGGTAGGTGGTGATGGAAGAGAGTAAAGAGGCTCATACGACTACTGGTAGAGCAACACACAGGATTTCTAAAGGAATACACAATAAGGTATTGTGAGTTCATTCCCTTCTATCATTTATCTATTTCTCCAGTTAAGTGCTTGTTTTGAAGATAAGTTATTGCGTATCCAACTTAATACAGGTAAATATGGTATTAACAGTAGTTCCCTGGCCATTAATCTCTTGTTATACTATTATTGTAGGGTCACTCAGTTACCAGGAAGCTAAACCCTGATGGGAACGTTGACACTGTTCAGATGTTGCATAACTTGAATGAAGGTATGCTCATGTCTTTAATTGGGTGAAATTCTGTGGCTTCCTTTATTTCTTTTTTTTTTTCTTTTTTCTTTTTTTTACGTTGCTTATATTGTTTGGTCTTTTGGCCTAAAATCGGTTAGTGTAGGTAGCAATTCTTTCTATTCTCCTTCTCTCAATTGATATCATCTTAATATAGGACTAGCAACAACGCCCCATGCTTAGTGCGGGGCAAAAGGTAAAATATTACATTTTGAATTCATGAGATATCAAAATTAATTATAAATATATAAGAATATATTCATGCATATTTATATAAAAACAGTTAACACATCTTCAATCACAAGATAAAGCTTAAAAATCCATTTAACAACAACATAAAAATAATAATAACAGTAATAATTACTAAAGAAGATATAGAAAAGCAAATTTTGTTAATATATATAATATTAGTAATAAGAAATGTGTTCAAGTTTTTGTTATCCATTCATAATTTCTAAGCCCAATAAAACAAAACCACCCCATTTGGACTTGTTTGTGCAACAAGAGGATTCTAGTTTATACAAATTTTTATTTCCTCATAAAAATGAAATTTTGTATTTTCGTAGAAAATCAAAGTCCTCTTTATTAAGGAAAAATGATTCATTTTTTTTCTATGTAAGGAAAATACATCGCAACAAACAACATAATATTGTTAACAAAGAAAATCATAAAAATGTGCAATCCTCTCGTTGCACAAATGCACCATTTTTTTTATTTTTACATAGGCCGATGGTTATTTCAATCTCTTCGCACAAATTTCTTCTCTACCACTTCGAAGTAGCACCAATACCATTTTAGAACCGATCAAACCGTTTTTAAGCTCTAGATTTTTAAATATATATATATATATATATATAAACATCTGAACTTTAAAAGCAATAAATTATGAGACTTTAAAACCACAGGCTCATGTTATTTGATCCCTGGGTCACCTTGGATCAATGTATATATCTCTTAATTTTGAGTCCATGTGGGCCCACGAAAGTGTAATTTATGGTGCCTAAAACTTAGGGTTATATGTCTATATAATCAGATCAGAAAATGATGCCTATAAGATTCAACAAAAAAAACTCCAACCTCAAAACATTTTTATCACAAGCCCATCCATGGGGTGGTCGGGTCTGATTTTCGTTCACATGTGACAATCTTTGAATAGAGTAGAGCTCTATTTGGAAACTAAAAGAAAATGATATTTTTAATGAAAAATTTATCAGTGTGAATTGTTGAAAGGTGGGCCCCAAATATTAAAATAAAAAGATGACAATCTTGAGAAGAAGATAGAAGATAAATGGTGTTGAGAGAGAGAATATGTGTAGTAAAATCAAGAGATTTTAGGAGATATTGATTGAGAGACTTTAAGAAATAGAGGATATTGATACTGATATTTTTTTGGAGAAAAAATTGTGGCATGAGATGACATGGCACCTTAAAGCACTCTTTTTTTTTTTTTATTTTATTCTCCATATTTATTTGAAAGTAGAATTATTGGGTTGCTGTGGTGGCACCCTCCACAGCCCACCTCCCCGTTTGCTTTAATATATATAATGCTATAAACAGAATTTTGTTGTTTGGTGCTTGAACTAACAATTAGTGTTACTAGATCAACTTGCTGGCTTTGAAGAGACTTGGATGGAAAGTGCAAGAAAGCACTTACCTGGTGGCTGGAACCAAGGACTCAACAGCTTTAACAATGGGCATGCTGGTAAGATCTGATTTCGATAATCATTTTTGTAACCTGAGAAAAGAGCGAGTCATTATTATAACTAGGTCTTGTGTGATAAGATTATTGAGAAATTGATAAGGATATACTGAACTTCTGTATCAGTGTATTTGTATGGAGTAACAAAAGTTTTCACAATAATGGTGGGTGTCCAATTAGCTGTACTTTTGAAATGGCCGGTTGAAGTATTTGGAAACTGAAGTGGGGATGCAAATGGATCAAATCGGGGTGGAATATATATTGCATTAGTATAATTGGATAAAAGAGTTTAAAAGTATATTTTTTAGGCATACAGGTAGGATTAATAAATGGTATATGATTATAACTCAAGCAATGTAGGCCCTTAGAGCCTACATAGTTTTTTTAAGGTGAATGTAATTGTAGTGTATCCAGATCCTCAGGTCGGAACATGCTCGGATTCGGTTCAAATCCAAATGTTCCAGATCTTATATGAATTGATACAAGTCCGGATTAGAATTTCTCCTGGATCCAAAAATAGGTTCCAAACATGCTTTATCTGGAACCAGACATTGGATACTTGCTTGGATAATAGGATACCCATTTGAAACCCTAGTTGGAATACTGTCAATCTGCTCTTTCTACCCTCTTAGGTATTTCAGCAATCACATTGTACTGTTTACTACTGATGCTTGATTGTGGATAGGATATAGTTTAGAATATATATTCTATTGCATGAACGAGTTTTCTTTTTGCTGGAAGATTTGACTCTCTCTCTCTCTCTCTCTCTCTCTCTCTCTCTCTCTCTCTCTCTGTTTTGTGAAATTGTAGGATCTAGTGCTGGTGGGACAAATGGACAGGTGCAGAGAGGTTGGGCACTTCCTTCAACAGAGTCGCTGCAAAACCAGGGACGAATGAGGTCTCAGATGAACTAACCATAAGAGTACTCACCAAAAGTTGCTCAGAAAAATTGGAATTCCTGATAGGATGTCTATTGCTGGATTGGATGAATCATTGATTTTCTATCATTAGTTAGGTATCATGAAAATGTGGTTGGAGGAAACTATGTTAAACAGATGGTAGCATTAGACTGGTTTTTGGATGTTCCAGTTGCATTTCTTTGAGGATCTATTTCATAGAATCGAAATAGTTCTGCATTTCTTTCTAGAGAACCATATGTTCTAAGGATCTTCTATGTAAAAGGCTCCTTGTATATGTTTGGCAATGCAACATTCTGTACATTTAATCGACGTGCACTGGATATCAATGGCTGTGGCTTCTTGCCTGTGGTCATTTTTTGGGCCCTTTAAAAGTTAAATGTATATTAGATATCTGGTAGATGAGGGCCCATACACATTCCAAACTTAAATTACGTGTGGTATCAGGTATGATGGTTCTGTTCTTTACCTTAATCGATTATGATCAAACATTAGTAGGTACGTTGATTCATAGTTGTAGGCAGCTGAGTTGCAAGGATCCAGGTGGCCTTCTGGCTATCATGTGTGGTGGGGGTGGTGTTGCTATTCCTTTGTGGTAAGTACAAAAAAACCAACCATTTCCGTGTTAGCAGTTTGCAGAAATGATTTAAAATCTAAGAATGAGTTTATTTTCGTAAATGACTCTCGGATTCTTGATCTGGGAAAAATTACTAAATACAAATGCCGATTTTCTTGAGTTGATTTTTTGTTATCTACTTGCAGAAAGAAGATGGCACCATGTTTACAGGTGATTCTGTGGCTGGTTTGAACAGTAATTAGGGATCTATCAAGCCTTTTAAAGGACTCAAAAGGGTAGAACTTTTGAACCCAACAGAGAGAGAGAGAGAGAGTGGCTACTGTTGGTATGTCTAATGTGCCTCCCCAAGACATTGATTGTATAGCGGTTTTGATGACCCTTGAAATAAGGTTATGTTCACCCAAAGTGGGTTATGACCTTTAGGCATGATCCAGGCTCTTGGTAATCCAGTGAGTCAAGTGAGACTTGACCATTGAGACTTTGTTGGGGTTAAGTAACAGGGAACTATTTTTTTTTCATGACGTCATGTGCAACACCTGAGCTATGGTTATGTGTCCATCCCTACAAGAAACAAAGGAGAAGCAATCTTATAATGGGTCCAAGCGTTAAAGGGCTAATTTTCAAGGGATTTGCAACAGAAAATATTGCATGAAATGCATAATTTTGAAGTTTCTAACTGATTTGAAAGTCAAACAGGAAAATCTCAATTACTTAAAATCAACGAGGAGATGGGGATGAGTTCGTATTTTTTACATATGCATAAACACGGGGCATGCTTTAAATTCTGGGGTGGCTTCTCAAACTGCCTTCTTCCTTTGTCTGAACTTTATGTGTGCAGAACATTTTTGGACTGGTTTTGCAGAGAGGATGTTTATCTGCTGTTTTGTGTTATTGCATGCTTCGTCTGATTTGTTTGAAATAGAGCTCATTTGATTAGATTCGTTTGGCGTCATCCTCTCTGCTGAAGCTAATTTGATTAGATTCATTTGGCGTCATCCTCTCTGCTGAAGCTAATTTGATTAGCTTCATTTGGCTCCTAAAGATGACCATCAAATAACCTTCCCTCCAGTAAAAAAGGAATGAAGAGGAGGGATGGAAGCGAATACCCAATAATCACTCTAGTAATTCAAATTCAGCGAAAGTCAACATCCTATCTATGTTTCCACCCCTCACAATTTTTATCTTTCTTTGTTGCATTTGACCCTAAATTCTATGTATCCAATTTGCATGAAAACAAACAGTTCCAAAGGACCCTTCCTTTTGGTATGATTGGGCCTGCGGCAGTAGAACCTGGTGAACCAGGCATACTCTCTCCTGACCTCTCACTTTCTTTATTTTCTGGCAGTTTTGGTGGCGGAAGAAAATACCTTTCGCGGTGAAAAAAACCGCCGCTAAAGGTAAAAAATTCCGCTGCTAATTGTCTCTTTTTTTTTTTAGTCTAATTCCTCATTTTTTAACCACGAAGAGAAATACAATCTTATAAATTCATTTACATGAAACAAATATACCCTTAATGATCACATATATCGAATAACTGAGTAATAGAAAATTTTGGGAGCTGGTGTTGACTTGTGGTTTGGTGCAACAACTCTTTCAGCCTCTTCACAAGGCTTTTATGGGTAATAGTAACTCTTTCAGCCTCTTCTCAAGTCTTGATGGGTCTCAGCTTACACATGATAAAGAACCTCCTCATCAGTACCTGGGATGACACACCCCCTCTCATGTAGCCGACAAAGGGAAGCCTCCTTTGAAGTACATATACTTGAGATGCTACAAGGGACACCTAAATATACGTGCACGTATGCACCCAAGATGACAATGTCATGGGACTTGGATCCCTGTGTGGGTGTTGGGGCACGAAAGATGGTCGGTGCCTCCTACCATATATATGTTATTGTATCCTATTATGTTTTAACTAGGATTAAGATATTGTTAATTTGTAGGACCCAAACCAAGCATATGAAAAGCACCCCACCATTGATGACTGGCCATTCATTCATAGACAAGACAATCCTAGTCCGTGTTCTTCATTTGGTGATTAATTCACTGAGAAAAGTATGTAAAGTAAATCTCAAATGCAGCGGAAAAGGTAATGGCTGTGTAAAGAAGTATATTTTCCTGTAAACTGTATTTGCATTTGTTTCATGGGGTAAAGGTAATTTGAGAGAGGAGAGAGACAAAGGACCCGAACAAGAGTAGCAAGATGAGAAGTAAAGTTTATGGTAAAGTAATCGGTTTATTTATGTTTTATGAAGTAAGATTTTTTAGCAAATGAAAAAGTTAAAAAGAGTTTTGGACTTCACTTTCCGACTCATTGTGATGACCAATCAAATATGGATAAAGTATGAAGCAGATCATTGGAATTACTTTTCAACAATTTTCACTTTTTACCTCCTTAAAAACAAACATGCCTTGAGATAAATAGTTGAGGAAGTAATAAGTGAACCATTACCATTCAAAGATCCATTTAGAGTTGGATCTAATGGAACTCCTGGGAAGGAATGAAAATTTGAAAGGTGATGGGGGAACTGAAACTCACTCAGAAACACTGTCAATACACTCTAATGGGATGTCAGCCATGGTGGGCTCACTCACCATCAATATACAAAATACATGGTTTTTTTTTTTGTTTTTACTGTCGTAGCTACCGTTCATTAGGTCCCGTGTCATTGGATCTTTCCTCTATACTTTCCTAATGCGTATTTTATCTGGTAGCCTGGCCGGGTTGACACAGTCTCTACAGCCTACGCCAGGGCATGAGTTACCAGGTGGACTAGGATCATGACCATTGAGTTGGTACTACTTCACATGTTGTCCCATAATATGGAAGTCACATGGTGCAGTTCCATGGTTTGGTATCCTTTCATACTAATGGTGACTATTCCTGTCACCTAAAAGGTTACCTTTGTCAACAAATTTACATCCTTTGAAGTTCTACATAAACTCAAGCTTAATTCCTGAATTTGTACCTACTCTTCCAAACTTACTTGGCTTGAAACCTGAGTAACTTTTAACAAGCTTCTCAGACATCTGGAAGCATATGCCTACACAGATTGGATTGGGCTGTTCCATTGCCCTTGATCTGAAAAACCCATGTAGCCAATCTTAATCAACCTTTGTTGGGTAGGGTTCCTGTCCAATGCAACATGGGACTTGCAGGCTGTTCTTGGAGAAATGCCTACAAACTTAGGAAACAGTAACATATTTTTTTCTGTCTGGTCTGGTCCAGGACATTACATCACAGCTAACAGGAAATGAATATTTGGGGAGCAGTGTATGGTCATTTCATTGATTATTGCTGCCAAACCATTTGTTAGAAGAAGAGCAGCATCCAAGTAGGTCACCAGAAATTAAATATTCCCTCGCCTTGCATGTAATTTCGTGTATCAGGTATTTATAATACAAAAACAAAGACTTCATTCAGATAGAAATTGTTTGTTGGGGTGTTTACGACCACCCATGACCAGATTCAGCTGTGCATTTTTAATTTAGAAGAATATCAAATAATACAATCCCTTGATAAAGCCTCCCCTTGTTTGTTCCTCCTACAACTTGGAAATAAATGCAAAGATGCCCTGGCCTCTTCCATTTAAATTCAAGGTCTGCACTCCTTGAGCTCACTGAAGTTAATTTGAATACCAGTCCAATAGAGGGAGAAAAAGAGAGATGGCTTGGTCTGCGGGGAATGCCACCAGAGCCTTCCTTCAGAGTGTGAAAATGGTAAGCATGAATAGATCCATCATCATCTAATCAAAGCTTTATCTCATTTACTTACGGAATATAGAACACGATGTAAGTGTAGGCAAGTTCCACCTTTGTATATGGTTTAGAGTTCTGAACACGGGTTGTTTTGGATTTTGTTACAGGGAAAGAAGGCGAAGGAGCTAGACATGACTGAGTTCCTATCAGCACTGGCAGCCGGCAGTAGTGCACAGCTGATGGTGGAGGCCTGTGGTGGCATTGCGGGTGCCACCACACTCGCATTAGTGGCTGCTGCTCACCAGACAGGCGGTCGAGTGGTGTGTATCCTGCAAGGGCTAGATGAGCTTGAATCGTCAAAACAAGCAATAGGGAAGGAAGTGAATTACGTCGAATTCATCATAGGCGATGCTCAGATGCTCTTGCTTAGTGACTACTTGGGAGCAGATTTTGTGCTCATAGACTGCAATATGGTGGAGCACCAGAAGGTCTCTGCGGCAGCACAAATGGGTGCCAATAGTCATGGGGCCATGATCATGGGCTACAACGCATTTCATGAGGGGGCATGTTGGAGTGGGTCTAGGACAGATTTGTTGCCAATTGGAGATGGGTTACAGGTTATGAGGATACAGGGGTGTGGTAAGGCTTCTAGTTCTAGAACAAGGAAGAGTAGATGGGTTGTTAGAGTTGATCAATGCACCGGGGAAGAGCATGTGTTTAGGATCACATCTCCCCATAAGAAAGAGCTTGAAGCCTAGTCATCTTTGAGCTCTCATCCTATGTGGGTTTTGAGTGAGATCCTTGTATCTAACAACTACTCAAGAGTACGGAGTTTGAATGTTTTAGTGCCTCCCTCGAAGGAGACTTCCTGGTGTAAATAACTGATATATAAATGCATCGCTCATCTAGCTGTTTCTTGTCTGATTGCTCTCTCTCTCTCTCTCTCTCTCTCTCTCTCTCTCTCTCTCTGGTGTGTAAGAAGATTGACTCGACATTTTGGCCGCAATTTTCATTTCAATAAGGTCTACTCTTTGATTGACTTATATCACATTATCTACACAAATCAAGTTAATTACATTTGAAACCAGATGAACTTCACCTTTATAATAATACATGATCAATTTAGCATGGACCATTGTTATAACTATGTGGGTTAGTCATGGATTATAGTGAGTGATAAAAGAAAATATGACTAAAATCTCACTTCCCTCAACTGTGGCATTTTAGATCACTCCTATTATGTTAAAAAACTGAGAATTGGGAAATAGTATTAGGGCAGCCATTTGAAATTCTCAAGAAAAATAATTTCTATTAGGAATTATTGTAACGAAATACGCTTTAAGGCCAAGGCTTCATTTGGATGAGAAGGGGTAGAGAAAATGACGATGGACAAAAATATACATAGTTCAAATACCTCATCCAAACCATCTCCCAAGAAAATGTTTTTAACCAATGCAACTTATACAGTGTTTTGCATAAAGAAAATGTTTTGAAGGAAGAACCATTTTTTGCAGTTTTGAATTACCATTATCTGTGAATGCATTTTTGCATTTTTTGTGGAAAGCATAGCCAAAACTAGGATGTCTAAAACTGTTTCCAGTGATTATACACTAAATACATTTCATTGCTGAAAATCTTTTGCCTCTCCCCAAACTATGGAAATTAAACGTCCAAAATATATGTATAAATGAAGCCCTCATTTCCATTGTTTATGCAGAGCTAATTTACTATGAAAATTAAAAATTGGCAAGTGGCACTCCAGAGAGAGAGCGCAAGTCGAAACCACAACCCACAGTTTCTAGACCGTGGTCTTAGCCAACTGCATAACCCCTTAGGTTTAAAGCCTTCTTCCACCTATATTGGGGATACCACAAATTCACATGTTTACAATAAGTTAGGCAAACAGGATTGTAGATCAAGTTCAGATGCTCACAGCCTAAGCCCCAACACCACCCAATTTTCATGCGGTTTTCAGAGCCCAGGCGGAAGCTCTACCCAAACCCATGAATCTTAAGCCCAAATTTCACTTTTGGTTGGGTCAGGTCATACAGGTTTTAGCCTAAACCAGGTTGCAACCCCCACAGGAACCTTACCTAATAGACCTGTTAATTAGCACTCAGATTGACCCTTTTAAACTTCTGAGTTGGATTTGGCTTGACCCTTTTAACCCAATTAGTAAATATGTCTACTTCAGGTTCGGCCTATACCTTCTACCTACTATGCTCAACCCAAACCATCTCTTCCAACGACCTCTCTCTTCTGCAACAAAACCTCCTCCTCCTCTCTCTCTCTCTCTTCCCAAATTCCTTAAACCCTGCCAAAACCTCATCATCTTCTTCTTCTTCTTCTTCTTCTTGCTCACAGAGAATCAAAAGCCATGTCTTTTATTAAAACCTCTCTCCGATTCCACAAAACCCTCTCAAATTGCAGGAACCTCCATTGCTCTCCTTCAAAGCTCTTCTCTTACTCTGAGCAGAAAACCCCACAAAGTCTCGATGATTCGGGTCCTTTCTCTTCCCTTCTCAAGACACGATCCGTCATCCGATTCCGAGGACCCGACACCTTGAAATTCCTCCAGGGCCTCTTGACCAATGACGTCCGGCGATTCGGAGGTTCTCCGGCGGAAAAGACGTCGGCTTTGGCCACCCCCAATCTTCCCGTCGAATCCACGCCGCCCATTTACGCTGCAATGCTGACTCCTCAGGGTCGGTTTCTTTACGATCTCTTTCTGTATCGGCCTCCTCGAGATGATGAGAAGCTCAATCGGACTGGTTCGGGTCCAGGATCGGGTCCTGATGATACCCCCACCTTGTTTGCAGATGTGGATGCTATGGTGTTGGATGAGCTGATAGATTTCTTCAGAAAGTAAGCATTTTTTGCTTTTGGGTTTCATTATTTTGGTTTCCCCTTGACAATTTGGTGAATAAATTTATATGTTCTTTTGGATAATTGATATTAGTTTGTAGATTGAAGAAGAAGAAGAAGAAAGTTAGGTTCTTGATTGGTTTCTTCTGTAGATGAAGTTGGATTTTTTAGGCAATCTTTAGTTTGAGAATTGTGGGGTAGTTGGATTTCGTGCTTCTTCTGTTTGATTTTATGCTTATGAGGGTCTCTTTTTCTTTCATGTGTTTTATGAATGTAAATCATATGTTGCTGTCATATGTGCAAAATTAGGAAGTTGGATTGTGTTGGGTGTTAGTTATATGTCATTTTGGAGAAAGAAATCCATGAAGAGTTCTTATGGGATTAGTCCTTTTGGAGATTAGAGTTTCCTCAGAGAACTAACTCATTTTCTTTCTTTTTGTTGCACTGTTCCATTGATGCAACTTGATAGGACCAAGTTTTTACAACTCTGTTGATTTTAGTTACTAAACCAGAGTGCATGGTGTCGATTAGTTCATTTGAAATTGTTCTGTCTGATCCGTGCCTTTGTATGGCTGGCCCATATGGATAAGGACCCGTGGAAGCTTTTAGGGCATGTTTCTGATGGACTTATTTCCCAGTGATTTCATTTTCAGTGAAAGAGTGAAAATTGAAATTTCATTTTTTTTTCTTTGTTCAATTTCTATTGTTTTGTCTGTGAAACATTTTTCACGGCATAAAGTATTTCTGCCTCTTGTGGAAAGGGTTCTTTCTCTCCCCTTTGGTTTGTGTCCTTTTTTCATGAAATTTGTAAAAAGTGCTTTCACCTCTGAAAATGAAAATGGCTGAAATGTTAGCATGACTCAATGCGAAACCATTGCTCCTGGAAAACTTTCGCCAAAAATCAACAGTTTCCGAGGATTTTGAAGTCAGAAATCATACCTGCTGATATCAATGAAAAAAAATATACACGGGTTTCACAAGCTGTCCACAGCTGTGCAACATGTCCTTAGGACTGCAGGTGTCACAGAAGCACAAAACATGTTTCCACTTCTGCAGCACCAAAAATCCTACTGCTTAGCTAGGAACGTCAAATCCAACCATTATTTTTTATTTTTTTTTCCTTTTTCTTTGCTGTATGGGGCTACACCAAACGCAAGAAATAATATCTGGGCAGAATTATGTTGGTGTCCATTCTGCTTCCATGGAAATAGCTGTTGCAAAACACGCCCTTAGTGCTTGGTGGTTTCCGTGAGGAAAACCAGTCAATAACTCCTCGTTGTTAAACACTCTAGAACAAGAGTGGTTAATGCTCTCTAGAATTTGGTGCTGGATTTTGATAGACATTAAAAATTGTCTAGGTAAAAACAATGAGAGAGAGAGAGAGAGAGAGAGAGAGAGAGAGAGAGAGAGAGAGAGAAATGTGTGCTCTGTTGCTTACCATATCAAATGGGCAACTACTAAGTTCATAACTTTGTATTGGTGGAATATTTATTAAATGAAGGCAGGAACTTGACATCAATATTTACACAGTGATCTTACTAAAGGGAAAAAATAGTAAGACATTTTTCTTTATTTAAAGTGGTTGTCCAACTGTCTGTGCTCATTTCTCTGTTGCGGAAATATGAAACAATTCAAGCATCTCGTGTGTTATTTTATAAATGTTAGTTTACTGAACTCCACCAATTCAAAGAAAGCTGGTATGTCTTCCTTTCTTGTATGGTGTAGTTATGTTCTTGTTCATATTCTTTCTTGTCGACCTCAGTTTGCTGATAAAGACCTACAGTCTTATAAATATGTATTTGTGGTTGGATGCCTGCCATTTACGTCTTCTCACTCAGGTCCATTTTGAAGAAACCACTGAACAGGGTTTGTAGGGAGATTGAGAAAGTGATTCAGCATTCAAATTTTTGAAATATCGGTAGCTCTATTGATGCTGATTGCAGAGAATCAATTTATAAATATCTTTGTCTATTTTACCTTCTCTGGAATAAAACCTGTATCGTGCATGTTAAGAAGAATAAAATCATCTTCTGGTGAGCTCAAAAGAAAAGCCGAATTATTGCCATTTCAACAATTGAATTGGTTTGAATCAAACTAATTTCATATCAACCCAGATTACATTCCATGTTAATGGTTAAATTAAAATAGCTCTTTATAATATATCACATACAGTACATATGCAGTATCTACAGTCTTTTATATCACACATGGTACATATACAGTAGATTTACTCTCATGCACATTTGTACCCTAGATACCGATTGAGGTCAAAGGTTGAGATAGAGAATGTCTCTGGGGAATTCTCTTGCTGGCAGCGTTTTGGTGGGAACCTTTCTTGCAATACCTTGTCAACAGAGGAGCCAGAGGCTGTTGCTGTTGGCTGGGGTGGGAGTGTTGATCATGCTGGTGCATCACCTGCACAAGGAAATAATCTTGGATGGCAATGGTTTAGGGATCCCAGATTGAAATCCCTTGGATTCAGGGGAATATTTCTATCCAATACAACCCGTAAGGCCTCCTTGCTTTCAAAACCTGCATGTCAAGGACATTTCTCTTCTATCTTTTACCGCAAGGATTTTCACTATGGCTTTTATGCAGCACCGTTGGTTGAATCTGACAAAGCAACTGATGAAGAGCTTTATCTTCTATGGAGGATGCAGAAAGGAGTAGCAGAGGGCTCAACTGAGATTCCGAAAGGTCTGTTTTACATTTCTCTGTATGCGTTTGTCCTCACTTCCTATAGATTATTTTATCCTAACTACTACTATCATTTTTGCAATATCGGAAAACAACTTGAGCAAATCATTCATTTGATGTGATGGTAATTAGTTCACTCTTGACAGCTTTGAGACAAGCTCTTAATATATAATCTTCAATGAGAAGAGTAAGGGGAGCGCTGTGATTCATCAGAAGTTGATCATCCTTCCTATGGATTCAAATTGTCTTTGGTGGCTTGTCATTTATGAACTTTCCATCATTGTTCAGGTGAGGCGATTCCTCTTGAATACAATCTAGCAGGTCTGAATGCTATTAGTTTTGACAAGGGCTGTTATGTGGGCCAAGAGTCTGTTGCTCGTACGCACCACCGTGGTGTCATTCGTAAGCGATTAATGCCTCTAAAGTTTGTAGACAACAGTGGAAGAGGTATTGGCTTCTGCTGTGACTTGCTTTTCCAGGTCAGCTCTCTTTGGTTGTACTATGAACTTGGCATCGTTCCTTTGTTTGTGCAGAAGTAGAGCAGCAGGTCAGCCCAGGTTCAGAAGTGGTTAATGCTGTATCTAACAAGGTTGGAACAGTAACAGCTGCACTTGGGTGTCGAGGGATGGGTCTATTGAGACTGGCGGAGGCTTTCAAAGATTCTAGTGGGTTGAGTATTAATGGACAGGAAAACATCAAGGTTAAGGCTATTCAACCTGAGTGGTGGCCTGCTGAATGGGTCTCAAATCATGATCAGTACACTGCTGTAGCATAGATCCGCAAACTATAGATCCCAGGAGCTAGTTCTGATCCACAGCAACCTAAAGCCGCCCAATTAAAGAATTCAGGTAAATTAATGAGAGGAAAGAACAAAGGTTTGTCGATGGAACAAACAGCATTTTTTTCAGTGACAGTAACTATTAACAATTTATACTCACGGTAGAGTTTTGTATTATACTAACTAAATTTCAGTGGCTTTAGTTTCAAATATACGCTGGGCTTGCATCTCAGAAATAAAAAGGTTCAAAGAAATTGGACCTTAGAATTTCTGTGGCAGGGGATATTTGCATCATTTATTGTTTTATTTCATGCCTTCTACCGTATGGTCAATGTATTCTGCATATGCTTTACTGATGGGTCAGTTCAAGATCATCTAAGGAAATCATCAGTTATGTTATGATAGGAACACAGATTTTTGCCAATTTGGTATTTCTGAATGAGAACTCCACACTCCAATCATGTGAAATCAATTTTTTCTTTAACTGCAAATAAATAAATTGAGGCGTCAATAACTGTAAATATTGATTCCTTCAGACCTACAATATACAGATATGTCACGATATATAGCAGTTGATGTGGAGAAAACCAGACGACGTGACTTCTGAAGCACCACTATTGTTATTTTTCATGCATCTGAACATTCAAGTTAGCTATATGATTTTGCTCTGGAGCCCATTGTAGGCATCTCTCAATTGGTATTCTCCATTACCAAACCAACTGCTGAAACAATTGTCACAAGTGTTTAGCTACCAAAAAAAAAAAAATCACTGAGTATTGAACATAGGGATTTTAACAAAAAAAAAATTAAGTTTAAATCATAATTAAACCGTTTTATAAAAAAAACTATAAAATGACGAGATAATTGTTCGTATATGTTTTTAGACATAATTATCCTATTTGACGATATAATCAATCCAGTTGACCGATATTGTCAACTTGGTTGATGATATTGTCATTCTCCTGCAACTTTTCTTTTTCTTTTTTTTATGGTTTTTATACCTAATTGTCTTGGGTTTGGAGGGGGTGATGCTGAAACTTGGCGGACGAAGAATATCCATTTCAAATAAATAAATAAAAATCGAAAGGAAGTGATGAACCCTTCAAAGAAGGGTTTGACAAGTCTTTCACAAATCACATAATGAAGTGTGTTCAATACATTCTTAAAGCGTGTTCAAAGATTCTGAATTAAGGGAATAAAAGGCAATCTTGGAATCTAAAATTCCATATAAATAATACGATACTTAGATGAAAACCTCGCATTCACTATGCAAATATTGCCTAACATAGGTCCCTACATGTTGCTCACAGATTTAAAAAACTTACGAAATTTCTCCAAACAAATTCCTTCAAACTCTTAATGTTTACAAAAGCATGTCCAAATTCATCCCTTCCAACTCACTTCAAGAGAAAATCTACACTTAGGCATTTTACCGAACACCTTGCACTCTAAACTTAAACTCTCAAAACTCATGCGAAGCAGGCGACAAATGTGTAGAAACTAAGCATGTGACCCACACACCTAAGGAAGATTGCCGAGACTACTTAAGGAAGGGACATAAAATGCAATGATTTTCATAATTTTTCCATCATTGGGTAGAAGAAGATAAGGCATAATATCGTCAACTATGGTGATTTCGTCTAAAAAATGTACGAACAATTATCTCATCATTTTATAGTGTTTCCTCATAAAACCGTTTAATTAAGATTTAAGCTCAATTCTTTTGTAAAAATCCCTTGAATATATTTTCAAACTACAAAATACTCCAAAATGGGTGGAATCCTCAGTCGAGAGGACTCATCTTGATATAGTTCAGCGGCAAGGTGCATTACTTTGTTCCGTAGGCTGTTGCCAGATTGCAATGAGAAAGGCATTGCTAATGAATGGCTTTGTATTTATGCACATTGCTGAGAAGCAAGAGATGCCTCAGTGGCTGGGCCAACTCAGCTAAAAGAAAACTACAAAGGTGGAGATATGTTCTAGGGACCATCTTGTCCCCTTTTTAGAGAAGATGTTGGCAAGGAAATTGATGGTCCCTCCAGATCTCCACCACCTCGCCAATCACTATTCAAGGATAAAAAGCCTCTTTCTTATTAGGACTGGAACCCTGTGACTACTAAGGCAATTAGGGGCAGATGACATCAGCCCATCAAAGTTGGGCCTGGATCCTCTGATGCTTAGAGAATCCCGAGGAGAAGAGTGGAACTCCACAATGGAGCCCACTTATTGAAAGTCAGAGCGGCTCAAAATAAAAACTCTATGAGTGTATGGCTCCTAATTCCATGGAAAGATTAACAGTTTGATTAAAAACATGATTAACACTATCTTGACCATCTTACTGCGGGACCAACTCCCACTAGGGTGAAATTAGGAGAAACCCCATAGTTGGGAAGGGAGTTTATTTTGTGCGCCTCAGATTTCAATAGGTGGGCCCTATAATGGAGTTTCACTCCTTCAACCAGGATTTCTCTGAAATGGTCCACGGTCGTCAAAGTTTACCTTGTCTGGGCTGTCAAGACGGATAGCAATCAGATTAGCCCAGGCCATGATAAGCCTACCAAATTCCAAGCCCTACCTATCAGACCTGAAAGCCCAGTCTTCGAGCCCCCCACTTATTCTACAATATGCCAGAAACACCCATACTTGCATCACTTGCGTTTCTCTGAAACAAGTAGAGTAATGGTGGTGTAGAAAAGGCCATACTGGTTTTTAATATAAAACAGGGTCGATGGATTATCTCTCACAAATTCTATATTTACCAACTACTCACATCGCCTTCAATCAAACACCTGCCCAACATCAGATGGGGCAATTTCTGGGAGCTGGTTGACCCAATTGACTAGTCATGAGCCTTCTGACTAAAGGCAGTGAAATAGGCATTGCCACCCATCTGATCAATGGCGATTGAATAGAAGCATGATATAGAAATGGCAGCAATAAACCACCTTTGATGAGAATGTTAGCAACATCTGTTGGGGCTCTTCTTAATAGTTGGTGGAAACTCTCGCCGAACAGAACAGAGTCACTAGACCAGACCCCACTTCGTCAGTTCATCATAAACAAGAATCTCCAGCTATCTTTGTAGTGCTGCAAAAGTGTTTCGTGCTATACAAAATGAAACTAAGAGCATTAGCTGAATCAAAAGAAAATGCGAGAACTGAGAATGACCTCCAAAACCATCCCATCAATACATTAAGTATATTACCAATAAGTATAGCTGAACAATTGACAATCTCAAGCACAAGTCATCTGAGAATTCCTTCATAAGCAACAAGAATGATATTTCTTATCCTTCACTAATCATTGAACGTAGCCACGCCACACGCAGTGTTCCTCTCAGCGTCATAAATGCAACAGCCCACTTCTCCTCCCCAAGAATTTTAACTGCTTTCACTTTTTCATTTTGGTCCAGCTCTTTCATTGCCTGTAGTTCTACCAGGCACTTGTTGTACCATGAAAAGTTGGCTAATGGACTCATTTGAATCGGGTGAGTATCGGATGACACCATCAATGACTCCCCTCCATTCGTTGCCGTCCTTCGAACTTCAACGCTTTCACGTGTTCTTTTATTATCATGCATCGAAGATGGCGTGACAGATCTGCGCTTACGCGGTTGCCAACTCCTCTCCGGGGGCAGATCATCATCCTCCTCATCTGAGCTTGAATTACGTTCGTCAACATCCTCTCGTACATCATTGAAAGGAGAAGCACTGATAACAGGGGAATGTGGGGTGCTCGGTGCACTCCTTTGATCCAATGGTTCAGGACATAGAGTCAACAAATGATCCCTTCCTTCAGCTGCTGTACCCACAGGAAAATAGGAAAATGTTCATATACCATACAGCATTGCACAAACAATAGTGTCAGGTGTACCTTCTAAAAGTAAGGCTAACTTATCATAGTGAAGGAATCTCTTGTTTCTATATAGCTTAGCATCAGGGTGCTCCTGTGAATCAAGATGCATCAGGCCATTATCAGGTTAATAAAAGATGACATCAATACCCCCTCAAAAAGGGAAAAAAAGAAAAAGAAGCAAGCATTGGATGAGCTTACAAAGATATATCGATCCCAAACTTCATTGTCTGCAGTTAAAATTTTGAATCGATCATCCCAAACAAATCCACTTTGTTGCTGAAGCATACGCACATAACGGTATTGCTTTCTGAGGAGGTTAAAGCGGCTCTTCAGTTGTTGCTTACTGTGCCTTACCCTAAAATTTAGATTGAATGCATTTGCAATGATGTTCCAGGCTTCTTTTGTCCATCCATTTTCACCTCGTCTTCCAAGACTGGTTTGTTCTATTAATTTATCAAGTAAGAAGGAATCGCGTGATACACTCCAGTCTGTCTTCGTAAGGTCTTTGGATATGATGTGAGTTTCAGACATCTGATAGAGGCCTGCATTATTCACAATAATATCAATAAAAAAAAAAGAGGAAAAGGTAGTAATCTTAAGAAGACTATATCGCCGAAAACTCAAAAAAACTTAAGGCCTGTTTGTTTGCACAAAATACATAGGAATCCATGCTCAAATGAGCTCCACCAAAGGATTATTAAAGAGGTGAGAGGTGAAAAATATGAAGCGAGGGGGAAAGGATACAGAGTATCAATTTAGATGGGACCTTCACTTTCCTAGGATTTGAATCACTAGGGCGATGGCTAGCTATTCATTCCTCAACTCCCCTTGATTCAGTTTTTTCAAAGGGGAGATGGATGGACATTTTTGGATATTGACCTTTGGTTCTTCATTTTCACCACCTAGAAAAAATACAGCTCTTAGAACTCCTAGGAATTATATTACATGAAACAAACAGACCCAAAGGGACTCGTAAATAAGAAACCAGGCGCTACTCTTTGAAGACTAGATAATTTCATAAAGTCATCACGTAGAAGTTACAATATAAAGACTGCATGATTCAAATTTCTAAAACAAAGGCACTTATGAGAACAAACCAAATATCAATTTTATCTATTGACAGAACATTGCACTAGAAGCCTCATTATCAATTAAAATACAAATCTATAAACCAACCGCAAATAGTCAGATTTATTGTAAGAGAAGGCTCGAAAACACTAATAATTTTCAAGCAAAAATGTCTGCATGCAGGGATTGTTATAGAGCTCTTGATTTTCCCTTCCCCCAGGGCCCTTTTGTTTAGATGGAACTGAATTGCCAGGAATTCAAGGTAAAATGGGTCCCTAATAAGGATATTAAAGACGTTAGAGGTGAGTGATATGAAGTGGAGATGTAGAGGGACCCTGACTTTCCTAGTGTTTGATTTAGTAGGGTGACAGACACATTATTTCCACCAAAGGGGAGACTATTTGATGGCCATTTGTTGATATTCACCTTGATTGCTTCAATTTTAGCTACTTCAATCGGAATACATTTCTTAGAATTCCCAAGAACTGAATTCCATGCAAACAAATGGGCACTTAGGGAAAATTTCCTAATGTGTTTCTTTTTTCAAGACCTTTAAAACTTAACCAAACTAGTTATAAGTAATGGATATACTGAGAGAGCACATTAGGTTGAAAATTGAATGTCAGCTTTCTCATTAAATACTGATTTGGCTTAGCTTTCTCATTAAATACTGATTTGGCAGATACATTGTCACACAACTGCCACAAAGTTAAAATTACAATATCAAACAATCTCTACAAAATTAACTCAGTTATGAACACCCCAACCTTTGGCAAAACATCAGCTTCTTCGTTCCATTCTCTTGGAATACGAGCAAAACAAGCCTCTACTTGAAGATGGTATTGTGTCCACCTTACAACATGAGGTTAATCTGATTCTGTAAGAGAAGGTCCCCCACAGAACATTGTGAAGAGTCTCACACCATTTCTTATGGCGGAAACCTCTGCTCTACTGGAGTCCCCTGACCCAATAGGACCTAAGAATGCCAAGATAATGCCCCTTTGTACCATTCAAAGAGAACCCCATCTGGGTTGAGTTTCACTTGCCTACAGTTAAGATAAACTAGGCTTTTTTTGTGATTCTACGCCAACCTTTGATCACACAAAAACATGAAGCTAATCAAAGCAACCAGTCAAAAAAGAACGGAACTTTCATTCTTAAACGATAAATAATCAGACCCCAAAAAAAATCAGAAGACCAACCTCTAAATGAAGAACTAGGAAAGACCCAAATCAACAAAAACCCCCCAAAAGAGAAGATGGGATTAGAACAAGCAAAACCCCAGCTTTAGCCTGGATTGTGAGACAACATAAACTCCGACGGATAAATAAGGCTAATAGAGAAAGAAAAACAGGGGCTTTTGACAATGGTTTTGACCAGTCTAGATCTATCAAAACCAGTCTAGATCTATCTATTAAAGAAAAGAAAAGGAGATGGAAAGAGAGATGAGGAAGAAGAGGAAGAACCTGGTTGATGTATATAAGAAGAATGATGTAAGCGATTGCTCTCTATCACCAAGGCCAACGCGTCTTAACAGAAGACAGACATGAGAACCCCAGATAAGGAGAAGAAATTATACATAGAAAAACTGAAGGAGGAGGAGGAGGAGGAGGAGGAGGAGAGGGAGAGGGAGAGAGAGAGAGAGAGAGAGAGAGGTCTCACATAACATAACACACAGACAATTGAGTCAACGACACTTTTCTTCTATCTAAATTTCTGGATTCTAAAAATACGTTACTTTTTTTTTTCCTTTTTCTTCGCCAGTTGCTTTATAGGTAAAATTTTGGTGTACCAAACAAGAGAAAGCAACATGACCCATTGGCCAAACCCCTTGTTTGGATTCTTGGAATTTGCTGGTCCTGACTGTACTCCTCCCACTCTATATACATTTTACATCTAATCTAATAACTTGTCCAAACACATGATTCTTGATTTACATGTGTAAGTAAACTGCATTTTGTTAGGGAAATCCCAATGGAAGCCCATATGCAGGGTAGATGTTTGGGGTCACACACATCTCTGTAAATACCCACCATTTATGTGTTCTACATTTTGATAGGGGGCCACAGAAGGTGACCAGGTAGCTAGGCTCATATGCCAGTTTAGGAGATTACAATTACATGGAAAAAATGCGGCTAGGCCTCATGAGATCCTTCAGGACTTCTTTCTGCAACGAGAGGATCCAACACTTAAGTAAATATTTTTTTTTGTGGGAGAGATCTTGCATTCTATTATTTCCTTTCAATGGAAAATCGAAATCATCTATATCGATGAAAAACAATTTATTATTTTCATTCTCTACAAGGAAATGTGTCGTGATAAACAATGAAAAAGTAAACTGCATGGAAAATCAAAATATATATATTTATATATATATATATATATTTCATCTCAAAATCCTCTCGTCCCTCCAGTGTACCCTAAATCATAGAGTGCAGGGCAAGCTGACCACTTCAACTATGCCCAATAGTCCATAACTGAAATGGCCCAACCCAAACTTAAGCCGGTTATCAACAGGATAGAAAAATCAGTCAAACCCTAAATTTATTGGTTAGGTTAGGTTCATACAATGAATTATATGTTAGGTTAGGTTCATACAACGAATTAGATGAGTTGAGTTCAGGTCAGGTCAAGGTGGATTAGCATGTTTGGCCACAGAACATTTACTTGACCCACTGATTGATTGGTATGAAAAAATGTTTACCAAGATGAACTGAGCTGGCCTGGGAAGGAATTGCCAGTACCATTGTAGCTCCTGGTTTAGAGGGTCTTGACTGGGACTTGATGAGCCACTTAATTTTGCTCTCTGCCTCTTCCACAGCATTATGAAAATGGGCTGCGTTCACGTCTGATTCATGGTGGATCTTCTCGCTCAACCCGCTACATTCTTTTAAAAACTCCACCTTTTTTACATATAGCCGGTTCAGAATGCTCTTTCATACTTGCTCCATCTAGAAAATTTTCCTGAATTGCCAAACCCATATTGGTGCCCGCAATTACAATTTTTATTTGATTTTCAGGTGCGGTGATCAAGAGAGAGGAGAAGCATAAGATGCATGTCCTGTTTGTTTGCAAAAGAGTCAAGTGAAGGAGGGTTGAAATAAATCCCAATAAATAAATTCTTTATCCTATGAGGTGTTTGTTTGTAATTGCCGAGACTAGTAAATTTACATCCTTTCACTTTACACCAACCATCGGAACGTATAAAAAAATAATTCATTTTTGCTAATTTATTTCTACTCGCTCCTCTATTAACTTTATCATCCTAATTTATTTCAGTGGTGAGGAGGGGTCTATAGAACTTGCTGGAGGTGGTGGCATTTTAGACACTGGAAACTGGAATGCTCTGGCGGCACATTAGGAAAAATAATGCATCAGATGAACAAAAGATGATGGAAAATACGTCCGGACCGGGCTGAACAGAGGACCATTTTCGTCCCTCCGTCAGCACCACTCCTTCAAATCCAAGCATGTGAACTGGAATTTTCTTTTCAACCTATGAGTCACATGAGGAAATCCCCACAACACAAACAAGGCCAGAACAGAACAACAAACCTGGTCCTAAGAAAAGGACACAATTCATTACAAAATTAGAATGACAACAAAACTACCCTAGGCCATTAGAGGTTAGCTAGCCATGTCCCCTTTCCCCCATTGCCCTGGAAAACCTTTTTGTCTGAGGAATCATCAATTCAAAATCACATAATCATCTAACAGCAGAGCCATGGAATGCAATGGAGGACATCAACACTTGCTACTGCATTTGATCAGCTCTTCAATGACCATCTCCATCTGAGGCCTCCTCTCTGGGGCTTCATTGGTACAGGCCAATGCTAGTCTTGCCAGCTTCAAGGCCTCTGATTCAGAGAACTTCCCATGGAGATTCTCATCAACAAGGTCCTCCAGCTTGCCGGATTCAGCCCCAAGTCGCATCAAGTGGGTGATCCTCCGTTTTCCACTGATGACCTGAAACACAATCACCCCAAAGGCATACACATCGCTCTTATCTGTAAATCGGCCAACAGTAGTGTATTCAGGGGCCAGGTATCCCATGGCAGCACTGGACTTGAGAGTTGAGAAGACGACATCATCAACCAAGAGCTTGTGCAGCCCAGAATCCGAGAGCAGAGGTTTGAAATGTTGGTCGATGAGGACTTTCTCTGCTGATATGTTTTGATGAACAAGGGCAGGTTTGCTAGGTTTAATGCCGTGTAAATATTCAATGCCTGTATTAAGAGTAAATAGAGAGAGAATGTAATGAGAAAATGGAAAGAAAAATAGAGGCAAAGTTGGGTATCTAATCTAACAAAAGATCAAGCTTGCAAATTGGTTTTTTTCTTCCTCTCTCTCTAAATACCCAACTCACTACAAGAATATGAACTATGGCCTCCGGATTCTCTCCTATGAAAACAAATTGACTGATGCATACGAGTGGTGAGAACTACACAGACCCAGCTGCAGTACTAAATAGTAAATACCCAACTGACCACAGTATAGAAGTAGATGAGTTGAGAAAAAAAGACCCTGGATTCTCTCCTCCAAAAACAAACTACAAGTGCATAATAAGAAGATAAAAGGTAAATCCAAACGGGTTCGATTAGATATAAAAAGGAAGCAATAAAAACTACACCAACCCAATTGGAATTTTTATGTGCATACCCAACTCACTACAAGAAGATGAGTTTAAATGGTCTCTAGATTCTTTCCAGTAAATTTAAAATATTAAGGCATTTTAAGAAGATGAAGATCCAAATTGGTTCTATTCAATACAAGAAACACTACTACTAATAGAGTTAAGTAAAGTAAAGTTGATTGTGAAGAAATAATAAAATATAAGTGGTGAGAACAAATTGACTGATGCATACGAGTGGTGAGAACTACACAGACCCAGCTGCAGTACTAAATAGTAAATTCCCAACTGACCACAGTATAGAAGTAGATGAGTTGAGAAAAAAAGACCCTGGATTCTCTCCTCCAAAAACAAACTACAAGTGCATAATAAGAAGATAAAAGGTAAATCCAAACGGGTTCGATTAGATATAAAAAGGAAGCAATAAAAACTACACCAACCCAATTGGAATTTTTATGTGCATAACCAACTCACTACAAGAAGATGAGTTTAAATGGTCTCTAGATTCTTTCCAGTAAATTTAAAATATTAAGGCATTTTAAGAAGATGAAGATCCAAATTGGTTCTATTCAATACAAGAAACACTACTACTAATAGAGTTAAGTAAAGTAAAGTTGATTGTGAAGAAATAATAAAATATAAGTGGGTTACGATAGTATTTTATTTTTAGTTATTTGTTATAAAATCTTTTTGACTTTCTGAATGGGAAAGTGAAGTTTTTTTATATTTTAGTGGATAAAGGTGGTTGCTTTTTTTGAATTAAAGTGCTTTTAACCTGGCATTTTCTCTAAAAAAAAATTGAGGCTTTACATGATGACTTTTACAATGTTAGTAAAGTGCCAAATTAGCCCTAAGGTCAAGGTGAAAAACTAAACAGACCCAGTTGGATATCTTCTCAAAATGCCAAACTTTCTACAAGAAGATGAAACAGATAAATGTCTCTGGATTCTCTCCACTAAAACAAGTTACTACTGCATAATGATAAGAGAGAAGGAAGACCCAAATAGGCTCTTATCTTTATTTCCATTAAACACCCTTTATAGGAAGGAACTCTATGTAGTGGATTTCTCATCCCTCCCCAAAAAAAAGGCTCCTAGAAGCATTTAAGATGAACAATCTTTCACTGTTAAGGAAATAGGATGTAACAAAGAAGAATACCAGACCTTTAGCAATGCCATTTATGATGGAAACTCGCCTGGGCCAGTCAAGAACTCTGCCATTGTAGTCTTTAACATCCAAATACTGCGACAAGCTTCCGTTTGCAACAAAATCATAGATAAGAAAGCACTCGCCCCTCCCTCTCGAACAGCAAAACCCCTTCAATCCAACAAGATTCTCATGCTTCAGTGAAGTCAGTATCTTCAGCCCCTTCAAGAACTCCAATTCCTCCGTCTTACAGCTCGACTTGTTGATGCTCTTAACAGCAACAAGCGACCCATCTCTCAAAATCCCTCTGTAAATCGCAGCAAAGTTGCTCTTCCCCAACAGATTCACCTCAGAGAAGTACTGAGTCGCCGACTCCACTTCTTCTAAATTAAATCTAAAGCCCTGTAAAACCTCCTGGGAGAACCCAACTCCGCTCCTTCCATCGGCCAATGGATCCCAGCCATTGGAGTATTCGAGATTGATGAGCGGAGAGGCGCTTTTTCTGCAGAACTCCTTGGCCTGGTCAGTGCTCATTCGGCTATCGGAAAGCTCGAATGTACTTCCAATCTTCTGTTTTCTACGACGGTACCATGAGAAGGCGAAAAGCCCTGCAAATGCTCCTCCTACAACAACTGCAATGACCCCAATAACTACTGCAATGGGAGAGGTCTTGGACGGATTTGGAGAGTGGGTTTTGTTACCACGCAGCTGAAGATTTGCAGACTGTGGAATGTCGTTTGAAGGGAGGCCATTCGAATTAGGTCCGTAAGGTTCGGGCTTGTTGGGATTCATGGCATCTGTTGATTGACAGGCTCTCAAAGAAGAAAACCCAGATCCACACAAGTTTGGATTGTTCGCATACTGAAATCCATCGTTCAATCGCTTCAGAGCTACATAAGAGGGGAAGAGGGAAAAAGAAACGTAAAAAAAAAGGTGGGTTCTTTCAGTTCATCCCATAACAGTAAAGAAAAATCAAAATGGAAGTAGAAACATCAAAATGACAATAGAAAAACGAACCAGATCTTTCATTTCAACTCAAGAAAGACCAAGAAAATAAAGAACTTGGGCAGGAAAAAGGCAGAGGTGGAAGAAAAGAGATTACCAGAAGGAACATTGCCCGAAAGGGTATTGTTCCTAACATCCAACACTTGCAGCTCAGGAACATCAGCAACCTTTCGTGGAATCGAACCGAAGAGCTGATTAAAGCTCAAATCCAACCTCATTAACATGCTCAAATCTCCCAAAGTCGCAGGAATAGCCCCAGTCAATCGATTATACTGCAATGCGAGAACACTCAGCTTCTTCAAATACCCCAGCTCAGTCGGAATGCTCCCACTCAACTGATTATAGCAAAGCTGCAAAACTGCCAAAACCCCAACACAGAAAATCAAAAACCCAGAAAAGAATACCCAAAAAGAACTCAAAATCTCCAAAAAAAAAAGCAACAAACTTTCTATCATCCTCACCTTGCAGATTACCCATGTTGCCGATTTCTGCAGGGATGTTTCCAGTGATGTTATTGACGTTGAGATAGAGGTCAACAAGCTCGGTCAGATTCGAAATCTCTCTGGGTATTTCTCCATTTAGGGAGTTATAATGGAGGTAAAGACCAGTCAGAGATCTCAATCCGGAAATGGCAGGAGGGACCGAACCAGAGAGCCCTTTTCCTTGCAGAGAAATGTTAGTCACTTTCCCATGCTCGTTGCAGGCGACCCCTTCGAAAGAGCCGTTGCGAGGATCACCCTCTTCAATCCATGAGGAAAGGATTCGACCCTTTGGATCCAAAGCGAGTTTCATTTCCATGAGAGCTTTCAGCTCAGCGTTTCCAGAAACAGTTCCAAGGAATGCAAATGCTAGAAGAAAAGAAAGGAATGGAGTGAATAAACCCATTTTCAGAAAAAGTAGTCCCTCAATCCAGAGCTTTCTCTCCTTCTATATCACTGTTTGTGTGTGTGTGTGTGTGTGTGAGAGAGAGAGAGAGAGAGAGAGAGAGCGAGCTAGGAAGAAGGAAGAAGAGAGGGAGTTGTCGCCATTGGTGTATTGTGGAAGAAACAAGAAGAGCATTAGCTGGCCATCTTGTACTGTGAAACACGAATTTCGCGGTCTGTATCGTAAAGCAGAGGAAGCAGATGGATTCGATTTTTAACACTCTTCAAGATGTTGAAAGGTCAGAAGGAAAGATAAAAGAAAAGAGACATGAATCTTTTATGAACTGGCAACAACACTACTACTGAAAAGTAGAGATGGGATCCTCTACCAAGTTCATGATCTATCAATGGGCCCATAATTTGGATTCAACAGGTCCTACCTAGGATTAACACACCTGCTTTGTTAATGGGTTGGCATTACAATTTGGCTTACTATATTATCTACCATCAAATTGAAATTTTTATTTTTTTGTTAGCATGGAATTGAAATAGTAAGAATTATGAAAACTACATTTCTAAAAATAGTTAAATAGAAAGAAATAAAGCTGATGATTAAAAAAAAACATTAAATAATTTCTCTTTCAGTAGAGCATGAATTAGTGTTTGAAACATTAATCAAGAAAGTATTCTGAAGTAAATCTCAAATTAATAACAATTGATATGGCAGTTTAAAGGTAAAGTATACTTTTCAGGAAGATTTTTACTGCATACTTCCCTTAAGTGCCATTCATCGTATGGGACCCAATGGGACTCAACATAGGTCCAACCTTCGCCCACGTAAGAATTTCTTCCTACAATTCAAAAAAAGTGAAAATGTATTTCTTTCCATGAAATAAAGTAATTTGAAGTGAGGTGAGCAATCAATAAGCGGTAAAGTAAAAATCATTTTAATGTGTTTTAGAGAGTAAAAAATTTTCATAGCTTAAAGAGTAAACGTAAAAACTTTTATAGTTGAAACTTTTTTTTCACTTGTTGTGACAATCATGTGTGAATAAAATATTTATTTTTACGTTAGGATTACTTTCCTACACATTTGGCTTTACCTTTTATAAAACAAATATTTTAAAGAAGAGCTTACCCTATTCTAAAAAGCTAGTGTCTCATTTACATCCCAATCTTGTATTCTTCTCTCTTCACTTTTTTAATAAATTTCAGCTACAATACTTTTTTGAGAATTTTTTGAAATTCAATTCCACACAAATACAAATATATAAAAATAAACTTTGATAAATTAAAGAAAAAAAAACAGAAAACATACAATGATACCACTAAATTGATATTTTGCCAACTCCCACTCTATAAGACATGCAGCTTTCACCCCCACTTACCCAAATGGTTAGCATGATCTAGGTGGGCCACACTTAAAGTGGGGTGTCCTTCAGAAAAGCTATGGGTGTGGGACAGGTTCTGAGAGGTCCAGGTGCACTTGTACCATCCAAAGCCAGTAGATGAGGCAGTGTATTGAGGCTTTTCTCTCGATCGAGGGTGATGATATTAATAATAATAATAATAATAACAATGTTGTGGCGCAGCTAAAGCAGAAATTCGAATTCGAATTGCTTTGAGGTAAGTAGCAGCCAGCATGCAGTCAGATAAGCCTTTATTGCTGCTGCTTCTTCCTTCACCAACCATACCCTCATTTATTGTAAATATCACAAGGTTACTTTTACTTCACTACTCTTCTTCTCGCCTGCCATACAAACTTTTCTACAGTCCAGACTGCACCACGCCCAAGTCTTCCTCTTCTCCATAAGAAGACAAACGGATTTAAAAATGGAATGAAGTGGTGTATTCTATCAAAAACAAATTCAAATCTACAACGGTATACTCTCTAGTACTCGACCCTATGTAATGGGGGTTCCCTATGCAAATGTGGGTCGCTGGTTTGCACCGACTCTACCTTATATTTCGGTTTGTTGTCAGAAAAATCTAGTACATTAGTTTGGATGGGGTGATAAAATGTTCGATGGCATGATCGGCCCATTGAAGATCAATTTGGTCATGGTTTCATGATGGAAAGAAAATGCTTGGCCAAAAGAACTCAACAGGAAGAGGGCTATCAATTGACTCAAGTCTGGCCTATAATTGAATGCGCATGACAAGCCAAGTGCAGACCAACATTTAGTGATTTACCCTCTGTTTGGGAAGGAGGGAAAGTGGGGGGAGAAAAAAAAAAGGGGGGGAAATTGAGGAAAAGTGGAAGTTGATGGTGTTTGGGAAAGAGGAAGAGAAAGTGGGGGGAAGGAAAATGGGGGGAAAATGCTTGTGGGGCCCACCTTAAAATTTTTCCCTAAAAAATGGGGGGAAAGTGTGAGGGAAAGAGGGGAGGGGAGGGAATATTACTAAAATGCCCTTATCACCTTTTCACTTTTTCACAAAGTAAGGGTAAATTGGTAATTTTCACTCTACCTCACAAACAAATAAAACCCTACTTTTTCATTTTTCTTCCCCCTCCTTTTTTACTATCCAAACAAGATGAGGAAAAATTATTTTTACCTCCCCTCCCCTCCCCTCCCCTCCCCTCCCCTCCCCTCCATTTTCCTCCCCCTTCAAATTTTCCCTCCCCTCCCGTCCCCCCTTCCCAAACATAGGGTTAGAGTATGGATTTTTATTTTTCTAATAGGAGTGGGCTCCATCGAAGGAGAATATTAAAAAATATTCCCGCTGCATCTATTAACACTTAGAGGTTTTTGTGGGAATAGTTAACAAAAGAGATTTAAGATAATATCATACTTGACCGGTCGCGAGTTTGGATTCAAAAAAAAAACAATTCAGCACTAAAAAAAAAGACTCGCCAAATATGCCCCGATCGGATTCCACGTGAAGGGTTAGCTAAAACAATTTAAGATTTTTACCATAAGACGGGTTTTTTTTTTTTGTCTACCGTATCATGGAATAACTGGCTAAAAGGGCCGAAAAAAGAAAGAAGGCCGTTGGCGCTCTCCGCCTTTTTTAAAATTTGGGTTTCTCTGTGGAATACTTGATTTCCAGGGGATTCTTTATAAAGGAATTTTTAGGTGAGCCAGTGAGCTAAATCACAAATTGTTTAGATGTGAACAGCCCTCCCAGGGCACTAAGTGGGCCGGTTCTTAGAGTATTTAAACTTTGTTAGAGAAATCCAATTATAAAACAATTAACAAGAAAAAAAATCAATTTATAATCCAATAGTGTAGAAATCCAACTATCACCAAACACATAGTATCTACAACGTCACTCCATTGTCCAACCGCAAGTAGCCTAAAATCTTTACAAGTACAATGGAAACATATCTAGACTTGGGGAGTTTCAATCAAACAACAAATTAAAAGGATTTGTGCCATCTTTTAAAGGTATCTCACTCCAATGTGCTACCATATATGGGCCATTTAAGATCATCATTTTTTAGGATTCTCAAATTGGACACTTTCTCATAAGATGTGGAAATCTTCACGTAAAAGAAAAAGTATAAAATCCTCAAATCTACATATTCCTTACCTAAAAATGCAGCTTTTAAGGGATTTTTAGCTATACAACTGCTCAATGAGGAAAACCATGTTCATCTCAAATCCAGGGATTCCTTGCCTGTTGCATCCCATAGCCTAAATGTGTATATAAAAAGAAATGTACCTACAACTATGCTTTTAATATGAACTAAGAAACTAGTACTTATTTTAAAATTACTTCTCAATTTAATTACCATCCTTATCACAATAACTTCAACTTCCAAAGGAAGAAATTAAATTAAATTGAAAAATAGTAAATCAAAAGGAAATAAGAATTTGGCATTCGCCTTGGACCTTCAATGCTAACCCAACCTGATCATTTACTTGGACCTACTTAGACCAAGTTTTGAATCTTATCTTGTTCCTGATTGGCCGATCAGTCTAGAGTCTAGACAAGATTCATACCCCCTAAATTGACGAAACTGGATCAACTAAAGAGATACAACACCACCTTGGACACTAGATGCCCCAAAACTCGATTGAGTGAATCCTTTTTGTGAAATCCAAATTACTCAAAATTATGCAGCATTACTAGTTAAAGACTCACATCCAAATTGATAGTGTATAGCATTCAACATAATTGACATTTTGGGCCCAACTCTAATCAGTGTAAATTTTGTGAAATCCAAATGACTCAGAATCATGTTTATATATAGCATTACTAGTTAAAGACTCACATCCAAATTGATAGTGTATAGCATTCAACACAATTGACATTTTGGGCTCAACTCTAATTGGAGTAAATATTTTGCTAAATACCTTCACTCAATGACCCATGATTTTGAGAAGTTTAAATTTAATAAGGTGCCCCCCTTCTGTTAAGATTCTAGGTAGAAACTCACTTCAAGTTATGAACTTGAGAAAGGCCACTTACCTCATTGGTAAGTGGCGGGAGTTCTCACCTGACTGCCAAGGGTTTGAATCCTAGATATGTCACTTCTTCCTACTTGTGTGAGCTTTCTTCCCGCTTATGTAGGCTATATTGAATCTTAGGTATGCCACTTCTTCCCACTTATGTGAGCCTTCTTTCCGCTTGTGTGAGCTGTTTTTCCGTGTGTGCGTGCGGGCTCTATCTTGTGCCCCAACCCACTTGGTTGGGTTAACAAAGAAAATACAGTTGTGAACTTAACTAGCACGTGGCGCTCAGACAAGGTCATTTATTTAGCTAAATAAAACATCTGTTTCGAAGTAATTTAGTAACATAAAGTCTAATTACAAGCTCTATCTCTATAAGTGCACCTTTGAAAATGAAACCACTAAAAGTCATTGTTGGACCTGATTTTGTCATAAACTTAAATCTCACTTCCATCTAAGCTGGAAGTGTATGAATCACGTCTTAGCCGTGTGATTGTTGTAAGGAATGTGAGTCACATGGTTTTAGATGCAAACAATCTTTGTGTTGGAGTCGAATATTCATTAACAATAAAGTAAGATAGCTCAGTTATTCTGTGATAGATTTGTAGCATTTGGCTTATAGAATCCGTCAGTTCTAGTCTCAAATGATCTGGATTTAATGTATATATAAGAAGTTTCTTTCAGCACATGGACTGGCCCTTAGCATAGTTAAACCATTGAATTCCCACAATATAAATCTCAGAGAAGATTATGTATGCAATCTTTTAATCCAATGAGTCCCTGAGAATTGTGATTACATGAAAGTTGACCATGTGGCCAATAACAACATATCAGAACAAGCAGATAAACAATTTCAGCATGTGTTACATCTAGGACTAGTCCTTTGGTTTTTATATGCAGTGTCGTGATTGATTTTGTGGTTTCCTTTAGTTTATTTCTGACTCTCATGAATGTGAATGCTAAGAAAAAAAGAAAAAAAGGCCCATAAGAATATATCTTCTGTTAACTGCAGACCACCCAAATCGCAATCAGATGGTCTTAGGTTTCAACCAAAGTTTGGGCTTTGAACAATGGTTTCGATCAAAGTATGCTTTGAAACAATAGTTGTTCATGGAGGAAAGATGGTCTGTTTGTTTGCTGGAATTCTAAGTATTCTTATTTGTGTAGATATCTTCAAAAACTTTCTCAATAAAAAAAAGCTTGTGTTTGAGATGTTAGAAATATTATGATAGAGAATTGGTTAATTAGAAAGGATAGATCCCTTCTCAATTACGCTTGTAGAAGTTGAAGAATTCTTGTGAATAAAGTTACAGAAGTCATCATGATATCAGAGGCCATGGCCTAGTAGTAATATTGCAATTACTATCAGCTTGAATTTACCTCTTATGTTTCTACAATAATCTCAACGTCATTTTTTCCTTCTTCAATAAAAATCAATCACCTTCCTCATCCACATATTTATCCAAGCCTTGTGTTACAATATTGTCACCATCATTTTCCCCTCTTTAATACAAAAAATCAAACATCTCCCTTTATCCACACATTTTTCTAAGCCTTTCCTTACGATCTTGTCGTATTGGTTCACTAACAGAATTAAAAGCTTCTTGAAAAGATCACGAGAGATCTTAATTATTTAATAGACCAACGGCATGAATATATTAAAAAAGAGAAACATGTAAAAATGTTGGACTCAATGATTAATGGTAATCACCAACAAAGCATGATGATAATTTTTGTTAGATATTTGCCATTTATTTTTAGAGATAAGGGGTTTTCTCTTTTTGTTACCAATAACACAATCCTTTCCATTAAAAGGATATATTAGTAAATAGGTTAGAAAAACTAAGCTTTAGTTTAAATCAATATTCTTCTCAATTACTTTTGTATAAATTGACGAGTTTATGTAGTTAACAAAAATGCAATAAATTAGGCAGTCATTTGAAAGTTACTAGCTTGAATTCTGATAATTTTAAAGAGTGTGGATCTCCTGTTTCTTAGTAACAAGTAGATGGATTGGAGTGAACACCATCTCCTTGTATCTACGAAGCTTGGGACTTGAACTCAATTTTAAAAGCCAAAAATGACTTGATTTATGTTAGTTTTTTTTAGTTGTTTCAAAAATTCTAGAGGTGCTTTTTATAAAAAGGTGTTTTGTCATTTTGTTCCTTTTGCTTTATGAGTGGTGTAGGCTATTGAAAACAAGCCATCCTACATTGCTAAAGTTCATCTTTTGAAAAGACTTTAAAAGTATTTTCATTCATATACTTTCTAAGAATTTTTAAAGACTTTTGCCATGAGCCATATGCGCGCACACGAGTCGGGTTTGACTCGGGGTAACTAGTCTGGAAAACGTTTAACCAGGCTTGCGTCTGCGAGGCAGGATGACCTACAGGGACCCAGTATACTAATGACAACTTTTTGCCATTATTTTCAAAAACGTTTTTTAAAACCTTTTGCTATTTTATTCAAAAACGTTTTTCTTAACTTTGGATAATTTCGATTTAAATGGCTTTAATGTTTTGATTTAATGATTTTAACGATGAGGGATTAAGGGGATTAATGTTTTTAACGTTGAAGATTAATGGCCCAACGGATACTGATCTCTATATAATAAGGGCCGTCTTTATCATCGAAAAGATACAACAAAGGCAAAAAAAAACGAACTCTCTGTTTTTACTCCCTCCCTCTCTGATTTAGGAGATTGATTTTCATAATTTTAACAACTAGATAGTTAATTACATATGTTCTTAGGACATGATCTTCCATTTTTGCCATAAATTTCCATCACTTGTGTCGTGGAAAATACCTCCAAACAAAGTGATATGGCCACAAAGTAAAAACTGCATGGCTGAGCACTGAAAATTAAAGTGATTTTGTCAAGCTCGAATAGGATTTGCGTGGACCTTCCGCTTTTCTGTGATTTGAAAGGAGGAAAATGAAATCCAGTGTGTAACTCACATGGAAAGAAAAGAAAGGTATCAATGAGAAAAGTAGAATATACTGCAGGCACACACATTCGGAAGATCACAGTTGGGTTTGGCAATTTTGAAATTTCAACTGAAAGGGGCAATTGTTTTCTCCAATTTTTTACAGGATTTTAATTTGCCTGTTTTGACATAAATATTTGTTTTTTTTTTTTTTATGACAATGATGTCCGATGTCCAACCTCTTTGAGTACGGGCGCATAAAGTCCCTGCCTTCTCCATGTACTGAATAAGTCAGGCTTTTGCCAAGGCAAGTAGCCCAGGGAGAGAGGAAAAGTTCGAAACCACATAGAGAGTGAAAGTTTGAAAACACATCTTCCGGTTATTGAGCCACAGTCCTATCCAATTGCGCTACCCCTTGAGGTTTGTTTAGACAGAAATGTTGGTTGGTGTCCATCGAATTTCAAAAAGTTCATTAGTGGAAGGAGAAAAACCTCTTAACTTTCTCAAACGTTAATTTTGGCCTTTTGAAATTTTATTTTTAAATTCTAATATTCTGAATGTTGATCTACCATGAGAATCATATAGGAAACTTGCTCCTCTCAAATAAGCACAAAGAGGGGGAGTTTTGGTGGTTCATGTATACTTGAGCTCAGACCAAGTTTTCCTTCGAGTCCAGTTTACAAAGAGAGATGGATTCAGGCTCAGCGGACCCATTTATTAGACAGGTTTGGATGGTTTACTCAAAATACATCATTGTAAATATTGTACTATATTAGTTGATAATTTGTATATAACTAAAAAATAATATATGTTGCTTGGCTATCAATGGAGGGCAAAGAAATGTTCCACTCCCTTGTCTATTTTTAACTCAAAAAAGAAAAAAAAAAAAACCATGAATTTTATGCTGGCTCCACTGGGTATTTGGGTGATCCAAGTTCACCTTGGACCTCTTTTATTAAGTGAATTTGGAGAATTAACTGAAGCAAATGTATCTCCTAAAGTCATTGTGAATGCAAACATATAGAGTTTTGTAATTCCAAATTTTAGATTTTGTGAAGCTAAAAAATGTCAGCTTTTCTTTCCAAGGAAGCAATTGAGAGTGTGCAATTAGCTGACATCACATTTTATATATGTGGTGCTCAGAGATAGGTGAAACATTATTTTTCTATTTCGTAGAAATAGGGGATCCAGACTCCCTCTTACAAGAGTACTCAATCTAGTCTGGACCTTACAGAACCTACAAAGAAAGGGCTTTCCTTTTTCTAAAAATGCCCAAGAGTAAGGTAGGGAGAAATTCTTACAGGCATGCCAATTTTAGAACCAGGCATAGACATGGACAACACCAGGCTTAGTCCAAACCAATCCTCTCACATCTTATGTTATATATATTTTATGCACTTTATATAAATACGCTAATATAAATTAAACAAAAGACCCATTTTTCCACATCTTTAACATATGACTCATTTTACAAAACTTGTTTTACCTATTTATAAATGGATGAAACTCTTTTTCGTAGTTATACTACATACATATAAATATTTTTCACCTACAATTTTACATATGTATTCAACTCCATGCAGACGAATAGTCTATTTGACATTGAATTTCAATGTATTCCAATTCAGTGCAGACAATGGCCCATATGAATCATTTATTTTCTTTGTGTCTCAATTCTTGCTCGACCAAGGGGTTGCCCAGTTGGTTAGCTTCTTTTTCTATGGTTGGGTCTCTCATGGGTCTGAAAGTTTTTTGCAGTCTACCAGAATGGATTTTAGTTCTAATTTAACAAATCAACACACAACAGAAATGACCAAATAAACAATATAGAACTAGCTATCTACCAATCACTCACCACAAGAAGGCAGACACAATATTTAATATGGAACCCTATTCAGTGAGAAAAACTACGAACCAGAAATCAAGGACTCACAAACAGTTATAAGATATACTCACAGCTCCTTTCTCTCATTCTGTACCTCGACCTAATGATTGTAGTTGTCATTGTAAAGAATCAACTAACACGACATCCACCATGCCCCGTTCTCCTTACTTGATCTCTTTTCATTTTGTCAGTCAAGATGAACTATCTTCTACAAGAAAGGTAGAAGCAGTAACAACATTCAAGGGCAGTTATTCAGAATAATCTCTCAATGGCTTTAGAAAATATTTCTCTTTCTAAGATATCTCTGACTCAGATTAATGAGAAGTGTGTCTTCTGGAGTTGAGAGCAATACCCTATATATAACCCAAAATTCGTGGTTTATAGTTAGAACACAAAAAAGTAGGAAACGAAGTCTCATAAAGAATCAAATTCGTAGCAGTTCTAGAAACTTTTCCGAAATTCCGCGCGATCGGACAGCGCATCTGATCGATCGAAACACCCAAGTAACTGGGGCTCATCTACTGTCCAATAGATCAGACAGAGGCTCCAATCGATCAGGCCCCTGGTTTTCTCTTTTCTTCTATTCTTCGCTTTAGCTCTTCCGGCGACACAATTATAGTTCATTCTAAAATAAAATAAAAAATACAATTCAATGGACGTAGAGTTTTGTCCAACCCATGAATTAGCTAACATAAAAATACTAACAGGGTCTTAGCCCCTTTCCCCGATTTGAAAAAGAAAACCAATGGATATCAGCCACAATAAATAAAAAAACATTGGGTATCAGCCATACAAAAGGTAACATCAAATACAAAGTGGATATTTCTCCACATTGATATGATATAGAACATGTCTCAATGGATAATGCTGTTCATCGTAGATATCGGCTAATGCAGCGTCAGTTCGAGTCTAAAACGTACGTGGAGAAAGATACCTGTACATGGGGATCAATGTCCAATTGTGGTGGGGTCCACGACTTGATTTGTCCCATTCACATAAAATAGGTGGGCCATTGGATGGAGGGAGTAGCATTTCTTAATTTTGTATGTGTTCACATTCCAATATATATATATATATATTATCATCTCTGAGAGGAGTGCAGATTTCAACTCGCCCATAGAAATGTCTTGATTATCAATCAATGGACGGTCATGAGTGGCTGTTTGAACTCTTATATTAAAGTGGGAGATTATGATGGTTTTCCTTGTCAATTTTTTTTTTTTTTGACAATGACAGTTCTCATGGGGACTCACATGTTTGGTATTCTCCTCTAGGCCAGAGCCAGATCGCCAAAACCTTATTTTTCTCTTAAAAAAGACTCCCTTCTACATCAATATGGTTGGCCTGTGGACCCCACATGGTTACGAGTTTAATCCTCGTGGCCCGCCACTATAAGTGATGTAGAAATTAACTTTTAGCGGAGGCCTGTGTTGGCTGCCTTATAGCGACGCTTTTGGTCGGCCCTTTTCATGCTAAAAATTCATTTTCTTGTAGTGGAATGCCCCACTATCTTGAAAAAAAAAAAAAACGGCAGCGGGCACTTGTCACATTTTATTTTTTGAACCACTGACCCAATCAATTTAAAAGAGGCGTTATGGTGTTAGCTGTGCACTAATAATCAAATCAAATGGATGGTGATACTTTGTATAGGAAATAACAGGTTCACCACATATCCAAGATTCTCAACAGACGTAGTATCAAAGTATTCAATTAGACTACACAGCTGAAGACCTGGATGGGGCTGGATCACCATCTGCTCCATGAGAGTGATCCTTCCAGTGTTACATATCTTCTCTTCTTTATATTTATAATCTATATGTCCTCTCCTTCTACAAACTCTTTTGTAATCTTCTCTCTGTATAATATACTTATCTTTTCTTAGGAAAAAAAAAAGGATGGTGATACGAATCCCATATAATATCATCAAATAGTTAGCCAAAATATAAACTTGTCCCATAATTTATGAACCTATTATATCACAGTACTAGTTCAGACATCTGGCAATAATGTCTACTTAGATCTTAACTTCTTTATAACTGGTTAATTATTTGCACATGCAGCATATCTATACTACGTCTGATTTATTTAGAAACCTTGTTTATCAATAATGAATGTTCTTTGAGGAGAGATTAATATAGTTTCTTAAGCAAGTCTCATTTAAAATAATGCAATTAGATCGTCTACACAAAAGCACTCGTTCCCCATTGCAATACTCTCTGTCTCTCTCTCTCAATATTCATTGTGTTACTAATGGAATACTAGCAAAAGATAAAGATGCCCTCAATGTACATAACCTTACATATTCATAACTAAACTGAGTCCGTTATGCAAAAAGTTGTAAATAGAAGGGCATGTTTGGCAACCCAAACATTTGTGAGAAAATCTTTACTTTCCAAAAATTCGGAGGAAAAGGTGTTTGGCAATTCTAAACCCATGAGGATTTGGGATACGAAGATTCTCATTAATCACCGCCCCGCCCGCCCCACAAGATTCTCATTAATCACCCCACCCCCCCCCCCCAACAAAAAAAAAAAAAAAAAAGTTGAAAATCCTTGGCCAAATATATAATTCTTAAATCTACAGATTCCTCATTTATTACAAACTTGGCCTAAGGAATCCTTAGCAAGGAAAGCCATGTTCTATGGTAGTGGGGAATCTTCAAGTATAAGAATTCCTCAAATATTACTAAATGTGACCCGAAAGGTTTAACACAGGATAGAGTTTTTGGGGGCTCAAAAGACAATTGTGATCTAATCATCATAAGGGTAAAAATAAAAGGTCCTTAAAATGTTTTCAGCTGTCCCATGTAAGGATATAAAATAAAAACTAAAAATGTTCAGCTTCTAAGATATTTTGATCATCCAATCATAGACTTTAAAGGGGATATTAAAAGTCGAAACTTAGCCCCTTTATTTGATGACCATCCATTATCTAGCTTTGGATAGGAAGCTAGAAACATCTTAGAGGGCCTAATTGTTTAGTTTTTGTCTAAGGGATATTTGTGAATCTCAAATGATGTTGCTAATATTTTGAGAATCGAATATGTAAGAATTTTGAGAATAATTTGAAATAAAAAAAGACAATCCACGAGAATGAGTTACTAAAAACTCATAAATCAATCAAGAATATCCAAACGCAAGAGGACAACCATAGATACATCAGCAAAAACAAATTTTCGCAAGCAAAAGACCATGTCAATAGCTCTACAAGCAAATGCATCAATGGTTTTTTTTTTTTTTTTTGCTTTGTTTTCATATGCAATAGCTCTACAAGCAAATGCATCAATGGTTTTTTTTTTTTTCTTTCTTTGTTTTCATATGCATAGGTGCAATGCAAAAACTTCTTTTATCAGGGAGCCTAACCCTCTTGTACCATTATATGTATTTTAAAAAGTTCTAGTTGACCATTAGAGAAGGACATGATCTTTTTTAAATACCATATCAATGTGATTGTAATCTCTTCTCCATGGATTCCACATCAAGGCAAAAGGACATGTGAACCAGACAAATCAATTTCGCTGGAATATTTGGGTTAGTGTATCGCGACGGCTACATTTCCATAGAGCCACCTTTAACATATATATTCCTAGCCATAACAAAGCATGGGTACCAACAAAATGCTCTCTAGAGGCTAAAGCTAGCCTACCATTTTAAAAAATTCTTTTACATAAAAAACAAAACTCCTTGAAAGCTTTTATATTCACTAGACTGATAGTTGTATACATGAATGCAACCAAGATTTTAGAAGGAAAAGAACAAATGGCTAGCATCACCATCACCTTCATCATTAAGAAGGGCCACAACATATCTACTATGTTGTCTTTGTAATGCAACATTAGCTAAAATGAACTCTTTTTGCAGGAAACATGCTATAGATCCCATGTCAAATCAAGCAAGCAGATAGCTAGATGCCAATAAATAATGCAATTCCATTTAATGTAAAACTTGATCTATTCTCATAAATAAGACTTCTGATAAGATCAGTTGGATGTGGATTTATTGGCGAAAAAGTATCTAATAAATATGACTATTTGGAGTTGTCTATATAACGATAAGGAAGTCCTAGGGTTGGATACAATTTATCTTAATAAATAAGACATATGCAAAGAGATCCGTAAAGCTTTTCAATTGCCAGAAAACGCATAGATCAGCCTCACATCCAAATGCAACACTCTTGCATGTACGTGTGTCTGATAGAGAAAGAGCTCTTCAAGTGCCACATGTTTCATTTTTTTTGGTCATGGACATCACCACTCGAAGAAAGTGCAGGGAATGTGTCTGATCCTTTTCAGGCTCTTTGGCCACAAACCCTGGTGGAAGTTAAAGGGATCTCTCCTTTGAAAAGACACTTTAACTTATTCTTTGGAAGCAATATATCAGTACATGCCCCCACCTTCTTGCATCTTTGAAGCTGTCATCTTATAATTGTTTGGTCCATCACAAACTTCTGGCGTTCATACGAAAGAATAAAAACATGTGATCCATGTATGACGAAAGAATCAGAGCAGTGACGCGCAAATACAAATGAAATCTTGAAATTCTGATTCAAATGAGGAGCAACACATGATGACAAGTCAGTGTCTTGATGCATGTAAATCCTATTTGACCTATGATTAACCTAAACTCTCCTAAATTCACTCCCATGATTTGGCACTCATCCTGGGTTGATAATAACTCAACTTGTGAAAAAACAACAACAGTTCCATTTAGTGGAGCTTTGTATGTTCGATCCAAACCCTCCTATGCATTTATTCATGTGAATTAATACTCATTTCAATTTAACATTAATCCAACCATGATCTACCATCGTATAAGCAGGGCTGAAAAAAATGGAATCAGACCCGAACTCGGGGTGTTGAGCTGAGTCGCTCACATGCAATTCGGCCAAGTGGCATTAAACTAGCTTTTCATTTTTCTTTTTTCTTTTTAATTTGTTCTTTCTTTTATCTGTCATGGATTGAGATTGAAAGCAACTTCAGAGACTAAAAGATGAATTTGCTTGCTTAAGGTCCATGGATTGAGATTGAAAGCTGCTTAGAAGACTAGAAGATGGATTTGCAGGCGTAAGGAGTACAAGATGAATTTACAAACATGTAGATTTGGCGCATGAGAGTGGTATTATTAAGCTTTGGGGTTTCGGGGTAGATCGAAGGAGGAGGAAACTAGGATTTTGATGGGCATTGATTTAGGGTTTTGGTAGATGTGTTTTTGGGGTTTCAATTAGTGGGTTTTGGGATTTTGAAAGAGATTTGGAAAAATGATAATAATAATGAGACTTGACCGAGTTAGGTAGGTGTTGACTCAGTTACAGCCGAGTCTAAGTTGATTTGTACCCGGTCGAATTTTGAAAACCCGTATGAATTAGAATTTAAGATTCACTAAAAGCTATTGCATTTTGAGTGAAAAAAGAGGGCTTTTTGTTTCATGTGAATTGAATTCTCATGAATCCTAATACTTAATATTTTTATTAGTTGTTAAAAATGAAAAATCAAAGGGGACTATTGAAAATAATGATCATAAAAAAACTTTATCTTCAATGGGAATTAAATTTAAAAGAAGATGGAAATTTAGTACCAGCCATATCTCTAATAATTTAAATGCAAATAAAAGCAAGGTAGTGTCTACATTGCTTCCTTGCCACTAGTAAAGGCAGCAATATCGGACATTAGATTCATGACCACGAAAGGATTACTAAAAAAAAGTGAGAGATGAAGGATCTGAATTGAGAATTAACTTTTCATTTATTTGAATTATTAGTTTGGTTTTCATTTCCCTTCTCACCTTTGTTTATTTTTCATTGAGAGGAGATAAATTTGATGGTGAATTTCTTAAAATCTATATTTGAAAGTCCTGCCATTTTCTATATATTCAATTATATGGTCCTGGGAGAGTAAGCACACAGGCCTCTCGAAGATTAAAACGACAGTAGGAAAGAAGGCCGAATGAGTTGGCGAGCTCTCACCTTGGTTTTGGTGCACATAGAATGGCAGATGATGCTCTGAGTTTGGGAACCTCTCCATTGGAGTTGTGCTGAGACTTGGGTGGACCATGGGTACTTGATATTGATGCCTTCATCATGCAATCCACTCACCCTACAACCAACATGTACAGGAAAAGTCACATCACTTCCAGTGTGCCATTTCAGTGAGACTGAACCCAAAATGATGGTCTCAGCACAGGGATGCAGTCTTTCATATCTGCAAGGACCCCAACATTGCTTTTGAGTGGGCCCCAACAGATGAATGATCATATTACAGTATTACACTAAAGAAGGATAAGTGGATAACAAAACAACATCACACACACAATCCTAGGTTAGAAGAATGTACAATAATACGCACGATGATACCACTCATGCATGTTGGTTAATTCTTGATGGGTGGTTTGAAACGAGATTGGAGACTTTTGGACGTTGGGTGACCATCTAACAAGACTGTGTTTGGACTTGATTATATTAGAGTTGCAAAATGAAAAATAAGGGTTCATTTGTTTGCACTGGATCATACGTTTGTGTAAATGGAGCACATGCACAGCTTAATTACTTTCTGTTTATGCTTCTATATGTATAAATGAGGTGCCAAAATTGTATATAAATGAGGCTATTTTTAACCTCTCGTCTTTATATATATATATATATATATTTGTGTGTGTGTGTGTGAGGAGATGGTAAATGATTACAAACATAAATGAGGAGCAGCATTGGGACAAGTTGCAATAGGGATTTCTACCCAAATGAGTTGCTGGTTTGAAACCATAGCAATTACTTTTTCACTTTTGTGTATCACAAAATGATAATCCAGTATGTTCATCTCTTTTTGTAAGGCTAAAAAACTATAAAAGGTTGACTTTCACATATTGAGTTTTCATAAATTTTACAACAGGGATTGCTCAGTTGGTTGGCGACTTCATGCCACTTGGCTGTCCAAGAATCAATCTCTTAATATGTCACTCTTTCCACCGTTTGTGGCCTATCATTCCCACTTGTGTGGGGTCTCTTGCCCAAAAATGAAAAAGAATCTTCATAGATTTTATGAAACTTGTGAAGACCATATAAATAGTCTAAACGTATAAATCTAATTTTCTTTAGTTTTGTGAGTCATTAGTTCATGATTTTATGCCGTTCAATATTCTCATATATATTAAGGATAAGCACCAAGATGTTTAGTTTCATATCCTAAATCTTCATAGATTTCTAAAATTTTGTAAAAAAATCCAAACACATCTAAATTGTTTGATGTACTTATTTATTCACGTAAAAAAATGTTGATTTGATAAACACAATAATATTTTTCACATATATAATAGCCATATATGTGAAACCCATTCTCCTTATCATGTATAAAAGGCAAACACTCCTAAGGACCCTCACCAATAAATGGAGAAGGTCTTAAGGAAAAATAGTGTTTTAGAATTATTCTTTATAAAATCAATTAGGTTTAGCTAGCATAGGTTTTGTTTGGGGTGGTCTTCACTTTTTTGGGCCAGCCTAATTTTAAACCTACCCAGTAATTTTGCGTTTGAGTTGAATCTTTTTAATTTAAAGTTAAATTTATTTGGAAGCTCTAGTCTAATTAATAAGAGGTATTTAATTTCAAGTCTAAAAGCTCTAATTCGTAAGTTTTGATTTATAATTACTCTGTTTGGTAAAACTATATAAAAAAAGCTCTTATTTGATAGGAATTGTTGTAATTGAGACCTACCTTTTAAAAATTAGGGATCTTGACTATATAGTTGCCTTAAGACCTTACATTTACCCTCCAATGATTGAAGTTTAGCAAAATCCCACAAAGATGTTCATACGATATCTTAGGGCCATGCGATATTGCACTATGTGATATTCTACATTCATTGGATCAATTTCCCCTTCATTCAAAATTCTTTAGCCCCCTTTATTATAAGAATAGCTAGAAATTGTTAAACTTCAATCGTTGAAGGGAAAATGTCAAGTCTTAGTTCAACCGTATGGTCAAGATTCCTATAAAGAAGATTCCTAAAAATTATATGTAGAACCCACCATTTGCATCATTTTGGAATTTTTTTGTCCAAAATGCTTTTAAATTTTATGTTGTCCACCTCCATCCTCTTTAGTTAAACAAAGCTCTAAAACAAACAACACCCCTTAACTTATTTTTTAGAGGAAACAGCTCTACTTTGTAAATAATCTCTGAAATTAGAAAATGCAATTAGAGATTTATCAAATGATCTAATATTTAAATAATCTCTTAATAAAAAAAAACCAAGAGTTTATTTAGAGTTTCCAAATGCCCCCAATTAACATTTTTAGCATGTTTAATAAATAAGTAAAATTCAGGATGAACTCATTCTTCATTCAACCTGCCAAGTTAAGCTGCGTAGCTCAGTGACACTAGTTGCACTAAGAACCACCACTTCAACCTAAAGTCGACCTTTTAAAAATGTTTTTTTTGCCCTTTCAAACTTTAATGGGATTTTTGTGGAAAATTTCAACCCACAGGTGGGGCAGAGAGACAGAGACATGGAAGTCAGGTAAGTTAGAGAGACAATGTCTGCTCTTCTCAACCAAGTTATTTACACCTTTTCCTTTATAATGATAGAACTGGTTTGGACAAGAAAAATCCTCATCTTCCATGATGTTTGATCACAATGGTTAGAATTAATTAAGGTGATCTAAACCGCCTGTTTGGTTTCTCAGAAAAGAAAAAAAAAAATTGGATTGAAAAAAATCAGCCAACATCCAACCTATATAAATCCTATAAAAGGCTAAAGATTTTCAATTTAGTTGCACTCAAATGGAGAAATGTCCTATGGAGACGTCTGCAATTACATGGGACCAATAAATGTTCAAAGAAAATAGTGATTAATAAAAAAAACTTCTAAGAGTTTTATAAATCAAATGGGACAAGTGGGCCTATGCACAATCTATGAATTTGTAGTTGCATCTACTCATGTGAAATCAAATGAGAAGATGCATATGCACAATCTAGAGAGAGAGAGAGAGAGAGAGTCAGCTGGGCTGGGCCTCTATAATTATGAGGGACCCATTTCCTCCCTTTGTTTACTGAAGATTGGGACAGCCTGTTTCATTTAGTATTGGTCAAATGAGTATGGAAACAAAATTATTGAGGATCCTATGAGGGGATGCTAGAAGGTTGTCAAGTGGATGATGTGATAGTATCATTGTAGAACCAAGGCTAGTTCTAATAAGGTACATGAAATGAACACTCCCTGGAACAAGATTTCCATCTCCATCATCTAGTGTTCCACCTTCCACCTATCATTTTATTTTACCTTCATATAGAAAAGGTTTTGACTGTTTTCTTCTTTTCTAATAAAGCCCAGCCATTAGAAAGATAAAAGAGCTTTAACTAATTACATTCTATCATTACTACTTCTGTCTTTGTGCAGTGCCAAGCAGAGGCATCCAAGTTTATTGCCCTGTAGGGCCCTTGTTTGTGGAGTGACTAGTGCCCCAAATCCACATTGATTGTAATGAACAAAGCATTCTCAGCAGCACATTTGTACAGAAAATTATTATTATTATTATTATTTTACGAAGTAGGTGATGTCGAGAATTTTGAAGTCCAAGGAAGGGGTCAGATTGCTTCTTTTCCATAGAAATTGTGTGTGCCCTCCTTCCCTTTCATCATTGCAATTGAGAAAAAAAAAAAAAAAAAACAAATGCAAATACAAAAACAAAATGACCTGCAGATTCTACAAGTATGAAATCCACATTTTAACATTTCCAATCATCGTAGATTTAACTTAACTAGAATCCATGGCTGTTTCCAAAAGCACCCTAGGTGTTTTTTTTTTTTTTTTTTATAAATTTTGATCCGGCCAAGGGGGGCTGGGACCCAGGTGAGAGCCCGCACAAGTTTGAAAGGAGCCCGCACACGCGTGAAGAAAGCCTACACAAATGGAAAGGGAAGCCCGCACACACAGGAAGAAGTGGCATATCCAGGGTTCAAACCCTAGCAGTCAGGTGAGAACTGGCACTCCTTATCACTCGAGTAAGGAGACGTTCTCACCGCATCCTAGGTGACTAAGGAAAGTAAATGCATCTTTAGGGGAAAAGATGATCGAAGTTATGTTTTGCAAAATTAATGTCCATGATTATAGCTGTTGCTCTGCGAGTAAGGGACATGGTGTGAGTACATAAATTTGAGTTCCTCATGTAGCACAAAAGAAGGGGAGGCTGAAGCTTGTCCAAGCCCAAATCATTTGTTTTTGGACTCTAATATATAGGCCTGAGCTAGCCTATGTGCCTGAAAGCTTTGCCTGTGCCTGGCCCAAGAAGAATAGATATGCATGTGTCTGTTAAATATGTTGGGTCGGGTTGTCCATAAGTGTAAAAAGCTCTACGTCCATTAAACTATTGGGTAGACACTCAGCCCACAGACCAGAAAGTACAGCCCAATTTCAGCTCATTGCAGGTCGTGCTCAGTTTGGGTGCAGCCTGACCCGTCCCAAGAGCATCCCTAGTTAATTGGCAATGGGCTGAGGGCTCATGGGTCGGCTCTACTGTGCCCAACTCCCATCCTGACCTCTAGATTTGAACCATTGATTTTCTATAACACATTCAGCAATGAAGGTTTCCGATCAGATTGATCTGGGGATATGGTCAAATTGACAGTGGGCCCCGCCAGATCATTGTAGGGGTGCTATGGGCCAGGCAAGTTCAATTCTGACCCGAGCCTGGCCTGTATTTGGTTGGATAAAGGCTACGTGTTTTAGACCCATGTGTGGACTCTGTCTGTCCTCATTAAGAGGCTCAATAATTAACTGGGCCGGAACTTGGTTTATTTATCCTTGAAAGCCCAGCCTGGCTCTATGCACTTTTAGCACAATGGCCATTGGGGTATATAGATTGAGGAGATGGGCTGGGCCTGGAGGTGTATTCAAGCCCAAGGGCTGTATCCAGGCCTGAACATCTGGCTGATTGCTAAATGGGCTGGGCTTGGACCCACCTCAGTCTGGTCCGAATTATCCTTTAAACATCAACGGATCCCATCCCATTTTATAAAGTTTACCAGAAGCATCATTCAAGTTGGTCAATAAAAGGCTTAAGCCCTATACCAGCCTGTCTTAGAAAGGCCTTAGTCCAATTAGGGTAAACCTAGAATTAATCTGAGTCTGCCTCTTTAAGGATTTTGGGCCCTAAACTTCAGCTGGAGCCATTGGCTATAGGCTTGGCCCAAATCCAGGTTGAACCCAGGTCGGGTTCAAGCTGGGGCCTAAACTAAAGACTCGACTGCCCCATTGGGTCCTGACTGCCCAAATTATATCATTGTGTACATACACTCCTTCAGGTGAGCTTTGTAGCATGTAGCTCACACTATGGTGATCCCATCAAGGGATGTCAATGGACCATTGATTGTTCGAGTACCAGAAGGTTTAGACCAGAAATTCTTACAACTCTTGCACCCACGCACACTCTATCCAAGTCCTCAACCATTGGGCGTTATGATTGGAGATCAAAACCTTGGTCGTTTATGTAGAGAGTGAGGTATTTCACCATTGAGTTAACAATGGATTGGCGGAAAATTATGTGTAGAAACCCTTTGCTTGGCCACTATCAGTAAATGAGGTTCATGAGTGGCATGCATAATACATTTATTATCTTATGTAAGGGGCTAGTTAGAAAATGCATGGGCATCTTAGTGGAGCCCATTTGGATGCATGAAAATCAAGGGAGGCCGGAGGATGGAAAGGTTTGGATGTGAATAAGGGGAATACCAAAATAAAAGCTTGATTGCATGATCCCACCCTTGTTTTCTAGCCATTGAGACTTTAGCATGTATATACTACGCAATTTTTTTGTCTCAAACGTGTAATATAGAGAAATTTCACTTGTGGGAACATCCACATGTAAATGTTTCTATTGGACTATCAAAGAGGCATGGGTGTGGGGACTCCCAGAAATAAAGGCGCCAGTAGTTACATTCATATTATCCACATGTGAACAGCGGAATAGTTGGAGAGATTTTTCTATAATTTAAATTGAGATGGGACGGGTCTGGATTTACTCTAATGCGTATCAAACCCGCCCCAATCTGGGTTTATTTGAAGGGAAATTTAAAAAACACCCACTTTAAAAACACCTATTTTTCCGCAACTTTTTTTTTCATGGGGCTCATGTTGACTTAATCTAGTCTTTTCACACATGCTACCCCACTATGAATAGTCACACGTCCAAATTTGACACTCATTCAATTTTTCCTCACCATTGGACTGAGATTATAATAAAATGATGCATTTAGACCATTAAACTTTATCGTTATAAATCAAAAGGTTAGGATGATCTTAAAAATCTAAGATTTTGCATTTAGTAAGCCTAATATGAATCTTTTCACCCAATGGACTTTATAATCATCGTATGTTCCAATGGGCTCAACTAGGGAAGGACATTTTTCTTCTAAAAAAAAAAATGTGTGGGAGCTATGTAGCGCTGTCCTTATTTGAATTATCAAATGAAGTTATCGGGCCTGTCAGTGATATTAGAAAAATGCAAAGGGACCCACCCAGTCCAAGATAAGAACGATATAAAACCCTAAACTACGGTTTTGAAGATCTAGGGTTTATACGGAAAGATTAGGGTTTTCCATCTCTGTTTCTGCGTGTGAGATTGCATTTCCAAAGCAGCAGCTGCAATGGGTCGAATGCACAGTCGAGGGTAAGCTCTTCTTCTTCTTCTTCTTCTCTCTCTCTCTCTCTTCAATCTCTGTAAATCAATCTTTCTAACCTCCGATCTCTGCACAGAAAAGGCATTTCTGCTTCGGCTCTTCCATACAAAAGGACTCCTCCAAACTGGCTCAAGACCCCAGATCAGGACGTGAGCAAATCCAACTCCTGCATTCTCTTTCCCATCGTATCAAAACCCATCTCACTTGTTTATTCCTTTTTCCTCTCAATCGGTTCCATTCAAAACGCCCCTGTTTTACTTTATTCCAGGTGGAGGAGAACATCTGCAAGTTCGCCAAGAAGGGATTGACGCCGTCCCAGATCGGCGTCCTTCTTCGTGATTCGCACGGCATCGCCCAGGTCAGGAGCGTCACCGGTAGCAAGATCCTCCGTATCTTGAAGGCCCATGGTATCTCGATTCTAATCCCCTTGTTTACTGAGAAGGGAAAGATTGTGTTTTGATGGGTTTCTTAGTCATACTACATGGGTTGTGTTTCAAATGAAGAGGAAAGATGATGGGGTTTGTTTCAAAGGAACAAAGAAGAAAGTGTTTTTATTGGGTTTCTTTTCATGCTACGTGGATTTTGTTGCAGATGGGAAAGAATGATTAGGTTTTTTATTATTGGTTTTCTTTCCATGCTACATGGATTTTGTCCCAGATGAAAAGGAAAGGTTGTGTTTTTATTTGTTTTCTTTTCATAATACAAGGATTCTTTTTCAAATGAAAGGGAAAGTTACTTTTCTTTATTGGGCTTCTTCTGATAATGATTTTGTTTGAAACGAAAAGGAAAGGCTGTACTTTTATTGGTTTTCTTTTTCATACTACATGGATTTTGTTTCAAAGGGAGAAAGGAATATTTGTGTTTTTTTTAATTGGTTCTCTTTACATATTACACTAGCCCAATAACCCGTGCTGCACGGTATCTCCACTGTAAAATAAATAATCATATATTAAAACACAGTTTCCTCTTCTCATAGGGCAAGTTGCATAAAACAGAAATGGAGAAATTGAAGCAGAAATGGAATAGTTACATAAAGGAACAATTGAAACATGAGTGGTTTGATGAAAAAAATGAATGGGTAGTTGCATGAGTAGTGGAGAGACGATGTAGAAGCATAACCGTTGGTCAAAATTATAACCGACGGTCAAAATTAAAGCGAAAACATCCTAGCTTAATATAGTATACAACTAGCACAGTAACCATCAGCACAGGTATGACCAACATTTATGCATAATAAAAAATAGCCGTAAATTATAGAATGAAAACAAAATAATAAAAAGTTATCATGGAAGTACCTATTTACGTAATCTAATAGCTGATGGGATAAGAAGGAAAGAGAAGAATCGGAATGATAAGAGTTTTGGATAGAAAGGGAGGTATTTGGAAGTTTCAAAAGTGAAAAAGTGGGAGCAGAGGTGAGAGGAGGTGGTTTCAAACGTAGATTGTATTAGATAACTGTGGAGAAAACTGAAAAGATTCAAAATCGTAAATGACGATCAAAATTCGATCCAAAAACCTCATAGCTAGCTTAATATAATATATAATGGGTTTTTTTTATCCAAGTGAAAACGCATTCCATATTGCATGGGTTGGTTTTTAATCCAAATGAAAAATAAAGTTTGTGTTCTTATTTATTGGTTTTCTTTTCATAGTGTTTCCTTTCAAAGGAAAAGGAAAGCTCTTGTTTTTTTATTGGTTTTCCTTTTCATACTACATGGGTTTTGTTTCAAAGGGGGAAGAAAGATTGTATTTTTATGGGTTATGTTTTTCTCCTAGGTCTTGCACCAGAGATTCCAGAGGATTTGTATCATCTGATAAAGACGGCAGTGGCCATCCGAAAGCATCTTGAGAGGAACAGGAAGGATAAGGATTCAAAGTTCAGGTTGATCCTGGTTGAGAGCAGAATCCACCGCCTGGCGCGCTACTACAAGAGAATGAAGAAGCTTACACCCATCTGGAAATAGTGAGTCTGCGCATTTATTGGGATCATACAGGATGACTCTATATTGTCATTTAATTCAGTGTTTGATGTTTTATTTTTCTTTCTGCAGTAGTTTACATTGTCTATTTGCATCCAATGCAAAGAATGCAGTGGATGATTGTTCTGCTCTTTTAAACTTTGGTGGTTTTTGGATTGGGGAGGAAGGAGGGGGGGAAATGATGGTGTGGATCATTTTTCCTCTTTCTCCCTGCATTTAAACGATCGAGATTTGTTTTTCTGCTTCTTTTAGTTTTTATATTTCTTTTTTCTTTTTCTTTTTTTTTGTTAATGTTTTTCTCTGTATTTGACTGGATAATTAGGGTGTTGCTTAATTTTAATATTTTTTTCTCATGTGAACAGATTGTTTATTTGATTGGATATGCATTTTGAATACTAAAGAAATTGCAACCCCTAAGTGGGGGACCTTTCTCTTCTTTTTCTAACCCCATTTATTACTTTTTGGGGCACTGGATATGCATTTTGAACACTAAAGAAATTGCAACCCCTAAGTGGGGGACCTTTCTCTTCTTTTTCTAACCCCATTTATTACTTTTTGGGGTACAAGAGTTGGAGAATCAATATCATACCTAGCTTGGTTAACATTACGTGCACTATTCTAAATTCAGGGTGGTAGGTGGAATGGATAATTATATATTTTCCCCAAGATTTTCACAAGTGTAGTGCGATATCACGAATTTCCCAAACTTTTCCAAGCTTCCTGCAAGCTTTCTGAAGAACAAGGATACTTTAGGACAAACTTTTTGCAGGTCATTCTTGCGATATTTATGCCTGAAATGGGATTTTAAGGGCTTAACCTTGCAGCAAATGATAGTAAAAACGTGGTTTGTTGTTTTAGATAATAGACATTGTGTTGTGGTATCTAACAATAAAACTGAAACTTCATTGCTGTGGGTTCAGTATTCATGCGGGGGTAAAGCATTCACATGACAATCACTTGATATATATCCCCATTAAATTCTCAGGATTTAGAACTAATTATGGGACGATCTGTTGATGTCAACTGAGTTTGTAATCTTGAGATAAATTTGAATTGAACATTTCTTATCAAATACTATATGTATGTCTTGTTGGAATTAAAATAGTTTTGACTAAAGCACCAGCACCAGATGGATTATGTTGATTATTACTAGGTGCATTAGATGTTAATTAGAGAATTTGCTTTAATCCGTCTGTCTTATATAGATGCATGTTGAATGCCTTAATTTAGAACCAGGCATAAGTCAGGTGTCTACCTTGTATACAAATGGTAGGGATCGTTACACGGCTGGAACATAAAGAAATAGAGTATAAGCTTGTGGATGAATCTTTCATTTATCTGCTGAATCTCTCTTTTTGGTGTCCATCGTTGCTTCCTAATCCATATACAATGGTTTTGCGAGCTACATCTGAACATTACATCCTATTCTTCATGTCCATTGTATAATCATATTGAAAAGATTTATTTTGGCTAAACCATGCATATACTTGTTCATATTCAAAGTGTCTATAATAAGGCCTTTGGCTCTTCATTTTGGGAGATGAGATCCAATTCATCCTGACTTATGTCTAGATGATTGTTCTGCTCTTTTAAGCTTTGGTGGCTTTTGGATTGGGGAGGAAGGAGGGGGAATGATGGTGTGGATCATTTTTCCTCTTCTCCCTTCATTTAAACGATCCCCTTGAGATTTGTTTTTCTGCTTCTTTTAGTTTTTATATTTCTTTTTTTTTTTTTTTGGATAATGTTTTTCTCTGGTTTTGACTGGATAATGAGGGTGTTGCTTAATTTTAATAAAAAAAATTAATGTGAACAGATTTTTTATTTGATTGGATATGCATTTTGAATACTAAAGAAATTGCAATGCCTTAAGTGGGGCACCTTTCTCTTCTTTTCCAACCCTATTTATTACTTTTTGGGGCACAAGAGTTGGAGAATTAATATCATACCTAGCTTGGTTAACATTACGTGCACTATTCTAAGTTCAGGGTGGTAGGTGGAATGGATAATTATATATTTTTCCCAAGATTTTCACAAGTGTAGTGGGATATCATGAATATGCTGAACTTTTCCAACCTTCCTACTATCTTTCTGAAGAACAAGGATACTTCAGGACAAACTTTTTGCTGGGCATTCTTGCGATATTTATGCCCGAAATGGGATTTCAAGGGCTTAAACTTGCAGCAAATGATAGTAAAAACGTGGTTAGTTGTTTTAGATAATAGACATTGTGTTGTGGTATCTAGCAATAAAACTGAAACTTGATTACTGTGGGTTCAGTACTCATGCAGGGGTGAAGCATTCACATGACAATCACTTGATATATATCCCCATTAAATTCTCAGGATTTAGAACTAATTATGGGACGATCTGTTGATGTCAACTGAGTTCATAATCTTGAGATGAATTTGAATTGAACATTTCTTATCTAATACTTTTATGTATGTCTTGTCGGAATTAAAACAATTTTGACTAAAGCACCAGCACCAGATGGATTACGTTGATTATTACTAGGTGCATTAGATGTTAATTAGAGAATTTGCTTTCATCTGTCTGTCTTATATAGATGCATGTTGAATGCCTTAATTTAGAACCAGACATAGGTCAGGTGTCTACCTTGTATACGAATGGTAGGGATCGTTACATGGCTGGAACATAAAGAAATAGAGTATAAGCTTGTGGATGAGTCTTTCATTTATCTGCTGAATCTCTCTTTTTGGTGTCCATCGTTGCTTCCTAATCCGTATACAATGGTTATGCGAGCTACATCTGAACACTACATCCTATTCTTCATGTCCACTGTATAATCATATTGAAAAGATTTGTTTTGGCTCAATCATGTGTATACTTCTTCATATGAAGTGTCTTCGTTCTTGCAATATTTATGCCTGAAATGGGATTTCAAGGGCTTAACCTTGCAGCAAATGATAGTAAAAACGTGGTTTGTTGTTTTAGATAATAGACATTGTGTTGTGGTATCTAACAATAAAACTGAAACTTCATTACTGTGGGTTCAGTATTCATGCGGGGGTAAAGCATTCACATGACAATCACTTGATATATATCCCCATTAAATTCTCAGGATTTAGAACTAATTATGGGACGATCTGTTGATGTCAACTGAGTTTGTAATCTTGAGATGAATTTGAATTGAACATTTCTTATCAAATACTTTATGTTTGTCTTGTTGGAATTAAAATAGTTTTGATTCAAGCACCAGCACCAGATGGATTATGTTGATTATTACTAGGTGCATTAGATGTTAATTAGAGAATTTGCTTTCATATGTCTGTCTTGCATAGATGCACGTTGAATGCCTTAATTTAGAACCAGACATAAGTCAGGTGTCTACCTTGTATACGAATGGTAGGGATCGTTACATGTCTGGAACATAAAGAAAGAGAGGATAAGCTGATGGATGAGTCTTTCATTTATCAGCTGAATCTCTCTTTTTGGTGTCCATCGTTGCTTGCTAATCCGTATACAATGGTTAGGTGAGCTACATCTGAACACTACATCCTATTCTTCATGTCCATTGCATAATCTTATTGAAAAGATTTGTTTTGGCTCAACCATGTGTATACTTCATATTTGAAGTGTATATAATAAGGCCTTTGGCTCTCCATTTTGAGAGATGAGATCCAATTCATCCTGAATGTGTGTATCATAGTATTCTTTCTGTGTGTCTTCTTTGATATGATATTTGAAATGTAATCTATGCTTTAACTTGATCACCTGATTTTTTGGAACTGACATTTGCCTCTTTTTTTTTTTACAATGTTGTGCAGTGAATCTACAACAGCCAGCACTTTAGTGGCTTAGGTAAGTTTTTGATTTTATCATAATGGGAGGCAGAAGATGACTAACTACTGCATCATTGATGAGAGACAGCAGCAAGTCAACTATTTGACTTCCCGATTGTAGCTTGGGTTTTTCATGCGAGGAACTTAGTATATGTGCCATACTCAAGCCACAGTTGATTTGAACCATTGGCTTGATTTTTTTTATTGTTAGTTAGTTTTCGATCAAAATTTTCAGTTGCTATATGAATCAAGTTTTGCTTAGAAAAAACTGTGTTCTGAATCTTACATAGCCTAGATGTAGGATGATTCGTTATGGCCTATTGGGTACCTTGGATTTCTAAACAATGCCCATATATATCAAACAAGCTAAAGCAATGGCCACCCCTTCCCACTCCCTCCCTCCTCTCCACCCAACCTTCCCCTTTTTTCCTTTAATTATTTTTTATTGGGAATGCTCTTCTTCAATAGAACTGCTTGTTGTTAGTGATGAAGCTTTTTTCATCTTTCATTTACATCTTTTACCAAAAGATCTTGCATTTATATTGCTAGTGATGAATACCAAGAGAGTAGAAAGGCTCTACTGTGTGTTTGGATGCCCAAAACTGTAGGTTAGTTGGATGCAATTTATTTTGGATAAAAACTACTACAAAGGCTTTAAGATTCTGCATTCCATATTTTCTGGATAATGGGACCTACCTATGATCATTCCAGAACTTCAACATCCCTATCCGACTGTGGGTTAGGATTGCACCACAATTGGATTCTGATTTCTGAATGCTATTCAATTCTCGATTGTCTCAGAGTGAAAGGGGTGTACTTGAACCATTCAATATTTGAGGGTTTAAAAATCAATAGATGGGATAATCAAGTTCGAGTGATATTAGCAAGTCCCACATTTTATGCCTTTCTGTTGTAGTATTATAATTGCTCCCAATTTCTAATATTATAATGCTTAAATAGGATTAGGAAGTGTTTAAACAAGGGGGAGACAACCAAGTCTGGATGAGGGACAAAGTGTGGATAATGCTCATCACAGCTGATGCGCACCTTCCAAATAAGGGCCCATTTGCTTGGAATTGAACTCCTAGAAATTTATGGTAAATGGCTTCCATTAGGCCCCAGCTTAGCTCGATTGGCTAGGGCAAGAAAATTGACTTCCATAAAATAAAAAAAAATAAAAAAAAAGTGCTTAACTGTGGCTTATGATCCTTGCATATATAATAGTTAATTAATTTTAACCATGACAACCTAATAGATGAGCTGATCTGAGCTCTTGTAGTTTGACCCGGTCTATAAGGACAGGAGAGTTTGCATGTGCCCCTAGGTATTGGTTCACAGCCTATCAGAATGAGGGCTAAAGGCTCCTAGGCTGAGTGGAAGATGCTATGAGTTATCAACAAAAAAGAAAAAAAAAAAAAAAAAAAGCCTAGTTTTTATCTACTTGAACAAGACTCTTCAAAAACCAAACCCTTGGAATTGCAGTGGGGATTTCCAAAACTAGAATGGGATAGGATGTGAGTCAGTGTTGATTTTTCTTGGACTGCATCATGATCAGATTAGTTGTTATTGAGTCTTAATCTAGCCTAGATCCAAGTAAATCTTGCCTGATAATGAGCATATTTGGGTTTGATGGGCTGAATTATGTCTTGGCAAATGGGAATCCATGATCTAGGGTCCATCAAGCTGTTTAAAACTATTCTATCTATTCATAAATTGTGTGGCTATAATTATGTAGACTATCCCACTGCTGCACCTGATTTGGTGGACCTGTATTTGTGCTATTGTATAAGATTGAGCTGTCTGGGTCTGGATTTATTAGTCTATGCAGATCTAAAGGGATCCAAATTCCCCATATGGATCTTGTCCTAATTAAGCTCATCAATAGGCCTATCAATCATACTCGTCAGGTAAAAGAGGTTTGTGCTAAATGGGGTCCATTTATTGATTGGCCAGAAAAGAGATTAGAGGCTGGATCTAATTTCGTTTCGTTGGACCTATAAACAACAGAAAAGAGACCTGGATAGTGACCATGGTTGTACACGAGTCAAACCTAAGGTGGAAATCTTCACACCTGCATCCACCTGGAACCCATCAGAACCAATGTTGGATGGGGTTGCCCTGATCACCACAGCATCTTGTGATCCGGTGAGATCCAAACTCATGGCTCTGCTCTTTATGGATTGCAATCTCAAATGATAATATTTACTTTATCAATAGACTAGTGAGAGATGCCCGTCCATCGAACAACAATTGCATTCAAATTATAAAATATTGGATATGTATTTTGATATGATTCAATTGATAAGTAAAATCAATGATATTCTACATTGAAAGAGTTTTAAATAAAGAAATAAATATAAAAATTATTGTACCCACTGTAGTTGTACTACAGCCTATCTTCAATTTGAGGTTATGTTAAGTATAATTCCACAATTCTACATTTCTTACCTAACCACTTCATTGGAGTCGTATTCAGTCTCCCCGTCTTAAGGATTAAAATGGACCTTGAAATCTGCATATCCGTTAGATGTGGGAAAATCAGGTAGGGTATGTAACCTATACTCATTTTTATACTATGACTACAAATCTAAATACCTTGATTTACCAACAACTATTATCACGTTAGCAGCTATACACTAACCATATGTGTTTCCAAAGCAACACTGAGAACTACCAATTTATGTATTTAAAAGGTGGGGAAGAAAGAGGTGAGGTAAAAGGGAAGCAAGATCATCATAAATGAATGTAGGGAAGAAAGACATGAAAGATGGGGTTTAAGGGGTCAAAATAAATTGACAACAAAGTCAAAATCAATTGCACAAATCAGATAGAAATCAGTTAGCTTCATATTATATAATTGAAATCTTTTTGTCAACCAAATTTTAATATTCAAACATTCAGAATGTTCATAACTAGAACTTGAGGCCATTGAATCAGTGACTTGAAATCTTACATAAAAATTTTGATCTTGGAAATGCAAAATAATTACTGTATTCATGTGAAAAATCCACAGATATGTCCTGCTCGTTCTAAAATGAAGTAGTTTTCAAGTCACAAACCATAAACTACAACTTTGAACCGTGGCCTACCAAAACAAAAATTTACAATATGGTGATCTGTGTAGCGACTGACCAAACTGGCTTGATCATGGGCATTTCATCTGTAATCTCTACTCCTAGAACTTTTGCAGACTATTACATGCAGGACAGCCCTTACGGTCCGCACCGTTTAGAACACCTACTGGGGCCCACCTTATGACTCATCTAAATTGACCACTCATTCATAACCCCTTTGTAGGCATTGAATCCCATGAATTTGCATGGATTTGGATGAACTAGACCTTTTGATAGAGGGTCAAATTTTCTTCTTTGATATAAAGCTGTTAAACTTGTGGACTATGGATGAAGGGGTTAGAGGTATTAGATTGACTTCAAATTTGATATGTAAGTTGGTCTCACTTGGATCTTTCAGTCCCCCTTATCCCCTGACCAGTTGGGTCTCACGGTGGGCCCCAATAGGTGGTCTGCACCGTAAACCGTAAGGACAGTCCTTACAGGACCGCAAGGACTGCCTCCCTTACATAATATTCTACACATACCTACATATATATATATATACATATTTCTTAATTTTCTAGAAAGTTCTCTACACAATTTAAGAACAGATGGTAAACTTGATTCTAGTGGAAAGACATCCCTACACAGCTTAAGATTTTGCTGGGAGTGTACATAGGGATGCACATTGGAGCCGGATCCACCTTTATGGATCCAAATCCATTTTGAACGTAGACTGCATGTGTTGTGACTGGTTAAAGTGTTGAGGAAGAAGAGGGACAAGACATGAACAAACGTAAATTAATAACTCTGTATTATTGTGTTCTTCGTAAAATAAATTACATCCATCAGTATAGATACAAAAACCTGAACACGCCTGGTAAAATAAAGTCCTAAACACAATAGGAAACATAACCCACGAGATATCCATAAATCCACTAACCTAAGAATAGAATATTCCTAACCTACGTAGCACAACCAGCTCAACTCCTTTGGTGCGTGTCTTTTGTCACGTCCCCCAAAATAAGAATTAGGGAAAAACGTGAAAAATAAATAATTTCAAATTCCTGTGTTTAATACAACACAAGCTTCCAAAAGTGGACCCACAAAAAAAAATTTTCAATATGTGGTGAGTCAAAATAAATTTCATTAAATGCAACGGAAGCTTTATTCAATTGGTAATCAATGTTCATAATGAAACCCAACACAAAAATCAAATAAACATTAATAGTTAAAATTGCATAAATATAAAATTTCTAAAAGAGGTCTCAACACTAAAAGAAAGTTCATTAATATAATTCTAAGATGACGTTCTCTCTTGTGCTGGTTCAGACGGCTCCAAAGCCATCTCCGGCATCCCACTCGGGTTCAACAGTTGGCTCAAACGTTTGAAACGCTTGATCCTCCTCCGTCTCCTGGGTAAAGTATGGCTCAGTACCTATGCACCAACTATTACAAAGTAAATAGCAAGAACATAATCATAATTCGAAATTTAATACGAGAACGAGAAGAATATAGATAAGTGTGATCATAATGAAACAATGACAGAGATAATAATGAGAAAGAACGTAAAATAAAAGGTTAACGATACAAAGGGAGCAATATAGAATCACACGGTGACAAGTGTCCCCGTTGTGGGTGGTCAGCCCTAAATAAATCGGGAAAGCCCGTCCATAACGCCGGTGGTCATAAACCGACCAAAATAAAATCAGGATAACCTGTGCATAAACAAAGCGGATTATAAGTGATCCGGTCACATCGGTGATCAACCGTCTATATATCGATCTGCAGTCGTCCATAAATGACCCACATAAACACATACACATATATTCATAATAGACCTGATTAATAATGCTCCGAAACAAGGATCCTAAGTCATATTCAAATAACCATTCATGTATGCAAACCCGAAGGTCAAAGAATAACCACAAACAAATCCTAAGGTCAAACATGAGGTATCGTACCCAATAACCACAGGAATCTCTAATTGACAAAAGATCAACTCATCCTTTCTCCATCAATGGTGCATAGACCCAATTAAGGGTTTTCCAATAGGGACGGGTTGAGCTAGAATCCATCAGGATTTCCCCGAAGTTATATGGAGCACTAAACCCCCATGTTAGTAAGATACCGTATGCCCAGACGGTATTTACCCAGGTCCAATTATTCAAATAATAAGGTACAAATATATAATTTTAACACCTTAAAACCCAAAGATATCATTTAATATTAATTTACAAATAATAATGATGATACCAATCTTAGTTTATAATTTTAGAAAACCCAAGGACCCTATCAAAATATTTTCCACATTCAAAATAGTCAAAGGATCTAATTTGGATTTATAAAACCACCCAAGCCCTTATTCCTAATTTTTAGAACATCATGGTATTAAAACTAACTTCACATAACACTGTGTAATGTTAAAGGTCCTTCACCTGTTGTTAAAACTTTTCCCAGTCAACACCCCCACACCTTTCTTTCCTTCAATCCTACTCAAGTTAAGTCACCACTCACCAGGTCACCTGGTCATCCCTTAACCAGGTTACCAGGTCATCCATTATCCACTTTTTATCCTTTCACATGGCATGTCAACACCACCTGTCATCACTACCTTCTCTCCTTTTGTTTTGCACATCAGAACCGACTTAATCATTCAACATAGAATGGAGTTCGGTGATGGGTGAAGCCACGCCAAAAGCATCATGATCATCTAGAAAGTGGGCCCCACCATTTCCATTCCTAAGATCTCCTTCAAAAACATGGTCGCCCAACCATGTACTGCCCAAGGATCGGACATGATCATGGATAAGATCATCAAGTGGGTCCCACAACCTGATTAATGCCCAAACTAGTTTTTCCTTCATTCACGCCCTCTTTGATCAACCCAATGGATGGTAGGCCAAACAGGGCCCACCTCGCACGGATCTGCCATCTGTAGGGTCGCCCGTGGGTCCTCCTTCGGATCCACGGATCAGATCGATCATCGGGTGGCCCACCTGGGTCCCATGGTCAAAAACATGGACAGTCCCAAACTGCCTGCATTACCCTGTCATGGATACACTGCCTGTGGTTCTGCTGACCCTCAAGGTCACTCAAAAGCGTGGTCTCACATTCCTAAACACAAGCAGAAAACGAAAAAGGGGTTTTTATTTTTTTGTTTTAATTTTTTTTTTCTCAAAATAAAAGTGTTGCGGCAATAACCATTTGCAACATAAACAGAAACATCAACAAGAGGGATCATCTCAAATCTCCAATCTCATTGCAAAACAAAATCGCATTATAACATTATTATAAGAAAAGGCATAAAAGGGTTTCTACATGCAGTGACATGCCAATCAAGGAAAAACAAATATTAAATTTATAATTCATGATTAGGTACTTGCCTTTTACCGGGGTTGAAGAAAAATACACAGATCCTAACTAATACCCAAACCGCGATTCCCACAGCGCTTGAGAATAATCCTACCACCGATCTGACAAAGAATATGGGAAAGGAATGCTCAGATGAACAGATCGATGGTATTCCTACCCAAAACCTAACATTGGAAAGAATAGGAAGATAACCTAAAAATATAGATCTACTCCTAATGATTTGAGGAGAGGGTTACCTGAGATAAGAAGATTGAACGAAGAATGCTGGTATCCTCTGATCTTGATTCTGATGGCTGGATCCTAAAGCTGGTATGGCTTGGGAAGTTGAAAGAGGAAGAAGACGAAGATAACCGGGAGGAGTTGCAGAGATTAGTGTGGAGAGATAAGAAGGGTTTCGTTAAAAAAGAGATTAGGTTAAAAAGAATACTACTGGGCTTAAGTCATTGGGTCAAACTACGGGTCAGGCCATCTACCCATTAACCCAACTCATCAATCTACGCATCTAATCTAACGTGTGCCCCACTTAATCCTACCCACTTAATTAACTAAAATACATTCAATTAAAATAATAATAATATCTAATTAAAATATAATAAAATAATAAATATGTGGGACCGGGATCTTACATCTTTAGTCAGCGATAACTTCAACACCCCCCATCAACGTTGACTCCTACCATTATTACACTGAGTTCCCATCTGAAATTGTGAAAAATTTTCCATACTCACAGTGCTAGCTCCTGATGATCATCAATACCATGTAGCCTTTTCAAGTAGATTCCCATTGTCAACTCCCCCATGCCGAAAAGCTTCATTAACTTTCATCCGCTTGAATTCCCTACCATTGCTAGTCGCAATAGCAATTTGCACTTGTACAGTGTTGACTCTTTGCAACTGGACCAAAATGTCTTGTCAAGATCAAACTCGTAAGGTTGGTTGAACCCTTTTCCTTCCAACCGTGTTTGTGTAAAAGATTTGGGGTCCCACTAGACCGACTTTCTTGGTTGTCAACCCACATGCATCCAATTGTTTTCACACCATTTGAACATAGAACCATCTATCATGTCTCATCCCTAATCAAGGCTATGATCTTCACACCCATGGCGTCTTGCCACTCCTCGATAGCTTGTGTAATCAGTTCCGCATCTGTATGAGCCTCTGAAATGTCGTATGGAATGACTTCCACAGCCGTTTCATCAACCATCTTTTGTGGATTTTATCCAGTCCGAGACTGATCGTCATCCACTTCTTTTTGAAACAGTATGGAACATGATTGAACACATCTCATGCTTCATCTTCAAGCTCTAAAGGATCTGAAAGCACCAAATCATCATAAAATTATTGATGTAAGTGCATAGTCATAAATTTCGATGGATGTTGCAAAATTTGCTTCTGAGTCCCCACCGTCCTCCTCAATGGTTCCCCCATGCTCGTTGGCTTCGCCTTGCTTTGAGTCTTCCGTTGCTGAATTTCTCTTAAAAACTACCATCATCACTGTGCAGTCCCTTGTAATGTGTCCTGAATCTCCACATTAGTAACACCTTTTTTCTCAATTGGTTTTAACTTCTTAGCAAACATTCTTTCTTGCATAAATGTCCCACGCTTTCTTCTGCGTATTCACATTCAAATAGATAATGAAGGATGTCATCATCTACCAACACCTTAATTGCAAATAGACCTTAATCTATTGTAGTGATCTTATAATAATTGTTTATCGAGTCTGGATGAAATCGACTCAAACATAATCCATTGTAATTGACCCAATTGTGTTTAAGCTTTATTTATTGTTTAGTGCATTAATTAGGACTGTATTGACCACACATAAACAATATCTTGAATTGCATTATCCAGACCTTCAAATTAATAATTCTTTTTTATAAGTTATTTATAAATTTGAATGATTTGATTATTTCTTTATGAACCACCATTATATTATGATTTTGACCGAACCAATTTCAATATTATTACTCGATTTTTTCTCCAATTGTTTAGTCATTTAAGGATAAGTTTAGTCGTTTTTATTTATTAAATAGGGTTAGATAACTGGCTTATTTGTTTTCGAATTATGTTGATAAAAATGGATCTAAATAAATGCTCTACTTTCTTGATAAAATAACCCATGTCTATATCGCTTAATAATTAAAAACTTTGATTAGTAAACACTCTATGATTATATAAGAGGAATTTAATGCGCAGGTCCCCGTAGGACCTCATACCACTCTTGAGGTGCCAGTATCATGTTGGACATGGGAGGGGTCCTCATGTGGCCCTTTTATTTATTTTTTATGTTTTTATTTTTTTGTAATTTAGTGATATGGTCAATATCGACCATTCTTATGGTGATATCGACCATTATGCGGTGGTTGCTCTCAATTTGCAGAACCCAAATAGAAATTAGATTTTTCTCTCTTGGTTATTGGTGCTGCTCTAGAGCGGTGGATGGGGTAGGGGAGGCAAGGCGAGAGAGGATACGAAGGAATGGAGGCCGGTGAGCATGGGGTCATCTTCGCCGGAGGAGGAGGGAGGATCGCCATGGAGGGAGGGGAGGGGAGGGGAGGAGGAGGGAGAAGAAGGGAGGGGAGATGGAGGCGAGGTTGTAGGAGGAGATGGGGAAGATGGTTGGGCTTGCAGATAGTGGGGGAGGGAGAGGATGGGGACCAAGCAGGGCTGTCAATCGTGTCGTGTTAATGAATTTGAGTTACGGGTTAATGAATTCATGTTAAAATCACCTCAACTTGTACACGACCCGTTAACTTAACGGGTCAAAAAATCCAACCCGAACACGACCCGTTAATTTAACGGGTTACATGACTCAACTCGTTAACCCGTTAAATAGTTAAGTCATTTCAAAAATTAAAAAAAAATCCATACAAAAATAAATAAGGAGAAAGATCTATAAGCCACACGAAACTATAAGTGAGGATCTCGAGTGGATCCCACCTAAAGCTCCCACTATAATTTTTTTTTAATTTCTTCTATATGAATATAAATTAATTCTATCTACACTTAGGGACTAAAAAAAAATTAACGGGTTGTTAATGGATTACTGGTTTAATTCGTACACGACCCATTAATTTAACGTGTCAACGGGTTTGACCCGTTAACGACCCGAACCCATTAAGAACCCACCCGAACCCGTTAATATCGTGTGGGTTCGTGTCGTATTAATGGGTCGTGTGGCATTTTGACAACTCTAGGGCCAAGGACCTGCAGACCCAACGGGAGTGAGAGGAGGGGGGGCGAAGGATCTGTAGGTGAACCTGCAGATTCATCTTTTTTCTTGTTATTTTGTGATATGATTGATTTTGACCATTCTGTTGTGTTTAGCAAATAAGACAGTTACATGTTGAAGAAAATCTGACTGACAGAATTGTCGATATCAACCATATCCCTAAATGACCAAAAAATAATAATAATAACAGGGCCACATGGGGACCCCTCCTGTGTCCAACATGATACTGGCACCTCAAGAGTGGTATAGGGTCCTACGGGGACCTACGCCGTAAATTCCTCATTATATAATTATATTAATTTTGCCAAAATCATGAACTTTTGCATTTATTTATTTATTTATTTTTTGTAAATAGGGTCTACTTTTAGATTTATACCCAATAAAATGATAAATCTAATTATATCACTCCACTTCAAATTAGACGCATCTATAAGATTGATCATTTTAAAAATATTTGATATAAATCAAAAGAAAACCAAAATACTTGATGTGCAGTCAATAATATTCATTATGACATAAAGATTGTATTAATTTCTTATAAAATTTTATAGATTTATTACTTGTTCTTTTCTAATTTTTGGACAATGACACTAATAAAATTATAATTATAATTAATAAATGAGTCTAGAATCGAAACCCCCCATTCAATACTACTATGAAAACTTTTGTATGCATTTCTATGTCCGTGCTTTAAGCCTGGCTGATCAGGCTAGTTATTATATATTAAAGGGATATGATTCAATTGGGAAATTGAGCTATAATTCCACAATTGATTGAGAATTGGATATCAATTTTAATTTCAATTTTTACCTAGAGGAGAGATTTCAGGGATTCGAGAGAAAATCTTGATTTTAGCCTTCTAAATATAGAGGCCAATTTAAAAAGAGTTCTCTTTAAAAGAGTTCAATCTTTTGTGGGCTCTAATCAATCAATGTGTGTTTAGATTTTCTTATCTAATGCCATAGGTAAATCTTATATGTCTCTATGCAGCTAGATGACATCGAGGGTTGCCAACCAACTAAGCAACCGCATGTTGTTGTTGTCATTATCTTTCTTTTTTAATATTTTTTTCTGAGATTCAATTTTCTTTTTCTTTTTATTGGTTTCTCATGGGGTTTTTTTTTTTTTTATTTGTTCTAAATTCCACTTCTTATTTCTACACATTTTCTTTTTTTTATATATTTTTCTAGTGTTTAATGACTTTTCTCACCTTTTATCATAGTCCCGTTTTATTTTTCTTTTCTGATTTTGATGAGTACTTTTTTAGTTTCCGTTGCGATATGTTTTCATGCATTTATGATTTTTTTTATTTCCATTTTTTATTTTTAGGCATTGGGTTTCCATGGGTTTATTTGTTTATTCTAAGCTATTCTTATTATTGAATTATCTATGAACTTTTGCTTTCATTTTATATATATATATATATTTGTGCTTTTATCAATTTTATTTTTTTATTACTGATTTATTCTTCCAATCTTAAGAGAATGTTTGAAGTAAAATACTCGACTAGCTTCAAGCAAATGAAAGTGCTCTCATCTTGATATTAACATACTATATTTTTCGATTGTTATTTTAGATTTCAATTTTTACCATTTCAATATAATTTAGAATAGATATTATTTAAAAATTAGGGGTTTTAATGGGAAAAACCCTCATAAATGGCCATTTGATTAATTTGGGCCCAATAAAAATGGGCAGACAGAAGGGGCCCTAAATTTACGTTTCTCTTCTTCTTCTTCTTCTTTTTTTTTTTTTTTTTTTTTTTTTTTTTTTTTTTTTTTTTGTCTTTTAGCACTATAGTCGATATCAACTATCCATGTGTGTCTACTAAAGACCAAAACCCCTTTATTCCCCATTCGTCTTCTTCCTATTTTCCCCTTTCTATTTCTCCTTGTCGTTGTCTACACTCCACTCACCCCCAATCAGTGTTGGTTGAAATTCAATGAGGACATTCTTTCCACAAATGAGTTAAAAAAGCCAAATCTTAGATTTTTCAGCTTCGAAGAGGAAGATGATTGCTTTTGAAAACGGAGATTGGGCTCCAGAAGAAGAGCTGCTGTTTTGGAAGGGACGTTCATGAAGATGGGATTGGAATTGCAATGTGGCATTTTTGGGGGTGAATGGAAGTCGAAAAGAGGGGATTTTGTTGGGTTTGAATCGAAGAAGGGTAAAAGGTAAGGATTTTTACAGACATTACTTCAAAAGCTTAGGTTTTTGGAGATGGGTTTTCATCTTTTGGGTTGTAGCTGAGTTTGGGCTACTAGTATTTTAAGCTGGCAGCGTTTTTCGCGGATGTAGTTACTAAGAATGAAAGGCTCTTGTTTTCTGTCAGAGGCTCGTGGAGATGTGTTTTTCCCATTACAATGATATGTAAGGAATCAAGTGGAAAGATGAATGGAATGCAAGTTCGGAGTCCTTAAACCGATCATTTAACTGTAACCATATCAAGCTGAAGGGGTCTTCAAGATAGAGCCCTTGAAAGAGAGAAGTAAGAAATTTGGAGAAGACCTATAAGAGAAATATAGTGGAATCTTGTAAGAAATTTGGAGAAGCAATGAGCCACAAATCTGTGTTGGGGTAGTTTCCATGAAGGTGTTAAATGAAATGACAGAGAGAAAGGAGAATGAAATTTCATGCTCATTTCTCTTATTTTTCTCATGGGAAAGAAGTCTGTTGCTGTTGTGGGGGTTTGTCATTCCTTGATTTTTCTCACTAGGATATATTGGATGAGAGGAATTAGAGAACATGGGTGGGGTTTTCAATCATTGATTTTTGTAACTTTCAAACATATTTCATGTATATATTTTTCGAAAGGTAAAGTCAAGACACAATGAGATTGTGATGTTGTGAATGGTTTCTCCCTATTTGAGAAGTTTGAAATGTGTTTGAGGTGTTTGAGATGTCCGAACTCTTGGCTTTTGAAATGTCTGAGTGAAGGGCCGAAACCTTCCCCACCAAAACTCTCTACTATGACGTCCAATGATGAAACTGGTATTTGTTGAATCGGTGGAAGCATTTTTTGGAAGGCAGATGCAAGAGTTAATGCGAACTCCTCTTTGGTTGGTGTTGATTTTGGTGTTAATATGATAGAATATGCAGCCATCTGGACAGTATACAGTGTTTACTGAAACATTTTTTGGAAGGGTGATGCAAGAGTCAATGTGCACTCCTCTTTGGTTGGTGTTAAATATTTGGTGTTAATATGATAGAAGATGCAGTCGTTCTGGACAATGTACACTTTACTGAAGTATTTTTTGGAAGGGGGATTTAGGAGTTAATGTGAACTCCTCTTTGGTTGGTGTTAATATTTGGTGTTAATGTGATAGAAGATGTAGCTGTCTAGACAATGTAATCTCCACATAGAAGAGACTTTTTGGAAGGGGGATGCACGTGTTAATGTCATCATGTCCATTTTGATTGGTATTAATATTTGTTGTTAATTGATTGATAGAAGCTATAGCCGTGATGGGCTTGCACATTTTGTTTGAGCATTTTTTGGAAGGGCACAAGTGTTAAACATTTCCCTTTTGTAAGGATTGCCCTTTTTTGGGGTTATATGTTGTTGAGAACTTATTTATGATAATATAATGGTTGTTTGTATTGTCCCGTTATTGATGTTTTTGTTTTTTCCACTTTTACTATTGAGAATGATTAGTTAATCGTATCTAGAGCAACACTTAGTAAGTCAATATAGTATTGTAACATAGTCGATATCAATTATGACTGTGTTTTTTATGTTTTAGCTAAATAGTCGATATCGACTATTCTAATAATTGATATCAATTATTCCTATGGTTTTTAAGTTTCAACTAAATAGTCGATATCGACTATGACTGTGTTTTTTAGGCTTCAGCTAAATAGTCGATATCGACTATTAGTAATGTTAAACAAACCAGATAATAGTACATTCCATTGTACTAAACAGTGTTCTGAATACATTGGTACATTCCATTCACACATTCAATTAACAACCATACATTAACAAACTATTTAATTCCAAATAATGGTACATGAAGTTCCACAACATAAATCCTACTACCAAAAACTATAGAAGTTCCACAACCACTGCCCACAAGTTCCACAATTTCAATTACGAAGTAAAGAAAGTAAGTATCTATGTTTGGCCTCTCTGTCTTCGTCTACTGCCCAAAAAACCTATCCAAAACTTCTACTAACTAGCTAAGAAAATTACATCAAACCGGTAGGTTCAACAACTTAGGAAGATTCAACCTCCAGTTCATCCTCTTTACATGAAAGATGTTTGTTAATAAAATACAATGCTACAGATATTAATGAATATGGGTACTACATGAAAGTAATGGCGAAAACATTAGTATATAGTTTTGGTGGGGAAGGTTTCATCCGACTCATTTCACAACTTCCACTGATTCAATCAATACCAATTTCATCCTTGGACGTCATAGCAGGGAGTTTTGATGGGGAAGGTTTCGGCCTTTCACTCGGACATTTCAAAAGCTCAAGAGTTCGGACATCTCAAACACATTTCAAATACCTCAAACACATTTCAAACTTTTCAAATAGGGGGAAACCATTCATAACATAACAAGTTCATTGTGTCTTAACCTTACCTTTTGAAAAATATATACATGAAATATGTTTGAAAGTAACAAAAATCAAGGAATGAAAACCCCACCCATATTCTCTAATTCCTCTCATCCAATATATCCTAGTGAGAAAAATCAAGGAATGACAAATCCCCACAACAGCAACAGATTTCTTTCCCATGGGAAAAATAAGAGAAATGAGCATGAAATTTCATTCTCCTTTCTCTTTGTCATTTCATTGAACACCTGCATGAAAACTACCCCAACACAGATTTGTGGCTCATTGCTTCTCCAAATTTCTTACAAGATTCCACTGTATTTCTCTTATAGGTCTTCTCCAAATTTCTTACTTCTCTCTTTCAAGGGCTCTATCTTGAAGACCCCTCTAGCTTGATATGGTTACAGTTAAATGATCGGTTTAAGGACTCCGAACTTGCATTCCATTCATCTTTCCACTTGATTCCTTACATATCATTGTAATGGGAAAAACACATCTCCACGAGCCTCTGACAGAAAACAAGAGCCTTTCATTCTTAGTAACTACATCCGCGAAAAACGCTGCCAGCTTAAAATACTAGTAGCCCAAACTCAGCTACAACCCAAAAGATGAAAACCCATCTCCAAAAACCTAAGCTTTTGAAGTAATGTCTGTAAAAATCCTTACCTTTTACCCTTCTTCGATTCAAACCCAACAAAATCCCCTCTTTTCGACTTCCATTCACCCCCAAAAATGCCACATTGCAATTCCAATCCCATCTTCATGAACGTCCCTTCCAAAACAGCAGCTCTTCTTCTGGAGCCCAATCTCCGTTTTCAAAAGCAATCATCTTCCTCTTCGAAGCTGAAAAATCTAAGATTTGGCTTTTTTAACTCATTTGTGGAAAGAATGTCCTCATTGAATTTCAACCAACACTGATTGGGGGTGAGTGGGGTGTAGACAACGACAAGGGGAAATAGAAAGGGGAAAAGGGGGAAAAGAGGAAGAAGACGAATGGGGAATAAAGGGGTTTCGATCTTTAGTAGACACACAAGGATAGTCAATATCGACTATAGTACTAAAAAACAAAAAAAACAAAAAAAAAGAAGAAGAAGAAGAAGAGAAACGTAAATTCAGGGCCCTTTCTGTCTACCCATTTTTATTGGTCCCAAATTAATCAAATGGCCGTTTATGGGGGCTTTTCCCTTTGAATCCCCTAAAAATTGTATGGGGATTTAAAAAAAAAAAAAAAGATTAGGTGACTAGTGGACCGAAAAGATGATATTAACTAACTTTGCACCAGATCAGTCATTTTACTTGAAAACGTATTTTTTTAGCACGTTTTACTAGCGTTTCTATCGACCTTAGTTTTATAACGTTAAGGGCCTCTAGGGACCCTACGGTGTACGCTTATAAATGAATAGAACTCATTCTCTTTCTCTATTCTTGGTGAAAAAACGATGACACTTGATTTGCTTCCCATCCATAGGTCATTCCCACCTTTTGAAAATCTATAAGCACTTCTACTCAACCTAAGAGAAGCAACAACATTAGGCTTCTTCTCATGAACCAAAGCCCCAAACCCATCGAAAAACAGGGAGTTGGCGAGAATCGAAGAAGACTCATTTGAACTAAGGGTCCAAAGGCATTTGGAATCTAGGGAAAAACAACCAAACCTGGATAGAAGATCGAAAGAGTTAACAGGTTCTTGAGCTACTGCTGAAGTTTGCATTATGTTTGGAGAAATCAGTCCATGGGGGGTCGTTTTCAATGAAAAAAAAGATGGGTTATTCTAAGGGGATTATGAGAAAGGAGAGTGGGAAAAAAAAAGAAGAGGCATGGATAAAATTGAAATACAAAGATGGATAAATGGAAATCAAAGATACCCAGACGAAGATAAGAGGAAGAAGTGTGAAATGAAGATAAGAGGAAGAAGTGTGAGTTTAAATAGAAGAAAATCGAGAGAGGCTGTTTGGGAGGTACGAATAGCATAGAGAGAGAGAGGAGGAGAAATCCGAATAGTACAATGGTAGCCATAGAAAAGGAGATTGCTAAGAGGGAGCTTCCCTTCCATAGGTTATTCCCACCTCTTGAAGACCATTAAAGCTATATGTAAGTCGAGTGACATCGTTTTTTCACCAAGAACAGGGAATGAGAACAAGTTCCGTTTATTTATAAGCGTATACCGTAGAGTCCATTAACGTTGTAAAACTAAGGTCAATAGGGACGCTAATAGAAAGTGCTAAAAAAAGCATGTTTTCGGGCAAAATGACTAATCTAGTATAAAGTCATTTAAAATCATTTTTTCGATCCACGGGTCACCATATCTATTTTTTTTTTCCCCCTCAAATTATATTATTTTTAATATTATAATTTTTACTTCAGGGGTTCCATTGACTCCATTCTGCGCGGGCCTCTACTTATAAAGAAAGTGAGAAAACCCTAGAAATGCCCTAATCCTCATTACCTCTCTCACAAGCAGCCCCTGCTCTTGGGAGAAGAAGGAGAAGATCTTTCTCTGTTTTCGTTGCTTCTAGGTAGAAGAAGTTACTTTTTATCTATGTATCTAACATTTGATGCTTGTTTGTAGAGAAGAACAGCAACAACCCATTCTTTATAGGGTTCTCTTCTGATCTGGAATTGGGTTTTTTTTAGTGCAGAGAGGAAGAATCATGGCATTGACAGCGATGAAACCTACTAAGCCAGGTTTGGAAGAAACCCAAGAGCAAGCTCACCGCATCCGCATCACTCTATCATCCAAGAACGTCAAGAATCTCGAGAAAGGTGCAGCCTTTTTTTTTTTTTTTTGTATTTGATCGATTCGTTTGATGATTTCTTCTTCTTCTTCTTAATCTTTTATCTAATCTCTTTGATTCAAATTGTCCATCTGTTTTTGGTGCAAGCAGTTTGTGCGGATCTTGTTCGTGGTGCAAAGGACAAGAGGCTGAGGGTTAAGGGGCCTGTGAGGATGCCCACCAAGGTTCTCCACATAACCACAAGGAAATCCCCTTGTGGAGAAGGTTTGATTTTTCCACTCTCAACCTTTTTTGTTGCTTCTGGGGTGTCTTTTTGAGTGATGATTTATCGAATTGCCATATTGCATAATCACATTTTAGGGTTTAGTATTGCATCAGGGAATTCATGGGTGTTGGTGGTTTTGGTATGAAGTGAACCTTTTAGGGTTTATTAATACATAACCAGAGTTTATTTGTGGAGATTGTTGTGACCATCTATGCTTAATGCATATTGTGTGTGTTTTCTCTTCATTGGTGGATATTTTAGTCTCTTCTCATCTGATTCACAATAATATCTCTTTAGTCAATAAAAAGGAGTCAAGGATGTGAGATTATTAAGCCTGTTGGGATTATTTGTTATCTTATATGATTACTTATTCATAGGGAGTCCCCATAAGTGTTTACAGACACAGAGTCCATGGTTTTTTAATTCATAATTAGTGTTGCACTTGGTTGGGATGCGTGGCCTTTACTTTAGGAGCTTGAAGTTTTGAGATCTGTAAAAAATCAACAAAAAGGAAAAAAAAGGAGAAAAAAATCACGAAGAAAGTAACATGTCACCATTGTTGTCAATTCAGGGATCCGAAGTATTCATTCTGAAAATAGCTACATTCTGGCTGAAAAATTGTATTTAGGCAGAAAAGGTGTGCATTTTGTCCGGTATTTTCTGAAATGGATGAGATGGCTAAAACCCCCTTTTCGGAGAGAGAGAGAGAGAGAGAGAGAGAGAGAGAGAGAGAGAGAGAGAGAGATGCAAAATGTTGTTGTTTATAAGGAGGGGCTGCCTTCAATTTTTGCCCCTTTCTGCTGATCGTACCTGCCATCGTTGTCCCCCTCTGCCATCTCCATTGCTATTGCCTTCCAGAGCCCTGTCACCTCTTCTCCCTCTCTTTCCTGCTCCTCCTTTCTCCTTCTCTTGCTCTCTGTGAAACATTTGAGAGTAGACAGTCTTGAGACTTCTGAATAATAAAGAAAGTCGAGTTTTCACACTTCATCTTGAGGTTTGATCCAGCACGGTAAAGAAATGTGTGGACCCTACTCAAAGGTTGACCCAACTTAAATGTTAAAATACATTACTCCTGACCAACTGCACTACAACAGTGCTACTGTTATATGATGTTTTAAATTAAATATCCCACTTACAAATGGGTCTACCCAAACATGTATGAGATTTTACAACTTATTTGTTTTATATATTTTCATCTATCTATCTATGTGTTTTCTATTTTTTTAATTTTTCAGAGAAGTTACTCCAAAAGGTTTCGCCAAAATTATGAAATGCTGAAATATTTCATTTTGGAGGCCAGACTAATATGGAGACAGAAACGAAATTGACAAACTATCCATGGTATCCACATAATTTTCATGATGCATTGTTGATCACCTTCTGGTTTGCCAATCCATTGATCCAGTGGTTAGGTTTCACCAAAGATGAGCTAAATAGGAAATTTTCCATTTACAATATATTGACGCTATCCGTATAGAGGCTTTTTAATGTGATCATTATCCTTTTGTTTCAGTATAGAAGATCTGAAACTAGTGAGTTTTACTAGTCTTCCTCTTTCGGCAGAAACCCATCGAAATAAAGGGAATGCTTGCATATGTTACGGTAGCTTGGGTCAGAACCTAGGGGTTATAAGAGGCATTGTGTGGTGTATCTAAGTTTTGGTTTTAAGGACTCAATTGAAGCCAATGTTAGAGCAGTTTTACATTCTCTGAACCTGTTGAGTTCTGATTTTCAACCTTGTTTTTTTCTGAGATAACCCTCACATAGACAATTTTTTGCTGAAATTGGGCCTTTAGGGCCATAGAGTTTACTTCATCTTTTTCTTCCCTACATGTGTGAGTGAAATACACCTCCAATAAAGTCAATATTTCTTCCCCATCACCCATAGTAATGCATCTACAAAGTTTCCTTTGTTGATAAGAAGGGCCTAACAAGTCCTTTGTAAAGAGTTGTTCAGCCCTATTTTATAGCCATTATTTCTACTGTCTTAACTCCAGCTGTTGGACTCGAGAACACCATATATGATATGCGCCTTACCTTTATCATTTTATAGCATTCCTTCTTACATAAATGGGCCCACGTTGCCAATGGAACTTCATGAACATTCAGTTTCCACCATTTAGGGGAGATCACCGGCAATTATTGGACTTCTCAGTTGTTGCTAGTTTCTATTTTATAGTTTCACCCAGTCTCTATGCTGTTTTTCTGTTTTGTTTTGGTAACGTCCATCTTATGTAAATCTGAACATGGGTGCGTATGAGACTTTTAGCTTTTGATCCTAGGGATAACCATTCCTTTATTCTTTCTATCACTGATTGATGGTAGAATACTTATTGAAAAGTCTTATATTTCTCTTCTTTTGGATCCCCTAGGCTATTGCCAAAGGAATCATTGTCCAAATAATTGGCCACATAGAGAGTACAGACTTGCACATCAACCTTTAATGAGAATCAAAATGAGACATATCATACGCACATTGCCAATGGAACCCCATGAACATTCAGTTTCCATCATTTAGGGGAGATCACAGGCAATTATGGGACTTCTCAGTTGCTAATTTCTATTTTTTAGTTTCACCCAGTCTTTATGCTGTTTTTCTGTTTTGTTTTGGTAGCATCCATCTTTTATGTAAATCTGAACATGGGCGCGCATGAGACTTTTAGCTTTTGATCCTAGGGATAACCATTCCTTTATTCTTTCTATCACCAATCGATGGTAGAATACTTCATCTTGAAAATTCTTATATTTCTCTTCTTCTGAATCCCCTTGGCTATTGCCAATAGAATCATTGTCCAAATAATTGGCCACGGAGAGAGTGCATACTTCCACATCAACCTTTAATGTGAATCAAAATGATCTATGGAAGCGGAAAAGGACATATCATATGAATGAAGGAAATCCAAAACACACCTTTGCCACACTGAATAAGGTTGCCCACACACAACTAACTCATGAAACAAACATTCTAAAGAGCAAAGTTGCTACTATAAGATGATCCAAGGTCATTGGTTGTAGCCATCCAACAAAAAGTTCAACTCTCTGGCCATTAAAGAACTCCAAACACAGTTTCAAAGGAAAACATATGGTGAATTGTGAACAATCAAAACTTACAGGGTCCTAGATGATGAATTAACATATTCTTTGAGCCTAACCGCCCATCTGCCATGCCACTGACCATAAAGAATTCATTTTGTCCAATCTATCTGTCTCATAAACCAGTAGGCCTCTTTGAAATGCAGAAATGTATTATTTACAAACTTTCCTCCCACTCTACTGCTTAAATGCAAATTTTAACTCATGCCTTGTGCTATCACAAATTTAAATAACCTTTGAATCTTTAAAGCAATTTGATGATCATCTATTCATTTGTCTTCCCATTCCATCAGCCAGCAGATATCTTGTGCCCTGCCCCAATTAATTTCTTCAATATTTTTGAAGGGCCAATCACCTTTTGTACGCCTTTCCACACCTTAGGAACTTGCCATCACCACCCCTTCTGTTTCCCACCCCCATTTTTCTTTCCTTGCATTGAAGTTCTTTATGTTTCCACTATGTATACTTTTTTTATTTTTATTTTTTATTTTTTATCATTGAATCTTCACCACCATCTGGACAGTAAACTACATTTTTTGGCTTCCAGCCTGTAAAGGGCATTTACCTCTACCCGACGGGCATCTTTTTTTTTTATCATCACTCAAATTATGGAAGACAACCCTTTGGACCTCTTCATTCGATAAAACCACAAAGACATGAATATGGAAAAGAAAGCTACCAAAGGGGCCCAAGTTATTGTAATGGAAAGTTTTGAGAGATGGTTGATTATTCTTCCATGGCTATTCTAATAATTGAATTATTTCCATGGTTTAGTCCATTCTGAAACCCCCTTAAAACACTTAAAGACACCTAGCTGTATGATCAGTTGGCCTTGGAAACTTCGCAGAAAATGATTAGCTCATTCGCAAAGTGAAGATGAAATCTATATTTCGTCTTATCCTGATATTGAACCTGTTTATCATGACTCCAGTTCTTGTCTTTTGAAGGAGACAACTTAAACCTTCTGTCACAATAGTGAACAGAAGCGTAGATTAATTTCTTATCCTAAGCTGATGAATTAGATAAATATCCCACTGGCAAACTATTAAAAGAGAATGGAAGATTGTGCTGTCACAATAGTGAATAGAAGCGTAGATTAATTTCTTATCCTAAGCTGATGAATTAGATAAATATCCCACTGGCAAACTATTAAAAGAGAATGGAAGATTGTGCTGTCATTCCCAAATTTAACCTCTTTCCATTTTTTCTTCACAACTCATTTTATTAAGCACCCATGTGCTATGATGCACAGATACTTCAAAATGCATATCTTATCCAGTACTTCACTTTTTATGTGCAAAATCCATTTCCTTGCTGTGTCTATGTCCTATCCTAGCCGTATCCATGCCGTATCTGGGCATCATAGCCCATTTGTACTTTGATGTAGTATGGTTATTATTTGTCTACTCCATGTTTCTTATCCATACCACCACAGTAATCTCCGGCATTCCCTTGAATTGATAGGCACTTTTGATACAAAATCCATCATGAAAACACATCCCATTTACAAATTCTCTTTGAAAAGGCGACATTATAGAGCCCATTCTCATGCACGATTTCACCTAAGTCTTCAATATGTTCTTGTAGTTGAGGATGATTCAGCCATAGCCTGACAACTAAATACTCTGTTGGTTAGCAAAAACAGGCATGTTATTGGCAAACACATCTTAAATCCTTTGCGGCATGCTTGCTTATCGTTTAATCTTTGTACATTTTGTTCTCTGGCTACTGGGCCTATGCTTTCTTCGGCCCAGCTGTGATCCGGTGTATATCTCTTAATTACCATCCTTGTTTTTCCCTTACACTTTTAATGATAATAGTTACCTTAAAAAACTATATTACTTTATCTCATTTTGGAATTTTGGTGATAAATATCGCATTTCTTTAGTCTTCCCCCTTACAAATTTATTCAAAAACTTGAATTAAGTTTTTTTGTATCACATGTAATGTGTAGGCTAGTACTGGAAGAATCTAGTTATATTATCAAGAATCCAACATGAGAGTTAGTGTCCATCTTTTCTCTTTTCTCCGGGAAATGCTTACGAATAACCTCAAATCCCCGCCCCCAACACATGCACACAACTCAAGTCCATTTTTAACACAAACAGGAGTTGATCCCTGGTTGTTTGCGTGGAGATGGAGATGCCTACCACTGAGCTATCAATGATCAATTGAGAATCCAACATGAGAATTAGTGTCCATATGATACACTGTTGATTTGATCCATGTGACAAGCATGTCAGTGAGTAGGTGTTTCTTTATACATGTCTGCCTTGAGATGAAGACAGTAAGTACATTAAAATACACGTTTGAAGGTGGATTTAAAAAAAAAAACAAAACAAAAATATCATAATAACAACAATTTTTTGGGGAAGATTGAGTCATTTCACATCCAATTATCATGAACAAGTAGTGTCTGGGATGTAGTACTCGAAGAAGGCTGCAGATTATTTGAACTAGCATAAAATCAGTATGAACAATTTGTAAAATAGATGAACAAGGCTTAACGTGTAGAGGTCCTGTTTGCAGGACTTACTGTTATCTCATTCTGATTGGTAGAACCCCGGATTTGGGACTAGGCATCATGTTTTAGAGTCCACTCACACCATCGGCTAACTAACGTACTATTTTGTCACATTGGTCAAGATGCATGCTAGTGCTACTGATTCTATATGGTCATCTTGTGTTTCTTTATCTTATTCTTCCTCTGAATTTGTAATTTTTACATCGTCTGTAACTTCTTCATGTTCCATTATACTGCCTTGGGCTTTCCATCTGCTATGAGATTTGTGCTTGGTTTTGGATCATAAAGATTTTCACCAAGTAGACAATTATTTTTTTTTTTTTTTATCCTTTTCTTTCTTTGTCTTGGTTTAGGCCTTTTATTGCTTAGTTTCTGCTACCATCTGCCAGGCATTTATTTGAGCCAAAGTAGCCTCACAACATTTGTTTTATTACTATAGTACACGTGTGTTTTTTTTTTTTTTTGGGTCAGTGGTCTAGTACATGTGGGGCAACCTGCCCACCCAGGGATCTCTGGGTGGCTGTGTGAACACCCCTTTCTACTCAGGAGTCTCGTGTTTCTCACTATAGTACGCATGTTGGTTCTTTCTCATGTAATAAATGTGTATTGAATATTGAGGTCAGTATAGAACGCAGCAGGTGTAGTAATGAGCATGCAAATTATGGTACTGACTGAATGCATTTTGCTGATGAAGGAACAAACACTTGGGATCGCTTTGAGCTTCGTGTACACAAGCGTGTGATCGACCTTGTTAGCTCTCCTGATGTGGTAAAGCAAATTACATCCATAACGATTGAACCTGGTGTGGAGGTTGAGGTTACCATTGCAGATCCTTGATTTTGTTCTGGCTTTTTGCTTGAGCAAAGAGATCAAATGATTTACTATCTTATACCAGATAGGGTTGGTTTTTTGGTTTTCTGAGTGTTCAAACTTGATCAACTGTTGGATGCTTCTACGGATTTTGTCGTAGTCTTCTTTGTTTATCAGTAGCCTTTTTGACCGTGTGCAGATTCCTAGTGATTGCATTTGTTTGAAACGCCTGTTTTGAGGCTTTTACCTTCATCTATGGACTCTGACCTACACCCTTTTTCCTCGTGGGTGATTGCTGTTGGTTCAACTATTAAATCCGTGTTGGTTCAGGTCTGGGCTCTGATACTGCCAAGTGTCCATTTTAAATATATGGTACTGTCAAGTGTCCATTTTAAATATATGGTACTGTCAAGTGTCCATTTTAAATTTATCTGTTTGATGCACTACCAATTTATTGGGTCATCGAGCTATACATGATTCTGGAGCATTTTGGTGTGAAACGATGGTTAGCTTCATTTGACCCACGAAACTTGGCTTCATGTTGGATGGGAGTTTGGGGTTGTATTTTGGACCAATTGTGACCCAATGCCTCTATCACCATGTCTGCTTGACTTTTTTATTGCCTTTTCAGCCATGGATTCGAAATCTTTACGGGTTCAGCTTTATTCAGCATAAGTGGAAAGACCAGGTCATTGACACAGAGGGGGGCCGACTTGGCATTGTGTGGTTGGTATATTCAAAGAGCCTCCCCATTTTTACCATCTTAGCCAAATAGACTGGTGCCCAGTCTACCAAATAGACTGGTAGTTGGAGGTGGTTAGCTGTCCATACTTAAAACTAAAGCTGAAGTTATCATTAAGAAAAAGAGAGTTATTTTTTTCTTTTGAGTTTGAAACTTGTTCGGAGTCGGGCAAACTTCTGGTGGTTGCAAGATTTCGGCACCCTACATACTCATTTCGAGTCGGGATCCCCTGTTTCTACAGGGAGATGACTAGTTCATCTCTAACTGTGTAAAATGTTTTCTACCAAAAAAAAATAAAAAAGAACTGTGTAAAACTTCTTTCTTGATTTTCTCATTGGTCTCACTTTCACTTTAGATAGAACCCCAATGAGTTAAACCCCGTTGGCATTGTTTGGTGGCCATTAGAAGCCAATAGAAAAGATCGAGGGAAGCCCATTAATCAGTTGGCAAGAACAGTCTGATAGGAGTAAGTAGCTTTGGTATGCATATCATTCACAATTAAGGCAGATAAATGGGTGGTGTGGATTCAATAGTTGCCAACGAGGGTGGTCTCAACCCTAAAAACATGGTTATTGTTTGACCTTTTGCAATGATTTCATTTTGTCGTAAGAATTCAAGGCTTCACACGTTACAGTTTTAATTCTAGTCGGTGCAAGACAACAACTTACGAATTCCAGAGAAGGAATTTATTTTTCCAGTAAAATTAGGAAAATAATTAACAGCCTCCCAACTCAAACCTGGTTGAGTGGTGTGGGCACTGAAGTTTCATACACATGACATCAGTGGCAGATCTAGGACTTTTGTCTGAGTGGGGTGGGAAATTGAAGAATATTTTCATCATCATTTCTTCCAATACATTACATTTGATTTTTTTATTTTTTATTTTTTGAAAAAAAGCAATTGGTGACTAAGTTGCCCTTGAGTTTGATGACCTTAGTAGCATTTGGTTGTAAGAAGTATCTCTACAAAGTGCTAACCACCACCAAAGTAAAACAAAAAATTCTACTATACTTTAATAACAAAAGAAAAAAAAAAACAAAATATTTTGTCTTGCAGATTCTGTCCTTTAAAATTCTTACCATTATAAGACTTCTTGTTAATATGCCACAGATAATTGCCTGGTTTACTATTTACTAAAGTAGTCTAAATTCATATCATACACTTAAATAATTTCAATTTTCAGTCATAATTGCCTCAAGCCAAGCCTGGGACACGCTGTATGTGGAGAAAACCGGACCAAAACCAACCAAAGCCAAGCATAATCAATTTGAGCCCCAATCAACATTCATTACCTGAGTGCAATTTGGGATAAAACTGTACTCATTTTAGGTGTTTAAGTTTTTGGTTTACTTTTTGAAAGGTTAAAAAATTAAGACAATACTACTGACTAGCCAAACCAAAATCCAGCGACAAGCCTCCCAAATTTTGACCTGCCCAACTAAAATTCCACTTATTGGTTTGTGTTTGACTATCCAGGTTTAGGTTAGTCCTAGGTGCATACCCCTTCTTTGAACCATTAGCTTAGAATCTCTATAGTGACCAAGATATGTTTTGAAGGAAGCTCCTATTTTATCAAGTGCTCATTTGCGGATGTTTTTATTAGTATTGATCCTTGATCTTCTTTATAAATTTTTTTGTTTAGTGCCCTATACAAATAAATAAACTCTTACCTTCTTGAATTATTTTATTTAGTATTTCACAAGAGAAACAAGTTATTCTTAATTGAAAGAGAAACAAATTTAAAGAAAAAATGACTTGTTACGAGGAATCAACCCAATTGGATAGAATGATATAAAAAAGGTACTCGAATTTGTCGCGATTTGGGGGTTTTTACTGTAGAGAGAGAAATAGATAGACAAAGAAATGGCTGGATGAACAGAGAAAAAGAGCCGACACTACTGCTGTCACTGTCGAAAAGGAAGCTTAATCGGCGACCGAATTCATGTTGGAGGGGGCAATGCGGCAGGGCAGGAAGAAGAGATAGAGATCTGGTATGGAGACAATTGCTGGTTTGAGGATGGGATTTGAATGAAATTAGGAAGAATTTTTTATATTGAAATGGGGCTACCCAGGTCGGGGGTGGTGCAGGATTGAGCCCCAACTGATGCATAGCTCATGTGGCCCAGGGCCCTTTGAGGGATCTCAAAATTTACCTGGGGCAGCCGCACCCACTACCTATAAGGTGCGTCCGCCCTGCATGACATGCCCGTATTCCCGAGATGGGAGCTATGAGATTACCCACTATCTATAAGTTGTGTCCGCCCCCAGCATGACATGCCCTCATTCCCTAGATGGGAGCTTTGAGATTGCCCACTAACTATAAGGTGCGTCCGCCCCTGCATGACATGCCCTCATTCCCTAGATGGGAGCTGTGAGATTGCCCACTACCTATAAGGTGTGTCCGCCCTGCATGACATGCCCTCATTCCCTAGATGGAAGCTGTGATATTGCCCTGCAGCAGGAGAATATTTTATTTAGCAACCCAACCCAAGCTATCACTCCTCTACTAGCAGTCTCAAATGTATATAAAAAAAAAGGATAAAAGTAAAAACTAACAAACTCTAAGAATAGAACTGCAGAAAATGACATCGAGGAAAAATTAAAAGCTAGTCCACGGTGCACTGAGAGTTTTCATTGGCCAAAAATCTATTATCTATTACAAACGGCAAACTCACTCCTAGCCTAGGGAATTGATATTTTAACACAGCACGTGTAATTTTTCCATGTGCACCAATCAGACTTTTGCTTTCTCTATCTCTCTCTGACCCCGGAACTCCACAATGCATTCCCTTTATAAATATCAATCAGTCGATCATCATCCATAACATCTCTACGTCAAGGGTCTCCAGAAAATAACTAAACCACCCCAATGGTTGATTCAAATCCATGATTATCATAGTTACTGAATAGTCAAACGTTAGCAAACTTCAATGATCCGTTGTGTTCTTTCTTACAGCAATTGTCTTCACTGGCAAATGCCAAGAACAAATGAAAATTAAATTCAGAGCAAGTTCATACAGAAGATTGTACACAACGGAGTTGATGAAAAGCTTTAGACAAACTTTAAGATTAATCTGAGATCTTTTCCAAACAGCAGCATCAACATCAACTTACCCATGCAATGACACATTAAGCTTTGCCTCAAGAATTTGCAAGTAAAAACTCCGTTTGACCCTTCCCTTCTAGGCCATCACCCACTTTTATTCAAGTACCCCATGTTCTGCCCAAAAATTGCTTGATTGTCACATGAGTTCTGCTGTCTACTCTCTATTCAGTTTCTGATCTGACGAGAAAGGAATAGTTATCTCTCAGTTTTCAGGTCTAATAACTCTGCCATCCACGAGTTATTTTGCATACAACTGTGGGTTGAGTTTCTCCTGCCCCTTGGAGTATGTGTGTGGAGACTTTCTGCAAGAAACAATCAAGCACAATGGTCTAAAAGCTATACATAGTTTGGTGCATATCTCCAGAAATTGCTTCAAAGGCATACCACTCTCAATGATTTGCTGTGCCTTTCAATAGTTTGTCCCAAGCTGTTTCTTAGCTGGTCAAGGACATGTATAGTGTGAGTGTGAGTGTGTTGGGTTTGAGTCCCTTGTAATAAAAAGGAAAAAGCTCCTCAAAACGAGGATTAGATTTTATGGTCATCTTATTGATGTTTAGAGAAATCAAATCAGCTATTGTAATAGGCATAACTGAATGACAAAAAAGCACTAATCCGAATATTCCAACCTGTAAATCTGCCCTAACAAACTTTATAGCATATCAAAACACTAAAGAATATACAAAGAAGAGCATAGGGTTGTAAATATTCAGTGACTTGCCAAAAATTGGAGTCCTCTTGTAAACAAACTTGGAATATTGTAAACATTTAAAAATAGGAACGTGCCACAAGCATAATGATTATTGAAAAAATACAAGGGAAAGTTCTCTAAAAAAAGTTTCATCATCATCAAAGCTTTGTCCCAACTATGTTGGGCTGGCTATATGAATTTTGCCTCTCCTTCCTAGCCTATCTTGGGCCAAATCCTCGGATAGGTTGTACTTCCTTAAGTCCAACCAAACTACTTCCATCTATGTCTTCTTCGGCCTCCCCCTTTTACCAATTATTTAAAAATAATTTGTGATCACCAAAAGCACACAGTTAGAATTAATGAACTCCATTAAAAAACTCGAGTTCTTAACTGAAGACATTATAAAACATCAGCCTGAAAATCACAAGGTTCAATTTTCATGAACACCATCCTTTAATATCCAATTGATCGACTCAGCCGAGTTCCAAGATAACTCATTGAGCACAGTAATTAACACAGATCCATTAACTGAGGCCTAGCGCAACTGTTACAAGGAAAAATAGTCATCAGTTGGATGTGAATTCTTGCTAGAAATGAACAAAGGAGAAAAAAGAAAAAAGAATCACTCAAAGGAGGCGAATGTGATTTGAGAGTCATTACATCCCGTGTAAACATAAGAAAAAAAGAGATAATTTGGGTTAAAAAAAAAACCAAATGGTCCTTTTTAGAAAATTACTATGGTAAGGCAGAAATCTCAAGTTTCTTTTAGCGTAATAAACACTAAGGACACATTTGTGCAATGCTAAGGATTCCTTGGTAGCAAGAAAAGGCCTCTGATTTTCTGAGCCTTGCCATTTTTCCACCCACCTAGGAGTTAGTGGAGTGGCATAAGGTGTGGGTTTGCTCCCTATGTCTTGTGTTCGGAACTACCTAAATTTTCTCTGTGTGTGTTTGTGTGGGTTTAGCGGGCTCCTCTCGGTGGATTACTCCTATTGGGTTAAAGACCTTAGAGATACCCACGTCATACAAAAATAAAAATAAAAACCTTGCCAGTTTTCCACTATTTGGTGCAATGATTCTTCATAGGAAGGAGGGGATAAAAGAACTATTTCTCCTCAAAAACCCATTTCCCACCGGAGGATGTAGGAATAGCTTTTCCACCACATCATGGAAACTGGAAAAGGAATCTGTTGTGCTTTAAATTCCAATGTCGCACAAATGCATCAGGATGAAGGTAACAGAGAAAAAGTGAATATCATTCTACAGGTATAAAGGGATAGGGGGTCATCAGCTACACCCTGTAAAAAGCATAAGAAAGAAAAAACAAAAGGCAACTCAAAGTTATAACTATGTGCAAAAGGTCAGAAGTTTAAAATTCTTTAGCTTTACCAGCACACACACAAAAAAAAAAAAAAAAAACCCTCGTTCTATGCTCCCTCCTTCCGAAGAATATGAAACTTGGAACAAGAGACTGGCTTCCTAGACTACAGCCTGCACCATGAGAGCAAATATCTCTCTAGACAATCCTTCCCAATATGCGCAAACCATTTTCAAGGAATAGTGACCTTTCCAGTGTTCCAGTGCTCAACCACATAACAAGGTTTTAAAATGATGAGGATACTGCTAGACTCAACAGGCCTACTCTCACGAGTAATTTACTGAAGTGTATCTACTTATACCCTTTTAAGTGTTTCCTTCTAAACTGGTTTCAGCTGAAATGAATGAGTATGCTTAAAACTAAGAGAGGCCAAAAAGAGCCTTTTGAATTGATCTAACATGAATTATTTAACATAGCAACGATAAATCAATTTACCGACCAGAATAGCAAATTTATTAAGAAGAATGGAACCAATTATAAGTTGATTTTTCAATTTTTTAATGCAACAGAAGATAACAATAAAAGATTAGTATTAATGCAGGCTATAAAAACACATAATTCCTCTCATGCAACAATTCACATAGGTAGAAGATTACAGATCAAATTATATGTATACAATCTATACTCATACACGAGAGTGGGAGATCAACATCATCATCAAAGCCTTGTGTCAACTACGTCAGGGTTAGCTACATGAGTTCTATTTTGCCATTCAATCCTTGGATATGTTGCACTTCTAAAAATCTATCCTTACTATCAATCCATTTCATCTTCAACCTACCCCTTTTCATTGAGTGACCATAAATTTGTATAGAGAAACTTTTCTTCACCGAGCGAGCGCCTGCATTGGAGATATGTAAAACCACCTCAAACAAGTGCTTCTTAATTTATCATCTATTGATGCTATCCCTAAATGTTCCTGAATGCACTCATTTCTAATTATATCTTTCCTCATTGTACTACACATCCATCTCAACATTCTTATCTCCACTACACTCATTTTTTGCATGAGCTATTTCCTAATTACCAATATTCTACTTCATAGGTCATAGTTGGTTTAATTGGTATCCTGTAAAATCTTTCCTTTACCCTTGTTAGTATGCTCTGATCAAAAAGCATTCTATGAAGTCTCTACTTAAACTATACATCTTTTATCCTACTCCTTAGCTCGCCATCCTCGTTGATTATGAAGCCAAAGTCTCAGAGCAAATATACTGATGAATTTTCTAGGGTTTCCAAAGCCCAATGAGATCTTTCAAATTGACATGCACCTAGTAGCCTTGCAGACGCGCACAAATGCTGAACTTGGCTGCATGAAATTATGGATAGGATAACTGAATCTATATCTTGTGTCCTTAATTTCAAAAGTTCAGTGTCTTATCCCTAGCCAGCATATTTGACTATATCCATGCCCATATCTGGTCATCGTAAGTATAATGCTTGCCTAAATATGAAAACAGCCATAAATACATTTATAATGCTGCTTGAATCTCATTTGCATGAGACATGTGGAAGCAACACAATAGAAAGAGGAAACAATAATAATAAAAATAATAAAAAGTTCAATGGATCAAAGAGCAGCACATCATGATTAAGGAGAACAGAATCCGTAATGAATATCCCATGTGTTTGTTGTTGGTTTCCTCATATGTTAGTAGAACCATAAAAATAGAGAAGGAAAACCAAACTGCTGAGTAACCATTAGATAAGCAGAAAACTGTCTTATTTTTTAAATTGTGCCAAGACAATGAGCCAGGTCCATCTGTTAATCAGCATATGCCAGTGATCTTCAATCACAGGTTGTACAATCCTACAAATAATAACACTAACCTACATAGAAACAAAACAAAAGCAATGGGAAGACTATCCAGACAAAAAAAAAAAAAAAAAGGAGCAGAGAGATACTTCAGGTTGCCTTTGATACAGGTAAAGGAATTCCCCCACAACAAACAATTGCCCATCACTGAATAATACCTTTCCCTACAGGACATTCAGTTGCTTCATATATGACAATATAAAAGATATGAAAGAAGCAGTAAAGGCTCAAATGGAAATGGCAATGTAAAAGAAAATTAAATTTAAGAATTTAAATGTAAGAATTCAAACGATTCTACCGAATGATGTTAATCATCAATTGCCGCGGCAAGAGGAGGAGATGAAGAAATCAGTTGGCGCTGCTCTTCCCAGAAGGCAAATAGTACCTGAGGTACCAATTCACAAATTTCTTCAGCCCTGTTTGCAGATCAGTGGTGGGCTTGTAACCAAGCTCCCTCTGCGCGAGGCTGATGTTAGCATGGGTGAAGGGCACATCACCATTTCTGGGCATTCTAAGCATAACCCGATTCGCCTTAACCTTCAACAACCTCTCCAATATCCCAACCAGGTCAGTCACTGGCACCGGCGAGGTGTTCCCCAAATTGAACACCCTCAGCTGGGCAGCCCGCCTCTTCTTCCCACCGCTCCCGGTGCTCTTCTCCGCAGTATCCAGCGACGCCAAACACCCCTTCACAATATCATCAATGTAGGTGAAATCGCGCGCCACCGTCCCATGATCCGGCCCTTCAAAGATCTCAATTCTCCCCCCCTCCAGCATGGCCTTAGTGAAGAAGAAATACGCCATGTCGGGGCGCCCCCAGGGGCCGTAGACGGTGAAAAATCGCAACCCAGTGATCGAAAGGCCGTAGATATGATTGTAAGTATGAGCAATTTCCTCCCCGGCCTTCTTCGTCGCGGCGTAGAGGCTCGCCGGCTGGTCCGTCCGGTCCTTTTCCGAGAAGGGGACCTTGGAATTCAATCCATAGACGGAGCTGGAGGAGGCCCAGACGACGGCCGGCTGCGGGTTGGCTGATTTGCAGGCCTCCAAGACGGCGACGAGGCCGGCAATGTTGCTGTGGACGTAGGAGGCGGGGTTCTTCATGGCGTAGCGGACTCCGGCCTGGGCGGCGAGGTGCATGACGTGGGAGAAGGCGACGACGTCGAAGAGCTTCCGGAGGAGCCCGGCGTCGTTGATGTCACCGTCGACGACGAATACCCCGGACCGCTCCAGCAGCGCCTGCCGGTCCCGCTTCAGCACCGGGTCATAGTAGTCGTTGAAGTTGTCAAGGCCGAGCACGCCGTCGCCCCGCTTCTTCAGGGCGACGGAGACGTGGGTTCCTACGAACCCGGCAGCGCCGGTGACCAGGACGGAGATCCCATTGCCAGAGCGGACGCGTGCGGAGGAGCGGACCCTCTTCTCCCATGCCGACCCGCCCCATGCGGCGGAGCTGAGCGACCGGCGGTAGGCGTCTCCGGCGGCGTCGCCGGAGGAGGGGGAGCGGAGGAAGAAGAGGAAGATAAAGCCAAGAAACACCAGAGACCAGAAGGAGAGCTTGAGAACGGAGGAGGACCACCTGATTCGGTGGTGGTGAATGTAGGGAGATTTATCCATCTTGAATTTCCCAGGCGTTGATGGAATGTCGTCGTCGTCGTCCATGTGGGAAATCGTTTTCAGCTGCGACATTTTGCTTGCAAAACAAAATCCCCAAACCAAATCCTATTTCCCCCAAAAGACTAGATTTTAGTTTTTGAAGGAGATCACACCAACAGATAGTCAGATTAATACCACAATGCCACAGATAGTTGATTGAGGATAAAAAGGACAGTAGACGATTTTTTTTTTCCGTTTTTCACTCTCTCTCTCTCTCTTAGAGGAAATCTGAATTCTAAAATCTCTTCTTTGGGTTTGTTTGGATCTTGGATTTTATACTAGTGTGTGAAAGGAGGAGAGAGAGGAAATGGGAAAGGGAAAAGAGGTAAAGAGATGATGATGATAAGAGCCTCATAACTCATTTACATGGGAAAGACAGGAGAGAGAAAATGGGAAAAGAGACACAAAGGTGGAAAGGAAAAGCAGGGGAAATGGGATTACATGTCTGAGCTTTGAAAAAGGGCCAAAAGGCCTGTTAATAGAGAAGATGAGGAAACTGGCAAGCATAACTTTTTCATAATATTTTGTTTACTAACTACTACACTAAATTCCCAACTTGCCCTTGGCAAAAACAAAATTCAATGGTGATTGGAAAGTCACAGACTGCAGAGAGGGGTTGTTGGGGGTTGTTGCTCAAGTGGATGGTTTTGATCTGGCAGATGTGTAGCATTCTTATGATCATTATGATTTGGACGGTGGTGATTCAGGGATATGAGACCTTGCCATGATGATAGAAGTATCTGATTTTTGTGTTGTCTAATTTAGTAAAAGAGCTAATGGCCGGTCCTGTAATGAGGGGGGTGATGAGGACATTCAGTTGGGTGGAAGGCCTTGAATTTCTGGCATAGCCGTTGGGATTTCAATTTAAGTTTTGATTTGCCTCTGAGATATGTTGCTTAGACTTAGAATCTCAAATGGTGGTAGTTGGGGATGATATTTCTATTCTATAGTGTGGATTGCATTTTTATATATTAAATTGCATATTCTGTGTAATGTATTATAGAATCTTAATAGACAAATTTTCCATAGGCCTTTTTTTTTTTTTTTTTTTTAAATTTTGTTGTTTTATTTTCATATAAAGAAATATTTATTATCAATCTAATCTCTCCGCGGACACTTGGTCCTTCATTAAATGCTATGATCTTAATTTGGTACTCACCCAACCCTCAGTCACTTATGATGATATTATCAAATTTTTGGATACTCAGCTGTGATTTTCATTTTTAATGGAATTTCCTTTGTAAATGTACCTTTTTATTATTATATTTTGATGACGAAGCTAGTTTATTTAGATTAACGTTTTTTTTTTTTTTTCTATTTATTTTTTACATTCATTCCTTTTTATTAATATTATTTATTTTTGTCATGTTATTCTATTATTATTATTATTATTTGATGAAGAGGCTGGTTTATTTAGATTTATATTTTTTTTCTATTATTTTTACATTCATTCCTTTTTTTATTAATATTATTTATTTTTGTCATGTAATTCTATTATTATTATTATTATTATTTTGATGAAGAGGCCAGTTTATTTATATTTATGTTTTTTTTTATTTTTTCTGTTTATTTTTTACATTCATTCCTTTTTTATTAATATTATTTAGTTTTGTCATGTAGTTCTATTTTTATTATTATATTTTGATGACGAGGCTGGTTTATTTAGATTTATATATTTTTTATTTTTTATTTTGTTTATCTTTTACATTCATTCCTTTTTTTTTATTAATATTATTTAATTTTGATGATTTTCAAGGAGCCTAAGTTTTATGTTGACTTTAGGTGATCGAGTGCTTTTATTTTGATTGGTTATTTTCACTCAACTTGCCATAACAACTTTAATCAAATCATCCTACCCATTGATTATAGAGCTACAAAGTTTAATGGTTATTATCATGAAAATAATCCAATGATTGCTAAGCTAAATTTAATCACCAATTTCCTAATTTTTCTCTAACTAAATTAGAAACTTGAAATTCAAATTCAAGTCCAAACTAATTGGCTTCCTTGAAATTCAAATTCAAATCCAAGCTAAATTAGATAACTCTAGATCCTCTAATTACTAAGTATTATATTAAACCCCCCATCCTCTTGTGGACACAGTAAGAAATTTTTTGATACTTGAAATTGATAGAGAATGACATTAGTGGGCCCACTGAGTGCAAATTTAAAATTTTGGCCCCATATAATCAACACTAAGTGAGTAGTAAGTAAAAGCCAATTCCCACAAGAAAATTTTTAAGGCATGTAATTGATAGAGGTGGACCCCATAAATTTTTTTTATGTCTTTAAATTAATAGGGAATCACATCAGTGGGTCACAGTTTAGATCTTTAGGCTAAAAATAAAAAAGAATTAGGAATTGAATCATATACAATAGTTTGTTTGTTTACTCAGTGTCTACTTTCAACTTAAATTGAGTTTTCCTTTGATGAATTAAAGGTTCGCGTTGGGCGTGGGCCCTGAAGTGCTAGTTTAGTAAAAGAGCTAATGACCGGTCTTGTAATGAGCGGGTGATGAGGACAAACAGGGCCTTGAATTTCTGGCATAGTGGTTGTGATTTAAATTTAAGTTTTGATTTGCCTCCTCCGAGATATATTGCTTAAGACTTAGAATCTCAAATGGTGGTAGTTGGGGATGAGATTTCTATTCTATAGTGTGGATTGTATTCTATATTTTAAATTGCATATTCTCTGTAATGTATTAGAGAATCTTAATAGACAAATTTTCCATATGCCCTTTTTTTTTTAAATTTTGTTTTTTTCTTTTCATATAAAGAGATATTTATGATCAATCTAATCTCTCCGCGGACACTTGTTACTTCTTTAAATGGCTATAATCTTAATTTGATACTCACCCAACCCTCAGTCACTTGTGATGATTCTGTCACAATAATTTTATATGGCGTGTAGCAATTGAACTTGGGACATGATATTTTGATGACTCTTATCTCCATTTTAACCTTTCTATCTTCCTTAATTTTGATGCATCCTGGTGGACTTTATTAGAAGTGATGGTTTCGACGGATTTTCTGCGATGCCTGCTTGTTTTTTATTAAAAAAAAAATTTTGTTTCTACTTTTTTTTTTAATTTTTATATAAAGAAATATTTATATTGATCATTCTAATCCCTTCACACACGCTTGGTCCTCCTTTAAATGACTATAATCTTAATTTTATACTTGTCCAACCCTCGGTCACTTATGATGATTTTATTGTAATAAATTTTAACAGTGTGTAGGCGTTGAACTTAGACATGATCTTGTGCTTACTGTTGTCTACAATTAAGCCTTTAGATTGCTGTCTTCCTTGATTTAGGTGCACACAAATGGACTTGAGTTGGAACTGATGGTTTGTTAAAGGGAAAAGAGGGCATGCGTGGGTGTGGCAGAGCCTTCCTGTTTAGGTAGTTACTTTTCATCATTTATAAATAGGGCTGTGACTATTCAGGAAAAGAAAAGTCCAACCTGAATTGTATATAGAACCTAGATTGAAAATTTACTTCCTGAGTGCAATGCATGTTGAGCCAAGTTGATTCTGATCAGATTGAGTCCAGGTTTCAGTATGTTTTGGATTTGTTTGCTTCTCAAAATGATGTAATTTAGGAAAAGTACAGTCACATGTAGTGCGTGTGCGCGTGGCTATATTTATATATATGAGAAATTCTCAAAAATCCTCCATTAAAACACCATCATTTTTCTCTCTTATTTTTTGAAGTCATGGTCCAATCCGTTCTTCTAGCACACATTACTCCCTTATGAATTGTCATTAGTTCATATTTGACACTTTACAACTCTTACTCACCATTATATTCAAATCCTAAAAAAATGACGCCTCTAAAACCATTAAACTTTAGAGAGATATATCAAGGAGTTATGATTATCTAATAGAGTTGAGATCTTGCTTACAAGAGGTCTTATCTAGATCTTTCCATTCAACTACATTTCATGGTTGTTATGCACCATAGTGGGCCCCACCGAGGGGCACTTTTTCTTAGGAAATTTTTTTTTGGGTGTCTTCTATAATATACACACACACACACACTAGCAACAAACGCTCGTGCTCAAAACAAAGATATAGTAAATTATTATAATAATTAAAACTACAAAAGAAGAATCCACTATTATTATTTTTAAGAATTTTTAGAAGAAAATAAAGTGGAAAAGGATCTTAAGATTTTATGGGAAAAGAAAGAAATTATCATGAAAAATAATAATGAGAATCTTGTAATATCACACCTATATCTTTGTAAATTGAAAAAATGCATGGGTTGAAAGTCCCCACTAAAAAAAGAGAAAATTTTGGATGGAAGAAAAAAGAAAAAATGGTACCATTCAAAGAAGGAAAAAAAAATGCGCCCATTTACCTACAAACACATCAATACCTGGTTGGGGCTCAATCTGTTAGGTACATTGTGTGGAGTGTGAGTGTAGCTGGGATGAGTCCCTTCAAAAGAAAAAGAAAAAGAAAAATAATGAAGTAAAATAAATAAATAAATGAAATCAATCCTTTAATTAGTTTTCACTTTCCTATAAAGAAATAAGGTACAAATCAAACCAAAGATGCCATCATTCTTTGGAGCATCTCAGTGTAGATGAATCGATCCAGAAATTAAGAAAAAGAAAAATATATTACCATTCTCGTGTACATCTGAATTATGAATCTTGAACACAAGGTAACTTATATACCAATAAATAAACTTTTACAAAAAAGCCCGATCAATTCCATCATAAAATTTTGTCAAAGCAAACTTGTAGGCTCATTTCCCACTCACTAGACCCACACCAATGCCCCAAAACACCACCCACTCGTTTTGAGCCTACTTACGGGATGAGCCCAAAAGTGATGTGGCAAATTTAGACATGTGTGGGAAGCTAAATGGGCGATAAAAAAATATATATATATAGGTCACTTAATAGGGTCTAAACCCTGTTTGGACCCACATTTTGATGGGCAGGATCGACTGATATTTTTATCTAATTAACCATGACCTTAGTCCATTACGTTGCTAAGTAATCGCCCACTGAACAAATGGCTCTGTCAAGATTCCAATGAACCACAGAGCTGATGTGGTTTGTCCCATGGTTGATTGGAGATTCTCACCATACTTGCATTTTGCATTGGTGTGTGTTTCTTAGCCACTACGCGTGGGCCACAGAAGACATAATATCCCATTTTAGATGATGTCAGTGAACCCGATCAACGGCTCTCTCTGTGTCCGTAGTTGAAAGTGATTTTACGGCAATTGAAAGAGATTTTAGGGAATATTGATTGAGAGATTTTCAGAGATAGAATATATGGATAGCAATACTTTTGGAGAAAAAATAGTGGAATGTGATGGCATCGCTCCTTAAATCATTGTAAATTTTTTGTGTATATTTATTTAAAAGGAAAACTCCTTCAATGTTGATGAGAATAATAAATACTTTTAAAACAAGAATGCAGCTTAAAATTGTTCTATAATTTTTTATTTTATTTCAATACTTTCATTCTCTAGCAAATTTTAAATAATGAGAATAATAAATACTTTTAAAATAAGAATGCTGCTTATAATTCTTCTATAGTTTTTTATTTCATTTCAATACTTTCATTCTCTAGCAGATTTTAAAAAATGAGAATAATAAATACTTTTAGAATAAGAATTTCAATACTTTCATTCTCTAACAATATTTTAAGATCGAAAATATTCAGTTCTCACCTGTTATATGAGAATTTTTTTGTGGGGCCCAACTTTGGGTCTCATTTGGGGATGGGACCAGGGGAGATGGCAAGATCTATTTGAGACCACCTTAAGTATCAAGTTTGACTCCAAGCCCATGCCCCTAACCTCTTCATCTGTGGCCCACAAGTTTAATGACTTTATATTTGAAAAAATATCCAACCCTCAATCCAACGGTTCTGTCTATTCGGATGTGTGTCAATCCTTGAGATCAATGACTATTATGGGGGTGGTTACTAGGTTTGGATGGGTTGCTTAGGTGGCCCCACAAAAAAGTTCTCATATAATATGTGAGAACTAAATATTTCTGTTTTAAGATATCACATGATTATCAGAAAAATACCATTTTATCATATATTTTGAAAATATCATGATATCTTCTAAATGTTGCCGATAATTTTGATTGTAGCCCATACAACTTGTATGAGTATCAAGATCTGAGGGTAAGGTAGGGTAATGAGTACGAAGGGCTTAAATTGATCATAGGATGGAAGTATGAGGCCCCACAGGCTTGACCTCTCCTATGCTAAAAATGGTCTGGTTATTCCTTAAAATTTGCATGTACCTAAAGCCCGAATCCAAATCTAACTCGATGCTGGTTTCAAAACCCACGCCCAAGTTCGAATCAGAGCCAAACAAGCCCAACCCAGATTCCACTTCTGGTCAAGTGGGGCCATGCAGAGCTTACCATGGCTCTATCCAAGCTGCATCCCCATTTATAAATATTTGTGTTGCACAGAATAGGGAGGGCATTTCAAGCACACTAGGGTTAGGGGTTAGTGTGAAGTAGACTTGCAGGTATGAAGGTGCCTGTGAAGGGAAGGATATGGTTGTTTTTTGGGTTAGGGGTTAGTGTGAAGTAGACTTGCAGTTATGAAGGTGCCTGTGAAGCGAAGGATATGGGTTTTTTTTTTTTTAATGATGCTAGTTATTAAATAATAGGTGGGATGATGGTGACTCTATTTCCTTCTTATTATTCAATCAACATTGTTATTGGTATCTGTTAATTTCAACAGATGTGTGTGTGGAGGTGGGGGGAGACAAGAGGCACGTGAGAGTGATGGAGACGAGTATGGTGGGATTCATCAAACAGCCAGTCCAAGGTGACAGACAACATAATATTCTATACTTCTCCAACAATAACAATAATAGGGTTCTTGAGAGTCTCCATTCACAAATCCAATCTACAAGTAAATTCAACCCAAAGATACTTAAAAAAAAGCAAATGTAAAATCCAATCAAACCCTTTCTTCAAAATGTATAAATGGGCACGATAGGCTTTGAACACATAGACAGTTTGGCTTTGGGATAAACTAGTATGTTTATGAATGTAACAGCTTAAAATTACTCACAAGGCTGCATAGTGGGGCCAATTGACTGTGATTGGACTGTGACTGCAGCCATGGGATGAGGGGGCCTCCCTAGTGAATGGTTAGAGCAGTTTGGTCCAGTTTTATAGGTCCCTGTTTCAGTGGTGAGGTCATCCAGCTGGGTTGGATGTTGCTGCATATGGGTCTACCTGCAATAAAATGTTACAACTCCTTAATTGGAGCCACACAAATACATGGTTGCAAAAGGAGCACAGCAGTGAACTATGAAAAAACAAATAAATAAATAAAAGAAAGTGAAACAGGGTCTTAGTAGAAGACACTACATAGAAAAGAGAGAGGAAGAAAACAAGCCAACTTCCATTAAAAGTGATATCTATAACTTGAGGATAGCCATTTAGTTAAAAAGAATGATCATAAGCGTTTATGTTTTTCATTTGACATCCATTTAATGGAAGAACTAGTAATAAGCCCATGCGATGCGCGGGTTAAATCTCATGCAAATTAAATAATAAATTAAAATTAATATCTAAATTAAGTATTCATCAATAAAAATATACGACTTGATTGAATGATAAATCCATTTTGTAAGCATCAGAATAAATATTCATAGGATAACTAATTAAAAATAACTCATATATGGTGATGCAACAATATGTGAGTAAATATTTTATAAATTAATTTGCAATTCTCCCCACTTAAACTAATAATATATTTAGTTAAATAAGTTTGAACTCTTTGTAGTACATTTATTAAAATGCTCATTTCGGTCTACTCATATGAGAAAATGATTCCTAAATTACCAAAATGTCTTTTGATTGAAGATCAAATCATATATTAAGATTGGCCCACCTAAATAACATAATTATTGTGGGGACATGTAGATAGTATAATGATAGTGGACTCTCTTAGCTGATAGTGGAACCAGAGATTCGACTAATCTATCCACCTATAAGACTCATTAGCAAAATATGTGAACAATGGGTTTTATAGAAGAGTTGATGGGTTAATGTGATGGGTTCCATATATATAAAGATAAAGGATTGGTTGGGTAAGTAGGCCCCATATAAATGGTGGATCCCTTTTAAGGGCAAGCTGAGTAGTATATTCATTTAGTGGGTCCTGGACATTCAAATTAAGATTGTGAATAATAACCCATTTAATGCTTGATTCCGAATTCTATGAAGCTTTAACCTCCCATATATTGAAACCCGAACTGTGCAAAATAAACCCTATTCAGCTATATGGGGTTTCCTCATATCTGACATCAATCCGAATGTTCCCCCACCCTTGGATTGATCATTTGATGAAAATGGTGAAATTGAATGTGTATAAAATTGTGTTAATCATGTTTTTAATCAATTGGGTGATTCAACATTTAAAAAAGATCTTATTCATGTAGAATTTGAGGAAATCCATATACCTAGAAAGCGTTTCTTCTTAACACTTGCGAATTCAATAGGTAGGCCTCACTTTAGAGCTCCACTTCTTTAACTCAGGATTTCTTTAGTTCAAAGCTCAAGAGGATCCAAATTTTTAATGCTTATGTGGCTTAAGGAGACACACAGTTGGCCCTCTTTCGACAACAAGGTACAAGGAAGACAACCAAAAAAGCTCTCTTTCATATGATGGGACCACTTATCTTACCCAATCAAAGGTCAAAAAGAAAGAGATAGCACTACTGAATGATTAATATTTTAATCTCTATTATAGTTGCATTTTATGGTATATTCATTTTCCAATTTCCTGAGGGTCAGGACACATGTAACAATGGAAGTCCTCTCATTCTGATGAGTTAAGAGGGACCCACATTATTTTTTTTTAGAACAGTGTTTTAAAGGGAAGAGGATCTCCTGTTTGGTCCAAACGGGGAAACCTGTTTAGACCAACCAGGGGGTGCCACATGGGGAAAGGTCCAATCAGACACATCCCATCTTCCCCTTAAAAAAAAAAAATTCCCACCACCCCCACAACAATGTGGCACCCCCTGGTTGGACCAAACAGGGATCCTCTTCCATTTTAAAGCCATTGCAATTTGCAAGGAGCACTACGTTTCTTAAATCATGTGTACTTACAGGGAAACTTCTCGTGACTTGGCCTTGTCTTTGTAGGGTAGTAGGATGACCATCAGTCATGTCTTGAGAATGATTACAACCAAAACATTACTAGGAAAAGCTAGGGGTGCAAGTGTGCAACATGTTGATGTAGGCTTCAAGTTGGCCCTCTTTAACTTTCGTTAGTTAGGTCACAATTGGGGCAACAGCAGGAATAGCTAGCTCAGATCTTCTTATGCTATTCAGCCCACCTAGCATATTTAACAAAAAGGGTATAGTGTTCAGCAAAAGCCATGGGGTATACCTGCCTGGGTGATGGTTCATTGGCATGAGGCCGTTTGCCCTCCTCATCTTGTATTTGAGTCCCACCCCAGACTTACCTAGCAAACATGTGTTGCGGGTTGTGTGTGTGGCCGGGGAATAAAAAAGGATTTCAATTTTCTACAGGGTATTAGGAACACACAGCTTGAAATCAGCTCATTGCATTAAACATACCCTTTATCTTGTACAATGGAGCTAACTCGTGATCGACCCAACTTTCTTACTCATACATCTCTACAAATGCCCTTTACATTCATCTGACTTGTATTCACAGTCGGGTTGAATCTAAATCAATACACGGAAACAATAGTTGAAACTTTAAGGCCCTTAAATCACGAGTTTAAACAGTGATAAACAGCTGAGAAATTAAGGAGAGGAAGGCCGTCAAACTTCCTTCGGACCATCAGCCATTGTGGGACCCACTCATGACATTCCCACATCTCCCACCCCTCAAGCATTCACCTGTTGGCGCCAGGGTAGAGAATCTGCAGACGCACGTGCATCTGCCTGGTTTTAGCTTAGGGGCTTTGAAATGTTTGCCTTGTAACGAGAGAAAACCAGGAAAGAAAGCATTTGCAACTTGTTTAAGGTATCATGGAATCTCCTGCTTCAACATTGATCCGAACCTTTCATCCTATTGTTTAGAACTTGGAATTGCTTCATATATCATAACACTCACTAAAGACTGAAAGGGAAAGAACTGCTAACTCACCTATCTTTAGATTACTTCATCTGGAACCAATCCTTCTCTACTTTTCTCTAGGTTCATTTATAAATGATCATTTACACGAGTGAATTGTTCAATCACCAATGCTAGAACTTGAATACATGTGTTTTAGCACACAAATATCTATTGTTAGGGGGAAAAAATCTCTAGGCCATTAGCTCACTTTGTATTTGAATTCCTATAGACACATTCAGGGTATAATGGCTGTTACTGTCAAAGGAATATTAATGAGGTGAAAGCTAGAAGAAGGATCAATATATAAATGGATCCTTGTAGGATTTGATTTACTAAGGTGATGGCTTGGTAATTATTTCCTGTGAAAGGAGAGACATTTCGCAGTCATTTGCGCATCTTTACCTTTACCTCTTAGACCCTTTGTCTAGAATTATTAGATTTCTTTATACTACATTGGTCTAGTGGTAAGAAGAGTGATAGAAAACTTGAAGATCGGGGTTGAGGGTTCATTGATACTGTGAGGCTAATGCGCCTTGCAACTATGTAGAAGTAGTTTGGCAATGATTAGAAATTCAATATAGAACAAACAAACTGGACGTTGAAGGTACTTATTTTCTTTTTCTTAGGTGAGAGAACTAATTCTACCTTAACTTCTTTCTGTAGAGAGAGAGAGATGTCCTCAAAGGGTGAGGAACACTTCGATTATTGAAGGTGACAACATGGTCGCCAAATCAAATCAGACTTGTCCAAGTTAGACACTTGGGAGGCTAGCACTTCTGCAGAAGCAGTGCTAACCAAACAGCATACGCTCTGGCATAACTTCACCCTCCATTGCCGTGGCTCTCTTCAAAGAGTCTTTTCTTCCTCACATTCAAGTTATTTTGAAGAGAGACATTGATGATAATTCCAATCTTCTGCGGGTATTATCAGTTGAAGAGAATACCAGATTAATGCACTCAAGGACTCCTGAAGAGGGAGAGATCCAAGGAAGCAATTACTCTTCAGTCCCTCTTGTAATTTTATGTTTCCTTGCTTTTGTATCTGTTCTCTTCCTTCCACAGAAGGATACTCCAACGTCCAACCTCTAGTTTTCTCCTTATTTCTCCATCTAGTTGGTTGATTGTCATTATCTACTCATTCAAACAAGCCCCACAGTCAGTGTGACATCTACAGCATCAGACTCTCTCTCTCTCTCTCTCTCTCTCTCTCTCTCTCTCTCTCTCTCTCTCTCAGACACACATCCATACATGGCAATGCAGGTACAATTTAATTTGCCTAAACATTACCCATTAAAATAACAGTGGAGTTGACTCTTGACTCCCTCCCCCAAGTCATCTTGCTTTGACGAATAATATTGGAACTACCAAATAATGAAATATGCAATATTTTTTTCTTTTATTATCCTTGTCATAGTATTTTTCTTGTATTTATAAATTTATTATCATGAATGATTATATTTTATAAGTATTTGATTCATTTCTAAAAAAATATGCCTCTTTTGATTCTTCGTGTTGACTCTATCCATGTCAATTTTTTTCCATTGGATGAGTCAAATCCAAGTCACGAGTTTTCCAACCTTGAATTATATAGGTCATTCTAGCCCACATCTACCCATTTATAAGCTTATAAGGAAATTACTTTTTCCTTCTAATGTACAGAGTGGCACATTGCAGAGTCCTCAACCAAACAATTGTAGAAGTTTCAGAGTAAATTGGGAAACCATTCGCACCGCATCACATAAAACCCCTGACCCCTCCCTAATTATGCATCCAAACCAAACATGTCTGAAGACTGAGCATTAGCCTAGTCGCAATGGGGAAAATAATGTTCTCATTGAACAATGAACCAAAATCTATGAGATTAGAGAACTTCAAAATAATAAGCTTAAATGGAATCAGAAATTGCATGATTTTACATTAGTAATAATACAAAGATTGTCAGCACAGCAGCCCACATATGCTACTCAACGCTTTGTGAGCCCCTCGAGGACTTCAAAGTATTCGGGGAAAGACTTGCGAGTGCATCCTGGATTGTTAATGGTGACAGGAACATCTCCACATGCAGCAAGAGAGAATGCCATGGCCATTCTGTCGTCGTCAAATGTCTCGATCTCAGTCACATTTAATTTCTCTGGTGGATTGATTATGCAGAAATCTGGGCCTTCTTCTACCTCTGCACCCAACTATAACAAGGCAAAAAAGCGTATATCATAACCATTATTAAAGTTAAAAGGTCAAATCTGCATGTGGTATATAAGTGAGAAGATACCAACCTTGGTAAGTTCATTGCAAATGGCGAACATTCTTTCTGTCTCCCTCTCTCTCCAGGTTGCCACTGGTAATAAAATCAATTTAGGTCAGTATGAAGAAATAAGAGAATGCATTTAAGGTTTTTGAGTAATTTATGGATGAAAAACAATAGTGGCACTAGAAAAGAGTAAAGACAGGTACCAACTAGATAATGAGAAATCAATCCTTGCACACATTGAAACCCAATGCACAAATTCAGAATAGCTTTTCACCCAACTTACCATCCCTTATGACTGTTGGACCGTCAGCGAAAAGCGCAATGACAGCCAAAGTCATGGCAACATCAGGTGTTTTGTTCATGTTGACATCAATCCCACGCAAGCACTTCTTTTTGGAAGGATCACGTGGTGGACCTGTAACAGTGACACTGGTCTCTGTCCAACTAACCTTTGCCCCCATTTGCTCAAGAACTTCTGCAAATTTCACATCCCCCTGCATTGGGAGTGAAAGCAACAGCATAAAATGAAGAGAAAAATAAACAGATTTAGGTCTTCCAAGAATTTGTCCAACTATATATAGCAATTGATACCTGCAAACTGCTTGTCCCGCAGCCTTCAACTGTGACAGTGCCACCGGTTACAGCAGCACCTGCTAGAAAATAACTAGCACTTGATGCATCACCTTCTACGTAAGCATTTCCCGGAGATCTGTTGGAACAAACATCTCCTAACTCAGTTTTTATGAAGGTTAGAGTAAAGCAGTACCGTTGTGATGTCAAACATACTTGTATTTTTGACCACCCTTGATCAAGAATCGGTCCCAGCCACCACCATGTTCCACAATAACGCCAAACCGTTCCATTAATTTCACAGTCATCTCGACATAAGGGGCAGAAACTAGTCGATCCATTATCTTAATTTCCACATCTCCTAGTGCCAAAGGAGCAGCCATGAGCAATGCAGTCAAGTATTGGCTACTGATAGATCCAGAAAGTTTAACCTGCAAACAGGCACACAAAATGTTTGTTGAGGATCACTACCTATCAATGAAATAAGACAATCAAAAGTTGTAAAGCCGCTCACAAGAGGGTGAGCATTCAGAAACATAAATAGCATCCGCTTTGAGAGGCAATCTGGAACTATGATCCACAAATCACAAAGGGAAAGCCAAAAGTAAATAACAAAGCCTCAGGACACATTCAGCAAATTCCTACTGAATTCCCGTAAGTTGTAAGAAAAGCTAAATTACATCAAAGTTGTGATGCTGTTAAAATGAAAACTGCTCTGCATTCATAGATAAACTGTTCAGGGCTCAAAGATGACTGGAAAAATTTGAACTGATTGCCAATATAGCTCCCTTATATTGTACAGTTTTTCTTCATAAGAGTCACCATTACCCAGAAAAATAGAAGACGAGGACTCTGTAAGCGCCAAAATCTCAAGCTTAATATTGTTCATTCAATTCTGACTGAAATAGAACAATAGATAGAAAAATAAGGATACAAAACCTGGAGACCATCAATCGGATCTAATCAATGATTTAAGAAAAGAAAAGAAGAAATAAGGAGAGAGAGAGAGAGGCCTGCCTACACACTGCATGGAGTACAGGGTGTAAGGGCGCCAGGCCCTGGGAGCACTATGCAAGATGCAGGCTTGTTGTGCCCTCCCTTCGAGGTTTTAGTGTTTTTTTCCTATCATGTTTCTTGGCCCTAAGCCTTTGAAATCTATAACTAGGGGTCCCACTAGCATGACCCTAGATATGCTACTTTCAGAGCCATCCTTATATCTCCCAAGAGCTCCTAAATCACTGAAAGAATTCTAGAAATTTTCTACAGAATCGAAAGATCAAGAACTAAAAGGGTTTTCCCCTTCTTATTTGTTTTTGCCTCAAAGGATTGTAAAAGGAATATTGAGAACCTCAGATCTTTAGTCTTTGGTCGATCAAGGTCTAGAATTATTGTAACCCAAAATCGAAAAATAAATACAATTAAAATTTTTCCTTAAACTTAATTATTTGTTCTGCTTGATTTCACTCTTTTCGTGCATTCAAACCCGACAATATCGACAGTATTAAAATGAGTACACTACCAACAATTGGCAAAAATACTTAAAAGGTCAACAAATTTTAACGGTTCTTTCCCAATCAGAACAAGAATAAACACATTACAAGTTACAACTCAATGTCCAGCTTACCTTTCCTCCACGAAGGCCCCCATTTGCATTTACACAGACAGGAGGACAATTAGTGCCCAACATACATTCAACATCAGCACCAAGCTGCTTCAGAGCAACAACCAAGTTCCCGATGGGCCTCTCTCTCATCCTTCGGACACCATCAAGTATGTACCTGAATAGGAAAGAGCAGAATTGCCTCAGAATGAATATTAACACCATATCAAATACATTTACCTGCTTATCTATGGCAACAAAAGTAAGCAAGAAAGGACCTTGAGTTTCCACCAGCAGCAGCAACTGCAGCAGTCAGTGTACGCGTTGCTGTCCCTCCATTTCCCAGAAAAAGTTGAACTTCCTCATTAGAATCCTTCCCCACTGGAAATTGGCCAGCGCAACCCTCCACAATTGCTCTTTTGATTGCATTGTCTTCTTCCACATTAAGCCCAAGGATTCTCAGTGCGCTGATCATATAGCGGATATCATCACTGTTTAGTAAGTTGTCTATGACAGTAGTTCCCTGATAAATATTGAAATAACCATCAGATTTCATTGAAATTGTCCAGAAGAATAGCAGAAACTAAAGCATGAAGACAGAAACATAGTCAACTCATGAAAAATTGATTTCAGGCTGGCATCCATTTAAGGACCATTGAAGACACTGTGGCAGAAAAATACAGAAACACTAAGATAAAACATAGAGGTCCAGTTCATCATGAGACAAAAAGGAAAACATATCCAAAAAGAGTAACGATATGAGGGGACATAGGTAATAATATTCTTTCTAGGAGATATTTTCTTGTAGACCTCAGAATATTCCACCATACACAAACTAGTTGATATGCAGGACCAATGCCCTTAGAGCAACTTCCACCGGGATTAAAAGGAGGAAAATGTTTTGCAGATTCAAGTTAACTTTATTACTTAATTTATTGTTAAAGTATGTGTTTGTTTCTTACTAAAATTAACTTCCACAGTACCTAGATACAAAGGGCTGGTCTAGTACAAGCTCACTGCAACATAATAAGCTGAGCTCTTCTTTTGTGGTACGGCTAGGGATCATTACCAATCATGGGGAGAGATACAAATGTCCCATTATGGTTGAGGTTTAGTTAAAGTTCATCCTTGTTTGTCATGATAGTTACCAATTCCAGGGCCCAAAAAGACTTAATGGTGTAAACCCATGGTGATGCAATCCAACGGTGAATATCACTCCTATCAAGATCAGATTTCTGGGGGTACCAACAAACGGCAGGAGGATTGTCAGCTGGTGGACACCGCACAAAGATTGAGCATGCTCTTGGTTATTACTGTATCCTTTCCCCCTATTCATATCTTTTTTTTTATCCGTAGCTGAAACTATTCTTAATAGAAGGAGATAATACCAAAAGAAAAACAAAGAGGAGGCAAGAAAACAAGAAAAGATAAAGAAAAGAAGAGGAGACTAAAGGGTACAAGAGCATTGCACATTTGTACCCCACCCATACCCCAATTACATAACAAAACCCTCCCAAGGATCTACACCCCCTGCTTGGCTAGCGCACCAGTCATACAGTTGGCTGTTCTAAGCTCGTGGCGGAAGACAACATTAGTAGTGGTAGAGCTCTACCATACAGTTGGTCTATCCATATCTTTAGACACCTAATGGGACAGGTTTTGTGAATCAACTTCGAATATCTACAGCTCTACCAAGTCAGTCCTGTTCAAAGAATAATGGCATATTAAGTTCAATCAGTTGGTGTAATATCGCACTACAAGTTCTAGCAGGACATAACACTACAGTGAGTTCCCTTGCAGACTGTTCCCGTTACCCATTCTAAGCCAGTTTTGCAAAAAAAAAATAAAAAAAAAATTAGTTTTTTCTTCTCATTTTGTCTTGTGTTTTGAGTCCGCATTCCGCAGTCCAAATCGATGGCTTCCTGTCGACAGCATGCTCCATTTCCATTAATAATTCATCCTCATCTTCCGAAAAAAGAAAAAAAGAAAGAAAAAAAAAATCTACTGTCCATTTCAAACAAACCAACATAATGTGCTACTACACTCCCACACACAACACAATCAGCTCTTACACACCACAGATCTGTTAGCTTTTACAAAGTTATCATAGAAAACTCCATATATCAGTTTTCAATGAACATACATCACTACAAAACCACGACACAACATAGTTATTCAAACTTAAAACCATTACTAGCATTTGGAGTTAACAAAAAAGCAAAATGCCACAACCCGAATAACCACTAATGACTAAACCATATTTCAGAAAATGGATCTAGCTAGAACTTTTGTATATGAATTCTAGCTTCTAATCACAATTCAGCTTCAAGACTCAAGTAAAATCCCTATTTTACAAATATCACCCCAATTAATCAATTTTTTTCAACTTCCATAAAATCAATATACCCGAACCACTTAAATCCCAGCGACCGGAAATGTATAAATGTAGACCACCAATTCAGTTGGAACTTGGAATAAAATGCTGCAGTATTTTCCTAATACAAGATCCAATACATAAACATCAACAGATAATAACTTCCATTGAAAGTAAAATATCTTTACATGAGAAGAATGAATTTGGCAAACGCATCAAGCAAATTGCTTCAAGCAAAAAATGAAAATCCCAGCACCAGAATTACAAAAAGGAACCAAGTTTCTATAATGACAAAAAAAAAAAAAAAAAAAAAAAAAAAAAAAAAAAAATAGAAAGGGGAAAAAAATGGACCACATTCCAATTAAGGACAACCTAAAAAAGAGAGAAAATTGAGAATATGATAATTATGAAGTGTACCATAATGGCAAAAGATGAGCAAATTAGTTTGCTATGTATCATGTCAAAAGATCAAAACACAGCAAAAATGGGGACAGTGCCATGAGGCTGGGGATCACCAGAAAACCACACCTATTTCAAGCTGCTTTGTATTTTTGTGGGTATGTGATTTTGTATATCCACTCAAAGAGAGTAATGGTTCCTTTTATAAGGATTCTCCAATGGCCGACTGAGCGGATTCCGGGGAAATAGATCCCTGCTTTTGGTGCAACATGCATAAGAGATTTACAGGAAGTTGGGAGATAGTTCAGAATAAAGCACACTTTTAAGGCTCTTTTGTGGCACACACTAACATCTCCCACTTCACCAAAAGAGTCCAAACTATATCAAAAGACTTGCACCTACTTTGTTCTCTCTTTAACAAATGACAACATGGGTTGAACACTCCAAATATTCTGTGGAATTATATTGCTCCCACTATTCTATGGATTTAACCATTATCAATATGTCATAATGATTACACCCACTATATAGTGAAGTTATCTTTTATTACAATAATTTCAAATTTATGCAAATAATTTAAATTGAAGAACTCTCGAAACTTCCATCATGATTTTTTTTCAAGCTTTATGCAGATATGCCTCTCATGATAACTTTCATTGTTATCCATTAAAATTAAGAATCATCATACAATTTTGAGGATTTTACTAGAAAATTCCCAGTATTTGGCCGTTGCACATATTAGTGCCTCATAACACTTTCACCACATAAGCATTCCTCCCGCCATTTTTTTATTTTTTATTTTTAGTATTTTTCGATAGCGACAATAGCGTTGCTTGATATGAAATTAAGTGACACTATCGTCACTATTCGTTATATTTACCCACTTTCAAAACCCCTTTTTACAAAGTAGTTGCTGTAGTAACATGGAGAAAGAAAGAAAGGAGCAGTTGAAATCGTGGGTCATTCAAATCTATTTTCCCCAGGCCGGAAACCTGCAGCCTTGTATCAGAAAACACCATAAAGATGAGAGCTTGAATGAGAAATCCAGCTCTTCTAGTGCTCATCTTTAGAACCCACAGATCATAAGAAATATCCACTAAGATCACTGATTGAAAGAAGAATGTCACAGTTAATTTGTTTATATGCCCATGCCCATGCCCATGCCCATGATGTTGAATCACTTATTTTTAATTGAATCTAAGACCTGCAGCTGTAAATAATAAACCCCATCAACTCTGAGATTACTGCTTTAATAAGAAATCAAGCTCTTCTGATATCTAAATCTTCAAAACCTAGATGAGGAACATCCTTGTTTTAATCACAACCCAAACAACAAATCCGTAACAGATCCGGCCGGCTGCAGGAACGGGAAGCGCTTGCCGGCTCTGGGGAAGAGATAGAGAGGCTGCGCCGGCGGTGGAAGCGGCGCAGGATGCGGAGCGTCGCTGCGGCTGGAAGACTCGACAATGCTGCTTTGGCTGGGGCTCTGGTGTTGCGACTCGGAGATGATCGGGAAGTTGGTCTTGGTCTTTGTCCCTCAGAACTCCCGCACCGCCGCGTCGTAGGCTCTGGCCGCCTCCTCCGCCATTCCACGATTTCAACTACTACGAAGGAAGAATGCAAAAGGGGGCAGCGAAAGGAAGGGAAGAGAAAGGAGGGGATAGGAAGAATGGAAAAAGAAAAGAGATAGAGATTTTAAAAAAAGGCCGAAGAGGGACGCTAGCGTCACTAATCACTATTAGCATCACCGAGAGACGCTACCGTTAGTCATTTCATATTGAAAAAAAAAGAGTGGGGAGGGGGGGGTGTGTGGGTGGAGTGTTTGACGGACACCGTTTGTGTGACGCTAGTTACACGGCACTAATACGTGCAACGGCCGAATAGTAGGAATTTTCAAGTAAAATCCTCTACAATTTTTCTTGCCTTTTGTAGATATTATACTTTTCATTATTCCATGGTGCTTTGAAAATGATTTTGCAATCACTCACTTTTTTAAAGGTCGGCTACCAGGCCGAAGTTAAGTAATCTACCCTTGCTTCTTCTTTCTTGACTAGATACTTCTGAATATATGATAGTGTACATCAACGTTTTTACCCTTGGGCTATCTACCCTACTTTTTATTTATTTAATCAGTTAATGACACAGCAAAAGTAGATTTTAGTGATTTTGATCTTATAGCTACCCTAAGACTTGACCTTTTGCCTCTCAACATTCAAAATAAAAAAATTAAAAAAAAAACATGACAGTGGAACTTTTCGTACAGCCAATGACGCTGTAAAAATTACGATCTTGCCGTTAAAATCGTAGGATATCGCGCATATTCACCTTCCCACAAACCCAGAACCCAAATCTGGAAACTATATGTTTCTCCCCATCATATTTGCTTGCTGCAGAAACCTTGACTTGAAGCTCTTAGAATAATATCTCCGATCATCTCACTCATCTCATCCTTCAAAAGCATGGAAAAAAGAGTTCGCATATATATATATATATATATAGGGTCTAGCTCTCCTAAGCTCAAGTGTGTGGTGGGGCCCACCAAGGGATGGGGATGGGAGTGGAGACGGGGGAATTTCAAGGATTCCTTGGGATCCTCCTCTTTGCAAAAAAAATCAGCCACAACCATAATTTTTGTCATCTTCATATGGGCCCTAAAGTTTAATAGTCAAACAGTCCGAATGGACTGATACGCAGTCGATCTAACGGTATAGTAAATTCAGATCTAATCAAAAGTTAGTGGACGTGTGCAATTTAGGGGGCCATGTATTTGGTCCGGACCAAATGTGAGCCCCACAAGCACGAGCTTATGAAATTTTATCCTGAGCTAGTTATTCTATAGTCAAAATCCCTAGATTTTAATATCCGAAACCTAGTTATTCTCATTTGAACACCCACTTCTCTCATCAAATCTAGCATTTCTTAACTAAAAAGAAAAAGAAGAAAAAAAATCACCTCAGAGAGCGCAGAGAGAAGGAGAAATCGATTCGATAGAGATTTCGATCCAGGAAGCTTGACTGTTCCACTGATCTCCCTTATTGGCTGCAACACAATCTCCTCCACCACAGTTGATGGCTTCCCGAAGGTGAAGACAGAGGCCGAGACCCTAAGAATGATTGGAGAATGGGAATTCCCACAAACCCTTCTGTTCCAAAGACACCCCAGACTCGACCCTATGCACAATGAAGAAGAGAAGTCCCTCGGTGGCTTATGGGCTCGGCTACAATGCCCAGGGAGGTGCACGGCGCTCAGACAATTTGGGAAGCTAGCTTGCGCCATCTTTTTCTTCTCCAGAAGCTTTTTGAGCTTACACTAGTGCAGGATGGTCTATAGAAGTCCATTATTATTATTGAGCCCACGAATTGATAATGCTGACCATACCAAGATTTAGAACATCTTTAAACAGGAAAGAAAGTAAGTAAAAAGGGTGAGGCATGAATGCAAAAGCTGTCTTGTATCATCCTCCTGGCAATCAGCCTGCAAATTGCAATCAGGGGAGGACTATGCGTTTGGGGCAGCAAGTGGTATTTGTGTCTGATTTCAAAATTCATATGAAAGATTTTGGGTCAGCTTTCAAAATTGAATGAAAATCCTGGGATACAAGCCCACATGAAAATCTGGGTTCACCCCAATTCTAAGTTGCGCTATTAGTCTTGGGTGGGGTCGTAAACCGTTTCGGTTCAGGTCCATCGTGGACCCGGAACCGAAACCATTAAGTAAAAGGTGAAACCGGATTTGGACCTGGACCTGGAGCTGTTTCGAAACCTGAACCAAAATCATATATGGGACAGGTCTGGATCCGGGTCCGGGTCTAGGTAGAGCATGATATTTAAAAAACATGATTTTTAGGAGAGATTTTTGAAAATCGAGGTAATATGTCGGGTCTCCAGTCCATAGGTCCGAACTAAGGTGGAACCGGACCCAAACCTATTTATTTATCAGGGCTTAAATAAAGATCCAAATTCGATTTTTAACGGGTCAGAACGTTTGAATAATCAGAGAATCAGGAACCCATTTACATCCCTAGTCCTGAGACGGTGTATAATACTAATGTTCCAACACCACTCGGACCATGACTTGATGAGTGTTGGTCTTTGGTTTTGGTTTTGGTTTTTGTTTGGATGGTGGACTATGTATGTGTGGGTTTTTTTTTTTTTTTTCTCTTTTTCTTTTGGTGGGGGCTAGGTTATGTGTGGGTTTTTTTTTTGGGTTAAAAAATTGGCTCCACTGAAAAAGTAGATTTGAAAACATGGGACAGCATTACCCAGTCGGAATTATGAATGAGTGAGGCCGTGCTGGTGCTGCCATGGTTGAGTTTCACTTTCACCCATCCCATTCATGGTAACCGCTTGGGGGAGAAGTTGATGACAAAAAAAGCTCTCTGTTTCTGTTTGTTTCTTCCTACAAAACCTGGTCTCTTTGACAGGATAAATAGTAGTCGTTGTCGTTGAAAGAAAGAAACAGACATTGGGGATGGGGGTGCGCACGTTCAAGTCCAGTTTTTTCTGGTAACCCACCCACGAGCTCGATCGAAGTGAGAGTCCACACACGTAGAAATACAGTCTTTTCAAATGGGAAAGGAGATGCATGAGTAGAAAAAAGGTCCACATATATAAGAAGGAAAGCCCTACACGCAATAAAACTGTCACTCTTTACCACTCGAATAAAAAGTTATTTTTACGTTTAAGTCTAATTAGTTCATATTCTTGGGATGGCCTTGTGAATGATGCACCCAAAAAAAGAAACGGGATCAAGTTGGTGAAATGAAATGACAACCTAAAAACCTATATTAATAAATTATATTAATCATACAATCATATGTGCAATTTTACAGTGAGACCTTTATTGTGGTAAAATTTGAGGCATCCCATATAATTCACCAGTGGGAGGATTTCCCCCTCCCACATATGGTGGGTGGTCAAGGTGGATGCCTTGACTTGGTATCCTCATCTTTTGATGGGCCCTCACCTCTTTCACGATTTGATTGGAATGCCCACTGTCCTAATGAAGAGCGGGCAGAGGGTAGTGCCTTCATTTTGAGTGGCTAGATCCCAAGAAAGCCACACTCAAGTAGATCTGGACCAACAGGGGAATGTTCATAACTAGACGTGGATCAGAAGTGGCACATTATCAACATGATGAAGTGGTCTTTTAACTAATTTCATACTCATCAATGGAAAAATCTAGTACTAAAATGGGATGTATCATTGGTCACAGCCCACATGCCATGCTTTTCTATCTCTGATGCAGTAGTTACTACTAAGTTCTTGAAAAAAAAAAAAGAAACAACAACACACTTGTTCTGTGCTCATTCTTTAGCTTTCACATGGAAATACTTTGATCTTTCCATTCGTCGCCCTCCCTCCTCACATGTAGTCTTATCCTAATTTCACACTATTGCGAGCATTACTGATTGCTTCTTGGTTTTTTTCTTGACAGGTTTGCACAACGTGTAGCTGTGAAACTCTTAAGACTTAAGAAGTAGGGATAGGATCATTTAATTGTCATGTTTTGTATTATCCTAATCCACACCTATTATCATTATCAAAGCTTAGCTTAACTACATGCAGTATGTTTTGCAATTTTATTTTGTCTAAGGTTAAATCCTTCAATAGTTTGCACTTTTTTAAATCTATCCTTACTATTTCCATTCATATTCTCTTGGGCTCGCTCCTTTTTCTTGAGGGTTATTGACCTATAAAGACAAAAAATTTCTCGCCGGGTGCTATTGCTAACTTGCGTTGGACAAATCCAAATCATCTCAAACAAGTCTCTCTTAATTCCTCACTTATTGAAGCCACCTCTAAATGCAACTATTTCATATTTTATCATATATCCATCTCAATGGTCTCATCTATGCTACATCTCTAAAAAATGAGATAACATTATATTGGTTGAGACCATCTTATAAAACTCCTTTAAATCTAGTTCTAGAGGCAACTTTTTTACTTCAGCCATCCAACTCACATCCTGTGTTTGACATTTTCATCAATATCCTCATTCTTACTAATTATAGAGTTAATTCTCATAGGAGTTACATCTCATTGTACATTTACACAATTGTAATTCATATATTCCATCTTTATATGAGGTATTTTAAAGCCCTTTGATTCTAAAGACTACAATTTCATGGAGCCATGAAGTTGTGCATTTTCCAAGAGAAAAGACTGAGCATTATGGAGGGTTGCCCAAAGTTAAAATAGTTACTATTAGCCTAGTATTTTTTGAGTCCAACCAAGTCATGAGATTGCCTATTGAGCCTTAACCCACTTGAATTTACTACATTGGGCTATTAGCACAGTAGTGGTATTTTAACTTGACACCCATAGATTGATCTCTGGGTTTTTGTGTAAAACTAAGGTGCCACCACCACTTAACTATGAGCGTGTTGGCTAACCCCTTTTGAATTTAAACCATCGATTCAAGTGATGCCTATGATCCAAATGTCTTTTTGATCAAATAGTAGTTATTGTTGGGTTGTAAAGTGGCCAATGTTCGCAAACAAGTCCTAAAAATATAATCAAATTCATCTTACACTGGTAGCTCAGTTGGTAAGGCACAATCCTTTTATATAAACAATCAGGAATCAATTCTTAGTTTTAGTGCCCACACATATTGTGAAGTTTAATTTTGATAAGAATTGCCCACACATATTACGTGCAAACATCTAGCTTGTTGGCTCCACATGGGATCATGCACTCTTGGAAAGGTGGAGATGCTTAGATGATCTTAATGAGACCTAACAAATATACAAAATATCAACTCTATTAGATCATCCTAATTCACTTAATTTTTGGACTTCAAGTTTAATGAATTTAGTAGGCATTATTTATTTATTCTTATTTCAATCTAGTGGCCAGTAACAGTTGAAAAAGTGTCAAATTGGAGCTCATGGCTATTAAAGGTGTGATGGGGCAGGAATAGTGTGTTTGAGGGGGAAACATGATCATAAGTTAACTAGGTGGCTGGAGATAAGAACCATGTGGATGTTTCTCACTTGAATGTTTCTACTGCATAGCATGGAGACAGCATTATATTTCATGCATTGACAGCTACACTACTATGAAATGGGAGCAGCAGACTCAATGGTTGGCCTAAACCAAAGGATCCATACTTTGTTTTTTGGGTGAAAACTCAGTTAAACAATGAGAAATAAAAAAATATAATCCTTCATATTAATATAATAAATTTTTACTGAAGATAAAAAGTGAAAATCTTGAATCCATAGTGTGTTCTCATTGACTTGTTTATGTATGGATAAATGATGCCTGGTAATCACTTATTTTGTTTTAGAATCTTTTCAAAGTAGAATTAATTTGTATCTATTACCTATCATTAGGAATCAAATAATCTCCACTTTCGTGGAAAATAAATACTTAGTCATCACCCTAATAAATCAAATAGTATGAAAATCAGGATCTAGTCTACATCCCCACTACTCACCTTAGGAACTTTTAATAATGAAGTTCGATAAGCCATGCAAACCAAGAATACTTAAACCACGAACTTCAGCTTTTTGGTGTTGTCTTCTTAAAAAAAGATGCCTGTATGCTTCCAGTTTTGTCTGCCCTTTGGCTACGGCTGCATCAAAACATGAGAATATGCGAATTCTTGCGGCATCTTATTGCCTTTATGGTGTGGAATTTCTAAATGGTCCCAACCAAAACACTAGTAGTATCCTTTACAATGAAAGAAACCAGAAGCATACAAAACGTGAAAATGATAGTATCTCAGTGACCACTGTCCATTCACCTTATGTAGGATACATGATAATAGGAAAATATGAGCTTTATCCACATCCATCCTTCCTAAAATATTCAAGACTAGAATTATTTTCCTAGTGGTAGACAGAAAGGTGTGGGACCTACTCATGGGAAAAACATAACCATAGCCTCATTGAGTGGCCTGAATGCAGCACCTAATCCAATAATATATAGCCTCCCACCAGCCACAGAATACCCATCTCTTCATATTCTCTTCATTGAAAAAACTTCCATTTGAAAAGATCTCCAAACGTCAATCAATCTAAATACAAACGCCCTTGAACAAGTTCAAAGAAACATGCCCCCTTGAACATCTCTTTGTTGGTTCCACTTCCACCCCCAAAAACTCTCTGGTCAAAATTTTGGCCATTTTAGCAGAAAAAGGTACCAGCTAGCTGCTTTCATGTGCTTACCAGCATGCAAACCCTCACATTTCCTAATGTTAGCAAACAATCTCCAGATTCCACGATTATAGACACTGGATTGGAAGTGCTTTACCTGACTAAAACAAGTATTTTGGACAATATAATTACTAAATTCTCAGCATTCAAAATTAAATAGATTCAAGGTGTGCAGACATTTATGAAATCATCAACTGTACTCCTGAATCAATCAGCTTAAAAAGCTTTGGAAATTGAGTTTCAAGGAATACAAGATTAAAGGAGATAATGCAGAAGCCACAGGCTCAAATCTCTTATAAAAACTGTCCTCGATGCCACTGTATTTCAACTTTGAGAGAACAGGACTCATAATCCAAAAGCTGAACGTTTTAACATGGCCAGCGGTTTTTAAACCTAAACAAGCCCGACTTAAAGTGATTTGGCTGTGGCAATCACATTCTCCACTGTTAAACCAAACTCCTTGTATATCTTTCCTGCAGGTGCACTTGCCCCAAACCGGTCAATCCCAATGGCCTTGCCCTTACTTCCAACAATCTTCTCCCACCCAAATGTCGAGCCTGCCTCAATGCTAACTCTGGCAGATACAGCAGCAGGGAGGACGCTTTCCTTGTAGGCATCCGACTGCTCATCAAACAGCTCCCAAGAAACAAAGGAGACAACACGAACCTTCTTCCCTTCTTTCCTGAGTTCATCTGCAGCTTTGGCAGCAATCTCCAATTCAGAACCAGTGCTAATCAGAATGAGCTCCGGCTTGTTGCCAGAAGAATTGTCAGAGACAATATACCCTCCTTTCTCAACCCCTTCAATGGATGTTCCAGGAAGCTGTGAAAGCTTTTGACGGGAAAGGGCGAGTATAGATGGTCTTTTCCTGTTAAGAACTGCAACCTTGTATGCACCAGCAGTTTCATTCCCATCAGCCGGGCGGAGCATTAGAATGTTGGGCATTGCTCTGAAACTCGCCAAATGCTCTATTGGCTGATGGGTCGGCCCATCCTCTCCAAGTCCAATCGAGTCATGAGTCATCACATAGATAACTCCAGCCTCACACAAGGCTGAAATCCTGATTGCAGCTCTCATGTAGTCTGTGAAAACGAAAAAAGTAGCACAGTAGGGGATGAGGCCAGGACTATGTAGGTCAATTCCATTGCAGATAGCACCCATTCCGTGTTCCCTTACACCAAAGCGGACATTACGCTCTTGGGGTGTGTCCTTCTGGAAGTCCCCAAACATTTTCAATAATGTCATGTTAGAGGATGCAAGATCTGCACTACCACCAAGAAGTCCAGGGAGTACTTTCGCAAGTGCATTCAGGCACTGCTGAGAGAGATTTCTTGTAGCGTCGGCAGGACTCTCAGGAGTGTATGTCTGAAAACAGCCAATTAAATGACAATAAGTAACAATCTACCCCAACCCACAATACAGTCTTCATTCAAATAAATAACCTATACAAACAGTGACATGATATAAGATCACTTATCAGAGAACTACTCACCGGAAGGGCCTTCTCCCACCCAGCAGGAAATTCACCAGAAATAATTGACTTCAACTCTGCTGCATCCTCTTTATATTTTTTCTCATACTCTGCAAATTTAGCATTCCATTCAGCTTCAAAAGCAGCACCTTTAGAGACATGGCGACTCCAATGACTGAAAAAAAAGCAGCAGCAGCAGCAACAGTCACAAACTGCAAAAGCATTTAAAAAGAAATAGAAAAAAAAATCCGTGGATAAAAATAGGATCCTTCCAAGTTTACTAACCTCTTAACATCATCAGGAACATGGAAAGGCTCAAACGGCCATCCCAGGTTCTGCCTTGTTGCTTCCACTTCCTTTGCGCCCAAAGCACTCCCATGTACACTGTACGAGTTTGCCTTATTTGGTGATCCATACCCAATAGTGGTGGTTACCTGTAATCCAACCAGTCCATCAAAAAACGTTCTTCTATTGTCTAAATACTGAGACCCAGCTTTTTCTTTTTCTTTTTCTTTTTTTTTGCTTTTCTTTGAAAAATACCCAGATTCATGTATCCGTAGTTAATCTACAGCAACAGACCTTGATCAAAGTGGGTTTGTCTTTCACAGCCTTTGCCTCCTCAATTGCAGCACGAATTTCATCATAACCAGTATTACCATTCTTCACCCAAATGACATGCCACCCAAGACCCTCAAAACGGATGTCAACGTTCTCAGTGAATGCAATCTCCGTGTCACCATCAATGGAGATATGGTTGTCATCATAAAAAGCAATCAGCTTTCCAAGGCCCCAGTGGGCAGCAAGAGAAGAAGCCTCATTAGAAATCCCCTCCATTTGACAGCCATCCCCAAGTATAACATACCTATGGTAATTTCAATGCCAAAAAACAAATAACTATGGTTGCAATTGAGAAGCATAACAACAACAAAATGGATAAGATCAAGAGAATAATTACGTGTAATGGTCGACAATCTCGCTATCAGGCTTGTTGTATCTGGCAGCCAAGTGCTTCTCGGCGAGTGCCAAGCCAACAGCATTAGCAATACCCTGACCAAGAGGGCCTATACAGGAAAGAAAGGAAGGGGAGAAAAGAGAAAAGAAATCACAATTTTCAGCTCTTTTATCTATTTTTCCAGATGAAGATAATTTTCACTGATAAGCTACTGAATTTATAAGCAAACCTGTTGTTACTTCGACACCGGGTGTCTCAAAATTCTCAGGATGACCAGGTGTTCTGCTTCCCCACTGGCGGAATGACTTCAGATCCTCTTCCTGTTAATCCAATTTCAAACATAGAAGGAATTAGAAGTAGATAAAACTGTTCAATAATCTAAATCAGACCTCAATTATACTAAACTCAAAGTAAGAAAAGAAGGAAACGCCAGAGCAACTTGAAATCTATTCATCAACCTTTTGTCTTAATTTTCTTCTCTTTTTTCCTACTTTCTGCCTTCGGTAAAAATGAATAAAATTATTTCTATCCCAAACGGATAAGATGATTGATTTCTGTGGAAAGAGCAAGTAAAAGAAGATATAGTTGGAAGCATAGATCCTCCAGAAAAGGCCATCTTTTTTTTGTTTCACAATCACAGATCTGTTTTCTCTGTCCATATAAATTTAATGCTGTTCAACACCCAGACACCAAAAAACCAGAAAATTCATGTGCAGCTCAAAAACCCAGTAACTGAATCAAACTACAGTAACATTCAAACATCAAAGCAACCATATCCACCACTTATCTGTTAAGATTTCCATAGAAACAAAACCAGAACAGAAGTAGAAAAGACATCAGACCCAAACAAACCAAACAGGATCCAAAACACTCCCATTTAACACAAATCAGTCAAAAACGCCAGATATTCAATCAAACGAGCTACTACCTTAACGCTGTCGTAACCCGCGAGATGCAACAAAGCATACTGCAACATGCATCCGTGCCCAGCTGAGAGCACGAACCGGTCCCGATTGAACCAGTACGGGTTCTTGGGGTTATACCTCATCACCTCATCATACAGTATATGTCCCATCGGCGCGCATCCCATTGGCAACCCTGGGTGCCCGGAATTCGCCTTCTCCACGGCATCGATCGCCAGGAAACGGATCGTGTTGATCGATTTCTCCACAAGGGCCGTCGCAGTCTTCTCCAGCGTCTCCACGGCGGCAGCGCGGACAGGGGCCCTCGCCTGGCGGGCCGGTGCTGGGAGGCGCCGGCGGGCGGAGAGAGGAGAGGAGGAGGAGTCGAGGGAGCGGCCGGAGAGGTTGCTGAGGCGGAATCCGGGGAGGGAGATCCGGTCGGGGCGGTCGGAGGAGGAGGCCGGGTGGGAGATGGCTCGGGAGAGTAGGGTTTGGGAGAGGGTTAGAGAAGAAGAAGCGGCCATGGTTGAAATGGAGGAATGAAGGAGAGGTGTTTGACAAAATGCTTGAAAGAGATTACTAGCCAAAAGAGAAGCTTTTAATTGCTTCTCAGCTTCTTCTTCTTCTTCTCTCTTTCTGGTATTCTGTGGGTTCTTGTGTTAGGTGGTCATGAAGGGAGGGGGAGAGATGAGGACAGAGGTTGCCATCTGACCGTTGGATGAGGATAAATGGATCAGGGTCCTTGGAAGAGGATGGGAAATGTCTGCCTTTCATTTTTCATTTTTATTACTGGTCTTATTCTTGGATTGGATGGGCTATTTTTATAACAAGTGTAAAGTAATTTTCTTCGTATGTCCCCTGCCTTTTGACATATTTGTAAAAGAAAAATATCTTCTTTAGAGCCTGTTTGGATGCACAAGAAAATACAAAAAATAATATTTTATAGAATATAATCTTTTCTTTTTTAAAGAAAAAAATCTTGTACGTTTGGTAACTCAAAAAAAATTTGAAGAAAAGATTATTTTCTTTTAAAATACTCAATATTCTCTCCTACAGCTCCCTCCTGTAGAAAACTTTCTACAAGATAAGAATCTTTAAAACTAACTTTTACAAAGTGGTAGAGTAAAGTAAATATTTTAGTTCACTAAATCCATTATAATGTGTATGATTACATATAGGGTAAAGTAAAGTAAAAGTAAATCTCACAGGACGGTAAATGTGTGGTAAAGTAAAGGTGAGACAAAGTACATGGTGAAGTAAAGTGGGAAGGAACGGTAAAGTAGTTTCTTTTCTTTACTTTACTCTATCATATTTTATCGTAGTTTTATATGGTAACTAAAAAATGACTTGTTTACGGATGTGGTAAAGTAAAATAAAGATTGATGTCATATCATGGTTAAAGGCGAGGTAAAGTAAGGTCAGATGAAGTATGTGGTAAAGTAAACTATGGATGTGGTAAAGTAAAATAAAGATTGATGTCATATCAAGGTTAAAGGCGAGGTAAAGTAAGGTCAGATGAAGTATGTGGTAAAGTAAACTGGGAGAGAGAGTTCTAAAGTAGTTATTTTTTTATTGACTTTACTTTACTGTACTTTATCATGATTTTATGTGATAAAAGAAAAGTAACTTTTGGTAAAAACATGAAAGTTAAACTTTACTTTACCACATTACTTTTTTTATCTAAATGTAATAAATTACATATAAATTAAAATATTTAATAAAAAAATATTCTTATAATGTAATTTACTTTAATCATAACACCTTCCAAACTGTTCAATTTAAAATCTGTAATATTCTTCAAAAATTGTCAAACAGTAAAAATATTATACTGTTATAATATTGTATTATTGTATTCTATACTATTTTATTCTTGTAATAATTAAATCTGTAAATATTTTATTCTGTAAACATCCAAACGGGCCCTTAATTTTGAGCAATTATTATAGAACTTTTACCTCCGTCGGTGCTCGCATCTATGTCTTTCTGTATGGTGGCAGACTTAGGATTTTCATTTGAGGGGTTTAGCTTAAAAATAAGTAGTTTATTTTAGAGGGACTCCGAAAATTTTAATGTGGTTTTAATGGTGGATTTACAATTTTTATTGGATTTTTGAAAATGAGTTCATATCTTTTATATAGATTTTGAAAGCGCACCGCAATTGACTAGTGTGACCGCACTCACATGCTGTACTTGGGTTCGCCCCTAGTAACATGCAAGATGTTGTTGGAGCCCATGTGGAGCCCCCACAGATCATGAGACTAAGGGATGGATGGAAAGATGCATAGGAGTAGGCCCCCAAAAAATTGATTTTTGGGTTAATAGTCAAAACTTCCACAATTCAGTGCTTATCTATTGGAATGGGTCAGCACTTTGCACAAGCCCAGCGGCTCAAATGAATGTAACACTCAGAATTTTCATACGCTATGATTCTACTGAAAATAGTTCTGCCAGTCAAAACCATTCTAACCAGCATCTGTTGGAACTTCACACTCAGAGCATCTGGTTAGTGGGAGAATGCACAGAGATGCATGAATTGTGAGAATAGATTCATTCAGCAGCAACTCAATTAACAAGCATCCAACAAAAAGGCTAACCGCACTGGTGCTGGTGCTAGTCAACTTGGGCGGCTTACAGACAGTGTGGTCTTTATCTTGGATATTCTCATGAACCGCCACAGCCCACACCAGGGAATGTTTATGGCAGCAAAAGACCACAACTCAAACTGATCCATCCCATAAGACCACAAAGGGGTTTAAAAATTCTCCAATTAAGAGAGAGAATATTTTGAGGCCCATTTATTTACATGGGAATTAATACAAATGAATTCATGGTAAAAGAAATTGTTAGAGATGATTACCTAGCAAAATTTCAAAAAAAAAGAATCTGAGAAATGATTATTAAAGAGGCGGAGCTGAAAAAAATACAAGATGGATTTTCTAGATTGTTAGATGATGACTGGGTAATTATTTACCATCACTCCTAAATTTGTTTTCCGTAAAAAAAAGATTACTTGATGGTCATTTATGAAGCATCACCTTTGTTTACCGGGCACATGCATCCAAATAATAAAAAAGATTACATTGTTGAGGACGTTAGATGATAAAGTTGGTGAAGGCATGAGGCACACTGCCTAGTGCCTACCCACCCATGTTCTATGGAACGTCTCCCAATACAAGGAATGTTTTTGCTTAATTTTGGTGGACAAACTCATTGTTTAAACAAATGGTTAGTTAGACCTCGTAAATCAAACTTATATAAACCAATAGGTGCCCAAAGGACCAGGCAGTAGTACTTTTATTAGTAGTAGAAGAACACAGCCCCAACAAATGGGCTGTGGATAAACCAAAATCCACAATCCATGTGTTGGGGGTGTGCCCAAAATTTGTTGGAGATGCCCGACCCATGAGAATCTTCCTTTGCTCAAAAATTCTCAAGGCTAAATATTGTCCCAAAAGTAACGGATGCCAAATTTAGGAAATGCAACTCTTGATTTTGGAAGGGATTTATTTTGGAAGTTAATCTCATTCATGAAAGGGTGGAATGGATTGTTGGAAATGCAGGTAATATTTCTATATGAGAGTGTAACTGGATCCCTTGTAAGCAAGGCCTCAGAAAACCCTTTTCTTTCGTGGTTAACCCAAATCTTACAGTTAAAGATTTATGGAATGGGGAAAGAAACTTGAATGAAGCCTTTATCAAAAACCTCTCTAATAACCATAATAATGTTGATGATATTTGCAAAATTTACATCCCATCTCATAATGGATGGACACGAAGGTTTGGCCTTTTTCATAGCATGGCCAACTTACTACAAAATTAGCTTATAGAGTGATCTTGAAGGGTGACGAAACCAACCTTATCCCATATGTCAATTGGAAAGTTCTATGGAAAATCCATCTTCTTTAAAGGGTTCTTTTGTTTGGTTGGAAATGTCTTAAAAAATGCTATCCCGATAAGAACACCAATTAAGGTAAAAATAAACTCAATTGATGATAACTGTACTATTTGTGAAAATGAGGTGGAATAACTTGGCCATGCTCTTGTGAGGTACGATCAAGCTAGTGCTACTTAGTTTGTTTCGCATCTTGGACTCCAAAGACATGATTTTCTTTCATTGGATGTATCTGAGTGGTGGAAAGTATGGAGGGAGCATTTCCCCTCTTAGGGATGATCGCTCTACAATGTGGGTTTTATCCCTTATGGTGGGCCATTTGGAAAGCTAGAAATGATTTTCTTTTTAGAAATCAACCGTTAGACCCTCCTAAGATTATTGGTACGGTCAAAAGAATGCTTGAATGACCTACCATAATTTCTAATTCCTAAGGATAGGGCCGAAAATATAAAAGGAAAAATAAGTGGGTATCCTAGATTGATCTCCAACGATGAGGATCTGATGATTTTTTCTGATGCAGCTTTTAAAGCTAATAGCGGAAAAAGCGCTTTTGGTTGTGTTATGATTCTAAATGGTGGTATTGTGGATGTAAGTGCTTCACAAGGAACTAAATTGTCAATTCAAAAGGAGAGGGCCGCTTTTGAATTAGTAGGGGGTTGATTTTGTTGTTGCTTCCTCTTGTTGGTTTTAATATAATTTTATTTACCAGAAAAAAAAAATACACATGGATTGTGGATGGTCTTAAATTGTGGGCCCATGGCATGCAAAGCTGTTTCATACCAATCCGAAGAATTTCTACTTGGCTTCTATTTTTATCTGTCCTTATCCACTTAAGCCAAGTTTCAAGGACCCAAATGGGGCCTTCTGACTAAAACACAGTCAATGTCCACCACAAGGGCCCATTTGGATCTCCCTAAATGTACTGCAGTAACTCAGTTTACATGTAAATAAGCAAGTTTCCTGAAATTGAGAAGTTTTGTTTTTTGCCACACCAGTTACAGGAAAAGAGAAATGCAGGTAAAATGTAAGCAAGGAAACTGAGTTTCAAGGATCCAAACAGGGCCCAACATTGGGCTTTGGGGCACACAACTGCTGCAACCACCAAGCTGACTCCACGCTGCAAATTGAGAATTGAGGCGCCTTTCTTTGGAACATGCTGTCACAACTTACAAATATTAAAGGAAACAAGTGCAAGATACATGGCATTTGATTCCCAGCTCCCAGCAACAGAGTAAGGGAAGACTCTGCCCCTCATTTCTGTCCTTCACATTCTAATGGCAAACTTTTGGGCAGAAAAACAAGATCTACAGAACTTAACACACATAACTATAGTTATTTTACATTACTTTGATTCTTTTACTGTTTGAAGTAGCACTTCTTATCCCCTTACTCGTAACAGAAAATGACGCTGACGCTGACTGTAAGGAAGGGGACTTGTCAATGTATGCATATCGCTCATTGCCATTCCAGTACAAAATAACTCTGTTTGTGCATGCATGTGACCAACTATCACCTGGTCAACAGAAAAAAGCATTGCCACAGAGCTCCCACATGAATTAAAAGAGCATAAAAAGCAATTATGAAAAGGATAAATTGAAGAGAAAACTGGTGATTGTTTAATTTGATTCATTGGCTTTGTCATGGTATTTCTATAAACTAGCTCAGCTGAGAACAACAAAAACAATTAACAAGTAAAATAAAACCTCTTTCACAGATGACAACAAAATCATGCTAGCAATGGCGTTTGACTTGGCCTGAGAGAGCTTGTACAAAAGAACATGAAATGTTTGATTTGTCATATAAGAAAATTCAACAAGATGAGAATGAAAACATTAATTTGAGCTATAAACCCAAGATATAATTAAGAATGCTTTAAGTCGAATGCTCAAATTGACTGTTCGACATTTTAACTTGTATCCAAAACAATAAAAGCAAGATAAATCTGATGCTAGCGTGAAACCAAATTGAACCTAAGGTGGTGGTTATTTTTCTCCTTGCATCAGTGACCTAATTCATAATTTCTCATACAGACTGGGTGATCTAAACATTGATCCAGTGGCCCTACAATTGAAAGAACATAGCCCAACAAAATAGATAAGCATACTGAACCTTTTCAGTTGGATTTGAGGGAAAAAAATGAACAAAAAGTGGAATATAGCTGGCTTTCTTTTTTAGAATCTCTTTTGCATTTTCAGTAATCACCAATTATATGGTTAGGATTGACTAATGTGTGTGATTTTTGAGCATTGGCTCACCGTGGTTGGGTCTGTTGGAAGGATTGAATCTTTTATATGATTTGCAAACTAATATAAAGTTGCTACAATCTGAAACTTTCACAGAAGATGGATAATAGCATCAAATAAGCACATAAGCAAGTCTGGAATTAGAAATGGAAACCATAAAAACCAAAAATGGCCAGGCTTCTATTACAGACTATCAAACAATAACAATGGATATGGCAACAAGACTTGGAGAAATTGCAATTGTAAAGCCATAGAGATTACCTAGTGCAAGAGTTAATTGGAATGATCCATCGATAAACTTGGTGGTTACTTGGTTCAACAGTACGACCTGTCCAAAGGAGATATGTTAAACTAACAATATTTGAAATTTGGAAGACATAGCTCGATTTCAGACATGGCACCTTTTATTTTACTTCAAATTACATCCAAAAAATATATCGTATATACCATGACTAATGAACAAAATGAGGATGAATCAACTGGCAAAAGACTAATCTCTTAGGATTAGAGAGAGATAAAAAGTTCATGATGCCAAAATGAGGGAAAAAATTGATGAATAATGTAGATGGATGCTGCAATAGATAACTAGAGGTTTTATAATATAATCTTTAGGTCTTCTCGGAGCTGCATGGGCAAAGGAGCTTATGCATGATGAGAACCAATCTCAAGATAAGCCACACCTTGAAGATGCTTGAGCACAATAAGACAAGATAACTCATCAGGTGGGTTATGTTGTGCAAAAATTAATATGGAAAGGGGCCTACGTAGCTTCATCAATTACAGATGTGTTATGCTTGCATGTGTGGCTGTGTGGGGAAACATATTATCATCATGTGGGTCAATCAATTCCTAATCATGTAATCATTACCACATTGAGTTTCAAGCAACTCGAACCTATCTTCGTCATCATTACAATAATCTCCATGCCTTATTTTATATTATTAAAAAAAAAAACCCAAATGGATAGAATACCTAAAAGTATCAAACAACTCTGGATCCATCATCATTCTAATAGCTCCATGTAGCATTGATCATCAATCTCGTACTCGTTCTCCACCATGCCAATGCTGCTTGTAGGCCTTATTATCCATATTGACAAGTATAAGAATTTGTTTTGGGGACCATAATGGAATTTTGTCCCTTTCACTTCTAAGTTCAAACTCAAAGGGTAAAATTAAACAAGAGTTCCCATATATGTTCTTGGTTGAGTTACAATACGACTCATCCATAGTAGTCCGTGCCAATCCATGCCGCTCCAATGCCAGTCTTGTTCCAGTCCGACTTGACTGAGTCGGTGCCAACTTGGTCGAGTCAGGGCTGCTTTAGGATCTCAGTCCTAGACTTGTACCGTTACCAACCTTAAGTTGAAATTTCAGACCCTGAGAGTGAGACCCATGCAATGGATTACTAAAATTTGAATAACAACCCGCTATGGTCCCACTGAGGCGATGACACCTCCAATCAGCATGATCATGCATCACACTTCTCAAATCTAACTACTGCAATTGGGTAGTACCTAATACTATTGTGAATGCTGTGTCACGATATACTCTCTACGTTCATTTCTTGCAATATTTCCAGCATTGGCTTATTAGACTAATAAATAATATATAGAATAATTCATAAGATTAGAATGTTCTAAACAATGAAATTAGACGATATAGATGCTTACTGCTAGACTAAACTTTTTGGCAAGTTTCATCAACTTCAAAGCCATTCCACTGAGCACTCGAGTTCTAAGTGCCAAATCTTCAAAATCTTGGCGGAAGTGAAAAGTTACACTATCGATGACAACCAATTTCACCTGTGAAAACATCACAATGAGTGAAATAATACCTAGGTAAATAACGGAAGCAATTAATGTGCTCTTTATGTAAGTAAAATTACATGTTAGAATGATCTATAACAACCCACGAGAATATAGAATGAATTTAATGCATTACATCTACATTCCAGCAAAGGGGAAAGAAGCAGCTTCTTTGTCATGCACAGTTAATCACGAGTCACAATTTATAGGAGGTGATTAAAAAAGGAAAATGACATAATTAAATAAATTTTGTAAGGGAGAAGGGTTCCTTGATACCAAACTTCACAAAACCAAAAATGCACAAGCATTTTCCTTTCAATCGACTTACCAGGACAAAGCTTGCCATTTCTATGTTTTTTTTAATTATTATTTCTAACCAGGGAAATTTGTTAGATCATTATCCATAATCTGTGGCTTACTGCATAGGCCTTTCTTGACTTTAATAAAAGTAGCTTTTAGGTGCTTTAGTAAATGACAATGGATACCAAGTCGAACCATCCAGTAACTTCTACCCTAGGATTTTCATGAAACCATCAAATCCATTGGATGCTGATTGCATAAGTGATAATGAAGCCCATTCTAGCAAATAAAGGTACTTCCCAACAATTATCTGGTTTAAGATTAAAAATAAAAAAGGAAAAGAAAAGCTAATTAAAGGTTATCATGAAAGGATGGAACAAAACCAGTCTTAACCAATTACCTATCCACCGTGTTAATTCATTCTAACCAATTTAAAAGGCTCAGATGTACACTGCAATTCTGACAACCATAACATCACTTGGTACTTTGAAAACCAATTAAATTAGACCAGGAGTAATATGTTTGATTTACAAACAAGAATGTGAGATCACTTCCTGAAACTATAGTATTACACTACGGAAAAAAAAAACATTGTTTAAGGGGCTTTAAGCAATAAGCTGTAGAAAAAAGGGTAAAGATTGTGATGTAATTGTAGTAACTAAACTAGACAGTCACACAAAAACAAAAGAAGGGGGGGGGTGGGTGGGCGGGGCGGGTGGTTGGTGTGGGGTGGTGGTAATATTTAACTGTTAAGTTATAAAATACCCTAGCACAAATAGTCAAATACAGCTAAGTTAACAAAAGAAAGCTAAAGCATAGATCAAAACATACAAAGCAAAAAAATCAGCTCGATGTCTAAGAGGAAAGGGTCAACTACAGACTTCACTGGGTCCTGAAATAATTCAATGGATAATAAGGTTTTGATTAACATGCGAACATGTTTCTACTCAAACTAAATAGAGAAAAATCAAGCCAGCAAAAAGTTGAGTCGGTGGCAAGTTTTAAGACCAAGAGAAACAGATTTGTGAAGAAAAGAACTCAAAATTAGCGTTGCCTATTTCATGCTCACATTTTGCTGCTCTGCAATGAACTTGTCCAGATAGTTTATAACAGCAATTTGCTCTGTGTAACTGCAAATGCGGAAGTAGAATATGTTCGCCAAGAAAGCTTTAGGCTGCATCTTCTCTTCACAAACTTGAAAATCTTTATGTTTAAGGGAAAAATTATCAAGTGTGTCCTGTATGCATGCTTCAGCAATTTGAAAAACACGTTCCACCATAAAGCTCCCTTCTGTGTCTGGCATCATACCAAGCCAATTTCAAGCTCAATTTACGAAGAAGGAACAATAATAATAATAATAAATAAATAAATAAACTGTTGCATCATTTGCACAAGATAGAGATAACAGCAGAGTAGCATAGATACCTACCTATGTAGATTGCTTTCCCCCCCAGGCCGCCGTAATCAACTGGAATTTGCACATTAATTGCAAGCTGAATGCTGTATACTCTAGTATGAGATGACATGGGAATGGAAAACTCAACTAAACAAATGACATAATTAAACTCAACCAACCAATCCATACCCCAGTTGTGTTTTACCAATTCCCGGGACTCCACCTGAAAAACTACGTGTCAAAGGAAACTAGACAAATTGATAGACATCAATTTACTATTAACAGAAACAACCTGCATTAATCTTTCATGAAACGATACCAAAATGTAATCATCGAACCCCACGGCATCTGGTTAAAGGCATCAGATGCACCAGGAAACATTGTTCGACTACTAACCAATTTCAGTAACTTCTTTGCAATTTATTCCTCCACCAAGTATGGTGTCCACTTCTTCACAAGATGTTGTGATGCGTGTCAAAGTCTGTTCATCGCGGAGTATATCCCAAGCAGTCCGTGCTCCTTCATGACATAAAAGATAACATCAAAGTTAACAATAGAGTTCTCATCACAAAAATTTAATGTGTCACTTACAAAATCCTATGGTTTATGTTACACCCCAACCCGAGTTAAACTTGTTTAGTACTAATTAATTATGTTTTAGTTAATTCAAGTATACTTAACTACTAATTAAGGTAGTTTATGTAAATTAGGATTTTCTCAAATTTCATCATATACACGTCATTTTGGCGTCATCGCGTGTATCTCGTTGAGCACGTCGATTTTCGTACTTTACTTTACCTCATTTGATCAACCGTTGAAGAAGTGGGCCATCATTTGACTCAAAATGGGAATACACTAAACCTTGGGGACTTTTGTGCAAAATGGACCTTCTTACCCTTTTAAAAGAACCATTCTTACCTTCATTCCTTGCTTATTACATCTTGAGAAAGGGAGAGAGAGCTTTCTTCCTCGTTTTTCCCTTTCATTACTCTTTTCTTCCTCTCAATCATCATAAGGGATTTGTTTATGAACATGTGGAGGTTAACTTGGATTCTTCTCCATCTTCCTTCTCTTCTCTTGGTTGACAAGGACCCATCTCCATCATCTCCAACCCTCCTAAATTCGAAATCCTCGTGAGGAGGTAAGCATCAAACCCTTTGGTTTAGGTTCTTGAGTTACATTAGAGTCAAGAGACTCATGTTTACAATTTCATTTTTATGTGGATTTCTTGATTAGGGTTTCTATTTGGGGATTTTGGGTTCATTTGAGCTAAAGAGTGAGAAAAGGCTTGGAAAGCTTGATTTGAGGCAAGTTTTTATATCAATTACATAGTGTTTTTTCTTTGATTGATTCAGAATTTCTATCATGTGAGCTTTTTAGCCTCTTATGGAAATGAAAATGGAATGATTAACTTTATTTGGATCGTATGTTTAGATTAGTTTTATGGAGTGAATTGGTGGAAATGCATTGAGGGTTATATGTTGTAAATGGGAGCAAGGAGGCTCCATTGTGCATGGTATTTGATAGAAGAGGCTGGGAAAAGAATGGAAAGAAGAGAACATGGAGAATCCTGGAATCAGGAATTTTGGAGCATCCGCTCAAGCGGATAAGAGGCCGCTCGAGCGCACAGTTCTCTAGAAACCCCCGCTCGAGCGGACACCCTCACTGGAAACCTCCACTCGAGCGGACATAACCCCACTCGAGAGGACCTAAAATTAAAGTTTGGGGTTCTTTTGACCCCTCAAAAGAGTGAATGATCACTCCTAACCTATAATAACTCCCCATAATCTTCTCTAATGGATAATTATGGAGCACACCTTAACCACTAGGGGATTAAGACCACAAAAGACCCTTATGTCTTTAGAAATGAACCTTTAACCTCCAACTTTTGTCTAATGGAAAGTCAGTAGCTAACACTATGCCATGAAGGTTAGTTTAGAAGTTCAACGTATATTTTTCAGAACAAGTGACACTAAAACAAGATAGTAATAAGTTGATTATTCTAAAGTTACTTTGTATTGGACGGTGAGAGACTATGGATATTAGATTAGAATGGGCTAGTAATATACCTTGAATTATCTAAATCTGCTGCATTTCATATTGAAATTAGATTCTTCATTGATATCAAATTCTGGTTAATTATTTAGTTGCATCATTAGTATACATTATGATTCGATTATCCATTTTTCCAATTCATTATTATTGTTGTCATACAATTATTCGGTATTCGATGGGAATTTGAATTGAGCAAGAATTCGTGTATATGGAATTATTATTCGATTCGATTGTGAACAAAATGTGTAACTTACTCAAATTCGATTATTATTCGATTCGATCGAGTCGACACTACTTAGTTTCGACCTTGTGATGCCCGACGGGGATAAACTCGGTTTAGTATTCGAGACTACTGCAGTAAGTCATCTGGAGCACCAGAACTCCAAACCCGGGTAGCCAGCTAGCCTTTAGCCGGGTCGCTGGTGACATCCCAACTAGATTTGCTCTCTATTTGAGAGGATGAGCTCAGTATAGTAGCCAAATTTGTATGTTTATTCTCCATTTGATTCGTAAAGCATGAATTATTCGATTTTGCACAATTGCCTAGTTATTACTTGATATTGACATCTTTTAATCAATTGTCATTTAATTCAATTTGAAACATTATGTAATTGCTTATTAATGCCTATACTTGCCAAATCGTTGTATTTGAGATACTATTCTTGGTGCCACAGGGATCCAGGATACCGAAGAGTATATTAGTAGCAAATCAGATTAGAGGTTGGATCGGTAAGCATAACGATTAGCTTATCTTCCGGAGAACATAAAATCGTGGTAATCATGGTAGGGATTAGAGGTTGCACCTTGCACTAGATCATGCTTTAATTATGATTACATTTATATTAGGATTATGTTCCTTTTTAGATACGCATCTAGTAGATATTCATTAGAGTACTTGTGTACTATGCATTTAAGAGATTAAAATTATTCGCTTTGTTATGGACTAATGGTAATATATTTGATTGATTAATAGACTGCTCATGGCTTTGTTATTGACGATATACATGCTTCCGCAAATAAATATTGTTTAATAGGTGTCAGTGAGTAATCCTCACACATGGAATGTAGAATTTTTTCCTTCTTGAATTTGTATTTGGTCCGGAACAAGTGCGAGTTCACGGGAGTACGAGTGTCACACCTCGGCTACCACCCTAATCTGGGAATTCTCGGGACCGGGATGTGACAATTTACGTTTTCATATCGAAGCAATAAGATGACTGAAGTTCTAGCAGAGTTTATACCATTAATAATAGCATGACTTTCACCTGCTCCATCCACTCTACTCCTTTGCAATACTACCTTCAAAACTCCAGCTGCTTCATGATTAGATATATTCAAAGCTGTCCATGAAATTAGATAGATCAAGAATATAAACATCAATTATATCAGTAGAATAGTATAAGTTAAACAACTAATTTTAAATGAGAAGTGGAATTTTAACTTACAATTCGACAACAATGAGTACACATAGTTAAAATAATAATAAAATATTTGGGTTATCTGGAAAGACCCAATTGATGCAAAAAGTATGAATTAAGAAGATGCGGAAAATGGGAATTAGAAGGAATAGATTGAAGGGAAGAAATGAAAGAAAAATGAGTTGGCAAGGAAGAGTACCTCGAGCGAGTTCAGGTGGGGAGATGGAAGAGAGGGAGCAGAGATTGGTGTAGCCCGCGGAGAGGAGCTTTGATCTTAAAGAAGGAGAGAGTGGAAGACTAGAGATTTCCATGGCCCGCAGTCTCTCTTTGCCTTGTTCTTCTTCTCGGAGAAGCTTTCAATGGCTCTAGGGTTTTGTAGAGCGGGAAAGCAACTCCGCTCCCGCCTAAAAAATGAATGATACGAGCTTGGACTTTTATATGAATTTCGGATCCGTTTCGGTTATCGGCCTATGTTACGACCGGTCGAAACGGTTACTAAACCGATACAGAGGTGGCTACGAAGCTATTTCAAGGGGTTGGGATGTTAATGGTCTCGATTCTTTGATTATTCGAAGGTTCTGATCTGTTAAAAATAGGATCTAGGTCTTATTTTAGGCCTTGATAAGTAAATGGATTTGGGTCCGGTTCCACCTTGGTTCGGACTTGGACCTGGGACCCAACATATTACCTCAATTTTCTAAAATCTCTCATAAAAATCTTATTTTTTTTAATATTTTCTCTACCTAGAGCCTGACCCAGATCCAAATCCGTCCCATATATGGTTCTAGTTGCGGTTCTGGAGCCAAAAAATCGGTTCCAAAATGGTTCCAAGTCTGAATTTAGTTTCACATTCTCCTTAACGAAACCGGTTTCGGGTCCACTAGGGACCCGGACCGGAACCAACCCGTTTACAAACCTACATGGGGGAGGTTCGCTTGGGTTGGGACTGGGTTGAGTTGGGAGGTCAAGTGGCCGCTGTGAAGTCTAATCCAAAATCCCAACTTACTATATAAAATAATATATTAAATCGAAGGATTTCAGCTTTAATTTTTAGGGTAATTGTAATTTTGATGGATATTAATCCTTTTTTGTTCAAATGTTCCACATTCTCCCCTCGTTATTTATACATGACCATACATATGTAATAAGGATTTTATGATTTTGTGCAAATAGTTTCCTAAAAATTCATACTTGATCCCTAAGTCCAGATCCGGGTCCAAATATAGTTATACGCTCTAAACAAGCAGGCTCAGATCCGAGGTCTTGGTCCATATTGGACCCATACTCAGACTCGAACTATACAGATTGCAAACTATTGTAGGGCCCTATTGACAGACTTACCGATTATTCAGGCTTTGGGTAAAATTTATTGTGTTCTTTGTGTTGAGAATTTCTGATATGCTTAATAGATGGCTTAAGTTCAGGATTGAGTCTTTCTTGAGATTGGAACCTCCAATCCTACTTAAACTAAGACCAACCCAACTAATCACTGACCTGCCAACCTGATCCAAACCCATCAAGTAGATTCAGGTTTAGGATTGGCATTTCAGCCTGATTTATAAATGAGCTGTGTTCAAGTGGGGCCTATATAAAGTAGTGTTTGGTGTGCAGGAATTGGCCCATCGAGAACAAAGACATCACGGTCTGGTATACAATGGGATTCCACCACATCTCCTCCCAGGAGGATTTCCACATCACGCCCACCTTTTTCTCTACCTTCAATCTTGACCAAATCCCCTTCTTTTGTGCAACACCCAAGGTTCGACAAGGACCGCACCATTTTAAAGCTGCTGCTTATGCTTGAAATTGAATAGCTCATCGCTTATAACTTTCTCTAGTACGAGTTTTGTTAGGTCTTTTCTAATTGAAACGGGCCTCGTCATAAATAGTCTGTGTGGTATATTTAATTTAATTAAAAGAAAAGTAGATTTATTATATTATAGAATTTATATGAGTAAAGTTGTCTTATAATACAAGTTCCATAAAAACATTTGTATAAAAGGTAGTACATGCAAATATGTCATACATATATATATAAGCGAAAAGCTTAATAGCTTTAAAAAGTTATCTTTTGATTTGTTATCTAGGAAGGACAGAAATTGAAGGGCGGAAACCACAACAACCCCACAAAATAAAATAAAATGAATCTTTTCTACGGTGCCGTACCCTCAGGGTTCCACCACTAGATAACAAGTTTTAAAGCGCACGAATTGAATCACACATCCATATGGAATTTGTCAAATAGTATATATCACACAAAATCTCTATTTGAATCAATTTTAAATTAAGTGGACATGGAAAAAAATAGGCTTACCAAATAACATAGGCGTATTATATTTAATTTCTATTTTGTGTGCGCATATATATATATATATATGTGTGTGTGTGTGTGTGTGCGCGCCCGCGCGGAATGCAATAATCACATCACCAAGCCGTCATTTGTAATAGAAAACAGTTTTCATGTGATCTACATTAGGGCATTTTTGTTTCATGTAATTGATTCCTAGGAGTTTTAGGATGCGTATTTCTAAAATTAGTTAAAAATAAACAATCAAAGGCGAATAATATCTACAGACAATTATCAAATAATTTAGCCTTCGACTAAAAATGAATAAAGGACGATGAGGAATGAATACTCATTCGTCATCTAATGATTCAAATCCAAAGAAAGTCACACCTATATCTCCATCCTATATCATTTATCTATCACCTCCTAAGTAATCTTTTGCCGGAGCCCCTTTGAACTCGATTCCTATGTAATAATCTATCCTTCAATTAAGAATAAATTGGGAAAAGATGAGAAATAAATACTCATCCATCACCTAATCATTCAAATCAAGGAAAGCCAAGGTCCTATTTTTCCTACTACATCTGTAATTATCCTTCTTAGAGCCCATTTAACCATCAATTCAGATGTATTCAATTCCATCGACCAAACAAAGATTTAGACTGGTTGTTCATCTCTTTTGTGGTTTCAATGGATTGGCTTTTTGATAATGTGCTACATACACATGTCACTTTATAACTTGGGCAGGAATGCTGGGAGTCTTTGATGATGTATTTAGAGATGTGATGGCCACCCACGACCAGGACCAACCAAAACTGTCTCTTCCTCTCTCATAATTACTTGTTGCTTATGCAATCTGTGAGTCAGCAATTCATTTCACTTTGTCTATGTCATTGTTACTTTGTTTTAGTGCAATTTGGGACTAATCAAACCAAGAAGTGCTGCCAGCCAAACTGCCAAACTAGAGTGCCTTTTAAAAGTTGGACAAATTTAATTTCTTTGTTCACAGAACTCAAAAGATAGCGTTTTGATTGGGCTCATGGGAGCACTATTCTACCATTGTGGTGGGGCTATGTGACATGTCTTGAGGGTGAACCCAACCACAGCTGTAGTGCCCCTCCCGTCATTTATTAGCTTTTTTTTTCTCAAATAGATTTATTTAAACTAGAGTTCTTTCAATTAAATCATTTTATTTTTCATATGCCTTAATCAATTAGAAAGAGTCAGTTTGTCACACGTTGAAAGTTATAGGAGCAAAGTTGTTATATAGTAAAAGTAAGTACGTAAAAACTTGGTATAAAATAAAAATAATCTAGGCATTTTATCATCTTATAAAAGTTTTAGAGCTTGTTGCATATAAACCCCCCCCCCCCCGCGAGGTTTTTATAATTTTTAAATAGGCCCTTGTGGTTTTAGTATTTGTAAATAGGCTCCTACGTACCTTTACATTTTAATACCTTTTGTGTCCTACCCTTCCAACCTCCAGAAGTCTTTAGAGTGAAATAACACTTTTGCCCATCTCTTTATCTCCATGTGCATAAATTCAATAGCCTGGACTTGTTTTTTTTTTTTTTTTTTTTTAAGCGTGTAATAGTAATAATTACATTTAGTGGGAGAGAATAACTATATATATAAATCATTTTTTTTTATCAATACATGGTCTATTTCATTAAACCCAAATAGCTCATAATGATGATCAACGTCTATGCTTATAATTGGTTATAATTGATTCAATGCATGCATGACCCACCGTTGAATTAATGAAAATTTCAAAATATATGGTTAGGCTTCATATGTATTAAAGAGTTATTAAGAGAGACTATTGGGACTTGGGATAAATAATGATATTTTTGTAGATAACAATTTACTCATTTTTGCTTAATGGATATTAGGGCAAACATGTCATTTTTATGAAAGTTTAATACAAACCTCATGGTGGGTACCCATTTTCAATATAAATACTGGTTTTGATATTGATTTTGGGGACAAGAAAGGTATTGAAATTAAGAAGTAGAGGCTTATTTACAAATACTGAAACCACAGGGGCCTATTTATAAATCATGAAAATCTTAGGGAGGTATACACAAAAAACTCAAAGTTGTTTTATGAAGAAACTCGTTGAAACAAAAAACAAGAATGTCTAAGTGCTTTAGACATTAATAAAATTATACTTTTGGTTTGTTTTTAAAAAATAGGCATAATGTTTTCCAATCGATACAAACTTTTATAAAACGTTTTTTTAAATAGTTTAAAGCACTCAAATATTTATTTAAATCAATTTAAGTCAAATAGGCTCCAAAAGTAAACTTGACTTTCTCCTTAATATTTGTCGATCTTCAACCAGCAATGAGAGAAAATAGAAAGTAGTTAGAATTTCTCGCATTAGAGTCTTCATTTGTATCGCAAGAAGTGACAAGTAGGAATCCCATTCATGAACGAGGTTACTCATTCCAACCACTGTCATAGGGACAAACCCTGCCCTGAGGTGCAACTCAAATAGTCAATCTCTAGCTGTTGCTCTCTTGATTTGGCACTGTACTTTATCCAATTCAATACGTAAATTGGTCACTATCTCATAGCAGACTTTAAAAAAGGAGATCCAAACACTTCAGCAACCTTCATCTTCCAATACATGATTGAGTTGTTGATAAAGGGGGTTCATATAAATGTTTATTTCTTGATATCTAGTTGCAACAGACTCATCACGTGATATAAAGCGAAGGTAAGTAACAAAGGTAAGAAGCTTATCAAGTATAAAATTTCTCTAATGCCATTAAACATATTTGATTGGATTTGGCTTCTTTACATGTCATAGAGGGACCTGAAAATTTTCTTTTCTGTAAATGGGTACTAGCTTTTAGAAATGCACACAATTGCCATTAACGAGCTTAACCACAAATGATATATTTTTTTAAGGTTGGTACAAGCAAATTGTAAGGATGTAGAATATCTAGGTTAGAATTAGCATAACCAATTAAGCTGGAGCAGGAGCTCCCGCTGAAGTCAAGTGTAATAAGATCAACTTGAGCTTGGGAATTGTTGGACTTTGGGAGCCTGGTAGGCCCCCACGGCCACATGGTTTGACCGTAGCCCTCAACAGCTCTTTCATGATAATAACAAAATTGTTGGCTGATAGTTTTGAACACAGAGAACTATTGGCCCGGCTTAGTAAAGAAAACCGATCTCTTGGGTATTACATATATGGATGTTGAGATCCATGAATGACACAAAAAAAATTCTCAAAAAGAAATAGATATGGGGAAAACTATCGGTGTAAGTCTGTAAGATCACCAGCCCCACGGCATTTGTTCGCTAGTTGTAACTCTAATATGAACACAATTAAACATATTAATAAGCAGAATTATATATAATATGAAAATCAAATAATAGAGCCGAATTCGAGCTCGAGCTCAAGCTAAATACCCTTCACAAGTTGTGCTCGAGCTGAAGCAAGATGAACATGATTGAGCTCTAGTTCAGCTTAATTGTGAGCTAATCAAGCCAGCTTGAGGATGGCTTGATTTTCAAACAAGCCGAGCTCTAACTCTGGCCCAATTGAGCTTGGGCTGAGCATGTCCTGCAAGTCGGCTTATCATGTATATACCCGAGAGGATCCGGACTCATTTCAATATATGCTTTGACATATACAAGTGTTTCAAGCTGATCCTAGACGACAAGGAAAGAAAGCAAATTTGGCCTGCTTGGCTGAATGGTTGGCCCCCTTTCCTTTTGTCTCTGTCGTACTCGTTTGCTTACCTTACCTTTTCTGTTTTTACTTTCTTACTAAATAGTAAAATCCCATCACCAATCCTTCCGGGTCCATGTTCTCCTTGTATACTTCGTCAGATTCCAATGCAAAAGGAATCGCTCTCATTAAAAAAAGATCAAAGCACAATATTCGAATCTTTTCAATCCTATAACATATCTCATTCTCTAATCCAAATAGCCAAGAAATGATTCGTGCCATATAAAGATCTCCAGATTTTTCTTTCTCCTTGTATCCGTACACTCTCTCCTGTGCAATCACAACAATACGGTCAGTTGGCCACAACTATTTTTTATTATCTAATATATATATAAAAGATTGTGGTATTCACTTTTTTTTATTAAACAGTCAGTCAAACAGTGGAGCAAACTCGAATTAGTATAAGATTTTAGGACACCCATGGGAGGATGTTTTTTTTAAAGTGGGTCACAAAAGATTGGAGATTTAGGCTTAGCTTTGATGTTCCTTAAAATGACTCTTCTGAAATTGGAGAAATAGGATCAGCCTTTTTAAAATGACCCATGTATCCTTTTATCAAATTGGAGGATCAGGATCGTCTTGCTGTCCCTTAAAATAGCTGTTCCTCATAGACACCTGCTCAACTTCGATAAGTAAGAGAGAGAGAGAGGAGAGGAGAAGAGGAAGAGCAAGAAGAAAGAAGAGGAGGAGGAAGAGAAGAGAGAAGATGGAGACTACATCTCTACTTCGTTATGTCTGCCTGCTTATTAGTGGCCTCCTCGTCGTACTCTTCACAAGCACATGGCTCCATCTCCCCAACACCCCATCAGACAATGCTGAATTCCTAGACTGCACCAAATACTCCCCTTGGTGCACCTCAAAGAACCGGATCCAATCCAAATCCGGCCCCCACCAAACCACAACCCGAAAACCCAACCTCCGGACCCAACTCCCCCATCACCCTCTTGACCCCCTCACCCTCCAAGAAATCACCAAGACCCGCTCCATCCTCCTCTCCCACCCACCCTTCTCCACCTCCTCCTCCTCCTTCACCATCCACTCCCTCGTCCTCCAAGAACCCCACAAACCCGAAGTCCTCAGCTGGAAACCCGGCGACCCGATCCCAACCCGACAAGCCTCCGTCATCGCCATCCTCGACGACCAAACCCACATCCTCACCGTCGATCTCTCCTCCGAAAAGATCACCCGCCACGACATCAGCTCGGCCTCCGGGTACCCGACCATGACCATCGAGGACATGACCACCGCCACCGTCGCCCCGCTCGCTGACCCGATATTCAATCGGACTGTCCGAAGCCGCGGCGTCGATCTATCCGACCTCGCCTGCCTCCCCATCTCCCCCGGCTGGTTCGGAAAGAAGGAAGAGTATCGCCGGCTAATCAAAGTCCAGTGCTACTCCATGCAAGGCACAGCGAACTTCTACATGCGCCCGATCGAAGGATTAACGGTCGTGATTGACATGGACACCAAGGAAGTGGTGGGGATTTCGGACCGCGACCGCGATGTCCCGATACCGAAAGGCACCGATACAGACTACCGATACGCGGAGCTGAAGAACAAGCCGCTACCAATGAGGCCATTGAACCCGATTTCGATAGAGCAGCCCAAAGGCCCGAGCTTTGAAGTGGAAGACGGGCATCGGGTCAAGTGGGCGAACTGGGAGTTTCATATTAAGCCGGATCCTAGAGCGGGTGTGGTGATCTCGGATGCAAAGGTGAGGGATTCGGATTCGGGGGAGCTGAGGCGGGTCATGTATAAGGGGATGACGTCGGAGCTTTTTGTTCCGTATATGGATCCGACGGATGCCTGGTATTTCAAGACGTATATGGATGCGGGCGAGTACGGGTTCGGGTTGCAGGCTATGCCTTTGGATCCGCTTAATGACTGTCCTAGATATGCTTATTACATGGATGGTGTTTTTGCAGCTGCAGATGGGAAGCCTTTTGTTAGGGAGAATATGGTTTGTGTGTTTGAGAGGTATGCGGGTGACATTGGGTGGAGGCACGCCGAGAGTCCGATTACAGGCATGGGGGTAAGTGATTACTTCTTTTTTTTTTTTTTCCTCTCTTTCTATCTCCTCCAGAGTAGAGTGGTTTGTCCATTCATTTTGGGGGATTGTTTCAGCACTAAATGATGCAAGTGGGGCCCACATAAGAATATTCTGGATTCATTTTGGTTTGTCTGTTGATTTTTTTTTATGTTGGGACCCGAATAGGGGCCTACCCTGGTTAGGGACACAAAGGAAAGGGCAGGCCAGGCCCATAGTTTCAAAAGCTCGAATGGATTTTTTTGGGTCAAGTCAAATGAGTGCAGTGAGTTCACAGAAATACCCGAGTTAGCCGGGGTGGACCACCAAGGACATCCATGTGGGGGCGACCGCACCCATTAGACCTCAATCTGCTTCTAAAACCATAATAAAAGTTTTAGCTCTGGTTAGAAAATTCATATAGATATATTACAGTCCACCACAAATCCACATGAAAACCATGGGTTTGTACTCAAAACTCAATTATGTTCGGGTCTGCACCCATCAAATGAAAATCCTAGATCTGCCAATGCGAGTCAGCTTGAGTTTATGATGATTTGGAGACATGGGGGAGCCTAGTTATTGAATTGTGGTGGGGCCTAGTACATTCATTTTGCTAAGCTGGGCCACACCAAGTCTCCGTGGTCTAATAAAATTGAGAAGATTCTCGACCAAAATATGACAGGAGCAGGCTTAATCTGAGCCGGCTGTGGGTCGGGAATCACAGATTGGTGGGCAATTTTGTGGATTCAGGCCCGTGTTATGTTAGTCCAATGGGCCAATGGTGTATACAATTAGTTTCTTTAATTAAAGATTTTCTCAACCTTTACTTTACAAATTGATTAAGAAGGGCTTTATGTTATTGAATCAAATGCATTTGATGAGCATAGCTATCTAGTGAGGGGTCTTGAGAATAAAAGGCTAGAAAATTATGGTCAAACTGATCATGTTGCATGCTCCTAATTCAATGGTAATGATACAATTAAGGTTGTATTGTTATTATATCTTGACCATTCACATCCATATAGTGGACTGCATAGTGGACTGCAGTGGGCTCCATGAGGTGGGTTAGGCTGCTATTTTAGTACAAGCTGCTGGGCTTGGTCATTTCCATCTACCATGCTTTAACTATATGGTTAGGTAAAGATAGAGCTAGACAGGAATGTGAGGCTCTAGTAGAAGGTGGTGGAAAATAATGGTAATGATGTGTGTGTCGTTATCGAAGTAGGCGTGAAATGGATTTTTCTTGGCAGATTCGAGAGGTGAGGCCAAAGGTGACGTTGGTGGTTAGAATGGCTGCATCAGTGGCTAACTACGACTACATTGTTGATTGGGAGTTCCAGACGGATGGCCTCATACGCATCAAGGTATCTCAGAATCCAGACAAATCTTTTTTTTTTTTTTTTAGCTCCTTCTGTCTCCTTCTTTATAACCACTTTCTCTAAAACCTTATGAAGATAAAAAGTGAAAAGCAAATCTACTTAGCACTCTCCCTCAAATGGAATGCAATTCAAATTCACAATCCAAACATGCCTACCCATATAATACATTGTGATTTGCCATGTTCTCACCATCACTCCCACCTCGTTACATAATTTTTCTTTTCCTTTTTTTTAAAAACTTTTCTTCTTTATTTGTTAACGTAGTAATTTAGAGTTCATGTTGACCCTTTTATTTGTTTCCTCATAATAAATGGGGATTTTGCCACCAATTGACCCAAACCTAACCTTGTATTTCACAGTTCGGGTTAACCCAAGAATCTATGGTTCAGGTTAACCATCTAATGCTCGGGTTAGTTCAGGTTGACATTTTTTTTTTTTTTTTGCTCAGTTGGCTCAATGGTCAGGAAAGTGAAAGTAGACCAGCCTATCCGGGTATCCAAGGAGCAATCCTTGGGTGGAGCTATGGGAGCAAGCGCCCTATCCATGGGGACAGCTATGTCTAAGTCGACCCAAACCTGATCCAATCCGCCCATTGCGACCCCTAGTTGAATGGTCTGAATTTTGCAGTTTCTACTTTTGAATGGCCAAGTTTATCCTGTGACAATGAATGAATGCAGGTAGGACTGAGTGGTATCCTGATGGTGAAGGGATCTCCATATAGTAACCTGAACCAAGTCCCAGATCAAGAGGAAATGTATGGTACAATCTTATCTGAGAATGTGATCGGTGTGATCCATGATCACTACATCACATTCTACTTGGACATGGACATCGACGGCTCTGATAACTCCTTTGTGAAGGTCAATCTGGCCAGGCAAGAGACAGATCCTAGAGAGTCCCCTAGGAGGAGCTACTTGAAGGCCAAGAGAGAGACAGCCAAGACAGAGAAGGATGCACAGATAAAGCTGAAGCTCTATGAACCCTCAGAGTTCCATGTGATCAACCCATCAAAGAGAACAAGAGTAGGGAATCCAGTTGGTTATAAAGTGGTGTCTGCAGGCACTGCTGCTAACTTGATGGACCACCAGGACCCACCACAACTAAGGGGTGCTTTCACAAACAATCAGGTAAAGCCCATGAAACTCCCTATATCATTTTTCGGTTCATAGCTGACCCAACTGGAATAGGCCCATGTGGGTTGTATATTTTTAGGTTGATAAACTCAGTCCCAGAACAAGGTCTTAATCGACCTGGGTCCAAATGGTGCTTAATCAGCCTTACAACAGGATTAATTCAGACTGCCCAACAGGCTGAAAAACCTTAATCAGGTTGACCGGACTCTGATACTGAGATCAAGGCTTATTAGGGTCAAGCCTTTATGAGACTTTCGCGCTCAGGCCTTCAATATACTTTACCAGGTGGGCTCAATGTGATTCTCTGGGGTCCTTCTCAGACCCGGTTAAGGTCTTTCACCCTCATCTGGCCTGAACCTCCACCCATCTGAGTCCAGCCTCTTGACAATCCTACCAGTGATTTATTTCATAGTTTCCTTGTTTAATCTAATTCATTGTGTATTTCATAATTGGTCATACAATTATGCTTCAGATATGGGTCACTCCGTACAACAAGAGCGAGGAATGGGCCGGTGGGCTTTTTGTGTACCAGAGCAAAGGGGAAGACACACTGGCTGTATGGTCCGAGAGGTAATGGCTTGCTTATCTTGCTCACATTTTAATTAGGGATGACAATGAGGCCCCAAAACACCTAAATATCCGATTTCATCGGGACCCAACCCGAGTTCAGGTATCACTCCAAGAATTGGACCATTTTTAATTGGGTCCAGAAACAAGTCCAAGTCTATGGGGTTCATACTGAAGGATCCAAATCCCACCACCAAGGGCAAAACCACCCACTCCTCAACCCCCAGGTTTTTAATTAGATTCGGGTTCGGTGAAGGTCTTGAGCCCTGAACCCATATTGGCTGGGTTAAAGTACTCTATGGACTCGACTCGACCCGAACCAAACAAATTCTTTCTGTTTTAATTGATAATATTTTGTTTATTATTGGTAAGTGTTTTTTCTTTAAGTCTGAATGCATCTAAAATGAAAATGGGCCTTATTGCAATGCAGGAACCGGCCCATAGAAAACAAAGACATAGTTGTATGGTACACACTGGGATTCCATCACATCCCTTGCCAAGAGGACTACCCCATCATGCCCACTGTGTCCTCCAGCTTCGACCTCAAGCCTGTCAATTTCTTCAACAGCAACCCCATACTTAGGGTCCCACCCAACCTTGAGAAGGACCTCCCAGTCTGCACCCCTGCTGCTTCTGCATGACCCCTTGACTATCTCTTCATCCATCCGTCCATCAGGTACATTCCCAAGTGAATTTGTACATGCAGCTTAGGATACATGTATATGAAATTATCCATGCATGTATTGGAAACTCTTTTAATAGATGTGTTTTACTGTAAGTAAATGAGCAAAGAGAAGCAAGTTTATGAATATAATCAATGCAATTTGGTACTCCTCAGGAGTATGGCACTGTTTCAGAATGTTTTGAGGAAATTTCTTCAGAAAAGCATGTGTGTTTGATGATGGATATGTAATCATTTCCTATTAGGGGCGGAAATCTTGATCTGGACTCTTTTAATTTCAACCCATTCTATGGTAGAGGAAGGCATGTCCAAAATTCCTAGGAATTCACCAGGGCCCTTATGAGGTCCTATTTGTTTGCAAAGAATGTAAGAGCTTTTGTTGGGAGGTTTTATGAACTCCCCCTGACTGATTCTATCAAAAGAGAATTCAAAATTCTTGAGGGATAGCAGCTGTCATTGCTGTAAGAATTTCCTCACCCAGGGAGTTTTGGTCAGAAAGGGCCTGACTGAAATGTTATTGATTTGGTAGAATTAGCTTGTTAGGCACCACCTTTTATGGAAAATTTTAGTGGACCATTTGGGCAAGTGGAATTATAAATGGGGAGCTCAGCAGTTCTTAATTCTGCATCAAATAACAATCTTCTCTTCTCCGGTGTTATGAGCCCGTTTGTTACATGTAATACTTCAATATATGGGAATTGTAAGACTTTCGCTTTTAAAAATGGATAATATCGAAGAAATAAATATGAATCTCTAAAAATGAACATCAAAATCTTCTCCTCTTCTATTGAAAATGAATCACGGGGAGGCAAAAAATGAATACCCAACCACCACCTACGTAATTCAAATTCCATGAAAGTGAGGGATGTGTCTACATAGTATCTCGTGTCCTTCACCCCTAATCTCTTTAATAATCTTTTGGAGGAGCTCATTTGACCATGAATCCCGATGTGTTCTATTCAAATAAATAAGCCTTTCGTGTTTATAGACAGTAAATAATTACAAAATACTCACAACTACCACACATGAGACGGCCATTACAGATTAATAATAGACACTTAATTCTTGACAGTACAACTTAATATTCAGTAATCTTGAAGTTGGGATGGCAGGCAGCAGTATCCTTTCCTTCAAAATGATCCCAAACCTCCTCCCCCGCCATGAAAATTAACTTTTAAAGAACTGCCCCCTTTTTCCATCTTTATTTTTCTTAATGCTACACTATATACTTGAACTCACGAACTCTCATACACACACATGTTCCTAATCAACTTAGCCATAGTCCCATTTGGCACCTGTAGCCATCAAGAACCTTCAGGGTTGAATCTTCTTGGGCCAGTCTTAAGCCTATGGATCCCTATTTATGGTCCCCTGAAGCATGCTTGGGTACGGTCAAGCCAGTCAGCCACCCAAGTGCATGTTAGGCTTGGGGCGCCTGGAAATCAAGGGAGGGATGACAGGGTTTCATGAGGACCACATCTAAATAGCGTAATTTAGGCAGGAAAGGATTGTAGGACTCTCCTACTGTGTTGTTCGGTCTCACCACATGGTTGAGCTCCTCTACTACTTTAGTCATTTTCATTCTGATTATTAATAAAGTCTGACTTATCTTCCCAAGATAAATTCAGTAGCTTAAAACAATGGTGGGTCTTACTTTGTTTGCCTATTCAAGGATGACTGTACACAACTTTGTGAGAAGTTTTCCATTCAAGGAACTTAAGCCTTTTGTAGGATCTTACACTCAATTATCCCAAAATTAATTGGTGATGGAAAACGACGTAACAATGTCGCGAGTCTTGCTACGCGTATAATCTTACACTTCATTGAGCTACCACTTATCTCGTAACCAATGGTGATGGAAAAACGGCACAACAATGGTTTTATGGTGAGAGCGAGGGCTCGACCACAATTATAACTGTTCAGGAGTAAGCGAAGACGTTGACCTCAACAATCCCTCTCTCAACAACACACCCACCACAATTCCTGCTTTGCAACTTATAAAATACGTGTTCCGTAACTCAAACACCCGACCTACCATGCTTTGATATCATTTATATGATCTAAGACCCCATTGAGCTACCACTTATCTTGGAATGACAAAAATGACCTCTTGTGATTTAAACTCACAACCAATTGACTCTAATATCATCTTAGCCATTAGTACCAAAAGCTGGACGTGTTAATAGAGGTAACATAAATACTTTTTCAATACTTTCCCTTGAGTGGAGTCCACTCCTCAGCATACATTACTTTCTTGTTAAATTATTCAAACATCTACTAGAGAATCCAAACCTTAATACAACTCAAGACATCATTGATTTATTCACTAAAAGAGTAGATCTGTGGGTTGGATAGTCTTGGTGTGGGAATGACAAGAAGAGGAGTCTTCTTCTTGAGAATGATCCCAAATTTCTCCGAAAGGTCGAGCTTCCTTCCTTCAGGCAATTGCCACTCAAACGAGTGGATTAGTGAAGCTAATACGTACATTACCATTCTCTCTGCCATTGGAATTCCCACACACACCCTCCTACCTGATCCAAATGGCAGATAGCGAAAATCTTGGCCGTTGAAATCACACTTGCTTGTTGCATCCATCAAGAACCTTTCGGGTCGAAACTCCAAGGGTTCAGCCCAAATATCAGGGTCTCTTTGAATGGCCCACACATTCACCATCACTCGGGCACCAGTGGGAACCATGTACCCGCCCACGTTGCATGCTTGGCTTGGGCTTCTTGGGACCAAGAAGGGAAATGGTGCGTGCAGCCGGAGGACTTCCTTTAAGATTGCACTTAAGTAGTCCAACTTAGCCAGGTGGGTCTCTTCTACTGCATTGTCTAGGCCCACAACTTGCTCAAGTTCATCTCGAGCTTTTCTCATCACTTCTGGATGGGCCATCATCTCGGCCATGGCCCACTCTATGGTGGTTGAACTCGTTTCCGTGGCCCCCACAACTATGTCCTGCAAAAGGAAGGTCATCAAGATTATGGGTCTAAAGAGCTGTAATGACTGATTGTGAAGGATGTAAGATCAAAATGTACATAAGACCTTTACTTTGTTATAAATGATTCACATTCTTTTCTATTAAAAAAAAAAAAAAGAATACTTGATGTAACTTTTGAGAGTTTACCTTTGTTTCCCCAACCAGTGTTGGATTAGGCCTTGTGGAAAATGGCTGGCCAGACAGGAGGGACCAGGGAGTGGTTGAGTTGGGGGTAATGTGACAAAAAGTGGGACCCACGTAAGCTCTTCCCATGACCGTGCTGCCCTTGGGTGAATGTGACAGCCAAGTGATATAGACAGATCACATCATAATAAATTTAACTCAACTCATCGAAACAGACAAGGATCCAGTTTTAATTCTCAAATTTAAAACTCGTCAACAACCATTGCATCATATACATTTATGTAGTGATATCCTGAGGCCGAAATATTTCAGACCGAATTGGACCATACATGTAAAGCTGATTATTAATTAAGCTATAGACCCAAAAACATGAACAAATCTATCAATTGGGCCTCTATTTAAAAACAAATGTAACAAGAACGAAACTTTTGGGCCCAGTCACAGGGGGAATAGCACATATCTCGGGAAGAACATGCAACTTTTCTCCCCACATCATGTCCAACATGGTGATGATGAGAACGCTGAACCCAAAAGGCTTTTATGATTGCGATTGTTGAAATAATAACAAAAAAAGGCACACAGGTTGAAAACCTGTACGTCAATCAAACTTAAAGAAAGTGGATTTCAATTTGATTCAAGAAATGAATTGCAGTAGGTGAGATTAAGGTTGGAAAACCATCAACTCAAACTCAACTCATCCAGCTCTAAATTATTCACGACTTGAAAAAAAAACATATCTCCTTTTACTATATATTTTAAAATATTTAAAAATAGATCAAATATTATTATTATGTTTCATTCAATCATTTTTTAAATGCAAACTCTAATTCTCAGGCATTAATTACTTGTATTTTATTCTGTCAAGTTTACCCTATATTTGACTTTAGTCTTTCGTCAAAACGAGGTCACTTAGATGATTTTTCAAACGTCCAAAGAGATTCGGGTCCTAACTTGAAAATCCCTTCTTTCGAGTTCCAATCGATGCTTAAATTAAATCAATGCCTTCATTTTTGGAAGTTTTCGAATTTTCTCTAAATAAAAGTTGACCCAACCATAAGTTTGATGATAGGATGAATAAAATGAGTAATATCATATCCTATAGTACACATTAATCATGCTTATTATTTATATGTGCTTGTGTGCGTCCACCTCATACAATATCACATGAGGTGGATGATCTTGAGGTCTTACAAATCATGAAATCAATGAGGAAAGATCCACAAGAGACTACCTCATATACCAGATTTCAAGTCATTTTTCATTTTTAACCCCTCGATTCAAGGACCATAAATTTAATAGTTTTATTATTATATATATAATAGGGAGATGCTCCCATGAGAGACGCTCTCACCTTATTACGAGAGATATGGTGGGGCTCTTACACCCATATTCAATGCCAACAACTTAAATGTGAGTGCCCCACCCACCCTATCTCTCATATTAAGATTAAGATAAGAGATATCTCTTGTAGACGCATCTTGTTATGTAATAAACCCACGCATGGGATAAGTTTGTGGTTGGACTATAACACAAGATGGGAGGAGCAAATCCATACCATAAGCAAGGCCTTGACATGATTCTCACTCAAGGGTGCTTTAGGATCTCCCGACTCCTTAAGCTGCAACAGCAGCTGAAGAAAATCTCTACTCCCTCCGCCTTCCTCCGCCATCTTCCTCCCCCTCTCGATCACCGAATCGAATATCCGATCCATCCACACCATCAACTCCTTCATCCTCCTCACCAACCCCTGAAAATCAAACCGCCCCACCACTGGAAAAAGATCCGACACGTTCGCCGTCCCGATCAGCGCCACTATCTTCTGCGTTACCTCCCTAAACTCCGCCCCAACAATCCTCCTCCCCTCCCCATCTAACGTCCCTCCCCACACCATGCTCGTTATAACATCCCCCGCCGTAAGAAACATCAGCTCCCCCACCTCCACCTCCCTCCCCGCCTTCCCATACACGTCCGCCACCGCCAGCCGCACCTCCCTCCGCCGCAGCCCGTAGAACGAGTCGAGCGTCGAGCTGCTCATCAGGTCACGCGAACATACTTTCCGCAGCATCCGCCACTCCGGGCCGTGAGGGCTGAAGGCGACGTCGGCAACGCCGTAGGTGACCGGTAGCGCCACCGCAGGGATGTCGCGGTTGGCGAAGGTGGCGTCGTGGTCTCGAAGGATCTCTTTCGCTAGACCGGGCGAGCTGACCACGATGCAGAGCTTGGCGCCGAGCCTGAACTTGAAGATGGGTCCGTAGGTTTGAGCCAAGTCGGCTAGGAAGCGGTGCAGGTCTGGTTCGAGGAAGGGGAGGTATCCGACCAGGGGCAGGCCTTTTGGGCCTGGTGGTAAGGGTGCTGTTTTTTTTAGTTTGGACCATAGGAAGCAGTACAAGTACCAAGCAACTGTAAAGAGGAGGAGTGAGATAGTGAGGAGAGAAGACATGGGATTTGTTGGTTCTGATGCCATTTGCTCCTCTTCTTCTTCTTTGATTGTGAAGAAATAGTAGGGAAGAAGACGAGGAGTGTAGATGATGAAGGTGAATGGAGGATTGATGGGGAGTATGTGGATGCAAAGGAGAGATGATTTTATAGAGGTGAAGGGTTGCTGCAATGAAAAAGAGGTTGTGCAGGGTGTAATTGAAGCTCCGCATGTGAGCGTTCGTCACGTGTTATTGAAAAATTTGTCAGATGGGATGATGGAGGGATACCCGATAAACATTATATTGTTTAGTCCGGATCGCGTGAGGATTTACCCCCACGGTGATAGGTGGACCAATTATGGTCGGTCTTAGTTACCATGGCCAGTCTGTCATGCATGCAGCAACTTGCCATATATCTAGATAGGAACTGCCCACGGTAACATGGCAGGATTTTAAATTGTCCACCTAAGATTACTGTGGAAATTTTTTTTAGATGAATTAGATTTGATATTTTTGCAGTGGGCATTCTAGCGGCTTCAATCACGTTCATACAAGCCGTTGGGTAAGATGTTAGATCTTTTGAAACGATTAAATCAGCAGTCTCCAACAAGGGAAAGCTTTTCTTGCTTTGAAGAAGAAGAGTTTTTGACAAATCAGTCATTCTCCAGTTTTTATGACTAAAATTTATATAATGATGTTTGGCTTTTGATTAATACCTTCTTTTTTTTTTTTTTTTACACTTCTTTGCTCTAGATTTTAAGATATAATCTGATAAATATATGTCGCAGCCGATTAATCTCATCATACCATGGGGCTTTTTATGCAGCATGTTAGAAGAGTTTTTCGAATGATAAAACTTAAGGAATGGTGATTGAATGTGTGTTTATTTTTCATAAAATGTCATTTTCTATGCTCCGTAAAAAAAAATGGATTTACTTGATGGTTGCATAATGCACATGATATAACAAATCACATGAACTGTCACATTATATATCATGGAATGTGGCGTAAAATTACCTTTAAAAAGATGTTGACTAGAGAACTTGAGGTCGACCATCCATAGTAACTCTGGTCATTTGACGTTGCCTGAGGGTGAGCTTTTCTTCTATTGAGATTTTCATTTTAACTTTTTTGGACAGGTCTACTACAACAATGTGCACCTTTAGCGATGTTTTTTAGCGACGTTTTTCTAAATTTGTTGGTAAAAGTGCCTTTTACTGACGTAAAAAAAATCGTTGAGAAAAAACTAGACTTTTACCGACGTTTTATATAAAACGTCGCTAAAAGTCCACTTTTTGCGACGTTTATTTAAAAACGTCGCCCAAAGGTAGACTTTTACTAACCTTTTACGAAAAACGTCGGCAAAGATCAATCGTAAAATTAATTTATTTTGTAACTAAAGTAAAAATGAAATATTATTACCGACGAATTAAAAAAAGTCACCAAAAGGTAGACTTTTACCGATGTTTTATGAAAAACGACGGCAAAGATCAATCGTAAAATTAATTTATTTTGTAACTAAAGTAAAAATGAAATATTATTACCGACGAATTAAAAAAACGTCGGTAAAAGTCTGCATTTTACCGACGTTTTATATAAAAACGTCGGCAAAGATCAAGCTTAAAATTAATTTATTTTCTAACTAAAGTAAAAAATGAAATATTATTACCGACGAATTAGAAACGTAGGGGAAATTCACTTTTACTGACATTTTATAGAAAAACATCGGCAAAGATCAAGTGTAAAATTAATTTATTTTCCAAGAAAAGTAAAAATCAAATATTATTACCGACAAATTAAAAAATGTCGCTAGACGATTTTTAATTCGTCGGTAAAATCAGCACTTTTTACTATGTTTTTTTAAATAATAAAAATAAAATAATTTTTTCCTACGGTACAAAGGGCACAAGTTATCCAACGATATAAAGCGGATCTACAGTAACATTTCACGGTAACATAGAGGTTAGCGGTTTTGTATTTAGAAACATAATTTTTTGATCCCACAACTAAGATCGAAGCCGTTAATCATGTTTAAAAGGTCCAAAACGACAATGTGATAAAATCTCAAACGTTGATTCCTCATAGATTTTGAGATATTTGCAAAAAAGAATTCACACCGTTGGATCTCAATTTCTAGAAATCTGTGGTCCTTTTTTGCAAAATCCAAACCGCTAAAACTCTTCAGAATGCCTAAACCGACTCCACTGACAGTTTCGCAGTGTGATACATCATGGATCGTGAAAAAGTTGTGAAAAACTCTAGATCATTTATCTTCCACAGTGTAGAAAATGTGATTATATCGCAGTACTTTTTTCAAGTTTTTGGCTCCTATGGGCCCTGAAATAATGATCTAAGTCGTACATCATTTCTGAAAGGCCAAACGCTATCTGGAAATTCAAACATCCTCCGTTGATCCTTCCTAAATTTTGAGATATTTGTAGAAAAGTCCATGCCCTGAAATATTAATTCTTTTTATTTTTTGGGCCCCTTTTGTATGATCGAAACCATTCAAATTCCCTGTACGATTTTCCACAACAGAGGAGTGAAAGCTGAGGTCATCATTTTTTAAGTATTTTGAGAAACTTTCAAAAAAGTTAGATGGTAGAAATCCTCCCTAGTTACCAAACCTAAAACTCTCTTCGAAAATCCTCTGTGATGATATCTTGGTTTTAGGAGATGGAGGGAAGAGTTTACCAAATGTGCCCTATAATGATAGAAACTCTTTCAGGACATGTAATGTGTTGATGAAGAGAGGCCAAGGTTGTTATTTCTAAGTTTGAAAATTGCTAAAGTGAGATACATAAATAATAAAGTAAGCTCTATAATGGTTAAAAAAAACCATGATATCTTTAGGAAACTCCGGAAAATTTAAAGGATTTGTGCATTCTATGAGATATTTTCCTTCATTCATAAATGGTCATGCCCCACCACATGGAGTGAGAATAATTCAACCGTGCTTATTTTAGTTTGTATGTTGTAAAATTTGAAAACTTGAATATTCATAAAATTAGTATTTTGTATTTTATACTATCAATGTGCTATTTCATTCTATGTATACATTACTCACTTAGGTGTTGGCCAAGTGGCATAAGGCATGGGTTATTACCGACTTTTTTTAATTCGTCGGTAAAATAACATTTTTTACTTGTTTTTAAATAATAATAATAAAATTCTTTTTTGCTACGAAAAATAAACGTCAGCAAAAAATAAATAAATTATAAGATATCGGTAAAATTGACTTTTAGCAACGTTTCCTTGAAAACCTTTACTGACGATTTTATTATTAACTTCATTTTTAGGGAAAATAAATATCAAAGTCTATTATCAAGTTCAATTTCATTATTAACTTCATTTTTAGGGGAAAAAATTAAATTCTATTATAGATGAAATTTATGAAGTTGAACTTTTAGCGAAGATTTCTATAAAATGTTGGTAAAGTTTAATTTTATTTTGAAGAAAATTAAAAATAGAGACCTTTACCGACGTTTTTTTTTTTACCGACGAAAAATAACATCGGAAAATGTATTACCGACGTTTTATATGAATCGTCGGCAATGGTTAAGAAAAATAAAATAATTGTTACTGACGAAACTATAAACGTCAGTAAACATATTTTTTCCCACCCCGCCACCAACATCTCCCTTTTCCCTCTCCAAGCCCTCTTTTCCCTCACTCACTTCTTTCTCCCCCCTCACCCAGAACCTCCAGAACCCATCGTCGTCCTCTCATCTCCGGAAAAACCCCTCCAGAACCCATCTCCTCTCATCTCCTCTCATCCCTTTCTATCTCTCCCTCCCTCTCCAGACCTCTCACCGTCCTCCGCCAAACGACCACAGCAGCGGCCCTCGGATGCCCGCAGAGCCTTCATCTTCCTCCTCGTGCCGCAGGACGTCTCCCCTGCACCAGGTACACCCCTCCCTCTACCTGCACTCCGCACACACCACGCACCATTCCCCCTCTCCTCTCTCTTTCTTCTCTGTTCTCTCTCTCTCCCTCTTTCGCCATCTCTCTGTTTCCTGTCTGCTCTCCTACCTCCCTTCCTCTCTTCTTCTTCCTCCCCTGTCTCCCCTCGCCTGTGCTTGTTGCAGCGCCCACCGGAAACCGCTCCCTCTCTCCCTTGGTTCTCTCCCTCTCTTCTCTTCTTCCTCCCCTCTTCCTCTCCCTCTCCCCTGCTTCCTCCTCTGTTCGGCCCTGCGCCCACCTGCAGACCACTCCCTCTCTCCCTTGGTTCTCTCTCTCTCTTTCGCTCTTCTCTTCTTCCTCCCCTGTTCCTCCCCTGTTCCTCTCCTCTCATCTGCCTTTTCCTCCTCCTCTTCTTTCTTTCTTCCTTATCCTTCTCCCTTATCTCCCTTTCCCCTTTCTCATTCCACGCTCTGAGCAGCCCCCTCTCTCATTTCCCTCTCCCTTCTCCACTGATTCATCTCATCTCCCATCTAATTTTCGTTTCTCTCTTTTTTCCTTTCTTTATTTCCTCATTCACTCTTCCTAGCAATGTGACTGAGCACCCATTTAACGAGTAAGGATCTGAATCTGGATTGAACTCAATTGAGTCGTCCCAACACAGGTCCATTTTTTTATGTTGCATACCAGGTATATTATTTCCCATTCAGACATCAGTTTGCTTGTTGGTAGAAGTGTTCCTCAGCTTTGGAATGTTGTACTGCAGGGATTTGCAAGTGGGAGCCTTGATGAAGATGCTTCATCTGTAAGGTCATTTGTTTCTTGTGGTTTGGAGATTCTAATCGCTCAGTCATACAGTAAAAATCTAGGCCTTTATGCAGAAAGGATTGGAGCTATCAATGTTGTTTGCTCATCCTCAGATGCTGCAACAAAGTGCAGTGAGTGCAATTTATATGTTTAAATTTGAGACTAAAATGGAAGGGGAAATTTAAATTTACAGTTTATTTGCATGGTGCAACTGTACAAGACATCCTTACCTCTAGTACAATTTTTGTTGATCTACTGTAATTTGAATCTTGCAATTATCCTCTAGCAATACAAAGGTCTGAAAGTTAGGCTGCTTCTACCTTTGAATTGGGTGGACAATTGGATTGAAAGAGCTACATTTGAATACAATAGCCTCTCTCCTTTATCAACTTGATCAGATGGACCTAGCTGTCTGTGAATGGCTACAAAATGGACTGTCAATTGGGTTTCTTGTGCAGTATCATAATAGGCAACCTATGCATCAGCTGTGGGCCCTAACATTACCTGGTCATCATAGGTGGAGTCCATTTTCTTTGACGAGGTCTGCATGCCATAATGAGTCTGGGCTTCATCCTAACAACGTCATCACTTCAGATTCAAAATGACCAGTAATGCTTTTGTCTTGTTGTACGTCAACTGGGAGCTTTGAATATGAGATTGATGGTGTCTAGAATGAAAGTGCCACAGCCCAAGATAGCTAACTCCTCAACTTAATGAACATTCCTTTTGTCAATTAAAATTGTTATTAGGATGTATTCTTATTGCCTGTTACCTTGGAACTATCAGTAGTATTACTATGGGCCTGAATGAGAGTGCATTTCTTCTTGATTTAAGACGGCAATCCAAATGCAATCATAGGATTTGATTTGTTTTGGCCTATAAATCTGAACCCACCCTGACTCAATACATGCCCTACTGTGTCTAAGCCTGCAACCTATGATGGGTTTATGGTTTGTGAGACTATACGTCTACACCCACCCTGACTGGATGCATACCCTACTGTGGTCCAGCCCACAACCCGACCATGATGGGTCTATAGTTTGTGATATAACCCCACATTTGTTCAGTCTTCCATTCAATTCCACCACTATTTTACCTGACCTATGATCATCTACATACTCCAACTCTCCAATGTAACCTGTAGAATTAGGAAAGACCAACATGAGGGAGTGAACAAACAGGGGAAAAAAGTATAAAATACCAGCAAGACATAAAGATACAAACCATGCTTTTGCATAACCAAAAGGAACTTGATAATCACTTTTTGAGGATGGCCTGATCATCGCAGTCCATGGTTGTATCTTTATGAATTTCCTCACCCAAAGGCAAGTGAATATGTATTTATTTTTATGGATATGCATGTGTTTTTATGGAACTGTAGCTTTGACATGATTTCATTATTGTTTTAGATTTAATTGTCAAATGGTTTTGATTTATGGAAAATAAATGGAATGAATTGTGATGATGGAGATGATGAATGAAGGGGATAAATATGAGGTGATTAGGTCACAGATATGACAGATATGAATTGTGTTGGCTGCAAATCCTCTCCTCTCCATGTAGCAATATGACATGACTAAAGAGAGAGATTGGAAAACTACTTTTATAGATAATATAAAGAGATTTATTTCCAGTAAAGAAGTTTTATTAGATGTCAATTCCTTAATTTCCTTGTTGACTAGTCAAACAAGAGTCCCAATGGATTAGGTTTTCTAAAAGTGAATGAAATTAGAATTATTCAAATAAAAAAAAAGGGAAAAGCTTACAAAATACAAATTGATTTAAAATGGAGCCCTTTAATTTTTATTTTTTTTTTGAATTATTCTACTGCTACTCTTTAATTATTCATGTTTGAATTTGTTTAGTGCTTGTGGACTTTGTGCAAGAAAAGATCGCATACTATTGGTTCAAACTTTTAGGGACTACTTTGCTAATACTTGTTATAGAAAATTAATCTATTGTCCGAAAGAATTACCTAGTACCCAATTTGATTTTATTTTTTTTTGGTTTGTTTATGAATATCCAATGGTGGACATCAAGTTGTTGGAGTTTCTCATTACCTCATCTATCACTTGAAAAGATTTCTAATTTATTGCCTATCCAAGGAGGGACCCATGCAGGCTACTTCTAATTGCTAATTACTTGTGATTTGGTCAGATATGGACAGGAGTTGGATATTACATTATCAGAACCAATTTACGCTCGATATGGAAAAAAATGGACGCTTTTCCGACACTTACGCTCGAAAACGGCCCGCCGGGTGTCTGGAATGGGAACCGGAGACTGGAAAAATACGAAACTGGCATGGGCACTTCGCTCGGGGGTAGAGTAACCCGTAGGAATTGATGGCTCGCAAATAGGACTCCCGGTTAGGGAGTTTGGAGCGGAAATGGACGCTTTTCCTACACTTAGGCTCGAAAACGGCCCGTCGGGGGGTCCGAAACGGGAACCGGAGACCGGAAAAATTCGAAACCGGCACGGGCACTTCGGTCGAGGGTAGAGTAACCTGTATGAACTGACGGCTCACAAATACAACTCCCGGTTAGGGAGTTTGGAGCGGAAATCGACGCTTTTCCGACTCTTAGGCTAAAAAACGGCCCGCCGGGGGTCCAAAACGGGAACTGGAGACCGGAAAAATCCAAAACCGGCACGGGCACTACGTTCGAGGGTAGAGTAACCTGTAGGAACAGACGGCTCGCAAATAGGACTCCCGGTTAGGGAGTTTGGAGCTGAAATGGACACTTTTCCGACACTTAGGCTCGAAAACGGCCTGCCGGGGGGTCCGAAACGGAAACCGAAAACCGAAAAAATCCGAGACCGGCACGGGCACTACGGTCGAAGGTAGAGTAACATGTAGGAACTGACGGCTCGTAAATAAGACTCCCGGTTAGGGAGTTTGGAGCGGAAATCAATGCTTTTCCTTCATGACCCACCACCATACCATGTGTACAAGACTTTTAAGGAAAAGAATTTTCAATTTGTTTATCAGGAAATGGTTATTGGTCATTCAGGACCATTTCCAACTACAGGTATTGACCTTGGTTTTAGGATGTTTAGCTATTTCTTTTATTTACAAAATAAATCTTTTTTTTAATTTCTTCGAATAAAACTTCATTTTAAGTGTTAATTTATATTTATTTAGTTTTTCCGTAGCCAAGAGAGGTGGGACCCATGGGAGACCCATGCATGGGGAGAGCAACATGCTTTTGTAGGAAGAAAAGCCCCAGTTTTAAAGAAAGAAGCTTACTCCTACGGTAAAAGAAAGCAAGGGATCAAACTGGCCCCTTGTTCTCATTTCAAGTGTTTCATGATCTAAGTTGTTTATGCTATTGACCTGTTTTGGATATAGATGTTCAAGAACTTTTCACATTAGAATATCCTAACCCTTCAATCATCTGCATAGATGTGGATGTTTAAGACAGTGAAACAAGGACAAAACAATGTTTTCACCTCATGCGTGTGGATTCTTGAGACCAATTAGGCTTACCAGGTATAAGAGGTTGTTGAATTAATCAACCATAGAGACTCAGGTCTAAGAAACATTAACTAATTGTCCAATCCAATCATGTAAAAAGATTCTAATTTATAATTTATATATATACATGTATATCTTTCTTTTATAATTTAATTTATTGAAAATATTCTAATGTTGTTTTTGTCTTTGCAGATGGACGGACGTTTTGGGATCGGTTACATACTTTGCTGGGGTTTTATTCTTTTTAGTTTATTTGTATTTGTATATTGGACATTTTTATCGGATTGAATCATTATTGATTAATGTAATATTTGATTAATGAGATCAATGATTTGATGAGAAATGGCGATGGTTGTTTGTTTATTTAGAAACATTTGTTTGCATGCATTTTTAATATTGAATACAGGTATATAAACAGGTTTATTTTTTGATACAGGTGTATTAATAGGTTCAAAGGGTTTTTTTATTGAAAAAACAAATAAAAGATTTAAAAAATAAAATACTTTCACCGATGTTTTTTTTTCGTCGGTGAAAGTGTTATTAATTTTTTTTATTTTCTTTTTTACTTTTACCGACAAAAATAAAATCGTCGGTGAAAGTCTTATTAAATTTTGTTATTTTCTTTTTTACTTTTACCAACGAAAATAAAACGTCGGTGAAAGTCTCATTAATTTTTTTTATTTTCTTTTTAACTTTTACCGACGAAAATAAAACGTCGGTGAAAGTATAATTAATTTTTTTTATTTTCTTTTTTACTTTTACCGACGAAAATAAAACGTCGGTGGAACGCTTATTAAATTTTTTTTTATTTTCTTTTTTACTTTTACCGACGAAAATAAAACGTCGGTGAAAGTCTTTTTTAATTTTTATTTTCTTTTTTCATTTTACCAACGGAAACAAAACGTTGGTAAAATGTTTTTAATTTTTAATTTATTTTTCTTTAAACTTTTTCCGACGAAACAAAACGTCGGTAAAATTTATATAATCGTCGCTAAAAATTTAATTTGTGCCGACGGAATAGTTTGCATCGGTAAAAAATTTTGTCCACATACTTTTACCGACGTCAGGACGACGAAATTATTTTCGTCGGTAAAGAGATTTACCGACGTTTTTATGGCTTTTGGCGACGAAAAATTTCGTCGCTGAATGTGCTGTTGTAGCGTACTATTATTTTTATAGCAATATATTGTCTCTTTTTCCGACGAAACAAAACGTCGGTAAAATTTATATAATCGTCGGTAAAAATTTAATTTGTGCCGACGGAATAGTTTTGCATCGGTAAAAAATTTCGTCGCTGAATGTGCTGTTGTAGCGTACTATTATTTTTACAGCAATATATTGTCTCTTAGCTGCGACACCACTTGAATGCATAGCAATATATAGCAATATATTGTCTCTTAGCTGTGACACCACTTGAATGCATAGCAAATCAAGATAGAATCCCTTTGTTAAAAGAAGATAATGGAATTGATAAAGTAGATTATTTTCTTCTGTGAGGTCGTATAAGATTTAAATTATGTAGAGAATTTGACTGTTTTGAATCTGGAATTGAGAAATAGAAGGATCTCGTCTCCATTCATTATTCTTTCAAGCTTGTGTGTTTATTGAGTTGGATTCTGCATTTTTCTCATTTATCTTTTTTTTTCAAATTTTCTACTAGGGAATATGACTCCAAATAGTCATGGTGTTTTTGGCAGAAATTCCATGTGGATATATATAAATGGGAAATTCTCAAAAATGTCTTACTTTAAAAACGCCCATTTTTCCGCCCTTTTTTTTTTTCTACTGTCATGGGGCCCATATTGAGTCAATCTAGCCTTTTTCACAGACACTACCCTCACATAAATAGTTATAAGTCCAAATTTGACACTCGTCTAACTTTTCCTCACCAATGAATTAAAACCATGATAATATGACTTAATGCACGCACACACAAATATATACTGCAATTACAATTAATATCTCACCCTTTCTGCCTCTCTATTCTGGTGTAATGGGGTGCGCTGATGAAAATTCCTAGCCATCTCCCAGGTTGAATTCAAATAGTATATAATATAAATCCAATTTTCAAATAGCGATGAACTGATACAGCCATGATAGAGAAAGAAGGCTCCAACAACATGTTTGATATAAGGCAAATTTAACAGTTGACACTCACTAATGAAATATAAGAAAAAAAAAAAACGGGGAAAAGAACAATTGTTAAGAGTGGGGAGCCATTGCATAAATGCTCTGGCCCATAATAGATCTCTTTGTTCATTAGGTGGCCACCAATGCTCTAGAGGATTGCATTAATGCATGAATTAAAACGATGTAGGAAACTGTCCACATTGCATACACATGCAGGGCCCAACTATTAATGAACAGTTGGGTTTTTGGCACGATGATCTACTTCCCATTGCTTCTTTCGAATGTCATGCACATATGGTGTATGAATATTGACAAATGAGAGTGTTGTAAGATACGGCAAAAAATTTATGATGCCCCTAACATAACACTCCAAAAATGACAAATGTGGCTGAAATTTAGGGATGAAAAGGTCGTGCCAATTAAATGTGGCTGTTGCACACAATGAAGATTTTCAAAATAATGAATGCACGTTGAGTCCGGATCTCCTGTTTTGGGCTATTCCGGAGTGCACCTTATATAAAATGTGATATCAACTAAGTGTGCATTACATATTAATGCACACTTAGTTGATATCACATTTTATATAAGAGGCCCTCCGGTACGGACCAAAACAGTATCCGGACTCGTGTATGGATTTCCAAATGGAGGTGTTTAAGTACTCCTCGTTGATATTATTCCCTTTTTTTTTTGTTGTCTCGTAGAGTGCCCTTTTGCTTTATACTCACTTTATAATAAGTGAATTACCCAAACGGGAAGAATGAACGGGCACATTTGTGTGGGGGCTACTATAAATTGATGGGGAAGTTTTAGCATTTGTTAGAATTCCTAGTATTTGCATGGAAAGATAGTAATACAACTTTTAGTTTGTCAAGTTTCTCCATTTTAGAAACCAATCTATTCTTCATTCAAAATCAAAATTATATATTAATAAGCATATTAGTTCTCAAAGATTTTAGTAAAGTGAGCAATAGCATGAAGAAGCGCCTTTTACTAATGGAGAAATAGCATAAAGAGTTAAATTCATCAGATGTTACAACTTACATAATTTATGTCTGTGAAATGAATGATAAGCAGATAAAAGGTAAATTTCCTATTTTACTTTCTATTTAGTGCCCTAGATCATATATTCATATGGTTATTTTCATTTACTGAACCTGAGTTTTATGATGGCTAATCCTGGAAGTGAACTTATATCATATCAGGGACTAGTGGGCCTTAGAACCTGCCACTGTCCTTCTTTTGGAAAAATTATAGCTATTTAGGGTCACTTCGCAAAACAAAAACGTTGATTTTATATTGCACTCTCTATATGATATCTATCCATTTGGATTTATATAAGGAAAAGCCAAATAGCAAACGGACAAGTTTGGTTCGAATCAAGTGCTCCATGTTTCCCTTCAGAGGCCCACCTCTTTAATAATCCAGTGCCAAGCACCACAAGTCCACAACCCATGCACATCACCTTTCAAAGTTTTGCTTTAATCAAACAAGAAAGGCTAAACGCTTATTGCTTTCCACTGCATCTTTGGAATCCAAACACCAAAAGTTCTCTACATGAAATGGATCGACTTTCTTGCTAAAAATAATCTCTGGTCTTCTCTAATCAGGACTGCCATTAATTCTAAGATCGAAGAAAATAACTTCATTATAAATTTGTACAGTGTTCTACAGTTTGAGTTTCTGAGATTTAGAATTAATGGCTATGTCATTTTATCAACCTGCAAATTTTATTATAATTTTGGGGATGATTTGTGTAAAACCATTTCCAATATGTAACCCTATTTAAGGGATTTGCTTTGTTGTGCACTCTTGCTTTTTGGCACAAATTGATGGTTGTTTTTTTTCCCAGAAGTTAGAGGAGGAGGGGAAGAAGTAGGCAGTGGTAGTGAACCAAAATCTGTAAAATGTGAAATCCAGTATTGTTACACGAATGGCAATGTGTGGATTCCATCCGAAGAATAATATCTTATCCTAGTAATGAGTCCAAATCCAAGAGTGATTTCCTGCAAGCTTCCTTTGAGTGATGAAAGGAATGGAACCCACAGGTGTAAATTGAAGCCGTTCAAAATGAAGGCCCGCCCTGTGCATGGGGCGTCCTTGAATTTCACTAAAGAAATGAGTTGACCGAACCATAAGATTGAACATATCATTGATAATATATTTCACACATTCTTATAGATAATAGCTCATATTAGTTTATTACGTTATCATTCATAGGTTCAATCTTGCAGTGGGACTGACGGATTAATTTTAAAGTAGAGTATGATGATGCCTTATGAAAGGGTGGGCTTTTATTTTGAGTAACTTGCATTTTTATTAGATAGACCCACCGTGGCTTCCACCCCTTTCGTTCATGGGATGATCAAATAGGCATCCTGTTTGACAATTTACTATTAAAGTAAAAGTAATGTAAAGTATTAAATTAAGAGAGAATAAAATATAAGTGAGTTATGATAATATTTTATCTTTAGTGGATTTGTAGGAAATATTTTTGACTTTTTAGTGTAAAAAGTGTGTTTTTTTTATCATTTAATGGATGAAATAGGTTGCTTTTTGAACTTTTTTCGAAAAAGAAGGAGAAGATTTTGAAGGTGTGTATCTCTTATGTGACCCCTTGTTAGAAAAATGGAAGTTTTATATTACTTTTACTAACATAGTAAATTGCTAAATGGGCGAGCTTGTTTGGCCAATTCACTGGTAAAACAGAGTGAAGTAAAGCTTCCTTTCACCAATAAGAGAAAACTAGAGGTCATACAAAAAATATATAATTTCAAAATTTTTCCTTTAATTTTTAAATAAAAAAGTAAAAAAGTAAAAAAACAACATTCTCGTACCACTAAAAGATAAAACTCCATTTACATTTATCCAAAAAGTCAAAAACATTCTTTAGAAAACCACTGAATTTTTTTTTTTTTCATCAAAGCCCGCAAATATTACATTCTCTTTTCAATATTCACTCCACTTCATTTTACCCTATAAGTATTTTTACCGCACGAAAAAAATGATTTGGATTCGGTGACATTGGTACGGGGACTTGCCCATTAACATTTCACGTCACTTTCCGGAAAGTTGGGATGGGATAAGACTAGACTGAGTGAGTACAAGCACTGAATTTAACAGGAAATAAAGTAGGAGGTCGGACACTCTGCGTTCGTGTGAGGTTAAAAAAAATACCCTGTGAACTGTGGTCTGTTTTTATGCGAGAAAGCAACATGTCGCAAGGGACGAGCCCGGAAAATGACAACCGACACAAATAGAAATTATGTACGTTTGTCGTCCAAATTTTTTTTAAAAATGAAGCGAGGGCTATCTCACATATATTTATTTTTCGTTCCGGGCCTTATTTTTGTAATCTAGAACTAATAAACCTCAAAATTTTAAAGCAAATTAGCGTAAGTCTTAGACAAATTTTGAGTAATTTGTGATAAAGCTTCAATCTATAGACTCTTTTTTTTCTTCCCTCGCACGCACGGGGTGGGAGGGTTGTTTGCATTTTTTTTATCCAAACAATTTGGTATTATTGTATTAATGATAAATATTGAGACTTACCCTATGTTTGGGAAGGGGGGAGGAGAGGGGAGGAAAAATTTGAGGCGGAAGGAAAATGGAGGGGAGGGGAGGGAAAATTAACTTTACCTCCTCTTATTTGAATAGTAAAAAAGTAGGGCAAAGAAATATGAAAAAATAGGGTTTTGTTTGTTTGTGAGGTAGAGAGAAAATTACCAATTTACCCTTATTTTGTAAAAAAGTTATAAGGGCATTTTAGTAAAATTACAAAGAATCCTCTCTTTCCCTCATACTTTCCCTCCATTTTTTTAGGGGGTGTCGGGGGCATTTTTTATTTGAACCATTTATTTTTCTTGTATTAATGGTAAACATTGAGACTTAAAGTTTTGTCTTTCAATTATTCACGATTTTTTAAGAAATGTGTGAAAAATGCCTAAAAAGTCCAAATCAATATAAAACAATTGGACATGCCTCATTTTCTCATGTAAAAAATATGATTTTCAAAGACATGGTAATGTGTTTTACATGTATAACACTTACATAAATAAAAACCCATTTACCTATCATATGCATAAAAGACAAACGACCTTTTAGTGCAACGTGTTTTATTTTTTTGCAAGAAAATAAAAAATAAAGTAATTTTTATTTAATTAGGGGATGCCAACTTTCTATTGAGGGGTATGAATATATGATTCCTCTCTATGAAAGCAAAACTCTATCGAGAGTGGAATCCTCTCGTTGCACAAATTAATCATAGAAAAAATAGATGTGAAATTATATACCACTTTGGATATTTACTGAGAATCAATTTGAGTAGGACAACATTTAAAGAAATTTTAAAGAACAATTATCGATTAGATGTGGTTTTAATAATAAATAATTTAATTATGTGGGAGAAAACATTGTTTTCTCCGCCTCTACACAATATAAATATTTCTCTACTTTCTCTTTAAAAGAGAAAGTGGTTAAGCTTAGAATTATTTTTCTTGTAATCAAATAGAAGATGGGCCTCCTATTTAGATGTCTATGAAGGGTTAATAATCTTGTAATATCAAGTTAACTCAAGTTAACTTGGGATCAAGGCCACTATCCAAAAACATAAATTGTTCTTATAATACTTTCTACCCAAATGGACTCAAGACTCTCTCTCATTGGAGGAATATCCACCAATGGACCAAGATAATTGTGATTAATTAAATAGTCATTTTCATTATATTTGTATTTTTTATTTTTCATACAAATGACCGGCACGTGATGAGCAATGGTTTTACACGGCTGCATTTGAAGTTTTACTTTAGTTAGAGCGATAATAACTATTGGTTGGTTCATCATGATGTGATTGCTTTTTTAAAATGGTTTTGATCAAGCAAACAATATTTCTCATAATGGACCAAATCTTGAAAATTTCTCGAGCCATGGATTTAAGTTTGAACGAACATTTGGGGTGTGCATAAGTTGGTCTCCGTTGTACAAAACAAATAAAATTCTCAATTGGTAGTCATGTATTGTGGGATGGAATAATCCAATGATGATGGCCAAACTAAAACTCGGATTTGGGATTCATCCTTTGAATTGATCTCAACCCAAACAAGAAGGGCCCAAAGTGCATATGTCTATCTTGAGCAGTTTTGGATTCTAAAAAGTCAGGAATCAGGGATCAATACCATGACTTCTAACTCCAGAAAAGAGACAAACATTGGTCTTGACCAGTCGACCAACACCTTGGAGTTCTGTCTTGAACAGTTGAACTCACTACCAACAATTATAAGTAAGCACTCAATTTGTAGGAAAGGACAGATTAATGGCGTGCGCTGGCCCTTGTACTTTTACTTCAACTGACAGGCATCAAAACTATGAAACCAGTAAGAAAAAAAAATTGATATGGGCTTAAGATTTGTACTATTTTTTATTGGTTGGTCATTGTCAAGGCCTGCTACGGGACTCCAAACAAGATTGGGGTTGAGCCCAAGTCCACAGCAAAAAATCTTTACAGATTTATAATAGTTGTTTTTTGGTTGTAAGACAATATTTAAACAGTCATGTAGTCTTTAGTCAACAAAATAAGGCATAAAATTTATTTTAACTCCAAATGGTAAGGAGCGACGGTTCTCATTGGGAGGTTTAGGTTTTGAGCTTGGCCTCCCCCATCCTTGTATATGTGAGTATCTATGACCTCACATTTATGAATTATACCTCCTCATATGTGCGAGTTTTCATAAGCTTATTTCTGCAAATCTCAGACCCAACTCCTTAGCCGGGATACCAAAAAAATATTTCCGAGTCTTGTTTTATTATTATTATTATTATTATTATTATTGTTATTTTTTTGAATATCTTGGCTAAGGCTTCGAGTCAACTGGACTCCATTGTAATTTCCGTTCCAAAGTCAAGTCACGAGTGTTTTGGTATTTGGACACCAGTCATGCTATAAAATTTTGGTGGGACTTGATCGAGTTAACTTGGATCAAGTATAAAATCAGTTACTTACTCTTTGGGATTTTTTACTGGAAAAAAAACCCTTAATTCTTCAAAGATAATAGAGAGGCCCAAACATTTTATATTGACGCACAAGTGCCTCTTACCAATTTTTATCTATTACTTTTTTCACTTTTTTGCTTATATCTCACACACACAGTCGGTAATCACCAGGGGAGCCAAGGGAGTTGGCAAGGGGCGTGCCCCCGATTTTTTTTTCTTTTTTATGAAAACCTCTTTAAATTTTAGAAAATTTTATAATTTTTTACATATGGCCCTCCAAAAAAGAAAAAAAAAAAAAACCTATATATTTTGAAGATTAACATGCATTTTTTTTGTACGTGGCTCTCCTAAGAAATTTCTTCTTCATAGTGGCTCCCTGAAGGAAGAATTCTCGGGTCCACCTCGGCCGATGAGCAAGTTAACTGTAGTCAATTCAAGTCAACTTCTGTAATTGTTTCTACAAGAACTACAAATAATCATCAAAGCTTTGTAAAATCCAATCTTAACTCTGTTATTAGGTGGATGTCAATGGGCGTAGAGCTAGGAAATTGACACAGTGGTATTGGATGCAAGCAACTCGATGGGGCTGTGGAATTCTCCATTGGCTACTCCAGAGTCCAGTCTGAATCGGATGGGTAGAATTTATGAAGTAGGGTTTGGTCAGTATGAGCCCAGCTCATTGTTACTTAGCAGCAGAACAAACCACATTGGACCTATCTCTATTACTTTCCTACTTCGTTTTATTCCAATTCGTAATGAGCGTTCTTCATATAATGAGCGTTCTTCATATAGCCTCCATATGCATGCACAATCAAGGGCGGACGCAGTAAATTTAACTTGAGGACCTTTATGTAAAAAAATATTGGGGGAAGGGACAAATATAAAAACATACGTATTAATTATTAGGATTTGCAGTGGGGTTTTAGAAAATTTTAGCTTTTTGTCAGCTATGGGTGGGGGCTTCAGCCCCAACCCATTAACCTGGGTCCACCCCTGTTACAATACAACCAATGGTGAAGAATGTCAAGATAATAGTAAAGATTGTAATTCTACTTATTTCAAATTTATGTTTCTAAACTTATAATCTGATCAATGGTTGCAAATCTTTTTTTTTTTTTTTTTTGGTACCTAGCTTAGGGGGCTGGACCCAAGCCCTTTGGTGAGGGAAAAAGACCTTAGGCGAGGAAAGGTGCCTGCCCAGATTTAAACCTAGGACAGGCAAATAAGAACTCACATCTCATTTATTTCTTAATGGTTGCAAATCTGCTTATTATGATGGAAAGCGCAATAATAGTAGGACAAGGTAGACGGGACGAAGGAGAAGAAGACAAGGTTCTTTCTCATAGGATCTCCCAACAACCTATAAATTGCAGTGTATGAGGAAAAAGTTAAAAAAGGAAAAAAGGAGAAAACAAGGGAGGCCCTCGGCCATCAATATAAGATGTTTTGGGGCCTCCGCTGCTTTTGAAGAGTTTAAGGGTTTTTTTTTCCCTTTAAAAACCCTTACTACTTTTTTTTTTTTCGAAGGGGCATTCTTTTGCGAGCTTTGGGTTGGACTTTGTCAAGACTTTGTTTTGGGCTGTTTCTTTTTTAGAGAAAATTTTAAAATGTGGGTTAAGTTTTGCCGAGATTTCAAATCAGAATAAATAAAAACATAGTTTTCACATAAAGGTTTTAAATTTTCCAACTTCATTTCAAATCAGGGCGAGATTTTGGATTTTCCGGAGACTTTTTTTTCAAAATACCCAAACCACCATTCAAAACGAAACACTATCTTTCCAACTAACATCTCACCTCCACTTAGGCATGTCAAAAGGCCAGGCACGGCCCGCCCCAACCCCAGCCCGCCCGTGCCACGGGTAGGGCCTTGCCAGCCCGCCAGATGAAACGGGCCTAGCTACCAGATGAAGCGGGCTGGGCTGTGCCGGCCCTTTGTGCCTGCCGTGCTCGGCGTGCCTCCTTTAATTTTTTTTTCGATTAATTTTTTTTCTCATTTTCGGTATTAAAATTATAAATCGGCTTGAAATTTAGCTTGACAATGGAGCTTTTTATATATTTTGAGAAATTTTTACAAAACTTTATCACACTTCTCTGCCTTCCAAGGAAATTAAATCTTTCACACTTTCACTAATTGGACCTACACAAAGGATCTGGACTCACCCAAAGTCTCTCTCTTTATAAAATGATAACCATTTTTTTATTACAAAAAAAAGAATGAAGAAAAGTTATATTTTAAGGCTTTCAGAAATGAAATTAATACAAATTTAAAATGTTAGTCTTACTTTCATATTTTTTTTCCAATGTTACTGTTTGCCAATGCTGAATAAATCAGCCAAATTTGTTGAACCAAATCACAACATACAACAGTTCTAGTTCAATCGAAGCAATTCACAACAGCCGATCAAATTCGATCTTTAAAACATTGACTAGTACCAGGGCCCATTGTGTAATTCAATTGATAAGTGTACCTTCTATTGCCAACTTAGCTCCAAAGTAATTTAAAGAAATGAACTCCTTACATAACATTATCTTGTTAGCAAGATTTTGGTGGGATTTGAACTCAAGGGTTCGAGTATTTATAGATTTTGTAAAATTAAAAATGATACAAAATACTCCTTATATGATCTTTTTATGGCTGTTGGGGGTATAAAATGAATGATTTTTAAAAAAATAGTTATTTTTTTGTGGGTCAAGCGGGCCGTGCCTAGCGGGCCAATGGGTGCAGCCCACCATCCTGACGGGCCTGGCAGGCCGTGCCAAACGGGCCAACGGGCTGAGGGTCACTGCCTGTGTCACGGGCCATGCCCTTTGGGCCGTGCCGTTGACCGGGCAGGCCCATTTAACATCCCTCCACTGCAACTATCTCATCGTCTTCCATCTCATCCTACATCCTTTCTTGGCCAAGACACCTACACATGCCGTCGTTAACCCTCACCAAACCAACACCTGCACCTCCACCATTTTACAAGGCAACAAACCAAATAGTACCCATCTACCCAGCCATCCAACTCAAATCCAGCCGTCCATCTCAGTCACACTTGTAAAATCACAAAACAACCAGCCAACCCAGCCTCCTCACATTGCCACACTCCTGCAAACAAACTCACGCACAAAACCCATCTCCATGAAATCAAACAAGCGACTCACGACCTTGCAACACTAGACGCCTTGCAACACCACACTGACCATCACCACCACCGTCATCTCTCACGGCCCACCAGCCCTGTCCCACTACACCATCACATGCACCACAAAACCGGATTGACACTACCCACGTCCCAATCCACTCAAACTGAACCCACCTGTCTCTCTGCGTCTCGCCACTTGCGGCCAACCCAAAACAACACCCGTAACCCAACTTGAACAATAGATAAGTCGAGTCCCTCATTTGCAACTCATGGTCCCCACCTGCAACACATACCTCCATTTTCACCAATCCAAACACATCTCCAATCCTGGCCAAGCCAAAACCCATTTCACTCTCAACACCCATTCGTCATCACCTTTCACTCACCCATCACAGTTACCACGTTTCTTCATCACCACCATCCAAAACCAAACCTAGTCAGCCCATTGCACAAATCAATCCATTGTACCTGACCCACTTGCAGCCCTATTATACCCAACTAACTTGAGCCACACCATTCCAAACCAAGACTGGCCCATGAGAGATGAAGTGTGAACAACTGGGTGATGGTGAGATGATGAAAACCACCGAGGGAAGAAGATGTCACGTCTCCCAAAATGAGAATTAGGGAAAAACGTGAAAAATAAAAAAAAAATCTCAAATTCCTGTGTTTAATACAACACAAGCTTCCAAAAGTGAACCCACAAAAAAATTTCAATATGTGGTGAGTCAAAATAAATTTCATTAAATGCAGCGGAAGCTTTATTCAATTGGTAATCAATGTTCATAAATGAAACCCAACACAAAAATCAAATAAACATTAATAGTTAAAATTGCATAATTATAAAATTTCTAAAGGAGGTCTCAACACTAAAAGAAAGTTCATTTAAATAATTCTAAGATGACGTTCTCTCTTGTGTTGGTTCAGACGGCTCCAAAGCCATCTCCGGCATCCCACTCGGGTTCAACAGTTGGCTCAAGCGTTTGAAACGCTTGATCCTCCTCCGTCTCCTGGGTAAAGTAGGGCTCAGTACCTATGCACCAAGTATTACAAAGTAAATAGCAAGAACATAATCATAATTCGAAATTTAATACGAGAACGAGAATAATATAGACAAGTGTGATCATAATGAAACAATGACAGAGATAATAATGATAACGAATGTATGACATAAAACCAAATGGCACAAAGGAGCAATATAAAATCACACGGTGACAAGTGTCCCCGTTGTGGGTGGTCAACCCTAAATAAATCGGGAAAGCCCGTCCATAACGTCGGTGGTCATAAACCGATCAAAATAAAATCAGGATAACCTGTGCATAAACAAAGCGGATTATAAGTGATCCGGTCACATCGGTGATCAACCGTCCATATATCGATCTGCAGTCGTCCATAAATGACCCACATATACACATAAACATATATTCATAATAGACCTGATTGATAATGCTCCGACACAAAAATCATAAGTCAAAATAAAGTATTTGCCATTCCACATTTCATATCATATTCGAATAGTCATTTATATAAATGCAAATCCGAATGTCAAAGGATAATCACAAACAAATCCTAAGGTCAAACATGAGGTCTCATACCCAATAACCACAAGAATCTCTAATGGATAAAAGATCGACGCATCACTTTTCCATCAATGGTGCATAGACCCAATTAAGGGTTTTCCAATAGGGATGGGTTGAGCTCGAATCCATTAGGATTTCCCCGAGGTCATATTAAGCACTAAACCCCATGCTAGTAAGATACCGTATGCCCATACGGTATTTACGCAGTCCAATGATCCAATTAATAAAGTACAAACATATAATTTTAGCACATTAGAAATCCAAGATACCATTAAAAATTAATTTGCAAATAAAACTAAGAAGTAACAATCCTTAATTTATAATTTTAGAAAACCTAAGGACCCATCCATAAATATTGTCCACATTCAAATTGAGTCAAAGGATCTCATTAAAATTTATAAAACAATAGGCCTTTTAGTAAATTACTAAAAGTTAATGGGTAAAGTACTACCCAACAGTACTTTAACCATTTAGTCACATGAATGTTTTATCCCAGGTCATACATCTCTCACTCTTTCCTCCATATTCCCATCAGGTCAAGTCCTAATGTCACATGGGGTGACATCATCAAACATCTCCCTTCCCTTACATTTTTTCCAAAACCCATCCAACCCAAGTCAACGTACCCAGTCTTTCTCTCTTTCATCTCTTTCTTTCCAACCCATGTTCTGTGAAAACACCCAACGACGCAGAACCCATTTTTTTGCCGACGCCAGCCTCTGGGACACTCGGATAGTGGGCCCCCCTGATCATGACCCAAGATCAGACCCATCAAATAAGGTCGCCCAGGCGCCCTCTTCAAGATGCAGGGACCTGATAAAAAATAAATGGCCCACATAGGTCCCACAGTCCCAAAAACGAAAATACCCTTTTCTTTTCTTTCTCACTACCGCTGCCCCTTTTTGGCTGCTGGATGGTGGACCAAGCAAGGCCCACCTCACACGGGTCCGCCATCTCTATGGTCGCCCCGCTGTGTCCGGCCTGATGAACGGACCAGATCCGTGATCTGATCATCCCGTGGGCCCCACCTCACATACAATCCCCCACAGTTTGGGTCTGATACCTGTTTCAGGTTCATCATAAGCGAGTCATGGGTGGATTGAGTTACAGCGTAGCACTAAAATACACATGGAAAAAAACGACGGAGTCATCCTCAAGCTCCGATCCAAACATAAGGTAAAATCGCATAACCGTATTATCAAAAACACAAAGGGCATCAGAGGGGTTTCTACATGCATCCACACACAAATCAAGGAAGATTACAAGTATTAAACCTACAAATTATGGTTAGGTACTTACCTTTTACCGGGGTTGAAGAAAAATACACAGATCCTAACCAATACCCAAACCGCGATTCCCACAGCGCTTGGGAATAATCCTACCACTGATCTGACAAAGAATATGGGAAAGGAATGCTCAGATGAACAGATCTATGGTATTCCTACCCAAAACCTAACATTGGAAAGAATAGGAAGATAACCTAAAAATATAGATCTACTCCTAATGATTTGAGGAGAGGGTTACCTGAGATAAGAAGATTGAACGAAGAATGCTGGTATCCTCTGATCTTGATTCTGATGGCTGGATCTTAAAGCTGGTATGGCTTGGGAAGTTGAAAGAGGAAGAAGATGAAGATAACCGGGAGGAGTTGCAGAGATTAGTGGGGAGAGATAAGAAGGTTTTCGTTAAAAAGGGGATTAGGTTAAAAAGAATACTACTGGGCTTAAGTCATTGGGTCAAACTACGGGTCAGGCCATCTACCCATTAACCCAACTCATCCATTTATGTATCTAATCTAACGTGTGCCCCACTTAATCCTACCCACTTAAATAACTAAAATACATTTAATTAAAATAATAATAATATCTAATTAAAATATAATAAAATAATAAATATGTGGGACCGGGATCTTACAGAAGATGATGATGAAAAAGGAAGGTGGGTCTGTAGACACGATGAGAGATATACAGGAGTTGGATTGGGAGGAGACAAAAGCGAGGATTGGTTGATAACGAGTTGCAGAGGGGTTGGAGGCAGAGAGGAGAGAAGTCGTTGGTTCAAAATTACCCAAAGGGCATTCTAGGAACTTTGAAAAAAAAATTGAGGAAATTGGCCAGACGAGGGGAAGTAATGACCGGATGTCCTCGTTTGAAATAACTATGAAAAACGGAAGGCTAATTTTGAAATGCGTCTCTTTTCATGTCCTAATTTGAAATCTCTTAGAAAGTTAGGGCCCATTTTGAAAATTTTTTATTCTTTCATAATGGAGGGTGTCCCAGCCTTTTGAGCCGAAATAATTCATACGGACTCAAAGAAAACTGAGTAAATCCTATGTGGCCCCAATGCAGTGGTGCAGTTTCGAATTCTCAATATCCGAATGCAAACCGTAGTTCTAGGGTAACTGAGCTATCCTTCTGGTTATTTTACGCTCTCGAAAATTAATAAAGTACTTTTAGTTTCTATTTGTGTTTTTTACAAATTCCTATTGGGTTCTAACTGTGTGACTCAATCACACCTTTAAGTCATTGAGATCTAAGATTATAAATAGATGGAAAAAATGAAACTTTATCTTTTATGTGACAAAAAAAATAAATCGGAGACAACTGCACATATATTTTAATATAAATCTGATTCTCTTTTAGTCTACTGGGTCATGGTGGGTCTCATGTCCCCACAACCACCCGTAGGTGTAATAACTATCGAGTCCAGATCCTCTGATGCATTGACTTAATTAACCCTAATAAGGTAGCAAATCGTAGCCTGAACCGTCAATTCGAGCCGAACCAACCCATATATGACCCGTATAACCCGACCCGCATAAAATACCGGTCGGTCACATGTTAGGTTTTTCTAACCTGCAGGAAAATGGGTGGGTTAGGGTTGATCCACGTAACTCATGTAAGGTCTTTTATATTGATATTTATTTTTATGGAAAATTATTAGAGATAATATAGTATATTTTCTTTAATGAGAATCCACAGTTTGGATTGTGAGATAGAGAGTGATGAAGGGAGAATTGCATTCATTAAAGAAGCAAACAAGCTTCGATCTATTTAAGGAAGGGATTCGCCCCACTGAAGTGCCTAAATCTAATCCCATATTAAGGCAACTAGCTTTCCCGAGGTCTTCTATTCAAGAGAAAGTCCAAGAAAAGGAAGGGTAAAGTTATTGGCCAGGTATGGAATTGGACACGTTAAGTGAAACGGAGTTGGCTAGTCTTTACTTGGCGCAGCGCAGAGCATGTTTGCAACTATGGGATTCAGCCTTTCTCTCCCACCTTTCTCATACATAGCTTAGGGTCTCATGTAGATGTGACTTCTCCCTTCTCTACTCATTCCTTTTAAAGCTTCTGCAAATCCCTTATATAAAGAAATAATGAAGGAGGAGAAGGAAGGGTTTTCTTTAGTGAATAAAACATGAGATCAAGTTGACACGTGTTGGTCCTTTATTAACCTTGCCGTCAAACCATTTTACACATACAAATCTACAACTCACTATCAGTCTAAGGCTTTGATTTTGATAAATCCTAAATTAAAAGGTGGGAACGCCATGGTGCAGACCAAGTATTGAAATTCAAAAGTTTAAAGTAAACTTTTTTCAAGTACATATGACAATCCAAAGTTTTATCTCCATTGGAGATTGTCATATTGCTGGATTAATTATTTGATACAAAATTATAACAATGATTATACATGTAGGATTTTTTTTTTTTTTTTATGTTGAGAATCAATTTGATAGTAGCAATAATTCATGTTGATGTGAAACTTGGGGATATCCCATAAATAGTAAGAATGTTTGTCTTAATGATTGTGAGCTTTACGATACTGTTAGTGTGGGTTTGTCTTTTTTCAATAATGTTCTTATTTTTTTTATAAATTATAATAACTTGTTATTTTTTTTTATCAATTTTCATATTTATATATTTATTTGGGTTTAGTTTTATTGCATAATAATTATCATAAAAAAGGCTTGACAAAAATGCTTAAGTATAACACCTAAGTATGAAAAAATAATAATAACAATATCTATAGGGGTCAACTGTCTAAATATATAGTTACTTTTATAAATACAAGAGATGTTCTTGTGAGAGTTATTCTCACATTACTATAAAAGTAAGGGTGGGCCCCCTTCACATTTAGGTTGTTGGCATTAAATATGAATATGAGGGCTCCTACCCTAACTTTTACAGTACCGTGAGTAACTCTCCCAGGAGCATCTTCCTATAAATGCCTCCTAAATAAAATCATCAATGTTCCAAGGTAGTTTACCTTAAGTGGTTAGGTTCTCATCCTCATCTAACTAGTTTTAATACATTTTGGATGAACATTTCTGTACAATAGCTACGTGGTGCAGTGGTTAGGTTGACTTCTTAAAACCTATAGGTTGTGAGTTCGAGTTCAAGTGCATTAAATTGGTTTATATATTTAATACAGGTTAGCCCGACCCAAGGCCTAATAGGTACAGTCTGATAGTTTATAGCCCGTTTCAGAAATTGATCGTTCATGGGTTAGGGCCCACCTCTTATCCAACCCGAATTAGCCCGACCCAACTTGTTTGCCGGCCCTAAAGGAGTGGAACTCGACAGTTCATGAGATGTCTGCACATCTTAATCCAAACATATTGATCATTTTATTGAAAATATGATTAACACAATCTTACAGGGCTCATTAATCGTATATTTATTCACATGGTGAATCGTACAGTGGTGGCACCAAGAAAAAAAAAAGAGGGCACATTAAAGTCTTATTACCGTTTCGACCTCCTTCTTCACTTCCTTTCCAACAAATGGCACTCTTCGACTCAGCCCACAGGCGCGCTGTCGTGGAGCAGACCACTCCACATTAAAAACCCTTCCTTCCAGATTCCAAAACAGAAATCGAAAAACCCCGACACTCGTCGCGCCCGTTTTATTCCCTTCCACAACTTTCGCTCCGAAACGCGACAATGCAAAACCCTACCAAGATCGCATAAACCCTCATCCACAAATCCATCCGTTCATGGATATCGTCTCCTCTTCATGGCGCTTCTTGCATGTCCTCCACGCATCCATCTCCTCCCCTCCTCCTCCTTCTCCTTCCGCTCCTCCTCCAATCGCCGCCGCTTCTCTCTACCCGAAGCTCGATCTGCTGCGCCGAACGGCTTATCGGTGTCGGCATCGGACCGCCGAGAGGCGAACGATGTGGCGTTGGTGTGGTTCAAGCACGATCTGCGGATCGACGATCATCCTGGCCTTGTTGCAGCATCTCGGTATCGGACGGTCGTTCCGGTCTATGTCTTCGATCACCGGATTCTCTCCCGTAACACACGCAAACCTCTCTCTCTCTCTCTCTCGATCTCTCGATATGTTTGCATATGTTTTTTATTTGTATCGTGTAATGTGGAATGATCAGAATCGAATTTCTCAATTCTAGTGTTTGTGTTGATTTCTCTTGCGTTTGGAACGAACTAGATCATGAAATTGTGAGAGTTAGGAAATGTACCATTTTTTTTTTTTTGAAAAAAAATCATCATTGATGTCTGTGTATCTTAATCTATTTGAACGATGCTATTAACAAAAGATTTACTTGCAAATGTTGACTTATGATTTTATTCTAGCTTGTACATTGATCGCTTAAATACTAGTAGATGATGCCATTTGAGCTTTTCCTGTAGATGGAGAGGGTTGAGAAGGATTTAATTTTGTTTCAGCTTCATGTTGTTGTCTTCTCTGGATTGGATCCTAGCTGCAATATGATCACATCTCAGGTTGACACTTAATTTGTTAGCTAGCTGATTAATAGCTAAAAGCCCAGAATTGAATATGTTTGCTGCAGCTTCTTTCCATAGGGGTCATTGAACTCTTTCAAATATATGAATTTGTAGTACAGAGGTATCTATCCTGTCTTATCGTTGATATGGTGCTGATATCAACTGCAACTTTATTTAACATGGTTGGGCTCACCTTTGTTTGATCCAACTCGCTCCTATCACATGCCTCTCTATTTTCTACAGTGGTCCAAATTTCACTTCATTCGGAATGACATGCACCTTTGGATTGATCATATATGAAATATAATGCTATGTTTCTACCCATGATCAATCAAACAGTGTTTTGCTCTTTCTGAAGAGAAAGTAAGGCTAGAGAGGAATCTGTATGACATGAGTGAGTTTGATCATGCAAAGGTGAGCCCCTGGCAGGTTAAATTAGGTAGAGAGTTGCCCTAGCACCATATTGATGGCAGGCAGCATGAGATCATCTCTGAAAATGTATATTTCTTTTCATCTTTTGTCATGTGCACATTCTGGTTTTGAGGTCACTTGACCTTCACTGCATCGAGAAATCGGGTTTCTTTGGTCCTTTTGAATGATCAAACAGACCATGTGCAATAATTTTTTTTGTGTGGACTTTTCAATATAATAGGTTATAAATTTCATCTGCAGAGTAAGTTGATGTTTGATTTCACTCTACAGATCTTCAGAGTCATTTCTTGTCTAGCCACCGGATTGGCTGCCAGGAGAATGTCAAGTTTACCGGGGGAGCTGACCACTAAAACCCTGTAACTCTTTTCGAAGTGGGGAATCCTTAAGACCTTAACCAACACAACTAGCATTTTTTGTGCTATTTTCACATTTTCATGAGTACTTGCCATGCTAACTTGTTATTTCTCAGCTGATACATCTATTGTTTTATTTATTTTTATCTTAATATACATATATGTGAATGGAGAAACATGATTCATGTAGTCGACCCCAAATAGTTGGGACAAGGCTTTAATGATGATGATGATACATATATGTGAATGAATTGAATACTATGCAGGCTTTCCGGATGAGATGCTAGAACTGGTTCTCTTTGCCTTGGAGTATTTAAGAAAGTCGCTTAGGGATCGAGGATCGGATCTGCTGATTGAGTTTGGCAATGCGGAACATGTCATACTGAAGCTTGTGAAAGAGGTCATAAAACATTGGCTTCTTCTAATCTTTAAACCTGTACTATAAATCCATTCAAGCAAGCTGTTATATTGTCTATACATAAGCAGAACTTCAAAGACATCAGTCTCCCGGTTGAACTTATCGCTAAGATTGCAACAGGTAAAAGCTACCCATATATTTGCAGAGGAGGAGGTAGAGTATGATCTTTGCACGATCATCAACATTGTTCAAGAATCTCTATCATGTGTACCTTTTCCATGCGGAAGCCCTCAACTTGTGTTCTGGAAAACTGCATTTTATGATATAAAGGTAGTTCATTTCAATCATTTTTATGTAGTTTACTGATGCTATCACATCCTTGAATAACTAACCGCAATAGACATGCATGCCTATGCAGGACTTGAAGGAGCTACCTGAATCATACCGCGATTTTCAAAAGCTAAAATTCCCTTTGACCACTCCACTTGCATCCCCAGCCTTACCCGGGCTGGATATCACATGTGACAGAGGCATGCTTTGGTTGCTTCCTGCTGGTTTTAAAAATGAAATCTGTTATCCTACTTTGTTTTTGGTATCATGTAATGGTAAGAGGAAATAATAGTAATGTTGTCTTGATTCCTTTTCTTTCAGGTACTCTTCCAGCATTTGACGATGTCAAGAGATACATGGATGGAAATCCATCCAAATTAGAGGAGAGTTGGACCTCAATAAAGGCAATGTCACCTAAAACCATTCTATGGAAAGACAGCATCTATCAAGTCAAAATGCCAAGTGTCCAAGTTGAAGGCTCTGAGGAATCGAACTCAGGCAACAGTCATCAAGCTTCCAAAAACATGCAAAGGAAAAGACTTGAGAAATCTGTTTTTATATCAAGGAGTGGAAATCTAGTGGGTGGTGGGACAGATGTTGTCTTGAATGCATTAGCTGCTTATTTGAGATATCTGGAGGGGACAGCTAGAGATGACTGGCAGGAGTATGTAATGACCTTTGTTCATTTGGTATCTGTCCATACTTTTAGTTTATTCGGTTATAATCTTTGTTTGAGATGGATGCTTCATATCAGGTTGATATGGTGTTTGACAACTACTGTGAATTTTTTCTGAAAGATATAAAGAAAAATTTCCCCTTTTTTCTGTTTCCTTTTTTTGATAGTGAAGAAATAAAGAAATCATGAATTTTGATTGTCTTCCTATGCAGTGGTAAGACATGCACTCCATTGTGGAGGATAGGGCTCAGTTTATACTTTAGACCTGTCTAGTTCATGCCTGTAAACAATTTAGGGTGTCGCTGTGCCACTAGGACAGCACAAAAAAGAAAAAGGATAAGTTAGAGAAACTTAGAGAAATGGATAAATTTGGGACAACTGATTACTGAATGCATTTTTAAATTGAATGAGACCTAGTTTTGTGCTTAGGTAAATACTAGTATTTGTCGACATTTCATTCATCAGCTATTTTAACAAAAAATAGCACAGCTTTTGCACATGGATTAGTCTAATGATGTAATTTACAAAAGTTTAACATTGGAGTAAGCACTGGCTTTATTAAGGTTGATGGGGTATTAGAGTTTCTTCACCAATTCTCATTCAACTAGATGGCAGAACTCATACTTCGACTTAAATGTCTGGTTTCACTAAATTCTGTCACCTCACTCGGATGTCACATTGGATGGGGGCTGATTTATTTTCTATAGAGGATTACAGGTTCGTCCTATTTTGTGATTAATACACTTCTTAATTATTTTCCAAAAAAAGAAAAATTCAAGCAATTTGTATGGGTAGGATTCTTTTTTTTCTGCTGTTGGCTGTTTCTATTTTTAAGAGGTTATCTAGTGATCTAGGAAAACTCTTAAGATAATACTAGTTTGTGGATTTTTTGGGAGGCTTTGGAGAGAAACAAGGACTAGGCATACAACAGGAACAACTTTATATATGGGTTTTTGCACTACATATTTTTATTCCTTTTTTTTTTTTCATGAATTGCTTCTTTAACTTCAGGTAACACACCTTAACCATCCAATAGTGACATTTGGATCTAAAGAAAATGCAACGAGTTTATTATTCCTAGTATCTTTGATATCTTCAACACTCTATATATATATATATATTTATTATGATATATTAATATCTGTCATCTATGCTCTTCAAATGAATATGACTATACCATGATTTTATTTGTCACTGTATCGATGCTCCCGATGGAAAATAGATGTACAATTAATAGCTAATATTTTTCTTTTCTTTTTTCTTTTTTTATTCTTTATTATTTAAAAATAAAATCCTACAATTCATAATATACTTCACTATTCAATTCGATTCGACCCTTTGAATGATCTGTGATATGAGTTCAATTTTTTTATATTTATTGTTAAACTGTTACCTTATAAGAAAAAACAAATCTCATCATTAATCTAGAAGAGCCCAACTGAAAAGGTTGATACCTCTCTTAAAGTTCAAAAATTGCGTATATACACAAGTGTGTCTAATTGGATAAGCACATTGGATGTACAATGGTCATGATGCTAGCCTGCCTATGTTATTGCTCATGGGAACTTGGGGTATGTGATACTTGAATTCATACTCAATAGAATGACTAAGCAACAGTTTTACACTCGAAAAATCTAGCATTAGAACTTAAAACTTCTAAAAGAACAAGTTACTGTAACATTTAATGGTTATGGAAATTATTTTCATATTCAGTATGGAATGGAGCATATAATCTACTTCATGGTTTAGTTACTTTTCTTGAAGGACTATCCACAGATATGCGCGTTTTCCCCTATGGGAGTCCCACATACGAATCATGCAGCGTTTTGGATCCCTGCCATTCATATACAGCTGACAACTGCCATGAATGGCAGGCATTAAAAGTCCTGCACAGCACTCTTGTGGGACTTCTGCATGGGGAGAAAGAGCCCCATAGTTCTTATGTGCATTGCTATCACTAAGAATTTTGAAGGAATGACCTGGATCTAGTAAGATGCCTTCAAGTCTCCTCTCATATCAAAGCCAGTGCCAATATAGAAGCTGAGTGCCTTGCCAAAGGAGTGTCTCACCCAAACTTGCTTCTGAATTTCTTCGCTTTGTAATTATGTTAGTTTTCGCTTTGGGGTTCGGGCTTGGGCTTCTGACTGTGTGGGTCTCTTGCTTTTTCTTTCTAGCCATTTTGTTACAGTATACCATTCTTATACTGTATAGATACTTTATTATGAATATGGCCATCATTTCAGAAGAAAAAAAAAGATGTAGAACCGGGTCAATTTCAGGCATATAGAAGTCAATTTATATTTCTCAAATCTAGACTGACTTTTTTTTTTTTTTCTGCTTGTTATCATAACAGGGTACATGAGAAATTGCGTAATGCTGAAAGTAGGAAAGGTGCTTCATTCGGTGCTCTATTTGGGTGTGCCCTTTATCTTGGCATTATATCCAGGAGGAGAGTACATTATGAAGCTATCAAATACGAGAGAGAGCGTAATGCTGGCTTCCTATCTCCATTTGGATACTCAGCAGCGACTGTTGCTGCGGCAGTTGATGGTGTTAACTCAATGGAGGTATGTGTTGATAAACACCTTGAAGGCATGCGTTATGTTCTAGATTCATTGTCAATTTCATGCTGCATTGATCTGATGTTCTTCATAGTGTTTTTTTTTAACTTTCATTTAACACTGCGACTGATCAATTGTGGCAGTGGTATTGGCTTTTGGCCTTAAAGTGCCTAACAAAAAATGATGGGAGGTATTCTCCTAGGATATGGAGATGGAAAGGTTATCTGATCCAGGTACTCTTTGATGCTACTCCGCGAAATTTATGCCTAAAGTATCTTTTCTTAATCCAATGAACCTTGTGAGGAGCATTTTATCTTGTCCTCTCAAATGAGTGCAAAACTTTGTTCTGTTTCCTTTTCTTGCATCATGTACACCAATTTTTCCCTATTCTGCTATTCTAATCACTGCCTCGGCAAGGCTTCACTCAAAATAAAGCTCATGATTGTTAGGACCTACTTGGTCTAATAATAATAATAATAATCTGAAATTGCCATGGCTGATATATGCAGACAGGATATCATCTCGGGTAGTTTCTGCTGGCTTTCTTTTCCCAAGTTTTGCAACAAGTCCTTAATATTTAGGTTTTTCTTTTAATTGCACTTCACTTGAATTTATTCTACTTTCAGTACACAGTTGTTGGCCAGCAAGGTCCTGCTGTTCTTCTTGTCCATGGTTTTGGTGCGTTTTTGGAGCACTATCGTGACAACATCTCTGGTATAGCTGATGATGGAAACCAGGTTTGGGCAATTACGCTCTTAGGGTTTGGAAAATCGGAAAAGCCTAATATTATATATTCAGAACTTGTGTGGGCAGAACTGTTGAGAGATTTTATTGTTGATGTTGTGGGTGAGCCAGTCCATCTCATTGGCAACTCAATTGGTGGTATGTCATCATGTTTTTTGTTCAGCCAAATTTCTCCATTCCTTAGTAATTGATGTTTAAAATATCAACTTGGTCACATTTTTTTTTTTCTCATTATAAGTTATGATTCTATCTTTTTTTTTTTTTTGGATAACCTAACAACATTTTATAAAATATGATTCTATCTTTTTCCTCTATAATTTTGCCCTTTTTGTTAGGCTATTTTGTTGCTCTTGTCGCTGGTCTTTGGCCTGCTGTGGTGAAGTCTGTAGTTCTCATCAATACAGCTGGTTCAGTCATTCCAGGCTATTCTTCTGTCCAATTAGCTGAAGTAGGTCAATTGTTCTATATAAATTCTTTAACTGCGCTATGATGTCTTCTCATTTTCTTTTAAGGAGCAGTTGCTTCTTTACTCTACTCAGTCAGGCCTATAAATCAGGAGATTTCTTTGAAATAAATTTCTCCAAAGCTAGAAAGGATGGGTATAGCATATAATAACATCTGTCCCGGGCGCTAGCTCAGCTGGTTAGGGACACCAAATGACCCAATTATGGGGCAAGAGTGTGCGAGTTTTGATTCCTTCCTAGCAAAATGCTATAAAAGCCATGTTTTTTTTTTTTTTTTTTAATTTACTTTATGTCACATAGACCATACATATTCCTCGACATTGATTTCAATATCATTTTGCATGGCCTTTTGGCATTATATTATATAGCTGTAAAGAGCATCTTTAATTAAGAAGCTGATGGGAACATGTCTCAGGGAAGCCAAATTTCAGGCATTGCATGGTTGGGTGCTCAGATCTTATTGCTTTACTTGAGGTCTCGAGCAAGGAGCATACTGAAAAATTGTTACCCAACTGTAAGCAAGCCTCCAACTCTGCTGTCTGATGTACTTGCTTCCACTTGTTGCATATAATAGCATTCTGATGGTAGTGAGGCGGGCTGGGTGTTTAAATGTTTTCTTGCAGAATGCAGACCGAGTTGACGATTGGCTTATCAACGAAATTCTGAGGGCAGTATCCTCTAGGATTGCAATCCATTTGTATGGAGATGTTTTCAACTTGTTCTGCATGTTTCCATATAGGTGTAGATGTTCCCACTCCTAATATGGAGAATGTTCTTCTATGAGTGGACTGCATGTGCACCCCAGCTCTATGGGGTCTACCTGGGCCTACCTTTGATTCTCTTCTCGCCTATGATCTGGCATCATGACCAATTGTACATTCATCGAACCTTCACTCACCATGGATTGAATCTCAAAGAAATCCTATGGTTAAAACGCCATTAAACAAGGCGGTAAAAATCAAAGGCTAGGATAAATTGGTGGAGCTATTTTTTGGCTTCCCCTTGTCCATAAGGGGATGTTACCATCTGCATTGACATGTATCTAAATGGGCCCCATGAGCTAGACTTCATATTAGCAATATGCAGTCTTGTAGGAGAAAGTTGTCCACCCTAATATAATCTGCATGTTTTCATAATTAGAAAACATTAGACAATGTTCATCTCATATCATGGTCATTTTTATTCGAGCCAAGCATGCCATACAGATTCTGGCTCATCTTTCAGTGATCAAATTGTTCTGGCGGGATCCACTTTGCTTGGTGAATGGTGATATGCAGTGAACTTCCCCACTTGACGAGTATAGCTATATCTAATGTTGGTTTTTCATTGGAGAATTGACAAAGAAATAAAAGCAATGCTATTTCCAAACTCAAATGCAGGAAACTGATTAGTAATATGATGGGGCTCTTCTTTGAAGGGGAAATCTTCTTCGTTACCATCCGTGGCGCCTCACACCAGATGCATAACCTGGATCACTGAAAGACAAGCCTATTTGTATGGAGATACATGCGGAGCAATGTGAATAAACCTTCAGTAGCAACAGTGCAATTATTGTAATTACATGGTATTCAATGTATTCTCGTTGGTTGTTTTGTTCGAAATGGAATACCACGTGCATGCACATTGTGTGTGTGCAGATTTCTTGACTTGTGTTGCAGTCATATGATCCTGGTGTACTGGTAGTCCTAGAATGTGTATTTGGCTTCAACCTTTCGATCCCACTTAATTATCTCTTGGACACATTTGGAGGAAAGGTCTTGGTCATACAAGTAAGTTGAAATAAAACTGTGCCTTTCACAGAGTTGTTTTCTTCTACCAAATGACAGTTGCTGGCATTTTTTCTCAACATGCAGGGAATGAAAGATCCACTAACAAAATCCAATTTAAAACTGTCCCTGCTTAAGGAGCATTGTAGCAGCATCATCATGATCAGAGAGTTGGATGCTGGTGAGGACAGTGACACTTCAAATACAAATTTGCAAAAAGGGAAAAAAAAATATTGTTTCTACTTGCATTGATTTTGGGTTACGAAAAAAATAAGATGTTCTTTGTTTTCATTATTTGTGTCGTTTTTTCAGGACATTGCCCCCATGATGAGTGGCCGGAGAAAGTAAATTCTATTATACGTGAATGGACGAGGACAATTGAAAGTAGCCTTCAGGCTGTTGAGACCATCTAATTGTCATATAGTATCATTTTATTGTTGGATTAGCAATAGAACTTCCAAGCAACAGGATGCAGTAAAAACAAGGAGCAGATGGAGCAGGGAGCTTGGAAAAACATTGGATTTATACGGGAAGCTTGTAATGAAGATGAGCTTTTGATCGCAAGCACGTGGATGTGGGTCTCATCTCTGAAATGGCCTACAGCAGATACTCTAAAATTTAATCATTGATCAATAAGAGATTGGCTGTAGGAAGGAATTCAATATTTCAAGTAAACGCAGCTTCCTGTGCTATACACTGATTATTTATTTAGGGCTTGTAAAGGGCTGGTAGTTTGCTTTAGGCTGCACCCATTTAGGGTTTCTTATTCGGACTTATGCACATGCATAAATGCTTAATGGCAGATCTGCAAATGGGGTTATCTTCTAACACAATGAAAAGGTGCACTTGACACTGTTGACTTGAACAGTGGCTTTCATGTATTCTCTACATACAGAATGGGCATGCACTGAATTGGCAGGAATTCTAATTTCAATCCTAATGTCACTTTTTCTTTTATTAGTCACTCACACGGTCAGCTTACATGTGATCAATTGATTAACCTGATACTGTCTCATCTGCATAACTACCTTAAATCGTATATAGGAGCAAGTGAAAGCGGAAAAAAGCATAAAAAGGAAGAATAGGAGCCATCGATCAGGGATATTGATGCTGGAGTCCCCACTTTGGTTGGAAAAAAGTGAGGAAATGCCAATTTTGAGGACATTTCACATGTTCATTTCTTTACAAAGGCTGCTGGTGTTGGGCACGATGCCACCACCACAATATCTTAGAACACCATCACCAACAAAATCATTCAACAGATCTGCCGGGTCCTTTGCCCCGCCATGCTGCAGGAATTTACTTCTGAGAGCAGAACCAGTTGTAAAGGATAGCGGATTCTCCACAAACGACTCCTGCCATATGGTTGCTGCAAAACACCTCGCGTACAGGTAACTGTAATAACCTACACCAACCCATCCCAAGTTTTGAGAAACCCAACAATAATAATCAGCATTAAAAGGATAGCTCACTTCGTGGATAAGGGTCACAACCAGTATTAAAGACAAACACGATTCAAGACAAGAACCCCATTACAGAAATAGAGTGTACCTGCACCATAATTTATAAGGTGACTGAATCGAGTGTGCCAATGAGTTCCCTCTACATGGTTCCAACAGGTGTGCTGTCTTCTCAAGTCAGCCACGACTGAAACTGTGTCCATTGGTGTCGATGGTTGTTCACCAAAAAGTGTTTGATCGATCAATGAGTAAAGAATCTGAAGTGCAAGCAAAGCAAGCAACAGTCGTTATGGTACATGAAGACGGGGGATTTCTCAGGGAACAATTAATCTGAATGAAAAAAGAATAAGCATGAAAATGTGGTGATAGATTGAGTGATCCTATCACATCTAAATGAGCCATGAGCCTTTGGAACAAGCCCCGTGCTATGCAAATCACCTGTCTGCTTGCAGACTAGCTGACACACAGACCATCAATCCACTTTTTTCTTCGAAAGAGTGTTTGGTTCGAGCATTTTTTGTTCTGTTTTCTTTTTTATTGTTTTGGGTTAAGGGCTCAACCAGTTTATAAGGTCCCATGACCTGGCCTTGTTGCCTTCTTATGCTAGCTTGACAGCAGGCAGGCTTGGAAAACATTGATGTCCACACCAAACAAAGTCAGCCAACAAAAATGATGGATAGTCAGAACAATTGACCTTTGTCCAACACAAAAACATATGCACGTATGATGTTTTTTCATAACTAGCAGCTAGGTGAAAATTTTGTTTCATTTGTAAATAGGAACTCAATTCGACTTTGACTTGTTAAAGAAAGGACAGTAAAATCTTTGTGAACTGGAACTGAATTCCAATGTTGTGCCGATCACTTTTCTCATGAACTGATCTGTTCATTTATAATAAAGCTAAGGGGATTGGAGCATAGCTATTTCATTAAATGAAGAATGAGACACAAGCTGCAGACCCTTACCTGACGCTGCAGCTCTGTTGCTGCAAACATCCTTCTGGCCCCATTCATTGACTCCACGAGTTTTTCAGGTATCACTTCCCCCGTAGAGTAATGACTAGCAAACATCCTTAAAACTCGATAATCCCACACACAGTACCTAGAAGCTCCCAGAATCAGTTGTCTGGAAATTCATTTAACTAATCTAATAACATTCATGCTTGGAATTCATAATGTACGGAGCACAGTGACCAACGAGGAATACTCACTCAAAAAGGTTTGCAGGCGTTTCAGCCAAATCAAGAACCATTCTGGTACCTGAGAAATGCTGATATTCCTAGAGCATTCAATAAAGTATAGATCAGTAGCAATAACGAAGTATGTAATATGTACATAGAAACTTGAAAGAATGATAAAGTACATGGGGCATACGGTTCTTGATAGCAGAGAATGAAGAGCATGCCCAAACTCATGAAAAAGAGTCTCTACATCCCCGTGGTTAAGCCTTGCAGTAGATGACCCAGGTGAAGCAGAAAAGTTGCAGACTAGGGCTACAACCTATAACACATCACAAAATATTGATAAAGGCTATGACAAGAGCCCAATGACATTTTACTATAGCAATGGAATCAGAAATCTGAATAGAAAGCAATCAGTTAGGGGTCATTTGTTTGCAATCATTTTACACATGTAGATATTCACATGTAATGGTTAGCATCCTTCCATTTGTTTGCACTCATTTAAGCATTTGTGTAAATTAGGTGTGAAACTGGTGTAAATAAGGCCATTTACACATCAAAATTCACACCTAAAGAGGGGTGAAAATCACTTTCAAGCCTCCTCTTGCAAAAGGAGCTAGTCCAGTTTCACAGTAAGTGCATTCCTGTGGGTCCCATCAACCACCCTTATCTACTTTTCATCCCTGTGGGCCCCATATTTGTAATCCAAACCATTCAATTTGTTTATTGAACTAATATTCCCCAAGACGTAGAAGTTAATTAACTTAAATCTTCATAGATTTCAAGTAATTTGTAAAGTCTCAGCCTATCGATCTAATTTTCTCCACTTTTGTGGGCTCCCAAATTCATGATCGTCACCTGTTCAATATTCTTAAATCTTCATGGATTTTGAGAAATTTGTGAAAAAGGTCCAAAACATCCAAATACATCTAAACCATTGGACGTACTCATTTACACATGTGAAAATGGAGATTTTGACAAACATGGCCATGTGTTTCACATGTAACATTTGCATAGGTAATATTAAAATATTATTTTCCTATCCCATGCATAAAAGGAAAATGACCCCTTAAAGCAAAGCTCAATGCATATAACTGGGAGTTGGGACACACATGAAAACATCAATATATCACACACACGCACACAAGTATAAACAGTAGTTTGTATCTACTTTGTACCAACACTGACAAGCCTTTCATCATCAAACACTGCAATATAATCTTCCAATAGGTTTGTGGCAGTTAAACTTTTTTTTTTTTTTTTGGGATAGTAACATAACCCTAGCCTTGTAATTGCAACAATAAGAACCTTCCAACTACGTATGCTAAGGGCTCCAATCAGTTGCTTCAACATTATACCACTCCAAAGTTCAAATGCACCCATTCAATAGAATGGTCTTTTAGAATGTGTCCCAACTCCTAAAAGGAATGACAGGGTCCATAGCACCTTGGAAGGTGTTCATTGTCACAAACATTAGGTTACAAATTCTATTCATGTTACCAATAAAAAGAAGGGAATGACATGAGGAAACATTAAATGAGAACATTAACTTGCATGTGATCTACATTCTACTCACACTGAAAAGCCTGCCACCATCATCAAACCATGCAGCATAATTTTACAATAGGTTTGTGCAATTCGGTTTAGCATTATAGATTCCATATGCACCTATTCAAGTGAATGTTCTTTTAGATGTCCTAAAAGAAATAACATAAGTAAATGAAAAGGATTAACTCCTGATGTGTAAAATATAAAGTTGACCAAAACTTCAACTTGTTATAACTTGAAATCCATTTATTTATAAACTGTCGTGCCAGATAGGATCACATATAAATTGGTCACTAACAGAATGTCAGCTCTAAGATTAATTCTTGCAAAAACTGGATGGAGCATCACCGTCACAAGAGAAGTGTCTCAAAAACCCACAATATTGTCAACGCAATGTAGACATGAACTATGAGCACAAGTTGAAGAAAGCACTAAATATGCGTAACATCAATTTGGTTTCAAAAGGATATGAACATACAGGAAGTTGGTATTTTGTCTCAGATAGTCGACGCCCACCTTTTATGGCAAAATGAGCACAACCAGGATACTTGCCCTTTCTTGAGTACAAATCAAGGTACAGATACCCCAAATTCCCCTGTGATACAAGCACAGTACCTCAATTCAACCATGAAAACGATAAATGAAGAATGGATGTACTAGATGCAAAATGATCTAAAGATGCAAGAGATCTTTTTTTTTTTTAATGGTGACTTAAGTTTTAGCACAAGTATGATAAAAACAATAACAAACAAGACAAAAAAGAAAGAAAAAGCAACCAAATAGTCTCTGGGAAGCAACCAACCCATCCACCACAATCTTATAAATAAAACATATACTTTGCAAAGTTCCACATTAAATATGTTTTTTCCATTATGTAAAATAAAAACAAGTAATCATGCATCAGAAAAGGAAAAATCCCCAAAAAGAAAGAGTTTCTTGACAAGCCCTCTTCCTGATGCCATTGACATCCTTGTCCATATAGGCAAACAAAGAGGGTTTTTCCCCCTTTTCTTTTTATTTTTTTTCCCTTCTTTCTTTTGCAGACAGCAAACAAAGAGTTTTGCTGACTAGCAAGGCCATGGATCTCATGAAAAATGATTGATGATCTACAGGGCACAGAACAGGGATTCCACAACGAGAGATGGAATTACTCCGAATCTTTCTCAATCAGAAAACTTCTTGGAAGAAGCTGGGATATAGATTTCATAGGTACACCAACGTCAAAGAGATGCATAGCATAACAGGTGTTCAGACATTCATGTGTTGATGCTGGAATCAGTTTGAAATGATCATATATCAGATTTTCCTTCAATTCATTCCAAATGTAATTTTCAGAATTTCAGATTTAAGTGATACTAAAACTGAACATTGTAATTTTCTAGCAATTATGGACTAATTTGAAATTATTGAAAACTTTGGCTTGATCATTTTCAGTTGGAAAATTTTCAAAAAAGTATAAAACTTTTGGCTCATTTTCAAAAAAGAACATGAAGATTTGGATATTACAAAAAAGTATAAAAGTTTTCCACAATTCTCTCAATTGAGTATTCTCCATAAAAAATTCTGAAAAATGAGAAAGATACCCATGTCATTTTTCAAAATTTTCCTTTATTAAATCATTTAAGAGAAATGATCAAGTCCAAGTGTTCAACGCAAATGACGTAGTGGGACCCACTTCAACTGCCTTTATGCATGGATGGTTGAGAAAAGGGAATTTCAAATGACTAAAAAAACTACCTTCATTAAATGATTATGATTAAATAGTTATGATCATCAAAATCAAAATAACCAGTTTTGGGAGGAAAGTGGTTAAAAAAAGACAAAAAACTATCATTACAGAAGGGTACTTTGTCATTTCTCAAAGGTTTTTTTTTTTTTTTTATAATGGAGAAGATGACTTAATTGAAAGAATTGTGAAAAACTATTACACTTTTTTTTTAAATATCTAAATCTTCATGTACATTTTTGAAAATGAGAAAAAAGTTTTATACTTTTCTTTTTGAAAATTTCCCTTTGAAGTTTTTTACTTGATTCTCTGGTGGATTCAAAGTTCAATTTGGTATTAGAACAACGATCCACCAATCCTCTGCTCTGCTTCTTGTTTTCCTTTCTTTTTATAATTTTCATTCAATTTTTTCATTCTCCAAAAATCCATCCATGCCAGTCCCTAATACCAAAATCAAGCCCAATCCACTCCAGCTCATGACTCTATGAATCCCCTATGCTTTCCCATTAGATCCATACCTTTTAAACCCTAAATTGCCTCTAAAACCCAACCCTAACTGTATATCCAAAGTTTCTTCAACAATTCCCTTCCGAGAAAAAAGAGAAAGAAAGAAAGAAACCCATCATGTAGATTCTGTCATGGTCCTGTAGTCCTCCACTTATTTTTGCAACTGCATAGTATTACAGAAATATTTGCCCTTTGTGTAATGTTACTTTTTTATCTCTCAATTTGATTGCTTATCAGACACAATCTGGGTTATAACACTCATGCAACCCAGAATGCCCTGCTACAACTTTTCACATAAATCCAAGACTTGTTCTGGACCACTTTTGGGTTTATCCTGGTTGACCTGTGAACATGGACTAACAAGGATAGTCTTTTTGAACTAAATTGCTGCTTACCACTCAGATACAAATCGATTGCATGAAAGGGCAGTGGGACTTGTAACTTAAAGTTGTAGCATCAACTGAGCGTGTTGGATAAAAAATGCATGCTAATAGTTGAAACGTAATTGTAAGTCATTAGTCCATGCATTATGCCAAAGAGTAACCAACTTAATGGGTCTGCATGCTTTTCCAGCATCCGTGATTACAAACAGTATTAAAATGTGTATGGTAGATTATCTGGGACTGTGTGGTCCACATGACCACACAACCCTATGGGTCCCCACACTTGAATGACTGTGCATTAGAGTTATTCCCTCGGGATTTCGTTTCTGCAACTTAATTTGTTATGGACTTAGAAAATGCCAAATGGTGGCTACCTATTATCCTGCTAAAAAGGAGGGATATTCCTCAATCTTGGTTATCGTTCCAATGATGGGATGAAAGTTGAAACACAGAAGGAAAAAAGCATAAAGGGACACATCAGGTAACTTTCTTCACTTCACGATACTTGCTTGGAAACCCATCGTTAAGACACACATAAGGGAGAAGCAGAAGAGAGTTGTAAGGCCCTCCAACATGAACAGTTGTTGTGATGGATTCAGGTATGTCATTTAGATTAAGTATTGTATTTTGTATTATCCAGACTGAACCCTCGTAACAGTTGATCCTGAGGATTTAGAATGATTGCATTCAAATCAACGGAGTCAATATCTTATACTTGTTTTGATTAATACATTGCTGGAAAATATTATTTTCCTAAGCAGGATAAACCATCATGGTTCAAATAACTTAGAAATGTATTCAGTATGGGAGTAACTTTTTCTTTTACCAAAAAATCCTAAGCATTAAAAGATGTTAAGAGTTTGATGTTTATTTGTATTATCAAGTTAATAGAACATGCCACCCCCAAATGTTGTTCAGGTCTATGTGCTGCACGACATTAAATACACAGGATTGTTGAATCAGCTATAATTTGTTGAGCTGGAGTCATGACAGATAGAGCTATTGGTTGAACCGCAAAATAATTTGAACATTGATTACAGGCAGTGGCACCATTAATGAACTTCATAGTTCACAATGCAGCTTAAAATTGTTCTCTAACACGCAATAAGGGAAATTTGATGAAAGGGGATGGACTAAATAAAAAATATTTCCAGTGAGTTGGGTCAGGAATAAGGATAGGTAAAGGGTTTTTACAAGGGGAAAATATCTTCTTTCAGTTGGAATCCTGCAGTCCCAACAAAGTGAATATGTCCTTCCACTAGGATTCACTCTCCATCAGAAGTAGAAAATAGGAAGAGATAAACCTTATGCAACAGGTGAGAGAAACTTTTCAAGTGGCATGAAAAAATCCCAGATCAATTTTAAAAAGAGGCCTTATAATGGGAAAATCTCCCAATTATTCTATTCAAAACTTCACTAACAACAAAAAAATACACCAATCAGTGGCGGACCTAGGATTTTCATTCAAGGGGGGCAGATAGTGATCAATTGTAGATTTCAAACTTAATTTTGTTGTTATATATTCGCATTATTTTGATGTTATTTATTCACATTATCAATGACAAAAGAGAAAATGTCTTGCATTTAAATAAATACAAAATATTTAACTACATAAAGCAACTAACATTCTCTATCAAAAGTCATATCACAATTCTAAAAGGAAAATTTTAAAATTGCCCCCGACGGTTCTTCATGTTTTTGCAATATGTGAAACCAATTCAAAAAAAAAAAGAAAAGGTTTTGGTTTGCCGGTAACAAAAAACCAATTGCTTAATAGTGTTGGTCACATAGAAGTGCAAAGAGAAATGTGACATACACCCCCAAGCAAGTCTTGACGTAATTGAAAAGAAAAGGTGCAGTGGTTGAGGAGAGAATGAGAAATAACAAATTACAGAAAGACTATCATCATATGCCTAAATGGAGAAAACTAAAAGGACAGAAAGAATAAAGTGAGAAAAAGGTAAGAAAAACCCATTAAAAAAAGGCTTCAGTAGGTAAGAATGGACTCCACCCAAATCCAGTTCGTCCTTAATATACGCACACAGACAACAGCCAACTCCAATTGAAATCCTTAATAAAAATAATAAAAAAAAAACCATCATGACAACCATATTTCCAACCCTTACAAGCAATAAAGATAATAAATATTAAATCCCAATCCAAAAACTCCTAGAGCCATATACAAACCTCCCTAAACCCACAATGACAATCAATCCTATCAAAACCAACATATTTTTTACCAAGTACTATGAACCACAAAATAACACAAAGCAGTCTCCAAATAGCCAAACACCCCCATCTTAAAAAAACCCCAAAAAACTGAAATCCCAATACCCAACAAGAAACCCAAAATCAATAAAATTAAATTTTAAAAAAAGACACCTCAGATCTATTCATAAACTCCACTAAAACCCTGCAAAAACAAACAAATCAATAGATCATCCACGAGCCTTGAAAAAGCAAATCTCAAGAACCCCAAAAAGATAAAACATAAAAAACCAACAAAAAAAAACCCTAACTATAAAAAATTCTTCATAAACAAATCCGTCCCAGATGATATATTCATAAAATCTTAATAGTAAGAGCCACAACAAATAAATCAAATGAAAACATTTAACACAGAATGATACAAGGTGAGAAAAACCCAATTTTTTAACCAAAGAGAAAAAAACCAACAAAAACAAATAAATCAAATGAAAACAATTAACACGGATTAATACAAAGATAAGAAAAACCCAATCTTTTAAACAAAGAGGGACCCCAACAAAAACAAATAAATCAAATGAAACTTCAGTAAGTGAGATGGTGGCAGCTTTGAACGACGCCTCTCTGTGCCTATGCCGGAGCGTCGGAGCCGGACTGCCTTCAAGCATGGAGCTTGAAGGGTTGGAATTTCGTTGGAGAGAGGATTTGGGGTTTGAGGAGGGGGATGGGTTTCGGGAATAAAAGGGGGTAAGGGCAGGCCTTTTGCAATGATGGGGGCATGGGCCAGTGGCCCATTACAAATTTCTGCATTTTCCAAATCCTAACGGGGTCCGTTGACCCCGATCCCCATAATGTGGGTCCGCCCCTGCCAATACTAGCACGACCAATACGGCAATACAAATGTAGAAAGTGTAGGCAAGAGACATACAATAAAAACACATTAAATATCCTATTTGTAATTAAGTAAACCAAAAAAAGGAAGAAAAAGAATATACCATACGCATTAAGATCAAGCTTATTACAGGAATTACGGAAAAGCCCAAGCACACCAAATCAATTCAGATCATTAGAGTTACTGAAGCAATAAATTAGAATAGTTATGAGAGAATCAAGGCATCCATAATTGCTTCTGAGTCAGTAAGTGGCTATGAATGACAAATGAAGCAAACTAATGTTTATCAACCATCATGATTAGTTGGCAATCTATTGTAGAATCAAGTAACCAGCATACCTCTTCAGGATGATGAAGTGACATTTTAATCACATCAGGATGCCATGATTCACCTGGTGCAAGGGGGGTGCTACGGAACGTTGCACCAAACAATGACTCAACGAGCACTCTCAAACCCTCAATGCATTGTGATAGGGGGAAGTATGATGCTACAACCTGTTCAAAAAGTAACAACCTTCGCACTTAAGAAAATCAAAGAAGGTTAAAAGGTGAATGTTTCAACAACCTGAACAAAAGGGAAAAGTAATCAATGTTCCAACAATCAGATACAAAATTTAATATCAGCAACATTAAAGGAAAAAAAATGAATCTGAAGTTAGTATATGATAAAGCTTGTAATAGTATAGGTAAAGCAATGGCTACAAAGAGTTGTATGATAGCAAAGCAAACATGTCCATTAGCAGCATTGGAGCTTACTGAGGAGTCCAAGTTGAAAACAGAAGACTTCATCATTCCAGTAAAATAAGCTTCATCCCATGGCTCTAAATCTCCAGTTTTTTCGTTACACATTTTCCTCTTAAAATCCCTAATTGCCTTGAACTCCTGAAAGGGAAAAGACTCCCACAAAATTATACATAAAAATAGTAATAATAACAAGTTCTACCAGAGAAAGAAAGGAATTGACAGTTCTCATGCAAAGTATGAATGTTAAGGTGGAGAACCTGCTCAGCTTTAGGCCTGATCATCGTGCTCAAATCAATCAAAAAAGGCATCACAACATCTGGTGATGCTGCCATGTTGGGATGAACTGCAAATTCAGCATAAGATTTATACCCCATAATCTGCATGAAGGAAGAAACAGATGTAATAGCTTATAACTTAGAGAGAGAGAGAGAGAGAGAGAGAGAGAGAGAGGGAGAGAGAGAGCAGCTTCATAAAAGTAAACCATAGTTATAAACTACAAAGCCCTCACAGATTTTTAAAAAATAAATAAAAAAACTGATTACAATTTACAAATGACCCAGTAGAAATAAGTCTGCAATTGGTCATCACATACAAGAGGGAATAAAAAATAAAAATAAAAACCTAGTAGAAAAGACTCCTGATTAGGGTATGGTAGAATATGCAAACTTTGTGTACATAAGGAACAAAATCTGGAACCATCCTATGGTAAAGACGTTTTAAGAAATAATAAAGCATTTCAAACTGACATTCTGTTGTCCACTAGGGTGGGCGAATGTAAATAAAGTGGAAACTACATCAACCGGAGAAGGATTGGCATCTCGTTATTCCATGATCTATAAGTGGAAGTAGATTCTTCCCATTCATTTTCATGGGCTTCGAAGAGCAGTTCTAAGACATGGAGTTCAGATTGACGTATGAAATGTCCATGAGTCATCCCTCCGTTTCAATTCTGTATGTCCGCAGAGGTGAATGGTGCTGCAGTACTAGCTTAAAACAGGATTAATAAGTGCCAATCAAGTACAATGAATTCTTTCCCCCTCATTTCTAGCTATCTTTACAGTAAATCATAGTTATTTATATTATAAAAAAAAAAAAAACTGTGAAGTACACTTAAACCAGAAACTGAATAGTGCTTTGAAAATACCATTAAAAAAATAGTGCTTTGAAAAAGTAATGCCAAAAAAAATCTAAAGAGAGAGAAACCTTCACATTTTACTGGAGACCTGATGGGGACATTGGCCCCAATTCCTTTTAAGAATACCAGCAACAGAGGCGTAGAGTTGCAGATCAATCAAATATGTGGATGAATGATGTTTATCCAGGTTTAGATCGGCACGACGGCGAAAACCCACCATTGGATAGTTGTAAGAACAACAATCAACGGATGGATCTCTTCCAATTAAGCATCTGATGGACTAAAGACCCCATGTGAGCAATTGCATTAAAGGCCCCACATTGAGAAGTGCCACATGGGAGGAAATAAAAGATTTAAAGACAAATCAAGAGGGGGCCAAGGAAAATAAAAGAGAATTTAAAGAAATGAAATATGAAGGGGACCCACGGCTTAAACCGAAAGTGCCTAGGGATTCATGCACACATCCCTTGCACGCAAAACCCCAAGCACAGACCTCCCTCTGTTTCTTTTCATTTCTTTTATTTATTATTTTATGATGATGTCATCAGTGTTTAGGGTTTTTATATATATATATAAATGTTTTTTGATACACCTAGGGCATGGATTCTATATGAACCAATGGATCGTGACAAGTCGTTACTATTAGCAATGACTTCCTCTTTCATTACTTCATCCTTTCCATATTACCTCTTCATTGTTCTCAGTGACCCATAAAATGGCAATCAGTTCACATCTGTAAGTTCAATCATCGACAAGGTCCAAAGAAAGGGTGGGCCATTGATAAAGAATAGATTATTCCAAACCACAATGCTAGCAGATGCATGCCTCCACTTTTCTTTTCAAAAAAGAAACCATCAGTTATTATGTTAAAAAGAAAATAATTTAGGATATATGTGTGTGTGTGAGATGCTCTTGTGAGCATGGAAGAAAATAGCGGCCGCTATCGGGCGTGGCGGTAATGGGATTTAGCAGGTATCTCTCCCGTAGCGGCCCGTAGCGGCTGCTACACTTGCGTGGCAGCCGAATGTAGCGGCCGCTACGTATCGGTGGGGTTATAAAAACCCCACCTGACGACTTCTTTCCCCTCTTTTTCTACTTTTTTCATCTTCCTTCCTCTCTTTTCTCCATTTTTACTGCTGTGAAGCTTCTGTATGTCCCCCTAGTGGTCCCACCTACATTTTGTCAAGATTTCTTGCTATCAAATCAAGAGATTCAACTATTCTAAGGAATCTAAAGATTCATCATCTAGGTATGCATTTCTTTGTGATTTTTTTTTCAACTTTTGATATTATCACTCTCTAACTACTATGAATCACAACATAATGGCATCATTGTCTTGTTTTATTGTAGATCCATGCTTCCTTTTGATCTTGCATGCATATTTTTTGTTTTTTTTTTTATATTTATTGTTAATTTTATTTTCGGATTTATGTTATTTAAAAAAAAAACATTATGGAAATTTCGAAAACTCATGAAACATCTTGAAAATAGCTTCTAATTGTTAGATCTATGTTTTCCATAGATCATTCCAACATATATTGGTTGTTTTTTAATTTTTTTCCTTTTTTTATTTTCGGATTTATGTTATTTAAAAAAAAAAAACATTATGGAAATTTGGAAAACCCATGAAACATCTTGAAAATAGCTTCTAATTGTTAGATCTATGTTTTCCATAGATCATTCCAACATATATTGGTTGTTTTTTAATTTTTTCCATTTTTTATTTTCGGATTTATGTTATTTAAAAAAACAAACATTATGGAAATTTGGAAAACCCATGAAAGTGATGAAACATCTTGAAAATAGCTTCTAATTGTTAGATCTATGTTTTCCATAGATCATTCCAACATATATTGGTTTTTTTTTTTTAATTTTTTTCCTTTTTTTATTTTCGGATTTATGTTATTTAAAAAAAATTATGGAAATTTGGAAAACTCATGAACCATCTTGAAAATAGCTTCTAATTGCTAGATCTATGTTTTCCATAGATCATTCCAACATATATTGGTTGTTTTTTTAATTTTTTTCCTTTTTTTTATTTTCGGATTTTTTTATTTTTTGGAAAAAAAAATGTGAATACTTATGGACAACCCATGAAACCACTTGGAAATGTATTCTAAATGATAGATCTACGTTTCCCATAGATCAATCCATCACATTTTGAATGTTTATTGATTTTTCTCTATTTTTTAAATTCGGATTTTTGTTATTTTTTGGAAAAAAAAATATTTTTAATAATGGAATGCCAATCAAATGTATTGAAAATGCTCCTAAATGTTATATCTATGTTTGGCATAGATCAATCCAACATATCTTTGTCTTTTTCTAATTCTATTTTATTTTCTTATTTTCGGATTTTTTAAATTTTTGAAAAAAAATTATATTTTAAATAATGAAATACCACTTAAATGTCAAGAGAATGATTCCTAAGTGTTAGATATATGTTTCCTCTAAGATCATTCTTTGTTTTTTTTTATTTTTAACATACTACTTGTTCATATTTAATTATTTATAGCCAAGTATTCAGTATTCTATTGATAACTTAAAATGCCTCGTGATATTGATCCCGCATGGAGCTTTGGTGAGGCAGTTGAGAATAATAGGTTGAAAATCAAATGCAACTTTTGTGGGAAAGTGACCAATGGGAGCATTACAAGATTCAAGCACCACTTGGGCCACATTTCTGGCAATGTTGCTGGCTGTACTGAAGTACCAAGGGAAGTGAGGGAACAAATGAAAGCTTTGGTTGGCCAAAACAAAGCTAGAAAAGTAGATATAAAAGAAAAGAGGCGACAAGATGTTGATGCTGCCCGTTATGAAGTATTTGGGGATGAATACTTTGATGAGGAAGATGCACAAATGGAGGCTGCACGCCGTGAGTCCATCATGAGTCAACAAGAAGAACAGGAACGTCGTGCATTTGCTGCAAGCAAATATTATGATGCAGGGGGCTCATCTACTGTGCCAAGGCAGCCAAGCAAGGGCAAGGGCATTGCGGGGGCTATGCGTAGGGCATTTAGCACCCGGGAACGGGATGTTGATGTAGAAATTATCTCTACTAGAAGAGCAGTTCCTCCCCCTGTTGATCCTCTAGCACATAGAAAAGAGGGAGATAAACAACCACAAAAATCGTGTTATGAAAGGAGTAATGAAGGCTGTAAGAGATAGGTTAGCCAAAGCTACAGCAAAATGGCTAATTCATAAGAACATACCACCTACAGCAGTAGATTCCCCATATTTCCAGACTATTCTTGATGTTGCCGCCGAAGCTGGGCGGGGTATACACGCTCCCTCCGTATATGATGTGGGCACTAAATACCTTGAAGAAGAATATAGAGAAATAAAGGCTTGGGTGGAACAGTTTAAGCCCATGTGGCAACAAAATGGTGTTACCATCATGTGTGACGGGTGGACCAACGGCACCCAAACACAATTAATAAACTTTTTGGTCTATTCAGTTGCTGGGTCCGTCTTTGTGAAGTCCGTTGATGCAACTGAACATAGACGGACGGCCACATATATATACACTCTTATGGATAGAGTTGTAGAAAGTGTGGGAGAGGAGTACATTATACAAATTGTTACAGACAATGGCGCCAATTTCAAGAAGACAAGTCAGTTATTAATGGACAAGAGGACCCATTTATTCTGGACCCCATGTGCAGCACATTGCATAGATCTCATCTTGGAAGAAATTGGAAGGAAGACAAAAGTGGCTTCACTGATCAGGGCATGTAGAGGAATTACAAGATTTATATATGATCATTCATGGGTGTTAGGCTTGATGAAACGATATACAAATAACCATACCTTGGTGCGACCAGAATTAACTAGGTTTGCAACCCATTTTCTGGCTATGGCAAGCCTTGTAAAGTTTAGAACGGAGCTGATTCAAATGTTTGCATCAGAAGAATGACTTCTTTCGCAATGGGGCAATGCAACTAGTGGTCCGGGGTTTGAAGTCCCAAACCTGATGAGGGACAATAAATTTTGGAAGAAAGTGAGGAAGGTATTACAGGTTTTTGAGCCTTTAGTTAAAGTGTTGAGGCTTGTAGATGGTGATCACAAGCCAACAATGGGCTTTGTATATGAGGCCAATGGATCGGGCAAAGCAAGCCATTATAGAAAATGTTAGATATCATGAGAAATATATAAAAATTATTGATGCCCGTTGGAACGATCAGCTGCACCATCCATTGCATGCTGCAGGTAATTAATATATATCTTTGATACCTTTTGTTTTCTTAACTAATGTATTTATTATCTTGTTTGCTCACAGTACATTCTGCATATTTTTAATGTAGGTTATTTTTTAAATCCCAAATTCTATTACCGCAATACCGAACTACATACCGAAGCAATAGATACGGACTTGCAGGTAGGATACCGGAAAGTATTAAAGAGATTGTTAAACCCAGATGATCAAATTGATGCCATACAAGAGGTGAGTGGGTGGTTACTTAAGAAAATTTAATTATGCTGCCAAGTGCCAATTGCCATACATGCAGTGGGGTTTACTGATTTATTTCTAATTTTCACATCGTAGATATCTATATATACACAAAGGAGAGGAACCTTTGCTAACCCTCTTGTGCAACGATCGATTGGAAGGATGCCACCTGGTATGACTATAAACAAAAGACCCCACCCAATAGTCTTGATCTATATATCTTAATTGATTAGAAGGACTTGAGTGTTACAAATATCTAATTTTCTTTATTTGTTTTTTGCATTTCAGCTGATTGGTGGATGAATTATGGAGAGAGTGCTCCACATCTAAAGAAAACGGCTGTTCGCATCCTTAGTCAAACTACAACATCTTCCAACTGTGAGAGAAATTGAAGCACTTTCTCCTTGATCCACACGAAGGCCGGGAATCGGCTTACCTTGCACAAACTCAACAAGCTTGTATACTGTCATTACAATCTGAAGTTGAGAAACAGAACTAGGGAGAGAAGGGCAAGGGATGATCCTGCTTATTGTCCTATTAATTTGGATCACATATTCAGAGATGACGATCCCTTACTCCCATGGCTAGCCGAGATAGAGGATCCACTGCTAGATCCAGATCCGGTTTTTCAGGGAACGGTTCAAGAGTTGATAGATGAAGATATGGATGAGGCACCTGCAGAAGGTCAGCCACCTCAAGGAGAAGGTACCAGTATGACTAGGAGGAGTGGGAAAGAACCTACTCATATTGGATCTTCTGAGAAAGCTAGTTCCACCACCGTCTCTTCGAGTAGCCATGGTGGAACTGCAGGAAGAGGAGACAGTGGGACAGGTGGTACTAGTGAATACTATCAACATGATAAAGATGATGACGTTCCTGTAGAGGAAGTACATGAGTTACCTCCATCTGGAAGATTTGATCCAAGCCGTGCTTATCAACGGCGCCGAAGAGACTCACCACCTGGGGCTGGAGGTAGTAATGAGCAAGGAAATATGGGTGGAGATGTTGGTGGACAACAAGTAGCATCATGGACTGATTCGTGGGACCCTAGGTACGGTGGACAAGGACTCTCACAATATTTTCCATATGGTCAAGTGCAACAAGGAGAAGAAGAGTCTTCAACTTCAGGGTCCTACTCATATGGATATGGACCATATGGTGACTATGGTGAAATGCAAAGAAATCCACCTCCACCACCTATAAGTTCCTATGATGCGGCTGCCTTATTTGGATTTGTGGATCCCAATTCTCATCAATATCAAATTCAATATGGTGCCAACAGAAATGATAACAATGATGGGGATGAGGATGACCATAGCGCCTTGAATCTTGGTAGACATTCCTTTTGGTGGTGATTAAGGTATTCCTATGTCCTTCACTAACTCTCTAGTCTCTACTCTTTGTCATTTCTAAATTGGTGTTGATTGTTGAATGTTGATTGTTGATCACTTCATAGTTCATTCACTTGATTGAATTTGAGCCTTGAATGTTGAAGTATTGATATTTGATTGTTCAATGTTCAGTTGTTCACTAATGAGTAATCAGTAATGACCTAACTCTTAAGTCTTATGCCTTTATTTCATGTTCTAATTTTTTTTTACAAACTTTACATTACTTTCTAAGTTAGCATGACTAAGAAATATGAATACATGTGAAAAAACTAATCATTACTATTATTTTCTATTTATACAGCGATACAGGACCTCATATATTGAGAGCACCGCTACGCCCCCTTTTCTTACTTACTTTTGCAAAAGAACCACATTTTCTTTCATTTTACAATTTTCTGGATTTTCTAGAATTTTTTCATATTTTTTGGGCGATTTTTTCAAATCGCACCGCTACACTGCTACGTATCCCCGCTACGCTACGTATCGCCCTCTTCATAGCGGTTTGGCGGTGGGCCGCTACGCCCGCCGCTACCGCTATTTTCATCCTTGCTTGTGAGAGTTGCTCTCACAGTACTATAAGAGCAACTCTCACAAGAGCATCTCCCTATAAATATAAATATATATATATATATGGTCAACTCTCCTAAGCTGAAGCTTAGCTTATCCTAAGGTGGAATAGTGTTGATCCCACAAATCAAAGTTGATTATATTTGTTTTTTGCATGATGGAACTGGAAAATCCAGTTCTTGATCGATTTATCTTGAATTTGGAGACGATTATGATGCAAAAAACTTCTTCATTTGTGGGACAGACGCTGTTTCAGCTTAAGATAAGCTAAGCTTTAGCTTAGGAGAGCTGGCCCTCATGTGTGTGTATGTATGTATGTATGTGTATGTATATTAGACTTTGTATTGTGAGGTCAACAACAGGTATTCTCCATTATCTCTTCCATTAATTTTCTTTCCTTTGGTTTTCTCATTTGCAACCCTAGATCCGACTCATCACATCAACCACCAGCCAGCCAAAGTCCCATTCCACAACTGCCCGCCATCACATATCACCAAAAAACCCACCAACTGTACGTCCTTTTAATCAGATCCAAGTGGTTGGGAACCTTTCTCCATATCCCACATGTCATACATCTCTAAAACCCATTATCCATAGCAGATAGCTGAACTTCAAGCTTACTTCAAACCACATGGCAAAAGCTCCTGATCTATCCGAGACATCTGACAGGTCGTAGGCCCCTTCACATGTGTCAAGTCTTCTTTTACAAGAAACCCAAGTGGCAGAATCCCTTTTCCCATCATATTCTACAATCGCCCTTTACACTATCTTCGTTAGTCCACTCCATCCACTTCAGCCCTTAACAGAACACCTATTCCAAGGCCTGTCCCAACCAGGAGAACACTACTAGGCTATATCCAGCGTAGCAGAACCTAGATCCAGCCTTGTGAAAGGCTGGCCGAACCCATTCCAAGACCAATCCAGCCCAGACGCACCACTTCTTCCCTCCATCAGCCTTTGCCAAACCTCATAAACCCCTAAATCCATCTCCCACCTTCCTTGCATTACAACCCTTGAGTTCACCTAAATCCCTAAATCTGATTTTATTTTGAGCCTCAAATTCTACTGTGGGAATTTAATTTCAGATCTGAATATTGTTTTAAATTCCATATTAGAACACTTGCACCCTATTTTGAGCTAAGGCCTTGTTTCAAATCCTAATAGGAGAGACTAATCTACTTGAGTCGGCTCACCCCTAAGCAAGTGGAAGTTCTATCTTCCACATATCCATCCCTCATCACTTGTGGGACCATTATTGCGGGACTTGTAACAACGCCTTGGACAGTCACATTTTTCCTATTTGATTTTCAATATCAGATTGCGTGTGTGGTGTGATTTATAATTTAAATTGGATTATTAATTCTCAAAGGGATCTCACAATTCCATGTTAATCTAGGGTTCATATTGTCCTGCATCAAGAACTAAGTGAAAGTTCACCTAGGGCCAATGTTCTCAACCTAGAGGGGGGGGTGAATAGGTTTATCAAAACTTTAAATCCATTTTTAAAGTATTAATTAAGATTTAAGATAGATCTAGTGATAGGTAGACTAAGTGTGATAATCTAGCAATGTTCAATGATGAATAAGGCTTGTAAACTATATCAAAACACTTAGACAAACAACATAAGTAAATGCACAGAGATTTATAGTGGTTCGGACCATATGTCCTACATCCACTCACAAGGTCCACACAGTCCCTTGGTTCCACTATGATGAATCAAAACTACACAAGTAATGATTCTACATCAATTTTGCTCATGAGGTTCGATCACAAAGATCTACTCCCCTTTACACTTTTTATAGTGGTTAAATCACAAAGAGATAAGCCACTCTTACAATGCTCTGATTTTAATGAAGTGAGGGAGAAGAACACTTGCCTCTTTTGATGAAGTCCAGAGGATGCTCTTCGAAGCTTGTCACCGTAGCTCCAAGCTTTTATGCCTCTTGCAATGCTTCCTTGATATCGATGATGATGCTCCAATGTTGTGCTCAATCAAGGGACAAGAGGTTGGGTTCTAGATTTTCCTAAATGTATATCACTTGAAAACAAACTAGAATCCTTTTTCCAAACACACTTTTCTAGAGACTAACATCTCTCATTCATTTTCTAGATCAGGTTAATAGTGTGTTTGGAAGATGATTTAAAGGCTTAGGAAAGATGGGAAGAAGTGGGAAAGTAAGCTCTTCAAAATTCTCCTTGCTACAGTGTAAAACGAGCTCCAGATATATATAGAGAAATTCCCAACGGCTAGTTTTGGCGGCTAGCCTCTTGGTAGTTCGGCTAGCCTCATTTCAATTTCTATGAGATAACGGCTAGTTTTTCTAATTCGGTCAGCTCACGGTTAGCCGACAGTAGACATAGCGGCTAGCCGTGAGGTGACCGCATGGTGACCGAATCTGAACCTCAAAAACCTGTAGCATTCTGGAAAGCTAACCGAGGCATTTCGGTTACATGGAGGTTAGCCGCCAGCCATATGGCGGTTAGCCGAAAGGTAGCCGCGAAGTGACCGAGCTTCCACAACAGTTGAGAGGTTTGTATTCTGGAAATGAAACCGTGAACCTCGGTTACCTGGCGGTTAGCCGCCAGTCCTCACTGCAGTTAGCCGAATGCTGACCTCAAGGTGGCCGAATTACTTTTTGACAGAGAACAGCATTCTGGAAAAGTAACCGTGATATTTCGGTTACCTGGCGGTTAGCCGCCAGTCCATACAGCGGTTAGCCGAATGCTGACCGCAAGGTGGCCGAAACATTTCTGACAGAAGACGGCATTCTGGAAATGTAACCGAGGTATTTCGGTTACCTAGCGGTTAGCCGCTTTTTGCAAAGAGGCTAGCCGCCAAGTGACCGAAAGGTCACCGAACTCCCTATTTCTGAACAGAACATAATGAAGATAATCATTAAATGAAACACTTATTATAGGCTAAGGAAGCAAGGCTCCTAGGGTTCAGGTAGGTAAAGATTTTGGGTCCAAAATACCTGAGATGATTTGCACACAAGTGGAGTCTTCTTTGACACATCCAGGACTTCCAAAAGCTTGAACATATCCTTGAAGTAGATCATCCTTGAACCTCTTCGAGATGTAAGGTCTTTGGGACATAATGACACGGAATTGACAAACCAAAAATAGTGCTCACAGGAATGTGACACTAACAATCTCCCCCCTTTGACAATTTCGTGGCAAAACACCTATTCTATACACTCGTACAATAAATGAACCCAATAACACTCAATATTACAAGAGAATGAAAACTTTACAAGGAGATGCAATAATTACAACTCAAATAAAAACTCCCCCTAAAAATGTGCTTGAATCTGACTGAATTACCTGCATAGGACAGAAGAGACACATTCTATGGAGGGATTGCAACTCCCCCTTAATCATTAGTCAAAAATGACATATTCAAAAAAATTAGAAGCATTCACACATTCTTCCTTAGAATGTATCTAAAAATCGGAAATCCTGAGAATTCTCCCCCTTTTTGTCACAAATTGACAAGGGAAGGACCAAGCAATAAAAAGAGAACAATGCAATAGAACAAATATATCAGGAAGTCATAAAAGTAGATAACAGGAATATGATATAAAAATCAAACATGAAGGTTCATACATCCCAAGTTAAAAGAAAGTAGCATAAGTATCTTAAACCCATAGAAAAGGACAGCCACTTGTCAACAGAACACCACCAAAAAGAGAACCAATTAAACAAAAGTGGCTAAAAGACCCACTAATAACTAATCAGACGGAGGGGATGGAGAGGGAGGCATTTCGTTGAAATCATGTCCTCGACAGCCCTTGGACAAAGCCCCTAAGTATCGTAGAGTCTTTTTCAATAGTTTCTCTGTCTTGGACTGCCGTTGCTCTATTGCATCCAAACGATCTCCTACGCTCCGAGATGTACTAGAAGAAGTAGCCCCACGAACTTGCACCGGAGGCACTGATGGAGCTGGCTGCTGTGGAACTTGATCATCTGCAAGAGGCGGAACTGGTCCAGCTTCGGCGTTAGGAAGAAGATTCATCTGAATGAGGTTTGCTCTTCCAAAAGGAGCATGGTATAGAGGAGTATCAGTCGGCCGCGGAACACCATAAGAACGAGCCAGCTGAGTCATAAGAAATCCAAATGGGGCAGCAGTCTTTGTAGCATTTGACAGGTGAAACCGAACGATGGTACGACAAATCAGCGAAGGAAGACATATGGGAACACCGGTAATGACTTTATGAAGGATATTGACCATATAAGCAGTTAATTCGGTCCTATTGCCTTTACGAGGATAGACATTAAATGTGAACAGATTGTGAAGAAGTCTATACTTGGGAATCAACGAACCTAGAGGAAGAAAATTCTTTTTACGATTCCACTCAGCATTAAATCCGCAAAGACGAAGGGTAGCTTCAGCCTTTTCAGCCTCAGTGAGTGTGTCAGCAACCATAGTTAGGCCATTTTCACAAACAGGGATGATCATAATAGAGGAAATACGATCGGGGTCAATTGTGACTACCTGATTTCGAAATGCTACATTGAAAGAGCAAGAGTCAATAATAGAAACAGCATCAGTAATGGACGCATACATGCTGTAAACAAGAGAAGGATAAGCCTTGTCCCCCCAATCCAGAATGTTACTCCAATTGATTTGAGCAAGTATAATGGCCGTTTCATGACCTTCAATAACTGCGCGTTGGGTGCGACGCTCAACCATAATCAACCGTTTTTTTCATGTCATTTAGCATTTGAGCATTTGGTTTGAGACTCATAGGCATAGATGTAGGAGGAAGAGAAGAAGAAGAAGGGGAACTAGAAGATGAATGTGAAGGTGAAGATGGGGGTGATGGAGGAGGTCTCTCTTAACGAGACGAGGAGCCTCCAATAGAGCGTCCTCTTTTAGAGGGACGATTTACAGCTGATTTCATTCTAGGAGGCATTGATGCAAACAGTTGGAGTGCCCACAGAAATGAAAACAGCACACACAAGGGAAGGAAAACAAGAATAGCAAATGCACAATAACAAGAACCACAAATGCACAATAACAAGGAAAACAAGAAAATGCAAAGTAAAAGAAGGAGGGAAGTAAGAAGAAACGACCTTGAAGAGAGATGAAACCTAACTCCAGACACAGCTACGAGGGAGACGAACCAGAAGAGAGGAGAAGAAGCAACGAAATGAGTGAAAAACCTAGTTTTTAAAAACACGGGCCCGCCACGGCGGTTAGCCGCCGAGAGGGTCCACGGCTAGCCGAAATTTCCCCCCCCCCCCCTTTTTTTTTTTTTTTTTTTTTTTTATCGAATAGCACAAACACCAAGGGATTTTCTCATATTTTCAAATTTTGAAACATCCAAGGGTTTTGTTAAAATGTCTGCTAATTGTTTCTCTGTAGATATATGCTCCAATACTATGACTCCTTCTTCAACCAATTCTCTAATGAAATGATGTCTAATGTCAATATGCTTAGTTCTAGAGTGTTGAACAGGATTTTTGGAAATATTGATAGCACTAGTGTTATCACAATACAAGTTCATGCTACACTGTTCAATACCATAGTCTGTGAGCATTTGTTTCATCCAAAGCATTTGAGTACATCCACTACCAGCTGCTATATATTCTGCTTCAGCTGTAGATAGAGAGATGGATGATTGTTTCTTGCTGTGCCAAGCAACTAAACAGTTTCCTAGATAAAAACATCCACCACTGGTAGATTTTCTATCATCTACATTTCCAGCCCAATCGGCGTCTGAGTATCCAGCAATACAAGTAGATGAATCATAAGGATACCATAAACCATATCCTGAAGTTCCTGAAACATATCTAATGATTCTTTTAACTGCTTTCAAATGGATTTCTTTGGGATTAGATTGAAATCTGGCACAAGCTCCCACACTGAAGGCAATATCGGGTCTACTAGCTGTAAGATATAATAGACTGCCTATCATACTCCTATACAGACTGGAATCAACACACTTACCACTCGAATCTCTAGACAATTTTAGAGTTGTGCTCATGGGAGTGTTCATGTGTTTAAAATGCCTTCAATACAATTGCTCTGATACCAATTGAAAGTTCACCTAGGGCCAATGTTCTCAACCTAGAGGGGGGGGTGAATAGGTTTATCAAAACTTTAAATCCATTTTTAAAGTATTAATTAAGATTTAAGATAGATCTAGTGATAGGTAGACTAAGTGTGATAATCTAGCAATGTTCAATGATGAATAAGGCTTGTAAACTATATCAAAACACTTAGACAAACAACATAAGTAAATGCACAGAGATTTATAGTGGTTCGGACCATATGTCCTACATCCACTCACAAGGTCCACACAGTCCCTTGGTTCCACTATGATGAATCAAAACTACACAAGTAATGATTCTACATCAATTTTGCTCATGAGGTTCGATCACAAAGATCTACTCCCCTTTACACTTTTTATAGTGGTTAAATCACAAAGAGATAAGCCACTCTTACAATGCTCTGATTTTAATGAAGTGAGGGAGAAGAACACTTGCCTCTTTTGATGAAGTCCAGAGGATGCTCTTCGAAGCTTGTCACCGTAGCTCCAAGCTTTTATGCCTCTTGCAATGCTTCCTTGATATCGATGATGATGCTCCAATGTTGTGCTCAATCAAGGGACAAGAGGTTGGGTTCTAGATTTTCCTAAATGTATATCACTTGAAAACAAACTAGAATCCTTTTTCCAAACACACTTTTCTAGAGACTAACATCTCTCATTCATTTTCTAGATCAGGTTAATAGTGTGTTTGGAAGATGATTTAAAGGCTTAGGAAAGATGGGAAGAAGTGGGAAAGTAAGCTCTTCAAAATTCTCCTTGCTACAGTGTAAAACGAGCTCCAGATATATATAGAGAAATTCCCAACGGCTAGTTTTGGCGGCTAGCCTCTTGGTAGTTCGGCTAGCCTCATTTCAATTTCTATGAGATAACGGCTAGTTTTTCTAATTCGGTCAGCTCACGGTTAGCCGACAGTAGACATAGCGGCTAGCCGTGAGGTGACCGCATGGTGACCGAATCTGAACCTCAAAAACCTGTAGCATTCTGGAAAGCTAACCGAGGCATTTCGGTTACATGGAGGTTAGCCGCCAGCCATATGGCGGTTAGCCGAAAGGTAGCCGCGAAGTGACCGAGCTTCCACAACAGTTGAGAGGTTTGTATTCTGGAAATGAAACCGTGAACCTCGGTTACCTGGCGGTTAGCCGCCAGTCCTCACTGCAGTTAGCCGAATGCTGACCTCAAGGTGGCCGAATTACTTTTTGACAGAGAACAGCATTCTGGAAAAGTAACCGTGATATTTCGGTTACCTGGCGGTTAGCCGCCAGTCCATACAGCGGTTAGCCGAATGCTGACCGCAAGGTGGCCGAAACATTTCTGACAGAAGACGGCATTCTGGAAATGTAACCGAGGTATTTCGGTTACCTAGCGGTTAGCCGCTTTTTGCAAAGAGGCTAGCCGCCAAGTGACCGAAAGGTCACCGAACTCCCTATTTCTGAACAGAACATAATGAAGATAATCATTAAATGAAACACTTATTATAGGCTAAGGAAGCAAGGCTCCTAGGGTTCAGGTAGGTAAAGATTTTGGGTCCAAAATACCTGAGATGATTTGCACACAAGTGGAGTCTTCTTTGACACATCCAGGACTTCCAAAAGCTTGAACATATCCTTGAAGTAGATCATCCTTGAACCTCTTCGAGATGTAAGGTCTTTGGGACATAATGACACGGAATTGACAAACCAAAAATAGTGCTCACAGGAATGTGACACTAACACTAAGCACATTCCAAGAAAAATTAATATGAGCAACTCATTTCACAAGTACTGCTCGTGTCAATGCTCTTAAAGAAACCCATTGATTTTAAAAAAGAAATGAGAGAAAAACAAGAAACACAAAAAGATAGATAACCTGTGCTAGTTCATGACGAGCTGCAATAAGCTTATCAAGGACACCAAGGTTTGCGCGTGGAACCGAATTTCCAGAGATGTATGATTGCTTTCTAACCTGAAAATATCCAGAAATATTATGTCTACTAGAACTTTGAATCAACAAAATACAATTGAGAATGATATGCTAATAGAAGATCGTATCATAACATGCACGGAATCTATAAAATGTAAAATAAGAAAGAATGAAAAACCCTAGAAAGCATAACCACAAATAAAGAAAAAAGAAATGCTAGAAAAATCTAGATTCACTTTAGGGTTATGGTTCCAAGGACTGTAACCTTCAAAAATGCCAAAAAAATTAGGAATCATCCTTCTTTTTGGCAGAAAAATAAAGTTCCAACCCTTTTGAATGACCATTAATGCTAAACACTAAATAGGATCAATTTGTAGTTGCAACTTGGGCAATGAATCATATTTAAATTCCTACGATATGAGCAGCCCCTCACAACTTCCACATTCTGCTTAACTTGCGTTACCCTCTCGAAAAAAGACGTTTCTGTTTAAGATAACTGTGTCCTCATAAATTTAACCTTATTAGTTTTGATAGAAATTTAACCTTATTAGTTTTGATAGAAAACATGCATAAAAGGAACTACTACAGCAAGATACAATATAAAAGCTACCTCAGCGTCTGATACCCATTTTAACACCGAGGATAGGGTGCCCGGCTCTGTTGTTATCCGGTATCCCTTTTCTTTGAATGCATCGCTTAATCCAAATGGTCTATTTGATGCACCAGAAGTGGGACGATAAATGGGCCTAAAAAGATGTTGTATGTGTTTTGGGATACGTGAAGCCGGGAATATATCCACAAAACCTGGGTCAGTGCCAATATTTTCATTGAACCTGAGAAATCAAATGCATACAAGAAAAAAAAAATCAAAACCAAATCACACATACAAAATGAAAAAAATATATATAATGTAAAAAGGAGAAATAAAAAATGAAAGCAATCGACAAACTTAAACATGTAAAATAGAAGTATAAAACCTGCTATCAGATGATGATTAGGCACAACTAGAAAACTGATGTAAACTTTTAGATGAGGTGACATTTAGATCAGGATGACATAAAGGAATGTATAGAAGGATCTGAAATTAATGCACATACTCTCTACCCAACTGGGCAATCTCAATGTTAAGTTGATTAACTCGATCCAATTTATCTGCAAAAGAGAAACTTCAGGGATCAGAAGAGGACATATACACCATATCATCATGTAGACCAATCATAATAGGAAATTTACCAGCGCAAAGATGGATGCCTCCTTTCTCAAAGTCAACACGCAGAGTATGAGCCGCCCTTCGAGATTCTTTCGTCTGTAAATGGCCTTCTCGTTCGGCTCTTAGTACAGCATTGTATAAACCATGATTGGTATTCAGAAACTGTAACCAATGTCAGAAGGAATATTAAAATTATTGTTATTTTATTGCTGAAGTTTACTAGGAGAGGGCAGTTCAAAAGATGTTACAGCTTCGACAAGCTAGTTCTCTTTTTTAAGCCTTAGTAGCATTAATTTTTATGATATTTGATAGTTCACATGGATCATCAATACATTGGGACTTGGCAAGAGGCTAAATAGATTTACCAATACCCATACAATAAGATATTGGAAGATCGTCTTCACTCTTATATGTAGGAATCTGGAAACTATTGCCCTCTTGCATGTTGTTTCCAACTTTGTTTCCCAGTCATAAATTTTTATTCTAGACAGATAAAAATTGTAAGAAAAACAGTGTAATTGAAAATATTTCACATGCATCATAAATATTGTCTCTAGTCCCTACACAACGTACAATTGTTGAAACAACTTATCCATTGGCATTTGAATCGGACAGAGACCCCAGTCAGCTCAGGTCTTTGCAATTGCAAGCGCAGACTTGGGTGTCCCCTAAACCGTAATGGGCAGGCTCGAATATAAGTTTCAGGGTTGATGTTAGAGTTTAGAGACAGACTCGGATTCCAGCTCTGAAGTATCAGCCCAGACCTGAACACAAGTGACTCTAGAGCAAACCCAGCTTGTTGACTACCCTAAGGTGCTACTTGCTTTCATTTAAAATCCTATATGATGAAGATTGTTTTGTGAGTCTCAAGTCACATTTTTACTATTGTTTAATTTCCGAGCTACCGTTTCAATGTTATTGAATTCCAAACATCATTTTGATTTTAAAAGAAAATCCAACTGAGTTAGAATCATTTCAATTCTTCCATGAACAATAACGACATTTGTTCTTTACGCAACATCAAGCAACGGCTACACACAATTCCTGTTTTCAGTTTCCAATGAAAATCACTAGGCAATCGATCAAACGCATAAACATCTAGTCATCGAGCCCTAAAACAGTGGTACCAAATACAAATTACAGAAACAAGTTACAACTAAAATGATCAGTCACCTCACATGTAGATATTCATATATCCTCATGGACGCCCGGTTCGCCGCCTCCACGAATTCCCTTAAAAGATAAATCCAATCCACACATTTCACTAACAAGAATCATACGCACACACATCAATACTTGCAACATCATATCAAATAAACATAAACCTGTCGGGATGAGTGTGCCTGCAGAGCTCCGCGGAATCAACAACAGAGCAAACCTAGCGGAAAATCAGATCAACAGATTATATTTACAATCCTCTAACAAGTACAATGAACCATAGAAAGATGTAATACCCTACCGTATCGGAGATCTCATCCATGAGACGAATAATTTCAATAGAAGGAGGCAGCTGAGAGATTTGTGAAATGAGTTCTCCTGATCTGAAAAGCCGCCATTTATAAAGATTTTTTTTTTTTTTTTCTGAGGATCTTAGATTTAGGCAGGCGGGAGATAGATGGAAAGATTTGAGAGTTTGATATACCTATCGATTGCCTCATCGACGAATCGGCTGAAGCCCTTGGGAGATTTCAAGATGTCGAAGCCGTAGAGGCCGCTTGGTGCATTATCTGAAGAGAGAGATGCATCGAAGACGCTGCTGCGAGTGGTGAAATTGCGAGTGAGGGAAAGTCTGGAGCGGAGATTCGATGCGGTTCGAAGAAGAATTGTTGAGGAAGAAGACATTTTGGGATCCAAATGGAAATGGATGAGTTTTTAGCACCAAATGGGGAGGAGCCAAAAACTAAACTCTCCCGCCACAGCCAGTTCAGTCTCAGTGAGTCCGTCAGAGTCGGTTGAAATGGTTTCTTTCAATTTGATTAGGGTTTTTCCCTTTGTGTGGGAGCTCGCGGCTTCAAGGCCCTGGGCCTGTCAATTAAGCCCTTTAAAATGGGTACTCGTTCGGCCAGCCCAAGTCCAAAACTATATATATATATATATATATATATGTATATATAGGTCTTTTAAAAAATTTTGAGCTCAGTTTGGACAATAATTTTAAAGCCCGGCCAAAATGGAACTGAAAATGGGGGGGGCTCATTTGTAAGCACATTTTACTCATTTTTAATAAACTTGTAGGTGAGGAGAATTATAATAAATGAGAAATTAAAGTAATCTATTGAGGTGAAGTCTTCTATCTCATGATTCATGTTTGTCTTAAACAAGTGTCATTCTCATAATCTTTTAGATTTTATGAAATATCTTGTTGGCGGATAGTTTACCTCTTCTAAGAGCAAATTAGGTGATGATATAATTTTATTATAGAACAAGTTTTATTCTTGATTTTAGATTTCTATTCATGTAAGATAGTTTAATGCTATCTCATTTCTACTAATTTTTTAATCAAAGGAAACTTATCCAAAACTTAGGCAACAAAAAACGTTAAATAATCCTTTGACTTAGCAAATAAAAGTAAACACCAATTTGTGGCTCCCAATACAGAGATAAAGCATATAGGTAATATATGATATATTTATAATTTATTTTGGTTGCTTTTGGAGTGGATTAATGATTCGTGAGGAAAATTGTGGCCCTTTTTTTAAAGTTCTTTTTTTAAAGAACCAAGACATTTCACTCATTTCACCAATAGGTATTGTAGAGAATAGAGTTGAATAAACTTGTTTAGTTTATATTTAAGATCGTGCTAAGCCCTGGCCCGGGCCTACACGGGACAACATTTTACACAAGCCCATTCAATTTAGGGCCGGGATTGGACAACCTTCAACAAATTCACCCAATATTCTGAACAAGATTGGATGGCCCAAGCTCAGACCTGGCCTGGCCCATTGACAAGCCTATTCAAGGCCTAAGTGAGTGACTCAGAACCTCTTTTTACTTGCTTGGAGTGCTAGAGGTCTTCCTTTTTTTTTTTTTTTTTTTTTTGATAAGAAAAATATTTTATACAACTAATAACTAGACCATCAAAATAAAAAGGAACCTGATTAAGAGTGGGATAACCCAGTGGAATTGGGCATCCAATCCCACCTTAAGTGCACACAATTAAATTGTGTATGATGACGGAGCATAGAACATGGAGTGCTGCGAGCTGAGTGGAGCACCCCAAGGATGATTGTTGCGTCTGGATTAGGCTAGTTTAGGACTAGGATAATTTACATTTCATCGTGTATTAGCAAAAAAATAATACTAATAATAAAATAAATAAAAGAAAATTTCTAATCAGGCCTTATGTTTTTGCCTTATTTCAAAAAATGAAATAATTTCTAAAACTTTCCAAATTAGAGCCTAGGGACAACCGATCATTTAAAAGTATTTTTTGATAACTTTTTTCCTCAATTTTATTGTATTTGAAATTTCATTATATATATATATACATATCATTTGTCTCTCTATTGGTCATTCATCGAAATTATGTCTACATTTTTTTAGGGATATTGCCATAGTGTTACCCTTAGATGTGCGATTCACCCTTGTGAGGTCAAATTTTAAGTATTTTCCTCGTGCAATATTCTACGGTTGTACGATATCATACACATTATATGGTGCGATATCGCTTACATTATTCTGTGCAATATCCTAGGGTAGTGCAATATCACACGTAGGGCCGTGCGATATCGGACCATTATTGTATGAACAGTTCTACAACAATTATATAAACTTCAACTGTTGTAGGGCAATTGTCAGATGTAAGACTAGTCGTACGGTCAATATCCCCCCCCCCCCCCCCCCCCCCCCCCCCCCCCCTTTCTTTTTTTTTTTATTGTGATTGAAACCTAGCTATGGCAGATCATATAGAATACATAGAGTTTCGTTGTCAAATGAGCTCCACCAAAGAGTTACTGGGGAGGTGAGGGATGAAGTTAGTTAATGATGTAGATGGGACTTTGATTTTCCTAGGATTTGAATTACTAGGTAATGGTTGGTTATTCATCTTTTGAACATCCATTTTTTATTATTCATTTCTAACAACTTATGAAAATTCTTAGGGTCAGTTTCCGTAACAAAACTTTTTAGTAGAATTTGTGATGTTGAGAACTAAAAGACAGATGTAATGGCTAGGGCCAGCTCGAGACAATTTTAGGCCTAAAGCGATTATCCTAAATGAGGCCTCAAATTATCTATTCTTCACTTTTTCTCTTTGTTTTGAGTACCCAGATTCGTATTTTCTAATAGACATATTTATCATTTATAAATTATAACTACTAATATTTACAAATAAAACTAACACTAACTATAATAAACATACAATACGAGCACGGAATTAAAAATATCCTAAAAGCATAGAACAATAGAGCCACAAAGATCGTAGACGTAGACGAGTTTCTAATTTTATGCAGCGTTTTCAATATGAAAAAAAAAATTATATTTGAGTTAGTGAGTTATGAATAACATATATTATAAAAAATACCCACATAAATGATCAAAACATATCCATTTGTATTATTTAAAAAAAGACAACCAGATCAGTAAATCCTTAAAGAAAATTGCTATAGAAATTATTAAAAAAAAAGTAGTTACAGAGAAAGGCAATCTATGAGAGAGAAAGAAAAGGTGAGAGATTTAAGAGCACCTAAGATGGAAAAGCGTTGGTGGAGATTGGACTTTTGGTAGACACATTTTCATATGGCAAGAGAAACAATAATTTATAAGAGTTTGAAAAACTTCACTGGTAAGGTGGCAGGGAGGTTGGGATTTAAAAAGATATTGTATGGAGAAGAAAAAGGATGACACTTGCTTTAATGTTTTTTTGGAAGGTGAAAAGATGGCTTTAGTGAGATGTGATACTAATTACTCTTATGGGGCCTTACTTTTTTGGGGGCCTAAAGCAAAGGCTTTTATCGCCTTATGGTCAAGCCGCCCCTGGTAATGGCCATCCCCAAAATTTCTAGATGATGTATTCTTTTACTGAAATTTTGAATTTCAGTCACCTAAAATGTAAAAAATGATCTCTGTAGTTCTCAGAATTCCATTCTCCTTAGGATTTTTGGATGCTCCGCTGGAGAGGAGAATTCGAGACATGTTCTAACGCGCAGGACCCCAATGGATTAGACTACACTAATGGGTTTGGCAAATAAACATCATAGAACATGCAAAAATGGTGGCACTAGGGCTTTATTTATCTGGCAGAAGGTGGCTCTAGGACATATACACCACCTGTCCTCACTCGGTCCAGACTCCAGAGTATCAACTCTCGTTATTGTGGCATGCTTCACAGTTCACACCCAAAGTCAAGAGTGCCATGAACCAACAGGCACTCATGCTTCAGGATGTTTATTTGGAAGCTCTTCAGCAGATTACTGGAGCATGAACAAGTACTACTTATATATTCATATTAAAAATGGGCTTCTGCAATTCATTGCCGTGGAATTTAGGAATGAATGGAAAAATGAAAAAGAGAAGGAATGTGATTTCTACCGCACAGTAAAAATGTCCAACAATTTCAGGGAAGACGGACATCTTGGGAGTTTGATGGACTGGCATCAGCTAGTAATGATGAATATCTGAACATTGCATTTATGATTCAAGGCAAAGATACCCTTTAACTTTTATCAGAACAGATAAAGCAAGCAGCACATAGCACTAATTGCAACGACAATTTAAAGCACATGAATATGGTTGTCAAAGGGCAGGGCCCGGGCCGGGGCCCAGGCCCAGGTTATTCATTCCCCAACCTCAACTTATGCACTCAGAGCAAGGGTGTTCATGGACTGGGCCAACTGCCGCTTTGGCCTGGGCTTGGGCCTTAGATTTTAGAGCTCAAGATGGGCTTATATTTTTACTTAGGCCCATACATAAATGGGATTTTAGTGGTAGAGAGCTCAAAGCCCAGTCCAGTCCAGTCCGACTGCAAAAATAATGCTAAGGATAGATAAAGATAGGTTTCAAACACAATACATCTCATACACCCAAAACCAGATCACTTGAGGTTCAGCTTAGGACCATTATAAGAAATCCATTTTTTTCCCGTAATAATGTGTGAACTAGGGCTGGGTATCTTCTTCAGGTGGGCCAGGCTCAGGCCAGCCAGTTATGGCCCGAGTTAGGCTTGGACTGGCAGTTTAGAAGTCAGGCCGGGCCTGAATATTCCTCAGTCCAGCCCAATCCAGCGCACGAACAACCCTACCTCAATGGTCTATAGGCCCTTCGTTGACCCTCTTGAGACAGGCCCTGCCCAGGGTCTAAAGGGAGAACTAATTGTTTTTTTTTTTTTTTTTCCCACACTATCAAAAATTTAGAACTAAGTGTAAATCTTACATTAACTCTCCTTCTTTATACAAGTCTGGGACTGCCAATGCAATGCAACAAACACAAGCATTTACTCACCAAGAGAAGCCTATTTATCAGTATTGGTGAATAAATTTTTTTTTTTGCTTTAACTCTATCAATTTTAGATTCCTGATAGAATGCATTCCATTGAATACTCATGAACTAAACACCCTTACAAACAAATGGATTCTATATTACAAAAAATAAAAAATGTCTTGTCATTTCCACAACAGTCATTGGGATTTTGTAGCACTTTATTTTCCAACATGTAGCTCATTCAAGAGGTGAGCCATGGGAGTTGAATTTGAATACAAGTTTAATTAAGCATTAGATCCAACAACTAAAGAGAGGTAAACCCATGCTATTAAGAACGACTCTTTACCCGAGTGGTAAGGAGTGTCAATTCTTATCTTACTGCTTGGGGTTTGAACCACGGGTACGTCACTTCTTCCCGCTTGTACAAACTCTTTTCCCACTTATGCGAGCTTTCTTCTTGCTTATGCACGCCTCCTTCCCACTTGAGTGGGCTACCTTTCCGTGTGTATGTGGGCTCTCTCTTAGACAGTAGACTCTTTTCCCACTTATGTGCGTTTTCTAGCTTGTGAGGGCCTTTTTCCCACTTGAGTGGGCTACCTTCCTGCGTGTATATAGGCTCTCTCTTGGGTCTCAGCCCCCTTGGCTGGGGTACAAAAAAAAAAAAAAAGAACCCATACAAAAAAAAAAATCATTTTCAAACAAACCCACATTTGTGCTCCAATAAACCAACATATTAATTAACAACTGTATAAAGGTATGTCAATTCAAAAAAGAGAAAAGAGAAAGAAAGAATCAAGCATTGCTTATTTGCTTAGAACTCACATAATAATCATACCAAGTTGTAGCCCAGCTAGTCAAGGATATGGATGTATGTGAATATATATTTATGCACATGAATATTTCCCATATATATTAATTTAAGAAAACACACACACATGACTCATATAAAAAATATTAATATTAGAATCACAAAAGACCAACATAAGAATCATGCTCAACTATACCCACATATATACAAATAAGAAAGGTAAGAGGGTCGGGTTAGGCTGAGCCTAGTGTTGTCCATGCCCAATCCTTAATTTGGCAGGCCTACAAAAAATTTATCCAAAATAAAAAACCCCAAGCCTGGTACCCTAATAAGAAGGACCAATCGACAGCCTTACTCATGAATGATATAAATCTATTATTGACCATGAAGAGTGAAGATCTTGAAAAAACAATCCTCGAATCATGAAAAAGATGTTGAAAGAGCAATTGTTTATCATAGAAAAGGAAATTCTCAAAGATTATAACCTTTTTCATTTTGGCTAACCCACCATGCGGCCATATAGGGTCCTTTTTTTTAGTAGTTTTCTCTATAATATATCATTGGTCATCCTCTTCCTTACCCATTGCTATTGCTTTTAACGTTCTACAACGTGTTTATCATTTGCATTCTATGAAGATTTTAAACTTTCCAAAACTCCATGATTATGCAACTTTTCTCACTGGTGGATCCCACTTCACTTTATTTCTTTTGGCTTGGAATATAAATACTTTAATTTACACTGAAAAGATGTCACGATAACCTTAAAATAATGCATGTTGGGAGATACTACTATTATACTTTACTATTATTATACTTTCACTGTATAAAAAACATGCCTTGGTAGGATAAAGTGCCAAAGACCCAATAGTGGGAGAGGTGAGTCAATGTTCCACTAATCTGCTTAGCTTTTTGCCGAGCTGGGCACGCTCCCGCGTGCTGTCGGGTCTCAAACCTCTTTAGCCACCAAGCATTTCATTTCAATCTTCACTAGCAACAGATACTGAACCCTTATCTCCATGTACTTCGCAGGGATTCGACTTGTCATTTTGTCCTAATTAGGTATGTCATATGTTGGTCAATTACAAGACAGATTGTGGGAGCAGTGTCACAAGTATCATAGATAGAAAATTTACATTTCAGGGGGAAAAGTGTTTTCCAATGTTTTCAGACGCTCCTGCTCAAATTACACACTTTTATTCAAATTGTGGCACTGTGCTTTGACCTTTTCTTAACTAGAAATGGTCTAATCATTCTTGAAAAAAGAGATAAGAATCTACCTATTTGTTTGCACAAAACATGTAGGAATTAAATATAAACGAATCCAAACAAATAATTATTAAAGAAGTAAAAGGTGAATGATATATTTAAGACAATGATACAGACATGGCCTTGATTTTTGTAAGACTTAAATCACAAGGATGATTGTTGGATATTTTGATGGTCATTCATGGACATTTACCTGCGATTCTTTAATTCTTTTATCACTTAAAGAAATATGAAGTCCTAGAATCTCTAGTAATTCAATTACATGAAATATAAAGGCCCTTGGAGTTGCATGTGAGCAAGGCACTCTGACCTACGTCCACTTGTTACTGGTATGGGGAACTCTTTCAGGCATGCACACAATATCAGGCATGCACACAATATCTGACTAGACACAATATCGTTTGTGACCTGACATTTGCTTGTCAATTGTTGAATTTAATTATATTCTCATAGAGCTATTCATACAATAAATGTGTGATATCCCATAGATGTGGGGTATCCCATAGTGCTGTTTGTGTGATATCCTAAGATTGTGTGATCAGTTCTGTAAAATTTTGTTAAATTTCAATCATTGACGGACGAATGTCAAATCTTGGGACTATTGTATAGGCAAAATCCCTAAATATAGAAATGTCTTTTGCTTGATAATTAATTAGGTCCCAGTCTAATAAAATCTTAACTGATCATGCATATTTGATAATACAATATGATATACATAGCATATAGAACAAAAAATAATACAATAATATTGCACATTATAAGTAGTATGCATAATTGTATATTTTTTTGGTAAACAATACATAATTATATTAATACAGTGTGAGACCAACATGCTAGTCAGTGGTGTCGGCACCCCTAATTTCACTGGAATGCCCAGAGATTTATCCTGGGCCTATAGGTTGTAGTCATATATGTAGTGACTCACCTCCAGGGGTCCAAGCAAAATGCCCAATACCCCCTTGACTATGAAACTCTCTTGACTTCCAAAATTTCAAAAAACTCTTTTGACTAACTCTGTTTTTCTTTGGACTCATTAGTTTACTAGAGCAGAAAAAAAAGAAAAGAAAAAAGTTTAGTGTATTTATACTCAAAATTACTAACTACAATAGAAGTGATTAATTGAAGTCGTTTTGGCCATTAGATCGAGCTTACATGAGGACATGGAGCATTTAAGTATGACAAAAAAAAAAAAATTTTAAATGTTTAGTGGTTGATTTAAATCTAGGTCAATTTCTTTTTTGGTATAAAATCTGCATCATTAAATAATGCTAGTTGTTTGATCAAAGATGGTAATTAACCGCAGGAAGATGCTGGTTGTTTGATTGAGAACGGTGATTAACTATTGGATGATGCTAGAAACTTTGATCAAGGATGATGATTAATCATTCTATTGTTTCTTTGTTTATCATGCACTTTTATTGCCCTGGATTGGACAGTTTGGAGCTTGATTTTGATAGAAAGATCATTCACCACGTGGGGTCCACTTACAAGCCATGTTCCCTGGTAAACCTGTTTAACAAAAGCACTGTTGCATAAGGTAAAAGCAATGGCCCACATATCAGTTATTCAATGTCTGCAACGACAAGGTCATTAGGGCACGTTTGATGACAGTTAGTAGGGATCCTGCAGATTTAAGGATTTCTTATTGTCCCTGGAACATGGATTCGGCACTGAGACTTTGTATGGGTGAGGATTTCATATTGATATTGGTGCATATTGATGAGTTTTACTAACAAAAATCGGTACTGGTGTGTAAATCCGTGCAATTGAGGATTTCCAAATCCTATGAAGGGAGTTGGACCTGAAAATGCTAAAAATAACCCAGTCTAAATCCTCGAGGATTTATAATTGTCAAACGTAGATTTTTCAGAACTTTGTAGAAGACCAATAAGAAATCCATGAGGACTTGACTTGTCAAACATGACCTTAAGTAATAGTATTTTTGGCTGAGTGACTTAAAATAGGGCCATTATTTATCTTCTAAAAACCATGTAAGGGAACTTTAAAAAAGAAAAATGAAAAAAGAAAACAAGGGTGTTACTGAAAAGTAGTTGTGGTTGAAGGTACAAAAATGCTTAAAAGTCGGTAGATTTTGAAATTAAGGCAAAGTTCATTGGACTTTTAGAGAATCCCAAATCTTATTTCACACGACGACATGTTTGTTTCATGTGATTGAATGTCTAGGACTATACTTCTATAATTGGTTAAAAATATCAAAAAATGACTATCAAATAACATCCCCTTTAGTGGAATTTGAGTCAAGGGAAGATGGGCTTTAAATGAATATAATCCTAGTAATTGAAATCCTAGGAAAAGTCAAGGTTCCACCTATACCTGCACCTCACTTCCTTCACTTCTCACATTACCTTCGCCTCTCACCTCTTTAATAATCATTCCACGAAGCTCATTTGATTGGACCATGAATTCCCATGTTTTCAATACAAACAAACAGCCTGAATCATCATTTTCTTGCAAACGGTATGGAAAGGAAGGATCTCTAATGGGTTGATTTTATTTCTTATTTTATTTTTTTTCACGTGGCTCATCCATGGACCTGCTAGATGATCAGCCTGGATCACCAGGAGGCCAAGAAGTGGCGATCTTGACTGGCATTTCCAAGTTACTAGTACACTGTACCCATTCTCTAGTGTTATTTAAGGCTGTCGATTGATCTGAATCAGGCCGGACCAGAGTCCATTTAAGTGGACTTAGGATAAGCATTTAGGTCTGATGGGTTGGACCAGAATCATGATTAGCATCAGAGGGGCAAATCCAGGCCTATGAAGGTTGATGGCCAACCAAAAAGAAGGGGGATAGGTAAAAGAAGAGGTAAATGGACGTAATAAAAATAGATCACAAAAAAGTGCAACTTGTCCGAGACTTTGGCTCAAGATATATTGAAATGGAGAGACAGAATCCGTGTAGCCGACCCCAACATAGTTGAGACAAGGCTTTAATGCTGACAACGACTCGATTTTTAATGATTCATGCTTTATTATATTTCTTTTTTGTAAGAGAAATACTAATGGTTTTCTCATATAATTTTTCTTAAAATTCATACTCAGTCCAATAGTCTGGCTCTTCATCTTAAAGAACTAGTGGGCTTTGAACGAATGGACTTAAATCTAATCTCTAATGTTAATGTCAGACTTGGACCAGACTCTTGACTATTCAATTGTCGATGGGCTCGAGCCTGGACACAGGTGAATGCAGCCCAAATTGGGCGCAATGACAGCCTTATCCACAATGGAATCATTTTTTTTAATGCCTAAACTTGCTTAGTTGAACAATGACGCGAATATTGCATCACTAAAGCCATAACTGGAGTAAAATTAGTAAAGAAAGTGAGTTAATTTAAGTCTACGACAAGCTATGATTAGTGTCACTAATCAGCAGTTAGGTAGGTGCAGATATGCCATTATACAAAGTGAGTCACATAACATAAGATCTTAGACTTAAGACACTCCGTGCAAGGTATCAGGTCCCCACTTTATATATTATTATCAATCAGATATTATTACAGGGTGCCGACACTATGGACATAACCATCATTCTTCTTTCTATTGACCATAGGAAGTTTTTCTTCAATCAGCCAAAAATGGGTCACCTGGCATCATGAGTTTTATTGGTTTCATTGGATGAATGATCAGCCAGCCCATAAAGCAAGGCATTGTGAAAAACCAGCCTCGATTAATACAAATCTGTAACAATAAAATCTTGTGTTGGGTTTTGATCTTATATAGACTTACATTGAATGGATGAAAATCACCAATGGAACTAGTTCTTAATAGATGTCTTTATCTACATTGGGTGTTTGCCCTTTTATTTTATTTTACTTTTTCGCCCCAGCTGAGGGGGCAGAGACTAGTGAGAGCACCCGCGCATACAAGCGGGTATAAAACACCCGCATTACACACATAAAGAGAGGACCCACGCATGTGGAAGAGGTGTGCTCATGCAGGAAAAGAGCACCCGCACACATAGGGAGAAAGCATATTTAGGGATTGATACCTAAATAGCGGGGGTGAGAAACAAGATTCCCAACCAACTAGGTACCTCCTCGTTCTTAGGTGCTTATACTTAATAGGGCCAAAAGACCCACTGACGTGCTACAGATATGAAAATATCTCTCTAGAGTCGGGTCCTCAGATGCTTTATATAACATAAGAGGAACCTTGAATTGAAGTAGTGGAACTCCACAATGAGGCCTACTCATTGAAAATTATAGCTGTTCAAAATAATGCTATCTTATAATTAGTATATAGTATATGATCAAATTTTACTCCAATATGAATTGATTTCATAGTAATATTGATAATTTCAATAAAAATGTCATTAACATGATAAAATATTTATTCATGAGCTGCCTTTTATCAAATAGTCAATCTTATTGTGGAGTCCACACACTTATTGAGGTACCCTATATTGTAAGACCTCATTCATATTGACTGGCTTGGATTTTCAGTAAATGAATTCCCATGCGGTGTTCTACTCCTTCAACTCAGAATTTCTCTGAGTCGAAAAGGCAGAGGCTCCCCAGGACCAAATTCTCAAGGGACTGGACTAGGTCTAGAGGATGCCATATTCCACACTCATGGTTGGATCACTTGAGATGGAAGTTCTTCATTTGAAATCGTGTGTCCTTGACATTTGTTGAATTCTGATTGCTGGCTATGTATCTTAGAAAGAAAGAAAGACACGTGGCTCTACATATTGGTTTTGCAAGTCCCTGTTTGGGAAGAAAACAAGGGAACAATCAGTCATTTTGTGATCGATTCTCCTAATGATGAAGTGGAGAAGAGAGAATTGTAATGTGTAAGTTCAACAAAAAGTCTCCAATTTGCTCCAATGACTAGCCTCTTTCCCTGTCGGGCGTGACCCACATATGCTTGTTGATTCAAAACCACAGTCATTATCTTTGTTTATTTGAAATAATCTACTTTTGCTAATGATATGTTCTCTTTTTCACTGAACCCTATCTTTTATTTAAGTGCCAAAGATGTAATTATGATAGACTTTTCCTTTCCAAAAGATGAAACGTAAAAAAGAAAAAAAATCATAATATTTACCGGTTATCCAGAATTTTCTTATGTTTTGGTTTACACAGAGGGGCCGTAAAAGAAAAGTAGAGGTCAAATTGCGAATAAAGAAAAGAGCGGGGGGTTACACTAAACAAAACCTTACCCATATATGTCGTCTTGGCCCGTTTTACTTCAATTACAATGACCCAGTATTTGATTACTTGCATGTAGAACACGTGATTGATTTAACTCAACCATTCAAAAGTTTAAAGATTATGATCACATAGCGAGAGAATGATTATATGCCCACTGTAATGGAAAAAAAAAAAGGAAAAAAAGAAAAAAAAACATAGTGGGCCCATCTTGAAAAAGTTGTTGTGGGCTTTTACTGTTGTTGCTATCCCCGTTGTGTTATGATCATAGCAGGCCAATATACTCATATCGGGGATGGGGCCACCAAATGAAGAATACATGGTGTGGCCACCGAAGAAACAATGATGGATGTTAATCATTGTGTTTTAAACAAGGTGGGCCTCTGAAGCGATCTCAATGGTATGGGGTACTGCTTTGAGTTTGAAGAGCAATCAAATAGAAGAGCAATGCGTGGGCCTCTGCAGCAATCTCCCCCGGTACCATTAAGATTCCAAACTTAAAAAGCATTCAATATTGTTTCCACAAATATCACAAGGTGAATGACATTTGCGGCAATAATCATACATCCATACCCAAGCAGCATAGTGTAGCCAATCCACTGAAAGCTCACTGTGAGACACGCACCTTCCTCTTGTTTGTAACTCTCTTGGTTGCGATGCTAGAGAGGAATGATTCTAAGTTACTATACCTAGAGGCACCAGCCCTATTTCAAAGGGCTCAATTATTTCTTTAGGGCATGTTAATGCGCCACAGAAAAGGCGCTCGTCAAAATACTTACTAATTTTTTCACGGCAGGCACCGTCCATGTTTGGTGAGGCTACTTTGCCAAAAAAAAAAAAAAAAAAAAAAGGAAAACGCAAAAATAAGCGAAGTTTCCCATAATTCCTTAAAAAATTGTTTCCCATGAGGGTAGAGTAAAAAAATAGCGGAAGAGGAAAAATTCAGCAAACCAGTGTTTGTGTAGACATACACGAATGTGCCCTTAGAGAGAACAAATTTAATGGTTTAATATTCATGTAACAACAGCTAATTTCTTTATAAATTTGATGAATCTATGAGGCGATTATTTCACGTTGAAATTAGTGGTACAAACTAAATATTTTTGTGGTGATGTGTTTGAAATCACAAAAGCGACATCCCACCACTAGTAATTACATAACACATAAAGTACTATAATTTTAACTACATGGATTAAAAAGAATTATTGGAGACCCAATGAAGATGAGAGCTGTCCTGTCTCCCATTTGCTGGTCCAGTTGGCAATAACAATCACTTGACGCTAATGGTACTTGGAACAATGTCGTAAGAAACCATATATCAATTTCTCCATCTACTCTGTTTTCTCTTTCCTTCAATTTGAATGATATATATGTCATCACTTTCCACCTCCCAAGGAAAGTGCTCCCAGCTCAATACCAGATAGAATAAATAAAAGGCCTCTTTCATTTCATTGATTGAACTATACAAAACTACAAATACAGCCACAAAGTCTATACACGACCCATTTAGACTTCTGAGCTTTAAGACAACAGCACCTCACCTATCATAATTTATATACTTACACGAACATGGCCATTGAATGCTTCTAATGCTGTTATGGGGGCGATGATGATAAAGAGACTGCTTGGGTCACCTTACTATTCTTTTTTCTTCTGCTCTTTGTCTTAACAAATGAAAGAAAAATCTAGAGTGAGCCATGAGCCATGGGGTTGTTTAATAGCCCAAGACTGTGTGGCTCCATCAACTGAACACACACACACACCAAGCACTAATTTAGTGCTTGTCACCAATGTCCATGGTCCCTGCACCCTCCAGACACGCCAAGTCCAGCTCCTCAATCCCAAACCCCTTGTAGTCCAAGAACCATTCACAGTTATCATCCCATGAAGAAACCCCAACATTGCTGTAGTCGTCGGTGGCGCTGGGGTACTTCCACGATGCGTCAATGAGAGGCACCTGATCCCCCAACAAGCAGCTCATTAGAAGGTCATCATCACTGGTGTTGTCTGAGAGCCTCTGTTCGTCGCTTGAAGAGTTCTCCGGTGGAGTCGGGTTCTCGTCGACAGAGGTCCGTTCATCAGACCGCGGCAGCTGGAGAAGCTCATCGCTGGATTGTGATGGGGCAGCAGCAAGGGAGGCTTCTTGGCTAGGTTGTTTGTGAAGTGGTTCATGGGTCACTGGGTCAATTCCCATTTTGGTTAGCTTCTTCTTGATGTGGGTGTTCCAGTGGTTCTTTATCTCATTATCCGTCCTGCCTGGCAATCTTGCTGCTATCTTGGACCATCTGCAAGACATTACATAAAAAATTTAGCGGACCCAAATCGTATAAACGTGCAAACATAACAAAGAAACGCAATTATGGTTCCTTCCACCAACATTTAAATATAGAAGGACCCAAACTATCATATCCAAACGTTTGCAACATGATACCAACAACACGAAGTCCTACCAAAAAAAAATACAAAGGCTCCTTGACCAAAATTTGCTGTTGTGACACCCCCCACAAGCAATTGCATTAAATTTTGGGATTTTACAATCAGCAACTACAAATATTTCATAACTATAAATAAACACACTGCCTTTTTACTTTCTCAATTGACCAACCTTTGCTAATCTAAAAATTTCAGTCAACCACCTTCACTCACAATCATATTCCACTTTTCAACCGGTTGAAGAAATCACGTACGTTTTTTTCTTAAGAGGATAAAAATCACCTTATATATACATGTTCGGATTAAATTCAGCGTGCTAATGCAAAAATGAGTATTAAACCTGGATAGATTTAATTTGGCTAATGGCCTTTATACTTGTTATGATAAAATTATATAAAAGACTCATTTGTGTAGCATTTGCTGAAACTTCTTTTCACAAACTTCCGCTTTCATGCGAAATGGAAAAGCCATCCTTACCACAATAGAAATGATTTTTTGCATTTGCAATTTTTCTTAAAAAAAAAGAAAAAGATACGTTGCACCAAATTATGAAGAAGTGAAACTTTTCTAATGGCACTTCGTTGAAACGGTGTTACACAAATGTATCCTAAATCTTGTCAGCTGATCATAAAATTTACTTCGATTATAGTAGTAATTATCTGTAAAATTGAAGAAGGAAGACGGTTATTTATATTTTTTTAAAAAGAAAAAGAGAGTGCAACAATACCTGTTTCCAAGACGCGCATGGAGGTCGATGACAAGCTGTTCCTCTGCTTCGGTCAAGAGGCCCCTCTTGAGGTCAGGTCTAAGGTAATTGGTCCAACGTAGCCTGCAGCTCTTTCCACAACGCAGAAGACCAGCAAGCTTTGGAACAGCCCTCCAACAGCACTGGCCATTGGTGAGGATGAAGTTGATGAGCTTCTTGTCTTCCTCTGCTGTCCATGGCCCTTTCTTCACCCCCAGCTTGTCACAACAAGGTTGCCTTCCCATCACCACCACTTGTGTTCCACTCCGAAAGAAAGAGAAACTACTCCAAAGACCCAAATGCCCCACACCCACCTTTATATAAGAATCCTCCCTCCCTCTCTCTCTCTAGCAACCACGATTCCCGGGTCCAACATCTCATGAAAGGTACTGAGGAACTACAATCACCAATATCATGTCCTTGGGTCCTTGTGTGATTGTGACCGTTGATGGTAGGGGACCCATTGATGTATTTATCTCTATAAAGTGTCTGTTATTCTTCTCATTTTCCGACGCTTCGTAATTGCAGTCTTACTCAAGCATTCCATCATCCATTTCGTCATCCGCTCCCTTGGAATGGATTTTTTCAGTTGTCCTTAAGACTACCATTGTGGTTCTAGGATGACCAATCTCGACCGTTCAAGGGATTGGACCTTTCATGTATGATTAAGCCATGGCCAATAATAACAAACGTTACAAATGTTCCCATTGGATTTGATTAATGATTTAAAGGGCCAGATGTTTGGATTTATGCGCGCTCTCTCTCTCTCATTACCCAGGGTAATTCTCACCTCGCCAAGCCCAGTTCAAAAGCCTTTGGCCATGAGACAGAGGGATACTCGATTTCTAAAACTGATCCTTATAAGGGCACATGCAAACCATTATATCCACATGCATTCCTGCTCCTTTCAAAACCACCACCCCCCCCAAAACAAATGTCACATTTTGAATGGGCCTATCTCTTGAAGTGGGTCACCACATCACAGTCCATGAGCCAATTTGATGATGTCAATATGCATAATGGCTAAATCCTTATATGGGTCCCACCTTGAAACTAACAGCACCTTGTATTTGAGCTGGACCGAATTTACTCGATTTTTAGAGTTGGGTGATTTGGGCCATTCATGTTACAAATACAGTTACTGAGGAATTCAGAAAACTGTTCGGATATTTTCAAATTCGAGGTTTGCTTGGAAATTGTAATATTATCAAAACATGTTGTGAAGAAAAAAAATAGTTTTTACATAAATAAATGCAAAATAGATTTACAGTATTTTTATAGATTTGAATTCTATTTTATCTTTCAATGATTCATTTTCTTGTGATACCTCAAAAACATTGTGATATTTTCTTTAAAATAGCACTTTTAGCTGTATATCACTATATTGAGAAAAGTGTAGATGCAGTGATTTGGGCCCATTACAAAATTGATCATACGTAAAACATATGAATAGAAAAAAAACACACATACGGAGAAAGAGTCGGTGGTCAATCTATGTGCTCGACTCTATTTAAAGTCAAAAATTTACTTCTGACTTTTTTATGATTTTGATTTATGGAGATGGCCTTATAAAATTCTTTTAAGGCATGCGTCAGACCATTCGGATCCTGCATAAATTCACTTCAGACTGCATCTCTATTTTTGTTTATACAAATGACATCAATAGTTTTTCTTTCATAATAGTGATCATTGGGAATGATTCTTGTATAGCATTGACCCTTTAAAAGTTGAGGTTTTTTATACAGGGGAGAAATAAAAAAACTGAATAGAGCTCATTATAAAGACATAAATTGTAGGTTTTCAATTAAAATATTGGACTTAAATATTGTCATCTTCCCAAACGAGGTTTTCTAAGATGCTCAAAGAGCAAATCAGAATGTTTGTGAACAGCTTGCATCCTTGGTGTCTTTTGTAAGTTAGGCCAACAACCTGATATCTGGGGCCACCCTTTGATCCTTTAGAGATTTTTTCTTGTGGGTCCCATCATGGATTAGTTAGGGAAAGAAGGAAGGTCCAACTTGAGCAGGTTGTAAATAGGCACTTGGCCAAGGGTCCATTTCCAAGTGGAAAACCACCTATAATTATATGGCTAAGATTTTAAGGAAGGTTTTTGTAGAAATGAGCATGGTTTCCTAGATTTGAAATGCAATCTTTCAAATAACTTGCTATTCATTTTTCTTAATAATACACCTCGATTTTTGTTTCTTGGGACTCTTCATTTTATTTTATTTTTCTGTGTTTAATAGAAAGAACATATATGTGACAATAGATTTGAGAATTGAACCTATATATGGTGCAGAGTGAAAGAATTAAACTATATAAAATAAAAATAAATAAATTCATGACTTGAAGTAGATTAACTCAAATTACATATTTAGTGAATCAGAAAACAAGCTACCCTAACAAATTAGCAGTATAAAAGGCATAAAAAAAATATGAACTGCATATACGAATTCTTCAAATTAGTAGAATTGCAAACCAAGCAAAATGGAATTGATGAGTTCCAACAAAAGGGCCTCACTAGATAAAGAGCCTTAAATTATGTAAAGGTTGCCCTATATCATGCTATATGTCTTTTGATTATAATGTCTTGAGCCATCTTGCAGGCTTGCCCATTAGGTGACTTTTTCATTAGTGGAAGAAGAGTGCAATGCATGAAGCAAATTTGTGAAAACTTTACATATAGTGGCAGTACACCTAAGACAAAATAACAGCTAGTATTATTTCAGGGTTAAGAGTTAACCCAATACATGACTTCCAACAAATATAGGGATTATTAGAAATTGAGAGCACCACAATTAGTGGTATTAAGTAAGAAATTAAGTCTTTCATGGCATTTAATTGGTCAAGCTTGGTGTACATCCACTGTTGTAATATATGAAGCGAACTATTTTTCAGAATCAATTTTGAGGTTAATTTCCGATTTGATTTTGTCCATCCATTAGAATCTTGACTTGGTATTAATATTGCATACTAATGTCACTTCCTCATAACTTAATACTAATGTTTGTCTCTTAGCATCCTTTCCATTTTAATTCTTTTATTTTAAAACATCACTACTCTCTCCCCCATCCATTATGAATGATAAATGACACTATTCAATCTCTTTTAAATCTCATCTTCTTAATCTCTCATTTAAATCTCCTTTTATCCTTGACTAAACAGCTATCCAATTTTGCATATCCAAATATATGGAAATCTCTCACCAAGTGGAATGCCTTCTTATTTTTCTCTTCTCTAAATATGCAAAAGCCTCTCTTGAAATCTCTACTCCCAAACTGTAAAGTCAAGTCTTCTGTGTAAGACACTAAGACTAATGGATTGGACCATGTTCACTATCATCGATCACCATATTACCATCTTTTTTTTAATAGAAATTCACTTGCAATTGAGGTAAAATAGGTGGTATAGCATTTCGGTAATTTTGTCATGAACTTTATTTGAACTATGCATCATGTTAGTTTTGTCCATCATACCCTAGAAAATTATTTGATTTGAGAATTCTACCAATCTCTACGATAATAGTTTTTTAACGATTTTTTTAACAGTGTTGATTGTTGTTTTTTGTAGAAATATATTAAGTAAATAATTATTGTTTACCAATGTCAGTAAAACCAAGTAACTGGTCAATAATTATTTTTTATGATTGTTACTTACGGTAAAGTCATATGAACTTAGGGTGTGAAATGAGTAATTTTTTCTAGAGCTATTAGAATATTTTGCAAAGCATGAATGCAATTTTAGTAAGCATGGAAAGATAAATTATTTTATTTGATTTACTTTTAAGTTTCATCACACCAAATCGTTGACTAATATTGTTGTGTTTTCCTTCTCTTTTTTTTTTTTTTTTAAATCTTTCTCATTTCAACCAAAATTGTTGACTGCTTTGGAAATGTCATATGAATTAGATGGAGTCATACAAGCTACGGAAAAACAAAAAGAAAAAAGGAAAGCCTTTATTTCAAAATGCATGGAAATATAATTACTTTTACTTGATTTACTTCCAAGTTTCAAATTATCAAATAATTGACTAATGTAGCTAATCTTTTTTTTTTTTTTTTCAATCTTTATAAATCTACCTGAGATTATAGACTGCTTTCGGAAGTCATACATAAAGAAAAGGGAAATTTTCAAAATAGGACTTAAGTTTTTGTTAGATTTCAAATCAAGACAGTAAAAGACTTACATTTCAATATAGGACTTAAGTTTTCTATATTGATTACAAATAAGGACATTTGGCAAGAAAGTAGGTATTCCGGTGATTTTCTTCTCCATTTTTATGAAAATACCCAAAATGCCCTTTTTTTTTCCTTCGCTTCCTATCTTCCATTTCTGCAACCACACCTTCCAATCCCCCTAACCAAACAACCAACACATTCACCCATCTTCCTCATCCATCCAAGCCCTAAGACCATCTTCTCATTAAAAAAAAAAAGGACATTTTTGGAATTTTTATGAAAAAACCCATTTGAGATTCATCCAGGGGCAGCGGTTTCGACAAGTGTCCGGGGTGTTGCCGAACATGTTGGGGCGATGGGTTGATGGCCCATAGACGACCGATGTGTCAGATCTTCTCAAGTAGATTTTAGTTCCATCCACGGTTGCAACCCCCCAAGGAAAGCCTCCAACAATTAGCATGTAGCTTGGGTAGGGTGCCCGCCTCTGTTTGCTGCAATTTACATGTCAGAAAGAGACCATAAGACATCTGCAGTTGGTAGTTGTTGCTTAGACTTTTTGCAGGAATAGAATCGCTTGAGTCCAAGTGTGGCTCATGCCTTCCCAACTGCAAACCCACCTTCTCTCGGTGCATAGATAGATTGGCTGCTTCACAACCATCAAAATCATCAATGAATGGGTGGGAGTGGGCTACACCTTTCAGAGAGGAGGTCATTACAAAGGTGAAGTCAAGGATCATGGGCGGCCATTCACTTTTGGGTCTTGCCCATTTGAATTCCAAATCTCCGTTCTAAATTAAAAAATTTTAAATGTGTCCATTGCTAACAACAAGGTGCCCAACGTTTTCATAGTGGTCTTTGATGATTTGGTGGGAGAAGAAGTGGATTGTAGGCAAAATGATGAATGGAGGAAAAAGGAGAGTAGGGGTGTAAGGTTGACGGGTTGTGCAGAGTGTCATTGATTGTGGCTCCTGCTTGATTCCGTTAGTGTGTTGCCGGCCTAGGAGATGGATTAGAGGGAGTAGGGAGGTGATGGGAAGAGGATGGTGCTGGTGTTTGGAGGGAAGAAGAGGAAAGGATAGGGAGAGAGGAGGGATGGGTTCCGGGAGGGCATTTTGGGTATTTTAAAATAAAATGAAATGAAACTCGCCCGAAAACGTTCTTTCCTGATCTGAAATGAAATGAATATGAAGAACTTAAGTCCTGCATTGATATATGAGTTTTTTTCGTCCTAATTTGAAATCTAAGAAACACTTGAGCCCTATTTTGAAATTTTCCCTAAAGAAAAAAAAGAAGAAGAAAAAGAAGAAGAAGATGCAATTCAATCCATGGAGTGCTAGTGTTCTAGAAATGTCATTTAGCCATGAATAGTCTATCCCCCATATCTACCATTCTTTTACTTCTTTACTATAAATCAGCTTACTTTTTTTCCTAAATAGGTATTGGGGTGTTTTTATTTTTATTTTTTGGGCTTTATATTACATTCGAACTCACACATCTATGCGAATGCAGAAAAATTCTAGAGATATTATTTTTCTACTTTATTTAAATAAGATTTTCACCGATCATCATCATCATCAATCTCTCTTTCTATAATTCTTCTATATCAATTTCAAACCTAGATGCCATTAGTGTTTCAATCTAACTTTTGTTAAAAAAAAAAATTTATTGCAGACCTTTTTTGCTAAATAATATATTTATTTATTTTTAATTTATCTTTTTATCAGTAATATTTCAGAAAAAACCACTAAACTTGATTATATTTTAATTTTCTCTTGCCCAGGCTTAGTACGGGCCTTTATTGCTAGTGGTTCATGACAAGGAGTGGGGTTTCAGTTATTTGATGGCCAAAGCTTGGAATTTGGATGCTAAGGAGGATTTGGACTCCAAATAGTTTCTTAAATAAAATAGATTTTCTCATTCAAAATAGCAAAAAGGGAACACACTACAATAGAGAACACAAATGTTTTTTTTTTTTTTTTTTTTTTTTTTTTTTTTTTTTTTTTTTTTCAGTCACCTTCTTTTTGGAGCAATAAATTTTAATGTTATCAGGATAAAAAAACCCAACAGGTCAAAACATTAAGCATTATAGGAATATAACTGAACTCAACTTTATGAAAGTTCTTCGACGACTCCACATCATGTACTTCAGGTTAAATGGGTAACTAGCCCCACCTGGCCACTTCAGCTGGCTTCAGATTTCGACCTGCTAACAAGTATTGTTTGGTGATTGAATCCTGAAAATCTCCAAATTAAATCTTAGATATTAAAAAAAAAAAAAAAACACACACACACACACAGAAGCGATCTTTTCCGAATATTTGATCGTATTGTTATTTTTTATTTTCTTAATTTGTTATCAGATTACAAGGTTCAAATGTTGTTCTCAGTTCAAATGTTCTTTAGAGAACTTTGGTATACTCAATTGAATGTAAGGACTAAGGAGGCCTATCCCATCAAAGAGTTTCAATCGCTGAATGATGACAGATGAGCTGAACCAACGGATTTAATACATACAATTAATCTGCACCCTCATGGAGTAGTGAAAAGACATCTCAGCCATGCAACATGTAAATCAATCAGCTAATCTTTTTAAATTCAAATAGTCCAAAGTTAATTCTTATGCATTGGGTTCCCACTCCATTTGGAGCAGAGCTTAAGCTCTAGACTGATCACATGTGAAATATGGGATGAAGGTTGAAAAACATGATTACACATCTGTTCTGAGGTGATTAAGTGAAAGTAAAAAATCAACCCACGTCTAACACTTAAGACCATTTCATCAAGTCAAATATTAAACGTAGTTGATCTTCTCTCATATCTGTCTAATTTTAGATGCCACCAACATGCCACTTGTCCCACAATTAACACGGTTGTCCGAAGGAATTATATCTAATCTACTGCTTTCATTTGTTAAATTCATCTGCAATTGACATTACACGCTTTCTTTTGCGAAGGGGATAGACTTTTCTTGTGGGTCTCTTCAATTGTTCCTGCACACGTGATTTCACACCTCAAAAGAAAAAACACTTAACTTTTAATAAAAGTTTTACATATGATGGTCTTATAGATTAGGCCTCACAAGAACCCAACTGACATGTACAAAAGTGATAAACTGATGGCTGACCAGCCAGCATGTAGCCACTGGTCAGGAGTCCAGATCCTCTTGAAGGCTTTTTTTTTTTTTCGCTATCGTAGGGTTTCCAACCCTTTGGGTTGGACTAATCCCTCTAGGCCCAGAGAAAAGCGGGGTAAACTCCCATGTAGCCCGAATGTGGTAGTGCAGTTTCGAACTTACAACCTCCGGGTGCAAATCGTGGTCCTAGGCCAACTGAGCTACCCCTTGGAGTTAAGGACTTAAAGAAGTAATGAGTTCAAGGAGTGGAACCCCACGGGCGAACCCATCTATTGAAAATCAAAGCAGTTCAAAATAAAAGCCCTTCCAATAAGAAATTGGTCCCATCATAAAATTAACCTTCAGCCAAAAATCATGATAATAAGTAACGTTAACCCACAATTATAATATATTAAGTTGGGAGGTTTTGGCTTCAATTATAACCATCCGATATAATTTTGACCAACAGTTATGTCACTACTCATGCAACTATCTGCTCATTTTTCCATCAAACCATTCATGTTTCAGTTGTTCTTACGTAACTATACCACTTTTGTTCTAATTTGTCTATTTCTATCCAACTTGCATTGTAGTGCAAGGAGATACCGTGTTGAGCATGAGTTTATGGACTAGTAATATATTAGTTGATAACACGTGTCTCACCTCGCAAAGCGGGCGAGTGGTCTCACGACTACTATACCACTAACCCAATCTAGCAAAAATGAAAAAAAGAACATTGTCTTAATCCCTTTTTATTAAAGCATTAAATTGAAGAGTGGGACCAACTCCTGTGATTAGATTTTGTGATTATACATTGCAAAGACCTTAATTTTGGGCAGCTTGCATTTTCCAAGAGGTGGACCATGGACCTCTTAGGATCTCTCTATTAAAGCCTTGGAGGATCAGTAGAAGTTGTCCTCGTCAGCTTTTTTGGATTAGGACTTAAGAATAGGAGATTGTAGTTTTGAACTCACGCTCTTTCAAGGGGGCCACTGAGATAGGCATGGCCTTCACATGTGTCCGGAGAAATAGTCTGTTGTTAAAAGAGGCCCTGTAATCCAGGAAGAAAATAAAGAAAAAACAGTTTTTGACCCCGTATGTTCACATTGAAAATAGTCCATTCACTCATGTGGAGTGTTTCAATGAGGTAACCTATGTATGACCTATTGATTGGCCTATCAGTCGTTGTGATGTTACACGTGATTAATCCAACGTGAATTTTCCACAGATTGGAATGTTATTAATTGTACATATTAAGAGCAAGATGCCAGATTTTGATTCTTAGAACGTACAAGGTGCGAGGTAAATTTTAATCTCCCCATGTGCTAACAAATGAGAATGAACATGAAATGTGTGTAACACGACACCTGCTGTAGATTCCGTGTAAGATTCTTTGTGTTTTTTGTTTTTCTTTTTAGGATGTGTTTATGTGATAAAGATTATTAGGTCATAAAGAGGAGAGTTAATTTATTTTTTTATACAAATTACTATTTTGTTATTAATGGTAATAATTGTTCAAAAAAAATAAAGAATTGGTTTTTCTTAATAGAGAGAGAATTGTATTATCTAATGAAAGAAATTGGAATGTTGAGTTTTTCACTCCTTTTAAAAAGGGAATTTGTGGAGCAAAATCCCCTCATTGCATAAATAAGTTTGTATGATTTGGTAGGCATTTTTTCTTGTAGGAAAAAAAGAAAAAAACGGAAGTTTCTTTAGTGAATTATAATGTCTATCAATTTGGGAGTTGGTGGTGTGGCATAAGGCATGGGTTTGCTCCTTATGCCTTATGTTTGAAACTCATCCAATGTTTACCAAGTGTATATTTGCGTTTGCTTCGCAGTGTCAACTTAGATTTTAGTTAGGGATACCCTCACCCCAAAAAAAAAAAAGAAGTCATAATGCCTTCATTTTTGCAGCATTACAAGTATGAAAATATACAAAATGCAAATTATCATCTTATACGAACGCCTCCAGATCTGTCTGGCACTTTACTAGATTAGTAAAAGTCAAGAAAAGATTAAAAAAGACTTCACTTCTCTATACAAAAGGTAAAAAAAAGATTTAATAAATAAAAAAATAAAAATAAAATACCATCGTAATCTCATTATATTTTATTATCTCTTAATTTGATGCTTTACTATACATTATTTTACATGTAAAATTACCAAACAAGATGAAGCATTGTTCAATGGGACAACAAATTTCTTCAACCATCAATCTACAGTAGCATATAAACATAAGTGTTCTAATTCCAAGTAGAATCCAATGGCAAATATAAACATAAGGAATGCATTAGTAGATAGCAAGTTTAAGAGGTTGAAATCATCAAGTATACATCCAAAATGGCAACATGGCTAGGGGGTGATATCTAATTGGTACACATCAAGAATGGAGGAAGATTTCTATATATATTTTTGTGGAGAAGGCATTTTGACAAATGACAATGCAAAAAGTTATTAATAAAGGTGCTCACTTCAAAATAAAAGGGGACGAGGGGTGTCAAAAAAATATTCGTGTACGGCGAATGGTGATGGCCGGCCCCAAACCCTATTTCGGTCCGCAGCACGCATTTCTATCTCGTGTCTCTCCTCAGATTTTGAAGTGTGGCTCACGACATGGGAGGACTTGATGTTATACAGGCTGTCCTTAATGTCTGCAATAATCTGACCTAGCCACCCCCAGCCAGGCAGACACTTAGGCCCTGTTTCTTTTATGGAATTCCTGACAGGAATTCCGGTTGTCTGGGAATTCCGGAATTCCTGTCAGAAATCCAGCGTTTCACTTCAAGAATTCCTGGCATTCCAAAATTCCAGCATTTAGAAATGCTAAAAAGCAGGCATTCCCAAAAACCAGGTCTCCACCTGGCATTCCAAAAATCCAGACAATGTGGATGATTAACATGAGTCAGGTATAAGGCCACATAATAGGACTTCAAGGAGAACTTCTTGGAGATACATGACTTTTAAATACAAGTGTTTGCTTACCTCTTCAAATACGTGTCTCCAAGGCTGTTCTTGTGTGAATCAAATATTTGTGGGGCATGCAAGAATGATATCATCATTCTAGATCATTTGCAAAGCACAAAACACATTATCATTAATGGCCATATTTTGTCTCAAGGAATGCAAATGTTAATCTTCTCTTTGTAGATTGTCACTATTCAAGGGTGCTCAATTTTCCGTTACAGTAGTGTTCCCCTCAGTCACTAGTTGCTTTTGTTATGTTTTGGACTTTAGCTGTTACAGGTAGATGAAATATTTTGTGGCTGCTCAATTTGGTTGGAAAATAATAACAAAATTTTTGGGAACAAATTCTCCACCCAGTAATGTTTAAAGATTTTGTTTTTAGTCTCACCATAAATGGAATTTGGTTTCAGTGCTTTTCTTCTTGTTGGTTTCTGAATGAATTCAAACTATCTATGTTCCTCTAGTCCAGTGAACTGCTCCTAGTTGTTTATTATTTTGTGGTTGGATTTGAGCTGAAATTGCAATTCAATGACTGCGCTCACCTATTGATATTGTGGTAGTTGTAACTGTTTGGCCATGCATCAGACAGAGCCTTTTGTGGAGACTGTCAAAGCAAATGGCCTTAAAAATTCCAATTCAAGTTCTCAGATGGGAGAAGCTGTAAAGCTCACTGGATTTAAAAACTTGGGCTGGTAGGATTGGGTATTCAGTCAACCCAAGCCCTACCTGAACGGCCACAACCAAGCTTGAACCCAAATTAAAATAATATTAGCCCAAGCCTAGGTGATTGCATAAATAATATAAGATCCCTTGGTTGTTTCCTTTCATTTTCTTAACTTTTCTTTAGATGGTTGGTTGGTTGGGATTCCAGTTTAATGCAGTTCATGTTTTGTAAAATCTCTCTCTCTCTCTCTCTCTCTCTCTCTCATGGTTTGTAAAATTCTAGTAAGAAATCCTTATAGTTATGAAACAGAGAATTCAAGAAATTCAGAAATTTAGGATTTCTCAGGCGGGAATTCAGGCATAAAAGAAACAGAGAATTCAGAAATGACAGAATTCAGTACCATTTCAGAATTCCAGCATTTGAAAATCCCAGACAGCCACCAGACATGAATTCCAGAAATTCTAGGAAAGAAACGGGCCCACATGGACACTCCAGCGACAGTATATGTTGGCCTGCAGATCACAACAACAGCCATGTCCAATGTGATCCAGCCATGTCCAAGTGTGATTTGGCATGTGGTCATTCAAACCAAAATTACCCATCTATAAGGGGCCCTTTTTTTTATTATTATTATGACATGGGCATTAAGGAGGACTTCCTCCTAACAAGACTAATTCCTTGGGCGGCACCTCCTCAACCCACATAAATGCACATCGAATAAATCTGAAATGGTTTCAAACACCAAATGTGAGGAGTAAACCCATGCCTTATGTCACTCCACCAACTCCTGAGTGTGTGTATAAAAGCCCAATTGTTTGTTGCTTTCTACTTTAACAAATTCCGAAAACCCTCCTGATTTTACAATGCTTGATAGCATTTGGAATTTAAAATTTTGAGAATTCTACAAGTCAAATATGATATAATTCGATAGCCATGTTAATAAGAAATTTCAAATGCTAAGAGACAATAATGTTTTGCTTCTCCTAACATAAAGTGCTACTCACTTTCTTGTTAAACTCAGCATCTCTCGAAAGTAGGATTTTCTTTTATAGTTTTATTTTGCTGTTGGTGAAGTCTAGGCTAACTTTCTTGTAGTGTCTTTGGGTTGGTTTTTTTGTTTGGTGCTTGGGTTGGTCTCTGTCCAATAGGGGTGTAATGATTCGATTAACCGCGGTTTTTGGAAAAAACGATTAATCGAACAGTGTTTCATGGTTTTTGGTTTTTAAAAACCGTAACCATAACCGAACTGTGAAAAACTATTAAAAACCGAACCGCGGTTAACCGCATTTAACGGTTCGGTTACGGTTAATTGTTACTTAAAAAAATTTGTGAAAATTTTGTTATTTACCAATCAAACTTACTGTGAAAAAAAAAAAACCGTAGTTAGATAATGGCATAATATGTTATTGTTAAAAAAATAAAAAATTTCATTCAGGCCCTTAGGTTTTTTTTTATTAGCAAAATGGTTCGGTTAACCGAGTGTTTTGGGAACACGGTTAACCGAACCGTGGTTAATGGTTCGGTTCGGTTAATAACCGTAAGTTGAGACAAAAACCGTAACCGAACCATGAAGCGCGGTTTTTTTATTTCAAAAATTGTAACCGTAACCGAACCGTGAAACACTGTTATTAACCGCGGTTTGGTTCGGTTAGACGGATTTTCGTGTTTTTTTTTTTTTACACCCCTACTGTCCATATTTGTATCTTCTTCTTTTTTTCCAATGATTTACCAAAAAAAATTACAGTCAGACATTCCCAACATATGTAATTCCTTCTAGAATAATCTCAAAATGCACATGGACAGATTGAATATGGATTCAACCTAATCTCAAACCTCATTTGTAAATAGGTGACACAAGTGAAATCTAAATAAATATACTAATTGGCGCACACCCCAAATAGTAAATTCCCTACACAAGTGCAATTCAGGTTTAAGACATGTGGGTCAGATATCCAAGATTCTTTGGTTTGCTTCTCTTTCCTAAGGATATAAAATGTAGAAAATATATCCATTTCATCCATAATGTTAAGCGTGGTGTATACTATATATATTGTATTATTTACACACTATATACTATGATTATTTTTTATTCACCATATAATATGATTACTAATAAACTAAAACTAAAAAGGAGGCCCTGAAGCTCATGTGGGTTTAAGATCTAGCCTGAGCCCAACCTGAACTCAAAACACCCACACCCAAATTTCTTTTGGCTGTGTCAAACCATGCAGGTTGGGTTTGGCCCAACTCAAGTTGCACACTTACCCACACCTACATTGGAATAAAATTTTCATAAAATGTAGAAAATTTGAAGTGTTTTTTCTTTCTTTTTTGCAGTTTTTCTATTTTGTGGAGTCTTTGACTTATCTTTTAACTTTTCCATAAAAAAAAGTCTCTTTTAACTTCTTTTGGTGTAAGTAAAGTAAAAAGTGCAGCAGTTGCATTTAATTTTTTCTCTTTTTTACTCCTAACATAACTTTAAGATCTTTTCTATAAAAAGAAAAAAAGAAACCAATGGAATTGCTAAAGGGACCATTTATTCGTATTAGAATAGATGAAATAAAATACATAGGATTCGTATCTTTGGTGGTAAAAATGAAGATAAAAGGTGGATTTTCAGAAATGAGCACCAAATAATCTTTTCTTCTAAGGAAACATGATAAAAAGAATATGAGAGCTGAATACTTAATCGTCACCCTTGAAAATCATTATATAGGAAAGTGGAGGATGACATATGTACATTTCTACTCATCTTGCTCGTCCCTCACATTATATTTTTCATTCTCACCTTTTTAATAATCTTTTTGATAGAGTTATTTCATCAGGAGTTCCTATTTTAATGCAAACCAATAAGCCCTTTTTTTTTATTTCTTTCAACATATAGTTCCTTAGTTTTAAGTCCTTCCTCACTCTCAATCGGGCAGGGATACAATAATGTAAGAGCCCTGTTAGCATAAGGCCAATACCCTTATATTACTGACATATGAATTCAAATTTAAAAAAAAAAGAAAGAGAGAATTCTTTAGATAAGCTAGTTTTCTTCTTCTTCTTTTATTAAAAATGGGCCTCTTCAAATATTACAATACTATCCAATCAAAAGAAGAAAAATGTTCTCCTATGACGGGACTACATCTTCAGTCCAGCTTTATGGACTGGGGCCCAACATTGATCAATGCATCCCTTACTTGTCATTCCATGATCTAGCATCGGGCCTAATTTTACACCATTGAACCTTTAGTTACCGTTGGATTGAATCTAAAAGAAAATCTACCTTACGATGCCATAAAGTTAAATCAAACACTCAAATAATTCGGTGGGGCTGATTTTTTTATCCATAACAATACCTTTCATTAAAAAAAAAAAAAAAACTTTCATCTACTCTTCTCCCATAATCAGACATGCATCTTAATGGCCTCCATGGGCTCCATGAGTTGGATTTCAGTCTCCTCCACTGACAACATTCTCCACCAAAAGAGACAGAAGTAGATGGTAAACAGTAAAAAGAAAGAGTAAATGATTTGAAATCATTAATTTTCGAATAGTCAAAACTGTTTGATGGGGCTATCCGAAGTCATCAATCCTTGATCAATACCACCATGTGCGTCACCTGTCATGACCATTGAATATAAGATATCTCCAGAAGGGGCCATGTCTAGTGTAGATGCTGTACTAGATTTCTGTGTCATGATGATCAAGCCACTTGAAACCATCCCATTTGATTGCGTAGTTATGTTGTCCCCACGTGAGAAAGAAATAAAAACCCATGAATAAAAATCCCTTTTTCAGTGGATAAAAACAAAAAAGGAAAGACCCATGAGGTGAGTGAGACTGAGGGTCCACCAACTGACCAGGCTTGCAACCATCATCGTCACATCACTCACTCACTCCTAATTGCCAACTACTTCTTTATATTAAGCCACAATTACATATGAAAAGTAGAAGGGAAGTGTTCTCATGCATATTTCCCTCACCATATAGCGAGGGTCACTTCCCTTTTTGAGAATTTTCAAGTACAAGTGTACCTCACCCTAATTTTCTTTTTTTATTTGAAAATTCTCAAAATGGAAAATATCCTTCACCATATTGTGAGGGAAGTATGCATAAAAATACTCTCCAAAGTAGAATATGTCCATATTTTTATTGATACAAACATTAATAACGAGTTTTTATGACCCTTTCAAAGGCAAAGAAACTGGGAAAAAAAAGGTGAAAAAAGTGTTTTTATGACCATGCTTTGTCTATACATTACAAAGAGCTCTGATTCTAGAGAAATCCTGAGTTAAAGTAGTGGAACTCCACTACATGCTCTCCTATTAAAAATCTAAGTTGGTCGAAACAAATACCTTTCATTGCATAGGTTATTTCCAAATTGTACTCCAATAGGAGTTGATCGTACCAGAAAATTGATTTTTTAACTAAAAATAGGACTAGCACAATCGTGTACATATTCACTAGTCATGTTTATTATCTAACAGCCAATCTTACGGTGGATCAACTCCTATTGAGATAAACTTAAAAAATGCACCAAACATTATGAGGACATTTATATTGAACAGTGTAAATTTTTAATACATTGCCCCTACTATGGAGCTACAGCTACCCTCCCAACTCTAGATTTTTACAAGTCAGCTTCATAGGATTTCTCTCACTGGCAACTTACCAGGAATTCTATATTGTGAAATTCCTTTTCCACATATGCGAAGAATTGTAGTTTCCACCCTCCTATGGAATTCTGGTTTTATGTTCACAAGGAAAAGAAGCTAGATTTCTCCCATAGGGCTGCTGCACCATACAACAACTTAAAAGAACCCAGTGTGAAGAGCACCCATTTCCCATGCCCTTTCTAATATACAAATATGCCCTTAAAGCCTTCACACACACACCAAAAACCCTAATGGATTTCACTTTCAATCGGATTTGAGCCTGAATCCTATTCTAATTTCTCTATAATTCAAGAAATTGTTTTTCTTGCTTTGGGAAGGAGATGCATAGTTTCTGTATGTAATTGACATGAATTCAAATATCGGTATAAGACTTGCATTTGCAAAGCGAAACAAAAAAAATACGAATTGTTCCTTGGATGCATAGTTTGAGTCTCATTCTCTCACTCACACACCCACATCCTTCACTAGTTGAGCTACAACACTGACGACTTACATTTGTTAGATCAGTATTGCGAGCGTGAATTGGATATCATGCTGATTCTATTTGATAGGGACACATCGAACCTGCTTTGATGGTCCAGTTGAACCCGTCTTTTTTTGTGCTTGCGTCGTCCACTGTTGCAGTTGTGGGATTGTGATCAGTTAAATAATCACCATCCAACCAACTTTAGTTCCTTCAGTATTGGAGTATCCTTTTTTTCAACTCCCTTGTTCCTTCGTTTTTAATATTTACAACGGATTCATTCCAAGCCTAGAAAAATGTAGAAAAATGTTGGCTTTCTCATCAATCTAGTTTTAAAAAATTTGGATTCCTTCTCAGTTCTCAAATCATGATGTGAAATGCTGTCGTCTTTCCATCAATGGCTGCAGCTTAGGCAGGTCTTCTAACTCAAGCTTGAAATATTTAAGTCACAGCTGGATTTTATTACAAGTATTGAATGTTCCCGAACTTAAAACTAACAGCTAGGAACATTTCATTGGAATGGTACCGTGCACATCCCCACTCAAGGTGGTGGTACCCGAGCAGTTGAGCATTTTCTAAAGAAAAATACCCCGGCACCCAGTGGCAGATCTAGGAAATTTTCCTTTTGCAGGGCCACTATATTAAAAAAATATATATCTTGGAGGGAGAAGAGATGTGAAAAATAAATAGAGTTTTCTAAATTTAGAGGGGTTGTTTTTTATCTATTTATTTGGTTTTGGTGGGTGGGTCAATATTATATAATTTAGTGTAATATATGGGATCCGAATAGAGTAGGGGCTTCAAAATTCAGGCCCAAGCCAAAGTCCAAACATGAACAAACCTTAGCCCAAATTGAACTTTTCTGTAGGCTCCCTGGACAAGTGGCACCCCAAACAGTATGCTTACTGGAGGCGAGGAAGCAGTTGCTGTTAGCCACAAACCCTATGTATCATTAATGATAGCAAAGGAAACATAGCCATTTCTAAGCTTGAGAAAGACCCCATTTGAGCATGACGTATAAGAGGCGTAATCTCATAGGTAATAAAAATAATTGTATGAATAAAAGAATTTGCAGTATCAAGCCCAGACAGATTAGCAATTAAAGGTGGGTTTGAGGTCACAATCCAATTGCTTTATGTTTCAGTCTCCCTGGACATTTGAGTGTCAGGGCAGCAATGGCATGTCATGCATTTTCTACTGCCATTTTTCATGCCCATCTCCATCTCCATGTCCATCTCCATCTCCATGTCCATCTCCTATATCTTATCTCTATCTCTATCTCCTTCTCCACCTCCATTCCTCATCTTATTAACAATAACTAAGAATGTGGCGGTGTGTGTGTGGGTCTCCTTGACTTGTAGACCTGGGCATATGGAATAATGCTAACCCAAATTAGGGGCATGGACATATGGCACGAAGAGACCCGTGGGCCTGTGCTGATTGGTCCACCTAGCAAAGCAAGCAAAATGGGTGTAGTTATTGTCACCCATAGTTCTGGAATTGCTCAGGTGAGAATGAGATGGTCCAATCAGTGCATGGTAATTGGTTTGTGGCATTGTACCTGGACACTTGTAGCATTTTCACACGACAAGAAAAGTAGAAGCATTTGGGATGGATAGATGTGTCGCTCCTTTATTGGTCCAGTGTAGAAGATAAGTCAGGAAACATCCATTTGCCTCTGATTAACAGGACAGGTGGTCTAGCAGATAGAGTGGACGGTAGGGTGGAATCCAGTTTGATTAGGGCCACCATCGAATCCTTAAGACTTGATTGCCCTCCACTCAGTTTACTTGTAAATTTAAGTGTCTACATTGGCTACGACAAAGAACAAACAGTCAAACTAGAAAAGGACACAGCGAACTCTCGATTTTCTTTAAAGCTACCTAGGTTCATGAATATCCATAGATGCAAGGGGGATTATAGATGCACGCAATACTAACTTGATCAAATGATTCTAGATTTTAATTTGATCATTCATATTTAGGTGTTATTCATTGCCGAAATTTATAAAATTTAGTGTCAATTTAAGAGATGGGTGAATGAAGGAATTGGATTGATTATAGAGAGGGAGATGCTGAAAAAAAAGAGAGAAAATTGGATGCCAAAAAGTAGGTTTGAAGAAAATTTCATTAAATAGGAAACAAGTATAACACGTGGGCGACTCAGACCCCGGGCTATCAAGATGCAACAACTTTTGACGTTTGCATAAACCAAGTTACCTCCATTCACACTCGATCTCAAAGACCTAGACATGAATAGAAGATAGTATGTTAGGATTTTGTGTATTGGCTAAATTCATGGGTTTGGACAAAACTCTAGGGGTCCATTGAGTTGTATTTCATATTTAGAAAAGGACTCTGAATATAGAAGACTGGACGAATTAGAAGAAGAAATCAGAAGAGAAATATTGCTGAAATTCCGGATCAACAGTGGTCCACTCAAGCGACTAGTGCATTCGCTCGAGCGTACCCTAGACAAAAGCTGTTTCGCTTGACCCACCTTTTGTGATTGCTCGAACCATAGTCTGAAATTAAAATACAGTAGCTTGTCTGCTCGAGCGAACTCCCAAGTCACTCGAGCGAACCTGGGCAAAAAATTAGAAACTTGCCTAGTTTTCTCTCCTGATTTGTCTCAAGTTTGTGTTGTTGATTCAGGCACGAATCCAAGGCTATTTAAAGGACTCAATGGTTGATCTAAAGTGACACCACACCTCACCTCTTAAGTTCTGAATTAGAGATTTAATTGAGAGAATTCATCTTTAGAGATTTATTAAGAAGTTGTGCTGCCAAGTTCTTTAGAGCCAGTATCTTTTGCATCCTTTGTAGAAGATTATCTTCTTGCGAGAAGATCTGAAGAGTCAAGCGTGGGATTGAGTATGTTGTAATCAACAGTGTGGAATCATTGAAGCATGAAGCAACACAAGGTAACTTCAATCTTTAAGAAAGGAATATCTGGGGAAGAAATATGAGATTCTTGTAATTGCGAGATTTATAGTACTTGATTAGATCCAGTTTGGATTTGTGGTTTTTCACCCGATTAGGGTTTTCCACGTAAAAATCTGGTGTCTTTGTGATGTGTGCTTGTGATTTTATTTCCGTTGCATATTTATTATTTTTACTCACTTTTTGGGTTGATTTATTGAGTGGATCAATCTAGAGATCTTGCGAACCCTAAACTTTCATAGTAACAAATTAGAAAAAAAATAAAGCACGCCATTGCTCATTGTATCAATTTTTGGCACAATGGTGTAGTTCGACAGCTGACGTGAGGCAAAGTTTGCGAGGTCATTGCCCAATCAGGTATAAGAGGGCTTTAGGGTCTCTTCATCCTAAAAAAAGGAAAGACTTTTTATTTTTAACTGTCTAAAGATGTGACTTTGCTCTCCATGTTGTGTACTCGAATCCTACCCCAAACTTACCCAGTGCACGTGTGTGCACCCAGCAGAATAGTCCTATCGGGTTATATACGATGGAAGTTCCCTCGTCATTAAAGAGAAAAACTTGTCCAAAGGCATGAAATGCTAGTTGAGATAGAGACTTCAGCCTTTATTTATTTGCTAAAAGAGATATAATATTCCACACTAATGATAACAACCAGCTCACAATAACTAAATGGGTAATTTGCCTTTTACATAGGTAAATGTAACATATGCAAATGTTACAGACATTGCCCTGTTTGTCAAAATCACCCCTTTTACATGAGTAAATAAGTACATCCATTGTTTTAGAAGTATTTGGAAGTTTTGGACATTTTTCACAAATCTCTCGAAATTCAAGAAGAAATAAGATATGAAACTATGTGTCCTAAGACTTATCATTAGTACAAGAATATTGAGCGGTTTGGATCATGAATTAGAGGCGCACAAAAGTGTAAAAAACAAAATCTATAGGTTGGGCATTTTTCGCAAATTACTCAAGATCTATGAAAATTTAATATAATCAGACACATATTCATAAGGTTTATTAGTTCAATAAATAAATTGAACAATTTGGATTATACAAATGGGACCTGCAATAAAAATAAAAAATTAGTGTAGTTAATGAGACCCACAAGAATGCCATCACCATGTAAGACGGTAAGAGCTATACTGGTGCCTTTTGCAAGAGGTGCGATGGTCATTTTTGCACCTCTTCGTATATGAAAACTTCCGAGTGTAAATGGCTTTATTTCCGCACCTCATTTGCAAATAAATATGAAGATGCTTAACCATTGCACATGAGAATCATTTACCTATGTAATTAACTCCAAACAAATGACCCCCAAAGTCAAGACTACAAAATCACAAGCTGGAAATATCTAGTGGATCTATTTTTTTTTTCTTTTTTTCATAATTGATCTCAAAGCACTCTTCATTCAATCTAGTAAGATTACTTGCCCAGAAACCCTAGCAAGTGTCGTATTTTCCGAAAAATCTTAGAAAGCAAGCACTGCTTCTGCACAGAGATCTAGATCAATCCAATAAACGATTTTAGTCAGACTTCACCGGACCAGATACTCTGGTTGGGTTTCTTTGGACCACTTGCTGGTCTTTGAACTGTTTGAATGAGCTTGGGCTGAAAAACTGGCTGCACAAACCCGAGATTTTTTTATTATTATTTTTTTTTTGCAAGGTAAGGTTTGTTATATTAATAAAGGGGAATGATCATATACATCTTTTCCTCACCATAAGGTTGTACTTGAAAAGACCCTAAAATGGAAGTATCCATCATCCTATGGTGAGGGAAAGATGTGGATAAACATTCCCCATTAATAAATAAATCAAAGATACAGCCGCCAAAGAGGGTGCTATTGTATGCATTTTGCCCGTCCAAATCATTAACAGATGTAACACCTTCTACATTGATTATTAAGCAAAAATCTTATTGAATAGACCATCTTAATTTTCAAACAACTGGCCATGCTAGATTAATGTACAATAGTCTATAAAATTGTTTCATGAGATTTAATCATTAGAGTAATCTTTTTCAGACTCTTTTTTTTTTTTTTTTCCCTAAGACAAGCAGAAGAGGCATGTCATTAATTGAACTGTCTTGATCCATATTAGAAGTGCATTTTTTATGGATAGAGGAGGCCACTCATAAGTGACTAAGGGTCGGCTCAATGAAAGTAAGTTGGAGTGGTTCGTCAACCAATCTTTCATAAACCATCTTCTCCTGAATGCTACCCACACACCACAAAAATTAACCCACTCTGTTTGAGCCCCACGTTTTGTCTTTATTTATTCCGTATAGTGGAGTTGGGCCTTTAACAAATCCTTGCCATTTACATCACCAACTCACATTTTATTAGTGTAGAAGTAAAATTTTGGACTATACTTGCCCACTTATAGTGACCAATCACATATGGGTGGAGTAAAATAAAAGCCGACCATTGGAATTACTTCTCCACGGTTTTCACTTCATCTATTGAATAACAATTTTAGCACATACAACCAACCTTCGTGAATTAGAAGCATCCTAGGACTACACACAAAGATTAAGAAGTGCACCAGAGTTGGAAGGAGAACAAGCAGTTAATATAGTGAATTCCACCCATTCAATTTGAGTCCGAATTTGGTGAGGTAAAACTCCACGGCCCACGTGCATTGCAGGACGTAATGGACCATGGTTGGTTCACTCACGGTCACCATGCGTGTACCCACTCAAAGGATCCCCATTCATTCAATTTGGGGGAGTAGTAAATGTCTATTGTAACCCCTGCCCAATCCCCACTAATGAAGAAAGAGAGAGCTCATTCCACCCCAAATGAGCTCAGGCATAATATCATGCACTTAGATTTCCCAAAACATTATAAGGTTTTTTTTTTTTTTTCTGAAAAAAGTATATAAGTGTAGAATAAAGAATTGAAAACTAACTCATGAATAAAAAAAAAATTGTTCATTTTTACTGAAATTGGCTCTTTGATCACTACAATGTCACATAATGATAAGCTTTCGTTTTTGGTGTCTCCAAGGTATCATCTTCAGGTAAGGTGGATGAGTAAAATATCATCAAATTTCTATCAATGAATATGAACATGGCTCAGGCTCACCCACATTACATTGAAGAACGTTTGAAAGAAAAGAAAAAAGGAGCATTCAGACAACAATTTCAGAAAAATGTATCAATCACTTTAGATGGAGTCCACTCAAATAACCTAACGAGGCCCCTTCCACTCCATCACCTAATTATGGAAATATGATAACGTGTAGCACAATTTAGAGGAGACAAATGCATGCACATCATATCTACAGCACTGTAGCAAATGCTTAAGAACATCTTGTGCAGCTTCATACAAACCTTCAAAAAGTTGCTTTGAGTGGAACACAGCAGGCCAAGATGTGGTAGCTTTAGTCAAAAAACTTCTACCGACATAAATTCCCTTTGAATAAAATGAATAAAACCTTCATTGTACTAATCCCAAAGAAAAGTGTCCACAAAATGCCAAACGACCCTTGGACCAATTAACCTATGCAATGTGATTTACAAAATTATATCCAAAATTGCAGCACATAGACTAGAGCCCATTCTTACTAAAGTCATAAGCCCTTTCCAAAATGCTTTTATTGGAGGAAGACACATTGCAGACAACTATATTATAGCACACAAAATCCTTCATTCCTTTAAGGAAAAGAATAGAAAAAAAAAAAAGACTTAATGGGTATAAAGCTTGACATGTCTAAAGACATATGATCGGATGGAGTGGGACTTTTCAACAAGAATTTGTCCAAATTGTTAGAGAATGCCTATGTTCAGTCCCTTACTCCATTCTCCTAAATGGATCGCCTTTTGGCAATTTGAAACCAGGGAAATTAAAGGCATTCTAGAAGAATATTGTGATGAATGATACACTCTAATATATCTACCATCACATTTAGCAAAGGCACTTGTAGGAAAAGATGCAAGACTATTGCTACCATACTAGGGGTCAGATCATTATCTGATGATGAAAGATACTTAGGTAATCCTCTAATTTTTGGTAGAAATAAAAGTAGGAGGGGAATTATGAATCAGCAAGTACCACTATTGTCCCAAGCAGGTAGAAATACCCTAATTAAATCAGTGGCTTCTGTTGTTTCTATTTACATTATATCTATTCTAAGGTCACCTAAGAAATTTTTTGAGAGTCTTGACGCAATTTTTCAAAAATCCTGGTGGGGTGACCAAGAGGGCAAGAAAAATATCCACATGAAAAGAAATTTGCAAATCCATTGAGAATGGAGGTCTAGGGCTGAGGAGATCTGGGAGTAACAATAGAGCTTTATTAGCCAAAAAATGTTTGGAAACATCTTTCATATCCAGATCTCCTATGCTCCAAGATTTTGAAAGTCAAATACTTTCCTAACAAATCACTTTGGGAGGCCTTAAGTGAAAAGGAAAATTCTTGATTTTCAACAGGCTTTGTTGAGACCTTGGATTTTATCAACCAAAACATAGCTTGGATTATTGGGAATGGAGAAAAGATATCTATTTGGCAGTGCAACTAGGTCCTTTGTACAGATGGTTTTAGAAAACCATTCTCTCCTATTTCCGATCCTAATGTTAAAGTTAAGGATCTTATAAGTCCTAATGGGGTTTGGAACGTACAATATATTAAAAGTCTCTTTACGGACCCAAGGGATGCTGATGATATATCTAAAATGTTTATTACCTTCTTATTGGATGGAGATAGGAGAATATGGACCACTACCAAATCCGGGGACTCGACCACAAAATCAGCCTATAGAAGGATTATCAAAGAGGAACTGGGTCCCCAAGTCTCTTCAATAAATCGGAAATCATTTTGGAAAATTCCCCTTCCTCCAAAGATATTATTATTTGGGTGGCAATGTCTAAGGGGGGTTCTCCCCCTTGGATCCCTTGTAAAGGAAAGATTACGTGTGTCTAATATTTCTTCTGTGAAAATAAAGAGGAAACTTTAGAATACATTTTCTTTCAATGTGACTTTGCTCACGCGGTTTCATTTGGATCACGGTTTGGGGCTTTAGCACATAAATTCTCAAGTCATAATATTTTAGATTAGTGGAGGTGATGGACTACTCCCGACGGTGCAAACCACCAATCGTTTTCGGATCCTGATTCTCGTGCCTTTTATCTTTGGCTATATGGTGGGTGATTTGGAGAGTTAGGAATGAATCTATTTTCAAAAGGATAAATCGGAACCCTATGGGAGCTTTATCCCCTGCTAGAAGTATGATCTTTCAATCCAAAATATTGTTACCGCATACTAAACCACTCCTTCCAAACCCTTGCGCATGGGATGAGAATCAAAATTTGGAAGATGTTGCTATCCTATGTTCTGATGCTTTAATGCCTCTTCTGCTAAGTTAGCTTTTGACTTTGCCATATTCATAGGAAACTATATTGTGCTTGGAGGTTCAGGTGCTGCCAGAGGCTCTAGAACAACCTCAGTTAAAGAGGCTAAAGCGAGGTCGGTCCTCTGGGCACTAGACATCGTCAAAGGGCGTGGATTGTCTAGAATCATTTTGTACCTGAATGCATTAGAAGTTGTTTACAAAATAAATAAATAATAATAATAAGTTGGTTTGTACAAGTAGCAGTTAAATCTCAGGCCATTTATCATTTTTCCTCAGACCTTCAGTGCTTGAAAAGGAAAGTGTGGAGTGATATGGGAAAACAAAGATCACTCCGCACAAGATAAATGCAACTCCTATATGTCCCTTGATATTGCTCAGCTGATTAGGAATATGAGTCTGCGAGTAAAAGCACATAAGTTCGCATCCCAAAAAAAGCAACACTAAATGTAGGCACCTCCATGGGGCCAACTTAGACCACCTCTGACCAGTGCAGGCCCTTCCACACTCTCATCACCCCATCACCCCATGATCTAGCTCTAGAACCAATTTCTCACTTATCAAACATTTATCTACTGTTAGATTGAATATCTAAAAAAATCTATGGTTAAAAGATCATTAAACTATATGGCAATTAAATCAAGAACAGGATGATCTGCCACGTTTAGTCTTTTTGTTGACTCTTATCCATAAGGAGGCTGGAGACCTTTCCACGTACCTCACCCCCACTAATTCATAGGCATCTAAATGGGGCCCATGAGCTATGCAATCTATTTGAAGAACATTGCCCCCACTTGGGTAATCTTTAAGTGGGACGAGAGAGAGAGGAAGCTCAACATTGACATCAATTTAGGCTGATGCTAACTGAGTTCCTAATGTCACATCAAACCTAAGCCAAAGCTGATGAACCTTTTGAGCTGGATAGCATCGTGCAGCAATTTTAGGTCATTTTCACAAAAAACAAGCTACTACACCTATCCGCATAGATGGACCCGCATATATGAGAAAACCAAGTTAGCTGCACTTGGTTTATGAAAAATCAAAGCAGAACCGCAGAGAATGACCCAAGTCATCGACCATAAGACATTCTTAGCTAAGCACTTCCCTTCTGTGAATTTCAATCGTCAACAATTCAGCCCACATTCTCTAACCATGATAGAGAAATATTCTGCTTTAAACCATCAGCAACTTTTTTAACAGTAGCTAACCTTGGATGTGGGCCCATATCAATGCATGCAAACGACCAACCTGACTGTGGTAGGGGAGACGGAAGGTACAGAGTCTTGGTTTAGGTCTCTCCATGATGGGCAGGTGGGGAACAATCTGATATTCACATCTATATGTTTAAGGGCCCAGAGTTTTCAACACTAATACATGAACAGACAACAGATAAAATTTAAGCCATATTTTCATGTGGTTATGATTGTTAGATTGTAACCATGCAGAGGCCTGTCTAATCTATCGCAAAAGCTTCGAACCCCAGCAGCCCCATCTTCACCCAACTGATTTACATGAATATACTCCACCCCAACCAACTGGTGGTTGGTACCGTTCTGTCGTTTGAACCTGTTGCATAGTGGGCATCCAAGGACCATTTTTAGTAAGGAGTCCCAAATTGCACATTTCACCACAGTACCTTCAGATTAAACTGCAACCAGCACTGAAAACGATCTAGTCTTCCTGAATGCATCTGTTATCTAAATAATTGTGTAATGCAACTTAGAATTAGGATTTAATCCAATTGAATCATCATGCAGTAGATTTATTATTGTTAACTTCTTTAACAGAAGTAACTCTAAACATCCAGCAATCACTTATTCACACAGCCGTGGCCAGTGCAGGAACTGATCATATGCACACGGATAATTAAAAACTTCAGTTAAAACAACTGAATTTCTAAGGCGGGAAAAGCATAGTGCACAAGGAGATGCTAGAAATGTTTGGCGAAAGAAAAAAAAGAAAAAAGAGGAGATGCTAGAAATGATGGAACTTGTATTTCCTCATGTGTAGATGTAGACCACTTGTCGACTACAGGTTGGATCTAAATATTCCCTACAATTATGGAAATGTGAACTGCTGTTTATAATAATGAGTACGAAGGATCTTAAGCAATGGTCACCACAACCATGGGTGGCAAAATAACTTCAATAACCAAGGATTTTCACGTATGCCCCTTCCACTTTGGGACCTACAACTTGAACAATAATTCCCGCATGGTGAGGTGCAAACAATGAGTTCAATTGAAATCATTGCTTGTGTTCCTCATGGATGCACTGAAAATAAAAATGAATACTTGTGTGCACATCCTCCATAGTAATTCTATCAATGTATACGCCACAACAGTTAGACAGAGTAATCTAGTACCATTGTTAGATGGCAATTCAGCATTTCAGGCACTGTTGATCACCAATTGTTGCAGCGGTTAAAATGACTAGTTCTATTTATTGTTTCTAAATGATATCAAAACATCCCCATATCTATTTACTATAGTTATGGAATTTTTTTCTATAATGATGTCTAAATATGCCTCTTCTTTGATGATCCCTACACCATTTGTTAGAAATGATTTCTCTATCTTTCACCTTATGTTCGCAGATAATTTAATTGTTTTTAGTAAGAGTACTGCTCTTACTGCTACAAACCTGCAAGCATTCCTGACACATTTTCATCGCTTCTGTGTCATTGGAGTTAATTGGGCAAAGAGTTCTATATTTTTCTCTAACTGTCCAAATGATTATAAGCAAATGATACTTTCAATGCTAAATATGGGTGAAGGAAATTTGCCAGTCTGGTATTTCTGTGTGCCACTGTCTTCTAAGAGGCTTAATTTCCAGGATTGCTATCCGCTTGTGGAAAGGGTCAAGAAGAAATTATCTGGATGGAAAGGTGTTGTCCTATGCAGGGAGGGTAGAGTTGATTCGCTTTACTTTATCTACTATTCACATCTATTGGGCTTCTATTATGTTCTGTCTCAAACTGTCATTCAGGATACAGATCGTCTTATCCGGGACTTCTTTTGGAATCAATGGAGATCTAGAAGATACTTGCATGCCATAGCCTGGGATTTTATATGTCTACCAATTCATCTGGAAGGCCTAGGTATTCCATCTATTCATGGCCTGAATCAAGTTGCTATGCTTCGTCAAGTTTGGAATGTTGTTCGAAATTCCCCAAACTGCTGGAACTAGTGGATTAGAGCAAAATATCTTTGGTGGAAGTCTTTTTGGGATATTTCTTCTGCTGCAGCTTCATTGGGGTGGCGAGGGATTTTGTCACTATGTCATGTAGTGCTTCCTTATATCCGACATCTTATTGGAGATGGGAGACACTCATTTTTTGTCAGACCAGTGGCTTCAAGATGGTCGAGTTCGGGATCTTTTTCCTACTCGTATTGATTATGATCTTTGCAAGGGGGAATCTTTATGGGTTCAGCAGTTTACTTCTCATGATGGATGGCAAGTTCCTCCACCAACTTCTAGTGATTTAATTTATATATGGCAAATGGTGCAAAATGAAGTTCCTCCAGAACCTTTGGTTGAAGTATGTGTGGTTTAAGGGCCGCATAAAGAAGGTGTCCATATGTGCTTAGATGGGTTTCCTTGGGTGCCCTATAAATTAAGAGTTTCCTCCCATCTAGAAATATCTTATGTGATTCAGGATGTGCACTTTGCCCCTCATTGGGAGTCACAGGATCATTTGTTCCTGGAATGTCCCTACTCTCTTCAGGTTTGGAGCAGCTTGGTTCATATGGTGCATACACAACTTGTTCAATATGATTCGATTGTGCATCTAATGGAGTCTATGTTGCAAGGAGTAGACCTGCAGTCGTCTGGGATAGCCACGCTTTGTAAGTTAATATTTGAACCTTTTATATGGCACATTTGGAGGGAGAGATGCATGAATTTTCAAAAATTCTAGAAGTACTAAAGCAGTAATTCGGGATGTTATTTCAATGGTATTCAGTCGTTCAGTGTATTTGGGGTTGGATGTTCCTAGTCATATTGAGAGTAGGTGGAATTTTCCTCCTATCACTCCTCGTGTTAGGCCTCGGGTTATGGATGCCTTGCCTATAAAGGGAGGGAGATTTTCTATTGCCCATCATTCTATATTTGGGTGGTATTTTGCGGTATGATGCCGGAGATCCCAAGATTGGAGCTACTGCATATGGTTATAATTATTATTTGGTAGATTATTCTCTTTTGGCATTAATTCCATTGCATTACCCAATTGATGCCTTTGAGTTAGATGGGACCCTACTTTCCTTTAAAGTCCCCATGGCGTGATGGATTCACTATCTGAAAGGTGGAGTCAATTGTTAGGCGTTATCCCAGGGCGTCTTTATGCCCTATTTCGAGATTAGTTGCAAATCTGAGTAAAAACATGAAGGAGGTCAGTCATGGCCCTATGCAACTTTCTGCCATGGAGTTGCAAAACTTATTATGATCTATGTACTCTAGGTTTTGCTTTGTTAATAAAATTCTAACTTACCTTAAAAAAAAAAGGGATATCAAAACAAAGTTGAAGGAACAAACTTGCAGGAAAGATCCCAGGAATCAACTATCTGCAGGCTTAAGCAAGTTGCAATAAAAACTAATCAAAACCCCTGTATAATTTCAGTACAAGCAAACAAGTACAAATTAACAGCAGAACACAAACCCTATCATCTCAACAATAGATAAGCTTGTTCAAGAAATGTGGTCACTTGGGTCCAGGAAATTTGCCCATCATCTTTGCAATTATAGGAGCCACCTTAGGATTTGATTGATGCTTTGCGAAATTCGCAGGGTTCTTCATCACTGCACCACCAATCAATAAGCACTTTGTTAGCATGTTGCCAATAAGCATCATTACTTGTCAAGTGCAATACATGCTTATAATGAAATCCCTGCACTCAGACTCTAAATTCCTAGGCCAAACTTACATGCCGCCGATGCAATGCTACAAATGAAGCAATCAAATGCATACTACGCAAAATTGAAGACGGTTTTTAGTACTAACAACTAATATGCAACTTCTCTAAAAACATAAATATTTCCAATTTCTTTTTGGTAGACTAAAGCCATGTAAATAATCCCACTGCTTTCCAGTGAAGTGATATTAGGTGAATCTCCTACAAAGAGACAGCACAAGATACAATAAAATCAAAGATCCTTCCAAATAGTCAAGCATCAGGATCTAACATTAGCTGCCCTTTACAACATGAAAATCTTAGAAAGAAATTTAAATGGTGATCATTTAATTAGTAAAATACTGTTCTGAAGATGAGAAACATAAATGGTAATAATCTTTTGTCCTTCCTTGGGGGTGCTTGTGGAGTGGAGAGATCAATCTTGGGGTCAACCTCATGCCTCCACCCCTTCATCCATGGCCCACAAGTTTAAAGTTTTTATATTAAAAAATATATATTTTATCCCATGATACAATGGTCCAGTCCTTTCTGATGGGGTGTCAAACACCCTATCCCAGGCACCAGACAGACCTAGTTTCCAAGCATCCAACCATGTTCACCTTATAACGTCCTAACAGCAAAGATACACCGCGGCTACACCCATGAGTTGAGTTTTTTGCATTCAGACCCTAGTCAATCAAAAAGAGTTTTATCCTTGCAAAGCTGGACCGGAAGATGCCTTTCCTTCAAAGAGGGGCATTGTGAAGAAAGTCTTCAAAGAGGAATGCAGCAGAAATTACAGAAAAAAGAAAAAGAAAAAGAAACATGGATTAATTCCTAAGCGGTTCTCCAGATCTATCAATCAAAGATATAATATTTTCCCACGCATTTTATCTTATAAACTGGTTTCTATTTTATGCATTTATACTTCCTGGTTTATTTTCTTTCCATATGTTTCGCTTGGTGCATCTCTACCTTTGCCAACTTTTGAATTAAAAATTAACAGTCAACAAAATAGCTTCCAGCGGCCAGCCACATGACTAATAAATTAAGCACAGCTACAAAATGTTAGAATGAAAAAAAAGAAAAAAGAAAAAAAAGGGTGGATGACCATACCATCTTGAAGAGCTGCCATAACCTCTGGATCTTTGAATGCAGCCATCAGTTCTGGGTCCTGCTTCAATTAAAGAGGATAAGACAACCTATTAAAACAAAGATGCCAACCCCCCCACCACCCCACCCCCCAAAAAAAAATTCATTTTCTTTTTCAAAGAGGTAACTGAAAGGTTTTTGGAAAATGCACAAATGTGCAAAACTAGCAAAGAATGGGAGTAAAAAAAAAAAGAGACAAACATCAATCACAATTCACAACCCAAGGATGTGTAGCCGGAATGGTAAATGAACACCACCTTAGCAATGACACCGATCACAGCTATATAAGCACAGTTCAGGAGTACAACCATGGAATGGAGGCATGTGAGCATTTCTTTATCAAAAGACTAACCCGACTTCCCCTATAGACTACAAGATACCTATATAATATCACATTAAATAGTGAATCAAAGCCTTACATTTAAAATCTTGCTCATGTCAATATTTCCTGGTGCACTGCCCGGGAAACCTCCAGGCATACCACCAGGGAAACCTCCAGGCATACCTCCAGGCATACCACCAGGCATACCTCCAGGCATACCACCAGGCATACCTCCAGGCATACCACCAGGGAATGAACCAGGCATGCCTCCAGATGTTCTACTTGATGACTGCTCTCGTCTTTTGGCCTTTTCATATGCAGCCTACAAAAGATGTGCACTCATGCATTAGCCATATGGAAAGGAAATGCCGGATAAAGTCCACTTACACGATTAAAATAGCATTGATTCACCTGGGCTTCAGCTCGCCGGCGTTGTCGTTCGCGCTCAAGTTTCTTTTCTCCTCTTTCTTTACGCAAACGATCATACTTTCTACGATGCTCTTCAATCTTGTGTGCATTAGGTTCAACCTGCACGCACATCACAGCATAGTGAATAAGACAACATTTACAGATACACAGTGCGTTCTGTGAAATATGTATATGTATATGGTAAAATACGAAATATGATAAAGTTATTACCTTCTTAAGTACAGAACTTATCTCCTCATCATAATCTAATTTTGATGCCAAATGCAGATCCTTGGCAGCCTCCTCCCACTGCCCAAGCATTGCTCTGGCCATGCCACGAGATTTATAGCCCTTTGCAGAATCAGGATTGATCTGAGAGAATAATTCTAAGAAAATGTGAGATCCTCAGCAAAGACACGGAGGCACTCAAAATGGAAAACACAGACCATGCCTGTAAAATTGGAGACAGGATAAAGCTTAAATGTGCACTGAATGATGTCCAAGCCCATCAGGAACATATCTAGCAACAAGTTATGCCATATGTGTGACTTGAATGGAACTACCAATACTTTTTGTGTACATTTTATGCAAAAAGGTAGAAGGATACCAATCTATGATGCCCAGCCTCAAATACAAAGAGTCAACATATGGCTCCACAATTTCTGAAAATGGGACCCATACAAATACAAGAACCTGCCCAAAATATGGTATTAGTCTTTAAATTCAATTTTCATCAGGAAAAGGCCCCACCAAGCCAGTAATTTTATTTTGTAATACAATGTGCTATTTTCCTTTTCTTTTAAATACCCCTATAGGTATTGGAAACATCAGGATCCACATTCCTCTCTAACATTAGTGTTGGAAGTAGGATATCCAAAAGAACACCCCCCCCACAAAAAAAAAAAAAAATCCCTCTTTCAAAAACTCGCCCAAAATTTCATTCCAGTTCAGACAGATTTTCCAAATTTTAGATGAATTTTCCGACTTCGGTTCAGTTTGGGGTTGTGAATTGTGACTTTTAAAGGATGCATCTAAATTCTACACTCTATGGTTGTGATCAATATTTGAAGCTTTAAATTTTATGGTTGTTGAATTTTATGATTATGGGCCATAATGACGACATTAATTTGTTATGTCGACAACATTATTATTTGTTTAATATTAATATATCATAAATGACATATTAATATTATGAGTTGATTTAGTAGAATAAAATAAATGTATCAAATCATATTTTAAAATTTTAATATTAATCTTATTTTTTCCTCTATATACTTCTAATTTTTATCTTTTTCCAAAACGTAACTCTGAAATTCCAAATCATTGAGAACATTTTAGTTTGGAGGCCAAACCGAAACAAGGTCCAAAACGAATTTCTCAAGTATGATCTGGGCATCAATCGACAATCTGTACGTAAGAACGGATTAAGACTGATACAGACATTAAGACACAAGTCTCAGCATGCAAACAGTTATTATTGATGCCGTAAAAAGGATCACATTTACAGACATCCCAATCATTAGTTAGACACTACCATTGTGAAGATAATTACAATAAAGGAATGCAATACATATGCAACTAACTAAAAACTTTGACTACATAAAAGTATAACAATAGTCTATGTGGGTGCATCCAGAAAATGTTCGTGCCAATTGCAACTGAATTTGAAAACGATACAATCATAGTTGGGACTTGGGACAGGGCCTTGATGATGATAATGATGATGTTCAGATTAGATTAATTATTATTTTTCTTAAAAAATACAGATAAGAGCATGATACAAATAACAAAATATGCAAAAATGACCTCCAGGGCAGCATTTGCATCCCGAATCGCAGCATTAGGCTTCTTCATTTTGACGTACACATTAGCTGCATAAACAGTGGAAATATGGGAAGAAAAACTCACAAAGTAAATAATGAAGGTCAATGTTCAGACAGACAATTAATGTTCAGAACACATGAATTAGTTTTATTTTATACCTCTAGTACCATACATGATTGCTGATGTTGGATTGAGTAAAATAGCCTCTGTCAGATGTTCAATTGCTTCTTCCAAATTACCTGATAAAATCAAAGTGTGAGATACACATCTGGTGTTTAATGTTTGTGAATACAGAGCATACCTTCTGAAATAGCTTCCATGGCCTTTGCCTTGACATCTTGAGAAGCATCGCGGCTTTCTTCTGTCACCTCAAAAGATAGATCTCCCATCTGCAGCGAGGAATTAAAAAAGGCAATATGACAACAAAAAAGTTATATTATTGAGTATATATACCCATATACAAGCACAACTATACAAGGAAAAAAATTATTCCAGACCAAACGAGTTAAACCATTTAAGTCACCTTTTGTGGAGGATCATTGTCTGCCTCTACAATTTCACCCTCCAGCTCAATATCAGATTCAACAATTTCATCGAACTCTTCCTCCTCTGCAGCATTAGTGGCTCCCTGTGCATGGATATCCTCATCCATGTCATCATCACTCTCTTCCACCACCGGATTCTGGCATTCAGCATACAATCAACTCCACAATAGAAAAATAAAAAATGTTTTCCAACCAATATGTAATTGGTTTTTATGGTTGTAACAATGAGATGGATCAAGAGTCACAAAAGAAATTTGGTTCATATGATCAAATTTAACTCACACTGGAAATTTTCCAAGAGATAAGTTAGAAAGGCAATTTCAAGACAAAGAAGATATAAAACAGGAAGTGCCTACAGGAAATAACCAATGTGAGAACAATGACCACGCAAAGAGAGAGAGACTTGACCAACTCTTAACAATGAAAATATCAAGTTCCTCCATGTACCTATCCAAATGAAAATAAGTTTCATAGCCGACCTTAACAGGCTGATCCAGGTACAAAGGGGTCTATCAAGTGGTTTCAAGCTGGGTGGTGTTGGATCAAAATTAGAACCAAATCCAATTCCTCATCAATCCAGCCAGCTGAAAGCCCTGCACGGAACAATGCCACCACGATATGCAACTCTATGGATAACCTAAATAAAATGTCGTGCGCTATAGTGCATGGAGTTCATACATAACTTCTTATCAATATGAGTCTCAGAATTGTTGTATGCATTATCTGTGGTCACATATATTTCTATAATGGAATCCTATTTTGTCACGCCGCAAACTATTATTATTCATGAAAACAGGTCTGATATCTTGAACACCTTTGGACTCATGCAGGTTTAGCGGCACATACAAGCAGATTTTTATATTTACACACACATACGTACGTATTACATAACAAGACAAGAAATTAATTATTGAAATGCATGCAACTATCTGAAATGGAGAGAGGCCATGATATAAGTAAACCCACATGCCCAACACCCACCTCAATCTATATAAAACACAATAACAACCATAGACAAATTGCTCAAAATAAATTGCAAAAACATCTGACATGTTATAAACGTTCAACATCTTGCAAATTATAAATGGTACTTGATATATACAAATTGTTCATTCGCAGACATAAACACCAAACACAAACCCACAAAATTAAGCAGTTAACTGAATGTACAAAACCGCATTAACATGTTCGACCATTCCAAGTAAAACCTATACAAACAGCCAAACACGACATTCTCAAAGTTCATGAAATCCTCCAAACAGAAGAACACTACAAATACTTCTTCCAATGAAAGATAGTCTCATCCATGACCTAGAAAACCATAATCAAAATCTAAACCATTCAAAACCAGAACAAACTAAATTTCTTAATCAGATCATGCGGACAGTCCGATCGGAACCGTCCAAACAGCCACCAGCACATCAAACGCCACCGTTCGAAACTATAGATCCGATCATCCTATTCATTCATCGGTCAGCATTATCAGTGATAACCACTCATTTTCCGATATTCTACACAGACGAAGTGGATCGATCGAATGGAAATCCAATTCAGATCAACAAATGCATCATTTTCTTCCACAGCCGATCAGGACCGTCCATTTCAAACCCCGACGGCTATGATCGCATCTAAATCTACCTTTACTTCTCGATTCTACTTCAACAAGACATATATATATATAGAGAGAGAGAGAGATTACTGCAGCACGAGGTTGATGCGATTCTCCAGGCTCGTTAGCGGAAGGAGGAAGCTTGGCTCCGAGGCTGAAGTAGAAATGGCGTTAGAGAGAGATCTAAAAGAGGGGTTTTGGAGTAGAAGTGAAGTAAAATGCGATCAAAGTACCTTTCGAGATAGTCTCTGAAGAAGGAAATCGAAGGATCTGTGAGGATTGATGGATTTGCTTTGCACTGTTCTATAAAAAGCTTGAGTTGATTCACCTTCGCTGCATCCATGGCTTCCTTTTTGCTGTAAACGGAAAGGAGGATTGATTGCAGGACTCGATCTTCTTCGTATGGAAATAGAAAGAGAAAGCGTGTGAGAGATTGGAAATGGAGATTTTGGTGCTTTCTTTCCGGGAAGAAGGGGAATGCTTCTAGGAGCTTCTACAGATAGACACAGCCCTAAGTAGCATTATCTTTTTCTTGTGAAATGAGAAATTTGGGTGTGGCCCATCCATTGGTAGAATCCGGACCGTCAGATTTTTCTCTGTTGAAAATGAACGGTTTATAGTGAGTCAACAAACGTTGTTCTCGGTCAATAATTTGTTGTATATATCATGGACCTTGACCTTCGATTGCATGCTTTTTCATTGTGATTTCCATTGAGTCAAGCCATCCGTCAAGTGATTGGACTGCACTTTTGTTGGTTGGCACGAATCTCTTGAAAATTGTGGTGATTGGGTAATTTGAGATTATCAGGACCATTGAAGGGAAGGGATGACCCTAATTTATTTTAATGGTAAAGATGAAAACATAAATTGTATTTGTAACTATACATCCTGTATTTGATTGATTACTTTGGCTATTGATGGATGGATTGTTAGTATGGGTGGGCCCTGGGTATTCAATCAATGGAGAGGGGAACAATGGCTGGTTAATATTGATAATAACAACATCGACTCAAATATTTATTTCTCACTTAGATGTTTAGGGTTCGATTAATATACATTGCCCTCTTTTTACGAGTGTGGGCTCGTTTTACAGGTGTATATGCCACCCAAAAGCAAAATGGAGGTTTGATACCTATCATGAATTAGACTCACAAAGGGCCTACCTAAGGACTCCAATTCTATCACACTTTACTAATCCCCATGAATTCTTTGGTGCCAATTTTCCCTACTAAGATAAAATGACATTTGCTTGGTTGAGTTAAAATTTTCCATTGTAGGTGACAAAGTATACTTCTTGATTTCAATTTTGTCAAATAGTACATTCATAGTCATGACAAAAAAACGATGATGGTCCGCAAAGTGGGGTCAAGGCTGCAATAGGGAGATTGAGAGGGAAACAATTCCAGCAAGAAGATGATTCTCAATTAATTCCCCTTCTCCACCCAACCCTAAATTAATAAGGGCCCCACCCTTTTGTAAATTGTAAAACACTCAAGATAATTAATAGGGACCCACTCTTTATATGTAAACCACTCTAGATAATTATCTCTCCCTGTTTTCCCATTGGGCCTACTTTCACTTTTGATTGGAAGAGGTACAGTCATTAGATTAATCCTAGGTGAAATAAGTGATTTACACATCAATCACTTCTCTTTTGTTATGTTAATCATGTACTTTTCAAAAGATCAAACTAACGGTTGGATTTACTTCAATTGAATTGAATGATAAAGCATTAGGAATGATTGATTTTAATTGATTTTGGTTAGAGTTGGACTTTGCTGTTGATTTAATTGATAACTGTCCTAGAAGAATCCAGAATCCCTAATTACTTGTGGAATACGAAGCATCACAAATAAAAACAAATGTAATGGTTCCTCCATTGCTAAACAAATAGGAATGGCAATGGGTCATGTATAAGCAATGACCCGTCCTGTCCCGCTCCGATTGGAAGAGGGTTTGGTAGTGTTTTTCTTTATAGAGGGCGGGTTTGAATTTTGTTGCCCCAACCCACCCCGAATATATAATACGTGTATTCTTGTAATTGAAGTAATAGACAAAAGTGATGTAGTGTAGGTGATTTTGGACCTTTAAGTAAGACATGTTGAAAAAAAAGGTGGTGTGTTAAATCTCTACTATACTCTTTATTTATTTATTTATTTTTACATATTTTAAAAGTTTTAAACTCTAAATTTAATTTGAACCAATCAAACAAGTAGATTTAGGGTTTGTTTCTTTACTAGATTTCTAAGAATTCCTCCATAGGGAATTCCTGAATTCCCAAACAATGTAGAATTCTTGAATGCTTTTTTGAATTTGAGTATTCAGGAATTCCATCAAAATATAAAGAGGGTAAAATTCCTAAATTCTCCAACTAATTGAGACTTTTTATGTACTGTAATTCATAAATTATTGATAAGAAATAAGGGATTTAAAAATACCATATATCTCAAAAACCCTAACCACTAGAGTTTCTATCATGTATTTCAGTAAACAAACATGTCTTAGTATTAGATCCTGATAGGTCGAATTCAGATGAGAAAAATTTGATACAGAGCGGATTTAGATTTATCCCAACCCATGCTAAACCTACCCCATTGTCATCCCTACAAACGAACCCTAGCTTCGTCCTATGTCCGACTGGTGCCGTCAAAGCCTAGGGTCCACGGCATATGTAGATTCCATTCCACCGAAACATTTTCCCTGCTTCAATCTATCATTACAAAACGACAATAAACGTTGGTACACCAGCGGAGCACTATGAATTATGTGCCCATTCTCATGGGGAGCACGGTCATGCTTATTTGGCAAAACACAAATAGTGCATATAATGTAATTTGTTAGTCCAAAAATTAAATATAAAATATAAATTATAGCCATTGTTTTTAAATTGCTAGCTTCAAACCTCGTATATAATTACTTAAAAATAAATATCAAATACTAAAAATTAGATGATCCACCTATCAAGTGGTTCAAAATGCAAAATATATAAGGTGAACTTGCTGGGTCCCCCTGTATTTGACTCGGTCTTTTGAAAAAATAAGGTGACTCAAGATCATCTTGAGTCAACTTGGAGATTTTATTTTCAATCTTGTTTTATTTAGCCGTTTAAATCAATAGAGAGACCCGCCTTTTCAAGGGCTTCAAATTAACATCCCTGAATTATTGTTGTCCAAATACCTCTTTAGTCATTTCTTTCTTTTAGAAGGCTATACTATGTAAAGAAAACATTCTAAGAGGTCCACATGTTGGGGAAAAAAGGTTTTGAAAATATAAATTAATTACTTATAAATTTATGTTTTACATGTCTTTTTTCTTTTCTAATATAATCATGTGCCCAATAAGGCAGTCTGCCATAATCCATTTAGAACCAGAATCTTGGCCTTTTTCAGAGGAGCAGCTTAGATGTAAGCATGCCTTCCAATTTATTGAAGCCACAGGAAAAGAGAACATCACAGAGAGGATTAGATCTTATGAGAGTGTATATTCAGCAATGACCATTCAATAAGAGAGTAATATTCAACAGCAAACCAAGTAAGAGTTGTAAACCTTGGATGGGAGACTCGCCTCAATGCATGCAGATGCAACAAATCCATGGGGGTAGAGATAAAATGACAGATTTTGCGACAGGTAAACCAACAAGCCTACATGAGCATAGTTTGACGATAGTAACCATACAACTAACAATTGTTAAGTTTAGTATTAATATTTTGTAAATGCATGAACAATGTTAAAACTTACCAATTATGCCCATTTGTGTAAGAAATCACGTGCCAACCCAAAAGAGCAAGCTCATATGTTGAAGACTCAAATAGATATATGAAGCTCCCCCTCATGTGTAGGCCCAACAAATTTTATGGACTAGCGTGACTCCTCACATGTAGGTCCAACAAATTTTATGGACTGTCGCGACTCTGATACCACAACACCATGTCGACAACCACTTACTCTAAAAGCTTAAGAGCATATGTGGAAAAGCCCAAACAAATATGAAGCCCGGCCAAAGGCATTACATAGGTGATGTGGGATGTGAGACTTTACTCTACCAACAATTTGAGCCCCCATTTAGCAAATCCATGACGACAGCTTTCAATCATCTTTACCCTATTAACTTGCACACGGTGTGCATATGCAACAAGGGGATTCCAAAGGAAAAATAAAACCTATTCTGATTTTGTATATGGCCCATTGCTCCACTCTTTGGTATGACACATTTTCCATGTAGAAAAAAAAAGAAAAAAAAAATTTGTTTTCCAAAATTGAAGGAATTTTAATTTTCTACATGAGGGTAGAAATGGAAGGCTTTTTTCTCCTCATGGATATAAAAAATCCACATTGTGAGGAATCCTCCTATTGCAAAAACAAGTCTTAAGACTCTTTGTTGGCAATTGAATCTTATATAAGAGGTCACACCCTTGTCGTTTTTCTTCTACATGTAGTCTTTCAATTTCTCTTTAATGAAATTCATCTTCTATCTTCTAGTTTTGGCGTTGTCTTCCATTATGAACCTAGATAAGCCAACTATTTCGTAGATACTTTGGTCAAGCAGGGATTGATAGGTTGTCTCCTTGGGAGGGCAATGTAATGTAATGATTGGGTGGTTAAGGGTACATTCCTCTTGTATCTTTTTTTATTTTTCGGTTGTTCCTTATTATATTCCCTTAACCCTTTTAATATATGTTTTTGTTACCGATAAAAAAAATGTAGTATTTCGGCGGCGACTCTTAGGTCACGTTTGGCAATCAAATATTTAGGAAAAAGATTTTCGGTTTTCCTAAAGACATGAAAAAATTATGTGTTGACAATTTTAAATTCATGATGATTTGGACAAATGGAAATATTCATTTTGTTAAGATTTTTAACCTTCCCCCATAAACTTTAAAAGCCCTCACTTATATGAATTTGCACACCAAACCATATTTTTTCCAACTATATGCATTGATAAACACCAATATCGAATTAAATATTCAGCTATACAAATTCTCTTTAAAGAATTCTTACTCCATTAATAGTAAAGAATGATTAGGTGCACGGATTCCGCGCCTATTACAAAACATGCTCCTAATTTTTTTTTTTTTAAGACACCTTTAATCCAAAATATCAAAGTAAGTTATATCACTTCTACACCTTTCTTTTATCCTGACTCTAATAGGTGAAAATCTTACCCATAGCATTGCACCTTTAAAAAAAAAAAACCAAAAAAAATCTAGAAAGCCTTTCATTTGCATGCGGATCATAAACCATCACAGATCCCGAGGTGTACCGGCCTTTGTTTTTACTCACCAGATGTTCAGACTAGGCGCTACCTTTTCCCCTTCTTTCCTGTAGCCTCTTCTAAACCCCTACCATCTCTTCTTTCTTTCCCATTTGCCCAAGCAAAAGAAGAAAGAAGAAGAAGAAGGCGCAGATAACAAAACCCTAAAATCCTGGTGAGTGTTTGTTTTTTTCTCTATTCATTTCCTTTGAATCATCATCTTTAAGCTTCTTCCTTCAATTGATCATGTTGATGATTGACAAGAACTAAAGAGTGCCCAAATCATCACCTATTGTCTATTGGTATGAAATATCATTGTTGTAATTGCAGTAGAGAGCTCAAAAATCGCATCGAATTGAAGCAAATATGAAATCTCAAATGACATTTGCCCCTGTTATGCATCGTTTGTTTTGTAGGATATTATGTTTGTGGGATTTCTTCAATCAGCGGCGTCCCATCGATATGATAATGACAGGCAAGAGCAGCTCATTCCAAATTCCTCCTTGGTCGTGTTTAGAGACTTCTCCTATATCAATTTACACACTTCAATTCATGTTGTTTAATGCAAACTTCAGATTTTACTGCATCTGTTGATTTGAAATCTCATTTCCGTATTACCCTTTTTAACTATTAACCATTTCATATGCTTATTTACCGTTCTATAGGAAATTTTATTGGTGACGTGACATGGATGGATTGTTGGTTCTTAACCCTATTTCCGAATTCTCATACACATAGTTTCTATTTTAGATGATCTATACCACTAAGCATGAAAACCCCAAAGTGGATGGTGGTTCCTTATGTTGGCCATCCAATGTCATCCGATCATTCAAATGTATCAAATTGAAAATTTGAACTTTCAAACTCAGAAACTTCATTTATACCAACTGCTTTTACATGATAATAACCCTTTTTGGAATTGAAACAGGTGCACAATGTAAATCTACTTGTAACTTTATAGACCCAAGTAATTGCGATATAAATGAAAAATATAGTGTTACGAATTTTCACCTTTTATGAGCTTTTGTTACACAATAAACCTTGGCTGGAAGATTTTAAACATTTGGTTGAAAGTGTATAGTGGTCTTGAAAAGAAAGGGAAACGGTTTCATCGTTATTTTGAGCAAATTGTTGTTCAATATATTAAAGTGCTTGGAGTTGAACTTCAGTCTTCATCTTGTTGTAGAGTAGATCTCTTGGGGTCAACACTTTTTTAGGGGGCGACTCAATGAAACACACAAATAGTAAGTGAATATCATTGATTGAGAGTGATTAGACACATGGCATGCAGATACTTAACAAGTTCGGTTTTGCTACGTGATACTAGGAGTCCGAGTAAATGCTAATTGCAGGAGAAGTTTGGTTGGCAGTATGTTTCCTAAATTAAACAAACAAAATGATGACCATGTCCATTATTATGAAAGGTTTCTAACACAAAGATACTTCTAAATAAGGTTTTAAAGCAGACATTTACTAATGATAAAAGACTCTTAAACAGCTTGGACTTTTGATGTTTAGGACTTCTAGCTAATGGAAAAAAAAATCCAGTTGACACTTACTAACGGAAAAAAACCCAATTGATGCTTAAGACTCTTGATATGTGCCTTTTTTTAAGTAAAAGCGGTGGGTTTCCATTCTTCACTATGGGTCCCACTGGGCCTTCCAAGCAATCGAGATCTACCTTGAAGAAACTGTCCTTGACCTTGCTCGTGGATCAAATACCAGCCATTCAAATCCTTGTTTGGTTTAGTTTCTTGTCAATAGAAAGATCATAGAAGCTTCTTGATGGTAGTATGCCTGGCGTTCTCTTGTTCAACTCTATTTATTAAATGATGGAGAAAAATATTAGAATCAACACAACATATAATGCAGGTGACCGTTCTAGGTTAGGAAAGGAAGAGCAGATCACATTATAATAGGTATGCAAAGAGCCTGTTTCACAAGGGCACCCTCATCACTATTAGCTGCTTTTTTAAGTTGAACACTTGAAAAGGAGACTCTGCAGTTCCCGTAAGTGAGAAAGTTAAGGAATGTCATTTACATGGGTGGAGGTAGGGATTTATTTTACGTGCACATACTTAGAAGACTTGAAACCTATGATACCCGGATACTTCAAAATAGCAAGTGTCATGTCGTTTCACATCCGATACTTCACTCTTTTAATTTGAACACCTAAAAGGAGACTTATGGGCAGTTCCCGTGAGTGAGAAAGTTAAGGAATGTCATTTGCATGGGTGGAGGTAGGGATTCATTTTATGTATACATAGAAGATTTGAAACCTATGATATCCGGATACTTCATTTGGCCTAGCATGCTGTGATATCCTTAGCTATGAAAACTATGATACCCGGATACTTCACCCTTAGCAATATATTCCTTTTCTAGCTATCAATATTCATAACTATCAAACCTATGATAGGTTTCATAGCTATCAATATATTCATTTTAGAATAATTGCAAAAGGGTTGAACTGAAAAATAGAACTCCGAAGGCCAAGCCCAAATAGATGTGATTGGTAGGGATGATTTGAACCTATGATGCCTATATACGCATATGGAAATGAGCATGAATATTAGGATTGGGGATAGAGCTTTGTACTTTTGGAAATCCAGGACAGAGATTCCGATGTAGCTATCCTATCCATAGCATGAAATATTTTATACTGAGATTTTTATACCAAGTATTGATTTTCTTCTTTAAGACATTTTTAGATCAATGGAATTATTATTATTTACATCCACATCTAACATTTTAATGTTGAGAAGTAAATTAACTAATGGAACAATATGAAATAATGGACTTAATATAGTAGTATATGCTACACTTGTACCCTAGAAGCATCGATGCAGTATTAACTATCCACTTGGGTATTGTATCTGTTCATTTTAGGTACACTGGGCATATAGAAGTATCTGGGTATCATAGATTTGAAAGTAAGGGTTGAGCCCATTCCTTAGCTTTAATTGAAGCCCTTATTCACTACCCACGATCCACACTTGCTTCACACATTTTCCATGGCGGATAGGAAAATCAAGTTTCATTAATGTATCATGAGGGGAAGAAAGAGGGAATACAATGACATATGTATGTGTGTGTACATACACACAAACATGCACATTCAGGGGCAGTATAAAAACCCATGTGAGTCATGTAACTTGTAATCATATTGATTAAGGAGAAGAGAATTATTTGAGAAATAAAAAATTTTCAAAATTATTTGAACAATAAAAAAAAAATATAAAAAATGTGATCCCACCTAAAAAAGTATATATTAATGAAAGAAGTTAGAAGTCTTAAATTGTATGAAATAGAAAAGTTTGTTAATAGCATATACAAATACCAAACCTTGTCAGTGGCTCAGTGCAATTGGAAAAAAATATTATTGTAAATTGATAAAAATAAATAAATAAATGGAAGACATGAAATTTTACAATGCACTGTTTTGTGTTACAAAAAGAGATTTTGATCCTTCATTTCCTTTACACTCAAGATTGGATTGGTGCATTCTATAAATTGTTGATTTTGGACATGTTATTGTAAAAATAGTGAAAACCTTTTGGTGAATTATTCTAGTCCAACCTGGTTCTTGCAATTAAATGAATGCTATTGTGAAACAAATGCTAATACATATCATCACTGATGAAAGAAAAAAAAAACATGAAGAAAAGGATGCTAGGTAGGAAGTTGAGCTTTTAACAGAATTAAAAAAATGTTTTCATGGATGATTAACATGCCATGCAGCAATTTCAATCGGCTGCCATAGTTAAATGAAGTTTCACCACCATTTGAAATCATATCTTCTAGTGGATTTCCATAAGAATATATTAATATTTCCAAATTACTAAAATGTTTGTCGCCTCATCTTCTTGGTTGTAAATCCATTAGGATCAATCCGTAAAATTCATTAATCTAAATATAAGTCTATTAGAGGTGGAGTATCACCTTATTCTGATGCTATGCACCATCTGATTTCCATCATGGTAAGCTAGCATTTTGTAAGCCATCAAAACCTCCTAGATCACCTTTGTTTTGAACCACCAATGTTGTTAGGATTGAGCTGAAAACTTAACCATGCGCTTTATGCAAGTTCACTCTTATACTCTTATGCTCTCTCTTATGGGACCGCTAGCTAAAAAGACATACTAAAAGTATCCAACCATGCCAAATGTATAGAAGAATTAAAAAAAAAAAACTCTTAATTCATAATAATTCTCTTAATATTGTAGTGTCGGTAGTTTATTTTTTATTGCCTTAATTATAAAATCAAGAAAGAAGTAGGGTTATTATTGGGGCCCGCCCAGTTTGGATATTTTATCTGGGCCCATTTAGTACCTGGGCAGAGGTTGGCTGAAGTGATAGAAAGTCCAAAGCCTGGATTGAATAATGATTGCATGTAATTTAGTGACAATTTGCCCGAACAATTGCTAGAAAGCCTGTACAACTGACCAAAAGCCCAATTCGGCCTAGCCAAAGCCAACGCAATTGACTAAACGGGCAGGCTTGGGCTTGACATTTATTGCCCGTGTTGGGCATGGGCATGGATCGGATATGGGCCTGCATTTATAATGTCAGGCTGGACCTGGATATGCCTCAGCCTAGCTGAGCCCATGGACACTCCTAAGAAGAAGAGATTAGTGAATTAAGAAATACCAAAATTAGGTTGAGGTTATGAAATAAATATATACAAGGTAATATATCAAACCAGTATGAGAAAAGGAACATTAACTACATGTAAGAAAAGGAAGGTAACTGCATTCATTTAGATAAACCCAAGCGCGTACTGTGGAGAAAAATAGATGTGGATGAGAATAAAACGGGGAGAGAGAGAGAGAGAGAGAGAGAGAGAGAGAGAGAGAGAGAGAGAGAGAGAGAGAGAGAGAGAGAGAGAGAGAGAGAGAGAGAGAGAGATTTGAAATTTTGGAGGGGCTAAACCTGTCCATTAATAGAGATTTAGCCCCTTCCTAGATCTGCTGTTACATACACACATCAAAAAGCAGTGGCAGTCAAGACAACCCTAACAAGGCAGCCAACCAGTCCTAATCTCCCTCCATGCGACTATAATCTTTTTAATAGTAAATTGTGGTTGACGGGAAAAAAAGTACAATACAAAACAGCCCATATCAATACTAAAGAAATATACAGTATGGGCTAGCTAATGCCATTAACCCATTTCACTCCTCAACAATTCATCACAAAGTGCACATGAGTAGCGATTGGCAACATGCTGGTTTCGGACGGATCGGTCAAAATCTGGATCCACCTGATCCACTTGCTCCACCTAATATTCTACCCAATCTAACTTGTTACTAGTGTATGATTTGTGATACGAAAGAACCAAACCCACCTTGGGATAGGTACGGCCGTATGGGTAAGTTAGGGTTGATATTGGTTCATCATCATCAAAGCCTTATCCCAATTATGTTGGGGTCGGCTACATGAATTATGTTTCTTCATTCCTATCTATCATGAGCCAAATTATCAGATAAGTTGTACTTCTTCAGATCTATTTTTACTACCTCCATCCAAGTTCTCTTCGGACTACCCCTTCTCCTTGGTGGCGCCATCAACTTGCATAGCCAAACTTTTCCTCATTGGCGCTATTGCCAGCCTGCTTTGGACATGCCCAAACCATTTCAAACGGGTTTATTTAATTTTATCTCCTATTGATGCTACCCCTAAATGCTATCGAAGTCTCTTGTTTCTATTTTTGTTCTTCCTAGTTTTACCACACATTCACCTTAAACATATTAATCTCTGCCACATCCATTTTGTGCTGCTTTTTGATTGGCCAATATTTTGCTCCATAGGTCATAGCTGGTCTAATCACTGCCGTGTAAATTTTTTTGTTTAATCTTGTTGGCATTCGTTCATCGCAAAGCACTCCAGAAGCAAGTCTCCACTTCAAGGTTTGATACTGGTTATTTTTTATTATTTAAATTGTAAAAAACATACCATAAAAAAAAATTGCAAGAAAAAAATCTTACACTTCTTGCGCACAGGACTTGAACCTGCAACCCACCTTGTTAAGTATAAAATAAGAGTTTATCCCTATCAAAGAGCAGTTTGACCCTTGCTATTCTTTTCTTCATGAGAATTTTGGAAGGCTATCTGCATTGTGCTTTCCACCATTTTCTTTGGTGCGTAAGAATTTTGGACTGGGTGATGCAGGCTAGACAATAGGTTGACTAACCCATTGGGTCCGGTCCATAGGCCCTAGGGGACATCCATTTATTTAGAAGTATTATTTAGTAGTTTAATTTGATTATGATTAATATTAGTTAGTTTCCTATTTTATTTAGGCTTATGCAAATATTAGGAAGTATTGTTGCTTAGGGATCAAGCCAACTCCTTTATAAGAATGTTAGGCCTTATTGTAATGCAACGCTTATTTTTATGAGTAAAAAGTTTTCTTTGAGATTTATCTCTTATGGATATGATATTTTCTCCTCCCGTGAGGGTGCCCTAGAGGGTGAATCCATCATCGGATTCGATCAATCATTTGGGAGATTGATATATCATCTCGATCGTCGATTGGGGCGGTGCCAATTGGTATTAGAGCCGAAGAGTGATTGAATCGCTATGCCCTGCACCTTCCATCATCATCTTCCTTCCATCCACCATCGTCAATCCCCTTTCAGAAACCTCTGTCGGAAAAAAAAAACCTAATCAAAGCTTTCAAGCCAACACCTCATCGACTCAAGCCGAACACTATCTCCACCGAACCCAGTTATTCCACCCCTTAAAACACCAACCAAAACTGAAACTGAAACCATCAAGCCCCACACTTCGTAAAAAAAATAAAAAAACACCGACAACATATGCACAACCCACCTACCTCTTTCTCGCCCCCACACCTCGTCAGCAGCCCTTCCCAGTTCACGAAACCAGTCCACACGCCCAACCTGTGACGTACTTCCAAACTCAAACCCAAACCCACCTTCCCCCTTGTCCGAAACCCCCAAACATCCTTCCAATCTCACCCATCGATTCAAAACCATCCCCTTTATGAACCTGTCTCAAACCCCATCGTCACGATCTCCTCCCCATTCATGAAAACCCTGCCCAACGACCACCAAACCCCTGTCGAACCCCTCCACCCAAGTCATTCATCGAACCCACCCGAAACCCCAAAACCCTTGGCCTCCCCAAAACTAGAAGAGAAAAAAAGAAGCAGAAAGGAGAAGAACAAAACATTGAAAAGAGAGAAGAAGGATATTCAAGTGGAGGACGTACCTAGCAGCAGCATCGTCTTCGACTTCGCGGAGCAGCTGCATCTCCATCTCACCTAACCAGCCACATCATTATCGAAGTTCGGAAGGGTCCGACTCCTCTACCAGCGCCGATTTCACCCTCACACAGCAATCACCTCACGTTGGGCTCTTCCTCTTCGTTGCATCAAATTCGTCGGAGCCAATCTGTCATGTTGGAATTCGTTGGTGCATTGTCACACAGAAGTAGCCGTCGCCTGGGCTCCTATTGTTGAGATCCCATCACTGCTCTCTTCTCTACTACATCTCTTTTGCACCTTTCCTCTTCATCGTTGTAGTTGAACTACAAGTCAGTAAGTTGACCTTTTCGTTTCTTATTATCTTCTCTGCACAAGGTCAGGCATTTGAAAAGAGGAGAAAGTCTCCTTCTCACACGTGCAAGCTACAGTTTGGGCCTGATCTGAGTTGTGTGTCCAACCTGAGCCTGGCCCGTGCCCCAGTCCACTACCAGTAAAAAAAGAAAAAGAAAAAAAGAAGAGAGTGCAGAAATTTTCAATCTGAGTTAGGTGGGCCTAATTCCAATCCGACCCATTCAGAGTGCCAATAGCCCAGTCTATCAAGCAACAATATTTGAATCATTCGGATTCTAAAGAGTGATCCACTTGTACCTGCGATCTCCAAAAATCCAGGTTGGTCCATTCAAATAAAAATATTATCTCTTCGTGTTTCCTCTTGCATTCAAATCAATGAGACACAGTGAAACTGTCATATATCAGTTCATGTATGCAAATCAATATTTTGAGAAAGAGTTCCGCTTTGAACAATATATCAATTTAGAGCAAGAAAACGTGACTGTTGATGAATAGTCCTTGTGGTATCAAGAGTTGGAATGTTTATGTGGTTTGAAGGAGAGATAGGAATGATGGAGCTCGTTATATCAAAGGTCTAAGGTCAGACATACGAGCAAAAGTAAACTTTTGTTCAAGGAAGCTATTTGTGTTGAGTACATGCTTCGAAAATCTTGCATGTATCAATATCAGTCTCAAGAAAGAAACGCTGCCGAAGAGCTCATGTTGTGGAGAAACTTTTCATAGGAGAAGATAATCCCACTATTGTCATTCGTTGACTCCTCGATACAAATGAAAAGGAAGAAGAAGAATGGAGACATGCTAAAAAATCCCACATGCAGGTAAGAGTTGAAGACAAGTCCGCTAATTTGATTATTGACAATGGTAGTGCAATGAAGTTTGTCACATGAATTTTGTCGCGCAAGAGGTCATTGACAAACTTCAATGGCCAACTGAGAAGCTTCTTAAGTCCTACTAAGTCACATGGACTAATGGTCATGTCATCCCCGTGACTCATAGATGTTTGGTATCATTCAAGATGGGTCATTATGAGGATAAAATTTGGCGTGATGTGATCCATATGAATATTGCTCATATTATTTTTGGATGTTCATGGCTTTTTGATCGAAAAGTGCAACATGATAAAGAGGTGAATACGTATACATTTTTGTGAAATGGAAAAAGGGTTATGCTCATTCCAATGAATTCGACAGCCCCATCTTTGTCTACATCATCACCTTCAAGTGAAGAACCATAGAAAGAGCAAACAGTTAAAAAAGAACTCATGATTGCACCTAAAGTGAAGACAAAAGACATCAATGATTACATCAAAGAGCAAGTTCATGGCAACGTTGATTTCGTGGGTACACACAATATTGATTAAAGTAATGTCAGTCAAGGGCCACAAAAGGTTGAGAAAGAGCAAAAAACAAGCATACATTGAAGACTCTAATAAAGTTAGCAAGAAGATTAAACATCCGGTGGGTCCAATTGTCATGCCACTTCAGTGATCAACGATGGATAGTCAATGTTCATGATTTGTTGGTTCGAAGGCAACTACTGGAGCATCTACGGGTCATAGTGCACCTCTAAGTTCACTGCAGACATCAGAAGAAGCGACATTTCCAATCTACTTTTCGATGAAGAAACAGATTGCAGCAAACTTCCAAGCCATGCTATGCCAATGCAGATCAAAAGAAAAGACGGACGTTTGTGCGATTGATTTTCGACCCCGGAGGACATTTTCTGAACTTGTGGTCGGATTCTCTCTCGTATTATTAAGCTGTCAACTCGCCGGAGTCGAGTTTTTTCAAGCGGGGAGAATTGATGCAGGCCAAACAATAGGTCGGCCAACCCATTGGGTCCGGTCCATAGGCCCAAGGGGACATCCATTTATTTAGGAGTAATATTTAGTAGTTTGATTTGATAAGGATTAATATTAGTTAGTTTCCTATTTTTTCTAGGCTTATTCAAATATTAGGAAGTATTGTTGCTTAGGGATCAAGCCAACTCCTCTATATAATGATGTTAGGCGTTATCGTAATGCAATGCTTATTTTTATGAATTAAAAAGTTTTTTTTTTTTTTTTTTTTTTTTTTGAGATTTATCTCTTATGGATATGGTATTTTCTCCTCTTGTGAGGGTGCCCTAGAGGCTGAATCCATCTGTGGATTCGATTAATCCTTCAGGTGATTGATCTATCATCCCCGATCGCGGATTGGGGCTGCGCCACTGCAATTGAAAGCCCTTTGCAACACGTGTCACATATTGCAATGGCTACCTTTGAATAGCAGTTCTTGATGGGCCCACTTAATGGGTTGCAGCCTTGAAAGCCTGAGAGACTGCTGTAGGCATGCAATTGCTTCTTTCTTGTCACCACCCTTACTGGTTTACTGGCAATTGCTGCAGATCCCGGGTTCGCAACTTTGGGCCTTCGTCATGTAAACTTTCTGAATGTCATTGGAAGATGTTTGATGACATCCTTTCTCCTATTTTTGACGAGTGCAAGATTTTTTTTTTTTCTTTAACATCTTGATCATCTTTGAAACTTAATCCGGTTGTAGTTCCCTATCCCCGAAAATGGCAGATAAGCTTACTCGATACCTTAAAAATACGAAAAGATAAGAGAGGTCAATGGATATTTTTCATTTGAATAACCCAAGCTTAAACAAGGCTTTTACAACACCCCTAAACCTGGCTATGCTTAATATCAATGTCTGATGGAAAAGTTGAATAAATATTATGCTTATGAATTCTACTTAGATTTTTAAATTTTACTGACAGATTCAAATCATGCAATTCAATTAATATTTCTATTGCTTTTAAGGCACTCTCCTAAACTAACTTCCATCTTCACGAATTTGCAAGTTCATTCAGACTAAGATCTGCTGGTGTTTTCACTGAAGACCCAGTCATATACGCTCCTGACGACGGTAGCAATGCCACCCACAGGTTTGAAAGAAGCACAAATTCGTGAGAACAGTAACCAGAAGGTCCACCCACAACCAATGGAAGAGACAATGAATCAGAGTCAGGAAGCTTTTGAAGCCCTGATAGCCAAGATCTTCACAAATGTTTCCTCTTTAAAAGCAGCCTATATTCAGCTTCAAGCTGCTCATACCCCTTATGACCCAGACAAGATCCATGCTGCTGATAAACTTGTAATTGAAGAGCTCAAAAACCTCTCTGAACTTAAGCATTCCTACAGAGATAGCAACCCAAAACCTATTTCTGCTTCTCCTCAGGATTCTAAATTGGTCACTGAGATCCAAGAACAACAGAACCTTTTGAAAACCTATGAGGTCATGGTGAAGAAATTTCAGTCTCAGCTCCAGACCAAAGATTCTGAGATTCTCCAGCTGCAGCAGCAAATCCAAGAATCGAACCAGAGGAAAGTGAAACTTGAAAAGAAGCTCAAGCAGAGGGGTTTGCAAGCCAAAGAATCAGAAGATTTGGAAGAAAATAGTTTTTTCTCCATGGAATTGACCCCAAGTCTCTTCTCCTCTGCCGTCGAAGCCGCTTACAAAGCCATCCATGATTTTTCAAAGCCATTAATCAATCTTATGAAAGCTGCAGGCTGGGATCTTGATGCAGCAGCGAATGCAATCCAACCTGCAGTTGTTTATGCAAAAAGGTCCCACCAGAAATATGCATTTGAATCCCACATCTGCCAAAGAATGTTTGCTGGTTTTGATGAAGAAAGCTTTTCTGTCAAACATGATGATCTTTCTATCTCTAAAGAAGGGTTCTTCCATCAGTTTCTTGCCTTACGAGTAATGGATCCGTTGGATGTTCTGAGCCAAAATGCTGATTCCATCTTTGGGAAATTTTGCCGAAGTAAATACTTGTCTGTCATCCATCCGAAGATGGAGGCCTCTTTCTTTGGAAGTTTGGATCAGCGGAACTATGTAGCGGGCGGTGGCCATCCAAGGACACCTTTCTATCAGGCATTTCTGAAACTCGCCAAGTCGATTTGGCTGCTGCACCGTCTGGCACTTTCTTTTGATCCCAATATTACAGTGTTTCAGGTGAGAAAGGGGACCGAGTTCTCAGAGGTTTATATGGAAAGTATTGTGAAAAATGTGATAGTGGGCGAGGGAGACCGAAGAGCGAAGGTGGGGTTTATGGTTATGCCGGGCTTTAAGATTGGCGGCAGTGTTATACAGTGCCAGGTATACCTCTCAGGTGCCAAGTGTGCTGAATGAAAATTGATGTTGCAAGGTGATTCCATGTGTGGTTCGTTTATCTTTTCGGTTGGCGCCTTTTTTTTTGTGTTACATACATAGGTGCTGGTTGCTGTTGTTTCTTAAACATAGTCGTGTTGTAAGTACAGGAGTCATTTTTTATTTTTCAGCTCAATCATGAGTTCTTTGCCTCTGTTAAAGTTGGAGAAGAGACAATGACAAAATTGAAGGTAAACCCTGTGTGTTTGAAGTTTAGTTCTGTTAGAAAGTTGCACCTATTTTTTAAGGTTGAAACGGTTGATATGCATTTGATTTCAAATCCTGGGATCTTTAAATGAATTCTACTTATGTAATTATTTATGGGTAGCTAATCTACATGCCTATCTTGTTTCTGTTGAGGCCAGTGCACCCACAAACAAGCTAAGAATTCTTGGAAGATGCTGGAGAGAATCTCTTTGGGAGATCAGTGGTTCCATATTTCTGCACCTATTTAAGCTCCAGTTGAAGATTCACAGTTGTTAACCATGTGATTTTCAAGATATGGCATGTCCATTGTGACTCGATGGGATGAACGGTTTGGATCACCATGCGCTTTTACATGTTAATTCGTTATTAATTACATGTAACAGCAGAAACTATCATTGGCTTTAATTTCACGTCATGCTTGCTAAAAGTAATCCCGTTTTATCCATGAGTTTGGATATTCTGCAGTTTCTTAAAACAGGATACGTGCCAAAGTTAGTCAGGCTTGCTAGCCCTACCAAATATAAGTGAAATTTAATGGTTAGCCATATGTTTTCTGTAGTGAGACCAATCATAATTGAATAATTAAAGCATATAAATTTTGTTAATTAAATGAGACAGCAATATCGCGGATCATGACTAATATATATATATATATATATATATTTTGTTGGTGCCATATCTTGAACGAATGTTCTAATGGGCTAAACTAACGGTTTAAAACATCCAACACAGGGTAGGGATCGGTGGATCGTGATTAATATTTAAAGCCCTCTTGTTTCATACAAGGCATGTTTGCCCTAGAAACATTTTTTATTTTTATTTTATTTCTTTAGTTAAAGCTGCATTGGGTCAGCATTTTTTTTTTTTAAATTGAAAAGAAAATGGGCCACATACAATCTTGTAAATTCTCTTGCCTCAGTTGTTATGAAATCTATTTTGTTCTACTGATGAAAAATCGAAGAGTTGGTAATTTCTTGATGTGCCGATTATGTTTACCTTACGATGTGGTCTACAGTTGGGTGCAGGACAAGCTAGCCAAATGGTCCCACTTGGTCATTCTACTAGCTGTCCCAAGCCCTACCCTGCCTAGCCATCTGATTAGACCTTACAAATTACACAACCTTTCTTGTAGCCCCATGTGCCTGCTGGATCCACGGCTTATTAATAATCAATGTCCAAGCATCAAGCAAGTTGTGCGATGCTAAGGGCCTCTTTAATTTTTCTTTCTCACGTAGGGACCCCTTTGACTGCAAGTATTTTTTTTCTCCCAGATAACAATCCAGGCCTGACAATGGTTGAATTCCGAATTCTTTGTATGAATCAGGAGAATTCTCACAAAGTTGGCTGGCATTTCAAATGTTACCCTTTGCTGTGTACAATTATCAGAAATCCAATACTCTAAATTCTAGACTACTCAGAGCATTTTTTACATCGAAAGAATTCCAAATACACAAAACAAGGGAGAATATTCATGTACACCCATCCCTCACTATAGGGTGAGAGATATTTTTATAATTGAAAATATTTATGTGCAAATGAGAAAAAGTCATATATGGTCATATGCATAAAAGGAATATTCATGTGCAAAAGGGAAAAGTTCCCTACCTTATGGTGAGGGATGGATGTATATAAATGTCCCTCCAAACAAGATAACTCGAGCAAATGGACCATCGCATTCACACCTCAATTGCCCGATTGAAATCATTCTAATATGATATCGAATCATTCTAAGCTTCTCCTAGTCGACAAAGTGTGAACAATATCATCCTCCATCAACTGCATTCCCATTCCACACCCATGTGCCACAACGTATGCAACGGTACTCATCACTTGTTAACCTTCTAAAAAATTCACACCCCAGCCCCAAAAATATCGGATCCTAAGCCCCCAGGACATGCAAGATAAAAAACACACCCCCAACTCTCTTGTATTTAAATTCCAAACCCGTTCATCTTCAGCTTCCTCTCAAAATCTAAGCAGCAGCAGCAGCAAGAACCAGCCCACCAATCCAAAGCAATGGAAGGAGTCCGGCGATCTACCATAATTTCCGTAGTCCTCTTCACCCTCCTACTCTTTTTTGGTACGGCTTCCGCTGCGACCGATTTCATCAAAACCTCATGCAAGGCCACGCGCTATCCTGCGCTGTGCGTGAAGTCCCTCTCCATGTACCCCAGCGCCATCCAGCAAAGCCCCAAGCAGCTGGCTCGCATCGCTCTAGCCGTGAGCCTCGACCGGGCTCGGTCCGCCTCCAAATACGTGTCGCAGCTGTACAAAGCCAATGGCTTGAAGCCGCGCGAGCGCGCCGCTGTGAGGGACTGCATGAACAACGTTGGGGACAGCGTGTACGAGCTGGCTCGGTCGGCTCAGGAACTGAGCCGGGCGGGCCGGAAAGGCAGCGCCTAGTTTCGTTGGCACATGAGCAACGTGCAGACGTGGGTGAGCGCTGCGATCACGGACGAGTACACGTGTCTGGATGGCCTGGCGGAAACCGCCGGGAACGGGGAGCTGAAGGCCGCGCTGAGAAGCCGCGTTGTCCACGTCGCACGCCTTACCAGCAACGCTCTGGCGCTCTTGAACCGGTACGCCGGGGGCTGCATAAAACAGCAATGCCAATGCCACGGCAGTTCTTTTTTGCTCTTGTTTCATGACTTTTGTCGTGAGAGGGGGAGCTAAAGAATGTAGATAAGTCCACCATCTTATTGAGTGTTTAATGATTTAATTTTGATTTGTTGGTGGTAATTCATATGATCATTCTATTGCTTGGGCTCATATTAGAAATCCAAATTGCTTAAATAAACAATCAATGCTTTATCAGCTGAGCTTAAATTTTACTGCGATTGGACGAAAAGGGTACTTTGTGCCTTCTCAAGTAGATTGAGGTTTGAAATATGAGATTTTATGTTAATTATATCATTTGATCTTCTAATGAAGAGTTTTGTAACGATAGATAATAAGAAGAAATTCGATGGACAGATAAAAATACTACAACAATCAGAAGTTGAAGGGGTTAAAAGACAGGAAGATAAGGAAGTAGGAGCATAATTTTAGTAAAGTTCCACGTCGCTCACGTGAGTCTTTAAAGATTGAGTAATATAGAGGACTGTGCTTTTATCTAGCATAATGCGTTTTGGGTACGTAAATGGGCCCAAAAACAAAGCCGGGCAGGTACACCTGGGGGGGCTCAAAGCGGACAATATTATCCTGGTCTTTCCAGTTTTCTAAACTAATTCTACAATTTATGGGATGGAACTCTGTACTATTTTAAATAATTTTATTCATTTAGAGCATTCCAACTACACATAGTACACGTTTACCGCAGAAACTGTGATTCTTACTGCCCAAAAGCCATTTTCTTACTGCCAGAAGTTGTCTTGTTCTTCTCTGAAAAGAGTCTATAAGCCCAAAAGGCAGCATTTTCTCCATTGCCAAACGGCTTTATTTTTTCCTTGCTTGGCCTAGCGGCTTCTGTTTCTACACCTGAAGGTGTCTCTCTAGCCCTTTGGGTATGGGCATTCTTGTTGGGTATAGGTTCTCTCTAAGTCTACTGGTCTGGTTCTGCACTCTGCTTTTGGGGCAGGGTTGTAAGGGCGTCAAGCTTCTACATTTTATTTATATGGCCATTATTGGAAAAATGGTGAGATCAAGAAAAGGCCAGATGAATGTGAGAGAATGGTGTGAATCATCAAATGCCGAATTCATTGAGACAAATCAATTTGCTAACAGAAACATAGGGAGTCCAAGAGTCGGCCATGGTGGAGAAGATGAGGGTATTTTGGAAAATGCATTTTCCAACAACTCTGAGGCGCATCGCTCTAGTGATTGGGGGGGTGGGGGGGGGGGGTGGGGTGTGTGTGTGGAAAGCTAGGAACAATTTCATATTTCAAGGGCATTTTATTTGTCCAAAAAAAAAAAAAAAAAAAAAAAAAACTATTGCTTTGATTAATAATATATGCAATTCCAACTTTTTAGATGAAAAAAAAAAAAAAAAAAAAAATTTCTTCCCCCACGAGCCCTATCTCGAGAACAACTGCTTATGTTTCTCATGGTAAGATCACGATCTTTACAAATTGGGGTTAAGGATGGTAAGTCTTCCTATGACTTTTGTATAGTGAAGAATAATACCCTTCCTGTGGAAGGAGCTCATGTCAATCCAAGCCCAAACTCGTTGGCCCATTAAGGCCCATTTATTGTATTTTAACATTAGTCAAAGCACTCATGTACGGACTTAGTTGGTTAGCTATACTTTAGGTTCTGAGATATGATTAGATACTAATGAGGATGTAATTAGGGCATTCAGTCCCTTTATATATGCAAGAACAGTCGACCCTCAAAGGGTACTGTATTCAACATATGAATGTGTTCTACTTCAAATCTCTCTTAATGACATGGTATGAGAGCCAAATCGATCATCTGATCGTCTCCTGAGTCATCTTCCAAGCCTTGGAAACCATCTGTGATCATTTTCTTTAGCTGGATCCTCTCTAAACATCCCTGATCATCTCTAATCAGGCGTGGCCCACTTGTGATCAACATCACCAATCTCAGTGGATTCTTCCCTCTTGGTCGCCTGAATATCTTCTTGTTAATGAAGATTTTTTCAAGATTTATTGATCATCAGAGGTAGGTCTTCTACCTTTTTTTTTTTTTTTTTTTGTGAAAATTCAGTTTTTCCCACTTGTTTTCATGTCGGCCGTCCAAAATCCTGGATCTGGGTTTGTTTTGACCGAGACCACTTCCAAAAGTTGCATAAATTTGCTGTTACCTCATCCCCATCCTCAGATCTGTCATCAGATCACTTAGGGGGCCCACGTGTAGAATTTCCTTGTGAAGACAGGGTCGTTTGAAGCCATTCTATGCACTGTTTTTTGTGCATTGTTCATCCAGTCCTTCTGGGAACTATTTTGGGCATCTTCAAACACAGATCTTGGCTGCCGGTTGCTGTCTGCTGCAATACATCACCAATCTGAACCTTCTGATCGTGTTCCTACCCACTGATTGTGGTCTGATCAGTTTGCTATTGGTCTGCAATAGTGCTGCCATATCTAAGCTAATTCCTACTGGTTCTTGCTGCTGTTGCTATTTGCTAGTTACTGTTATTACTGCTGCTAGTTACTGTTATTACTGCTGTTTGTTCATCCTTTTGCTAGTTAGTGCCATTATTGCTGATTGATCTAGTTACTGCCATTACTGCCATTCTGGTTGTTTACTGCTTTCTGGATTGATTGCTTGTTCTCGGTAGTCATGGACAAATCTGAAATTATCCTGGTTAAGTTTGATGGAAAAAATTATACCTCATGGGCCTTTCAATTTCAAATTTACTTAGAAGGAAAGGAACTTTGGGCACACATTGATGGATTTGAACCTAAACCTGAGGAAGATGACAAGAAGATTTTAGCTTGGAAAACTAAGAATGCTAAAATAAAAACCTGGTTATTGGGCTCAGTTGACCCACATTTTATCCTCAACCTCAGACCTTGCAAAACTGCTCGTGAAATGTGAGACTATCTTAAAAAGATCTATCAACAAGGCAATGCTGCTCGTCCATTTCAATTAGAACTTGACATTTCTAAATTTACTCAAGGCACCCAATCTGTTCAGGAGTATTATAATGGCTTTCGCAGACTGTGGTCCGAATACGATGAGATTAAGTTTGCCACGGTCTCTGAAGCTCTCCTACCTGAACTACTTCCCTTACAGCAAAGTAGCCATCGGGATCAGTTTCTTATGAAACTTCGTCTGGAGTTTGAGATAGTTAGATCTAACTTGATGAGCAGGGCTTCTCTTCCTAGCCTGGATAACTGTCTTCAAGAGCTTCTACGGGAAGAACAACGTCTAGTCACTAAAACTACTATGGAACAACAGATGTCTGTTGAGGCTCTGCTTGCCTATGTTGCTACAACCAGACCACCTCCTCGGGACATCAGTAAAGTTCAGTGCCATAACTGTAAGAAATACGGTCACTATGCAAATCAATGCAAGGCAAAAATCTGTAGATATTGTAAGGCCACTGGTCATGTTATTGAAGAATGTCAGAAGAAGAATCGCAACTCTACTTCCCGCAACTATGTGCAGTCTACCCCTGGTACAAACACAGTGTCGTCAGCTCCTAGTGCTTACACAGTGACCATTCCACCATATGCATCATTTGACTTCAGTGGTTCTCTGCAGTATGATTCTTCCTCCCAATCTGCTTCACCAGCTCCTCTCACCCCTGAGATGGTCAACCAAATGATCATCAATGCCTTAGCATCCATCAACATCGCAGGTACTAATTCACCTCTTTCCAATACATGGTACTTAGATCTTGGTGCAAGTAACCATATGACTTCTTCACCCATAAAATTGCAAAATGTCGTTCCTTACACTGCTCATCTTATTGTCTAAGCTGCCAACGGAGATCATCTTCCCAGGGTTAGGCTTCTACTTTAGAAGTGGCTGTTGGACATTCCTCGGAATGGCCTTGCCTCGTCGATGAACAACCCTAGTCTTTTTTATTATTCATTGGCATGAGAGAGTGTACGTCCTTTTAACCTTTTTTTATGGAAGAGATGGTATTCGAAACCTAATATTTTTTTTATTTCGCCCTCCCCTTTTAATGTCTCTCGTATTAGCCATTCACTTCACTTAACTAGCAAAGTAAGCTTACCAAAATTGTTACCTTAAAAAACCGGAAATCCTAATATCTAAGATTGAGAATATAAGTGAAACCAGCAAAATATTCATTTCAACAGGACAGCAAGAAAAAAAAATCGTATACTCGCAAACATGCCCTGGTAGTCGATACATAACTGCTTTTCTATGCATGTGAACAACTATGGGGTGTTTTGCTGCGGTCCTAAGTAGTTATCGAGCTTGACTTAAGCAGCTCCATTAGTCCTACGACTTATTGGTTAGGTCCACAGAGTTTCCAAATCTAAGCATGTCAAGAAAATAAAGTTTAGATGTTGATTATAAGATTACAAAATCATTTGTGTCATTGCTTTAGATTAAAAACGTGATAACACTCAACGCTTTTAAAATTTCCTTCATAGAAGTGTTTTCTTAAGGGCCCCTCTGTTAGCATGGAATTGAAATTCTTAAGAATTTACTATCAAGTGAATCACACCGAAGATCATTAAAGAGTACGAGTGATGAAAGATTTAAGGATGGAGTTGTAGACAGGAGCAAATCTCTTTGGTAGAGTGACATCTCGGATCTTATTGTTTTATTATGGGAATGTTATTTGATGACCATTTATATATTTTAACTTTTATCTCTGGGGCAGTATATATATATATTCAAAAGCCTAGTAATTCAATTCAACATGTGTCAACAGCCAAAGTCAGCTTGTGTGATTTATTTCTCTCCATTCATATTGTTCGGACCTAGGGTGCGATTGTAGTAAGAATCTGGTAAATCCAGATCGATCCACAGGGAGCAATGCTTTTTGTGAAACCTTCCAACTTTGACCTATCCTAAATAAACACTAAATTTGGTCTAAATGGAAACTAATTAAATTACATCAACTTTACTAAAATAACTGAATGTTGAAAAAAGTTAAATACAATAATTTCCAAAAATAAAAACACTAATCTAAATAAAGAAACCTAATCTAGAAAATACTAACTAAACTAAAACCTGCAAAAGAATACACACATCAAACAACCAATTTAATATATCAAAACAAAATTGTCTAAATTAAATCCTAATTACCAAAATCAATTTTTATGTAAATATGAATGATCTATAATGCCCTAAATGCTAACAATGCAATTTTATGCAAGTTTCTAAAAATCTGATGAATGATGAAAATTTTCTAAGTCTGGAAAAAATTGTGCACAGGCCTATTTTCATTGGACTGTACGACTGGCCTAAGATGATATGAACCTAAATCTAATGGCTGGGATCAATATTCTGATGATGCATGAACACAACAAAAAAAGAAGAATAAAAAAATGACTTAAAATGAAAAAGATATGATCACCCAAAGATGCCTACTTGAACTGTTTTGTGCTGGAAATCTGATCGCAGGCTGTCCAACTACCCCTGTTTGGGCTGCTGTTTATCCCACTTCCCTAACTTATTTTTCTCTGGAATTCTGGGGTTACAAAGATTTGTTTTCAAATATTAATTCTGCAAAGTTTTGATGGAAACTAACATCGTTTACCTGATTTTCAAGCTGCACACTTTTGCAACTGAGTCGGGTCAAATCTGCTAAAACTGTGCAGAATCTTTTACTATTCACCCACTAAGTCCGAATTTAATTTTTCTAATCAGTCATTAACACTGTGATTTCAGCAACAAAATCATATACTAATGCAATTTCTAAATATGATGCATGTAGAAAAAAACACTTTCCAACTATAGATTATGCAACTAACAAGAATAGAAAGTTTCAACTAAACATAAAAAGATACAAGTTGTAATCTCTAAATCTAGAATTTGTAAATAAAAATAACCAGAATATTAACTTAAATAAAAACAAAAGGGGTGGAAAATAAAAAGTGGGAAAGTAGTGCCAAAGATATAAAAACTAGACAATCCTACAAGTATTGACAATGCAATGATGATGTTCTGTCTTCTTAGAGTAGGAAAAAAAAAATCATGCAAGTGATTTTTTTTATGTCTCTCGACTTTTAATCAGTTTATTTTATTTTCAAGATCCTAGATCTAATCATGTGAAATACTGTCTCCAATCAAAACACATAAAAGAACTAGAAATAGAAAATTTAAACCACTTACATAAAGAACAAGCAGAATCAATCCAAACAGTGTCTTTATTCCTTGATTGTGAAGTACAAAAAAAATTAAGATTCTCCTCTCTTCATCATTCTCTTAACATGATCTCTCAACTATGTCTAAAGAATTACAAGGGAGAAGAAGGAGAAAGGGACTTAGAGAGAAAGGGTGGATGGAATGGAATGGAAAGAGAGCCTCCAAGCTATGAACGCAAGGTGATGCACCTCCAGCACCTCTTCATGGACTCCTTTTATTGTGTGTGATGCCTCCTTTTTTCCTAAGAATCTCCTCTCTTTTAGGGACTTCTTTCCTAATGTATAGAGATTTCTTGCTTAGGCCTCAAGTCAGGCTTCACACTTGGAAAGAATTTGACTTTTTGAGGATTTATTGCTAATTGGAATTTCTTGGAGAACAATCACTTCCTTGTAGTGTCCTAAAATATCTCTCAAAAATTGCAAGTGGTGTGGATGAAAGAAGCTTTCCAAATATTGAGATTTCTTGCAATTCCCGCCTACAACTGTAGCAGACAACTTCCTTATATTATATCTCCCTCAATATAGCGCTGATATACATAATCTTGGGCTCCACGGATATCTACTCGAAAAGAGCTTTCCAACGGTACCTAGATTGCCCCGATCCGACACTCGGTTTGAGAATTATGCCCATTTTAAGTTGCTGCCCCAGGAAAACTCGGAAATAATTTTACACAAATGGAAGCTTCTATGTTGGCATGCAATGGGGTGTGTGAGACCCATGTTGGATATCCAAGGCATGCTTATTTGATTCTCCTTTGACCACTCTTCTTAAATTTCATCAATGTGGGTCCCCATGTTGAGTTCTCCTACAAATTGAAAGAAAAAAATTTAACATTAATTACGTGTAAGAAAATAAACATGAATCATGTATGAGACCCTACATGCCTAATGATGCACCCAAATGACCAACTTTCCAAACAAATAGCACATGGTGCCAAAATAGCAAGATATGCATTGATGAAACCAAAAACATAATGAGAAAAACTTAATTTCACAGAAAAAATAATGTAATTCAATGAATTTTAACCATTTCCAAAACATATCCCCAAATACATGTAATCATAAAATTAAGTGCAGTTTCATGCAATTAAACATAATTAAGTCCACAAATGCTAATTAAATGATGACCTAATCTTGTGGACTTATCACAAATCATATGGGAGTTCACTAGATATGGGTTATAAGAAAAAACGGAACTACTGATTCTTTCATTTTATTTTATGTTAATTGGAAATGGAAAGGCCTTGCGACTTTCTTTGGACACTCACGATGCTTTATCGCTGCTTGCACGGGAGGTAAACTCTCATTTTCCAATTTTCCTCCACTGTGAGAGGAGGAAAACCGGCAATTACAGCTTTACCGTTGCTCTAATCGGCGGTAAAATTGATTTTCCAGTTTTCCTCCGCTCTGAGGGGAGGAAAACTGGAAGTTGCAGATTTACCGCTGCTCCCATCGGCGGTAAAATAGATTTTCCAGTTTTCCTCCGCTCTGAGAGGAGGAAAATTAGAAATTTTAGATACGCTTCGGGTACATATGGCGGAAATCTTTCAATCCGATTTTTTATCCTTTTTTCCCTTCTTTTGCTTGTTGGTGGGTCATGGGTCGGGTCTTAGTTCCACAAAATGAAGGATGGACATGTGGGAATAACAATTGGGTGAAATAATATCAAATCACAATAAACACACAATAAATTGCATATTTACTTTACCGGTCAAGTGAAGTAAAAGAACAATTAAAGAGAGAACAAAAGTAAGGGTGTAGTAGAATTAAAAGGTGAGAGAGTAGCATTCTTATTTTTCCTCTTCAAAAGAATACAGTTTTTTTTTTTTTTGTAAGGGAGCTCATGGATTGGGCTTTGGGCATGGGGTTCTCTTATTAATAGATGGGTTGTGCTCAGGTTTTATTTTTTTATTTGCACTTAGCGGTTGAGAGTTGGAATCCACTCCCGGCCCAAATTTATATATACAAATATATATAGACACATACGTTTACATACTTATACATGCATATATCTACATATTTGTGAGGGAGGGAGGGAGCAGTAATGCGGAGGCACAAAACCATGACCTCTCACTGGAGGTGACATGACTAGAGCAGTTGAGTTGGCCTTGGACATGATAAGAAACGCATTTTTCTATTCCATAGGTCTAACACAAGTGGGGGCTCGGGCTTCAAGATTTCCATACGGCCTGGGTTCGGGCCAACAACTTCAGGCCTGACTCATGCTTGGGCTAGGGTTTGGCTTCTAGCTTAGAAGTGGCTGTTGGACATTCCTCGGAATGGCCCTGCCTCGTCGATGAACACCCCTAGTCTTTTTTATCATTCACTGGCATGAGAGAGTGTATGTCTTTTTAACCTTTTTTTATAGAAGAGATGGTATTCGAAACCTAATGTTTTTTTAAATTCGCACTCCCCTTTTAATGTCTCTCGTATTAGCCCTTCACTTCACTTAACAAGCAAAGTAAGCTTACAAAAATTGTTAACTTAAAAAACTAGAGATCTTAATATCTACGATTGAGAATATAAGTGAAACCAACAAAATCTTCATTTCAATAGGACAGCAAGAAAAAAAATCCTATACTAGCAAGCATGCCTTGGTATCGATACATCACTGCTTTTCTGTGCATGCGAACAACTATAGGGTGTTTTGCTGCGGTCCTAAGTAGTTATTGTAAGACCCCGCCCCGAGAGTTTCCGATTAGTGTTAATTAAGACGTGTTTTAGCTATAAGTGTGATTAGTGGAAATTGAGTAAATCTGGACTAGAATAGCTTTTTATAGCTTTGAATAATTTTGGGAACTCTTTTGATCCAGTGGGGCCCTTTGGGGGTTCCTTTTCTTGTGTCTTGATTAGTTTGGGGATTTAGATATAATTCTGGAAATCGGTAATTTGCTCCGTTTAATGTATTTTATGATTCCCGACAACTTTTGTATTTGCTCCGTTTCTATTCGAGACCTCTAAACCCTACTTTGCCATTGATAAGGGTAAAACAGTCTTTTTACACAAAATCTGGACACAATTTTCAATGTCTCCGAAACTAGTAAAATATATACTTTTTGGAAAGTAGAAATTTCGACGAGTAATTCTTCCTTCTTCGTCGAATCCGTCCGAAGCCCGTAGAACGATGTTCTAGCCCATTTTAGACTTTTAAGTTGTGGGACCCTTACCACTATCTATATAAGGAGGAGTTCTTTTCTCTTCTCCTCTTCTTGCAATTTCTTGAGAAAGAGGGATCCCAGCCCAGCCCTAGAGTTCTTCCATTGCTTCTTGCTTCTTCTTCTCTCAATCTCTCTCAAATCTCTTGCTAAAGGCTAAATGGATGCTACAATCTTCTTCCCCTTCATGAGAGCTTTCTCTTAATATCTTTTTTTTGAGAGAACCTCCCATTTCAAGCTACCTCTTGAACCAACTCTTGCCATTAGAGGACTCTTCATGTAAGTTCTTCTTCTCATCTCTTGATTGTGTGTTCATCTAGCCTAGGAGGTGCTTCACCTTGATTATTGGAAGTTATCTCCATCTATTTCTTGATTTTGACATTTTAGGGCTTGTAATGTTGTATTTTGGGGATTTTTGTGTAGATTGTAGTTTGTGAGCTCGATTGAAGGATTAGAGCTTGATTAGCATTCTTGGAGACCAAGGCAAGTGGATGAATAGATTTGATTTGGATAAGTTCTTACTTTGTCAAAAATATGGATTTTTACTATTCATATGTCATTTGAGTTATTATGTTTCATAATGTTTTAGAAATGTATTTAGTGACATGGTTTTCCCTTAGTAGTTTTATGTGAATATATGCATTCCTCATCAAAGTTTATTTTGGGTCATTATGAGCTTCTTAAATGGTATTGTACTTGCATTAAATGGAATTTGGATTGGTAGGTGAATTAATACATTGGTGGAATGGTAGTTGGTGGATAGGGGTAAAGGTTAAATGGAAGGGAATGGACCCATTCCACATCAGAAAATGGTTGGAATGAAGATGAAATGGTTTGGTAGAGAAATGACCGAAATCTGCACCTGATGTGTAGTTCCCGCAGCTGGGCGGTCAGCGGGCGGTCACCTCGGCGGCTAGCCGACAGGTGACCGGCGGCTAGCCGACCCAGATACGGTTAGAAACACAGAATGCTGCATTTTGACAGGCGAACCGCGGTCAGCCGCGCGGTCACCTCGCGGCTAACCGCCAATCCCAAACCCAGTGACCGCTAGGTAGCCGTGAGGCGCGGTTAGAAATACAGAATGCGACATTTTAGCAGGGTGAGTCGCGGTCAGCTCCGCGGTCAGCCAGCGGCTAACCGCCGATCACCTCGGCGGCTAACCGCCAGTTGACCGACAGGTGACCGAGTTTTACCCAGAATTCCTGAGTCCTTCCCATTGGATTCAGATATGGTATTTAAAGGTTTGGATGGGTTGTTCTGATGCCCTACCACCTTGGAAAGACCCAGGGGATGACATAAGGAGATTGACATAGATAGAAACACCATTTCGGAAAAGGTATTGGGACTTTTAGATTCATCAACGCGCATAAGGAAACTTAGTACGTCCTCTATCATTCGAGTACCATATTAGGGTAATACGGACATACAAGATCCTTATACATGTTGCTTGAATATGGAAGCCTCAATATTTAGTCCCTAATGATATTAGAAACTATTGCTTTGTTTTACTCAAATTATATATGTAATTACCCGATCTTAATGGTTTTGTCTCAGATTCCGATTTATACACCGATATGTTTCCCCAGCCCCGTTTATGCATGTACCGAAAATGATTTGAAATGTGTGCCTTCGAGCACCATTCCCCGCTTGCCCGTATGTTTTATATTGATACAGTTTTGTATATGTTTTGATTTATCATGTAACCTAAGAGTCGGCACCACTAAGCTTGGACATCCTTGTCAGTCTGATCAACTGACTTGGATCTCCCCCTGTGCTCCCGCCAGTTGCAACTTGGATCCCGTACTGTCCCGTTACCCGGTTCCGCGGCCGTGGTCTTGCCTAGCTATATGTATATATATATGTTTGTAATGTTGGTTCTCGTCACTTCGTATGTTCGAGCCCAACGCACTGAATGTGCTCTCATCACCTTAGTGATGGAGAGGATTTAGCTGTAGTGTGGTTGCCATCTAGTCAGTTCCTGTACCTTGGATACCCCGCATGATTTATATTGCATCTGTACTTTAAATGAACTATGCACCCTGTTTCCAGACAGTTATTGTTTTAACAAGATTTCATTATGTTTAGAAAGTGTTTTGATTTCTTTCTTGGTATATCTATTCACCCACCTGCCAGACCGTCGTGTCTGACCCATTTTTGTGGTACTCAGGTCCAGTCCCCGTCCTTGCCCTTGAGGAGGAGCCAGAGGAGGCGGTCGGTGAACCGCAACATTTAGTGGAGTGGCAAGCTGACGATGTCATGTAGACATTGGGTTGAGCTTTGAGCTGCGAACATTTTGGGTTGTTATTGATTTCTACTTTTGGGTTGTATTGGCCTTTGTTGGCCTTTATTTTTGGGGAATGTTATTTAACTTGTTCTTCTGTTAAACCTTAACCTAATGTTTTGGGAATGCTAATGAGATCATTGCTCACTCTGACATCATATCATGCCTGTGTATTAACAGCCTTATTAGATGTGAATGGATCAAAAGTTTGATTTGCTACACGCTTCCGCACCAATATAAATGTTCTATGAGTGTATGAGGAATCCTCACCGCGGAAACCTGTGGGAAATTAAATAAATGTGTAATCCGTATTTAACAAGGGGCGGTTCGTTAATCTTCCACACCGCCCCCGTCGCGGTCCCGGGGCCCCCGGTCCGGGGTCGCGACAGACTGGTATCAGAGCGAGACGTGTTTCAGGCAATTAAAAGAAACTAGAAATCCTAAGGACGTGGCGAGGATCCGTTAGACTTCTTGTTAGACTTTTCGTTAGTTAGACTCGTGTGAGCAATGTGTGACCCTTATATGACTTTATGTGCTAACAATTTGTTTTACAGTGATATGCCACCTCGAAAAAGACCCGTAACCGACAATCCCACCGCAAGCAATAGTGAACACACCGGGCCACTAGGAAACGGTATTCCAGATCCAAACATGCAGAATCAATTTCAGCAGATGATGCAAGCCATGCTTGACCAGCAACGTCAGGCCAATGAAAATCAAGCCAGAATGCAAGAACAGATGGCCAGAAAGGATGAAGAGCATGCTAGGGAGATGGCTACGATGCAAAGGCAGTTGCTAGAAGTGTTAGAAAGGAGACCTGAACCGGCACCAGCGCAACCTCCAGGCACTCAGATTGTCATCAACAATAGGGAACATGACCCCAATGCGTTGTACGAAAAGTTTAGGAAAAGACGTCCCAAGGAGTTCACGGGGCATGAGGACCCACTAGCTGCAGACGACTGGTTGGAGCAAACAGAGAACATCTTTGAGATATTTAGATGTACCGGTAGACAGCAAGTGCAACTCACCGCTTCCATGTTTACAGGCCTAGCGGATATATGGTGGAAAACGATCAAGGCTGAGTATAGGACCATAGCAGACGCAGAGGCTTGGACAAGTTTCAAGAGACAATTCAGTGACAAATATGTACCGACACATGTGAAGAGGCAAAAGGCAATCGAATTCCAGCAGCTCGTACAAGGTAACACAACCGTGCAAGAGTACCTCACGAAGTTTGAGAGGTTGTCTCGATATGCCCTTGAATCGATTGACACCGTGGAGAAAAAGATAGCAAAGTTCCTTGAAGGACTTAACCCGATCATTGAGAGGGATGCCACGGGTGTTGTAGCACCTGCCACTTTTGAAGAAGCTGTGAGAAGAGCCTACAAATTCGAGAACCTGAACAACAAGATCCTCAAGATCCAAGGAAAAGCGCCAGCTCACCAACAGAATCACCAACCAAGGAACCATCAGAACAAGCGACAGAGGCAAGAACAAAACGTGCAGAATGCTCTAGTTTGCGTCCATTGTGGTAAGAACCATGAGAGTGCTCAATGCCGTACGATTATGGGAGCATGTTTCAGATGTGGATCCATGGCACACCAACTCAAAGACTGCCCAAGGCAAGCTGGGCAAGGCAACAACAGACAGCAACAGCAACAACAAGGAACTCAGCGCCAGGCACCACCTCAGAATGCATTAGCTGTACAGAATCAGCCCAGGCCACTCCAGCAACAGGCTCCACAACAACAATATAGACCTCCACAGCAGCATCCAGCTCGTCAGCAAGGACAGAATCAGAATCAGCGTCCTCCTCAGCAGTATAGGAATGCACAGCAAGGAAGGCAGCAACAGGCTCAGAACAGGCCTCAACAGCGAGGACAAGTGTATGCAATTAACCAAGCTGATGCAGAGGCAGCAGATAATGTGGTGGAAGGTACACTCCTAGTTTGTGGATTTGAAGCTAAGATTTTGTTTGACCCTGGCTCTACGCACTCCTTCTTGTCCCCAAAATTTTCTAAGTTGATTGATATGCCTGCTAGAGAACTTGAGTATGTGTTGACAGTGTCCACTCCCGTAGGCAAACAAGTTGTGTGTAGGAAGTATTATCCTAGATGTGCTATTAAGATAGGAGATGTGGTGTTACCGGCGAATCTTATTTTGTTGGAGATGTTTGATTTCGATGTCATTCTAGGAATGGATTGGTTAGCAGGGTACCATGCTACGATAGACTGTTTCCATAAGACCCTCACGTTCAAATTAGAGGAGACCCCAGCAGGCGTTTTGTTCCATGGGGAAAAGAAGAATTCTTGTCCAAGATTCGTCTCAGCATTGAAGGCTGATAGACTAGTGAGAAGTGGATGTGAATGCTATTTAGCGTTTATCACGGAGGATAAACGGTCCCAAGGGGTGGAGGAGATTCCAATTGTTTGCGAATTCCCAGACATTTTTCCAGAAGAAATCCCAGGTTTACCACCTGTTAGGGAGATTGACTTCACCATCGAATTGTTACCAGGGACCGCTCCGATATCTATCGCACCATACAGAATGGCTCCAGCTGAATTAGGAGAGTTGAAGATTCAGTTGCAAGAATTGTTGGATAAAGGTTTTATTAGACCGAGCGTCTCACCTTGGGGAGCTCCAGTGTTATTCGTCAAGAAGAAAGACGGTTCCATGAGAATGTGTATTGATTACCGGAAATTGAACCAAGCTACCATCAAGAACAAGTATCCGTTGCCAAGGATAGATGAATTGTTTGACCAATTGCAAGGTGCTGCTTACTTTTCGAAGATCGATCTAAGATCCGGTTATCATCAGCTGAGAGTTAGAGATTCAGATGTATCGAAGACGGCGTTCCGGACGAGATATGGACACTATGAGTTTCTAGTGATGCCATTTGGACTGACGAATGCACCAGCAGTATTCATGGCTTTGATGAACAAAATATTCGCTGAGTACTTAGACCAATTCACAGTGGTGTTTATTGATGACATTTTGGTGTACTCTAAGTCTAAAGAAGAACATGAAGAGCATTTGAGGATAGCATTGCAACTCCTAAGAGACAATCAATTGTATGCGAAGCTCACTAAGTGCGATTTTTGGCTTGAAGAAGTCGCATTTTTAGGTCATATCATTTCCAAAGAAGGATTATCAGTGGACCCAGCCAAGATAGATGCAGTTGTGAAGTGGGAAAGACCGAAGAACGCGTCAGAAATCAGGAGTTTTCTTGGATTGGCGGGTTACTATCGAAGATTTGTGCAAGGATTTTCGTCGATTGCGGCTTCATTGACAAAGTTGACCAAGAAGAATGCACCTTATGTGTGGACAGACCAATGTGAGACCAGCTTCCAAGAGTTGAAGAAGAGATTAACATCAGCACCCGTCCTCACTTTACCATCCGGGAGCGGCAGTTACACCATCTTTACAGATGCTTCGAATATAGGACTCGGTTGTGTGTTGATGCAAGATAGAAAAGTCGTTGCTTATGGATCCCGGCAGTTGAAGGACCACGAGAAGAACTATGCAACGCATGACCTGGAGTTAGCAGCAGTCGTTTTTGCACTGAAGATGTGGAGACATTACCTCTACGGAGAGAAATTCGAAGTCCACTCCAATCACCGCAGCTTACAGTATTTGTTCTCTCAGAAGGAGTTGAATATGAGACAAAGAAGATGGATGGAATACATCAAAGATTACGATTTTCCGATCAAATACCACCCGGGAAAGGCCAATGTAGTAGCCGATGCCTTGAGTAGGAAGTCAGCAAGTGTGGCAAGCCTAAGAGTTACGTGCTTCTTTCAGCAATTTGAAGAGTTGGGGGTAGATTTTCAGCCCCTAAGCGAGGGAGTGATGCTAGCCAACATGTCAGTGTCTGAACCCTCGTTCATTCGGAAGATCAAGGACAACCAATTGCAAGATCCAGAGTTGGCCAAGATTTCAGAGCATATAGCAGAACGTCCTGATTTTCGTTTTGTGGATGGAGTTTTATTCTATCGTGATCGTCTATGCGTGCCCAACATTGAAGATTTGAAGAACGATATTATGACAGAGGCGCACAGTACGAAATACTCTATGCATCCGGGTAGCACGAAGATGTATCAGAACCTGAAAGGCAGATTTTGGTGGAACAACATGAAGAGAGAAATAGCAGCTTTCGTTTCACGATGTATGACGTGCCAGTTGGTGAAGGCAGAACATCAGAGACCTCCAGGGTTATTGCAGCCATTAGAGATCCCAGAATGGAAGTGGGAACATATCACCATGGATTTCATCTCGGGATTGCCAAGGACCAGAAAAGGGAACAACTCCATATGGGTCATTGTGGACCGTCTCACCAAATCAGCTCATTTCATTCCTATGAAGACCGGAGAGAAGATGCATATGTTACCTCTCGCAGAGTTGTTTGTCAACGAGATTGTCAGCCGTCATGGGCAGCCAGTCTCCATTACTTCGGACAGAGATAGCAGATTCGTTTCGAGATTTTGGAAGACTTTGCATGAGTCTATGGGAACAAAGCTTCAGTTCAGCACAGCGTATCACCCACAAACAGATGGTCAGTCGGAAAGGACAATTCAGACCCTTGAAGATATGCTTCGAGCGTGTGTACTAGATTTCAAGACTCAATGGGATGAGACCCTACCGCTTTGCGAATTTGCCTACAACAACAGTTATCATTCGAGCATCGGGATGGCGCCTTTTGAGGCATTGTATGGTAGGAGGTGTAGAACTCCAGTTTGTTGGGAAGAAGTAGGTATTCGCAGTTTTCATGGACCGACGATGGTGAGTGAAACCAGCGACAAAGTCAAGTTGATCCAAGAACGCCTGAAAGTAGCCCGGAGTAGACAGAAGAGTTATGCAGACTCTCATCGCAGGGACTTACATTTTAAGGAAGGAGATAAGGTTTTCTTGAAGGTGTCACCTACTAGAGGAACTCTGAGATTCGGTCAAAAAGGCAAACTATCTCGGAGATACATTGGACCCTATGATATTGTGAGCAAGATTGGTGACGTGGCTTACAGACTAGCCTTACCACCCGAGCTTTCCGGCGTACACAATGTGTTCCATGTGTCTATGTTGAAAAAGTACGTTCTCGATCCGTCACATGTACTCCGTCATGAACCATTAGAGATCAGAGAAGATGCCACCTATGTCGAGAAGCCTATTCAGATTATCGATACGAAGGAACAAGAACTGAGGACAAGGACTATTCAATGGGTGAAAGTGCTTTGGGAAAATCACGGACCTGAAGAGGCAACGTGGGAATTACGGGATCAAGTTCAGAAGAAGTATCCGCATCTACTACCCGAGGTTAGTTATTTTATTTCATTTGGTGGACCAAATGCCCTAAGGGGTGGAGGATGTAAGACCCCGCCTCGAGAGTTTCCGATTAGTGTTAATTAAGACGTGTTTTAGCTATAAGTGTGATTAGTGGAAATTGAGTAAATCTGGACTAGAATAGCTTTTTATAGCTTTGAATAATTTTGGGAACTCTTTTGATCCAGTGGGGCCCTTTGGGGGTTCCTTTTCTTGTGTCTTGATTAGTTTGGGGATTTAGATATAATTCTGGAAATCGGTAATTTGCTCCGTTTAATGTATTTTATGATTCCCGACAACTTTTGTATTTGCTCCGTTTCTATTCGAGACCTCTAAACCCTACTTTGCCATTGATAAGGGTAAAACAGTCTTTTTACACAAAATCTGGACACAATTTTCAATGTCTCCGAAACTAGTAAAATATATACTTTTTGGAAAGTAGAAATTTCGACGAGTAATTCTTCCTTCTTCGTCGAATCCGTCCGAAGCCCGTAGAACGATGTTCTAGCCCATTTTAGACTTTTAAGTTGTGGGACCCTTACCACTATCTATATAAGGAGGAGTTCTTTTCTCTTCTCCTCTTCTTGCAATTTCTTGAGAAAGAGGGATCCCAGCCCAGCCCTAGAGTTCTTCCATTGCTTCTTGCTTCTTCTTCTCTCAATCTCTCTCAAATCTCTTGCTAAAGGCTAAATGGATGCTACAATCTTCTTCCCCTTCATGAGAGCTTTCTCTTAATATCTTTTTTTTGAGAGAACCTCCCATTTCAAGCTACCTCTTGAACCAACTCTTGCCATTAGAGGACTCTTCATGTAAGTTCTTCTTCTCATCTCTTGATTGTGTGTTCATCTAGCCTAGGAGGTGCTTCACCTTGATTATTGGAAGTTATCTCCATCTATTTCTTGATTTTGACATTTTAGGGCTTGTAATGTTGTATTTTGGGGATTTTTGTGTAGATTGTAGTTTGTGAGCTCGATTGAAGGATTAGAGCTTGATTAGCATTCTTGGAGACCAAGGCAAGTGGGTGAATAGATTTGATTTGGATAAGTTCTTACTTTGTCAAAAATATGGATTTTTACTATTCATATGTCATTTGAGTTATTATGTTTCATAATGTTTTAGAAATGTATTTAGTGACATGGTTTTCCCTTAGTAGTTTTATGTGAATATATGCATTCCTCATCAAAGTTTATTTTGGGTCATTATGAGCTTCTTAAATGGTATTGTACTTGCATTAAATGGAATTTGGATTGGTAGGTGAATTAATACATTGGTGGAATGGTAGTTGGTGGATAGGGGTAAAGGTTAAATGGAAGGGAATGGACCCATTCCACATCAGAAAATGGTTGGAATGAAGATGAAATGGTTTGGTAGAGAAATGACCGAAATCTGCACCTGATGTGTAGTTCCCGCAGCTGGGCGGTCAGCGGGCGGTCACCTCGGCGGCTAGCCGACAGGTGACCGGCGGCTAGCCGACCCAGATACGGTTAGAAACACAGAATGCTGCATTTTGACAGGCGAACCGCGGTCAGCCGCGCGGTCACCTCGCGGCTAACCGCCAATCCCAAACCCAGTGACCGCTAGGTAGCCGTGAGGCGCGGTTAGAAATACAGAATGCGACATTTTAGCAGGGTGAGTCGCGGTCAGCTCCGCGGTCAGCCAGCGGCTAACCGCCGATCACCTCGGCGGCTAACCGCCAGTTGACCGACAGGTGACCGAGTTTTACCCAGAATTCCTGAGTCCTTCCCATTGGATTCAGATATGGTATTTAAAGGTTTGGATGGGTTGTTCTGATGCCCTACCACCTTGGAAAGACCCAGGGGATGACATAAGGAGATTGACATAGATAGAAACACCATTTCGGAAAAGGTATTGGGACTTTTAGATTCATCAACGCGCATAAGGAAACTTAGTACGTCCTCTATCATTCGAGTACCATATTAGGGTAATACGGACATACAAGATCCTTATACATGTTGCTTGAATATGGAAGCCTCAATATTTAGTCCCTAATGATATTAGAAACTATTGCTTTGTTTTACTCAAATTATATATGTAATTACCCGATCTTAATGGTTTTGTCTCAGATTCCGATTTATACACCGATATGTTTCCCCAGCCCCGTTTATGCATGTACCGAAAATGATTTGAAATGTGTGCCTTCGAGCACCATTCCCCGCTTGCCCGTATGTTTTATATTGATACAGTTTTGTATATGTTTTGATTTATCATGTAACCTAAGAGTCGGCACCACTAAGCTTGGACATCCTTGTCAGTCTGATCAACTGACTTGGATCTCCCCCTGTGCTCCCGCCAGTTGCAACTTGGATCCCGTACTGTCCCGTTACCCGGTTCCGCGGCCGTGGTCTTGCCTAGCTATATGTATATATATATGTTTGTAATGTTGGTTCTCGTCACTTCGTATGTTCGAGCCCAACGCACTGAATGTGCTCTCATCACCTTAGTGATGGAGAGGATTTAGCTGTAGTGTGGTTGCCATCTAGTCAGTTCCTGTACCTTGGATACCCCGCATGATTTATATTGCATCTGTACTTTAAATGAACTATGCACCCTGTTTCCAGACAGTTATTGTTTTAACAAGATTTCATTATGTTTAGAAAGTGTTTTGATTTCTTTCTTGGTATATCTATTCACCCACCTGCCAGACCGTCGTGTCTGACCCATTTTTGTGGTACTCAGGTCCAGTCCCCGTCCTTGCCCTTGAGGAGGAGCCAGAGGAGGCGGTCGGTGAACCGCAACATTTAGTGGAGTGGCAAGCTGACGATGTCATGTAGACATTGGGTTGAGCTTTGAGCTGCGAACATTTTGGGTTGTTATTGATTTCTACTTTTGCGTTGTATTGGCCTTTGTTGGCCTTTATTTTTGGGGAATGTTATTTAACTTGTTCTTCTGTTAAACCTTAACCTAATGTTTTGGGAATGCTAATGAGATCATTGCTCACTCTGACATCATATCATGCCTGTGTATTAACAGCCTTATTAGATGTGAATGGATCAAAAGTTTGATTTGCTACACGCTTCCGCACAAATATAAATGTTCTATGAGTGTATGAGGAATCCTCACCGCGGAAACCTGTGGGAAATTAAATAAATGTGTAATCCTTATTTAACAAGGGGCGGTTCGTTAATCTTCCACACCGCCCCCGTCGCGGTCCCGGGGCCCCCGGTCCGGGGTCGCGACAGTTATTGAGCTTGACTTGAGCAGTTCCATCAGTCCTACGGCTTGTTGGTTAGGTCCAGAGAGTTTCCAAGTGTAAGCATGTCGAGAAAATAAAGTCCAGATGTAGATTCCAAGATTACAAAATCATTTGTGTCATTGCTTTAGATTAGAAACGTGATAACACTCAATCTTTTAAAATTTCCTTCATAGAAGTGTTCTCTTAAGGGCCCCTCTCTTTGCATGGAATTGAAATTCTTAAGAATTTACTATCAAGCGAATCACACCGAAGATCATTAAAGAGTACGAGTGATGAAAGATTTAAGGATGGAGTTGTAGACAGGAGCAAATCTCTTTGGTAGAGTAATATCTCGGATATTATTGTTTTATTATGGGGATGTCATTTGATGACCATTTATATATTTCAACTTTTATCTCTGGGGCAGTATATATATTCAAAAGCCTAGTAATTCAATTAAGCATGTGTCAATAGCCAAAGTTAGCTTGTGTGATTTCTTTCTCTCCATTCAAATCATATGGGAGTTCACTAGATATGGGCTACAAGAAAAAACGGAACTACTGATTCTTTCATTTTATTTTATGTTAATTGGAAATGGAAAGGTCTTGCGACTTTCTTTGGACACTCACACAGCTTTACTGCTGCTTGCACGGGAGGTAAACTCTCATTTTCCAGTTTTCCTCCATTGTGAGAGGAGGAAAACCGTCAATTGCAGCTGTATCGCTGCTCTCGTCGGCGGTAAAATTGATTTTCCAGTTCTCCTCCTCTCTAAGGGGAGGAAAATTGGAAGTTGCAGCTGTACCGCTTTTCCCATCGGCGGTAAAATCGATTTTCCAGTTTTACTCCGCTTTGAGAGGAGGAAAACTGGAAATTTCAGATATGCTTCATGTACATATGGCGGAAATCTTTCAATCCGATTTTTTATCCATTTGTCTCTTCTTTTGCTTGTTGGTGGGTCATGGGTCGGGGCTTAGTTTCACAAAATGAAGGATGGACATGTGTGAATAACAATTGGGTGAAATAATATCAAATCACAATAAACGCACCAAAAATCGTAGATTTACTTTACCGGTCAAGGGAAGTAAAAGGTGAGAGAGTAACATTCATATTTTTCCTCTTAAAAAGAATATAGGTTTTTTTTTTTTTTTTTGTAAGGGAGCTCATGGATTGGGGTTTGCACATGGGTTTTCTTATTAATAGATGGGTCGTGCTCAGGTTTTATTTTTTCATTTACACTTACCGGTTGAGAGCCGGAATCCACTATCGGCCCAAATTTATATATACAAATATATAAATACACATACATTTACATACTTAGACATGTATCTATCTACATATTTGTGTGGGAGGGAGGGAGCAGTAATGCGGAGGCTCAAAACCATGACCTCTCATAGAAGGTGATATGACCAGAATAGCGGTGCTGGCCTAGGACATGGTAAGAAATGCATTTTTCTTTTCCATAGGTCTAACACAGGTGGGGGCTTGGGCTTCATGATTTCCATACGGCCTGGGTTCGGGCCAACAACTTCAGGCCTGACTCATGCTTGGGCCAGGGTTAGGCTTCTAGTTTAGAAGTGGCCGTTGGACATTCCTCGGAATGGCCCTGCCTCGTCGATGAACACCCCTAGTCTTTTTTATGATTCACTGGCATGAGAGAGTGCAAATCTTTTTAACCTTTTTCTTTTATGGAAGAGATGGTATTTGAAACATAATATTTTTTTTTATTTCGCCCTCCCCTTTTAATATCTCTGGTATTAGCCCTTCACTTCACTTAACAAGCAAAGTAAGCTTACCTAAATTGTTACCTTAAAAAACTGGAGATCCTAATATCTATGACTGAGAATATAAGTGAAACCAGCAAAATCTTCATTTCAACAGGACAGATGGAAAAGAAAAATTCTATACTCGCAAGCATGCCCTGGTAGTCGATACATCACTGCTTTTCTGTACATGCGAACAACTATAGGGTGTTTTGCTGCGGTCCTAAGTAGTTATCGAGCTTGACTTGAGCAGTTCTATCAGTCCTACGACTTGTTGGTTAGGTCCAGAGAGTTTCCAAATCTAAGCATATCAAGAAAATAAAGTTTAGATGTTGATCACAAGATTACGAAATCATTTGTGGCATTGCTTTAGATTAGAAACGTGATAACACTCAATGCTTTTAAAATTCCCTTCATAGAAGTGTTCTCTTATGGGCCCCTCTGTTTTCATGGAATTGAAATTCTTAAGAATTTATTATCAAGTGAATCACACCGATGATCATTAAAGAGTAGGAGTGATGAAAGATTTAAGAATGGAGTTGTAGACAGGAGCAAATTGCTTTAGTAGAGTGATATCTCGGATCTTATTGTTTTATTATCGGGATGTTATCTGATGATCATTTATATATTTCAACTTTTATCACTAGGGCAGTATATATATTCAAAAGCCTAGTAATTCAATTCAGCATGTGTCAACAGCCAAAGTCAGCTTGGGTGATTTCTTTCACTCCATTCATATCATATAGGAGTTCACTAGATATAGGCCACAAGAAGAAACGAAACTACTGATTCTTTCATTTGATTTTATGTTAATTGGAAATGGAAAGGCCTTGCGACTTTCTTTGGACACTCACGCAGCTTTACCGCAGCTTGCACGAGAGGTAAACTCTCATTTTCCAGTTTTCCTCCACTAACAAACCGGCAATTGCAGCTTTAGCGCTGCTCTCATCGGCTGTAAAATTGATTTTCCAGTTTTCCTCCGTTCTGAGGGGAGGAAAACTGGAAGTTGCAGCTTTACTGCTGCTCCCATCGGCGGTAAAATCGATTTTCCTGTTTTCCTCCTCCCTGGGCGGAGGAAAAGTGGAAATTTCAGATATGTTTCGGGTACATATGGCAGAAATCTCTCAATCCGATTTTTTATCCATTTGTCCCTTCTTTTGCTTGTTGGGGGGTCATGGGTTGGGGCTTAGTTGCACAAAATGAAGGATGGACATGTGTGGATAACAATTGGGTGAGATAATATCAAATCACAATAAACACACAATAAATCGTAGATTTACTTTACCGGTCAAGTGAAGTAAAAGATCAATTAAAGATGGAACGAAAGTAAGGGTGTAGTAGAATTAAAAGGTGAAAGAGTAACATTCTTATTTTTCCTCTTAAAAAGAATACAAATTTTTTTTTTTGGTAAGGGAGCTCATGGATTGGGCTTTGGGCATGGGGTTTTCTTATTAATAGATGGGTCGTGCTCATGTTTTATTTTTTTATTTGCACTTAGCTGTTGAGAGTCGGAATCCACTCTCGGCCCAAATTTATATATACAAATATATATACACATACGTTTACATACTTATACATGTATATATCTACATATTTGTGAGGGAGGGAGGGAGCCTTAACGCGGAGGCTCAAAAGCATGACCTTTCACAGAAGGTGATATGACCAGAGCAGCTGTGCTGGCCTAGGACATGGTAAGAAACGCATTTTTCTGTTCCATAGGTCTAACACAGGTGGGGGCTCGGGCTTTATGATTTCCATACGGCCTTGGTTGGGGCCAACAACTTCAGACTTGACTCATGCATGGGCCATGGTTAGGCTTCTAGTTTAGAAGTGGCTGTTGGACATTCCTCGGAATGGCCCCGTCTCGTCGATGAACATCCCCGGTCTTTTTATCATTCACTGGCATGAGAGAGTGTACGTCTTTTTAACCTTTTTTTATGGAAGAGATGGTATTCGAAACCTATATTTTTTTATTTCGCCCTCCCCTTTTAATGTCTCTAGTATTAGCTCTTCACTTCACTTAACAAGCAAAGTAAGCTTACCAAAATTGTTACCATAAAAAACAGGAGATCCTAATATCTACGATTGAGAATATAAGTGAAATTAGCAAAATCTTCATTTCAACAGGACAGCAAGAAAAGAAAAATCGTATACTCGCAAACATGCCCTGGTGGTCAATAGATCACTGCTTTTCTGTGCATGACAACAACTATGGGGTGTTTTGCTACGGTCCTAAGTAGTTATCGAGCTTGACTCGAGCAGTTCCATCAGTCCTACAGCTTGTTGGTTAGGTAGAGGGAATTTCCAAATCTAAGCATGTCAAGAAAATAAAGTTTAGATGTTGATTACAAGATTACAAAATCATTTGCGCCATTGCTTCAGATTTGACACGTGATAACACTCAATGCTTTTAAAATTTCCTTCATAGAAGTGTTCTCTTAAGGGCCTCTTAGTTTCCATGGAATTGAAATTCTTAAGAATTTATTATCAAGTGAATCACACCGATGATCGTTAAAGAGTACGAGTGAGGAAAGATTTAAGGATGGAGTTGTAGACATGAGCAAATTGCTTTAGTAGAGTGATATCTCGGATCTTATTGTCTTAGTATGGGGATGTTATTTGATGACCATTTATATATTTCATCTTTTATATCTAGGGCAGTATACATATTCAAAAGCCTAGTAATTCAATTCAACATGTGTCAAAAGCCAAAGTCAGCTTGTGTGATTTCTTTCTCTCCATTCATATCAAATGGGAGTTCACTAGATATGGGTTACACGAAAAAACGGAACTACTGATTCTTTCATTTTATTTTATGTTAATTAGAAATGGAAAGGCTTTGCGACTTTCTTTAGACACTCACGCAGCTGTACCACCGCTTGCACGAGAGGTAAACTCTCATTTTCCGGTTTTCCTCCGCCGTGAGAGGAGAAAAACCGGCAATTTCAGCTTTACCGGTGCTCTCATCGGCGGTAAAATTGATTTTCCAGTTTTCCTCCTCTCTGAGGGAAGGAAAACCGGAAGTTGTAGCTTTACCGCTGCTCCAATCGGCGGTAAAATCGATTTTCCAGTTTTCCTCCGCTTTGGGAGGAGGAAAACTGGAAATTTCAGATTTGCTTCGGGTACATATGGTGGAAATCTTTCAATCCGACTTTTTATCCTTTTTTCCCTTCTTCTGCTTGTTGCTGGGTCATGGATCGGGGCTTAGTTCCACAAAATGAAGGATGGACATGTGTGCATAACAATTGGGTGAAATAATATCAAATCACAATAAATACACAATAAATCGTAGATTTACTTTACCGGTGAAGTGAAGTAAAAGATCAATTAAAGAGAGAACAAAAGTAAGGGTGTAGTAGAATTAAAATGTGAGAGAGTAGCATTCTTATTTTTCCACTTAAGAAGAATACAATTTTTTTTTTTTTTTTTGTATAGGAGTTCATGGATTGGGCTTTGGGCATGGGGTTTTCTTATTAACAGATGGGTCGTTCTCAGGTTTTATTTTTTTATTTGCACTTAGCTGTTGAGAGTCGGAATCCACTCCCGGCCCAAATTTATATATACAAATATATATATACACATACGTTTACAAACTTATACATGTATATATCTACATATTTGTGAGGGAGGGAGGGAGTAGTAATGCGGAGGCTCAAAACCATGACCTCTCACAGAAGGTGATATGACCAGAGCAGCTGAGCTGGCCTAGGACATGGTAAGAAACGCATTTTTCTGTTCCATAGGTCTAACACCGGTGGGGGCTTGGGTTTCATGATTTCCATACGTCCTGGGTTCGGGCCAAGAAGTTCAGGCCTGACTCATGCTTGGGCCAGGGTTAGGCTTCTAGTTTAGAAGTGGCTGTTGGATATTCCTCGGAATGGCCCCGTCTCGTCGATGAACACCCGTAGTCTTTTTATCATTCACTGGCAAGAGAGAGTGTACGTCTTTTTAACCTTTTTTTATGGAAGAGATAGTATTCGAAACCTAATATATATATTTTTATTTTGCCCTCCCCTTTTAATGTCTTTGGTATTAGCCCTTCACTTTCACATAACAAGCAATGTAAGCTTAACAAAATTGTTACCTTAAAAAACCGGAGATCCTAATATTTACGATTGAGAATATAAGTGAAACCAGCAAAATCCTCATTTCAACAGGACAGCAAGAAAAGAAAAATCGTATACTCGCAAACTTGCCCTGGTAGTCGATACATCAGTGCTTTTCTGTGCATGTGAACACCTATGAGGTGTTTTGCCGTGGTCCTAAGTAGTTATCTAGCTTGACTTGAGCAGTTCCATCAGTCATACGGCTTGTTGGTTAGGTCCAGAGAGTTCGCAAATCTAAGCATGTCAAGAAAATAAAGTTTAGATGTTGATTACAAGATTACAACATCATTTCAGCCATTGCTTTAGATTAGAAACGTAATAACACTCAACGCTTTTAAAATTTCCTTCATAGAAGTGTTCTCTAAAGGGCCCCTCTATTTGCATGGAATTGAAATTCTTAAGAATTTATTATCAAGTGAATCACACCGATGATCATTAAAGAGTACGAGTGATGAAAGATTTAAGAATGGAGTTGTAGACAGGAGCAAATCTCTTTAGTAGAGTGATATCTCGGATATTATTGTTTTATTATGGGGATGTCATTTGATGACCATTTATATATTTCAACTTTTTATCTCTGGGGCAGTATATATATTCAAAAGCCTAGTAATTCAATTAAGCATGTGTCAATAGCCAAAGTCAGCTTGTGTGATTTCTTTCACTCCATTCATATCACATGGGAGTTCGCTAGATATGGGCTACAAGAAAAAACGGAACTACTGATTCTTTCATTTTATTTCATGTTAATTGGAAATGGAAAGGTCTTGCGACTTTCTTTGGACACTTACGCAGCTTTACCGCTGCTTGCATGGGAGGTAAACTCGCATTTTCCAGTTTTTCTCCACTGTGAGAGGAGGAAAACCGGCAATTGCAGCTTTACCGCTGCTCTCATCGGCTGTAAAATTGATTTTCCAGTTTTCCTCCATTCTGAGGGGAGGAAAACCGGAAGTTGCAGCTTTACTGCTGCTCCCATCGGCGGTAAAATCGATTTTCCTGTTTTCCTCCTCTCTGGGCAGAGGAAAAGTGGAAATTTCAGATATGCTTCGGGTACATATGGCGGAAATCTCTCAATCCGATTTTTTATCCATTTGTCTCTTCTTTTGCTTGTTGGTGGGTCATGGGTCGGGGCTTAGTGGTACAAAATGAAGGATGGACATGTGTGGATAACAATTAGGTGAAATAATATCAAATTACAATAAACACACAATAAATCGTAGATTTACGTTACCGGTCAAGTGAAGTAAAAGATCAATTAAAGATGGAACGAAAGTAAGGGCGTAGTAGAATTAAAAGGTGAGAGAGTAGCATTCTTATTGTTGACACAAAAAAAAGTCACTTTACCTCCTCAACATCAAAAGCTACATGGAGCCGCATGCTACTACAAATAGGCTAAGCTGCTTCAAGCATTAGATCTTGACAGAATCAAACAAAAACTGCAAGATCCTTCAAAATAGCCAAAAGAAGGGTATACACGGGACATTTCGACACCATTTGGCCTAACTTCAATCCTCCAACGGCTGAGTAGGAGCTCTCGGCGGCGACAGTGTTAAAGACATCAAATCTTCGATCAGAGCCTATTGATGGTCTCAAAATACCTCCAAAAGGCTCAACGCCAAATTTCAAGTCAAACCGACACCGTTTGACCCTCCATCAACTCTCGAAAGGCGAAATCAAGCCTCTCAGCGGCGAGAACCTCTAATGCCGCCACTCATCAAACAAAGCACATGAGTAACTTCTACATGCTTCCAAAGGGCTGCACGTCAAATTTCAGGTCATTCCGACGACGTTTGACCCGGCTTTGACGCTCGGAAGCAAAATCAAGCCTATCGGCGGCGAAGCTCCCCGGGACCATGGCATCCAAATCGGAGCTAATGGATCATCTCAAAATGACTCCAATAGGCTCCCTGTCAAATTTTAGGTCAATCGGACATCGGATGACCACACATCAAAGCTCGACATCTTTCGCACGGTGAAATCAAGTCTAGCATCGACGGGACCCCAAACAGCTTCAAAACTTAAATAAAAGCCCATGGTTGGTCCTATCTAATGCTCAAGAAGCTTCACCTCAAATTTCAGGTCATTCCGACATCATTTGACTTAGTTTCAACTCTTGGCGGAAAATCGGCTACGGAGTCTTCGGCTTTTCCAAAAATAGGAAACTTTGTGCTCTGATTTGCACAGCCTTTTGATAGGTTTTCATCAGTGGAATCATGCCAATAAATGAGGAGAAATTTCAAAGAAAAATATAGGAGAAAACAAAAGGGAAAAAGCTCGAAAAATGGCGAAGAAACGGCGACCGAACCGCGACCGAAAAGGGGGCCAAAGCCCCATGGTCGCCGGCGACCTTGGCCCATGGTCGCCAGTGACCATGGCCCAAGGTTGTCTGCCCCATGGTCGCCGGCAACCATGGGTGCATGGTCGCCGGCGACCTTGGAAGTTCGAGTTGCCGGATTTCCGCCGAAACGTCCGTTTTTTCGATTCTTTTTGCACTTTGCGATGATTGGCCCCTGTGATTTTCTTAAAATCTGTTTTTTGAGGCATGATATCCGTCGATCTTTTTCAACATCACGGATCCGCCATCAAAATCATTCGATCATCATTGGACACTCCAAAATTGCCAACCGGCCAACCAAAAAAGCACACTTTCTGCCCGATCGATCGAGAAATCGACTGGACAGATGTTGCCGGCTCATTGGTATCAACCAATGTCTGAATTCGCATCGTCATCCGACATCAAATAACATGCGGATCCATCAATAATCATCGCAAGAAGAATTCCAAAAGACGTGGCGCGGCCCGCGACTCTTCAAGCGACTCGGCGGCCAATTAATGATGTTAAATGACCTTTTTATGACAACTTATTAGGGTCATTAACTCATTATTTTGGACGGCCCAATCAGAAGCAAGCAAATGGGAGTTACAAGTTCAATTAATCATGACAATTAACCATGTAACTCTTATCATTATGGAGATTAATCATGGTAATTAATCATGAAACTCCCATCATCATGGAGATTAAATGCCCATTATTCTCCATCGGCCAATCAAAATCCAAGAAAAAGGAGTTACAAAATTATGAAATTAAATCTTGTAACTCCTCCTATCATGGAGCATTAATATCACTAATGCCCATAAACCTTCCTAATGACCACCAAATGCCTATAAATAGGCGGTCATTCCAAAGGGAAAGGGTCTAAAAAAATCATCTGAAGAGTTCTGAAGAAATTGTCCTAGAAATCTCTGCACAAAAAGAAGCTCTCTTGCCTTGAAGAAACTTTGCTGCAAGTACTACAAGGTGATCGAAGTCCCTTGGGGGGCCACCCCCACAAGGTTTCCCCTCTTCTTCTATCCAACATGGCCTAGATGCGGCTTTTCAGCCCGTCTACTTGGTTTTTAATTGGATATAGGACCTTCCCTTGGTCTTTGTCCTCTAAAGATCCGAGGTCCAAGCCAAGCCAAGTGAACTAAAGCATCAAGTGTTCTCATCTGAAGGACGATGGCGGAGTCTATACATGACTCGCAACCGTCGATCTGAACGAGTCCCCACAATCGCCTGAGAAGTCAGATCCCTCTTTCTTTCTTCTCTATTGTACTTTGTATTTTTAAAGAGACAAAAAAATCACAATTCTTGTCTTTCATCATTGATGAGATTTGTAAATCGCCTTTTACGGAAAAATCGCCTTCTAAGGCACAAAACCGCCGTTCACGGCAAACTAAACAAAATCGCCTCTCACGGCATTTTAAAATCTTGTCTCTTTCCTTAAATATATGTGCAATGGAAAGTTAGAGAAAAAGTTTGATTTCCTTTCTACTTGTGAAAGTGAATCTCCGGATCACCATTTCAAATTCCAAGTACAATAGAAAATCTGGCATTCCCGTACAAAAATGTTGATGCTTGCTCTTTTTTTCTCTTCGCCCCGCCGCACCCCGGCGGACCCGGAACGGAGGAAGGCAAGATGAAAAAAGATGGGTCCATCACTTATGTTTCCTCTCAAAAAGAATACAATTTTTTTTTTTGAAAGGGAGCTCATGGATTGGGCTTTGGGCATGGGGTTTTCTTATTAATAGATAGGTCATGCTCAGGCTTGATTTTTTTCTTTGCACATAGCGGTTGAGAGCTGGAATCCACTCCCGGCCCAAATTTATATATACAAATATATATAGACACATACGTTTACATACTTATACATGTATACAGCTACATATTTGTGAGGGAGGGAGGGAGCAGTAATGCGGAGACTCAAAACCATGAACTCTAACTGAAAGTGACATGACTAGAACAGCTGAGCTGGCCTTGGACATGATAAGAAACACATTTTTCTGTTCAATAGGTCTAACACATGTGGGGGCTCGGCCTTCAAGATATCCACACGGCCTGGGTTTGGGCCAACAACTTCAGCCCTGACTCATGCTTGGGCTAGGGTTTGGCTACTAGCTTAGAAGTGGCTGTTGGACATTCCTTGGAATGGCCCTGCATCGTCGATGAACACCCCAAGTCTTTTTTATCATTCACTGGCATGAGAGAGTGTACGTCTTTTTAACCTTTTTTTTTATGGAAGAGATGGTTTTCGAAACCTAATATTTTTTTTTAATTTCGCCCTCGCCTTTTAATGTCTCTTGTATTAGCCCTTCACTTCACTTAACAAGCAAAGTAAGATTACCAAAATTGTTACCTTAAAAAATCGGAGATCCTAATATCTACGAATGAGAATATAAGTGAAACAAGCAAAATCTTCATTTCAACAGGACAGCAAGAAAAAAAAATCCTTACTCGCAAGCATGCCCCGGTAGTCGACACATCACTGTTTTTCTGTGCATGTGGATAACTATGGGCTGTTTTGCTGCGGTCCTATGTAGTTATTGCGCTTGACTTGAGCAGTTCCATCAGTCCTACGGATTGTTGGTTAGGTCCAGAGAGTTTCCAAGTCTAAGCATGTCGAGAAAATAAAGTCCAGATGTAGATTCCAAGATTACAAAATCATTTGTGTCATTGCTTTAGATTAGAAACATGATAACACTCAATGATTTTAAAATTTCCGTCATAGAAGTGTTCTTTTAAGGGTTCATCTGTTTGCATGGAATTGAAATTCTTAAGAATTTACTATCAAGTGAATCACACCGATGATCATTAAAGAGTACGAGTGATGAAAGATTTAAGGATGGAGTTGTAGACAGGAGCAAATCTCTTTAGTAGAGTGATATCTCAGATATTATTGTTTTATTATGGGGATGTCATTTGATGACCATTTATATATTTCAACTTTTATCTCTGGGGCAGTATATATATTCAAAAGCCTAGTAATCCAATTCAGCATGTGTCAATAGCCAAAGTTAGCTTGTGTGATTTCTTTCTCTCCATTCAAATCATATGGGAGTTCATTAGATATGGGCTACAAGAAAAAGAGGAACTACTGATTCTTTCATTTTATTTTATGTTAATTGGAAATGGAAAGGTCTTGCGACTTTCGTTGGGCACTCACGCAGCTTTACCGGTGCTTGCATGGGAGGTAAACTCGCATTTTCAAGTTTTCCTCCGCTCTGTGGGGAGGAAAACTGGAAGTTGCAGCTTTACTGCTACTCCCATTGGCGGTAAAATCAATTTTCCAGTTTTCCTCCTCTCAAAGGGGAGGAAAACTGGAAATTTCAAATATCCTTCGGGTACGTATGGCGGAAATCTTTCAATCCGATTTTTTATACTTTTTTCCCTTCTTTTGCTTGATGGTGGGTCATGGGTCGGGGCTTAGTTCCACTAAATGGAGGATGGACATATGCGAATAACAATTGAGTGAGATAATATCAAATCACAATAAAAACACAATGAATCGTAGATTTACTTTACCGGTCAAGTGAAGTAAAATATCAATTAAAGAGAGAACAAAAGTAAGGGTGTAGTCGAATTAAAAGGTGAGAGAGTAGCATTATTATTTTTCCTCTTAAAAAGAATATGGTTTTTTTTTTGTAAGGGAGCTCATGGATAGGGCTTTGGGCATTGGGTTTTCCTATTAATAGGTGGGTCGTGCTCAGTTGAGAGCCGGAATCCACTCCTGCCCCAAATTTATATATACAAATATATATATACACATATGTTTACATACTTATACATATATATATATATATAACTACATATTTATGAGGGAGGGAGGGAGTAGTAATGCGGAGGCTCAAAACCATGACCTCTCACAGATGATGATATGACCAAAGCAGCCGAGCTGGCCTAGGACACGGTAAGAAACTCATTTTTCTGTTCCATAGGTCTAACATTGGTTGGGGCTCGGGCTTCATGATTTCCATATGGCCTGGGTTCGGGCCAACAACTTCAGGCCTGACTCATGCTTTGGCCAGGGTTAGGCTTCTAGTTTAGAAGTGGCCGTTGGACATTCGTCGGAAAGTCCCTGCCTCGTCGATGAACACCCCTAGTCTTTTTATCATTCACTGGCATGAGAGAGTGTACGTCTTTTAACCTTTTTTTATGGAAGAGATGGTATTCGAAACCTAATGTTTTCTTTTATTTCACCCTCCCCTTTTAATGTCTCTCGTATTAGCCCTTCACTTCACTTAACAAGCAAAGTAAGCTTACCAAAATTGTTAGCTTAAAAAACTGGAGATCCCAATATCTACGATTGAGAATATAAGTGAAACCCGCAAAATCTTCATTTCAACAGGACGGCAAGAAAAAAAAAACCCTATACTCGCAAGCATGCCCTGGTAGGCGATACATCACTGCTTTTTTGTGCATGCGAACAACTATAGGGTGTTTGGCTGCAGTCCTAAGCAGTTATCGAGCTTGACTTGAGCAGTTCCATCAGTCCTACGGCTATTTGGTTAGTTCCAGAGAGTTTCCAAGTGTAAGCATGTCGAGAAAATAAAGTCCAGATGTAGATTCCAAGATTACAAAATCATTTGTGTCACTGGCATGAGAGAGTGTACGTCTTTTTAACCTTTCGTTATGAAAGAGATGGTATTCGAAACCTAATGTTTTTTTTTTATTTCACCCTCCCCTTTTAATGTCTCTCGTATTAGCCCTTCACTTCACTTAACAAGCAAAGTAAGCTTACCAAAATTGTTACCTTAAAAAATCGGAGATCCTAATATCTACGATTGAGAATATAAGTGAAACCAGCAAAATCTTCATTTCAACAGGACAGCAAGAGAAAAAAATTCTATACTCGCAAGCATGCCCCGGTAGTCGACACATCACTGTTTCTCTGTGCATGTGGATAACTATGGGGTGTTTTGCTGCGGTCCTATGTAGTTATCGCGCTTGACTTGAGCAGTTCCATCAGTCCTACAGATTGTTGGTTAGGTCCAGAGAGTTTCCAAGTCTAAGCATGTCGAGAAAATAAAGTCCAGATGTAGATTCCAAGATTACAAAATCATTTTTGTCATTGCTGTAGATTAGAAACGTGATAACACTCAATGCTTTTAAAATTTCCTTCATCGAAGTGTTCTCTTTAGGGCCCCCTCTGTTTGCATGGAATTGAAATTCTAATGAATTTATTATCAAGTGAATCACACCGATGATCATTAAAGAGTACGAGTGATGAAAGATTTAAGGATGGAGTGGTAGACAAGAGCAAATCTCTTTAGTAGAGTGATATCTCGGATATTATTGTTTTATTATGAGGATGTCATTTGATGACCATTTATATATTGCAACTTTTTATCTCTGGGGCAGTATATATATTCAATAGCCTAGTAATTCAATTCAGCATGTGTCAATAGCCAAAGTTAGCTTGTGTGATTTCTTTCTCTCCATTCAAATCATATGGGAGTTCACTAGATATGGGCTGCAAGAAAAAACGGAACTACTTGTCGCGACCCCGGACCGGGACCCGGGACCGCGACGGGTGTGGTGTGAATAATGAACTACTCCTTAATAATAATTATACATTTCCTTAATTTCCCAAAGGTTTCCGCGGTGAGGATTCCACATACACTCATAGAACATTTATATTGGTGCGGAAGCGTGTAGCAAATCAAACTCTAAATCCATTCACATCAAATAAGACTGATAAGACACAGGTATGACATGATGTCAGAGTGAGCAATGATCTCATTAGCATTCCCAAAATATGAAGTTAAAGTTTAAACAAAAGATCAGTTGAATTAACATTTCCCAAAAATAATGGCCAACAAAGGCCAGTACAACCAAAAGTATAAATCAAGAATTAGTCTATAAACTCCCCAAAATATTCGCAGCTCAAAGCTAAACCAAATGTCTATATGACATCGTCAGCTTGCCACTTTACTAATCATTGCGGTTCATCAACCGCCCCCTCTGGCTCCTCCTCAAAGGCAATAACGGGAACTGGACCTGAGTACCACAAAAATGGGTCAGACACGACGGTCTGGCAGGTGGGTGAATAGATAATGGCAAGAAAGAAATCAAAGCACTTCTTAGATATAACGAAAACTTATTAAAACGATAGCTTTCATAAAACAAGATGCATGATTCATTTAAAGTACAGATGCAATATAAATCATGTGGGGTATTCAAGGTACAGGAACTGACTAGATGGCAACCACACTAGAGCTAAATCCTCTCCATCACTAAGGTGATGAGAGCACATTCAGTGCGTTGGGCTCGAGCACGCGAAGTGACGGGAGCGAACATTATATACATATACATATACATATAGCTAGGCAAGACCACGGCCGTGGAACCGGGTAACGGGACAGGACAGGATCCAAGTTGCAACTGGCGGGAGCACAAGGGGGAGGCCCAAGTCAGTTGATCAGACTGACAAGGACGTCCAAGCTTAGTGGTGCCGACTCATAGGTTACATGAGAAATCAAAACATATACAAACTATATCAGTATAAAACACTCGGGTAAGCGGGGCATGGTGCTCGTAGGCACACATTTCATATTATAAAACATTCGCATAAACGGGCTGGCAGGACATATCAGGCGTATAAATCAAAATTTGAGTAAAACAATGCAATGAATCCTTATATCATTAGGGATTATATATTGGGGCATCCATATTCAAACGACATGTATAAGGATCTTGTATGTCTATATTACCCTTAGTATGGTACTCGAATGATAGAGGACATACTAAGTTTCCTTATGCACGTTGATGAATCTAAAAGTCCCAATACCTTTTCCGAAATGGTGTTTCTTTCTATGTCAATCTCCTTATGTCATCCCCTGGGTCTTTCCAAGGTGGTAGGGCATCAGAACAACCCATCCAACCCTTTAAATACCATATCTGAAACTAATAGAAAAGACTCAGGAATCCTGGGTAAAACTCGGTCACCTGTCGGTCAGCTGGCGGTTAGCCGCTGTCTGACCGCGGGGCTGACCGCGGTTCACCCTGCTAAAATGTAGCATTCTGTGTTTCTAACCGCGCATCTCGGCTACCTAGCGGTCACAGGGTTTTTGATTGGCGGTTAGCCGCAAGCTGACCGCGGTTCGCCTGTCAAAACACAGCATTCTGTGTTTCTAACCGCATCTGGGTCGACTAGCCGCCGGTCACCTGTCGGCTAGCCGCCAAGGTGACCGCCCGCTGACCGCCCAGCTGCGGGAACTCTACATCAGGTGCAGATTTCAGTCCTTTCTTTCCCAAACCATTTCACCTCAACTCCAACCATTTCCTAGCATGAAATGGGTCTATTCCCTTCCATTTAACATTTAATTCTTTCCACCAACCACCATTCCATCTATGCATTTAAATCTCCTACCAATACAAATCCCATTCAATGCAAGTACAAATATCATTTAAGAAGTTTATAATGACCAAAATAAACTTTGATGATGAATGCATATATTCTCATAAAACTAACTAAGAGAAAAACCATGTCAATAAGTACATTTCTAAAAGCATTATGAAACATAATGAACCAAATGAAATAGGAATAGTAAAAATCCACATTTTCAACAAAATAAGAACTTATTCAAATCGGATCCATTCATCCACTTGCCTTGGTCTCCAAGTATGCTAGTCAAGCTCTAATCTTTCTATCAAGCTCAAAATCTACAATCTACACAAAAATCCCCAAAATACATTCATTACAACCCTAGAATGTCAAAATCAAGCAATAGATGGAGATAGCTTCCAATAATCAAGGTGAAGCACCTCCATGGCTAGAAGACTACACAACCAAGAGATGAGAAGAAGAACTTACATGAAAAGTCCTCTAATGGCAAGAGTTTGCTCAAAAGGTAGCTTGGAATGGAAGGCTCTCTCTACAAATGGTATCAAGATGAAGCTCTCATGGAGGGGAAGAAGATTACCACCTCCATTTTGCCTTTAGCAATAGATTTGAGAGAGATATAGAGATGAAGAAGCAAGGAGCAAGGAGGAAAACCCTAGGGCTGGGCTGGAACTTCTCTTTGTTCTCAAGAAAGTTGCAAGAAGAGGAAGAGAGGGAAAAAGACTCCTCCTTATATAGACAATGGCAATGGGTCCCACAACTTAAGAATCCAATTGGGCTAAAACATCATTCTACGGGCTTCGGACGGATTCGACGAAGAAGGAAGAATTGATCGTCTAAATTTCTACTTTCCAAAAAGTATATATTTTACGAGTTTCGGAGACATTGAAATTAGTGTCCAGATTTTGTGTAAAAAGACTGTTTTACCCCTATCAATGGCAAAGTAGGGTTTAGAGGTCTCGAATGGAAACGGAGCAAATACAAAAGTTGTCGGGAATCATAAAATACATTAAACGGAGTAAATTACCGATTTCCAGAATTATTAAATAAATCCCAAAACTAATCAAGACACAATAAAAGGAACCCCCAAAGGGCCCCACTAGATCAAAAGAGTCCCCAAAATTATTCAAAGCTATAAAAAGCTATTCTACTCCAGATTTAACCCATTTCCACTAATCTCACTTATAGCTAAAACACGTCTTAATTAACACTAAAAGGAAACTCTCGGGGCGGGGTCTTACACTACTGATTCTTTCATTTTATTTCAAGTTAATTGGAAATGGAAAGGTCTTTCGACTTTCTTTGGACACTCACGCAGCTTTACCGTTGCTTGCATGGGAGGTAAACTCGCATTTTCCAGTTTTCCTCCACTTTGAGAGGAGGAAAACTGGCAATTGCAGCTTTACCGCTGCACTCATCGGCGGTAAAATTGATTTTCCAGTTTACCTCCGCTATGAGTGGAGGAAAACTGGAAGTTGCAGCTTTACCGCTGCTCCCATCGGCGGTAAAATCAATTTTCCAGTTTTCCTCCTCTCTGGAAATTTCAAATACGCTCCGGGTACGTATGGCGGAAATCTTTGAATCCGAATTTTTATCCTTTTTTCCCTTCTTTTGCTTGTTGTCCGGTCATGGGTCGGGGCTTAGTTCCACTAAATGAGGGATGGACATGTGCGTATGACAATTGTGTGAGACAATATCAAATCACAATAAACACACAATGAATCGTAGATTTACTTTACTGGTCAAGTGAAGTAAAATATCATTTAAAGAGAGAACAAAAGTAAGGGTGTAGTCGCCTGCCCGTATGGACATTTTGATGCCGGCCAGCGGCTACCAAGGTTCAGACCCTTCTTCGGTCGATTTGAGATCATTCTTCTGTCGATTTTCAAGGGCGTTTGTAGCAAATGGGTGAAGCCTTTTCAACTTCGTGGCCGTTTCAGTGCCGACTCGAGCTGGGAGTCGTGGACTGATCACATCCTGCAGGTTGGCGGTGCCATTCTGAAGGAGGTCGAGATTTTTGATGCGGTTCGCGCTTTTCGGTAAACCATGGTTTTCTCCGATGAGGCCTTTATGGCTATGCTGGAGTAGTTCCTTCCACAAACCAACACCTTCGTTGTCACGAACGGTGAGATTGGTTTTTCTTTAAAGGAACTGAGTGCCATCACTGGGCCGCCTATCCTCGGCAATCTCTATGAGGAGTTTATGCCTATCGACAGCGTCCTTGAGGAGCAGTCTGAGGAGTTCAGGCTTTTGTACTTTCAGCTCGTCGCCTTCTATGATTTTTTGAAGGAGAAGGAGGGCTCGAAAGTCCAGTGTAGCAGTTGGAGGAGTGGTAGCTTTTTGTCTTCCAACTTCTTTGACAGCGGGGAGTCTTCTGAGAGTACGACCCAGGAAGCCAGGGCTAAGAACCTGGATTCGAAGAAGATCTCCGTCATGCGAGAGAATTTGAGGGTATTCTTCGCAAGCACAGATGCCATTCATCTTGACATTGCGCTGCGGAGAGATCTCGCTGTCTACCTCACTTATTGGCTGGGTGAGGCTGTTTTTGCTGGAGGAGATGGAACGCACATCAGGCCGCATTGCATTTTTCCTGCTCGTCAGATGGCGTTTGGAGAGCGGCTTGCTTTGGTGCCTGCTCTTTACTCCTATTTGTGTACCGAACTGCAGGCTGCTGCTTTCCTGGTTTGACTTGGGCTTCCCATGAATATGGTATTTTTAGCCCACATTTTCTATTCGTGGTATGTATACCACTGTCCCAGTTTCCACCGATTGGGTGTTGCTCAGGACGATGACCCGTTTATGATTCGGTTGGCTAGAGGGAAGCCTGTTTCCGAATCTCTTTTATCTGCCCGTTTGAGGATCCGACGATTCTGGGACGTCGAGATGGGGTAGTCTTCAGTGAAGCTTTCTCCGGGTTTGAGGAAGAAGGCTTTTGATTTTGGTCTCTCCCGTGATTCGACCAGGGCAGGGTCTGGGAGACACTATTCTTTGACAAATGCAGAAAGGAGTTGGCTGTTTAACATACGTGTCGGCACGATGGTGTACCGCAGACATCTTTTTGTCGACATCCAGCCGTATGTTCCCTCGCGTTTTGCCATGCAGTTGGGCTTCTCTCAAGGCGTTGTTGGAGCGCCTTCGAGCAAGGTGAAGCATTTTGGAGGTTTGCAGGACGGGAGAAATGCATGGGCCTTTTATAGCGCGGAAGACACTACTGCCCTGATTTCTTATCCTGAGTTGCCTACTTTCCGGACTGCTGGCTTCACAAAATGGTTTGTGGAGAGCTTTTCAGCAAACCGGGGGCTTTCCAAGAAAGAGCTTGATGTAAAGCAGTCTTCTTGGAAGGGCCTTGGGAAGTCAGACGGCGTCCGCCGAGAAGAAGTTCTGGCTTTCCTTTCCAAAGAAAGGCACAGAACAGGTTTTCTCGAAGAACAGGACGTCATCGGACTGGGAGCTGCACAAGAGATACTTGGTGAGGTCTTGGAACAGCTTGCCGATGAGGAGGCTGAGGTTGCTGCTTGGATACAAGCCGAGCGAGCAAAGGCTTCCATGGGGTCTACTGGCAAGAGCGGACCGTCCAGTGAGGACTCTGGCGAGAGGCCTGATTTTGATGGTGGGGAGGGTGCTTCCAGCAGTTCGTCCCGTAGGAGCAAGAGGAGAAGGGGACATCGCCGAAGTCAGAGGCGACACGAAAGTTCTCTTGATCTGGAAATTCCTTCCACCATTGTTGAGGAGGCATCAGGGGATGATGACGAGCCTCCAGAGAAGAGAAGCCGAGGGGAAGAGACCATTGATGATGGTATGTTTTTCCCTTTTCTCTTTCCGTTTCTTTTCTTTCATGAGAGCTTTTGTTTTGATCTACTGCTTTCTTTCTTTTGGCAGAAGATGATGGTTTGATGATGCCCGAGGTTCCGACCGATGAGGCGGTGATGGATCCTATCGTGGCATCTGAGGAAGAACCCAGAGATTCTGAAGTAGACCCAAAATCTCCTCCTGGTATGACTTTTTTTTTATTTTTCTTTACCGCCATTTGCTGACATATATGTATATATATTTTTTGCTAGCTGACTTGCTAGAGGATTTCAACGACTTTGAGCCATCCATGGACACAACTTTTGATGATGCTTCGGATGAGCTCATGGAGGCAGAAAGCATTCCACCAGTCGTCGAAGAAGGTACTTTGTAATGATAATCTTGATATTTTGATTTTTGACAAGATCATATTCATACCTTTTTCATCTTTCATTGGCAGGTTGTGAGGTGACAGAAGAAGTTCCTCTATCTTTTTCAGAACCAGAGCAGGGGGTACCTGTGACCGATCCAGGAGCAGGGGCTTCTTCCGCCAGTTTTGATGAGGCAGAGGTGAGTCCGCATACTGATATTCCTCCCCCAGCGGATCCGGTTGGAAAGAGCTTCTTGATTACTCTTCCAACGGTGCCTGACATGGGTAGTCGACCAACGGAGCATGGCGAGTCTTCATCTGAGCCATCCCGTCAGTTTGCGAGGAAGGTGTTGAAGAGAGTCTTGAGCTCATGGGTCGAGACTCTTTCTTCTGGCCATTTGGAGGCTGGTTTTGGCATGGTGAAGCATGTGCAGGACATTTTTGCCGATAGCGAAGAAGTCGGTCTGGACATTACAGATGCCAAGGCTTTTGTTGATGAAGTCATCGCTCTAGGCAACAAGTGGATTGAGACCAAGAGCTTTCCAAATGATGACTTCTTCAATGAGATGTTTTTGAAGCCTTCTAGCAAGGTCAAATCTGAACTGAATGAGATCTCGCGGACTCAGAAGCAGCTCGTTCGGGAAAGGAACGTCACCGAGTTGGCTATTATTGAGCTGACACAGGACCAGCATCGTCTTGATAGGGAGGTCACTGAAGCCAGACAGCGCCTTAAGCTATTGGAAGAACGAGCCGCTGCCAAGTGGACTGCCACTTTGAAAGCTCGCGATAGAGAGAGAACTCTCATTCGCCAAGTTGAGGAGGTCGAAAGCAATCTCCGGAGGAAGACTCAAGAATATGAACAATGGCAGATTCTCTGGGAAGAGCTTCCTCGTGCTGAGGATGGATCGCGACGGCCTACCGCTTTTTATGGGAAGATTCTAAAGAAACGCGGCCTGGAAGCTTTGGAGGCTAAGGCCAAGTGTTTGCTTGAGGAGTTAAGCCTATGGCTGAAGACCATGTCGGACTAGCCTCCTGATTTGTAACAAACTTTTTCTTTTTTCTTTTGGTACCTCCATGTATAAACATTTTTGGCACTTTTTTTTTTGTATCCCCTTATTTCACTTAAATTCACTTTTGATGAAATATAAGCAAAAATTGAATGGGAATGGTTTGTTTGAAAATTTGATCAAAAGGTTGTCATTTTGTGAAAATCTTTTGTCAAATGGTTTTTTTTTTTTTTTTTTTAGGCATGAAAGCCAGATTTTGTGGTAAAAAGCCTGGTTTTTTGATGGCTTGAAAGCCGAATTTTGGATGGCGTGAAAGCCAAAATTTTGTTTGTGGTATGGGAGCCGATTTTTGTGGCGTGGAAGCCAAGATTTGATGGATTGAAAGCCGAAGATTTTGTGGCATGGGAGCCAAATTTTGTGACATAGAAGCTGATTTTTGTTTGTTTGGCGTGAAAGCCAGATTTTGTGGCATAGAAGCCAAGTTTTTTTGAAAACCAAGTTTTGTTTTTTCTGGCATGGGAGCCAGATTTTTTGATTTTTGGCATGAAAGCTAGGTTTTTGTTTTGTTGGCATGGAAGCCAGATTTTGGTTTTTGGCATGAAAGCCAGGTTTTTGGCATAAAAGCCGGGTTTTGGCGTGAAAGCCAGGTTTTTGGTTTTCAAAAATGCAAGTATCGACTAAGAGTCGCCTCCCTGCTGAATGGTATTTCAAGTATCGATGGAATGTCGCTTCCTTGCTCATTTGGTTGCGAGTATCGATGGAATGTCGCTTCCTCGCGGATTTGGGTGCAAGTATCGACTGAATGTCGCCTCCTTGCTTTTTTCTCAAAAATTTGGTTTTGTGGGTATCAATGGAACGTCGCCTCCCCACGATTTTTGAAATTTGAGGTTTTTTCGAACCTTTGTTTTTTGTTTTGAAATTTGGGTTGTGGATATCAGCTGAAACGTTGTGTCTCCACGATTTTTTGAAATTTTGCAAGTATCGACGAGGTGTCGCTTTCTTGCGATTTTAAGGTTTTGGAAGTATCGAATAGGGTTTGTATCCTTCTGATTTTTGGGTTTTGTGTGAGTATCGACTAAATGTTGCTTCCCCATGGTTTTTTGAAAAACCATTTTTTGTTTAAAGTCACGAGGGTCGTAAATTTTGACTCAAAACCATCTTTGGTGGTAAAAGTCGGGGTGGACTAGGGTGGAAATTCCTAGGTCCTGATTTTTGTTTCAAACCATGAATTTTGGGTTCAAGGATTGAAAGTTTTGGTCAAGTTAGGGAAGAGGCTCCTAAACTTGGATTTCGGGTTTGATTTTGTTTTTTTTTTTGAACAATGAAACATTGAAAGTAAGCATTGTTTTTGGCTTTTTAGAAATTTCAACGTAGGGATGAAAACTCTAAAAGGGGTGGGTTTGACGAGCAAGAACCTAGGAATAGGCTTTGGCCATGCAGGCATCGCTCTGACCCGATGTAGGAAGTCTTCAAGGGTAGTACCGCTTCAAGAACTTGCCATTGATGGGCAGCATACATCTGTCACCTTCCATGTTTAGAAGAGCATATGCGCCATTGGAGAAGACTTTGTCGATGACGAAGGGTCCCTCCCATTTTGGTTCGAATTTGCCTTTGGATTTGTGGGCAAAAACCATTGGCCTTTTCACCGCAAGAACCAAGTCACCCTTTTTGTGGGCGCGTTGCCTGACCCTTTTGTCAAAAGATCCTGCCATGCGTGCTTGGTAAAGCTCAACGCTTTGTAGAGCTTCGAGTCGTCTTTCATCGAGATTATCCAGTTCTTGGAGTCTCAATTTGACGTTGCATTCTTGCGTCATTTCATTTTGTAGAGATACCCTTAAAGAAGGAATTTGTACCTCTAGGGGGACAACTGCTTCACATCCATAGACCAAGGAGAATGGTGTGCTATGGGTTGGTCCTCGAACGGTAGTCCGGTAGGCCCATAAAGCTTCAGGCAGTTTGTCGCTCCAGTCTCTTTTGTGAGTAGAGACCATTTTCTTGAGAATTTTGCAGAGTGTCTTGTTGAAGGCTTCTGCTAGTCTATTCGCTGCCGGGTTATACGGAGTCGAAGGACAACTTTGGATTTTGTATTTGTCGCAGAACCTGTAGAATCTGTGATCCCGGAATTGTGGTCCGTTATCATGGACGAATCTTTTAGGTACGCCGAAGCGACAAATGATGTTGGTTCGTAAGAATTGAAGGACTGACGAGGTCTTCATTTCACTGAACGCAAATGCTTTTGACCACTTGGAGAAATAATCCGTAGCGGCGAAGATGAAGCGATGACCTTTGCTTGACGGGGGAGAGATAGGACCTATGATGTCCATACCCCAGGCTTCGAAGGGCCATGAGATCGCTGTAGGATGTAGCCATTCTGGAGGCATGTGTACATAATCTCCATGAACTTGGCATTGTTAGCAACGTTTAGAAAATTGTATTGCGTCAGCCACCATGGTAGGCCAATAATAACCTAACCTTTTTATCTGATCGTAGAGCTTGGGACCAGCCTTATGGGCTCCACAAAGACCAGCATGAACTTCTTTTAGAGTTTCTTCCGCCTCTTGTTGTGACAAGCAGCGTAGAAGTACTCCATTGAAGGATTTTCTGTAAAGCATTTTGGAGGGAATATCCAAATGAAAGTTTGGGGCTCGTCTTTGGATACTTACCCGCTCTTTTGGATCTTCAGGTAGGATTCCGAACATAATATAATCAATGAACGGATCCCTCCAGCCGCCTATCGGAGGTTTAAGGATGGAAATCCGACCTCTGACCACTCGGTGGCATTCAGCAACTGCTTGGTGTGTGTTGAGAGGAGGGAGAATCCTTCTCTGACACACTGTAATTTGCATGTTTTCCCCTTCTTGGGTTACCATGGATGCAGTAAGTCCAGCCAGGGCATCTGCACGGATGTTTTCACCTCTGCGGATGTGGGTGATGTGACAGATGTCAAAGTTTTGACGAAGCGATTGCGCCTTGTTGTAGTAAGGCAACAGATCAGGCTTCCTGATTTGATATTCCTGATTCTTCTGGTTGACGATCAGTTGAGAATTCCCAAATGCTTCCAGCATGGTGATGCCAGATTCGAGGGCGAGTTCCAATCCTATAATCAGAGCTTGGTACTCAGCTGCATTGTTTGAACATGGTTCCAGTAGTGAAAATGCATGTGGAATCATGTATTTATCGGGGCTAACAAAGAGAATGCCAATTCCCGATATCGGCTTTCCTTTTTCATTTGTCCTGATTGCACCATCGAAGTACATGTTCCAGGAGGCATTTGGTGAGAAAGTCTCCACGCTGTAGACAGGTTCGTCTGGGAGATCATCCCTGAGCGGAGAATCCTTAGGCAGTGGATGCTCTGCGAGAAAGTCTGCCAGAGCTTCACCTTTGATTGCTTTCTGTGGTACATACCTAATATCAAATTGTGATAGAAGGATGGACCATTTTGCCAGCCGGGCATTGAGAGAACCTGCTTTTGTGACAAGGACCTTTAAGAGATTGATCCTCGATATCAGGTATACTGTGTTTGACAGTAAATAGTGACGCAGCTTTTGTACGGTGAACATCACTGCCAAGCATTCTTTTTCGACTGGAGAGTAGCGATGCTCTGCACCTACCAGCATGCGACTGAGGTAGTATAGAGCAGCTTCTTTTCCTCCATCATTTTCTTGTGCAAGTAGAGCGCCCAAAGAATAGTCGAGAGCTCTTGTGTACAAGATGAATGGTTTTCCGGTTGTGGGAACAGCCAACACCGGAGGCTTGGTCAGGTATGACTTGATGTCTTGAAATGCAGCTTCACACTCAGCATCCCAAACAAAGTCTACACCTTTCTTCATCAGGCGAGAAAATGGATGGCATTTTCCTGATAGATTGGAAATGAACCGTCGGATGTATGCCAATCTTCCTTGAAGTCCTTTTAGTTCTCTTAGGGTCCTTGGAGATGGCATTTCTAGAATTGCCTTGACTTTGATGGGGTTGAGTTCTATTCCAGCTTTCCGAACTATGAATCCGAGGAACTTACCTGATGAGACACCGAAGAAGCATTTGAGGGGATTCATTCGCAGTTTGTGTTTGCGAAGCTGGAGGAAGACTTCTCGAAGATCTTGGAGATGGTCTTCTTTCCTTTTGCTTTTGACGGCGAGGTCATCAACATAACATTCGACCGTCTTGTGCTGCATATCTTGGAATATCTTCATCATAGCCCTTTGATATGTTGCACCAGCATTTTTCAGACCAAATGGCATGACAGTGTAGCAATACAAGCCAAATGGGGTCCGAAAGGATGTATGCCTTTCATCTTCGGGTTGCATCTTTATCTGGTTGTAGCCAGAGAAGCCGTCCATGAAAGTCATTCGCTCAAACCCGCAGGTGTTTTCAATCATTACCTCCGGTATGGGGAGCGGGAATTCATCTTTGGGGCATGCATTACTCATGTCTCTATAGTCAATACAGACTCTGATTTGCCCATTTTTCTTTGTCACAGGGATGATGTTGGCCAACCATTCAGGATGCTATTCCTCGCGGATGAAGCCAATGTTTTTGAGTTTCTGAACTTCTTATTCAATTTTGTCCATCACATCAAGACGGAATCTTCTTTGGCCTTGTTTGACAGGCTTGATATTTTCTTGCAGGTTGAGTTTGTGAACTGCTATTTTGGGATCTAAGCCAGGCATTTCAGCGTAAGACCATGCAAAACAATCAACAAACTCACGAAGAAAAGAGTCATACTCGGGTAACTCCTCATCCTTTATATTCTTGCTTATGAATACAGGACGTGGGTTATCTGGTGTTCCCAAGTCTATCTTTTGAACAGAATCTTCTGTCGGAAGGTTTGAAGGTGGTTCCTCCACAATATTTTCGGAGGCTTCCAGCTCAACAAGACCTTCTGGATTTCCAAGGGCGTTTTCAGACCATGGCTCCGTTTCTGTCCATAAATCTTCTTGATCGGTATTCTTCTCAAGACTTGCTATGAGATGATCCCAATCACCAGCTGAAACTGGGTCGAAGTAAGGCACTTCTTTTGGAGACGATGGCTCTTCTGAATCAGAGAACCGTGCGTCTGTGTCATCGGACAATTCCTCTTCATTATCAGAGAAATCATACCAATTTGATGAGCTTCCTGGGTCCTTGTCGGGTAACTCTTCAAAGAGATATCCAGGGAGATCGATGTCTTCATTGACATGAGATGTTGAGGCTTGGTCGGCAAAACGACTCTGTAGCCTTTGTGTCAGCTGTCTCATTGGAGTGTCAGGATCATACCCCAATCCGTATGAAGACTTGTCTATGCGACGGTGGAGTTTCCAATCTTCCAGCTGACTTTTGGTCAGGGTGGGTTCCAATGGTGTGAGAATACCACAGCCACCTCCCAAACCAATTGGATTTTGAGCGTCATAGCCCATTTTCTTCATGATAGTTTGTGCCATCAGACTATACAAGGATAGTTGAGGCATACCTTCATTTTGGAAAGGCTTAAGCATGCAGTTTGATGAAGAAGCGTCCGATCTATGGAAGAAGATTGGTTTATCTTCTGTCGACGTTTCCGGAACGACGAAGGTAGCATACGCAGGATCTTCTACGTCAGCAGGGGTCTCCAATGGAGTGAAAGCAGGCCGAACTTGCTGAGTATTAGCTTGGCTTGACGATGTATCGTCTTCAGTCTCTGAATCCGAATCCGTGTCTTGTATGATAGACACGAAGGAGACAACAAATTTGCCCCCTGTCTTTTGCTTTGTCTTCTTTGCTTTAGTAGTGATTACCAAAGGTTTGGAAGATTTGAAGGAGATGACGAAAGGAGACTGATTGCTCTCTTTGAGTTTGCCGGAAGGTTTGTTTTCTTCCGATGATCGCTGAGGAGCCTTGCCTTTATCCTTTTGGAGATTGCCGGCAAAGGATGCTATTTTCTCCTCATTTTCTTCTTTTTCATCCTTGTACATCTGAGAGTCTGCAAAATGGACTTCCTTGCCTTTGAAGGGCTTTTTGTCTGCAAACACTCGATGTATTAAGCCGTCATCGCCAACAAACTTGATGCACTGATGTAGAGTCGAAGGAACGACACCGTTCTCGTGTATCCAAGGGAGTCCAAGAAGGATGTTGTAGCATGAAGGGGTTTTTATTGCATATACGGTGACCTCAGAAATAAGATCACCGATTTGCAACTTGAACCGGATTTTGCCAATGGGCCTTTAAGCACTCCCATCGTATCCAAAGATGGACACAGATGTGTGGCTTAGTTTGCTAGGCGGGATACCCAGCTCTTTGAGTGTCGAAGTAGAGATGAGGTTGAGTGCAGAACCCGGGTCGATCTGGACTCTGTGTATCGACATCTCTTTGATGTACCCTGTGAAGTACAACGGTCGATTGTGCTTCGTCTAGCCTAGCAGGAGGTCTTCCTTATTGAAGGCGATGGTAGCACTTGCGGCCTTTTGGACCGAGAGGCATTCAGTGCAAGGTCCTCCAACTTCTTTCTTTTCTCCCTTTGAGGAGGTTTTTGATTTTGTGACCCTATCGTCCATTTCAATTTGCAGGACTTGCGGGGCATGTTTGTCGACATCCAGATTCAGCCTTTGTAGTTCTGAAATGAGACTATCACGAGTTTGTGGTGACATTCGTAATAAGTCTAGGATGTGTAGTCGTGCAGGTATGTGTTTGAAGTGCTCGATCAAGTCATACTTGAAAGCCTCCTTTAGGCCTGCATTTTCATTATCACCGCCGCTTTGGGCATTTACAGCTTGTTTTCCCGAAGCATTTACATAGGAAGAAGAAGAAGGTTGGTTGTAGTTTTTGTGGTAATCCCGGTCAGAGCGGGTACCTTTCCCAACTTCAAAAGCTTCTAGAGGTGGTTCTTCTTTCGGAAGACCCCCTTCGGGCTCAAGGGGCTGATCTTCCCCATTTGCTGAAAACGCCTTTGCAGCAGCATTGCCGTCTTCAGTTATTGCGTTGCATGGAGCATTTTCCGGGAACAAGTCCTGAATAGCTTCCAACAACTTTTCTTCTTTGTCCAGTATTTCATCGGTTTAGACATCTCCTATGAGGTTGGGTACCTGGGACCAATTGACTGGGTTTTCTTTGAAGACTTCATCAGCCAGAGCTTCTTCCTGGTGATCAGTCGGAAGAGGCTTGAATTTTGATGTCACCTTTTCAGGAGACGATGGCTGAGAAGGTGCGATCTTAGTGGAAGTCACCCGAGAATATGTAGCTCCAGAAGATATGCTACCGAATACATTTTGAGAGTCCGTGGCCTCAGCAGATGGAGCTTCAGAGGCACTATCATCCTGAACTATCACATTACAGGCAACTTCGATAGAAGATGCCTCCATAATGGACCGTTGGGAATCAAACTCATCCTTTGATGTAAGAGGATCATCAATCCAACAACTTTCTTCATTTTCCGGAGTCACTGGAGGAGATGCTTGTAGATTTTCCGGGACTTCCGGTTCTGGATTTTGATGGAGTTGGTTGATGCGATCCTGCTCCTGCTCTATGGCTAGATGCTGCAAGATCCTCGCATATTCTTCAAGATTGGGCATAGGAGCCAAATCTTTTTCTTCATCTGCCCCTTGTGGTTCGACTTGGTTGGGATCCACTAGAGCATTTGTTTGTGCTGTGTTAACAACATTTTGGGCAGCCTCTTGGTCTTCATCATCATCAGATCAGGATCCTTGTGGCTGGAAGGGGTTATACCAGATTACTGGCATAAGGTGGGATTCCGGGATCCATTCTTCGTCGGAGAGATATTCTCTGGTTTCAAGGGATTCCTCCCACTCATCGGTGTCACTGGCAGTGTCACTGGACTCGTATCCATTCATGGAGAATCCAACTACCGAGTTACAAGAGTATGATGCCCCCTGCGTAGTCTCATCTCTGAGCTGTGGTGGCATGAAATCACTGAGAGTGAATTTTCTTGTCACTCTTGGAACTTTGGGGAGAGACCCCTCCGTTGCCCCTAGTGAAGTGGTAGAGGAGGTTTCTGCTTTTTCAGGGACCTCTTGTTTTGTTTGAGCCTTCTCCTGCTGTTTGAGCTTGCGGAGTTGTCTTTTGGCTTGCCTTCGCTGTTGAGCGGTCGGCTTTGTTTTGACGATCTCCCAATTTTCATCTTCTAGGAGATCGGGATGTACCCATATGGGCTGTCCCTCTGGTGTTGGGTAAGGCACCAGCTCTTGGGACGTTTGGGTCATTTTTATCACCTTGAAGGAAGTAGTGACTTTTCCTTTGATGATTTGGATGTTTGTCCATATGACACCATGTTAACGGAGGCAGACCCATAGTTTTTGTCAAAGGTGATGACTCCGTTTTTCCACATCTCGTTAATCTTCTCTTTCACAACGAAACATTGGTTGAGAGGATGCGAGACCATTTGGTGGTATGGACAATATCAGGGATCGTTGGTTTTGCCAACATCTCCCGGTCTTTTGGGGTCAGGCAAAGTGAGTTTGCCATTTTCCAAGAGAGCCCCAAATATTTCTTCAACATCTTCATCAAACGGGTATTTCTTTTCTACTCGTTCTTTGAAGGCATCAGAGAGTTCAGGTCTCTTACCTGCAGCTTTATTTTCAGCTTTCTTTGGTGGCTGAGGAGCTGACTTGGTTTGCTCATTGAGAACCTCCTTTTTCTTTGGCTTGGAGGTCGGAATGGCGGTCTTCTCCTTCTTTGATGACTTCTGACTGTTGAGGTCTTTAATCACCGTTTCAGCCTCCATAGACGCTTCTAGGAGTTCTCCCAAGTTTTTTGATTTGTTGCTGATGATCATGGAGCGGATCCTTGCTCTCATGTTGTTTCGGCAAATGTCGACTAGCGACGTTTGTGGCAGCACATCTGAGCATTTGTATGCCATTGCTTTCCACTTGTGAATGAAGTCGTATGTTGACTCATTCTCTCCCTGTTTAAGACTGCAGAGCTGAGCCATAGTAACAGGATGATCCTCACCTTTGAAGTGGGTCAGGAAACGTGTCTCTAGCATGGTCTAATTTTGAATGGAGTCCTCTGGCAGAGTGGAATACCAATCAAAGGCCGTACCTTTTAGGGTACTTGCAAAGAGCCGGATCTTGAGTGCGTCTTGATCCGCAATCGTTCCTGTCAGGATCTTGAAGTGGATGACATGTTGTCTGGCTGAACCTTTCCCCGTATACGTTTGGAGAAGAGGTTGTTTGAACTTTGGGGGAAATGGAACCGAGTCCATCCATAAGGGATATGGTGGCTTGATCCCATGCTCCTTCAGTGTATCCTCTTCTTTTGCTTTGGCGAGGATATTGTCCACGTCCTTTTTAGTAAGGGCGCGTGACAAATCTTCTCCATCGTTTGCCTCATCTTGTGGAGGAATTTCCTCACTGTTTGGTGGACGCTGGAGAGTGAGAAGGAGGTTTTCCATTAGAACCTCTATTCTCTGCTGTCCTTGCTCTAGCTGCTGAATGCGTAGAGCCATGTCGTCATGTGGTGGAGGTTGCTCAGAGTTTGTGACCAAGACATTCATCCTTCGTGAGTCGAAAAAGGATACTGTCTTAGTGACAGAGCTGGAGCTCATTCTTTTAGATGAAGAGCCCCGAGGAATGATCACTCCGATGTCCCTGGCTTGAAGGAGTGGGAGAGTCTTCCTGATGTCTTCTCGTCCGGGAGACGCTGCGAGTCACTGGTCGTCTGACATGTATTTTCGTCGCTGACTTCTGGCGTCTTTTGGTTTTGCCAACCATGTGGACAGCAGCAACTTGGTCGGGTCTTTCTTTTTCGACCCATTTTTGGGAGATTTGAAGCTCAGAATGTTGGGTTCTTTGCTTCTCTAATCTCTTTTGTCGATATGCCGCGCGGCGACGTATGCGACGGGCAATTTGAGCTTCGGTTAGCTCGGGCTGTGCTCTGGCAATGAAGGACGTGGTCCCTCGTGCGCAGCAACCGAGCTTGTCTTCCTTGAAGACTGGCATGGACAGGATTTGGATGCGGTCCTTAGCCTGTCGCAGCGAAGCTTTAAATTTTGCAAGCTCGTCCCCTGTTGAGATGAAGGGTCGAGTTGCAGGAGAGCAGGCCCTAGCAAGTTCTTGTCGAGGCCTTGTGATGCCCGACTTGATTTTTGGCTTGTATGAGCAAGCCGGCTCGTGCTGAGTAGTTTTTGTAGTTCGGTGGAGGGTATGTTTCTCTCCTTTGATGTAAGCAAGAGGATAAAACTGGTTTTCCTTGAGAGGAGCCAGGTATGCTGGCTTTGCAGATGTCCGGGACCTTCTTTGTTTTGGTGAAGATCGCGGGGACCAAGTCTTGGGACAGACTTGGTTTTTTGTAGGTTGAGGCCTCATGGGATTGCCACGAGCCTCAGGTTTCTTGGTGACCACCTTTGGTGTTGGGGTAGTGACATGTTGGGGGGTGGTCTTCTGCTTCTTAGCAGGCACTGTCCCTTCTGCGGGTAGTGGGAATGGTCCCAGTGACCCGAAGACGATGGTCCGGGGAGTGGAGGTCGACTCGGTGTTTTGGGAGTTGCCGAGGGAGGTGATGCTTCGGCAGCTGACGGGGCGCTTGAAAGTGCCCTTGCTTTGCTTCTCTTGAAGCATGACTTGGTACTTGTTCTCATCGAAGGTGATGGTCAACGAAGCTGCCATTGTTAGTTTTGAAAAACTTTTCTGAAACAAGACCACATCCATTAGTAATCACAAGAATATGGTGATCATAAATGGGCTATATGATATGCATGGCATAATATAAATAACTACCCTTTTATTTGAATTTGTTAGTTGTTTATTTTGTCTTAAATGTTCTACTTATAGCCTTTTTCTTGTTACGCAGGAATTGGAAGGAGCTGAAAATATTTGAGCTTAATTCGGAGAGGTTTAAAGCTAAAACCCCATTTGGGAAAAGTTATACACAAAGAGCATATAGGCTTGTTGGGGGAGAGTTGGAATTTCAAGTTAGAGGTCATGAGTTCAAGACTTGGCACAATCAGTTTTTATTTTTTTGTGAAGACCGAATTTGGTGGCCCCCACCATATTTAATGCTTGATAATGGTTGCTAAAACTTAGCAATCAACTTTGCAAGAAATGGAAGGAATCTCATGGACATCAATAAGAAAGTTATTGTTTAGCAAGTGATCAAATCATGAAGGAAAGAAGATTTTCGGAATTGTAGCCATCCTGCGCAAGCTTTACTATTTTGACCATAACTTGTGACTCAAGACTCCGATTAAGGCAAGGTCAGATGCGTTGGAAAGAGGACTAAAAGGAGAGGAATATCATGTCTCACGAGGATCTCCCAATTCTGACGTTTTAGGGGTCAAAACAGGCTGTCAAGTGGAGGGATATGAGGGATGACGAATTTGAGTGATTTCTCTTTCTTTTTCTTCTTGTATTTTTCTTCTTTTTAAGGGGAGGCTCTCTTTTGCTCTGGGTGAATTTTATTTTTATTCAATCTTTGTTAGAAATTGAGGGTGGAGATTGAGTGGTGTAATAGACAACTTGAAGGCTTTCAATAATGACAATTTACTTCATTGTTATTGTTTGTTCTACAATGCTTGGCTAATCCGTGGATTAGGGTGGAGGAGGAAACCAAAACCGGTGAGTTCGTTCCTTATTATTCTTCTATGTCTTTCCCTCATTATGCTTAATGATTTAATAGGTTCTCCTTCATGAATGTTATTCAACTTCTAGTTTTGTAAAGGTTATTTGGAATGTCTTTTACTTTTTATGCTTGATCTTGACATATCATGTTTAGGTTAAATTCCTTTAATGGTTTGTGCTTGATCTTGATAAATAGTTATTAGAGTTTCAACATATTGAAGTGAAGGGAGTCTTAGGTACTATTTAGATAATTGGATTTTTTCAAGAAAAAGAGTTTTCAAAGCTAAATCTTCCGATCCAAGGCAATTGCTTGCACATTGGATTGAGTTTTATTAGGATAAGACTATGACGTAATTTTGGAATGATTAAATCTGTTTTGGTGAAATCCGATACCTTGATCTCTCTTTCTCTGATCAAGTTTGTGTTTAGATTTCTTTTGATATCAGTTTAGTTATTATTTCTTTGATTAATTGTGGTTTTAAAATCTCTAGTGTGAAAACTGATTAAGGATTTTTGGATCTTGTTTCTACAAATCTCTGTGGATCGACCCGTATTTGCCATTATCTATTTAATAGAAATTTGTGCGATTCCGGTTAACTATTTTGAACACATCAAAATTTGGCGCCGTTGCCGGGGATTTGTTCTTGAAAATTTTTTCAAAAATCTGATTTCTGATTTTTACTCTAGTTCAGTTTAGGATTTTATTTTATTACTTTTTTTTTGTGAATTCCTTTTAGGATTTTAACTAATTAGCATTTTTTTTTCTTTTTACACTTTGGTATTGTTGATTTTGCAGGATTGAAAAAAAAAGAAAAAAAAAAAAAGAGCATTTGTAGCAAGGAGTTACCAGATTTGGAGCACAAAGAATCTTCGATTAAGTTGCCAAAAAAGAAAAATAATAATAAAGAGAAGAATCTTGCAAAGAAAGCAACTCAAAGCGGGAAAGAAATTTTAGTTTTAGTAGTAGTATCTTTTTTTTTTTTTTTTTTTTTTAGATCCATTGTAGTAGGACTTTCAAAGTGTAATAATTTTAATTATTTTTAAATTCTGGGAAGGCCCAGATTGTAATAGTTAGGGGCAGGGAAGGACGACAGTTGGACGATACTGTCTCTGCACCTCGGGTTGGTACACTGGGTCTAGGTATCAGTGGCCCGAGTCGACTCAACCAGATCTTCCCCCATCTTGAGTGGGAGGTGAGTACTGAAACCTTACCCACGCCTCTTCAGTAAGTGGGTTAATTCATTGTTGTTTAATTTTGGCAAAAGTGTGATTGATTGAATGTACACATTGATTAAATTGGAATCACACACTTAGTAAGGGCAATCATACCCTCAACAAGATAAGGATTGGATTTCATCACCATTTCCTTGCCCATAGGAATTTATTTTCCTCACTACTTAGGAATCCTTAGCCTTTAATAAAATTTGAGTAGAAACGTGACCTTAGGTCCCGAGCTCATTAGGAGAAGACCATCAAAGGTTGTACCATTTGCGCTCCTTGACGGAAATCGGTGCCTAGAATAGCCTTGTCCCTTAAGGGAGACAGTTCATTTGTTCTAGGAGTTTGGTATTTAAGCGGAACCTTTGCCACGAGCATCGTGATCCCACCAATCCCCTGGGGGCTTGCCTGGCCGACTACGTTTCATAGGACCGGTTTGGAGGCCTGGGTGTACTCTTCACAGTTAGGAGCTGTCTAGTTAACATAGGCTAGCCCATTAGATTGTTGGTGTGTTAACATTAAGGTGTGCTTCCTTAAAAATAAAATAAAAAAAAAAAAAAAAAAAAAAATTTAAGGTGTGCTTGGTTTATGCAAACTTGGACACGTGAGAGAGGTCGTCTAGCCCGAATTGAATTATTTGAGGTACCCATCACGTTTGTAGAAAGTTTCTCAATTGATCCCAAAATGGAAAACCGAGAGAGAACTCTGAATGAGATGTTCGCACCCGCTTCTGCCACCCCACCCACTTGCATAGTTCTACCTGCAACCACTGCAACCCAGTTTGAGATTAGAGCTGCTACCATTAACATGCTTCCTAAGTTCCATGGTTTTGAGAGTGAGCAACCGTACATCCATTTGAACAAATTTCTGACAATTTGTCAGACATTTAAAAACCAGAACTTAGATGAAGAAAATGTCAAGTTAAGGCTCTTTCCCTTATCCTTAGAAGACCATGCTGCGGCATGGTTGAATTCTCTTGCTCCTAATTCCATAACAACATGGGATGGGTTGTCAAAGAAATTCATGGCAAAATTTTACCCAATGGCCAAGACAGAGAAAATGAAGGATGCCATTAGGAACTTTAGGGGACGGCCTGACGAAGAGTTTTCTCAAACTTGGGAAAGGTTTCATGACCTTCTTGTCAAATGCCCACACCACGGGCTTGACAAGGCCCAGTTGGTCCATTTCTTCTATAGAGGACTAACCACTGCACAACGTACCTTGATTGAGTCTATGCACAAAGGGAAATTTATGAATCAGACTCCCAATCAAGCGTACGACTTCCTCGTAGAGCTGGCTGAAAATTCCCAAAACTGGAGTAGCAATGGTGGAGGATATGAGAGAGAAGAGATAGGGTCCAGAAAGCAAGGACTTTATGAGATGAAAACAGACCCTGATCTTAAGAATGTAATGGCTAGTCTGGTCAATGGGGTGAACAATCTAAGTAAGAAATTTGATGCATTTACAGTGATGGCCAACAGGAACCCCCACCAAGACCAGGATTCTTTGATGAATGTTGCATCTGAACCAAGTGCCATGTGTGTCCTTTGTGATAGTTCTGAGCACATGGTGGAGTGCTGCCCAAATTTGCCGGTCGTTAAAGCTGAGCAAGCCAATGCCATCAATGGATATAGTACCTTTAGGAAACCTACACCAAATTCTTTTAGTCAGACTTACCATCCTGACAATAGGTTTCACCCGAATTTCTCCTATAGGCAGAGTGAACCTATTCAGCAACAAAGTGGTGGTCCTCCAGGTTTCCAAAGGAACTTTTCAAGGGAAGGCTCTTCTCAATACCCTCAGACAAACCAAGCTTTAGTTCCTCAACAGTCGTATGTTGCTCCTCAACAGCCCAACAACTGTAGATCTCTAGTTCCTGACCCAATGACAAATTACTCTCCCTCTGTCCCACAACAGTCTTCATCCTTGGAAACTATGATGACTGATATGATGAAGCTGCAACAACAATTCATCCAACAACAGCAGCAAACCAACACAGCCCAAGCCCAGTTGAATCAGGCTACTGCCCAGGCCATTGCCAAAATGGAAGTCCAGCTTGGCCAGTTAGCAATATCAGTAGGAGGGAGAGAGAAAGGGCAATTTCCCAGTCAAACAATTCCTAATCCCAAGGTCCAGCCCAATACTCAGAATGCTCTTAGAGGCCAATTTGGAATAGATAGTTCCCCAGGACTACCCCATGATGAGGTACAAGCTATTCACACCTTGAGGTCTGGCAAGCAAGTGGACAACCAAGTCAGAATGCCTGAGGAAAAGGATGTAAATGTGGGTGAACCAAACAAGGACAAGGGGCAAGATGTCCAAAAGAAAGGGGAGGTGAACCAGGCTCCTATAGAGAACCATCCAGTGACACCCTACATACCCAAGGCTCCTTATCCCCAGCGCCTGCAAGACAATAGGAAGAATAAACACTTCGAGGGGATCTTAGAGGTGTTTAAGAATGTTCAAATCAATATTCCTCTCTTGGATGCCATCAAGCAGATACCTTCCTATTCCAAATTTCTGAAAGATCTGACCACTCTTAAGAGAAAGACTTCTGTCCCTAGGGAGGCTGTGATGGCAGCTCAGGCTTCAGGGCTGATCCAGCAAACAATTGTTCCCAAATATAAAGACCCTGGATGCCCTACAATCTCTATCAGAATTGGAGACACAATGGTTGATAAATGTCTTTTGGATCTTGGGGCAAGTGTGAACCTTTTGCCTTACTCAGTATACAAACAATTAGGTTTGGGGGAGCTCAAGCCCACAGATATAACTTTGAGTCTAGCAGATCGGTCAGTCAAAGTTCCCAAGGGGATAGTGGAGGATGTCATAGTAAAGGTGAATGAGTTCTATTTCCCTGCAGACTTTGTCGTCCTAGATACCGAACCTGTCATGAATCCAGGCCGTCACATTCCTGTGATTTTGGGCCGCCCATTCCTTGCCACTTCCGATGCAGTTATCAGATGTAGGAATGGAGTAATGACGTTGGCCTTTGGTAACATGAAGTTGAAATTGAATGTCTTCAATAATGGATTCCAGTACCTTGAGATGGATGATGAGGAAGAAGTGAACATGATTGATGTCCTGATAGGTCAGACAATACAGCAGTCCTGTTATCAGGACCCTTTGGAACAATGTTTGGCCCAATTCGACTTTGATATTGACATTGATGAATCCATTCGCGAGGTCAATGCAATGTTGGACTCAGCCCATCAAATGGATATTGGTCGTTGGAGAGAGAGAATAGAGCCCTTACCGGTTTCTACTTCGGTACCTGTGCCTTCCATTGTCGAGCCTCCTAAGCTAGAGCTCAAACCATTGCCTGAGTCATTAAAGTATGCTTTCCTTGGTAATGCCGAGACATTACCTGTCATCATTGCCTCAGATTTAGAGAAAGATCAAGAGGGGAAGTTACTTGGTGTGCTTCGCGCTCATCAAGAAGCTATTGGGTGGACCATTGCTGACATCAAAGGGATTAGCCCATCTGTGGTAATGCACCAAATTTATCTTGAAGAGAATGCAAAGCCCTCAAGAGAACCACAGAGACGGCTAAACCCTATTTTGAAGGAAGTAGTTCGGGGTGAAGTGATGAAACTACTAGATGCAGGTATTATATTCCCCATCTCTGATAGTAAGTGGGTTAGCCCTGTCCAAGTTGTACCCAAGAAGTCTGGTGTCACCGTAGTTGCCAACCAACACAATGAATTGGTCCCCACTCGTGTCCAAACTGGTTGGCGAGTATGTATTGATTATCGAAGGTTGAATGCAATGACTAGGAAGGACCATTTTCCCTTACCTTTCATTGATCAGATGTTGGAGCGTCTAGCTGGTCATGCATACTACTGCTTCTTAGATGGTTATTCTGGATATAACCAAATCCCAATTGCCCCTGAGGACCAAGAGAAAACAACATTCACCTGTCCCTTTGGCACATTTGCCTATAGACGCATGCCTTTTGGGCTATGCAATGCACCCGCAACATTTCAACGGTGCATGTTAAGTATTTTTTCTGACATGGTGGAGAGGTTTTTGGAAGTCTTCATGGATGATTTCTCTGTCTTTGGGTCTAGCTTTGAAGAATGTTTATCTCATTTGACACTTGTGCTAAAGAGATGTGAAGAAAAGAACTTAGTACTCAATTGGGAGAAGTGTCATTTCATGGTGAAATCGGGAATTGTCTTGGGTCACATAGTATCAAAGAAGGGAATAGAAGTTGATAAGGCGAAGGTAGATTTAATTGCAACCCTACCACCTCCTAAGACAGTGAGGGAGGTGAGATCCTTCTTGGGCCATGCTGGCTTCTACCGTCGTTTTATCAAGGACTTCAGTAAGATCTCAAAACCTCTCTGTGATTTGTTGTCCAAAGATGCCTCATTTGAATTTACTCCTGATTGCTTAGCTGCCTTTGAAAAGCTAAGAATGGAATTGACCTCAACACCTATCATTCGGCCTCCTGATTGGACTCTACCGTTTGAGGTCATGTGTGATGCCTCCAATTATGCAATTGGTGCCATCTTAGGGCAAAGAGTTAATAAGCTACCTCATGTGATTCATTACGCTAGTAAGACTCTAAACGACGCTCAACTTAACTATTCCACCACGGAAAAGGAGTTGTTGGCAGTCGTATTTGCTCTGGAAAAGTTTAGACCCTACCTGATAGGTTCAAAAGTACTTGTATTCACCGATCATGCTGCCCTTAAGTTCCTTCTAACAAAGAAGGATGCGAAAGCCAGGCTGATTCGGTGGATTCTCTTATTGCAAGAATTTGATCTCGAGATTCGAGATAAGAAAGGGTCAGAAAATGTGGTGGCTGATCATGTGTCTCGATTACTTGTAGAGCCTCATGTTGAATCCTTGCCTATCTTAGAAACATTTCCTGATGAGCAGCTTATGTCAGTCTCACATGCAGAAATCCCATGGTATGCAGACATTGTGAATTACCTTGTTACAGAGCAAATGCCAAGTTCTTGGACTAAGCAAGAAAAGTGTCGTTTTCTATCTATGGCAAAATGGTATTTTTGGGATGAGCCGTATTTGTTCAAGTATTGCCCCGACCAAATCATTCGACGGTGCATCCCCAACTGTGACCAAAGGAAAATTCTTGCATTTTGCCATGATCATGCTTGTGGAGGGCATTTTGGGGGAAAAAAAACCGCTGCAAAAGTTTTGCAGTGTGGATTTTATTGGCCCTCCCTATTCCGTGATTCACATGATTATTGCAAAACTTGTGATCGTTGTCAACGATTAGGGAGAATCACAAAACGGAATGAGATGCCCCAACACCCAATCCTGATAATCGAAATTTTTGATGTATGGGGCATTGACTTCATGGGCCCTTTCCCAGTGTCATATGGCTACCAGTACATTTTAGTTGCTGTGGATTACGTGTCAAAATGGGTAGAGGCAATAGCTTGCAAAACAAATGACCACAAGGTGGTAGTTCAGTTTCTCAAGGAAACTGTATTTGCTCGTTTTGGTATTCCCCGTGCAATCATCAGTGATGGGGGAAAGCATTTTTGTAATCGGGTCTTTGCGGCCTTAATGGGGAAATACTTTATTACTCATAAAGTAGCCACCTCATATCATCCCCAGACGAGCGGTCAGGTTGAAATCTCCAACAGGGAGATTAAGACCATCCTTGAGAAGACAGTCAATCCCACTAGAAAGGACTGGTCATTGCGCTTGAGTGATGCTCTGTGGGCATATAGGACCGCATATAAGACTCCAATCGGAATGTCCCCTTACAGATTGGTCTTTGGGAAGGCTTGTCACCTCCCTGTCGAGTTGGAACATAGGGCATATTGGGCGATCAAACGCCTCAACTTTGCTCTCGATAAAGCAGGAGAGACCAGGAAACTTCAGCTTGATGAGCTGGAGGAGCTCCGAAATGATGCCTATGATTGCGCCAAAAACTACAAAGACCGAATGAAAGCCATGCATGATAGGCATATTCTCAGGAAAGAATTTCACCCTGGCCAGAAAGTCCTATTGTACAATTCCAGGTTGCACTTATTCCCTGGAAAGTTGAAGTCTCGTTGGACTGGACCTTACATTGTTCATATTGTTCATCCCCATGGTGCGGTTGAGGTCCAAAGTCCCAAGGATGGTAATATTTTCAAAGTCAATGGTCAAAGGTTGAAACCATTCTTAGAGACTGTTGTTCCGAAGGCTGAATCTGCATCTCTGGAAGATCCCGCCTATCAAGACTGATTGAGCACTGGATCTGACAATGTATTTTCTGTGTATATTATATACAGTGGTTACCTGCTTTTATTTTTTTTTATTATTTTGTCTAACTTTGGCATGATGTTGCAGTTCCAAGTTTTATAATTCTCAGGTGCCCTCCTGTACTTTTATTTCCCATGTTTCCTTGATCATTGCATTTCATTTATTTAAACATCGAGGACGATGTTCATGCTAAGTTGGGGGGTGAGAACAAACACACTTGTCCATCTTTAGACAAGAATTTCACATTTTTTTGATTTTCTAGAATTTTTAGGAAAATTTAAAAAAAAAAAAAAAAAAAAAAAAAAAAAATTGCTATTTGTGTTTGAGAAAGGAAACTTCAAAGAGATTTTTTTGAAACGAAGATACCTCGAATTTTGGAATTCTCGATGCTATGGGCAAAAGAAAACAATGGTTTACTGTTCTGTTTTAGGAAAGGATTTTTGGATAGTGCTGAATCTTGATCCTTCACGTTTACACAGGTGGTATATATTTGCAAGGTTTTGAATGTGAAGCTATGATTTCCGATTTTCTTTGACGATTGGATTAACAATATGATGAAAAACCGACCTTTAGTATACAGTTTCCTGGTTCAACTGGTGAATTAATGAGGGCACATGGAAAGGGCTGCCTATTGTTGGGGACCGTAAAAAAAAAAAAAAAAAAAAAAAAAAAAGTTTAGTTAGAAGTATTAAAAAGAGTAAAAAGTTTTGTGACTAGTTTGGGTTCGTAGCCTTTTTAACCCGAGCCAGTAAGCCCGTAGGGGTATTTACATACCTAGTGCCCTAAAAACGTCTGGTTTGGGAGTCATTGGCCTAATGCTCGTTATATGGGTTAATTAGAAAGCTTAAGGGACCTAGGCATTGCACAGTCACATGGGTGTGTTTGAAAATATATATATATATATATGGCCTTTGAAAAAACAATAGTGCGAAAGCCGTCATGGTCGCCTTGAGAGGAAACTGTTTTTCTTTGCTAAAGTTAGGTTGCTCAAAATTTTGAATTGAAAATCGTTTCCATGGAAGTTTCTAGTTAATCATTTGAGACTTATGTATTTTTACGTGTACACACTTTTCACTGTGCACGATCAACTTAGCATGATTTTGAGAATTTCTGACCAAATGATAGGATTTGTGAACCCAATTCCGTACTTAACTTTGAAAATTCTGAGAATCGAGAATATCGGGTGTTTATAAATCTTCTTTTGGAAAAGTTTCCTTTGGTTTTTACTCTGCTTCATTGTCAAAAAAAAAAAAAAAAAAAGAAAAAAAAAAAAAAAGAATTTTGTGGGTAAATTCACTGCAAACCCTCACGAGACAACACTCGTCCACTAGAGGTAATCTAGGGGTTTAACGGCTTGTTGCATATGCTAAATGCAACCGCGATTCCTGCGAAAGTGAGTTAGGATTTCTAGTTTCAACATTTAATTTTACTTTGTTTTGCTCGAGGACTAGCAAACTTTAGGTTTAGGGGTATTTGATATGCATGGCATAATATAAATAACTACCCTTTTATTTGAATTTGTTAGTTGTTTATTTTGTCTTAAATGTTCTACTTATAGCCTTTTTCTTGTTACGCAGGAATTGGAAGGAGCTGAAAATATTTGAGCTTAATTCGGAGAGGTTTAAAGCTAAAACCCCATTTGGGAAAAGTTATACACAAAGAGCATATAGGCTTGTTGGGGGAGAGTTGGAATTTCAAGTTAGAGGTCATGAGTTCAAGACTTGGCACAATCAGTTTTTATTTTTTTGTGAAGACCGAATTTGGTGGCCCCCACCATATTTAATGCTTGATAATGGTTGCTAAAACTTAGCAATCAACTTTGCAAGAAATGGAAGGAATCTCATGGACATCAATAAGAAAGTTATTGTTTAGCAAGTGATCAAATCATGAAGGAAAGAAGATTTTCGGAATTGTAGCCATCCTGCGCAAGCTTTACTATTTTGACCATAACTTGTGACTCAAGACTCCGATTAAGGCAAGGTCAGATGCGTTGGAAAGAGGACTAAAAGGAGAGGAATATCATGTCTCACGAGGATCTCCCAATTCTGACGTTTTAGGGGTCAAAACAGGCTGTCAAGTGGAGGGATATGAGGGATGACGAATTTGAGTGATTTCTCTTTCTTTTTCTTCTTGTATTTTTCTTCTTTTTAAGGGGAGGCTCTCTTTTGCTCTGGGTGAATTTTATTTTTATTCAATCTTTGTTAGAAATTGAGGGTGGAGATTGAGTGGTGTAATAGACAACTTGAAGGCTTTCAATAATGACAATTTACTTCATTGTTATTGTTTGTTCTACAATGCTTGGCTAATCCGTGGATTAGGGTGGAGGAGGAAACCAAAACCGGTGAGTTCGTTCCTTATTATTCTTCTATGTCTTTCCCTCATTATGCTTAATGATTTAATAGGTTCTCCTTCATGAATGTTATTCAACTTCTAGTTTTGTAAAGGTTATTTGGAATGTCTTTTACTTTTTATGCTTGATCTTGACATATCATGTTTAGGTTAAATTCCTTTAATGGTTTGTGCTTGATCTTGATAAATAGTTATTAGAGTTTCAACATATTGAAGTGAAGGGAGTCTTAGGTACTATTTAGATAATTGGATTTTTTCAAGAAAAAGAGTTTTCAAAGCTAAATCTTCCGATCCAAGGCAATTGCTTGCACATTGGATTGAGTTTTATTAGGATAAGACTATGACGTAATTTTGGAATGATTAAATCTGTTTTGGTGAAATCCGATACCTTGATCTCTCTTTCTCTGATCAAGTTTGTGTTTAGATTTCTTTTGATATCAGTTTAGTTATTATTTCTTTGATTAATTGTGGTTTTAAAATCTCTAGTGTGAAAACTGATTAAGGATTTTTGGATCTTGTTTCTACAAATCTCTGTGGATCGACCCGTATTTGCCATTATCTATTTAATAGAAATTTGTGCGATTCCGGTTAACTATTTTGAACACATCACTATACTATGGTTTTGTCTTTTCAAATCGCTCAGGGGGCATGGCCCGTTCTGAGCGTAATGAAGAAGGCCGAAAGCCATAGATGGTACAATTGTTCTAAACACAAGTATGGTCGGCTCGAAATGAGCGTTCCAGGGACTGCTAGAAGCAATTGTAAACCTTAATTCAAATTACCGAGAAGCGAAGCTCACTCGAGGTAAAATGATATAAGGTTAGAGATACAAATGTGTCGGTCGCGAATACAGTAGACCCGAAAGGGCGTACTAGCACCGCTAGACACAAATGTTGTAAATCGCATCCTTGAAGGACACGAGATGGGTTTTTTTGAAATGTCAAGATTGGATTTGCAAAAGACAGCAAATGGTATTCCAATCCGAATACAGGTTCAAACATTTCTGCGAGCCTATATCCGAAAAAGGAAAGAACCAGGATTTCTCAGATTTGAATCCAATAGTGACGAGAGTTTTTTTTTTTTTTTTTTGAAAAGTCAAGATTGAATTCATAAAAGAGGGCAAACGGTATTCCAATCCGAATACAGGTTCAAACATTTCTGCGAGCCTAAATCCGAAAAGGAAAGAACCAAAATTCCTCCAATTTGAATACAATAGCGACAGAAGTTTTTTTTTTTTTATTATTTAAAATTAAATTTTTTTTTTTAAGAGTGCACATAGGTCTTCCAATTCGGTCTTATGAAACCTTAGTGGATAGATTAGCCCCCAGGTAAGGGTAGGATTACTTTATTAACCCGTTTGAAGGACTCTTACCTTGAACAGTCTAGCTTCCTCCACACTCTGGACAAGGCTTTTCTTAGATCCATTTTGGTCAAAGAACGCAATTGGTGCAACCTTAATGCTCTCTTTTTTTTTGAAAGATCTCCAATGGACGGACCCATCAAAGAGAGGAAAGTGGCCCCTCCCAATCCGAACGTTGGCTCAAACATTTCTGCGAGCCATTGTACGAAAAGGAAAAGAACCAAAGTTTCTCTAATTTGAGTCCAAAAGAGAGAAATTTGAAAAGTTTTTTTTTTAAAACTTTTTTTTTTCGAATGATCTCCAATGGACCCATCAAAGAGAGGGAAATGGCCCCTCCCAATCCGAACGTTGGCTCAAACATTTCTGCGAGCCATTGTACGAAAAGGAAAAGAACCAAAGTTTCTCTAATTTGAATCCAAAAGAGAGAAATTCGAAAAGTTTTTTTTTTAAAAACTTTTTTTTTTTTGGAAAGATCTCCAATGGACCCATCAAAGAGAGGGAAATGGCCCCTCCCAATCCGAACGTTGGCTCAAACATTTCTGCGAGCCATTGTACGAAAAGGAAAGAACCAAAGTTTCTCTAATTTGAATCCAAAAGAGAGAAATTTGAAAAGCTTTTTTTTTTTAAACTTTTTTTTTTTGAAAGATCTCTAATGGACCCATCAAAGAGAGGGAAATGGTCCCTCCCAATCCGAACGTTGGCTCAAACATTTCTGCGAGCCATTGTACGCAAAGGAAAAGAACCAAAGTTTCTCTAAAGAGAGAAATTTGAAAAGTTTTTTTTTTAAAAACTTTTTTTTTTGAAAGATCTCTAATGGACCCATCAAAGAGAGGGAAATGGCCCCTCCCAATCCGAACATTGGTTCAAACATTTCTGCGAGCCATTGTACAAAAAGGAAAGAACCAAAGTTTCTCTAATTTGAATCCAAAAGAGAGAAATTTGAAAATTTTTTTTTAAACTTTTTTTTTTGAAAGATCTCCAATGGACCCATCAAAGAGACGGAAATGGCCCGTCTCAATCCGAACGTTGGCTCAAACATTTCTGCGAGCCATTGTACGAAAAGGAAAAGAACCAAAGTTTCTCTAATTTGAATCCAAAAGAGAGAAATTCGAAAAGTTTTTTGTTTTTTAAACTTTTTTTTTTTTGAAAGATCTCCAATGGACCCATCAAAGAGAGGGAAATGGCCACTTTCAATCCGAACGTTGGCTCAAACATCTCTGCGAGCCATTGTACGAAAAGGAAAGAACCAAAGTTTCTCTAATTTGAATCCAAAAGAGAGAAAACCTTTTTTTGTTGAGAAAAGAAAGAATGGAAACAAGTTCAAAGAAAGAAGTTTCCAAAGAATCCCATCTCATGTTTTTTTTTTAGATACAAGATCCAACAAAGGCCACCAACTAGAAGGGAGCCAAGGATTCTAAGCATCGTGTTCTCAATTGAACGAGTCCCACCGGGTGTGCCAACTTGATGGACCCGTCTTTTTCTCTCTCTGCCTTCCTCCGTCCCGGGTCCGCCGAGCTGGCTTAGGAGAAACAAGAGTTTCTTACCTTGACCTCTCACAGATGGTGATATGACCAAAGAAGCCGAGCTGGCTTAGGACATGGTAAGAAACTCATTTTTCTGTTCCATGGGTCTAACATAGGTGGGGGCTCGGGATTCATGATTTCCATACGGCCTGGGCTCAGGCCAACAACTTCAGGCCCGACTCATGCTTTGGCCAGGGTTAGGCTTCTAGTTTAGAAGTGGCCGTCGGACATTCGTCGGAAAGTCCCTGCCTCGTCGGTGAACACCCCTAGTCTTTTTATCATTCACTGGCATGAGAGAGTGTACGTCTTTTTAACCTTTTTTTATGGAAGAGATGGTATTCGAAACCTAATGTTTTCTTTTATCTCACCCTCCCCTTTTAATGTCTCTCGTATTAGCCCTTCACTTCACTTAACAGGCAAAGTAAGCTTACCAAAATTGTTAGCTTAAAAAACCGGAGATCCCAATATCTACGATTGAGAATATAAGTGAAACCGGCAAAATCTTCATTTCAACAGGACGGCAAGAAAAAAAAAACGCTATACTCGCAAGCATGCCCTGGTAGTCGATACATCACTGCTTTTTTGTGCATGCGAACGGCTATAGGGTGTTTTGCTGCGGTCCTGAGTAGTTATCGAGCTTGACTTGAGCAGTTCCATCAGTCCTACGGCTTGTTGGCTAGGTCCAGAGAGTTTCCAAGTCTAAGCAGGTCGAGAAAATAAAGTCCGGATGTAGATTCCAAGATTACAAAATCATTTGTGTCACTGCTTTAGATTAGAAACGTGATAACACTCAATGGTTTTAAAATTTCCTTCATAGAAGCGTTCTCTTGAGGGCCCCCTCTGTTTGCATGGAATTGAAATTCTTAAGAATTTAGTATCAAGTGAATCACACCGATGATCATTAAAGAGTACGAGTGATGAAAGATTTAAGGATGGAGTTGTAGACAGGAGCAAATCTCTTCAGTAGAGTGATATCTCGGATATTATTGTTTTATTATGGGGATGTCATCTGATGACCATTTATATATTTCAACTTTTTATCTCTGGGGCAATATATATATTCAAAAGCCTAGTAATTCAATTCAGCATGTGTCAATAGCCAAAGTTAGCTTGTGTGATTTCTTTCTCTCCATTCAAATCATATGGGAGTTCACTAGATATGGGCTACAAGAAAAAACGGAACTACTGATTCTTTCATTTTATTTCACGTTAATTGGAAATGGAAAGGTCCCGCGACTTTCGTTGGGCACTCACGCAGCTTTACCGCTGCTTGCATGGGAGGTAAACTAGCATTTTCCAGTTTTCCTCCACTGTGAGAGGAGGAAAACTGGCAATTGCAGCCTTACCGCTGCTCTCATCGGCGGAAAAATTGATTTTCAAGCATTCCTCCTCTCTGAGGGGAGGAAAACTGGAAGCTGCAGATTTACCGCTGCTTCCATCGGCGGTAAGATCAATTTTCCAGTTTTCCTCCTCTCCGAGAGGAGGAAAACTGGAAATTTCAAATACGCTCCGGGCACGTATGGCGGAAATCTTTCAATCAGATTTTTTATCCTTTTTTCCCTTCTTTTGCTTGTTGGCCGTTCATGGGTCGGGGCTTAGTTCAACTAAATGATGGATGGACATGTGCGGATAACAATTGGGTGAGACAATATCAAATCACAATAAACACACAATGAATCGTAGATTTACTTTACCGATCAAGTGAAGTAAAATATCATTTAAAGAGAGAACAAAAGTAAGGGTGTAGTCGAATTAAAAAGTGAGAGAGTGGCATTCTTATTTTTCCTCTTAAAAAGAATACAGTTTTTTTTTTTTTTGTAAGGGAGCTCATGGATTGGGCTTTGGGCATTGGGTTTTCCTATTAATAGATGGGTCGTGCTCAGGTCTTATTTTTTTATTTGCACTTAGCGGTTGAGAGCCGGAATCCACTCCCGGCCCAAGTTTATATATACAAATATATATATACACACATACGTTTACATACTTATACACATACATATTTAAATATATATATATAAATATGTACATATTTATGAGGGAGGGAGGGAGCAGTAATGCGGAGGCTCAAAACCATGACCTCTCACAGATGGTGATATGACCAAAGCAGCCGAGCTGGCTTAGGACATGGTAAGAAACTCATTTTTCTGTTCCATGGGTCTAACATAGGTGGGGGCTCGGGCTTCATGATTTCCATAGGGCCTGGGTTCGGGCCAACAACTTCAGGCCCGACTCATGCTTTTGCCAGGGTTAGGCTTTTAGTTTAGAAGTGGCCGTCGGACATTCGTCGGAAAGTCCCTGCCTCGTCGGTGAACACCCCTAGTCTTTTTATCATTCACTGGCATGAGAGAGTGTACGTCTTTTTAACCTTTTTTTATGGAAGAGATGGTATTCGAAACCTAATGTTTTCTTTTATCTCACCCTCCCCTTTTAATGTCTCTCGTATTAGCCCTTCACTTCACTTAACAGGCAAAGTATGCTTACCAAAATTGTTAGCTTAAAAAACCGGAGATCCCAATATCTACGATTGAGAATATAAGTGAAACCGGCAAAATCTTCATTTCAACAGGACGGCAAGAAAAAAAAAACGCTATACTCGCAATCATGCCCTGGTAGTCGATACATCACTGCTTTTCTGTGCATGCGAACGGCTATAGGGTGTTTTGCTGCGGTCCTGAGTAGTTATCGAGCTTGACTTGAGCAGTTCCATCAGTCCTACGGCTTGTTGGTTAGGTCCAGAGAGTTTCCAAGTCTAAGCATGTCGAGAAAATAAAGTCCGGATGTAGATTCCAAGATTACAAAATCATTTGTGTCACTGCTTTAGATTAGAAACGTGATAACACTCAATGGTTTTAAAATTTCCTTCATAGAAGTGTTCTCTTGAGGGCCCCCTCTGTTTGCATGGAATTGGAATTCTTAAGAATTTATTATCAAGTGAATCACACCGATGATCATTAAAGAGTACGAGTGATGAAAGATTTAAGGATGGAGTTGTAGACAGGAGCAAATCTCTTCAGTAGAGTGATATCTCGGATATTATTGTTTTATTATGGGGATGTCATCTGATGACCATTTATATATTTCAACTTTTTATCTCTGGGGCAGTATATATTTTCAAAAGCCTAGTAATTCAATTCAGCATGTGTCAATAGCCAAAGTTAGCTTGTGTGATTTCGTTCTCTCCATTCAAATCATATGGGAGTTCACTAGATATGGGTTACAAGAAAAAACGGAACTACTGATTCTTTCATTTTATTTCACGTTAATTGGAAATGGAAAGGTCCCGCGACTTTCGTTGGGCACTCACGCAGCTTTTTCGCTGCTTGCATGGGAGGTAAACTAGCATTTTCCAGTTTTCCGCCACTGTGAGAGGAGGAAAACTGGCAATTGCAGCTTTACCGCTGCTCTCATCGGCGGAAAAATTGATTTTCCAGCTTTCCTCCGCTCTGAGGGGAGGAAAACTGGAAGTCGCAGCTTTACCGCTGCTTCCTTCGGCGGTAAGATCAATTTTCCAGCTCTCCTCCTCTCCGAGAGGAGGAAAACTGGAAATTTCAAATATGCTCCGGGCACGTATGGCGGAAATCTTTCAATCCGATTTTTTATCCTTTTTTCCCTTCTTTTTCTTGTTGGCCGTTCATGGGTCGGGGCTTAGTTCAACTAAATGATGGATGGACATGTGCGGATAACAATTGGGTGAGACAATATCAAATCACAATAAACACACAATGAATCGTAGATTTACTTTACCGGTCAAGTGAAGTAAAATATCATTTAAAGAGAGAACAAAAGTAAGGGTGTAGTCGAATTAAAAGGTGAGAGAGTGGCATTCTTATTTTTCCTCTTAAAAAGAATACAGTTTTTTTTTTTTTTGTAAGGGAGCTCATGGATTGGGCTTTGGGCATTGGGTTTTCCTATTAATAGATGGGTCGTGCTCAGGTCTTATTTTTTTATTTGGACTTAGCGGTTGAGAGCCGGAATCCACTCCCGGCCTAAGTTTATATATACAAATATATATATACACACATACGTTTACATACTTATACACATACATATTTATATATATATATATATAAATATCTACATATTTATGAGGGAGGGAGGGAGCAGTAATGCGGAGGCTCAAAACCATGACCTCTCACAGATGGTGATATGACCAAAGCAGCCGAGCTGGCTTAGGACATGGTAAGAAACTCATTTTTCTGTTCCATGGGTCTAACATAGGTGGGGGCTCGGGCTTCATGATTTCCATACGGCCTGGGTTCGGGCCAACAACTTCAGGCCCGACTCATGCTTTGGCCAGGGTTAGGCTTCTAGTTTAGAAGTGGCCGTCGGACATTCGTCGGAAAGTCCCTGCCTCGTCGGTGAACACCCCTAGTCTTTTTATCATTCACTGGCATGAGAGAGTGTACGTCTTTTTAACCTTTTTTTATGGAAGAGATGGTATTCGAAACCTAATGTTTTCTTTTATCTCACCCTCCCCTTTTAATGTCTCTCGTATTAGCCCTTCACTTCACTTAACAGGCAAAGTAAGCTTACCAAAATTGTTAGCTTAAAAAACTGGAGATCCCAATATCTACGATTGAGAATATAAGTGAAACCGGCAAAATCTTCATTTCAACAGGACGGCAAGAAAAAAAAAACCCTATACTCGCAAGCATGCCCTGGTAGTCGATACATCACTGCTTTTCTGTGCATGTGAACGGCTATAGGGTGTTTTGCTGCGGTCCTGAGTAGTTATCGAGCTTGACTTGAGCAGTTCCATCAGTCCTACGCATGGATTAAAAAATCGGCCGATACCGATTCATATCGGCCGATATGAATCGGTATCGGCCGAAACCGGTACGAGATATTGCCTGCGATACCGGTTTCGGTATCGCAGGCAATATATCGCCAAAATATCGGCGATATCTGCCGATATTTTGAAAATATCGGCAGAACCGATATCTCGGCCGATATTTTGCAAAATATTGGCCGAGATGATATACAATGGAAAAAAACCCCACTTTTTTAAAAATCCCCAATCTTCTTCTTCTTCTCCTCTCCTCTCATCTTCTTACTCTTTAGGGGCTGCAACTACTCTCCATCTTGTATCTTTTCAAATCTCAAATTTATTTCTTAAAGAAATATTATTCAAGCCTCAAGGTAAGAGAAAATCAATTTGTACCATTTTATTATGTGTTTTTTGTTTTTTATTTTTAGATGAAGCATAGAAATCATTTGGTTTGTTACTTTGGTTGTGTTCTCCACTTAGAAGTTAGATCTACATACTTTCATGCTAGATCTACTCATACAAATGATTTTTAGATTTTTATTTTAATTATTTTCTTTTCGGATTTTAAAATATTTGAATTATAATATATCATTTTTAGGGGATTTCATCATAAATATGTTGTTTCAATGATTCATGATCATTGTGTGGTTTATAAATGATTGATTTACACACTTTTATGCTAGATCTATATATTTAGTACTTTGAAAATGATTTTATTAAATTTTGATTTTTCTAAAAATAATTGTTTTTACTTTTTACTTGTTAGAGCATTTATGATACCAAAGGCTTATTAATAGTGTGTAGATGATAGATCTACATCTACTCATAGTCATAAACATGATTTAGATTTTTATTTTAATTATTTTATTTTCGGATTTTTCAATATTTGAATTATAATATATAATTTTTTGGGGATTTCATCATAAATATGTTGTTTTAATGATTCATGATCATTGTGTGGTGTATAAATGATTAATTTACATACTTTTACGCTAGATCTAAATATTTAGGAAATTCAAAATGATTTTATTAAATCTTCTACTTTTTCTAAAAATAATTGTTGTTAGAGTATTACTATTACATGAATTTCTTATTTTATAGGAAGTTAGTCACAATGGTGCGTGACTTAGATCCAGGTTGGAGACATGGTGAAGCAGTCGGAAGCAAAAACAAAGTAAAATGTAATTATTGTGGACGAGTGCTCAATGGGGGGATTACCCGATTGAAACAACATTTGGCACATGTATCAGGACAGGTGACAAAATGTCATAAAGTGCCACCAAATGTGAGGGCTGAAATGCATGAGCTCCTTGACGCATCTGCAAAAAAAAAACAAGTACAAGCAAGAAGAATAACTGAGGAACTTGATGCATGCAGAGAAGAAATATTTGGTTCCTCCGATGATGACGATGAAGACCCAGAAATGAGGAGGGCTAGGAGAGAAAGTGTGAGGTCACTTCAAGAGGAGGAAGAGAGGAGAAGAATGCAATATGAAGCAGCCGCTAGAGGTAGCCAATATGAGCATGGTGGTGGGTCATCTGGACTAGGGGCAGCGAGTTTGTGTCGGGCAGTTAGTCAAAAACAACCCCGTGTCCGTGAAGATCCAGACATTGAGGAGGTTGAACCTCCTACACATGCACCTCGTAGGCCAGATGTGGTGGGGCCAACAGACCCATTTGCTTATAGAAAACCAACTTCAAAGCAGCCTGGCATTATGAAAGCTCTAAAGGGCAAGTTTGGTAAAGCAAGAGAACATCTAGTAAGGGCTACTGGGAAGTTTTTTTTGCATGGAGGCATCCCACCCAACAAGGCATCTTCTCCTTATTTCGCCACCATGTTAGATGCGGCTGCAGAACATGGTACAGGTATAAAGGCACCCACTCCTTATGAGATTGGGCATGTCTGTGTTGAGAAAGAGTATGAGGAATTGCAGGCTTGGGTGCAAACTTTCAAATGGGCATGGAGGGAAAGAGGTTGCACACTAATGTGCGATGGGTGGACGACCATCACACATTGTCATCTCTTGAATTTTCTAGTTTATTCATCTATGGGCACAGTGTTTATCAAATCAGTTGATGCAACTGATTACATCCAAGATGCAAAATATATTAATAGGTTATTGAATGAGGTGATTGAAGAAATTGGGGCAGATTGTGTAGTTCAGGTTGTTACTGACAATGCTGCAAACATGAAGGCTGCAGGAATGTTGCTTATGAAACAAAGGCCAAGGATTTTCTAGTCTCCATGTGCAGCACATTGCCTGGATTTAATGCCTGAAGATATTGCAAAAGGAAAAGTCATGGTGCAAGTGATTGGTAAGATAAAGAAGATCACAAATTTTTTTTATCAATCATATAGACTCATTTCTATGATGAAAATGTGTACAGACAACCATGAACTACTGCGGCCTGGCATCACTAGATTTGCCACCCACTTCATTGCCATCGAATGTGTTTACAAGTATAGAGATGGACTTCGTCAATTGATAAAATCACAAGAGTTCATGAATTCAAAATGGGGAAGGAGGCCAAGTCCCATTACAAAAGAAGTATGTAAAACAATTGAATCCAACAAATTTTGGCCTCATGTGAAGGGTGTTTTGAATGTTTTTGATCCCCTAATAAAGGTTCTTCGATTGGTTGATGGCGATGATAAGCCAACAATGGGCTTCTTACATGAGGCCATGGAGAGATCAAAGTTGGCTATTCAAGCAGATTGTAGATATTATAAAAAGTATTGGAAGACCATTGACGATCGATGGGGACGACAATTGAAACATGATTTACACTCTGCTGGTAAGTGAAGGCTATTTCCTTTAATAGTTGAATTATTGTATTCAATTCTTCTCATTATATTAATTTATCATTGACTAAAATTCATTGGTTTTGCACTTTTATAGGATACTTCTTTAATCCACAATTTACGAATGGGCACATATCTGATGAAATCCGTTTGGGACTAAAAAATGTGATTGAAAGACTAGCAGAGAATACAGATGAAGCAATTTGGGCTACAAATCAAGTAGGCAGTATGCTAATTAAGGGAAAAACCGAAAAAGTATAACATTGTAAGAATGTAAGTTCTCTAATTTATTTCTCTACTTCAACGTCTTCAGATTGACATATACAATGTACGTGCCGGAAGCTTTGGAACGATCACTGCGCGAAGAGCCATCACGCAGACCAATCCCGGTATTGATTGTAAATTGTAATGTCATCTCTATGTTATTCAAGGACTCTAATTATTATTTTATTGACTCTAATATCATTTCTATTTTTATTTTCAGCTGAATGGTGGTTGAATTATGGAGAGAGTGCTCCTGCACTAAGGACGATTGCTATTAAAGTCCTTAGTCAAACTACATCGTCTTCTAATTGTGAAAGAAATTGGAGCACCTTCTCATTTATCCACACAAGACCAAGAAATAGATTAACAATGCAGAAGCTAAATAAATTGGTCTACATCCATTACGACCTCAAGCTCCGGAGTAGAAATAGAAAGAGAAGACAGTTTGAGGATCAACGGGATTATTTTTGTCCAATTAATTTGGATTACATTTTTTCAGAAGAGGATACAGTGTTAGGTGAATGGTTGGAGGAACAAGAAGAACCAATGTTAGATAAAGACCCAGAGTTTGAGGAGTTGATGGAGGAATTGACTGGGGATAGGCCTGAGCCAGTAAGGGCCTCAGAAAGGATGGAAGAAATAAACTTGACAATGCAACAGGGGCGCGCACCTGATACAAGTCAACCAAGGGGAAAGGAGGTGGACGAGGAGAGTGAGTCAAGTATTTCTACTTCATCATCATCAGCAGGAATTCCACCTGACTCTCCCGGGGATGAGGGTCATTATAGAGATGATGAGCCTCTCACTTATGAGACAGTTGAGCATTTTCCTGGTGCTACTGAGTTAGATCCTCGTCGTGGTTATGTCCGGCATGTTGGAGGGACCGAGGCAGGGAGTAGTAGTGGGACGGGCCCTGCTGGACAAGGAGTGGGGGAAGGTACTCATGGTCATTATGGGAGTTATGTTGGCCAACAAGGTGCTATGTATGGACAGTATGGGGATTATTCATATGACCCTAATTGGGTACCCCCTTCACCAACACCGATACTTTCTATCGAACATATATTAATTGAGCAAGGAAGGCTTCCCCCACAACTTCCCCAACGACCTATTCATGCCCCTCATTTTTATTTCATGCCATTGGATTACAACCAGCCATCTCAATCTACAGGGGATCAACATAGTTCATCATCTTATCAGGAACAATCTGAATATGGTCATGGGTATGATAGTGCTGCACAACAGTATGGAGCATATCTTTTTAACCAATACCGGAGAAATGATGATGATGATGATGATATCGAGCCTGGGCGACACTCCACTTGGAATTAGGCTATCAATCTGTCAATCTGTCATACACTCATGGTATTAAATTTCTTAACTTATTTGTTGATTGAGTTAGTATTAAATGATGATTGGTATGTTATCTTTATTTTCTTATATTTTACACTAATAAATTGATCATGAGCATCAATAATGGTTGCATTATATGAAATACTGGAGAATACAATGAACTGCGAGTCTGCGATACAGACAGGACTCATAACTTAAGGTGACCGAGATTTTGATTTATTGTTGTTACTAATGGAAAAAAATATTGTTTTCTAGCATTTTCTAATATTCTGGATTTTTTGGGATATTTTTGCGAATTTTTTTGGATTAAAAAAAAAATTCACACCGCGACGACCGCGACGGACCGATATCCGCGACCGATACCGATATCATATCGGTTTTTCGGCCCGGCCGAGACCGCGACCGCAACCGAGATTTTAAACCATGGTCCTACGGCTTGTTGGTTAGGTCCAGAGAGTTTCCAAGTCTAAGCATGTCGAGAAAATAAAGTCCAGATGTAGATTCCAAGATTACAAAATCATTTGTGTCATTGCTTTAGATTAGAAACGTGATAACACTCAATGGTTTTAAAATTTCCTTCATAGAAGTGTTCTCTTGAGGGCCCCCTCTGTTTGCATGGAATTGAAATTCTTAAGAATTTATTATCAAGTGAATCACACCGATGATCATTAAAGAGTACGAGTGATGAAAGATTTAAGGATGGAGTTGTAGACAGGAGCAAATCTCTTTAGTAGAGTGATATCTCAGATATTATTGTTTTATTATGGGGATGTCATCTGATGACCATTTATATATTTCAACTTTTTATCTCTGGGGCAGTATATATTTTCAAAAGCCTAGTAATTCAATTCAGCATGTGTCAATAGCCAAAGTTAGCTTGTGTGATTTCGTTCTCTCCATTCAAATCATATGGGAGTTCACTAGATATGGGTTACAAGAAAAAACGGAACTACTGATTCTTTCACTTTATTTCACGTTAATTGGAAATGGAAAGGTCCCGCGACTTTCGTTGGGCACTCACGCAGCTTTACCGCTGCTTGCATGGGAGGTAAACTAGCATTTTCCAGTTTTCCTCCACTGTGAGAGGAGGAAAACTGGCAATTGCAGCCTTACCGCTGCTCTCATCGGCGGAAAAATTGATTTTCAAGCATTCCTCCTCTCTGAGGGGAGGAAAACTGGAAGCTGCAGATTTACCGCTGCTTCCATCGGCGGTAAGATCAATTTTCCAGTTTTCCTCGTCTCCGAGAGGAGGAAAACTGGAAATTTCAAATACGCTCCGGGCACGTATGGCGGAAATCTTTCAATCCGATTTTTTATCCTCTTTTCCCTTCTTTTGCTTGTTGGCCGTTCATGGGTCGGGGCTTAGTTCAACTAAATGATGGATGGACATGTGCGGATAACAATTGGGTGAGACAATATCAAATCACAATAAACACACAATGAATCGTAGATTTGCTTTACCGGTCAAGTGAAGTAAAATATCATTTAAAGAGAGAACAAAAGTAAGGGTGTAGTCGAATTAGAAGGTGAGAGAGTGGCATTCTTATTTTTCCTCTTAAAAAGAATACAGTTTTTTTTTTTTTTTTTTTTTTTTTTTTTTTTTGTAAGGGAGCTCATGGATTGGGCTTTGGGCATTGGGTTTTCCTATTAATAGATGGGTCGTGCTCAGGTCTTAGTTTTTTATTTGCACTTAGCGGTTGAGAGCCGGAATCCACTCCCGGCCCAAGTTTATATATACAAATATATATACACACACATACGTTTACATACTTATACACATACATATTTATATATATATATATATATATAAATATCTACATATTTATGAGGGAGGGAGGGAGCAGTAATGCGGAGGCTCAAAACCATGACCTCTCACAGATGGTGATATGACCAAAGCAGCCGAGCTGGCTTAGGACATGGTAAGAAACTCATTTTTCTGTTCCATGGGTCTAACATAGGTGGGGGCTCGGGCTTCATGATTTCCATACGGCCTGGGTTCGGGCCAACAACTTCAGGCCCGACTCATGCTTTGGCCAGGGTTAGGCTTCTAGTTTAGAAGTGGCCGTCGGACATTCGTCGGAAAGTCCCTGCCTCGTCGGTGAACACCCCTAGTCTTTTTATCATTCACTGGCATGAGAGAGTGTACGTCTTTTTAACCTTTTTTTATGGAAGAGATGGTATTCGAAACCTAATGTTTTCTTTTATCTCACCCTCCCCTTTTAATGTCTCTTGTATTAGCCCTTCACTTCACTTAACAGGCAAAGTAAGCTTACCAAAATTGTTAGCTTAAAAAACCGGAGATCCCAATACCTACGATTGAGAATATAAGTGAAACCGGCAAAATCTTCATTTCAACAGGACGGCAAGAAAAAAAAAACCCTATACTCGCAAGCATGCCCTGGTAGTCGATACATCACTGCTTTTCTGTGCATGCGAACGGCTATAGGGTGTTTTGCTGCGGTCCTGAGTAGTTATCGAGCTTGACTTGAGCAGTTCCATCAGTCCTACGGCTTGTTGGTTAGGCCCAGAGAGTTTCCAAGTCTAAGCACGTCGAGAAAATAAAGTCCAGATGTAGATTCCAAGATTACAAAATCATTTGTGTCATTGCTTTAGATTAGAAACGTGATAACACTCAATGGTTTTAAAATTTCATTCATAGAAGTGTTCTCTTGAGGGCCCCCTCTGTTTGCATGGAATTGAAATTCCTAAGAATTTATTATCAAGTGAATCACACCGATGATCATTAAAGAGTACGAGTGATGAAAGATTTAAGGATGGAGTTGTAGACAGGAGCAAATCTCTTTAGTAGAGTGATATCTCAGATATTATTGTTTTATTATGGGGATGTCATCTGATGACCATTTATATATTTCAACTTTTTATCTCTGGGGCAGTATATATATTCAAAAGCCTAGTAATTCAATTCAGCATGTGTCAATAGCCAAAGTTAGCTTGTGTGATTTCTTTCTCTCCATTCAAATCATATGGGAGTTCACTAGATATGGGCTACAAGAAAAAACGGAACTACTGATTCTTTCATTTTATTTCACGTTAATTGGAAATGGAAAGGTCCCGCGACTTTCGTTGGGCACTCACGCAGCTTTACCGCTGCTTGCATGGGAGGTAAACTAGCATTTTCCAGTTTTCCTCCACTGTGAGAGGAGGAAAACTGGCAATTGCAGCTTTACCGCTGCTGTCATCGGCGGAAAAATTGATTTTCCAGCTTTCCGCCGCTCTGAGGGGAGGAAAACTGGAAGTCGCAGCTTTACCGTTGCTTCCTTCGGCGTTAAGATCAATTTTCCTGCTTTCCTCCTCTCTGAGAGGAGGAAAACTGGAAATTTCAAATACGCTCCTGGCACATATGGCGGAAATCTTTCAATCCGATTTTTTATCCTCTTTTCCCTTGTTTTGCTTGTTGGCCGTTCATGGGTCGGGGCTTAGTTCAACTAAATGATGGATGGACATGTGCGGATAACAATTGGGTGAGACAATATCAAATCACAATAAACACACAATGAATCGTAGATTTACTTTACCGGTCAAGTGAAGTAAAATATCATTTAAAGAGAGAACAAAAGTAAGGGTGTAGTCGAATTAAAAGGTGAGAGAGGGGCATTCTTATTTTTCCTCTTAAAAAGAATACAGTTTTTTTTTTTTTTTTTTTTTTTTTTTTTTGTAAGGGAGCTCATGGATTGGGCTTTGGGCATTGGGTTTTCCTATTAATAGATGGGTCGTGCTCAGGCCTTATTTTTTTATTTGCACTTAGCGGTTGAGAGCCGGAATCCACTCCCGGCCCAAGTTTATATATACAAATATATATACACACACATACGTTTACATACTTATACACATACATATTTATATATATATATATATAATTATCTACATATTTATGAGGGAGGGAGGGAGCAGTAATGCGGAGGCTCAAAACCATGACCTCTCACAGATGGTGATATGACCAAAGCAGCCGAGCTGGCTTAGGACATGGTAAGAAACTCATTTTTCTGTTCCATGGGTCTAACATAGGTGGGGGCTCGGGCTTCATGATTTCCATACGGCCTGGGTTCGGGCCAACAACTTCAGGCCCGACTCATGCTTTGGCCAGGGTTAGGCTTCTAGTTTAGAAGTGGCCGTCGGACATTCGTCGGAAAGTCCCTGCCTCGTCGGTGAACACCCCTAGTCTTCTTTTCATTCACTGGCATGAGAGAGTGTACGTCTTTTTAACCTTTTTTTTATGGAAGAGATGGTATTCGAAACCTAATGTTTTCTTTTATCTCACCCTCCCCTTTTAATGTCTCTCGTATTAGCCCTTCACTTCACTTAACAGGCAAAGTAAGCTTACCAAAATTGTTAGCTTAAAAAACTGGAGATCCCAATATCTACGATTGAGAATATAAGTGAAACCGGCAAAATCTTCATTTCAACAGGACGGCAAGAAAAAAAAAACCCTATACTCGCAAGCATGCCCTGGTAGTCGATACATCACTGCTTTTCTGTGCATGCGAACGGCTATAGGGTGTTTTGCTGCGGTCCTGAGTAGTTATCGAGCTTGACTTGAGCAGTTCCATCAGTCCTACGGCTTGTTGGTTAGGCCCAGAGAGTTTCCAAGTCTAAGCACGTCGAGAAAATAAAGTCCAGATGTAGATTCCAAGATTACAAAATCATTTGTGTCATTGCTTTAGATTAGAAACGTGATAACACTCAATGGTTTTAAAATTTCATTCATAGAAGTGTTCTCTTGAGGGCCCCCTCTGTTTGCATGGAATTGAAATTCTTAAGAATTTATTATCAAGTGAATCACACCGATGATCATTAAAGAGTACGAGTGATGAAAGATTTAAGGATGGAGTTGTAGACAGGAGCAAATCTTTTTAGTAGAGTGATATCTCGGATATTATTGTTTTATTATGGGAATGTCAACTGATGACCATTTATATATTTCAACTTTTTATCTCTGGGGCAGTATATATATTCAAAAGCCTAGTAATTCAATTCAGCATGTGTCAATAGCCAAAGTTAGCTTGTGTGATTTCTTTCTCTCCATTCAAATCATATGGGAGTTCACTAGATATGGGCTACAAGAAAAAACGGAACTACTGATTCCTTCATTTTATTTCACGTTAATTGGAAATGGAAAGGTCCCGCGACTTTCGTTGGGCACTCACGCAGCTTTTTCGCTGCTTGCATGGGAGGTAAACTAGCATTTTCCAGTTTTCCGCCACTGTGAGAGGAGGAAAACTGGCAATTGCAGCTTTACCGCTGCTCTCATCGGCGGAAAAATTGATTTTCCAGCTTTCCTCCGCTCTGAGGGGAGGAAAACTGGAAGTCGCAGCTTTACCGCTGCTTCCTTCGGCGGTAAGATCAATTTTCCAGCTCTCCTCCTCTCCGAGAGGAGGAAAACTGGAAATTTCAAATACGCTCCGGGCACGTATGGCGGAAATCTTTCAATCCGATTTTTTATCCTCTTTTCCCTTGTTTTGCTTGTTGGCCGTTCATGGGTCGGGGCTTAGTTCAACTAAATGATGGATGGACATGTGCGGATAACAATTGGGTGAGACAATATCAAATCACAATAAACACACAATGAATCGTAGATTTACTTTACCGGTCAAGTGAAGTAAAATATCATTTAAAGAGAGAACAAAAGTAAGGGTGTAGTCGAATTAAAAGGTGAGAGAGTGGCATTCTTATTTTTCCTCTTAAAAAGAATACAGTTTTTTTTTTTTTTTTTTTTTTGTAAGGGAGCTCATGGATTGGGCTTTGGGCATTGGGTTTTCCTATTAATAGATTGGTCGTGCTCAGGTCTTATTTTTTTATTTGCACTTAGCGGTTGAGAGCTGGAATCCACTCCCGGCCCAAGTTTATATATACAAATATATATACACACACATACGTTTACATACTTATACACATACATATTTATATATATATATATATATATAAATATCTACATATTTATGAGGGAGGGAGAGAGCAGTAATGCGGAGGCTCAAAACCATGACCTCTCACAGATGGTGATATGAATAAACCAGCCGAGCTGGCTTACGACATGGTAAGAAACTCATTTTTCTGTTCCATGGGTCTAACATAGGTGGGGGCTCGGGCTTCATGATTTCCATACGGCCTGGGTTCGGGCCAACAACTTCAGGCCCGACTCATGCTTTGGCCAGGGTTAGGCTTCTAGTTTAGAAGTGGCCGTCGGACATTCGTCGGAAAGTCCCTGCCTCGTCGGTGAACACCCCTAGTCTTTTTATCATTCACTGGCATGAGAGAGTGTACGTCTTTTTAACCTTTTTTTATGGAAGAGATGGTATTCGAAACCTAATGTTTTCTTTTATCTCACCCTCCCCTTTTAATGTCTCTTGTATTAGCCCTTCACTTCACTTAACAGGCAAAGTAAGCTTACCAAAATTGTTAGCTTAAAAAACCGGAGATCCCAATACCTACGATTGAGAATATAAGTGAAACCGGCAAAATCTTCATTTCAACAGGACGGCAAGAAAAAAAAAACCCTATACTCGCAAGCATGCCCTGGTAGTCGATACATCACTGCTTTTCTGTGCATGCGAACGGCTATAGGGTGTTTTGCTGCGGTCCTGAGTAGTTATCGAGCTTGACTTGAGCAGTTCCATCAGTCCTACGGCTTGTTGGTTAGGCCCAGAGAGTTTCCAAGTCTAAGCACGTCGAGAAAATAAAGTCCAGATGTAGATTCCAAGATTACAAAATCATTTGTGTCATTGCTTTAGATTAGAAACGTGATAACACTCAATGGTTTTAAAATTTCATTCATAGAAGTGTTCTCTTGAGGGCCCCCTCTGTTTGCATGGAATTGAAATTCCTAAGAATTTATTATCAAGTGAATCACACCGATGATCATTAAAGAGTACGAGTGATGAAAGATTTAAGGATGGAGTTGTAGACAGGAGCAAATCTCTTTAGTAGAGTGATATCTCAGATATTATTGTTTTATTATGGGGATGTCATCTGATGACCATTTATATATTTCAACTTTTTATCTCTGGGGCAGTATATATATTCAAAAGCCTAGTAATTCAATTCAGCATGTGTCAATAGCCAAAGTTAGCTTGTGTGATTTCTTTCTCTCCATTCAAATCATATGGGAGTTCACTAGATATGGGCTACAAGAAAAAACGGAACTACTGATTCTTTCATTTTATTTCACGTTAATTGGAAATGGAAAGGTCCCGCGACTTTCGTTGGGCACTCACGCAGCTTTACCGCTGCTTGCATGGGAGGTAAACTAGCATTTTCCAGTTTTCCTCCACTGTGAGAGGAGGAAAACTGGCAATTGCAGCTTTACCGCTGCTGTCATCGGCGGAAAAATTGATTTTCCAGCTTTCCGCCGCTCTGAGGGGAGGAAAACTGGAAGTCGCAGCTTTACCGTTGCTTCCTTCGGCGTTAAGATCAATTTTCCTGCTTTCCTCCTCTCTGAGAGGAGGAAAACTGGAAATTTCAAATACGCTCCGGGCACATATGGCGGAAATCTTTCAATCCGATTTTTTATCCTCTTTTCCCTTGTTTTGCTTGTTGGCCGTTCATGGGTCGGGGCTTAGTTCAACTAAATGATGGATGGACATGTGCGGATAACAATTGGGTGAGACAATATCAAATCACAATAAACACACAATGAATCGTAGATTTACTTTACCGGTCAAGTGAAGTAAAATATCATTTAAAGAGAGAACAAAAGTAAGGGTGTAGTCGAATTAAAAGGTGAGAGAGGGGCATTCTTATTTTTCCTCTTAAAAAGAATACAGTTTTTTTTTTTTTTTTTTTTTTTTTTTTTGTAAGGGAGCTCATGGATTGGGCTTTGGGCATTGGGTTTTCCTATTAATAGATTGGTCGTGCTCAGGCCTTATTTTTTTATTTGCACTTAGCGGTTGAGAGCCGGAATCCACTCCCGGCCCAAGTTTATATATACAAATATATATACACACACATACGTTTACATACTTATACACATACATATTTATATATATATATATATATAATTATCTACATATTTATGAGGGAGGGAGGGAGCAGTAATGCGGAGGCTCAAAACCATGACCTCTCACAGATGGTGATATGACCAAAGCAGCCGAGCTGGCTTAGGACATGGTAAGAAACTCATTTTTCTGTTCCATGGGTCTAACATAGGTGGGGGCTCGGGCTTCATGATTTCCATACGGCCTGGGTTCGGGCCAACAACTTCAGGCCCGACTCATGCTTTGGCCAGGGTTAGGCTTCTAGTTTAGAAGTGGCCGTCGGACATTCGTCGGAAAGTCCCTGCCTCGTCGGTGAACACCCCTAGTCTTCTTTTCATTCACTGGCATGAGAGAGTGTACGTCTTTTTAACCTTTTTTTTATGGAAGAGATGGTATTCGAAACCTAATGTTTTCTTTTATCTCACCCTCCCCTTTTAATGTCTCTCGTATTAGCCCTTCACTTCACTTAACAGGCAAAGTAAGCTTACCAAAATTGTTAGCTTAAAAAACTGGAGATCCCAATATCTACGATTGAGAAAATAAGTGAAACCGGCAAAATCTTCATTTCAACAGGACGGCAAGAAAAAAAAAACCCTATACTCGCAAGCATGCCCTGGTAGTCGATACATCACTGCTTTTCTGTGCATGCGAACGGCTATAGGGTATTTTGCTGCGGTCCTGAGTAGTTATCGAGCTTGACTTGAGCAGTTCCATCAGTCCTACGGCTTGTTGGTTAGGCCCAGAGAGTTTCCAAGTCTAAGCACGTCGAGAAAATAAAGTCCAGATGTAGATTCCAAGATTACAAAATCATTTGTGTCATTGCTTTAGATTAGAAACGTGATAACACTCAATGGTTTTAAAATTTCATTCATAGAAGTGTTCTCTTGAGGGCCCCCTCTGTTTGCATGGAATTGAAATTCTTAAGAATTTATTATCAAGTGAATCACACCGATGATCATTAAAGAGTACGAGTGATGAAAGATTTAAGGATGGAGTTGTAGACAGGAGCAAATCTTTTTAGTAGAGTGATATCTCGGATATTATTGTTTTATTATGGGAATGTCAACTGATGACCATTTATATATTTCAACTTTTTATCTCTGGGGCAGTATATATATTCAAAAGCCTAGTAATTCAATTCAGCATGTGTCAATAGCCAAAGTTAGCTTGTGTGATTTCTTTCTCTCCATTCAAATCATATGGGAGTTCACTAGATATGGGCTACAAGAAAAAACGGAACTACTGATTCCTTCATTTTATTTCACGTTAATTGGAAATGGAAAGGTCCCGCGACTTTCGTTGGGCACTCACGCAGCTTTTTCGCTGCTTGCATGGGAGGTAAACTAGCATTTTCCAGTTTTCCGCCACTGTGAGAGGAGGAAAACTGGCAATTGCAGCTTTACCGCTGCTCTCATCGGCGGAAAAATTGATTTTCCAGCTTTCCTCCGCTCTGAGGGGAGGAAAACTGGAAGTCGCAGCTTTACCGCTGCTTCCTTCGGCGGTAAGATCAATTTTCCAGCTCTCCTCCTCTCCGAGAGGAGGAAAACTGGAAATTTCAAATACGCTCCGGGCACGTATGGCGGAAATCTTTCAATCCGATTTTTTATCCTCTTTTCCCTTGTTTTGCTTGTTGGCCGTTCATGGGTCGGGGCTTAGTTCAACTAAATGATGGATGGACATGTGCGGATAACAATTGGGTGAGACAATATCAAATCACAATAAACACACAATGAATCGTAGATTTACTTTACCGGTCAAGTGAAGTAAAATATCATTTAAAGAGAGAACAAAAGTAAGGGTGTAGTCGAATTAAAAGGTGAGAGAGTGGCATTCTTATTTTTCCTCTTAAAAAGAATACAGTTTTTTTTTTTTTTTTTTTTTTTTTGTAAGGGAGCTCATGGATTGGGCTTTGGGCATTGGGTTTTCCTATTAATAGATTGGTCGTGCTCAGGTCTTATTTTTTTATTTGCACTTAGCGGTTGAGAGCTGGAATCCACTCCCGGCCCAAGTTTATATATACAAATATATATACACACACATACGTTTACATACTTATACACATACATATTTATATATATATATAAATATCTACATATTTATGAGGGAGGGAGAGAGCAGTAATGCGGAGGCTCAAAACCATGACCTCTCACAGATGGTGATATGAATAAACCAGCCGAGCTGGCTTACGACATGGTAAGAAACTCATTTTTCTGTTCCATGGGTCTAACATAGGTGGGGGCTCGGGCTTCATGATTTCCATACGGCCTGGGTTCGGGCCAACAACTTCAGGCCCGACTCATGCTTTGGCCAGGGTTAGGCTTCTAGTTTAGAAGTGGCCGTCGGACATTCGTCGGAAAGTCCCTGCCTCGTCGGTGAACACCCCTAGTCTTTTTATCATTCACTGGCATGAGAGAGTGTACGTCTTTTTAACCTTTTTTTATGGAAGAGATGGTATTCGAAACCTAATGTTTTCTTTTATCTCACCCTCCCCTTTTAATGTCTCTCGTATTAGCCCTTCACTTCACTTAACAGGCAAAGTAAGCTTACCAAAATTGTTAGCTTAAAAAACTGGAGATCCCAATATCTACGATTGAGAATATAAGTGAAACCGGCAAAATCTTCATTTCAACAGGACGGCAAGAAAAAAAAAACCCTATACTCGCAAGCATGCCCTGGTAGTCGATACATCACTGCTTTTCTGTGCATGCGAACGGCTATAGGGTGTTTTGCTGCGGTCCTGAGTAGTTATCGAGCTTGACTTGAGCAGTTCCATCAGTCCTACGGCTTGTTGGTTAGGTCCAGAGAGTTTCCAAGTCTAAGCACGTCGAGAAAATAAAGTCCAGATGTAGATTCCAAGATTACAAAATCATTTGTGTCATTGTTTTAGATTAGAAACGTGATAACACTCAATGGTTTTAAAATTTCATTCATAGAAGTGTTCTCTTGAGGGCCCCTTCTGTTTGCATGGAATTGAAATTCTTAAGAATTTATTATCAAGTGAATCACACCGATGATCATTAAAGAGTACGAGTGATGAAAGATTTAAGGATGGAGTTGTAGACAGGAGCAAATCTCTTTAGTAGAGTGATATCTCGGATATTATTGTTTTATTATGGGGATGTCATCTGACGACCATTTATATATTTCAACTTTTTATCTCTGGGGCAGTATACATATTCAAAAGCCTAGTAATTCAATTCAGCATGTGTCAATAGCCAAAGTTAGCTTGTGTGATTTCTTTCTCTCCATTCAAATCATATGGGAGTTCACTAGATATGGGCTACAAGAAAAAACGGAACTACTGATTCTTTCATTTTATTTCACGTTAATTGGAAATGGAAAGGTCCCGCGACTTTCGTTGGGCACTCACGCAGCTTTACCGCTGCTTGCATGGGAGGTAAACTAGCATTTTCCAGTTTTCCTCCCCTGTGAGAGGAGGAAAACTGGCAATTGCAGCTTTACCGCTGATGTCATCGGCGGAAAAATTGATTTTCCAGCTTTCCTCCGCTCTGAGGGGAGGAAAAGTCGCAGCTTTACCGCTGCTTCCTTCGGCGGTAAGATCAATTTTCCAGCTTTCCTCCTCTCCGAGAGGAGGAAAACTGGAAATTTCAAATACGCTCCGGGCACGTATGGCGGAAATCTTTCAATCCGATTTTTTATCCTCTTTTCCCTTGTTTTGCTTGTTGGCCGTTCATGGGTCGGGGCTTAGTTCAACTAAATGATGGATGGACATGTGCGGATAACAATTGGGTGAGACAATATCAAATCACAATAAACACACAATGAATCGTAGATTTACTTTACCGGTCAAGTGAAGTAAAATATCATTTAAAGAGAGAACAAAAGTAAGGGTGTAGTCGAATTAAAAGGTGAGAGAGTGGCATTCTTATTTTTCCTCTTAAAAAGAAAACAGTTTTTTTTTTTTTTTTTTTTTTTTTTTTTTTTTTTTGTAAGGGAGCTCATGGATTGGGCTTTGGGCATTGGGTTTTCCTATTAATAGATGGGTTGTGCTCAGGTCTTATTTTTTTATTTGCACTTAGCGGTTGAGAGCTGGAATCCACTCCCGGCCCAAGTTTATATATACAAATATATATACACACACATACGTTTACATACTTATACACATACATATTTATATATATATATATATATAAATATCTACATATTTATGAGGGAGGGAGAGAGCAGTAATGCGGAGGCTCAAAACCATGACCTCTCACAGATGGTGATATGAACAAAGCAGCCGAGCTGGCTTACGACATGGTAAGAAACTCATTTTTCTGTTCCATGGGTCTAACATAGGTGGGGGCTCGGGCTTCATGATTTCCATACGGCCTGGGTTCGGGCCAACAACTTCGGGCCCGACTCATGCTTTGGCCAGGGTTAGGCTTCTAGTTTAGAAGTGGCCGTCGGACATTCGTCGGAAAGTCCCTGCCTCGTCGGTGAACACCCCTAGTCTTTTTATCATTCACTGGCATGAGAGAGTGTACGTCTTTTTAACCTTTTTTTATGGAAGAGATGGTATTCGAAACCTAATGTTTTCTTTTATCTCACCCTCCCCTTTTAATGTCTCTCGTATTAGCCCTTCACTTCACTTAACAGGCAAAGTAAGCTTACCAAAATTGTTAGCTTAAAAAACCGGAGATCCCAATACCTACGATTGAGAATATAAGTGAAACCGGCAAAATCTTCATTTCAACAGGACGGCAAGAAAAAAAAAACCCTATACTCGCAAGCATGCCCTGGTAGTCGATACATCACTGCTTTTCTGTGCATGCGAACGGCTATAGGGTGTTTTGCTGCGGTCCTGAGTAGTTATCGAGCTTGACTTGAGCAGTTCCATCAGTCCTACGGCTTGTTGGTTAGGTCCAGAGAGTTTCCAAGTCTAAGCACGTCGAGAAAATAAAGTCCAGATGTAGATTCCAAGATTACAAAATCATTTGTGTCATTGCTTTAGATTAGAAACGTGATAACACTCAATGGTTTTAAAATTTCATTCATAGAAGTGTTCTCTTGAGGGCCCCTTCTGTTTGCATGGAATTGAAATTCTTAAGAATTTATTATCAAGTGAATCACACCGATGATCATTAAAGAGTACGAGTGATGAAAGATTTAAGGATGGAGTTGTAGACAGGAGCAAATCTCTTTAGTAGAGTGATATCTCGGATATTATTGTTTTATTATGGGGATGTCATCTGATGACCATTTATATATTTCAACTTTTTATCTCTGGGGCAGTATATATATTCAAAAGCCTAGTAATTCAATTCAGCATGTGTCAATAGCCAAAGTTAGCTTGTGTGATTTCTTTCTCTCCATTCAAATCATATGGGAGTACACTAGATATGGGCTACAAGAAAAAACGGAACTACTGATTCTTTCATTTTATTTCACGTTAATTGGAAATGGAAAGGTCCCGCGACTTTCGTTGGGCACTCACGCAGCTTTACCGCTGCTTGCATGGGAGGTAAACTAGCATTTTCCAGTTTTCCTCCGCTGTGAGAGGAGGAAAACTGGCAATTGCAGCTTTACCGCTGCTGTCATCGGCGGAAAAATTGATTTTCCAGCTTTCCTCCGCTCTGAGGGGAGGAAAAGTCGCAGCTTTACCGCTGCTTCCTTCGGCGGTAAGATCAATTTTCCAGCTTTCCTCCTCTCCGAGAGGAGGAAAACTGGAAATTTCAAATACGCTCCGGGCACGTATGGCGGAAATCTTTCAATCCGATTTTTTATCCTCTTTTCCCTTGTTTTGCTTGTTGGCCGTTCATGGGTCGGGGCTTAGTTCAACTAAATGATGGATGGACATGTGCGGATAACAATTGGGTGAGACAATATCAAATCACAATAAACACACAATGAATCGTAGATTTACTTTACCGGTCAAGTGAAGTAAAATATCATTTAAAGAGAGAACAAAAGTAAGGGTGTAGTCGAATTAAAAGGTGAGAGAGTGGCATTCTTATTTTTCCTCTTAAAAAGAATACAGTTTTTTTTTTTTTTTTTTTTTTTTTTTTTTTTTTTTGTAAGGGAGCTCATGGATTGGGCTTTGGGCATTGGGTTTTCCTATTAATAGATTGGTCGTGCTCAGGTCTTATTTTTTTATTTGCACTTAGCGGTTGAGAGCCGGAATCCACTCCCGGCCCAAGTTTATATATACAAATATATATACACACACATACGTTTACATACTTATACACATACATATTTATATATATATATATATATATAAATATCTACATATTTATGAGGGAGGGAGGGAGCAGAAATGCGGAGGCTCAAAACCATGACCGCTCACAGATGGTAATATGACCAAAGCAGCCGAGCTGGCTTAGGACATGGTAAGAAACTCATTTTTCTGTTCCATGGGTCTAACATAGGTGGGGGCTCGGGCTTCATGATTTCCATACGGCCTGGGTTCGGGCCAACAACTTCAGGCCCGACTCATGCTTTGCCCAGGGTTAGGCTTCTAGTTTAGAAGTGGCCGTCGGACATTCGTCGGAAAGTCCCTGCCTCGTCGGTGAACACCCCTAGTCTTTTTATCATTCACTGGCATGAGCGAGTGTACGTCTTTTTAACCTTTTTTTATGGAAGAGATGGTATTCGAAACCTAATGTTTTCTTTTATCTCAACCTCCCCTTTTAATGTCTCTCGTATTAGCCCTTCACTTCACTTAACAGGCAAAGTAAGCTTACCAAAATTGTTAGCTTAAAAAACCGGAGATCCCAATATCTACGATTGAGAATATAAGTGAAACCGGCAAAATCTTCATTTCAACAGGACGGCAAGAAAAAAAAAACCCTATACTCGCAAGCATGCCCTGGTAGTCGATACATCACTGCTTTTCTGTACATGCGAACGGCTATAGGGTGTTTTGCTGCGGTCCTGAGTAGTTATCGAGCTTGACTTGAGCAGTTCCATCAGTCCTACGGCTTGTTGGTTAGGTCCAGAGAGTTTCCAAGTCTAAGCACGTCGAGAAAATAAAGTCCAGATGTAGATTCCAAGATTACAAAATCATTTGTGTCATTGCTGTAGATTAGAAACGTGATAACACTCAATGGTTTTAAAATTTCATTCATAGAAGTGTTCTCTTGAGGGCCCCCTCTGTTTGCATGGAATTGAAATTCTTAAGAATTTATTATCAAGTGAATCACACCGATGATCATTAAAGAGTACGAGTGATGAAAGATTTAAGGATGGAGTTGTAGACAGGAGCAAATCTCTTTAGTAGAGTGATATCTCGGATATTATTGTTTTATTATGGGGATGTCATCGGACGACCATTTATATATTTCAACTTTTTATCTCTGGGGCAGTATACATATTCAAAATCCTAGTAATTCAATTCAGCATGTGTCAATAGCCAAAGTTAGCTTGTGTGATTTCTTTCTCTCCATTCAAATCATATGGGAGTTCACTAGATATGGGCTACAAGAAAAAACGGAACTACTGATTCTTTCATTTTATTTCACGTTAATTGGAAATGGAAAGGTCCCGCGACTTTCGTTGGGCACTCACGCACCTTTACCGCTGCTTGCATGGGAGGTAAACTAGCATTTTCCAGTTTTCCTCCACTGTGAGAGGAGGAAAACTGGCAATTGCAGCTTTACCGCTGATGTCATCGGCGGAAAAATTGATTTTCCAGCTTTCCTCCGCTCTGAGGGGAGGAAAAGTCGCAGCTTTACCGCTGCTTCCTTCGGCGGTAAGATCAATTTTCCAGCTTTCCTCCTCTCCGAGAGGAGGAAAACTGGAAATTTCAAATACGCTCCGGGCACGTATGGCGGAAATCTTTCAATCCGATTTTTTATCCTCTTTTCCCTTGTTTTGCTTGTTGGCCGTTCATGGGTCGGGGCTTAGTTCAACTAAATGATGGATGGACATGTGCGGATAACAATTGGGTGAGACAATATCAAATCACAATAAACACACAATGAATCGTAGATTTACTTTACCGGTCAAGTGAAGTAAAATATCATTTAAAGAGAGAACAAAAGTAAGGGTGTAGTCGAATTAAAAGGTGAGAGAGTGGCATTCTTATTTTTCCTCTTAAAAAGAATACAGTTTTTTTTTTTTTTTTTTTTTTTTTTTTTTTTTTTTTTTTTTTTTTTGTAAGGGAGCTCATGGATTGGGCTTTGGGCATTGGGTTTTCCTATTAATAGATGGGTTGTGCTCAGGTCTTATTTTTTTATTTGCACTTAGCGGTTGAGAGCTGGAAGCCACTCCCGGCCAAAGTTTATATATACAAATATATATACACACACATACGTTTACATACTTATACACATACATATTTATATATATATATATAAATATCTACATATTTGTGAGGGAGGGAGAGAGCAGTAATGCGGAGGCTCAAAACCATGACCTCTCACAGATGGTGATATGAACAAAGCAGCCGAGCTGGCTTACGACATGGTAAGAAACTCATTTTTCTGTTCCATGGGTCTAACATAGGTGGGGGCTCGGGCTTCATGATTTCCATACGGCCTGGGTTCGGGCCAACAACTTCGGGCCCGACTCATGCTTTGGCCAGGGTTAGGCTTCTAGTTTAGAAGTGGCCGTCGGACATTCGTCGGAAAGTCCCTGCCTCGTCGGTGAACACCCCTAGTCTTTTTATCATTCACTGGCATGAGAGAGTGTACGTCTTTTTAACCTTTTTTTATGGAAGAGATGGTATTCGAAACCTAATGTTTTCTTTTATCTCACCCTCCCCTTTTAATGTCTCTCGTATTAGCCCTTCACTTCACTTAACAGGCAAAGTAAGCTTACCAAAATTGTTAGCTTAAAAAACAGGAGATCCCAATATCTACGATTGAGAATATAAGTGAAACCGGCAAAATCTTCATTTCAACAGGACGGCAAGAAAAAAAAAACCCTATACTCGCAAGCATGCCCTGGTAGTCGATACATCACTGCTTTTCTGTGCATGCGAACGGCTATAGGGTGTTTTGCTGCGGTCCTGAGTAGTTATCGAGCTTGACTTGAGCAGTTCCATCAGTCCTACGGCTTGTTGGTTAGGTCCAGAGAGTTTCCAAGTCTAAGCACGTCGAGAAAATAAAGTCCAGATGTAGATTCCAAGATTACAAAATCATTTGTGTCATTGCTTTAGATTAGAAACGTGATAACACTCAATGGTTTTAAAATTTCATTCATAGAAGTGTTCTCTTGAGGGCCCCCTCTGTTTGCATGGAATTGAAATTCTTAAGAATTTATTATCAAGTGAATCACACCGATGATCATCAAAGAGTACGAGTGATGAAAGATTTAAGGATGGAGTTGTAGACAGGAGCAAATCTCTTTAGTAGAGTGATATCTCGGATATTATTGTTTTATTATGGGGATGTCATCTGATGACCATTTATATATTTCAACTTTTTATCTCTGGGGCAGTATATATATTCAAAAGCCGAGTAATTCAATTCAGCATGTGTCAATAGCCAAAGTTAGCTTGTGTGATTTCTTTCTCTCCATTCAAATCATATGGGAGTTCACTAGATATGGGCTACAAGAAAAAACGGGACTACTGATTCTTTCATTTTATTTCACGTTAATTGGAAATGGAAAGGTCCCGCGACTTTCGTTGGGCACTCACGCAGCTTTACCGCTGCTTGCATGGGAGGTAAACCAGCATTTTCCAGTTTTCCTCCACTGTGAGAGGAGGAAAACTGGCAATTGCAGCTTTACCGCTGCTCTCATCGGCGGAAAAATTGATTTTCCAGCTTTCCTCCGCTCTGAGGGGAGGAAAAGTTGCAGCTTTACCGCTGCTTCCTTCGGCGGTAAGATCAATTTTCCAGCTTTCGTCCTCTCCGAGAGGAGGAAAACTGGAAATTTCAAATACGCTCCGGGCACGTATGGCGGAAATCTTTCAATCCGATTTTTTATCCTCTTTTCCCTTGTTTTGCTTGTTGGCCGTTCATGGGTCGGGGCTTAGTTCAACTAAATGATGGATGGACATGTGCGGATAACAATTGGGTGAGACAATATCAAATCACAATAAACACACAATGAATCGTAGATTTACTTTACCGGTCAAGTGAAGTAAAATATCATTTAAAGAGAGAACAAAAGTAAGGGTGTAGTCGAATTAAAAGGTGAGAGAGTGGCATTCTTATTTTTCCTCTTAAAAAGAATACAGTTTTTTTTTTTTTTTTTTTTTTTTTTTTTTTTTTTTTTTTTTTTTTTTTTTTTTTTTTTGTAAGGGAGCTCATGGATTGGGCTTTGGGCATTGGGTTTTCCTATTAATAGATTGGTCGTGCTCAGGTCTTATTTTTTTTATTTGCACTTAGCGGTTGAGAGCCGGAATCCACTCCCGGCCCAAGTTTATATATACAAATATATATACACACACATACGTTTACATACTTATACACATACATATTTATATATATATATATATATATAAATATCTACATATTTATGAGGGAGGGAGGGAGCAGTAATGCGGAGGCCCAAAACCATGACCGCTCACAGATGGTGATATGACCAAAGCAGCCGAGCTGGCTTAGGACATGGTAAGAAACTCATTTTTCTGTTCCATGGGTCTAACATAGGTGGGGGCTCGGGCTTCATGATTTCCATACGGCCTGGGTTCGGGCCAACAACTTCAGGCCCGACTCATGCTTTGCCCAGGGTTAGGCTTCTAGTTTAGAAGTGGCCGTCGGACATTCGTCGGAAAGTCCCTGCCTCGTCGGTGAACACCCCTAGTCTTTTTATCATTCACTGGCATGAGAGAGTGTACGTGTTTTTAACCTCTTGTTATGGAAGAGATGGTATTCGAAACCTAATGTTTTCTTTTATCTCACTCTCCCCTTTTAATGTCTCTCGTATTAGCCCTTCACTTCACTTAACAGGCAAAGTAAGTTTACCAAAATTGTTAGCTTAAAAAACCGGAGATCCCAATACCTACGATTGAGAATATAAGTGAAACCGGCAAAATCTTCATTTCAACAGGACGGCAAGAAAAAAAAAACCCTATACTCGCAAGCATGCCCTGGTAGTCGATACATCACTGCTCTTCTGTGCATGCGAACGGCTATAGGGTGTTTTGCTGCGGTCCTGAGTAGTTATCGAGCTTGACTTGAGCAGTTCCATCAGTCCTACGGCTTGTTGGTTAGGCCCAGAGAGTTTCCAAGTCTAAGCACGTCGAGAAAATAAAGTCCAGATGTAGATTCCAAGATTACAAAATCATTTGTGTCATTGCTTTAGATTAGAAACGTGATAACACTCAATGGTTTTAAAATTTCATTCATAGAAGTGTTCTCTTGAGGGCCCCCTCTGTTTGCATGGAATTGAAATTCTTAAGAATTTATTATCAAGTGAATCACACCGATGATCATCAAAGAGTACGAGTGATGAAAGATTTAAGGATGGAGTTGTAGACAGGAGCAAATCTCTTTAGTAGAGTGATATCTCGGATATTATTGTTTTATTATGGGGATGTCATCTGATGACCATTTATATATTTCAACTTTTTATCTCTGGGGCAGTATATATATTCAAAAGCCGAGTAATTCAATTCAGCATGTGTCAATAGCCAAAGTTAGCTTGTGTGATTTCTTTCTCTCCATTCAAATCATATGGGAGTTCACTAGATATGGGCTACAAGAAAAAACGGAACTACTGATTCTTTCATTTTATTTCACGTTAATTGGAAATGGAAAGGTCCCGCGACTTTCGTTGGGCACTCACGCAGCTTTACCGCTGCTTGCATGGGAGGTAAACCAGCATTTTCCAGTTTTCCTCCACTGTGAGAGGAGGAAAACTGGCAATTGCAGCTTTACCGCTGCTCTCATCGGCGGAAAAATTGATTTTCCAGCTTTCCTCCGCTCTGAGGGGAGGAAAAGTTGCAGCTTTACCGCTGCTTCCTTCGGCGGTAAGATCAATTTTCCAGCTTTCGTCCTCTCCGAGAGGAGGAAAACTGGAAATTTCAAATACGCTCCGGGCACGTATGGCGGAAATCTTTCAATCCGATTTTTTATCCTCTTTTCCCTTGTTTTGCTTGTTGGCCGTTCATGGGTCGGGGCTTAGTTCAACTAAATGATGGATGGACATGTGCGGATAACAATTGGGTGAGACAATATCAAATCACAATAAACACACAATGAATCGTAGATTTACTTTACCGGTCAAGTGAAGTAAAATATCATTTAAAGAGAGAACAAAAGTAAGGGTGTAGTCGAATTAAAAGGTGAGAGAGTGGCATTCTTATTTTTCCTCTTAAAAAGAATACAGTTTTTTTTTTTTTTTTTTTTTTTTTTTTTTTTTTTTTTTTTTTTTTTTTTGTAAGGGAGCTCATGGATTGGGCTTTGGGCATTGGGTTTTCCTATTAATAGATTGGTCGTGCTCAGGTCTTATTTTTTTATTTGCACTTAGCGGTTGAGAGCCGGAATCCACTCCCGGCCCAAGTTTATATATACAAATATATATACACACACATACGTTTACATACTTATACACATACATATTTATATATATATATATATATAAATATCTACATATTTATGAGGGAGGGAGGGAGCAGTAATGCGGAGGCCCAAAACCATGACCGCTCACAGATGGTGATATGACCAAAGCAGCCGAGCTGGCTTAGGACATGGTAAGAAACTCATTTTTCTGTTCCATGGGTCTAACATAGGTGGGGGCTCGGGCTTCATGATTTCCATACGGCCTGGGTTCGGGCCAACAACTTCAGGCCCGACTCATGCTTTGCCCAGGGTTAGGCTTCTAGTTTAGAAGTGGCCGTCGGACATTCGTCGGAAAGTCCCTGCCTCGTCGGTGAACACCCCTAGTCTTTTTATCATTCACTGGCATGAGAGAGTGTACGTGTTTTTAACCTCTTGTTATGGAAGAGATGGTATTCGAAACCTAATGTTTTCTTTTATCTCACTCTCCCCTTTTAATGTCTCTCGTATTAGCCCTTCACTTCACTTAACAGGCAAAGTAAGCTTACCAAAATTGTTAGCTTAAAAAACCGGAGATCCCAATACCTACGATTGAGAATATAAGTGAAACCGGCAAAATCTTCATTTCAACAGGACGGCAAGAAAAAAAAAACCCTATACTCGCAAGCATGCCCTGGTAGTCGATACATCACTGCTTTTCTGTGCATGCGAACGGCTATAGGGTGTTTTGCTGCGGTCCTGAGTAGTTATCGAGCTTGACTTGAGCAGTTCCATCAGTCCTACGGCTTGTTGGTTAGGCCCAGAGAGTTTCCAAGTCTAAGCACGTCGAGAAAATAAAGTCCAGATGTAGATTCCAAGATTACAAAATCATTTGTGTCATTGCTTTAGATTAGAAACGTGATAACACTCAATGGTTTTAAAATTTCATTCATAGAAGTGTTCTCTTGAGGGCCCCCTCTGTTTGCATGGAATTGAAATTCTTAAGAATTTATTATCAAGTGAATCACACCGATGATCATCAAAGAGTACGAGTGATGAAAGATTTAAGGATGGAGTTGTAGACAGGAGCAAATCTCTTTAGTAGAGTGATATCTCGGATATTATTGTTTTATTATGGGGATGTCATCTGATGACCATTTATATATTTCAACTTTTTATCTCTGGGGCAGTATATATATTCAAAAGCCGAGTAATTCAATTCAGCATGTGTCAATAGCCAAAGTTAGCTTGTGTGATTTCTTTCTCTCCATTCAAATCATATGGGAGTTCACTAGATATGGGCTATAAGAAAAAACGGAACTACTGATTCTTTCATTTTATTTCACGTTAATTGGAAATGGAAAGGTCCCGCGACTTTCGTTGGGCACTCACGCAGCTTTACCGCTGCTTGCATGGGAGGTAAACTAGCATTTTCCAGTTTTCCTCCACTGTGAGAGGAGGAAAACTGGCAATTGCAGCTTTACCGCTTCTCTCATCGGCGGAAAAATTGATTTTCCCGCTTTCCTCCGCTCTGAGGGGAGGAAAACTGGAAGTTGCAGCTTTACCGCTTCTTCCATCGGCGGTTAGATCAATTTTCCAGTTTTCCTCCTCTCCGAGAGGAGGAAAACTGGAAATTTCAAATACGCTCCGGGCACGTATGGCGGAAATCTTTCAATCCGATTTTTTATCCTTTTTTCCCTTCTTTTGCTTGTTGGCCGTTCATGGGTCGGGGCTTAGTTCAACTAAATGATGGATGGACATGTGCGGATAACAATTGGGTGAGACAATATCAAATCACAATAAACACACAATGAATCGTAGATTTACATTACCGGTCATGTGAAGTAAAATATCATTTAAAGAGAGAACAAAAGTAAGGGTGTAGTCGAATTAAAAGGTGAGAGAGTGGCATTCTTATTTTTCCTCTTAAAAAGAATACAGTTTCTTTTTTTTTTTTTTTTTTTTTTTTTTTTTTTTTGTAAGGGAGCTCATGAATTGGGCTTTGGGCATTGGGTTTTCCAATTAATAGATGGGTCGTGCTAAGGTCTTATTTTTTTATTTGCACTTAGCGGTTGAGAGCCGGAATCCACTCCCGGCCCAAGTTTATATATACAAATATATATACACACACATACGTTTACATACTTATACACATACATATTTATATATATATATATATATAAATATCTACATATTTATGGGGGAGGGAGGGAGCAGTAATGCGGAGGCTCAAAACCATGACCGCTCACAGATGGTGATATGACCAAAGCAGCCGAGCTGGCTTAGGACATGGTAAGAAACTCATTTTTCTGTTCCATGGGTCTAACATAGGTGGGGGCTCGGGCTTCATGATTTCCATACGGCCTGGGTTCGGGCCAACAACTTCAGGCCCGACTCATGCTTTGGCCAGGGTTAGGCTTCTAGTTTAGAAGTGGCCGTCGGAGATTCGTCGGAAAGTCCCTGCCTCGTCGGTGAACACCCCTAGTCTTTTTATCATTCACTGGCATGAGAGAGTGTACGTCTTTTTAACCTTTTTTTATGGAAGAGATGGTATTCGAAACCTAATGTTTTCTTTTATCTCACCCTCCCCTTTTAATGTCTCTCGTATTAGCCCTTCACTTCACTTAACAGGCAAAGTAAGCTTACCAAAATTGTTAGCTTAAAAAACGGGAGATCCCAATATCTACGATTGAGAATATAAGTGAAACCGGCAAAATCTTCATTTCAACAGGACGGCAAGAAAAAAAAAACCCTATACTCGCAAGCATGCCCTGGTAGTCGATACATCACTGCTTTTCTGTGCATGCGAACGGCTATAGGGTGTTTTGCTGCGGTCCTGAGTAGTTATCGAGCTTGACTTGAGCAGTTCCATCAGTCCTACGGCTTGTTGGTTAGGTCCAGAGAGTTTCCAAGTCTAAGCATGTCGAGAAAATAAAGTCCAGATGTAGATTCCAAAATTACAAAATCATTTGTGTCATTGCTTTAGATTAGAAACGTGATAACACTCAATGGTTTTAAAATTTCCTTCATAGAAGTGTTCTCTTGAGGGCCCCCTCTGTTTGCATGGAATTGAAATTCTTAAGAATTTATTATCAAGTGAATCACACCGATGATCATTAAAGAGTACGAGTGATGAAAGATTTAAGGATGGAGTTGTAGACAGGAGCAAATCTCTTTACTAGAGTGATATCTCGGATATTATTGTTTTATTATGGGGATGTCATCCGATGACCGTTTATATATTTCAACTTTTTATCTCTGGGGCAGTATATATATTCAAGAGCCTAGTAATTCAATTCAGCATGTGTCAATAGCCAAAGTTAGCTTGTGTGATTTCTTTCTCTCCATTCAAATCAAATGGGAGTTCACTAGATATGGGCTACAAGAAAAAACGGAACTACTGATTCTTTCATTTTATTTCACGTTAATTGGAAATGGAAAGGTCCCGCGACTTTCGTTGGGCACTCACGCAGCTTTACCACTGCTTGCATGGGAGGTAAACTAGCATTTTCCAGTTTTCGTCCACTGTGAGAGGAGGAAAACTGGCAATTGCAGCTTTACCGCTGCTCTCATCGGCGGAAAAATTGATTTTCCAGCTTTCCTCCGCTCTGAGGGGAAAAAAACTGGAAGTTGCAGCTTCACCGCTTCTTCCATCGGCGGTAAGATCAATTTTCCAGTTTTCCTCCTCTTCGAGAGGAGGAAGACTGGAAATTTCAAATACGCTCTGGGCACGTATGGCGGAAATCTTTCAATCCGATTTTTTATCCTTTTTTCCCTTCTTTTGCTTGTTGGCCGTTCATGGGTCGGGGCTTAGTTCAACTCAATGATGGATGGACATGTGCGGATAACAATTGGGTTAGACAATATCAAATCACAATAAACACACAATGAATCGTAGATTTACTTTACCGGTCATGTGAAGTAAAATATCATTCAAAGAGAGAACAAAAGTAAGGGTGTAGTCGAATTAAAAAGTGAGAGAGTGGCATTCTTATTTTTCCTCTTAAAAAGAATACAGTTTTTTTTTTTTTTTTTGTAAGGGAGCTCATGGATTGGGCTTTGGGCATTGGGTTTTCCTATTAATGGACGGGTCGTGCTCAGGTCTTATTTTTTTATTTGCACTTAGCGGTTGAGAGCCGGAATCCACTCCCGGCCCAAGTTTATATATACAAATATATATACACACACATACGTTTACATACTTATACACATACATATATATATATATATATAAATATCTACATATTTATGAGGGAGGGAGGGAGCAGTAATTCGGAGGCTCAAAACCATGACCTCTCACAGATGGTGATATCACCAAAGCAGCCGAGCTGGCTTAGGACATGGTAAGAAACTCATTTTTCTGTTCCATGGGTCTAACATAGGTGGGGGCTCGGGCTTCATGATTTCCATACGGCCTGGGTTCGGGCCAACAACTTCAGGCCCGACTCATGGTTTGACCAGGGTTAGTTTTCTAGTCTAGAAGTGGCCGTCGGACATTCGTCGGAAAATCCCTGCCTCGTCGGTGAACACCCCTAGTCTTTTTATCATTCACTGGCATGAGAGAGTGTACGTCTTTTTAACCTTTTTTTATGGAAGAGATGGTATTCGAAACCTAATGTTTTCTTTTATCTCACCCTCCCCTTTTAATGTCTCTCGTATTAGCCCTTCACTTCACTTAACAGGCAAAGTAAGCTTACCAAAATTGTTAGCTTAAAAAACGGGAGATCCCAATATCTACGATTGAGAATATAAGTGAAACCGGCAAAATCTTCATTTTGAACAGGACGGCAAGAAAAAAAAAACCCTATACTCGCAAGAATGCCCTGGTAGTCGATACATCACTGCTTTTCTGTGCATGCTAACGGCTATAGGGTGTTTTGCTGCGGTCCTGAGTAGTTATCGAGCATGACTTGAGCAGTTCCATCAGTCCTACGGCTTGTTGGTTAGGTCCAGAGAGTTTCCAAGTCTAAGCACGTCGAGAAAATAAAATCCAGATGTAGATTCCAAGATTACAAAATCATTTGTGTCATTGCTTTAGATTAGAAACGTGATAACACTCAATGGTTTTAAAATTTCCTTCATAGAAGTGTTCTCTTGAGGGCCCCCTCTGTTTGCATGGAATTGAAATTCTTAAGAATTTATTATCAAGTGAATCACACCGATGATCATTAAAGAGTACGAGTGATGAAAGATTTAAGGATGGAGTTGTAGACAGGAGCAAATCTCTTTAGTAGAGTGATATCTCGGATATTATTGTTTTATTATGGGGATGTCATCTGATGACCATTTATATATTTCAACTTTTTATCTCTGGGGCAGTATATATATTCAAAAGCCTAGTAATTCAATTCAGCATGTGTCAATAGCCAAAGTTAGCTTGTGTGATTTCTTTCTCTCCATTCAAATCATATGGGAGTTCACTAGATATGGGCTACAAGAAAAAACGGAACTACTGATTCTTTCATTTTATTTCACGTTAATTGGAAATGGAAAGGTCCCGCGACTTTCGTTGGGCACTCACGCAGCTTTACCGCTGCTTGCATGGGAGGTAGACTAGCATTTTCCAGTTTTCCTCCACTGTGAGAGGAGGAAAACTGACAATTGCAGCTTTACCGCTGCTCTCATCGGCGGAAAAATTGATTTTCCAGCTTTCCTCCGCTCTGAGGGGAGGAAACTGGAAGTTGCAGCTTTACCGCTGCTTCCATCGGTGGTAAGATCAATTTTCCAGTTTTCCTCCTCTCCGAGAGGAGGAAAACTGGAAATTTCAAATACGCTCCGGGCACGTATGGCGGAAATCTTTCAATCCGATTTTTTATCCTTTTTTCCCTTCTTTTGCTTGTTGGCCTTTCATGGGTCGGGGCTTAGTTCAACTAAATGATGGATGGACATGTGCGGATAACAATTGGGTGAGACAATATCAAATCACAATAAACACACAATGAATCGTAGATTTACTTTACCGGTCAAGTGAAGTAAAATATCATTTAAAGAGAGAACAAAAGTAAGGGTGTAGTCGAATTAAAAGGTGAGAGAGCGGCATTCTTATTTTTCCTCTTAAAAAGAATACATTTTTTTTTTTTTTGTGAGGGAGCTCATGGATTGGGCTTTGGGCATTGGGTTTTCTTATTAATAGATGGGTCGTGCTCAGGTCTTATTTTTTTATTTGCACTTAGCGGTTGAGAGCCGGGATCCACTCCCGGCCCAAGTTTATATATACAAATATATATATACACACATACGTTTACATACTTATACACATACATATTTATATATATATATATATAAATATCTACATATTTATGAGGGAGGGAGGGAGCAGTAATGCGGAGGCTCAAAACCATGACCTCTCACAGATGGTGATATGACCAAAGCAGCCGAGCTGGCTTAGGACATGGTAAGAAACTCATTTTTCTGTTCCATGGGTCTAACATAGGTGGGGGCTCGGGCTTCATGATTTCCATACGGCCTGGGTTCGGGCCAACAACTTCAGGCCCGACTCATGCTTTGGCCGGGGTTAGGCTTCTAGTTTAGAAGTTGCCGTCGGACATTCGTCGGAAAGTCCCTGCCTCGTCGGTGAACACCCCTAGTCTTTTTATCATTCACTGGCATGAGAGAGTGTACGTCTTTTTAACCTTTTTTTATGGAAGAGATGGTATTCGAAACCTAATGTTTTCTTTTATCTCACCCTCCCCTTTTAATGTCTCTCGTATTAGCCCTTCACTTCACTTAACAGGCAAAGTAAGCTTACCAAAATTGTTAGCTTAAAAAACTGGAGATCCCAATATCTACGATTGAGAATATAAGTGAAACCGGCAAAATCGTCATTTCAACAGGACGGCAAGAAAAAAAAAACCCTATACTCGCAAGAATGCCCTGGTAGTCGATACATCACTGCTTTTCTGTGCATGCGAACGGCTATAGGGTGTTTTGCTGCGGTCCTGAGTAGTTATCGAGCTTGACTTGAGCAGTTCCATCAGTCCTACGGCTTGTTGGTTAGGTCCAGAGAGTTTCCAAGTCTAAGCACGTCGAGAAAATAAAATCCAGATGTAGATTCCAAGATTACAAAATCATTTGTGTAATTGCTTTAGATTAGAAACGTGATAACACTCAATGGTTTTTAAATTTCCTTCATAGAAGTGTTCTCTTGAGGGCCCCCTCTGTTTGCATGGAATTGAAATTCTTAAGAATTTATTATCAAGTGAATCACACCGATGATCATTAAAGAGTACGAGTGATGAAAGATTTAAGGATGGAGTTGTAGACAGGAGCAAATCTCTTTAGTAGAGTGATATCTCGGATATTATTGTTTTATTATGGGGATGTCATCTGATGACCATTTATATATTTCAACTTTTTATCTCTGGGGCAGTATATATATTCAAAAGCCTAGTAATTCAATTCAGCATGTGTCAATAGCCAAAGTTAGCTTGTGTGATTTCTTTCTCTCCATTCAAATCATATGGGAGTTCACTAGATATGGGCTACAAGAAAAAACGGAACTACTGATTCTTTCATTTTATTTCACGTTAATTGGAAATGGAAAGGTCCCGCTACTTTCGTTGGGCACTCACGCAGCTTTACCGCTGCTTGCATGGGAGGTAAACTAGCATTTTCCAGTTTTCCTCCACTGTGAGAGGAGGAAAACTGGCAATTGCAGCTTTACCGCTGCTCTCATCGGCGGAACAATTGATTTTCCAGCTTTCCTCCGCTCTGAGGGGAGGAAACTGGAAGTTGCAGCTTTACCGCTGCTTCCATCGGCGGTAAGATCAATTTTCCAGTTTTCCTCCTCTCCGAGAGGAGGAAAACTGGAAATTTCAAATACGCTCCGGGCACGTATGGCGGAAATCTTTCAATCCGATTTTTTATCCTTTTTTCCCTTCTTTTGCTTGTTGGCCGTTCATGGGTCGGGGCTTAGTTCAACTAAATGATGGATGGACATGTGCGGATAACAATTGGGTGAGACAATATCAAATCACAATAAACACACAATGAATCGTAGATTTACTTTACCGGTCAAGTGAAGTAAAATATCATTTAAAGAGAGAACAAAAGTAAGGGTGTAGTCGAATTAAAAGGTGAGAGAGCGGCATTCTTATTTTTCCTCTTAAAAAGAATACAGTTTTTTTTTTTTTTTTTTTTTAATTTTTTTTTTTGTAAGGGAGCTCATGGATTGGGCTTTGGGCATTGGGTTTTCCTATTAATAGATGGGTCGTGCTCAGGTCTTATTTTTTTATTTGCACTTAGCGGTTGAGAGCCGGGATCCACTCCCGGCCCAAGTTTATATATACAAATATATATATACACATACGTTTACATACTTATACACATACATATTTATATATATATATATATAAATATCTACATATTTATGAGGGAGGGAGGGAGCAGTAATGCGGAGGCTCAAAACCATGACCTCTCACAGATGGTGATATGACCAAAGGAGCCGAGCTGGCTTAGGACATGGTAAGAAACTCATTTTTCTGTTCCATGGGTCTAACATAGGTGGGGGCTCGGGCTTCATGATTTCCATACGGCCTGAGTTCGGGCCAAAAACTTCAGGCCCGACTCATGCTTTGGCCAGGGTTAGGCTTCTAGTTTAGAAGTGGCCGTCGGACATTCGTCGGAAAGTCCCTGCCTCGTCGGTGAACACCCCTAGTCTTTTTATCATTCACTGGCATGAGAGAGTGTACGTCTTTTTAACCTTTTTTTATGGAAGAGATGGTATTCGAAACCTAATGTTTTCTTTTATCTCACCCTCCCCTTTTAATGTCTCTCGTATTAGCCCTTCACTTCACTTAACAGGCAAAGTAAGCTTACCAAAATTGTTAGCTTAAAAAACGGGAGATCCCAATATCTACGATTGAGAATATAAGTGAAACCGGCAAAATCTTCATTTCAACAGGACGGCAAGAAAAAAAAAACCCTATACTCGCAAGAATGCCCTGGTAGTCGATACATCACTGCTTTTCTGTGCATGCGAACGGCTATAGGGTGTTTTGCTGCGGTCCTGAGTAGTTATCGAGCTTGACTTGAGCAGTTCCATCAGTCCTACTGCTTGTTGGTTAGGTCCAGAGAGTTTCCAAGTCTAAGCATGTCGAGAAAATAAAGTCCAGATGTAGATTCCAAGATTACAAAATCATTTGTGTCATTGCTTTAGATTAGAAACGTGATAACACTCAATGGTTTTAAAATTTCCTTCATAGAAGTGTTCTCTTGAGGGCCCCCTCTGTTTGCATGGAATTGAAATTCTTAAGAATTTATTATCAAGTGAATCACACCGATGATCATTAAAGAGTACGAGTGATGAAAGATTTAAGGATGGAGTTGTAGACAGGAGCAAATCTCTTTAGTAGAGTGATATCTCGGATATTATTGTTTTATTATGGGGATGTCATCTGACGACCATTTATATATTTCAACTTTTTATCTCTGGGGCAGTATATATATTCAAAAGCCCAGTAATTCAATTCAGCATGTGTCAATAGCCAAAGTTAGCTTGTGTGATTTCTTTCTCTCCATTCAAATCATATGGGAGTTCACTAGATATGGGCTACAAGAAAAAACGGAACTACTGATTCTTTCATTTTATTTCACGTTAATTGGAAATGGAAAGGTCCCGCGACTTTCGTTGGGCACTCACGCAGCTTTACCGCTGCTTGCATGGGAGGTAAACTAGCATTTTCCAGTTTTCCTCCACTGTGAGAGGAGGAAAACTGGCAATTGCAGCTTTACCGCTGCTCTCATCGGCGGAAAAATTGATTTTCCAGCTTTCCTCCGCTATGAGGGGAGGAAACTGGAAGTTGCAGCTTTACCGCTGCTTCCATCGGCGGTAAGATCAATTTTCCAGTTTTCCTCCTCTCCGAGAGGAGGAAAACTGGAAATTTCAAATACGCTCCGGGCACGTATGGCGGAAATCTTTCAATCTGATTTTTTATCCTTTTTTCCCTTCTTTTGCTTGTTGGCCGTTCATGGGTCGGGGCTTAGTTCAACTAAATGATGGATGGACATGTGCGGATAACAATTGGGTGAGACAATATCAAATCACAATAAACACACAATGAATCGTAGATTTACTTTACCGGTCAAGTGAAGTAAAATATCATTTAAAGAGAGAACAAAAGTAAGGGTGTAGTCGAATTAAAAGGTGAGAGAGCGGCAATCTTATTTTTCCTCTTAAAAAGAATACAGTTTTTTTTTTTTTTTTTTTTTTTTTTTTTTTTTTTTTTTGTAGGGGAGCTCATGGATTGGGCTTTGGGCATTGGGTTTTCCTATTAATAGATGGGTCGTGCTCAGGTCTTATTTTTTTATTTGCACTTAGCGGTTGAGAGCCGGGATCCACTCCCAGCCCAAGTATATATATACAAATATATATATACACACATACGTTTACATACTTATACACATACATATTTATATATATATATAAATATCTACATATTTATGAGGGAGGGAGGGAGCAGTAATGCGGAGGCTCAAAACCATGACCTCTCACAGATGGTGATATGACCAAAGGAGCCGAGCTGGCTTAGGACATGGTAAGAAACTCATTTTTCTGTTCCATGGGTCTAACATAGGTGGGGGCTCGGGCTTCATGATTTCCATACGGCCTGGGTTCGGGCCAACAACTTCAGGCCCGACTCATGCTTTGGCCGGGGTTAGGCTTCTAGTTTAGAAGTGGCCGTCGGACATTCGTCGGAAAGTCCCTGCCTCGTCGGTGAACACCCCTAGTCTATTTATCATTCACTCGCATGAGAGAGTGTACGTCTTTTTAACCTTTTTTTATGGAAGAGATGGTATTCGAAACCTAATATTTTCTTTTATCTCACCCTCCCCTTTTAATGTCTCTCGTATTAGCCCTTCACTTCACTTAACAGGCAAAGTAAGCTTACCAAAATTGTTAGCTTAAAAAACTGGAGATCCCAATATCTACGATTGAGAATATAAGTGAAACCGGCAAAATCTTCATTTCAACAGGACGGCAAGAAAAAAAAAACCCTATACTCGCAAGAATGCCCTGGTAGTCGATACATCACTGCTTTTCTGTGCATGCGAACGGCTATAGGGTGTTTTGCTGCGGTCCTGAGTAGTTATCGAGCTTGACTTGAGCAGTTCCATCAGTCCTACGGCTTGTTGGTTAGGTCCAGAGAGTTTCCAAGTCTAAGCACGTCGAGAAAATAAAATCCAGATGTAGATTCCAAGATTACAAAATCATTTGTGTAATTGCTTTAGATTAGAAACGTGATAACACTCAATGGTTTTTAAATTTCCTTCATAGAAGTGTTCTCTTGAGGGCCCCCTCTGTTTGCATGGAATTGAAATTCTTAAGAATTTATTATCAAGTGAATCACACCGATGATCATTAAAGAGTACGAGTGATGAAAGATTTAAGGATGGAGTTGTAGACAGGAGCAAATCTCTTTAGTAGAGTGATATCTCGGATATTATTGTTTTATTATGGGGATGTCATCTGATGACCGTTTATATATTTCAACTTTTTATCTCTGGGGCAGTATATATATTCGAAAGCCTAGTAATTCAATTCAGCATGTGTCAATAGCCAAAGTTAGCTTGTGTGATTTCTTTCTCTCCATTCAAGTCATATGGGAGTTCACTAGATATGGGCTACAAGAAAAAACGGAACTACTGATTCTTTCATTTTATTTCACGTTAATTGGAAATGGAAAGGTCCCGCGACTTTCGTTGGGCACTCACGCAGCTTTACCGCTGCTTGCATGGGAGGTAAACTAGCATTTTCCAGTTTTCCTCCACTGTGAGAGGAGGAAAGCTGGCAATTGCAGCTTTACCGCTGCTCTCGTCGGCGGAAAAATTGATTTTCCAGCTTTCCTCCGCTCTGAGGGGAGGAAACTGGAAGTTGCAGCTTTACCGCTGCTTCCATCGGCGGTAAGATCAATTTTCCAGTTTTCCTCCTCTCCGAGAGGAGGAAAACTGGAAATTTCAAATACGCTCCGGGCACGTATGGCGGAAATCTTTCAATCCGATTTTTTATCCTTTTTTCCCTTCTTTTGCTTGTTGGCCTTTCATGGGTCGGGGCTTAGTTCAACTAAATGATGGATGGACATGTGCGGATAACAATTGGGTGAGACAATATCAAATCACAATAAACACACAATGAATCGTAGATTTACTTTACCGGTCAAGTGAAGTAAAATATCATTTAAAGAGAGAACAAAAGTAAGGGTGTAGTCGAATTAAAAGGTGAGAGAGCGGCATTCTTATTTTTCCTCTTAAAAAGAATACAGTTTTTTTTTTTTTTTTTTTTTTTGTAAGGGAGCTCATGGATTGGGCTTTGGGCATTGGGTTTTCCTATTAATAGATGGGTCGTGCTCAGGTCTTATTTTTTTATTTGCACTTAGCGGTTGAGAGCCGGGATCCACTCCCGGCCCAAGTTTATATTTAGAAATATATATATACACACATACGTTTACATACTTATACACATACATATTTATATATATATATAAATATCTACATATTTATGAGGGAGGGAGGGAGCAGTAATGCGGAGGCTCAAAACCATGACCTCTCACAGATGGTGATATGACCAAAGCAGCCGAGCTGGCTTAGGACATGGTAAGAGACTCATTTTTCTGTTCCATGGGTCTAACATAGGTGGGGGCTCGGGCTTCATGATTTCCATACGGCCTGGGTTCGGGCCAACAACTTCAGGCCCGACTCATGCTTTGGCCAGGGTTAGGCTTCTAGTTTAGAAGTGGCCGTCGGACATTCGTCGGAAAGTCCCTGCCTCGTCGGTGAACACCCCTAGTCTTTTTATCATTCACTGGCATGAGAGAGTGTACGTCTTTTTAACCTTTTTTTATGGAAGAGATGGTATTCGAAACCTAATGTTTTCTTTTATCTCACCCTCCCCTTTTAATGTCTCTCGTATTAGCCCTTCACTTCACTTAACAGGCAAAGTAAGCTTACCAAAATTGTTAGCTTAAAAAACTGGAGATCTCAATATCTACGATTGAGAATATAAGTGAAACCGGCCAAATCTTCATTTCAACAGGACGGCAAGAAAAAAAAAACCCTATACTCGCAAGCATGCCCTGGTAGTCGATACATCACTGCTTTTCTGTGCATGCGAACGGCTATAGGGTGTTTTGCTGCGGTCCTGAGTAGTTATCGAGCTTGACTTGAGCAGTTCCATCAGTCCTACGGCTTGTTGGTTAGGTCCAGAGAGTTTCCAAGTCTAAGCATGTCGAGAAAATAAAGTCCAGATGTAGATTCCAAGATTACAAAATCATTTGTGTCATTGCTTTAGATTAGAAACGTGATAACACTCAATGGTTTTAAAATTTCCTTCATAGAAGTGTTCTCTTGAGGGCCCCCTCTGTTTGCATGGAATTGAAATTCTTAAGAATTTATTATCAAGTGAATCACACCGATGATCATTAAAGAGTACGAGTGATGAAAGATTTAAGGATGGAGTTGTAGACAGGAGCAAATCTCTTTAGTAGAGTGATATCTCGGATATTATTGTTTTATTATGGGGATGTCATCTGACTACCATTTATATATTTCAACTTTTTATCTCTGGGGCAGTATATATATTCAAAAGCCCAGTAATTCAATTCAGCATGTGTCAATAGCCAAAGTTAGCTTGTGTGATTTCTTTCTCTCCATTCAAATCATATGGGAGTTCACTAGATATGGGCTACAAGAAAAAACGGAACTACTGATTCTTTCATTTTATTTCACGTTAATTGGAAATGGAAAGGTCCCGCGACTTTCGTTGGGCACTCACGCAGCTTTACCGCTGCTTGCATGGGAGGTAAACTAGCATTTTCCAGTTTTCCTCCACTGTGAGAGGAGGAAAACTGGCAATTGCAGCTTTACCGCTGCTCTCATCGGCGGAAAAATTGATTTTCCAGCTTTCCTCCGCTCTGAGGGGAGGAAAACTGGAAGTTGCAGCTTTACCGCTGCTTCCATCGCCGGTAAGATCAATTTTCCAGTTTTCCTCCTCTCTGAGAGGAGGAAAACTGGAAATTTCAAATACGCTCCGCGCACGTATGGCGGAAATCTTTCAATCCGATTTTTTATCCTTTTTTCCCTTCTTTTGCTTGTTGGCCGTTCATGGGTCGGGGCTTAGTTCAACTAAATGATGGATGGACATGTGCGGATAACAATTGGGTGAGACAATATCAAATCGTAATAAACACACAATGAATCGTAGATTTACTTTACCGGTCAAGTGAAGTAAAATATCATTTAAAGAGAGAACAAAAGTAAGGGTGTAGTCGAATTAAAAGGTGAGAGAGCGGCATTCTTATTTTTCCTCTTAAAAAGAATACAGTTTTTTTTTTTTTTTTTTTGTAGGGGAGCTCATGGATTGGGCTTTGGGCATTGGGTTTTCCTATTAATAGATGGGTCGTGCTCAGGTCTTATTTTTTTATTTGCACTTAGCGGTTAAGAGCCGGGATCCACTCCCGGCCCAAGTTTATATATACAAATATATATATACACACATACGTTTACATACTTATACACATACATATTTATATATATATAAATATCTACATATTTATGAGGGAGGGAGGGAGCAGTAATGCGGAGGCTCAAAACCATGACCTCTCACAGATGGTGATATGACCAAAGCAGCCGAGCTGGCTTAGGACATGGTAAGAAACTCATTTTTCTGTTCCATGGGTCTAACATAGGTGGGGGCTCGGGCTTCATGATTTCCATACGGCCTGGTTTCGGGCCAACAACTTCAGGCCCGACTCATGCTTTTGCCAGGGTTAGGCTTCTAGTTTAGAAGTGGCCGTCGGACATTCGTCGGAAAGTCCCTGCCTCGTCGGTGAACACCCCTAGTCTTTTTATCATTCACAGGCATGAGAGAGTGTACGTATTTTTAACCTTTTTTTATAGAAGAGATGGTATTCGAAACCTAATGTTTTCTTTTATCTCACCCTCCCCTTTTAATGTCTCGCGTATTAGCCCTTCACTTCACTTAACAGGCAAAATAAGCTTACCAAAATTGTTAGCTTAAAAAACGGGAGATCCCAATACCTACGATTGAGAATATAAGTGAAACCGGCAAAATCTTCATTTCAACAGGACGGCAAGAAAAAAAAAACCCTATACTCGCAAGCATGCCTTAGTAGTCGATACATCACTGCTTTTCTGTGCATGCGAACGGCTATAGGGTGTTTTGCTGCGGTCCTGAGTAGTTATCGAGCTTGACTTGAGCAGTTCCATCAGTCCTACTGCTTGTTGGTTAGGTCCAGAGAGTTTCCAAGTCTAAGCATGTCGAGAAAATAAAGTCCAGATGTAGATTCCAAGATTACAAAATCATTTGTGTCATTGCTTTAGATTAGAAACGTGATAACACTCAATGGTTTTAAAATTTCCTTCATAGAAGTGTTCTCTTGAGGGCCCCCTCTGTTTGCATGGAATTGAAATTCTTAAGAATTTATTATCAAGTGAATCACACCGATGATCATTAAAGAGTACGAGTGATGAAAGATTTAAGGATGGAGTTGTAGACAGGAGCAAATCTCTTTAGTAGAGTGATATCTCGGATATTATTGTTTTATTATGGGGATGTCATCTGACGACCATTTATATATTTCAACTTTTTATCTCTGGGGCAGTATATATATTCAAAAGCCCAGTAATTCAATTCAGCATGTGTCAATAGCCAAAGTTAGCTTGTGTGATTTCTTTCTCTCCATTCAAATCATATGGGAGTTCACTAGATATGGGCTACAAGAAAAAACGGAACTACTGATTCTTTCATTTTATTTCACGTTAATTGGAAATGGAAAGGTCCCGCGACTTTCGTTGGGCACTCACGCAGCTTTACCGCTGCTTGCATGGGAGGTAAACTAGCATTTTCCAGTTTTCCTCCACTGTGAGAGGAGGAAAACTGGCAATTGCAGCTTTACCGCTGCTCTCATCAGCGGAAAAATTGATTTTCCAGCTTTCCTCCGCTCTGAGGGGAGGAAAGCTGGAAGTTGCAGCTTTACCGCTGCTTCCATCGGCGGGAAGATCAATTTTCCAGTTTTCCTCCTCTCCGAGAGGAGGAAAACTGGAAATTTCAAATACGCTCCAAGCACGTATGGCGGAACTCTTTCAATCCGATTTTTTATCCTTTTTTCCCTTCTTTTGCTTGTTGGCCGTTCATGGGTCGGGGCTTAGTTCAACTAAATGATGGATGGACATGCGCGGATAACAATTGGGTGAGACAAAATCAAATCACAATAAACACGCAATGAATCGTAGATTTACTTTACCGGTCAAGTGAAGTAAAATATCATTTAAAGAGAGAACAAAAGTAAGGGTGTAGTCGAATTAAAAGGTGAGAGAGCGGCATTCTTATTTTTCCTCTTAAAAAGAATACAGTTTTTTTTTTTTTTTTTTTTTTTTTTTTTTTTTTTTTTTTGTAGGGGAGCTCATGGATTGGGCTTTGGGCATTGGGTTTTCCTATTAATAGATGGGTCGTGCTCAGGTCTTATTTTTTTATTTGCACTTAGCGGTTAAGAGCCGGGATCCACTCCCGGCCCAAGTTTATATATACAAATATATATATACACACATACGTTTACATACTTATACACATACATATTTATATATATATAAATATCTACATATTTATGAGGGAGGGAGGGAGCAGTAATGCGGAGGCTCAAAACCATGACCTCTCACAGATGGTGATATGACCAAAGCAGCCGAGCTGGCTTAGGACATGGTAAGAAACTCATTTTTCTGTTCCATGGGTCTAACATAGGTGGGGGCTCGGGCTTCATGATTTCCATACGGCCTGGTTTCGGGCCAACAACTTCAGGCCCGACTCATGCTTTGGCCAGGGTTAGGCTTCTAGTTTAGAAGTGGCCGTCGGACATTCGTCGGAAAGTCCCTGCCTCGTCGGTGAACACCCCTAGTCTTTTTATCATTCACTGGCATGAGAGAGTGTACGTATTTTTAACCTTTTTTTATGGAAGAGATGGTATTCGAAACCTAATGTTTTCTTTTATCTCACCCTCCCCTTTTAATGTCTATCGTATTAGCCCTTCACTTCACTTAACAGGCAAAGTAAGCTTACCAAAATTGTTAGCTTAAAAAACCGGAGATCCCAATATCTACGATTGAGAATATAAGTGAAACCGGCAAAATCTTCATTTCAACAGGACGGCAAGAAAAAAAAAACCCTATACTCGCAAGCATGCCCTGGTAGTCGATACATCACTGCTTTTCTGTGCATGCGAACGGCTATAGGGTGTTTTGCTGCGGTCCTGAGTAGTTATCGAGCTTGACTTGAGCAGTTCCATCAGTCCTACGGCTTGTTGGTTAGGTCCAGAGAGTTTCCAAGTCTAAGCATGTCGAGAAAATAAAGTCCAGATGTAGATTCCAAGATTAGAAAATCATTTTTGTCATTGCTTTAGTTTAGAAACGTGATAACACTCAATGGTTTTAAAATTTCCTTCGTAGAAGTGTTCTCTTGAGGGCCCCCTCTGTTTGCATGGAATTGAAATTCTTAAGAATTTATTATCAAGTGAATCACACCGATGATCATTAAAGAGTACGAGTGATGAAAGATTTAAGGATGGAGTTGTAGACAGGAGCAAATCTCTTTAGTAGAGTGATATCTCGGATATTATTGTTTTATTATGGGGATGTCATCTGACGACCATTTATATATTTCAACTTTTTATCTCTGGGGCAGTATATATATTCAAAAGCCCAGTAATTCAATTCAGCATGTGTCAATAGCCAAAGTTAGCTTGTGTGATTTCTTTCTCTCCATTCAAATCATGTGGGAGTTCACTAGATATGGGCTACAAGAAAAAACGGAACTACTGATTCTTTCATTTTATTTCACGTTAATTGGAAATGGAAAGGTCCCGCGACTTTCGTTGGGCACTCACGCACCTTACCGCTGCTTGCATGGGAGGTAAACTAGCATTTTCCAGTTTTCCTCCACTGTGAGAGGAGGAAAACTGGCAATTGCAGCTTTACCGCTGCTCTCATCGGCGGAAAAATTGATTTTCCAGCTTCCTCCGTTCCGAGGGGAGGAAAACTGGAAGTTGCAGCTTTACCGCTGCTTCCATCGGCGGTAAGATCAATTTTCCAGTTTTCCTCCTCTCCGAGAGGAGGAAAACTGGAAATTTCAAATACGCTCCGGGCACGTATGGCGGAAATCTTTCAATCCTATTTTTTATCCTTTTTTCCCTTCTTTTGCTTGTTGGCCGTTCATGGGTCGGGGCTTAGTTCAACTAAATGATGGATGGACATGTGCGGATAACAATTGGGTGAGACAATATCAAATCACAATAAACACACAATGAATCGTAGATTTACTTTACTGGTCAAGTGAAGTAAAATATCATTTAAAGAGAGAACAAAAGTAAGGGTGTAGTCGAATTAAAAGGTGAGAGAGCGGCATTCTTATTTTTCCTCTTAAAAAGAATACAGTTTTTTTTTTTTTTTTTTGTAGGGGAGCTCATGGATTGGGCTTTGGGCATTGGGTTTTCCTATTAATAGATGGGTCGTGCTCAGGTCTTATTTTTTTATTTGCACTTAGCGGTTGAGAGCCGGGATCCACTCGCGGCCCAAGTTTATATATACAAATATATATATACACACATACGTTTACATACTTATACACATACATATTTATATATATATATATATATAAATATCTACATATTTATGAGGGAGGGAGGGAGCAGTAATGCGGAGGCTCAAAACCATGACCTCTCACAGATGGTGATATGACCAAAGCAGCCGAGCTGGCTTAGGACATGGTAAGAAACTCATTTTTCTTTTCCATGAGTCTAACATAGGTGGGGGCTCGGGCTTCATGATTTCCATACGGCCTGGGTTCGGGCCAACAACTTCAGGCCCGACTCATGGTTTGGCCAGGGTTAGGCTTCTAGTTTAGAAGTGGCCATCGGACATTCGTCGGAAAGTCCCTTTCTCGTCGGTGAACACCCCTAGTCTTTTTATCATTCACTGGCATGAGAGAGTATACGTCTTTTTAACCTTTTTTTATGGAAGAGATGGTATTCGAAACCTAATGTTTTCTTTTATCTCACCCTCCCCTTTTAATGTCTCTCGTATTAGCCCTTCACTTCACTTAACAGGCAAAGAAAGCTTACCAAAATTGTTAGCTTAAAAAACCGGAGATCCCAATATCTACGATTGAGAATATAAGTGAAACCGGCAAAATCTTCATTTCAACAGGACGGCAAGAAAAAAAAAACCCTATACTCGCAAGCATGCCCTGGTAGTCGATACATCACTGCTTTTCTGTGCATGCGAACGGCTATAGGGTGTTTTGCTGCGGTCCTGAGTAGTTATCGAGCTTGACTTGAGCAGTTCCATCAGTCCTACGGCTTGTTGGTTAGGTCCAGAGAGTTTCCAAGTCTAAGCATGTCGAGAAAATAAAGTCTAGATGTAGATTCCAAGATTACAAAATCATTTGTGTCATTGCTTTAGATTAGAAACGTGATAACACTCAATGGTTTTAAAATTTCCTTCATAGAAGTGTTCTCTTGAGGGCCCCCTCTGTTTGCATGGAATTGAAATTCTTAAGAATTTATTATCAAGTGAATCACACCGATGATCATTAAAGAGTACGAGTGATGAAAGATTTAAGGATGGAGTTGTAGACAGGAGCAAATCTCTTTAGTAGTGTGATATCTCGGATATTATTGTTTTATTATGGGGATGTCATCTGATGACCATTTATATATTTCAACTTTTTATCTCTGGGGCAGTATATATATTCAAAAGCCTAGTAATTCAATTCAGCATGTGTCAATAGCCAAAGTTAGCTTGTGTGATTTCTTTCTCTCCATTCAAATCATATGGGAGTTCACTAGATATGGGCTACAAGAAAAAACGGAACTACTGATTCTTTCATTTTATTTCACGTTAATTGGAAATGGAAAGGTCCCGCGACTTTCGTTGGGCACTCACGCACCTTACCGCTGCTTGCATGGGAGGTAAACTAGCATTTTCCAGTTTTCCTCCACTGTGAGAGGAGGAAAACTGGCAATTGCAGCTTTACCGCTGCTCTCATCGGCGGAAAAATTGATTTTCCAGCTTCCTCCGTTCCGAGGGGAGGAAAACTGGAAGTTGCAGCTTTACCGCTGCTTCCATCGGCGGTAAGATCAATTTTCCAGTTTTCCTCCTCTCCGAGAGGAGGAAAACTGGAAATTTCAAATACGCTCCGGGCACGTATGGCGGAAATCTTTCAATCCTATTTTTTATCCTTTTTTCCCTTCTTTTGCTTGTTGGCCGTTCATGGGTCGGGGCTTAGTTCAACTAAATGATGGATGGACATGTGCGGATAACAATTGGGTGAGACAATATCAAATCACAATAAACACACAATGAATCGTAGATTTACTTTACTGGTCAAGTGAAGTAAAATATCATTTAAAGAGAGAACAAAAGTAAGGGTGTAGTCGAATTAAAAGGTGAGAGAGCGGCATTCTTATTTTTCCTCTTAAAAAGAATACAGTTTTTTTTTTTTTTTTTTTGTAGGGGAGCTCATGGATTGGGCTTTGGGCATTGGGTTTTCCTATTAATAGATGGGTCGTGCTCAGGTCTTATTTTTTTATTTGCACTTAGCGGTTGAGAGCCGGGATCCACTCGCGGCCCAAGTTTATATATACAAATATATATATACACACATACGTTTACATACTTATACACATACATATTTATATATATATATATATATATATAAATATCTACATATTTATGAGGGAGGGAGGGAGCAGTAATGCGGAGGCTCAAAACCATGACCTCTCACAGATGGTGATATGACCAAAGCAGCCGAGCTGGCTTAGGACATGGTAAGAAACTCATTTTTCTTTTCCATGAGTCTAACATAGGTGGGGGCTCGGGCTTCATGATTTCCATACGGCCTGGGTTCGGGCCAACAACTTCAGGCCCGACTCATGGTTTGGCCAGGGTTAGGCTTCTAGTTTAGAAGTGGCCATCGGACATTCGTCGGAAAGTCCCTTTCTCGTCGGTGAACACCCCTAGTCTTTTTATCATTCACTGGCATGAGAGAGTATACGTCTTTTTAACCTTTTTTTATGGAAGAGATGGTATTCGAAACCTAATGTTTTCTTTTATCTCACCCTCCCCTTTTAATGTCTCTCGTATTAGCCCTTCACTTCACTTAACAGGCAAAGAAAGCTTACCAAAATTGTTAGCTTAAAAAACCGGAGATCCCAATATCTACGATTGAGAATATAAGTGAAACCGGCAAAATCTTCATTTCAACAGGACGGCAAGAAAAAAAAAACCCTATACTCGCAAGCATGCCCTGGTAGTCGATACATCACTGCTTTTCTGTGCATGCGAACGGCTATAGGGTGTTTTGCTGCGGTCCTGAGTAGTTATCGAGCTTGACTTGAGCAGTTCCATCAGTCCTACGGCTTGTTGGTTAGGTCCAGAGAGTTTCCAAGTCTAAGCATGTCGAGAAAATAAAGTCTAGATGTAGATTCCAAGATTACAAAATCATTTGTGTCATTGCTTTAGATTAGAAACGTGATAACACTCAATGGTTTTAAAATTTCCTTCATAGAAGTGTTCTCTTGAGGGCCCCCTCTGTTTGCATGGAATTGAAATTCTTAAGAATTTATTATCAAGTGAATCACACCGATGATCATTAAAGAGTACGAGTGATGAAAGATTTAAGGATGGAGTTGTAGACAGGAGCAAATCTCTTTAGTAGTGTGATATCTCGGATATTATTGTTTTATTATGGGGATGTCATCTGATGACCATTTATATATTTCAACTTTTTATCTCTGGGGCAGTATATATATTCAAAAGCCTAGTAATTCAATTCAGCATGTGTCAATAGCCAAAGTTAGCTTGTGTGATTTCTTTCTCTCCATTCAAATCATATGGGAGTTCACTAGATATGGGCTACAAGAAAAAACGGAACTACTGATTCTTTCATTTTATTTCACGTTAATTGGAAATGGAAAGGTCTCGCGACTTTCGTTGGGCACTCACGCAGCTTTACCGCTGCTTGCATGGGAGGTAAACTAGCATTTTCCAGTTTTCCTCCACTGTGAGAGGAGGAAAACTGGCAATTGCAGCTTTACCGCTGCTCTCATCGGCTGGAAAAATTGATTTTCCAGCTTTCCTCCGTTCCGAGGGGAGGAAAACTGGAAGTTGCAGCTTTACCGCTGCTTTCATCGGCGGTAAGATCAATTTTCCAGTTTTCCTCCTCTCCGAGAGGAGGAAAACTGGAAATTTCAAATACGCTCCGGGCACGTATGGCGGAAATCTTTCAATCCTATTTTTTATCCTTTTTTCCCTTCTTTTGCTTGTTGGTCGTTCATGGATCGGGGCTTAGTTCAACTAAATGATGGATGGACATGTGCGGATAACAATTGGGTGGGACAATATCAAATCACAATAAACACACAATGAATCGTAGATCTACTTTACCGGTCAAGTGAAGTAAAATATCATTTAAAGAGAGAACAAAAGTAAGGGTGTAGTCGAATTAAAAGGTGAGAGAGCGGCATTCTTATTTTTCCTCTTAAAAAGAATACAGTTTTTTTTTTTTTTTTTTTTTTTTTTTTTTTTTTGTAGGGGAGCTCATGGATTGGGCTTTGGGCATTGGGTTTTCCTATTAATAGATGGGTCGTGCTCAGGTCTTATTTTTTTATTTGCACTTAGCGGTTGAGAGCCGGGATCCACTCCCGGCCCAAGTTTATATATACAAATATATATATACACACATACGTTTACATACTTATACACATACATATTTATATATATATATATATATATAAATATCTACATATTTATGAGGGAGGGAGGGAGCAGTAATGCGGAGGCTCAAAACCATGACCTCTCACAGATGGTGATATGACCAAAGCAGCCGAGCTGGCTTAGGACATGGTAAGAAACTCATTTTTCTGTTCCATGGGTCTAACATAGGTGGGGGCTCGGGCTTCATGATTTCCATACGGCCTGGGTTCGGGCCAACAACTTCAGGCCCGACTCATGCTTTGGCCAGGGTTAGGCTTCTAGTTTAGAAGTGGCCGTCGGACATTCGTCGGAAAGTCCCTGCCTCGTCGGTGAACACCCCTAGTCTTTTTATCATTCACTGGCTTGAGAGAGTGTACGTCTTTTTAACCTTTTTTTATGGAAGAGATGGTATTCGAAACCTAATGTTTTCTTTTATCTCACCCTCCCCTTTTAATGTCTCTCGTATTAGCCCTTCACTTCACTTAACAGGCAAAGTAAGCTTACCAAAATTGTTAGCTTAAAAAACCGGAGATCCAATATCTACGATTGAGAATATAAGTGAAACCGGCAAAATCTTCATTTCAACAGGACGGCAAGAAAAAAAAAACCCTATACTCGCAAGCATGCCCTGGTAGTCGATACATCACTGCTTTTCTGTGCATGCGAACGGCTATAGGGTGTTTTGCTGCGGTCCTGAGTAGTTATCGAGCTTGACTTGAGCAGTTCCATCAGTCCTACGGCTTGTTGGTTAGGTCCAGAGAGTTTCCAAGTCTAAGCATGTCGAGAAAATAAAGTCCAGATGTAGATTCCAAGATTACAAAATCATTTGTGTCATTGCTTTAGATTAGAAACGTGATAACACTCAATGGTTTTAAAATTTCCTTCATAGAAGTGTTCTCTTGAGGGCCCCCTCTGTTTGCATGGAATTGAAATTCTTAAGAATTTATTATCAAGTGAATCACACCGATGATCATTAAAGAGTACGAGTGATGAAAGATTTAAGGATGGAGTTGTAGACAGGAGCAAATCTCTTTAGTAGAGTGATATCTCGGATATTATTGTTTTATTATGGGGATGTCATCTGAAGACCATTTATATATTTCAACTTTTTATCTCTGGGGCAGTATATATATTCAAAAGCCCAGTAATTCAATTCAGCATGTGTCAATAGCCAAAGTTAGCTTGTGTGATTTCTTTCTCTCCATTCAAATCATATGGGAGTTCACTAGATATGGGCTACAAGAAAAAACGGAACTACTGATTCTTTCATTTTATTTCACGTTAATTGGAAATGGAAAGGTCCCGCGACTTTCGTTGGGCACTCACGCAGCTTTACCGCTGCTTGCATGGGAGGTAAACTAGCATTTTCCAGTTTTCCTCCACTGTGAGAGGAGGAAAACTGGCAATTGCAGCTTTACCGCTGCTCTCATCGGCGGAAAAATTGATTTTCCAGCTTTCCTCCGCTCTGAGGGGAGGAAAACTGGAAGTTGCAGCTTTACCGCTGCTTCCATCGCCGGTAAGATCAATTTTCCAGTTTTCCTCCTCTCTGAGAGGAGGAAAACTGGAAATTTCAAATACGCTCCGCGCACGTATGGCGGAAATCTTTCAATCCGATTTTTTATCCTTTTTTCCCTTCTTTTGCTTGTTGGCCGTTCATGGGTCGGGGCTTAGTTCAACTAAATGATGGATGGACATGTGCGGATAACAATTGGGTGAGACAATATCAAATCGTAATAAACACACAATGAATCGTAGATTTACTTTACCGGTCAAGTGAAGTAAAATATCATTTAAAGAGAGAACAAAAGTAAGGGTGTAGTCGAATTAAAAGGTGAGAGAGCGGCATTCTTATTTTTCCTCTTAAAAAGAATACAGTTTTTTTTTTTTTTTTTTTTTTATAGGGGAGCTCATGGATTGGGCTTTGGGCATTGGGTTTTCCTATTAATAGATGGGTCGTGCTCAGGTCTTATTTTTTTATTTGCACTTAGCGGTTAAGAGCCGGGATCCACTCCCGGCCCAAGTTTATATATACAAATATATATATATACACACATACGTTTACATACTTATACACATACATATTTATATATATATAAATATCTACATATTTATGAGGGAGGGAGGGAGCAGTAATGCGGAGGCTCAAAACCATGACCTCTCACAGATGGTGATATGACCAAAGCAGCCGAGCTGGCTTAGGACATGGTAAGAAACTCATTTTTCTGTTCCATGGGTCTAACATAGGTGGGGGCTCGGGCTTCATGATTTCCATACGGCCTGGTTTCGGGCCAACAACTTCAGGCCCGACTCATGCTTTGGCCAGGGTTAGGCTTCTAGTTTAGAAGTGGCCGTCGGACATTCGTCGGAAAGTCCCTGCCTCGTCGGTGAACACCCCTAGTCTTTTTATCATTCACTGGCTTGAGAGAGTGTACGTCTTTTTAACCTTTTTTTATGGAAGAGATGGTATTCGAAACCTAATGTTTTCTTTTATCTCACCCTCCCCTTTTAATGTCTCTCGTATTAGCCCTTCACTTCACTTAACAGGCAAAGTAAGCTTACCAAAATTGTTAGCTTAAAAAACCGGAGATCCAATATCTACGATTGAGAATATAAGTGAAACCGGCAAAATCTTCATTTCAACAGGACGGCAAGAAAAAAAAAACCCTATACTCGCAAGCATGCCCTGGTAGTCGATACATCACTGCTTTTCTGTGCATGCGAACGGCTATAGGGTGTTTTGCTGCGGTCCTGAGTAGTTATCGAGCTTGACTTGAGCAGTTCCATCAGTCCTACGGCTTGTTGGTTAGGTCCAGAGAGTTTCCAAGTCTAAGCATGTCGAGAAAATAAAGTCCAGATGTAGATTCCAAGATTACAAAATCATTTGTGTCATTGCTTTAGATTAGAAACGTGATAACACTCAATGGTTTTAAAATTTCCTTCATAGAAGTGTTCTCTTGAGGGCCCCCTCTGTTTGCATGGAATTGAAATTCTTAAGAATTTATTATCAAGTGAATCACACCGATGATCATTAAAGAGTACGAGTGATGAAAGATTTAAGGATGGAGTTGTAGACAGGAGCAAATCTCTTTAGTAGAGTGATATCTCGGATATTATTGTTTTATTATGGGGATGTCATCTGACGACCATTTATATATTTCAACTTTTTATCTCTGGGGCAGTATATATATTCAAAAGCCCAGTAATTCAATTCAGCATGTGTCAATAGCCAAAGTTAGCTTGTGTGATTTCTTTCTCTCCATTCAAATCATATGGGAGTTCACTAGATATGGGCTACAAGAAAAAACGGAACTACTGATTCTTTCATTTTATTTCACGTTAATTGGAAATGGAAAGGTCCCGCGACTTTCGTTGGGCACTCACGCAGCTTTACCGCTGCTTGCATGGGAGGTAAACTAGCATTTTCCAGTTTTCCTCCACTGTGAGAGGAGGAAAACTGGCAATTGCAGCTTTACCGCTGCTCTCATCAGCGGAAAAATTGATTTTCCAGCTTTCCTCCGCTCTGAGGGGAGGAAAGCTGGAAGTTGCAGCTTTACCGCTGCTTCCATCGGCGGGAAGATCAATTTTCCAGTTTTCCTCCTCTCCGAGAGGAGGAAAACTGGAAATTTCAAAAACGCTCCAAGCACGTATGGCGGAAATCTTTCAATCCGATTTTTTATCCTTTTTTCCCTTCTTTTGCTTGTTGGCCGTTCATGGGTCGGGGCTTAGTTCAACTAAATGATGGATGGACATGCGCGGATAACAATTGGGTGAGACAAAATCAAATCACAATAAACACGCAATGAATCGTAGATTTACTTTACCGGTCAAGTGAAGTAAAATATCATTTAAAGAGAGAACAAAAGTAAGGGTGTAGTCGAATTAAAAGGTGAGAGAGCGGCATTCTTATTTTTCCTCTTAAAAAGAATACAGTTTTTTTTTTTTTTTTTGTAGGGGAGCTCATGGATTGGGCTTTGGGCATTGGGTTTTCCTATTAATAGATGGGTCGTGCTCAGGTCTTATTTTTTTATTTGCACTTAGCGGTTAAGAGCCGGGATCCACTCCCGGCCCAAGTTTATATATACAAATATATATATACACACATACGTTTACATACTTATATACATACATATTTATATATATATAAATATCTACATATTTATGAGGGAGGGAGGGAGCAGTAATGCGGAGGCTCAAAACCGTGACCTCTCACAGATGGTGATATGACCAAAGCAGCCGAGCTGGCTTAGGACATGGTAAGAAACTCATTTTTCTGTTCCATGGGTCTAACATAGGTGGGGGCTCGGGCTTCATGATTTCCATACGGCCTGGTTTCGGGCCAACAACTTCAGGCCCGACTCATGCTTTGGCCAGGGTTAGGCTTCTAGTTTAGAAGTGGCCGTCGGACATTCGTCGGAAAGTCCCTGCCTCGTCGGTGAACACCCCTAGTCTTTTTATCATTCACTGGCATGAGAGAGTGTACGTACTTTTAACCTTTTTTTATGGAAGAGATGGTATTCGAAACCTAATGTTTTCTTTTATCTCACCCTCCCCTTTTAATGTCTATCGTATTAGCCCTTCACTTCACTTAACAGGCAAAGTAAGCTTACCAAAATTGTTAGCTTAAAAAACCGGAGATCCCAATATCTACGATTGAGAATATAAGTGAAACCGGCAAAATCTTCATTTCAACAGGACGGCAAGAAAAAAAAAACCCTATACTCGCAAGCATGCCCTGGTAGTCGATACATCACTGCTTTTCTGTGCATGCGAACGGCTATAGGGTGTTTTGCTGCGGTCCTGAGTAGTTATCGAGCTTGACTTGAGCAGTTCCATCAGTCCTACGGCTTGTTGGTTAGGTCCAGAGAGTTTCCAAGTCTAAGCATGTCGAGAAAATAAAGTCCAGATGTAGATTCCAAGATTAGAAAATCATTTTTGTCATTGCTTTAGTTTAGAAACGTGATAACACTCAATGGTTTTAAAATTTCCTTCATAGAAGTGTTCTCTTGAGGGCCCCCTCTGTTTGCATGGAATTGAAATTCTTAAGAATTTATTATCAAGTGAATCACACCGATGATCATTAAAGAGTACGAGTGATGAAAGATTTAAGGATGGAGTTGTAGACAGGAGCAAATCTCTTTAGTAGAGTGATATCTCGGATATTATTGTTTTATTATGGGGATGTCATCTGATGACCATTTATATATTCCAACTTTTTATCTCTGGGGCAGTATATATATTCAAAAGCCCAGTAATTCAATTCAGCATGTGTCAATAGCCAAAGTTAGCTTGTGTGATTTCTTTCTCTCCATTCAAATCATATGGGAGTTCACTAGATATGGGCTACAAGAAAAAACGGAACTACTGATTCTTTCATTTTATTTCACGTTAATTGGAAATGGAAAGGTCCCGCGACTTTCGTTGGGCACTCACGCACCTTACCGCTGCTTGCATGGGAGGTAAACTAGCATTTTCCAGTTTTCATCCACTGTGAGAGGAGGAAAACTGGCAATTGCAGCTTTACCGCTGCTCTCATCGGCGGAAAAATTGATTTTCCAGCTTCCTCCGTTCCGAGGGGAGGAAAACTGGAAGTTGCAGCTTTACCGCTGCTTCCATCGGCGGTAAGATCAATTTTCCAGTTTTCCTCCTCTCCGAGAGGAGGAAAACTGGAAATTTCAAATACGCTCCGGGCACGTATGGCGGAAATCTTTCAATCCTATTTTTTATCCTTTTTTCCCTTCTTTTGCTTGTTGGCCGTTCATGGGTCGGGGCTTAGTTCAACTAAATGATGGATGGACATGTGCGGATAACAATTGGGTGAGACAATATCAAATCACAATAAACACACAATGAATCGTAGATTTACTTTACGGGTCAAGTGAAGTAAAATATCATTTAAAGAGAGAACAAAAGTAAGGGTGTAGTCGAATTAAAAGGTGAGAGAGCGGCATTCTTATTTTTCCTCTTAAAAGGAATACAGTTTTTTTTTTTTTTTTTTTTGTAGGGGAGCTCATGGATTGGGCTTTGGGCATTGGGTTTTCCAATTAATAGATGGGTCGTGCTCAGGTCTTATTTTTTTATTTGCACTTAGCGGTTGAGAGCCGGGATCCACTCCCGGCCCAAGTTTATATATACAAATATTTATATACACACATACGTTTACATACTTATACACATACATATTTATATATATATATATATATAAATATCTACATATTTATGAGGGAGGGAGGGAGCAGTAATGTGGAGGCTCAAAACCATGACCTCTCACAGATGGTGATATGACCAAAGCAGCCGAGCTGGCTTAGGACATGGTAAGAAACTCATTTTTCTGTTCCATGGGTCTAACATAGGTGGGGGCTCGGGCTTCATGATTTCCATACGGCCTGGGTTCGGGCCAACAACTTCAGGCCCGACTCATGCTTTGGCCAGGGTTAGGCTTCTAGTTTAGAAGTGGCCGTCGGACATTCGTCGGAAAGTCCCTGCCTCGTCGGTGAACACCCCTAGTCTTTTTATCATTCACTGGCATGAGAGAGTGTACGTCTTTTTAACCTTTTTTTATGGAAGAGATGGTATTCGAAACCTAATGTTTTCTTTTATCTCACCCTCCCCTTTTAATGTCTCTCGTATTAGCCCTTCACTTCACATAACAGGCAAAGTAAGCTTACCAAAATTGTTATCTTAAAAAACGGGAGATCCCAATATCTACGATTGAGAATATAAGTGAAACCGGCAAAATCTTCATTTCAACAGGACGGCAAGAAAAAAAAAACCCTATACTCGCAAGCATGCCCTGGTAATCGATACATCACCGCTTTTCTGTGCATGCGAACGGCTATAGGGTGTTTTGCTGCGGTCCTGAGTAGTTATCGAGCTTGACTTGAGCAGTTCCTTCAGTCCTACGGCTTGTTGGTTAGGTCCAGAGAGTTTCCAAGTCGAAGCATGTTGAGAAAATAAAGTCCAGATGTAGATTCCAACAATAGAAAATCATTTGTGTCATTGCTTTAGATTAGAAACGTGATAACACTCAATGGTTTTAAAATTTCCTTCATAGAAGTGTTCTCTTGAGGGCCCCCTCTGTTTGCATGGAATTGAAATTCTTAAGAATTTATTATCAAGTGAATCACACCGATGATCATTAAAGAGTACGAGTGATGAAAGATTTAAGGATGGAGTTGTAGACAGGAGCAAATCTCTTTAGTAGAGTGATATCTCGGATATTATTGTTTTATTATGGGGATGTCATCTGATGACCATTGATATATTTCAACGTTTTATCTCTTGGGCAGTATATATATTCAAAAGCCTAGTAATTCAATTCAGCATGTGTCAATAGCCAAAGTTAGCTTGTGTGATTTCTTTCTCTCCATTCAAATCATATGGGAGTTCACTAGATATGGGCTACAAGAAAAAACGGAACTACTGATTCTTTCATTTTATTTCACGTTAATTGGAAATGGAAAGGTCCCGCGACTTTCGTTGGGCACTCACGCAGCTTTACCGCTGCTTGCATGGGAGGTAAACTAGCATTTTCCAGTTTTCCTCCACTGTGAGAGGAGGAAAACTGGCAATTGCAGCTTTACCGCTGCTCTCATCGGCGGAAAAATTGATTTTCCAGCTTTCCTCCGCTCTGAGGGGAGGAAAACTGGAAGTTGCAGCCTTACCGCTGCTTCCATCGGCGGTAAGATCAATTTTCCAGTTTTCCTCCTCTCCGAGAGGAGGAAAACTGGAAATTTCAAATACGCTCCGGGCACGTATGGCGGAAATCTTTGAATCCTATCTTTTATCCTTTTTTCCCTTCTTTTGCTTGTTGGCCGTTCATGGGTCGGGGCTTAGTTCAACTAAATGATGGATGGACATGTGCGGATAACAATTGGGTGAGACAATATCAAATCACAATAAACACACAATGAATCGTAGATTTACTTTACCGGTCAAGTGAAGTAAAATATCATTTAAAGAGAGAACAAAAGTAAGGGTGTAGTCGAATTAAAAGGTGAGAGAGCGGCATTCTTATTTTTCCTCTTAAAAAGAATACAGTTTTTTTTTTTTTTTTTTTTTTTTTTTTTTTTTTGTAGGGGAGCTCATGGATTGGGCTTTGGGCATTGGGTTTTCCTATTAATAGATGGGTCGTGCTTAGGTCTTATTTTTTTATTTGCACTTAGCGGTTGAGAGCCGGGATCCACTCCCGGCCCAAGTTTATATATACAAATATATATATACACACATACGTTTACATACTTATACACATACATATATATATATATATAAATGTCTACATATTTATGAGGGAGGGAGGGAGCAGTAATGCGGAGGCTCAAAACCATGACCTCTCACAGATGGTGATATGACCAAAGCAGCCGAGCTGGCTTAGGACATGTTAAGAAACTCATTTTTCTGTTCCATGGGTCTAACATAGGTGGGGGCTCGGGCTTCATGATTTCCATACGGCCTGGGTTCGGGCCAACAACTTCAGGCCCGACTCATGCTTTGGCCAGGGTTAGGCTTCTACTTTAGAAGTGGCCGTCGGACATTCGTCGGAAAGTCCCTGCCTCGTCGGTGAACACCCCTAGTCTTTTTATCATTCACTGGCATGAGAGAGTGTACGTCTTTTTAACCTTTTTTTATGGAAGAGATGGTATTCGAAACCTAATGTTTTCTTTTATCTCACCCTCCCCTTTTAATGTCTCTCGTATTAGCCCTTCACTTCACTTAACAGGCAAAGTAACCTTACCAAAATTGTTAGCTTAAAAAACCGGAGATCCCAATATCTACGATTGAGAATATAAGTGAAACCGGCAAAATCTTCATTTCAACAGGACGGCAAGAAAAAAAAAACCCTATACTCGCAAGCATGCCCTGGTAGTCGATACATCACTGCTTTTCTGTGCATGCGAACGGCTATAGGGTGTTTTGCTGCGGTCCTGAGTAGTTATCGAGCTTGACTTGAGCAGTTCCATCAGTCCTACGGCTTGTTGGTTAGGTCCAGAGAGTTTCCAAGTCTAAGCATGTCGAGAAAATAAAGTCCAGATGTAGATTCCAAGATTAGAAAATCATTTTTGTCATTGCATTAGTTTAGAAACGTGATAACACTCAATGGTTTTAAAATTTCCTTCATAGAAGTGTTCTCTTGAGGGCCCCCTCTGTTTGCATGGAATTGAAATTCTTAAGAATTTATTATCAAGTGAATCACACCGATGATCATTAAAGAGTACGAGTGATGAAAGATTTAAGGATGGAGTTGTAGACAGGAGCAAATCTCTTTAGTAGAGTGATATCTCGGATATTATTGTTTTATTATGGGGATGTCATCTGAAGACCATTTATATATTTCAACTTTTTATCTCTGGGGCAGTATATATATTCAAAAGCCCAGTAATTCAATTCAGCATGTGTCAATAGCCAAAGTTAGCTTGTGTGATTTCTTTCTCTCCATTCAAATCATATGGGAGTTCACTAGATATGGGCTACAAGAAAAAACGGAACTACTGATTCTTTCATTTTATTTCATGTTAATTGGAAATGGAAAGGTCCCGCGACTTTCGTTGGGCACTCACGCAGCTTTACCGCTGCTTGCATGGGAGGTAAACTAGCATTTTCCAGTTTTCCTCCACTGTGAGAGGAGGAAAACTGGCAATTGCAGCTTTACCGCTGCTCTCATCGGCGGAAAAATTGATTTTCCAGCTTTCCTCCGCTCTGAGGGGAGGAAAACTGGAAGTTGCAGCTTTACCGCTGCTTCCATCGCCGGTAAGGTCAATTTTCCAGTTTTCCTCCTCTCTGAGAGGAGGAAAACTGGAAATTTCAAATACGCTCCGCGCACGTATGGCGGAAATCTTTCAATCCGATTTTTTATCCTTTTTTCCCTTCTTTTGCTTGTTGGCCGTTCATGGGTCGGGGCTTAGTTCAACTAAATGATGGATGGACATGTGCGGATAACAATTGGGTGAGACAATATCAAATCGTAATAAACCCACAATGAATCGTAGATTTACTTTACCGGTCAAGTGAAGTAAAATATCATTTAAAGAGAGAACAAAAGTAAGGGTGTAGTCGAATTAAAAGGTGAGAGAGCGGCATTCTTATTTTTCCTCTTAAAAAGAATACAGTTTTTTTTTTTTTTTTTTTTTTTGTACGGGAGCTCATGGATTGGGCTTTGGGCATTGGGTTTTCCTATTAATAGATGGGTCGTGCTCAGGTCTTATTTTTTTATTTGCACTTAGCGGTTAAGAGCCGGGATCCACTCCCGGCCCAAGTTTATATATACAAATATATATATACACACATACGTTTACATACTTATACACATACATATTTATATATATATAAATATCTACATATTTATGAGGGAGGGAGGGAGCAGTAATGCGGAGGCTCAAAACCATGACCTCTCACAGATGGTGATATGACCAAAGCAGCCGAGCTGGCTTAGGACATGGTAAGAAACTCATTTTTCTGTTCCATGGGTCTAACATAGGTGGGGGCTCGGGCTTCATGATTTCCATACGGCCTGGTTTCGGGCCAACAACTTCAGGCCCGACTCATGCTTTGGCCAGGGTTAGGCTTCTAGTTTAGAAGTGGCCGTCGGACATTCGTCGGAAAGTCCCTGCCTCGTCGGTGAACACCCCTAGTCTTTTTATCATTCACTGGCATGAGAGAGTGTACGTATTTTTAACCTTTTTTTATGGAAGAGATGGTATTCGAAACCTAATGTTTTCTTTTATCTCATCCTCCCCTTTTAATGTCTCGCGTGTTAGCCCTTCACTTCACTTAACAGGCAAAATAAGCTTACCAAAATTGTTAGCTTAAAAAACGGGAGATCCCAATATCTACGATTGAGAATATAAGTGAAACCGGCAAAATCTTCATTTCAACAGGACGGCAAGAAAAAAAAAACCCTATACTCGCAAGCATGCCTTAGTAGTCGATACATCACTGCTTTTCTGTGCATGCGAACGGCTATAGGGTGTTTTGCTGCGGTCCTGAGTAGTTATCGAGCTTGACTTGAGCAGTTCCATCAGTCCTACTGCTTGTTGGTTAGGTCCAGAGAGTTTCCAAGTCTAAGCATGTCGAGAAAATAAAGTCCAGATGTAGATTCCAAGATTACAAAATCATTTGTGTCATTGCTTTAGATTAGAAACGTGATAACACTCAATGGTTTTAAAATTTCCTTCATAGAAGTGTTCTCTTGAGGGCCCCCTCTGTTTGCATGGAATTGAAATTCTTAAGAATTTATTATCAAGTGAATCACACCGATGATCATTAAAGAGTACGAGTGACGAAAGATTTAAGGATGGAGTTGTAGACAGGAGCAAATCTCTTTAGTAGAGTGATATCTCGGATATTATTGTTTTATTATGGGGATGTCATCTGACGACCATTTATATATTTCAACTTTTTATCTCTGGGGCAGTATATATATTCAAAAGCCCAGTAATTCAATTCAGCATGTGTCAATAGCCAAAGTTAGCTTGTGTGATTTCTTTCTCTCCATTCAAATCATATGGGAGTTCACTAGATATGGGCTACAAGAAAAAACGGAACTACTGATTCTTTCATTTTATTTCACGTTAATTGGAAATGGAAAGGTCCCGCGACTTTCGTTGGGCACTCACGCAGCTTTACCGCTGCTTGCATGGGAGGTAAACTAGCATTTTCCAGTTTTCCTCCACTGTGAGAGGAGGAAAACTGGCAATTGCCGCTTTACCGCTGCTCTCATCAGCGGAAAAATTGATTTTCCAGCTTTCCTCCGCTCTGAGGGGAGGAAAGCTGGAAGTTGCAGCTTTACCGCTGCTTCCATCGGCGGGAAGATCAATTTTCCAGTTTTCCTCCTCTCCGAGAGGAGGAAAACTGGAAATTTCAAATACGCTCCGCGCACGTATGGCGGAAATCTTTCAATCCGATTTTTTATCCTTTTTTCCCTTCTTTTGCTTGTTGGCCGTTCATGGGTCGGGGCTTAGTTCAACTAAATGATGGATGGACATGCGCGGATAACAATTGGGTGAGACAAAATCAAATCACAATAAACACGCAATGAATCGTAGATTTACTTTACCGGTCAAGTGAAGTAAAATATCATTTAAAGAGAGAACAAAAGTAAGGGTGTAGTCGAATTAAAAGGTGAGAGAGCGGCATTCTTATTTTTCCTCTTAAAAAGAATACAGTTTTTTTTTTTTTTTTTTTTTTTTTTTTTTGTAGGGGAGCTCATGGATTGGGCTTTGGGCATTGGGTTTTCCTATTAATAGATGGGTCGTGCTCAGGTCTTATTTTTTTATTTGCACTTAGCGGTTAAGAGCCGGGATCCACTCCCGGCCCAAGTTTATATATACAAATATATATATACACACATACGTTTACATACTTATACACATACATATTTATATATATATAAATATCTACATATTTATGAGGGAGGGAGGGAGCAGTAATGCGGAGGCTCAAAACCATGACCTCTCACAGATGGTGATATGACCAAAGCAGCCGAGCTGGCTTAGGACATGGTAAGAAACTCATTTTTCTGTTCCATGGGTCTAACATAGGTGGGGGCTCGGGCTTCATGATTTCCATACGGCCTGGTTTCGGGCCAACAACTTCAGGCCCGACTCATGCTTTGGCCAGGGTTAGGCTTCTAGTTTAGAAGTGGCCGTCGGACATTCGTCGGAAAGTCCATGCCTCGTCGGTGAACACCCCTAGTCTTTTTATCATTCACTGGCATGAGAGAGTGTACGTATTTTTAACCTTTTTTTATGGAAGAGATGGTATTCGAAACCTAATGTTTTCTTTTATCTCACCCTCCCCTTTTAATGTCTATCGTATTAGCCCTTCACTTCACTTAACAGGCAAAGTAAGCTTACCAAAATTGTTAGCTTAAAAAACCGGAGATCCCAATATCTACGATTGAGAATATAAGTGAAACCGGCAAAATCTTCATTTCAACAGGACGGCAAGAAAAAAAAAACCCTATACTCGCAAGCATGCCCTGGTAGTCGATACATCACTGCTTTTCTGTGCATGCGAACGGCTATAGGGTGTTTTGCTGCGGTCCTGAGTAGTTATCGAGCTTGACTTGAGCAGTTCCATCAGTCCTACGGCTTGTTGGTTAGGTCCAGAGAGTTTCCAAGTCTAAGCATGTCGAGAAAATAAAGTCCAGATGTAGATTCCAAGATTAGAAAATCATTTTTGTCATTGCTTTAGTTTAGAAACGTGATAACACTCAATGGTTTTAAAATTTCCTTCATAGAAGTGTTCTCTTGAGGGCCCCCTCTGTTTGCATGGAATTGAAATTCTCAAGAATTTATTATCAAGTGAATCACACCGATGATCATTAAAGAGTACGAGTGATGAAAGATTTAAGGATGGAGTTGTAGACAGGAGCAAATCTCTTTAGTAGAGTGATATCTCGGATATTATTGTTTTATTATGGGGATGTCATCTGACGACCATTTATATATTTCAACTTTTTATCTCTGGGGCAGTATATATATTCAAAATCCCAGTAATTCAATTCAGCATGTGTCAATAGCCAAAGTTAGCTTGTGTGATTTCTTTCTCTCCATTCAAATCATATGGGAGTTCACTAGATATGGGCTACAAGAAAAAACGGAACTACTGATTCTTTCATTTTATTTCACGTTAATTGGAAATGGAAAGGTCCCGCGACTTTCGTTGGGCACTCACGCAGCTTTACCGCTGCTTGCATGGGAGGTAAACTAGCATTTTCTAGTTTTCCTCCACTGTGAGAGGAGGAAAACTGGCAATTGCAGCTTTACCGCTGCTCTCATCAGCTGAAAAATTGATTTTCCAGCTTTCCTCCGCTCTGAGGGGAGGAAAGCTGGAAGTTGCAGCTTTACCGCTGCTTCCATCGGCGGGAAGATCAATTTTCCAGTTTTCCTCCTCTCCGAGAGGAGGAAAACTGGAAATTTCAAATACGCTCCAAGCACGTATGGCGGAAATCTTTTAATCCGATTTTTTATCCTTTTTTCCCTTCTTTTGCTTGTTGGCCGTTCATGGGTCGGGGCTTAGTTCAACTAAATGATGGATGGACATGCGCGGATAACAATTGGGTGAGACAAAATCAAATCACAATAAACACGCAATGAATCGTAGATTTACTTTACCGGTCAAGTGAAGTAAAATATCATTTAAAGAGAGAACAAAAGTAAGGGTGTAGTCGAATTAAAAGGTGAGAGAGCGGCATTCTTATTTTTCCTCTTAAAAAGAATACAGTTTTTTTTTTTTTTTTTTTTTTTTTTTTTTTTTTGTAGGGGAGCTCATGGATTGGGCTTTGGGCATTGGGTTTTCCTATTAATAGATGGGTCGTGCTCAGGTCTTATTTTTTTATTTGCACTTAGCGGTTAAGAGCCGGGATCCACTCCCGGCCCAAGTTTATATATACAAATATATATATACACACATACGTTTACATACTTATACACATACATATTTATATATATATAAATATCTACATATTTATGAGGGAGGGAGGGAGCAGTAATGCGGAGGCTCAAAACCATGACCTCTCACAGATGGTGATATGACCAAAGCAGCCGAGCTGGCTTAGGACATGGTAAGAAACTCATTTTTCTGTTCCATGGGTCTAACATAGGTGGGGGCTCGGGCTTCATGATTTCCATACGGCCTGGTTTCGGGCCAACAACTTCAGGCCCGACTCATGCTTTGGCCAGGGTTAGGCTTCTAGTTTAGAAGTGGCCGTCGGACATTCGTCGGAAAGTCCCTGCCTCGTCGGTGAACACCCCTAGTCTTTTTATCATTCACTGGCATGAGAGAGTGTACGTATTTTTAACCTTTTTTTATGGAAGAGATGGTATTCGAAACCTAATGTTTTCTTTTATCTCACCCTCCCCTTTTAATGTCTATCGTATTAGCCCTTCACTTCACTTAACAGGCAAAGTAAGCTTACCAAAATTGTTAGCTTAAAAAACCGGAGATCCCAATATCTACGATTGAGAATATAAGTGAAACCGGCAAAATCTTCATTTCAACAGGACGGCAAGAAAAAAAAAACCCTATACTCGCAAGCATGCCCTGGTAGTCGATACATCACTGCTTTTCTGTGCATGCGAACGGCTATAGGGTGTTTTGCTGCGGTCCTGAGTAGTTATCGAGCTTGACTTGAGCAGTTCCATCAGTCCTACGGCTTGTTGGTTAGGTCCAGAGAGTTTCCAAGTCTAAGCATGTCGAGAAAATAAAGTCCAGATGTAGATTCCAAGATTAGAAAATCATTTTTGTCATTGCTTTAGATTAGAAACGTGATAACACTCAATGGTTTTAAAATTTCCTTCATAGAAGTGTTCTCTTGAGGGCCCCCTCTGTTTGCATGGAATTGAAATTCTTAAGAATTTATTATCAAGTGAATCACACCGATGATCATTAAAGAGTACGAGTGATGAAAGATTTAAGGATGGAGTTGTAGACAGGAGCAAATCTCTTTAGTAGAGTGATATCTCGGATATTATTGTTTTATTATGGGGATGTCATCTGATGACCATTTATATATTTCAACTTTTTATCTCTGGGGCAGTATATATATTCAAAAGCCTAGTAATTCAATTCAGCATGTGTCAATAGCCAAAGTTAGCTTGTGTGATTTCTTTCTCTCCATTCAAATCATATGGGAGTTCACTAGATATGGGCTACAAGAAAAAACGGAACTACTGATTCTTTCATTTTATTTCACGTTAATTGGAAATGGAAAGGTCCCGCGACTTTCGTTGGGCACTCACGCACCTTACCGCTGCTTGCATGGGAGGTAAACTAGCATTTTCCAGTTTTCCTCCACTGTGAGAGGAGGAAAACTGGCAATTGCAGCTTTACCGCTGCTCTCATCGGCGGAAAAATTGATTTTCCAGCTTCCTCCGTTCCGAGGGGAGGAAAACTGGAAGTTGCAGCTTTACCGCTGCTTCCATCGGCGGTAAGATCAATTTTCCAGTTTTCCACCTCTCCGAGAGGAGGAAAACTGGAAATTTCAAATACGCTCCGGGCACGTATGGCGGAAATCTTTCAATCCTATTTTTTATCCTTTTTTCCCTTCTTTTGCTTGTTGGCCGTTCATGGGTCGGGGCTTAGTTCAACTAAATGATGGATGGACATGTGCGGATAACAATTGGGTGAGACAATATCAAATCACAATAAACACACAATGAATCGTAGATTTACTTTACTGGTCAAGTGAAGTAAAATATCATTTAAAGAGAGAACAAAAGTAAGGGTGTAGTCGAATTAAAAGGTGAGAGAGCGGCATTCTTATTTTTCCTCTTAAAAGGAATACAGTTTTTTTTTTTTTTTTTTTTTGTAGGGGAGCTCATGGATTGGGCTTTGGGCATTGGGTTTTCCTATTAATAGATGGGTCGTGCTCAGGTCTTATTTTTTTATTTGCACTTAGCGGTTGAGAGCCGGGATCCACTCCCGGCCCAAGTTTATATATACAAATATTTATATACACACATACGTTTACATACTTATACACATACATATTTATATATATATAAATATCTACATATTTATGAGGGAGGGAGGGAGCAGTAATGCGGAGGCTCAAAACCATGACCTCTCACAGATGGTGATATGACCAAAGCAGCCGAGCTGGCTTAGGACATGGTAAGAAACTCATTTTTCTGTTCCATGGGTCTAACATAGGTGGGGGCTCGGGCTTCATGATTTCCATACGGCCTGGGTTCGGGCCAACAACTTCAGGCCCGACTCATGCTTTGGCCAGGGTTAGGCTTCTAGTTTAGAAGTGGCCGTCGGACATTCGTCGGAAAGTCCCTGCCTCGTCGGTGAACACCCCTAGTCTTTTTATCATTCACTGGCATGAGAGAGTGTACGTCTTTTTAACCTTTTTTTATGGAAGAGATGGTATTCGAAACCTAATGTTTTCTTTTATCTCACCCTCCCCTTTTAATGTCTCTCGTATTAGCCCTTCACTTCACATAACAGGCAAAGTAAGCTTACCAAAATTGTTAGCTTAAAAAACTGGAGATCCCAATATCTACGATTGAGAATATAAGTGAAACCGGCAAAATCTTCATTTCAACAGGACGGCAAGAAAAAAAAAACCCTATACTCGCAAGCATGCCCTGGTAGTCGATACATCACTGCTTTTCTGTGCATGCGAACGGCTATAGGGTGTTTTACTGCGGTCCTGAGTAGTTATCGAGCTTGACTTGAGCAGTTCCTTCAGTCCTACGGCTTGTTGGTTAGGTCCAGAGAGTTTCCAAGTCTAAGCATGTTGAGAAAATAAAGTCCAGATGTAGATTCCAACAATAGAAAATCATTTGTGTCATTGCTTTAGATTAGAAACGTGATAACACTCAATGGTTTTAAAATTTCCTTCATAGAAGTGTTCTCTTGAGGGCCCCCTCTGTTTGCATGGAATTGAAATTCTTAAGAATTTATTATCAAGTGAATCACACCGATGATCATTAAAGAGTACGAGTGACGAAAGATTTAAGGATGGAGTTGTAGACAGGAGCAAATCTCTTTAGTAGAGTGATATCTCGGATATTATTGTTTTATTATGGGGATGTCATCTGATGACCATTGATATATTTCAACGTTTTATCTCTGGGGCAGTATATATATTCAAAAGCCTAGTAATTCAATTCAGCATGTGTCAATAGCCAAAGTTAGCTTGTGTGATTTCTTTCTCTCCATTCAAATCATATGGGAGTTCACTAGATATGGGCTACAAGAAAAAACGGAACTACTGATTCTTTCATTTTATTTCACGTTAATTGGAAATGGAAAGGTCCCGCGACTTTCGTTGGGCACTCACGCTGCTTTACCGCTGCTTGCATGGGAGGTAAACTAGCATTTTCCAGTTTTCCTCCACTGTGAGAGGAGGAAAACTGGCAATTGCAGCTTTACCGCTGCTCTCATCGGCGGAAAAATTTATTTTCCAGCTTTCCTCCGCTCTGAGGGGAGGAAAACTGGAAGTTGCAGCCTTACCGCTGCTTCCATCGGCGGTAAGATCAATTTTCCAGGTTTCCTCCTCTCCGAGAGGAGGAAAACTGGAAATTTCAAATACGCTCCGGGCACGTATGGCGGAAATCTTTGAATCCTATCTTTTATCCTTTTTTCCCTTCTTTTGCTTGTTGGCCGTTCATGGGTCGGGGCTTAGTTCAACTAAATGATGGATGGACATGTGCGGATAACAATTGGGTGAGACAATATCAAATCACAATAAACACACAATGAATCGTAGATTTACTTTACCGGTCAAGTGAAGTAAAATATCATTTAAAGAGAGAACAAAAGTAAGGGTGTAGTCGAATTAAAAGGTGAGAGAGCGGCATTCTTATTTTTCCTCTTAAAAAGAATACAGTTTTTTTTTTTTTTTTTTTTTTTTTGAGCTCATGGATTGGGCTTTGGGCATTGGGTTTTCCTATTAATAGATGGGTCGTGCTTAGGTCTTATTTTTTTATTTGCACTTAGCGATTGAGAGCCGGGATCCACTCCCGGCCCAAGTTTATATATACAAATATATATATACACACATACGTTTACATACTTATACACATACATATATATATATATATATATAAATATCTACATATTTATGAGGGAGGGAGGGAGCAGTAATGCGGAGGCTCAAAACCATGACCTCTCACAGATGGTGATATGACCAAAGCAGCCGAGCTGGCTTAGGACATGGTAAGAAACTCATTTTTCTGTTCCATGGGTCTAACATAGGTGGGGGCTCGGGCTTCATGATTTCCATACGGCCTGGGTTCGGGCCAACAACTTCAGGCCCGACTCATGCTTTGGCCAGGGTTAGGCTTCTACTTTAGAAGTGGCCGTCGGACATTCGTCGGAAAGTCCCTGCCTCGTCGGTGAACACCCCTAGTCTTTTTATCATTCACTGGCATGAGAGAGTGTACGTCTTTTTAACCTTTTTTTATGGAAGAGATGGTATTCGAAACCTAATGTTTTCTTTTATCTCACCCTCCCCTTTTAATGTCTCTCGTATTAGCCCTTCACTTCACTTAACAGGCAAAGTAACCTTACCAAAATTGTTAGCTTAAAAAACCGGAGATCCCAATATCTACGATTGAGAATATAAGTGAAACCGGCAAAATCTTCATTTCAACAGGACGGCAAGAAAAAAAAAACCCTATACTCGCAAGCATGCCCTGGTAGTCGATACATCACTGCTTTTCTGTGCATGCGAACGGCTATAGGGTGTTTTGCTGCGGTCCTGAGTAGTTATCGAGCTTGACTTGAGCAGTTCCATCAGTCCTACGGCTTGTTGGTTAGGTCCAGAGAGTTTCCAAGTCTAAGCATGTCGAGAAAATAAAGTCCAGATGTAGATTCCAAGATTAGAAAATCATTTTTGTCATTGCATTAGTTTAGAAACGTGATAACACTCAATGGTTTTAAAATTTCCTTCATAGAAGTGTTCTCTTGAGGGCCCCCTCTGTTTGCATGGAATTGAAATTCTTAAGAATTTATTATCAAGTGAATCACACCGATGATCATTAAAGAGTACGAGTGATGAAAGATTTAAGGATGGAGGTGTAGACAGGAGCAAATCTCTTTAGTAGAGTGATATCTCGGATATTATTGTTTTATTATGGGGATGTCATCTGATGACCATTTATATATTTCAACTTTTTATCTCTGGGGCAGTATATATATTCAAAAGCCTAGTAATTCAATTCAGCATGTGTCAATAGCCAAAGTTAGCTTGTGTGATTTCTTTCTCTCCATTCAAATCATATGGGAGTTCACTAGATATGGGCTACAAGAAAAAACGGAACTACTGATTCTTTCATTTTATTTCACGTTAATTGGAAATGGAAAGGTCCCGCGACTTTCGTTGGGCACTCACGCACCTTACCGCTGCTTGCATGGGAGGTAAACTAGCATTTTCCAGTTTTCCTCCACTGTGAGAGGAGGAAAACTGGCAATTGCAGCTTTACCGCTGCTCTCATCGGCGGAATAATTGATTTTCCAGCTTCCTCCGTTCCGAGGGGAGGAAAACTGGAAGTTGCAGCTTTACCGCTGCTTCCATCGGCGGTAAGATCAATTTTCCAGTTTTCCTCCTCTCCGAGAGGAGGAAAACTGGAAATTTCAAATACGCTCCGGGCACGTATGGCGGAAATCTTTCAATCCTATTTTTTATCCTTTTTTCCCTTCTTTTGCTTGTTGGCCGTTCATGGGTCGGGGCTTAGTTCAACTAAATGATGGATGGACATGTGCGGATAACAATTGGGTGAGACAATATCAAATCACAATAAACACACAATGAATCGTAGATTTACTTTACCGGTCAAGTGAAGTAAAATATCATTTAAAGAGAGAACAAAAGTAAGGGTGTAGTCGAATTAAAAGGTGAGAGAGCGGCATTCTTATTTTTCCTCTTAAAAAGAATACAGTTTTTTTTTTTTTTTTTTGTAGGGGAGCTCATGGATTGGGCTTTGGGCATTGGGTTTTCCTATTAATAGATGGGTCGTGCTCAGGTCTTATTTTTTTATTTGCACTTAGCGGTTGAGAGCCGGGATCCACTCCCGGCCCAAGTTTATATATACAAATATTTATATACACACATACGTTTACATACTTATACACATACATATTTATATATATATAAATATCTACATATTTATGAGGGAGGGAGGGAGCAGTAATGCGGAGGCTCAAAACCATGACCTCTCACAGATGGTGATATGACCAAAGCAGCCGAGCTGGCTTAGGACATGGTAAGAAACTCATTTTTCTGTTCCATGGGTCTAACATAGGTGGGGGCTCGGGCTTCATGATTTCCATACGGCCTGGGTTCGGGCCAACAACTTCAGGCCCGACTCATGCTTTGGCCAGGGTTAGGCTTCTAGTTTAGAAGTGGCCGTCGGACATTCGTCGGAAAGTCCCTGCCTCGTCGGTGAACACCCCTAGTCTTTTTATCATTCACTGGCATGAGAGAGTGTACGTCTTTTTAACCTTTTTTTATGGAAGAGATGGTATTCGAAACCTAATGTTTTCTTTTATCTCACCCTCCCCTTTTAATGTCTCTCGTATTAGCCCTTCACTTCACATAACAGGCAAAGTAAGCTTACCAAAATTGTTAGCTTAAAAAACTGGAGATCCCAATATCTACGATTGAGAATATAAGTGAAACCGGCAAAATCTTCATTTCAACAGGACGGCAAGAAAAAAAAAACCCTATACTCGCAAGCATGCCCTGGTAGTCGATACATCACTGCTTTTCTGTGCATGCGAACGGCTATAGGGTGTTTTGCTGCGGTCCTGAGTAGTTATCGAGCTTGACTTGAGCAGTTCCTTCAGTCTTACGGCTTGTTGGTTAGGTCCAGAGAGTTTCCAAGTCTAAGCATGTTGAGAAAATAAAGTCCAGATGTAGATTCCAACAATAGAAAATCATTTGTGTCATTGCTTTAGATTAGAAACGTGATAACACTCAATGGTTTTAAAATTTCCTTCATAGAAGTGTTCTCTTGAGGGCCCCCTCTGTTTGCATGGAATTGAAATTCTTAAGAATTTATTATCAAGTGAATCACACCGATGATCATTAAAGAGTACGAGTGATGAAAGATTTAAGGATGGAGTTGTAGACAGGAGCAAATCTCTTTAGTAGAGTGATATCTCGGATATTATTGTTTTATTATGGGGATGTCATCTGATGACCATTGATATATTTCAACGTTTTATCTCTGGGGCAGTATATATATTCAAAAGCCTAGTAATTCAATTCAGCATGTGTCAATAGCCAAAGTTAGCTTGTGTGATTTCTTTCTCTCCATTCAAATCATATGGGAGTTCACTAGATATGGGCTACAAGAAAAAACGGAACTACTGATTCTTTCATTTTATTTCACGTTAATTGGAAATGGAAAGGTCCCGCGACTTTCGTTGGGCACTCACGCACCTTACCGCTGCTTGCATGGGAGGTAAACTAGCATTTTCCAGTTTTCCTCCACTGTGAGAGGAGGAAAACTGGCAATTGCAGCTTTACCGCTGCTCTCATCGGCGGAAAAATTGATTTTCCAGCTTCCTCCGTTCCGAGGGGAGGAAAACTGGAAGTTGCAGCTTTACCGCTGCTTCCATCGGCGGTAAGATCAATTTTCCAGTTTTCCACCTCTCCGAGAGGAGGAAAACTGGAAATTTCAAATACGCTCCGGGCACGTATGGCGGAAATCTTTGAATCCTATCTTTTATCCTTTTTGCCCTTCTTTTGCTTGTTGGCCGTTCATGGGTCGGGGCTTAGTTCAACTAAATGGTGGATGGACATGTGCGGATAACAATTGGGTGAGACAATATCAAATCACAATAAACACACAATGAATCGTAGATTTACTTTACCGGTCAAGTGAAGTAAAATATCATTTAAAGAGAGAACAAAAGTAAGGGTGTAGTCGAATTAAAAGGTGAGAGAGCGGCATTCTTATTTTTCCTCTTAAAAAGAATACAGTTTTTTTTTTTTTTTTTTTTTTTTTGTAGGGGAGCTCATGGATTGGGCTTTGGGCATTGGGTTTTCCTATTAATAGATGGGTCGTGCTCAGGTCTTATTTTTTTATTTGCACTTAGCGGTTGAGAGCCGGGATCCACTCCCGGCCCAAGTTTATATATACAAATATATATATACACACATACGTTTACATACTTATACACATACATATATATATATATATATATAAATATCTACATATTTATGTGGGAGGGAGGGAGCAGTAATGCGGAGGCTCAAAACCATGACCTCTCACAGATGGTGATATGACCAAAGCAGCCGAGCTGGCTTAGGACATGGTAAGAAACTCATTTTTCTTTCCATGGGTCTAACATAGGTGGGGGCTCGGGCTTCATGATTTCCATACGGCCTGGGTTCGGGCCAACAACTTCAGGCCCGACTCATGCTTTGGCCAGGGTTAGGCTTCTAGTTTAGAAGTGGCCGTCGGACATTCGTCGGAAAGTCCCTGCCTCGTCGGTGAACACCCCTAGTCTTTTTATCATTCACTGGCATGAGAGAGTGTACGTCTTTTTAACCTTTTTTTATGGAAGAGATGGTATTCGAAACCTAATGTTTTCTTTTATCTCACCCTCCCCTTTTAATGTCTCTCGTATTAGCCCTTCACTTCACATAACAGGCAAAGTAAGCTTACCAAAATTGTTAGCTTAAAAAACTGGAGATCCCAATATCTACGATTGAGAATATAAGTGAAACCGGCAAAATCTTCATTTCAACAGGACGGCAAGAAAAAAAAACCCTATACTCGCAAGCATGCCCTGGTAGTCGATACATCACTGCTTTTCTGTGCATGCGAACGGCTATAGGGTGTTTCGCTGCGGTCCTGAGTAGTTATCGAGCTTGACTTGAGCAGTTCCTTCAGTCTTACGGCTTGTTGGTTAGGTCCAGAGAGTTTCCAAGTCTAAGCATGTTGAGAAAATAAAGTCCAGATGTAGATTCCAACAATAGAAAATCATTTGTGTCATTGCTTTAGATTAGAAACGTGATAACACTCAATGGTTTTAAAATTTCCTTCATAGAAGTGTTCTCTTGAGGGCCCCCTCTGTTTGCATGGAATTGAAATTCTTAAGAATTTATTATCAAGTGAATCACACCGATGATCATTAAAGAGTACGAGTGATGAAAGATTTAAGGATGGAGTTGTAGACAGGAGCAAATCTCTTTAGTAGAGTGATATCTCGGATATTATTGTTTTATTATGGGGATGTCATCTGATGACCATTGATATATTTCAACGTTTTATCTCTGGGGCAGTATATATATTCAAAAGCCTAGTAATTCAATTCAGCATGTGTCAATAGCCAAAGTTAGCTTGTGTGATTTCTTTCTCTCCATTCAAATCATATGGGAGTTCACTAGATATGGGCTACAAGAAAAAACGGAACTACTGATTCTTTCATTTTATTTCACGTTAATTGGAAATGGAAAGGTCCCGCGACTTTCGTTGGGCACTCACGCACCTTACCGCTGCTTGCATGGGAGGTAAACTAGCATTTTCCAGTTTTCCTCCACTGTGAGAGGAGGAAAACTGGCAATTGCAGCTTTACCGCTGCTCTCATCGGCGGAAAAATTGATTTTCCAGCTTCCTCCGTTCCGAGGGGAGGAAAACTGGAAGTTGCAGCTTTACCGCTGCTTCCATCGGCGGTAAGATCAATTTTCCAGTTTTCCACCTCTCCGAGAGGAGGAAAACTGGAAATTTCAAATACGCTCCGGGCACGTATGGCGGAAATCTTTGAATCCTATCTTTTATCCTTTTTGCCCTTCTTTTGCTTGTTGGCCGTTCATGGGTCGGGGCTTAGTTCAACTAAATGGTGGATGGACATGTGCGGATAACAATTGGGTGAGACAATATCAAATCACAATAAACACACAATGAATCGTAGATTTACTTTACCGGTCAAGTGAAGTAAAATATCATTTAAAGAGAGAACAAAAGTAAGGGTGTAGTCGAATTAAAAGGTGAGAGAGCGGCATTCTTATTTTTCCTCTTAAAAAGAATACAGTTTTTTTTTTTTTTTTTTTTTTTTTTGTAGGGGAGCTCATGGATTGGGCTTTGGGCATTGGGTTTTCCTATTAATAGATGGGTCGTGCTCAGGTCTTATTTTTTTATTTGCACTTAGCGGTTGAGAGCCGGGATCCACTCCCGGCCCAAGTTTATATATACAAATATATATATACACACATACGTTTACATACTTATACACATACATATATATATATATATAAATATCTACATATTTATGTGGGAGGGAGGGAGCAGTAATGCGGAGGCTCAAAACCATGACCTCTCACAGATGGTGATATGACCAAAGCAGCCGAGCTGGCTTAGGACATGGTAAGAAACTCATTTTTCTTTCCATGGGTCTAACATAGGTGGGGGCTCGGGCTTCATGATTTCCATACGGCCTGGGTTCGGGCCAACAACTTCAGGCCCGACTCATGCTTTGGCCAGGGTTAGGCTTCTAGTTTAGAAGTGGCCGTCGGACATTCGTCGGAAAGTCCCTGCCTCGTCGGTGAACACCCCTAGTCTTTTTATCATTCACTGGCATGAGAGAGTGTACGTCTTTTTAACCTTTTTTTATGGAAGAGATGGTATTCGAAACCTAATGTTTTCTTTTATCTCACCCTCCCCTTTTAATGTCTCTCGTATTAGCCCTTCACTTCACATAACAGGCAAAGTAAGCTTACCAAAATTGTTAGCTTAAAAAACTGGAGATCCCAATATCTACGATTGAGAATATAAGTGAAACCGGCAAAATCTTCATTTCAACAGGACGGCAAGAAAAAAAAACCCTATACTCGCAAGCATGCCCTGGTAGTCGATACATCACTGCTTTTCTGTGCATGCGAACGGCTATAGGGTGTTTTGCTGCGGTCCTGAGTAGTTATCGAGCTTGACTTGAGCAGTTCCTTCAGTCCTACGGCTTGTTGGTTAGGTCCAGAGAGTTTCCAAGTCTAAGCATGTTGAGAAAATAAAGTCCAGATGTAGATTCCAACAATAGAAAATCATTTGTGTCATTGCTTTAGATTAGAAACGTGATAACACTCAATGGTTTTAAAATTTCCTTCATAGAAGTGTTCTCTTGAGGGCCCCCTCTGTTTGCATGGAATTGAAATTCTTAAGAATTTATTATCAAGTGAATCACACCGATGATCATTAAAGAGTACGAGTGATGAAAGATTTAAGGATGGAGTTGTAGACAGGAGCAAATCTCTTTAGTAGAGTGATATCTCGGATATTATTGTTTTATTATGGGGATGTCATCTGATGACCATTGATATATTTCAACGTTTTATCTCTGGGGCAGTATATATATTCAAAAGCCTAGTAATTCAATTCAGCATGTGTCAATAGCCAAAGTTAGCTTGTGTGATTTCTTTCTCTCCATTCAAATCATATGGGAGTTCACTAGATATGGGCTACAAGAAAAAACGGAACTACTGATTCTTTCATTTTATTTCACGTTAATTGGAAATGGAAAGGTCCCGCGACTTTCGTTGGGCACTCACGCACCTTACCGCTGCTTGCATGGGAGGTAAACTAGCATTTTCCAGTTTTCCTCCACTGTGAGAGGAGGAAAACTGGCAATTGCAGCTTTACCGCTGCTCTCATCGGCGGAAAAATTGATTTTCCAGCTTCCTCCGTTCCGAGGGGAGGAGAACTGGAAGTTGCAGCTTTACCGCTGCTTGCATCGGCGGTAAGATCAATTTTCCAGTTTTCCTCCTCTCCGAGAGGAGGAAAACTGGAAATTTCAAATACGCTCCGGGCACGTATGGCGGAAATCTTTCAATCCTATTTTTTATCCTTTTTTCCCTTCTTTTGCTTGTTGGCCGTTCATGGGTCGGGGCTTGGTTCAACTAAATGATGGATGGACATGTGCGGATAACAATTGGGTGAGACAATATCAAATCACAATAAACACACAATGAATCGTAGATCTACTTTACCGGTCAAGTGAAGTAAAATATCATTTAAAGAGAGAACAAAAGTAAGGGTGTAGTCGAATTAAAAGGTGAGAGAGCGGCATTCTTATTGTTCCTCTTAAAAAGAATACAGTTTTTTTTTTTTTTTTTTTTGTAGGGGAGCTCATGGATTGGGCTTTGGGCATTGGGTTTTCCTATTAATAGATGGGTCGTGCTCAGGTCTTATTTTTTTATTTGCACTTAGCGGTTGAGAGCCGGGATCCACTCCCGGCCCAAGTTTATATATACAAATATATATATACACACATACGTTTACATACTTATACACATACATATATATATATATAAATATCTACATATTTATGAGGGAGGGAGGGAGCAGTAATGCGGAGGCTCAAAACCATGACCTCTCACCGATGGTGATATGACCAAAGCAGCCGAGCTGGCTTAGGACATGGTAAGAAACTCATTTTTCTGTTCCATGGGTCTAACATAGGTGGGGGCTCGGGCTTCATGATTTCCATACGGCCTGGGTTCGGGCCAACAACTTCAGGCCCGACTCATGCTTTGGCCACGGTTAGGCTTCTACTTTAGAAGTGGCCGTCGGACATTCGTCGGAAAGTCCCTGCCTCATCGGTGAACACCCCTAGTCTTTTTATCATTCACTGGCATGAGAGAGTGTACGTCTTTTTAACCTTTTTTTATGGAAGAGATGGTATTCGAAACCTAATGTTTTCTTTTATCTCACCCTCCCCTTTTAATGTCTCTCGTATTAGCCCTTCACTTCACTTAACAGGCAAAGTAACCTTACCAAAATTGTTAGCTTAAAAAACCGGAGATCCCAATATCTACGATTGAGAATATAAGTGAAACCGGCAAAATCTTCATTTCAACAGGACGGCGAGAAAACAAAAACCCTATACTCTCAAGCATGCCCTGGTAGTCGATACATCACTGCTTTTCTGTGCATGCGAACGGCTATAGGGTGTTTTGCTGCGGTCCTGAGTAGTTATCGAGCTTGACTTGAGCAGTTCCATCAGTCCTACGGCTTGTTGGTTAGGTCCAGAGAGTTTCCAAGTCTAAGCATGTCGAGAAAATAAAGTCCAGATGTAGATTCCAAGATTAGAAAATCATTTTTGTCATTGCATTAGTTTAGAAACGTGATAACACTCAATGGTTTTAAAATTTCCTTCATAGAAGTGTTCTCTTGAGGGCCCCCTCTGTTTGCATGGAATTGAAATTCTTAAGAATTTATTATCAAGTGAATCACACCGATGATCATTAAAGAGTACGAGTGATGAAAGATTTAAGGATGGAGTTGTAGACAGGAGCAAATCTCTTTAGTAGAGTGATATCTCGGATATTATTGTTTTATTATGGGGATGTCATCTGATGACCATTTATATATTTCAACTTTTTATCTCTGGGGCAGTATATATATTCAAAAGCCTAGTAATTCAATTCAGCATGTGTCAATAGCCAAAGTTAGCTTGTGTGATTTCTTTCTCTCCATTCAAATCATATGGGAGTTCACTAGATATGGGCTACAAGAAAAAACGGAACTACTGATTCTTTCATTTTATTTCACGTTAATTGGAAATGGAAAGGTCCCGCGACTTTCGTTGGGCACTCACGCACCTTACCGCTGCTTGCATGGGAGGTAAACTAGCATTTTCCAGTTTTCCTCCACTGTGAGAGGAGGAAAACTGGCAATTGCAGCTTTACCGCTGCTCTCATCGGCGGAAAAATTGATTTTCCAGCTTCCTCCGTTCCGAGGGGTGGAAAACTGGATGTTGCAGCTTTACCGCTGCTTCCATCGGCGGTAAGATCAATTTTCCAGTTTTCCTCCTCTCCGAGAGGAGGAAAACTGGAAATTTCAAATACGCTCCGGGCACGTATGGCGGAAATCTTTCAATCCGATTTTTTATCCTTTTTTCCCTTCTTTTGCTTGTTGGCCGTTCATGGGTCGGGGCTTAGTTCAACTAAATGATGGATGGACTTGTGCGGATAACAATTGGGTGAGACAATATCAAATCACAATAAACACACAATGAATCGTAGATCTACTTTACCGGTCAAGTGAAGTAAAATATCATTTAAAGAGAGAACAAAAGTAAGGGTGTAGTCGAATTAAAAGGTGAGAGAGCGGCATTCTTATTTTTCCTCTTAAAAAGAATAGAGTTTTTTTTTTTTTTTTTTTTTTTTTGTATGGGAGCTCATGGATTGGGCTTTGGGCATTGGGTTTTCCTATTAATAGATGGGTCGTGCTCAGGTCTTATTTTTTTATTTGCACTTAGCGGTTGAGAGCCGGGATCCACTCCCGGCCCAAGTTTATATATACAAATATATATATACACACATACGTTTACATACTTATACACATACATATTTATATATATATATATATAAATATCTACATATTTATGAGGGAGGGAGGGAGCAGTAATGCGGAGGCTCAAAACCATGACCTCTCACAGATGGTGATATGACCAAAGCAGCCGAGCTGGCTTAGGACATGGTAAGAAACTCATTTTTCTGTTCCATGGGTCTAACATAGGTGGGGGCTCGGGCTTCATGATTTCCATACGGCCTGGGTTCGGGCCAACAACTTCAGGCCCGACTCATGCTTTGGCCAGGGTTAGGCTTCTAGTTTAGAAGTGGCCGTCGGACATTCGTCGGAAAGTCCCTGCCTCGTCGGTGAACACCCCTAGTCTTTTTATCATTCACTGGCATGAGAGAGTGTACGTCTTTTTAACCTTTTTTTATGGAAGAGATGGTATTCGAAACCTAATGTTTTCTTTTATCTCACCCTCCCCTTTTAATGTCTCTCGTATTAGCCCTTCACTTCACATAACAGGCAAAGTAAGCTTACCAAAATTGTTAGCTTAAAAAACTGGAGATCCCAATATCTACGATTGAGAATATAAGTGAAACCGGCAAAATCTTCATTTCAACAGGACGGCAAGAAAAAAAAACCCTATACTCGCAAGCATGCCCTGGTAGTCGATACATCACTGCTTTTCTGTGCATGCGAACGGCTATAGGGTGTTTTGCTGCGGTCCTGAGTAGTTATCGAGCTTGACTTGAGCAGTTCCTTCAGTCCTACGGCTTGTTGGTTAGGTCCAGAGAGTTTCCAAGTCTAAGCATGTTGAGAAAATAAAGTCCAGATGTAGATTCCAACAATAGAAAATCATTTGTGTCATTGCTTTAGATTAGAAACGTGATAACACTCAATGGTTTTAAAATTTCCTTCATAGAAGTGTTCTCTTGAGGGCCCCCTCTGTTTGCATGGAATTGAAATTCTTAAGAATTTATTATCAAGTGAATCACACCGATGATCATTAAAGAGTACGAGTGATGAAAGATTTAAGGATGGAGTTGTAGACAGGAGCAAATCTCTTTAGTAGAGTGATATCTCGGATATTATTGTTTTATTATGGGGATGTCATCTGATGACCATTTATATATTTCAACTTTTTATCTCTGGGGCAGTATATATATTCAAAAGCCTAGTAATTCAATTCAGCATGTGTCAATAGCCAAAGTTAGCTTGTGTGATTTCTTTCTCTCCATTCAAATCATATGGGAGTTCACTAGATATGGGCTACAAGAAAAAACGGAACTACTGATTCTTTCATTTTATTTCACGTTAATTGGAAATGGAAAGGTCCCGCGACTTTCGTTGGGCACTCACGCAGCTTTACCGCTGCTTGCATGGGAGGTAAACTAGCATTTTCCAGTTTTCCTCCACTGTGAGAGGAGGAAAACTGGCAATTGCAGCTTTACCGCTGCTCTCATCGGCGGAAAAATTTATTTTCCAGCTTTCCTCCGCTCTGAGGGGAGGAAAAATGGAAGTTGCAGCCTTACCGCTGCTTCCATCGGCGGTAAGATCAATTTTCCAGTTTTCCTCCTCTCCGAGAGGAGGAAAACTGGAAATTTCAAATACGCTCCGGGCACGTATGGCGGAAATCTTTGAATCCTATTTTTTATCCTTTTTTCCCTTCTTTTGCTTGTTGGCCGTTCATGGGTCGGGGCTTAGTTCAACTAAATGATGGATGGACATGTGCGGATAACAATTGGGTGAGACAATATCAAATCACAATAAACACACAATGAATCGTAGATTTACTTTACCGGTCAAGTGAAGTAAAATATCATTTAAAGAGAGAACAAAAGTAAGGGTGTAGTCGAATTAAAAGGTGAGAGAGCGGCATTCTTATTTTTCCTTTTAAAAAGAATACAGTTTTTTTTTTTTTTTTTTTTTTTTTTTTTTTTTGTAGGGGAGCTCATGGATTGGGCTTTGGGCATTGGGTTTTCCTATTAATAGATGGGTCGTGCTCAGGTCTTATTTTTTTATTTGCACTTAGCGGTTGAGAGCCGGGTTCCACTCCCGGCCCAAGTTTATATATACAAATATATATATACACACATACGTTTACATACTTATACACATACATATATATATATATATATAAATATCTACATATTTATGAGGGAGGGAGGGAGCAGTAATGCGGAGGCTCAAAACCATGACCTCTCACAGATGGTGATATGACCAAAGCAGCCGAGCTGGCTTAGGACATGGTAAGAAACTCATTTTTCTGTTCCATGGGTCTAACATAGGTGGGGTCTCGGGCTTCATGATTTCCATACGGCGTGGTTTCGGGCCAACAACTTCAGGCCCGACTCATGCTTTGGCCAGGGTTAGGCTTCTAGTTTAGAAGTGGCCGTCGGACATTCGTCGGAAAGTCCCTGCCTCGTCGGTGAACACCCCTAGTCTTTTTATCATTCACTGGCATGAGAGAGTGTACGTCTTTTTAACCTTTTTTTATGGAAGAGATGGTATTCGAAACCTAATGTTTTCTTTTATCTCACCCTCCCCTTTTAATGTCTCTCCTATTAGCCCTTCACTTCACTTAACAGGCAAAGTAAGCTTACCAAAATTGTTAGCTTAAAAAACCGGAGATCCCAATATCTACGATTGAGAATATAAGTGAAACCGGCAAAATCTTCATTTCAACAGGACGGCAAGAAAAAAAAAACCCTATACTCGCAAGCATGCCCTGGTAGTCGATACATCACTGCTTTTCTGTGCATGCGAACGGCTATAGGGTGTTTTGCTGCGGTCCTGAGTAGTTATCGAGCTTGACTTGAGCAGTTCCATCAGTCCTACGGCTTGTTGGTTAGGTCCAGAGAGTTTCCAAGTCTAAGCATGTCGAGAAAATAAAGTCTAGATGTAGATTCCAAGATTAGAAAATCATTTTTGTCATTGCTTTAGTTTAGAAACGTGATAACACTCAATGGTTTTAAAATTTCCTTCATAGAAGTGTTCTCTTGAGGGCCCCCTCTGTTTGCATGGAATTGAAATTCTTAAGAATTTATTATCAAGTGAATCACACCGATGATCATTAAAGAGTACGAGTGATGAAAGATTTAAGGATGGAGTTGTAGACAGGATTAAATCTCTTTAGTAGAGTGATATCTCGGATATTATTGTTTTATTATGGGGATGTCATCTGATGACCATTTATATATTTCAACTTTTTATCTCTGGGGCAGTATATATATTCAAAAGCCTAGTAATTCAATTCAGCATGTGTCAATAGCCAAAGTTAGCTTGTGTGATTTCTTTCTCTCCATTCAAATCATATGGGAGTTCACTAGATATGGGCTACAAGAAAAAACGGAACTACTGATTCTTTCATTTTATTTCACGTTAATTGGAAATGGAAAGGTCCCGCGACTTTCGTTGGGCACTCACGCACCTTACCGCTGCTTGCATGGGAGGTAAACTAGCATTTTCCAGTTTTCCTCCACTGTGAGAGGAGGAAAACTGGCAATTGCAGCTTTACCGCTGCTCTCATCGGCGGAAAAATGGATTTTCCAGCTTTCCTCTGTTCTGAGGGGAGGAAAACTGGATGTTGCAGCTTTACCGCTGCTTCCATCGGCGGTAAGATCAATTTTCCAGTTTTCCTCCTCTCCGAGAGGAGGAAAACTGGAAATTTCAAATACGCTCCGGGCACGTATGGCGGAAATCTTTCAATCCTATTTTTTATCCTTTTTTCCCTTCTTTTGCTTGTTGGCCGTTCATGGGTCGGGGCTTAGTTCAACTAAATGATGGATGGACATGTGCGGATAACAATTGGGTGAGACAATATCAAATCACAATAAACACACAATGAATCGTAGATCTACTTTACCGGTCAAGTGAAGTAAAATATCATTTAAAGAGAGAACAAAAGTAAGGATGTAGTCGAATTAAAAGGTGAGAGAGCGGCATTCTTATTTTTCCTCTTAAAAAGAATACAGTTTTTTTTTTTTTTTTTTTTTTGTAAGGGAGCTCATGGATTGGGCTTTGGGCATTGGGTTTTCTTATTAATAGATGGGTCGTGCTCAGGTCTTATTTTTTTATTTGGACTTAGCGGTTGAGAGCCGGGTTCCACTCCCGGCCCAAGTTTATATATACAAATATATATATACACACATACGTTTACATACTTATACACATACATATTTATATATATATATATATATATAAATATGTACATATTTATGAGGGAGGGAGGGAGCAGTAATGCGGAGGCTCAAAACCATGACCTCTCACAGATGGTGATATGACCAAAGCAGCCGAGCTGGCTTAGGACATGGTAAGAAACTCATTTTTCTGTTCCATGGGTCTAACATAGGTGGGGGCTCGGGCTTCATGATTTCCATACGGCCTGGTTTCGGGCCAACAACTTCAGGCCCGACTCATGCTTTGGCCAGGGTTAGGCTTCTAGTTTAGAAGTGGCCGTCGGACATTCGTCGGAAAGTCCCTGCCTCGTCGGTGAACACCCCTAGTCTTTTTATCATTCACTGGCATGAGAGAGTGTACGTCTTTTTAACCTTTTTTTATGGAAGAGATGGTATTCGAAACCTAATGTTTTCTTTTATCTCACCCTCCCCTTTTAATGTCTCTCCTATTAGCCCTTCACTTCACTTAACAGGCAAAGTAAGCTTACCAAAATTGTTAGCTTAAAAAACCGGAGATCCCAATATCTACGATTGAGAATATAAGTGAAACCGGCAAAATCTTCATTTCAACAGGACGGCAAGAAAAAAAAAACCCTATACTCGCAAGCATGCCCTGGTAGTCGATACATCACTGCTTTTCTGTGCATGCGAACGGCTATAGGGTGTTTTGCTGCGGTCCTGAGTAGTTATCGAGCTTGACTTGAGCAGTTCCATCAGTCCTACGGCTTGTTGGTTAGGTCCAGAGAGTTTCCAAGTCTAAGCATGTCGAGAAAATAAAGTCCAGATGTAGATTCCAAGATTACAAAATCATTTGTGTCATTGCTTTAGTTTAGAAACGTGATAACACTCAATGGTTTTAAAATTTCCTTCATAGAAGTGTTCTCTTGAGGGTCCCCTCTGTTTGCATGGAATTGAAATTCTTAAGAATTTATTATCAAGTGAATCACACCGATGATCATTAAAGAGTACGAGTGATGAAAGATTTAAGGATGGAGTTGTAGACAGGAGCAAATCTCTTTAGTAGAGTGATATCTCGGATATTATTGTTTTATTATGGGGATGTCATCTGATGACCATTTATATATTTCAACTTTTTATCTCTGGGGCAGTATATATATTCAAAAGCCTAGTAATTCAATTCAGCATGTGTCAATAGCCAAAGTTAGCTTGTGTGATTTCTTTCTCTCCATTCAAATCATATGGGAGTTCACTAGATATGGGCTACAAGAAAAAACGGAACTACTGATTCTTTCATTTTATTTCACGTTAATTGGAAATGGAAAGGTCCCGCGACTTTCGTTGGGCACTCACGCAGCTTTACCGCTGCTTGCATGGGAGGTAAACTAGCATTTTCCAGTTTTCCTCCACTGTGAGAGGAGGAAAACTGGCAATTGCAGCTTTACCGCTGCTCTCATCGGCGGAAAAATTGATTTTCCAGCTTTCCTCCGCTCTGAGGGGAGGAAAACTGGAAGTTGCAGCCTTACCGCTGCTTCCATCGGCGGTAAGATCAATTTTCCAGTTTTCCTCCTCTCCGAGAGGAGGAAAACTGGAAATTCCAATTACGCACCGGGCACGTATGGCGGAAATCTTTCAATCCGATTTTTTATCCTTTTTTCCCTTCTTTTGCTTGTTGGCCGTTCATGGGTCGGGGCTTAGTTCAACTAAATGATGGATGGACATGTGCGGATAACAATTGGGTGAGACAATATCAAATCACAATAAACACAAAATGAATCGTAGATTTACTTTACCGGTCAAGTGAAGTAAAATATCATTTAAAGAGAGAACAAAAGTAATGGTGTAGTCGAATTAAAAGGTGAGAGAGCGGCATTCTTATTTTTCCTCTTAAAAAGAATACAGTTTTTTTTTTTTTTTTTTTTTTTTGTAGGGGAGCTCATGGATTGGGCTTTGGGCATTGGTTTTCCTATTAATAGATGGGTCGTGCTCAGGTCTTATTTTTTTATTTGCACTTAGCGGTTGAGAGCCGGGATCCACTCCCGGCCCAGGTTTATATATACAAATATATATACACACATACGTTTACATACTTATACACATACATATTTATATATATATATATATAAATATCTACATATTTATGAGGGAGGGTGGGAGCAGTAATGCGGAGGCTCAAAACCATGACCTCTCACAGATGGTGATATGACCAAAGCAGCCGAGCTGGCTTAGGACATGGTAAAAAACTCATTTTTCTGTTCCATGGGTCTAACATAGGTGGGGGCTCGGGCTTCATGATTTCCATACGGCCTGGGTTCGGGCCAACAACTTCAGGCCCGACTCATGCTTTGGCCAGGGTTAGGCTTCTAGTTTAGAAGTGGCCGTCGGACATTCGTCGGAAAGTCCCTGCCTCGTCGGTGAACACCCCTAGTCTTTTTATCATTCACTGGCATGAGAGAGTGTACGTCTTTTTAACCTTTTTTTATGGAAGAGATGGTATTCGAAACCTAATGTTTTCTTTTATCTCACCCTCCCCTTTTAATGTCTCTCGTATTAGCCCTTCACTTCACTTAACAGGCAAAGTAAGCTTACCAAAATTGTTAGCTTAAAAAACCGGAGATCCCAATATCTACGATTGAGAATATAAGTGAAACCGGCAAAATCTTCATTTCAACAGGACGGCAAGAAAAAAAAAACCCTATACTCGCAAGCATGCCCTGGTAGTCGATACATCACTGCTTTTCTGTGCATGCGAACGACTATAGGGTGTTTTGCTGCGGTCCTGAGTAGTTATTGAGCTTGACTTGAGCAGTTCCATCAGTCCTACGGCTTGTTGGTTAGGTCCAGAGAGTTTCCAAGTCTAAGCATGTCGAGAAAATAAAGTCCAGATGTAGATTCCAAGATTAGAAAATCATTTTTGTCATTGCTTTAGTTTAGAAACGTGATAACACTCAATGGTTTTAAAATTTCCTTCATAGAAGTGTTCTCTTGAGGGCCCCCTCTGTTTGCATGGAATTGAAATTCTTAAGAATTTATTATCAAGTGAATCACACCGATGATCATTAAAGAGTACGAGTGATGAAAGATTTAAGGATGGAGTTGTAGACAGGAGCAAATCTCTTTAGTAGAGTGATATCTCGGATATTATTGTTTTATTATGGGGATGTCATCTGATGACCATTTATATATTTCAACTTTTTATCTCTGGGGCAGTATATATATTCAAAAGCCTAGTAATTCAATTCAGCATGTGTCAATAGCCAAAGTTAGCTTGTGTGATTTCTTTCTCTCCATTCAAATCATATGGGAGTTCACTAGATATGGGCTACAAGAAAAAACGGAACTACTGATTCTTTCATTTTATTTCACGTTAATTGGAAATGGAAAGGTCCCGCGACTTTCGTTGGGCACTCACGCAGCTTTACCGCTGCTTGCATGGGAGGTAAACTAGCATTTTCCAGTTTTCCTCCACTGTGAGAGGAGGAAAACTGGCAATTGCAGCTTTACCGCTGCTCTCATCGGCGCAAATATTGATTTTCCAGCTTTCCTCCGCTCTGAGGGGAGGAAAACTGGAAGCTGCAGCTTTACCGCTGCTTCCATCGGCGGTAAGATCAATTTTCCAGTTTTCCTCCTCTCCGAGAGGAGGAAAACTGGAAATTTCAAATACGCTCCGGGCACGTATGGCGGAAATCTTTCAATCCGATTTTTTATCCTTTTTTCCCTTCTTTTGCTTGTTGGCCGTTCATGGGTCGGGGCTTAGTTCAACTAAATGATGGATGGACATGTGCGGATAACAATTGGGTGAGACAATATCAAATCACAATAAACACACAATGAATCGTAGATTTACTTTACCGGTCAAGTGAAGTAAAATATCATTTAAAGAGAGAACAAAAGTAAGGGTGTAGTCGAATTAAAAGGTGAGAGAGCGGCATTCTTATTTTTCCTCTTAAAAAGAATACAGTTTTTTTTTTTTTTTTTTTTTGTAAGGGAGCTCATGGATTGGGCTTTGGGCATTGGGTTTTCTTATTAATAGATGGGTCGTGCTCAGGTCTTATTTTTTTATTTGGACTTAGCGGTTGAGAGCCGGGATCCACTCCCGGCCCAGGTTTATATATACAAATATATATATACACACATACGTTTACATACTGATACACATACATATATATATATATATATATAAATATCTACATATTTATGAGGGAGGGAGGGAGCAGTAATGCGGAGGCTCAAAACCATGACCTCTCACAGATGGTGATATGACCAAAGCAGCCGAGCTGGCTTAGGACATGGTAAGAAACTCATTTTTCTGTTCCATGGGTCTAACATAGGTGGGGGCTCGGGCTTCATGATTTCCATACGGCCTGGTTTCGGGCCAACAACTTCAGGCCCGACTCATGCTTTGGCCAGGGTTAGGCTTCTAGTTTAGAAGTGGCCGTCGGACATTCGTCGGAAAGTCCCTGCCTCGTCGGTGAACACCCCTAGTCTTTTTATCATTCACTGGCATGAGAGAGTGTACGTATTTTTAACCTTTTTTTATGGAAGAGATGGTATTCGAAACCTAATGTTTTCTTTTATCTCACCCTCCCCTTTTAATGTCTATCGTATTAGCCCTTCACTTCACTTAACAGGCAAAGTAAGCTTACCAAAATTGTTAGCTTAAAAACCTGGAGATCCCAATATCTACGATTGAGAATATAAGTGAAACCGGCAAAATCTTCATTTCAACAGGACGGCAAGAAAAAAAAAACCCTATACTCGCAAGCAAGCCCTGGTAGTCGATACATCACTGCTTTTCTGTGCATGCGAACGGCTATAGGGTGTTTTGCTGCGGTCCTGAGTAGTTATCGAGCTTGACTTGAGCAGTTCCATCAGTCCTACGGCTTGTTGGTTAGGTCCAGAGAGTTTCCAAGTCTAAGCATGTCGAGAAAATAAAGTCCAGATGTAGATTCCAAGATTAGAAAATCATTTTTGTCATTGCTTTAGTTTAGAAACGTGATAACACTCAATGGTTTTAAAATTTCCTTCATAGAAGTGTTCTCTTGAGGGCCCCCTCTGTTTGCATGGAATTGAAATTCTTAAGAATTTATTATCAAGTGAATCACACCGATGATCATTAAAGAGTACGAGTGATGAAAGATTTAAGGATGGAGTTGTAGACAGGAGCAAATCTCTTTAGTAGAGTGATATCTCGGATATTATTGTTTTATTATGGGGATGTCATCTGATGACCATTTATATTTTTCAACTTTTTATCTCTGGGGCAGTATATATATTCAAAAGCCTAGTAATTCAATTCAGCATGTGTCAATAGCCAAAGTTAGCTTGTGTGATTTCTTTCTCTCCATTCAAATCATATGGGAGTTCACTAGATATGGGCTACAAGAAAAAACGGAACTACTGATTCTTTCATTTTATTTCACGTTAATTGGAAATGGAAAGGTCCCGCGACTTTCGTTGGGCACTCACGCAGCTTTACCGCTGCTTGCATGGGAGGTAAACTAGCATTTTCCAGTTTTCCTCCACTGTGAGAGGAGGAAAACTGGCAATTGCAGCTTTACCGCTGCTCTCATCGGCGCAAATGTTGATTTTCCAGCTTTCCTCCGCTCTGAGGGGAGGAAAACTGGAAGCTGCAGCTTTACCGCTGCTTCCATCGGCGGTAAGATCAATTTTCCAGTTTTCCTCCTCTCCGAGAGGAGGAAAACTGGAAATTTCAAATACGCTCCGGGCACGTATGGCGGAAATCTTTCAATCCGATTTTTTATCCTTTTTTCCCTTCTTTTGCTTGTTGGCCGTTCATGGGTCGGGGCTTAGTTCAACTAAATGATGGATGGACATGTGCGGATAACAATTGGGTGAGACAATATCAAATCACAATAAACACACAATGAATCGTAGATTTACTTTACCGGTCAAGTGAAGTAAAATATCATTTAAAGAGAGAACAAAAGTAAGGGTGTAGTCGAATTAAAAGGTGAGAGAGCGGCATTCTTATTTTTCCTCTTAAAAAGAATACAGTTTTTTTTTTTTTTTTTTTTTTGTAAGGGAGCTCATGGATTGGGCTTTGGGCATTGGGTTTTCCTATTAATAGATGGGTCGTGCTCAGGTCTTATTTTTTTATTTTCACTTAGCGGTTGAGAGCCGGGATCCACTCCCGGCCCAGGTTTAGATATACAAATATATATATATACACACATACGATTACATACTTATACACATACATATTTATATATATATATATAAATATCTACATATTTATGAGGGAGGGAGGGAGCAGTAATGCGGAGGCTCAAAACCATGACCTCTCACAGATGGTGATATGACCAAAGCAGCCGAGCTGGCTTAGGACATGGTAAGAAACTCATTTTTCTGTTCCATGGGTCTAACATAGGTGGGGGCTCGGGCTTCATGATTTCCATACGGCCTGGTTTCGGGCCAACAACTTCAGGCCCGACTCATGCTTTGGCCAGGGTTAGGCTTCTAGTTTAGAAGTGGCCGTCGGACATTCGTCGGAAAGTCCCTGCCTCGTCGGTGAACACCCCTAGTCTTTTTATCATTCACTGGCATGAGAGAGTGTACGTATTTTTAACCTTTTTTTATGGAAGAGATGGTATTCGAAACCTAATGTTTTCTTTTATCTCACCCTCCCCTTTTAATGTCTATCGTATTAGCCCTTCACTTCACTTAACAGGCAAAGTAAGCTTACCAAAATTGTTAGCTTAAAAACCTGGAGATCCCAATATCTACGATTGAGAATATAAGTGAAACCGGCAAAATCTTCATTTCAACAGGACGGCAAGAAAAAAAAAACCCTATACTCGCAAGCAAGCCCTGGTAGTCGATACATCACTGCTTTTCTGTGCATGCGAACGGCTATAGGGTGTTTTGCTGCGGTCCTGAGTAGTTATCGAGCTTGACTTGAGCAGTTCCATCAGTCCTACGGCTTGTTGGTTAGGTCCAGAGAGTTTCCAAGTCTAAGCATGTCGAGAAAATAAAGTCCAGATGTAGATTCCAAGATTAGAAAATCATTTTTGTCATTGCTTTAGTTTAGAAACGTGATAACACTCAATGGTTTTAAAATTTCCTTCATAGAAGTGTTCTCTTGAGGGCCCCCTCTGTTTGCATGGAATTGAAATTCTTAAGAATTTATTATCAAGTGAATCACACCGATGATCATTAAAGAGTACGAGTGATGAAAGATTTAAGGATGGAGTTGTAGACAGGAGCAAATCTCTTTAGTAGAGTGATATCTCGGATATTATTGTTTTATTATGGGGATGTCATCTGATGACCATTTATATTTTTCAACTTTTTATCTCTGGGGCAGTATATATATTCAAAAGCCTAGTAATTCAATTCAGCATGTGTCAATAGCCAAAGTTAGCTTGTGTGATTTCTTTCTCTCCATTCAAATCATATGGGAGTTCACTAGATATGGGCTACAAGAAAAAACGGAACTACTGATTCTTTCATTTTATTTCACGTTAATTGGAAATGGAAAGGTCCCGCGACTTTCGTTGGGCACTCACGCAGCTTTACCGCTGCTTGCATGGGAGGTAAACTAGCATTTTCCAGTTTTCCTCCACTGTGAGAGGAGGAAAACTGGCAATTGCAGCTTTACCGCTGCTCTCATCGGCGCAAATGTTGATTTTCCAGCTTTCCTCCGCTCTGAGGGGAGGAAAACTGGAAGCTGCAGCTTTACCGCTGCTTCCATCGGCGGTAAGATCAATTTTCCAGTTTTCCTCCTCTCCGAGAGGAGGAAAACTGGAAATTTCAAATACGCTCCGGGCACGTATGGCGGAAATCTTTCAATCCGATTTTTTATCCTTTTTTCCCTTCTTTTGCTTGTTGGCCGTTCATGGGTCGGGGCTTAGTTCAACTAAATGATGGATGGACATGTGCGGATAACAATTGGGTGAGACAATATCAAATCACAATAAACACACAATGAATCGTAGATTTACTTTACCGGTCAAGTGAAGTAAAATATCATTTAAAGAGAGAACAAAAGTAAGGGTGTAGTCGAATTAAAAGGTGAGAGAGCGGCATTCTTATTTTTCCTCTTAAAAAGAATACAGTTTTTTTTTTTTTTTTTTTTTTGTAAGGGAGCTCATGGATTGGGCTTTGGGCATTGGGTTTTCCTATTAATAGATGGGTCGTGCTCAGGTCTTATTTTTTTATTTTCACTTAGCGGTTGAGAGCCGGGATCCACTCCCGGCCCAAGTTTAGATATACAAATATATATATATACACACATACGATTACATACTTATACACATACATATTTATATATATATATATAAATATCTACATATTTATGAGGGAGGGAGGGAGCAGTAATGCGGAGGCTCAAAACCATGACCTCTCACAGATGGTGATATGACCAAAGCAGCCGAGCTGGCTTAGGACATGGTAAGAAACTCATTTTTCTGTTCCATGGGTCTAACATAGGTGGGGGCTCGGGCTTCATGATTTCCATACGGCCTGGGTTCGGGCCAACAACTTCAGGCCCGACTCATGCTTTGGCCAGGGTTAGGCTTCTAGTTTAGAAGTGGCCGTCGGACATTCGTCGGAAAGTCCCTGCCTCGTCGGTGAACACCCCTAGTCTTTTTATCATTCACTGGCATGAGAGAGTGTACGTCTTTTTAACCTTTTTTTATGGAAGAGATGGTATTCGAAACCTAATGTTTTCTTTTATCTCACCCTCCCCTTTTAATGTCTCTCGTATTAGCCCTTCACTTCACTTAACAGGCAAAGTAAGCTTACCAAAATTGTTAGCTTAAAAAACTGGAGATCCCAATATCTATGATTGAGAATATAAGTGAAACCGGCAAAATCTTCATTTCAACAGGACGGCAAGAAAAAAAAACCCTATACTCGCAAGCATGCCCTGGTAGTCGATACATCACTGCTTTTCTGTGCATGCGAACGGCTATAGGGTGTTTTGCTGCGGTCCTGAGTAGTTATCGAGCTTGACTTGAGCAGTTCCATCAGTCCTACGGCTTGTTGGTTAGGTCCAGAGAGTTTCCAAGTCTAAGCATGTCGAGAAAATAAAGTCCAGATGTAGATTCCAACATTACAAAATCATTTGTGTCATTGCTTTAGATTAGAAACGTGATAACACTCAATGGTTTTAAAATTTGCTTCATAGAAGTGTTCTCTTGAGGGCCCCCTCTGTTTGCATGGAATTGAAATTCTTAAGAATTTATTATCAAGTGAATCACACCGATGATCATTAAAGAGTACGAGTGATGAAAGATTTAAGGATGGAGTTAAAGACAGGAGCAAATCTCTTTAGTAGAGTGATATCTCGGATATTATTGTTTTATTATGGGGATGTCATCTGATGACCATTTATATATTTCAACTATTTATCTCTGGGGCAGTATATATATTCAAAAGCCTAGTAATTCAATTCAGCATGTGTCAATAGCCAAAGTTAGCTTGTGTGATTTCTTTCTCTCCATTCAAATCATATGGGAGTTCACTAGATATGGGCTACAAGAAAAAACGGAACTACTGATTCTTTCATTTTATTTCACGTTAATTGGAAATGGAAAGGTCCCGCGACTTTCGTTGGGCACTCACGCAGCTTTCACGCTGCTTGCATGGGAGGTAAACTAGCATTTTCCAGTTTTCCTCCACTGTGAGAGGAGGAAAACTGGCAATTGCAGCTTTACCGCTGCTCTCATCGGCGGAAAAATTGATTTTCCAGCTTTGCTCCGCTCTGAGGGGAGGAAAACTGGAAGTTGCTGCTTTACCGCTGCTTCCATCGGCGGTAAGATCAATTTTCCAGTTTTCCTCCTCTCCGAGAGGAGGAAAACTGGAAATTTCAAATACGCTCCGGGCACGTATGGCGGAAATCTTTCAATCCGATTTTTTATCCTTTTTTCCATTCTTTTGCTTGTTGGCCGTTCATGGGTCGGGGCTTTGTTCAACTAAATGATGGGTGGACATGTGCGGATAACAATTGGGTGAGACAATATCAAATCACAATAAACACACAATGAATCGTAGATTTACTTTACCGGTCAAGTGAAGTAAAATATCATTTAAAGAGAGAACAAAAGTAAGGGTGTAGTCGAATTAAAAGGTGAGAGAGCGGCATTCTTATTTTTCCTCTTAAAAAGAATACAGTTTTTTTTTTTTTTTTGTAAGGGAGCTCATGGATTGGGCTTTGGGCATTGGGTTTTCTTATTAATAGATGGGTCGTGCTCAGGTCTTATTTTTTTATTTGGACTTAGCGGTTGAGAGCCGGGATCCACTCCCGGCCAGAGTTTATATATATAAATATATATATATACACACATACGTTTACATACTTATACACATACATATTTATATATATATATATATAAATATCTACATATTTATGAGGGAGGGAGGGAGCAGTAATGCGGAGGCTCAAAACCATGACCTCTCACAGATGGTGATATGACCAAAGCAGCCGAGCTGGCTTAGGACATGGTAAGAAACTCATTTTTCTGTTCCATGGGTCTAACATAGGTGGGGGCTCGGGCTTCATGATTTCCATACGGCCTGGGTTCGGGCCAACAACTTCAGGCCCGACTCATGCTTTGGCCAGGGTTAGGCTTCTAGTTTAGAAGTGGCCGTCGGACATTCGTCGGAAAGTCCCTGCCTCGTCGGTGAACACCCCTAGTCTTTTTATCATTCACTGGCATGAGAGAGTGTACGTCTTTTTAACCTTTTTTTATGGAAGAGATGGTATTCGAAACCTAATGTTTTCTTTTATCTCACCCTCCCCTTTTAATGTCTCTCGTATTAGCCCTTCACTTCACTTAACAGGCAAAGTAAGCTTACCAAAATTGTTAGCTTAAAAAACTGGAGATCCCAATATCTATGATTGAGAATATAAGTGAAACCGGCAAAATCTTCATTTCAACAGGACGGCAAGAAAAAAAAAACCCTATACTCGCAAGCATGCCCTGGTAGTCGATACATCACTGCTTTTCTGTGCATGCGAACGGCTATAGGGTGTTTTGCTGCGGTCCTGAGTAGTTATCGAGCTTGACTTGAGCAGTTCCATCAGTCCTACGGCTTGTTGGTTAGGTCCAGAGAGTTTCCAAGTCTAAGCATGTCGAGAAAATAAAGTCCAGATGTAGATTCCAACATTACAAAATCATTTGTGTCATTGCTTTAGATTAGAAACGTGATAACACTCAATGGTTTTAAAATTTTCCTTCAAAGAAGTGTTCTCTTGAGGGCCCCCTCTGTTTGCATGGAATTGAAATTCTTAAGAATTTATTATCAAGTGAATCACACCGATGATCATTAAAGAGTACGAGTGATGAAAGATTTAAGGATGGAGTTCTAGACAGGAGCAAATCTCTTTAGTAGAGTGATATCTCGGATATTATTGTTTTATTATGGGGATGTCATCTGAAGAACATTTATATATTTCAACTTTTTATCTCTGGGGCAGTATATATATTCAAAAGCCCAGTAATTCAATTCAGCATGTGTCAATAGCCATAGTTAGCTTGTGTGATTTCTTTCTCTCCATTCAAATCATATGGGAGTTCACTAGATATGGGCTATAAGAAAAAACGGAACTACTGATTCTTTCATTTTATTTCACGTTAATTGGAAATGGAAAGGTCCCGCGACTTTCGTTGGGCACTCACGCAGCTTTACCGCTGCTTGCATGGGAGGTAAACTAGCATTTTCCAGTTTTCCTCCACTGTGAGAGGAGGAAAACTGGCAATTGCAGCTTTACCGCTGCTCTCATCGGCGGAAATATTGATTTTCCAGCTTTCCTCCGCTCTGAGGGGAGGAAAACTGGAAGTTGCAGCTTTACCGCTGCTTCCATCGGCGGTAAGATCAATTTTCCAGTTTTCCTCCTCTCCGAGAGGAGGAAAGCTTGAAATTTCAAATTCGCTGCGGGCACGTATGGCGGAAATCTTTAAATCCGATTTTTTATCCTTTTTTCCCTTCTTTTGCATGTTGGCCGTTCATGGGTCGGGGCTTAGTTCAACTAAATGATGGATGGACATGTGCGGATAACAATTGGGTGAGACAATATCAAATCACAATAAACACACAATGAATCGTAGATTTACTTTACCGGTCAAGTGAAGTAAAATATCATTTAAAGAGAGAACAAAAGTAAGGGTGTAGTCGAATTAAAAGGTGAGAGAGCGGCATTCTTATTTTTCCTCTTAAAAAGAATACAGTTTTTTTTTTTTTTGTAAGGGAGCTCATGGATTGGGCTTTGGGCATTGGGTTTTCCTATTAATAGATGGGTCGTGCTCAGGTCTTATTTTTTTATTTGCACTTAGCGGTTGAGAGCCGGGATCCACTCCCGGCCCAAGTTTATATATACAAATATATATATACACACATACGTTTACATACTTATACACATACATATTTATATATATATATATATATAAATATCTACATATTTATGAGGGAGGGAGGGAGCAGTAATGCGGAGGCTCAAAACCATGACCTCTCACAGATGGTGATATGACCAAAGCAGCCGAGCTGGCTTAGGACATGGTAAGAAACTCATTTTTCTGTTCCATGGGTCTAACATAGGTGGGGGCTCGGGCTTCATGATTTCCATACGGCCTGGGTTCGGGCCAACAACTTCAGGCCCGACTCATGCTTTGGCCAGGGTTAGGCTTCTAGTTTAGAAGTGGCCGTCGGACATTCGTCGGAAAGTCCCTGCCTCGTCGGTGAACACCCCTAGTCTTTTTATCATTCACTGGCATGAGAGAGTGTACGTCTTTTTAACCTTTTTTTATGGAAGAGATGGTATTCGAAACCTAATGTTTTCTTTTATCTCACCCTCCCCTTTTAATGTCTCTCGTATTAGCCCTTCACTTCACTTAACAGGCAAAGTAAGCTTACCAAAATTGTTAGCTTAAGAAACTGGAGATCTCAATATCTACGATTGAGAATATAAGTGAAACCGGCAAAATCTTCATTTCAACAGGACGGCAAGAAAAAAAAAACCCTATACTCGCAAGCATGCCCTGGTAGTCGATACATCACTGCTTTTCTGTGCATGCGAACGGCTATAGGGTGTTTTGCTGCGGTCCTGAGTAGTTATCGAGCTTGACTTGAGCAGTTCCATCAGTCCTACGGCTTGTTGGTTAGGTCCAGAGAGTTTCCAAGTCTAAGCATGTCGAGAAAATAAAGTCCAGATGTAGATTCCAACATTACAAAATCATTTGTGTCATTGCTTTAGATTAGAAACGTGATAACACTCAATGGTTTTAAAATTTCCTTCATAGAAGTGTTCTCTTGAGGGCCCCCTCTGTTTGCATGGAATTGAAATTCTTAAGAATTTATTATCAAGTGAATCACACCGATGATCATTAAAGAGTACGAGTGATGAAAGATTTAAGGATGGAGTTCTAGACAGGAGCAAATCTCTTTAGTAGAGTGATATCTCGGATATTATTGTTTTATTATGGGGATGTCATCTGAAGAACATTTATATATTTCAACTTTTTATCTCTGGGGCAGTATATATATTCAAAAGCCCAGTAATTCAATTCAGCATGTGTCAATAGCCATAGTTAGCTTGTGTGATTTCTTTCTCTCCATTCAAATCATATGGGAGTTCACTAGATATGGGCTATAAGAAAAAACGGAACTACTGATTCTTTCATTTTATTTCACGTTAATTGGAAATGGAAAGGTCCCGCGACTTTCGTTGGGCACTCACGCAGCTTTACCGCTGCTTGCATGGGAGGTAAACTAGCATTTTCCAGTTTTCCTCCACTGTGAGAGGAGGAAAACTGGCAATTGCAGCTTTACCGCTGCTCTCATCGGCGGAAATATTGATTTTCCAGCTTTCCTCCGCTCTGAGGGGAGGAAAGCTGGAACTTGCAGCTTTACCGCTGCTTCCATCGGCGGTAAGATCAATTTTCCAGTTTTCCTCCCCTCCGAGAGGAGGAAAACTGGAAATTTCAAATACGCTCCGGGCACGTATGGCGGAAATCTTTCAATCCGATTTTTTATCCTTTTTTCCCTTCTTTTGCTTGTTGGCCGTTCATGGGTCGGGGCTTAGTTCAACTAAATGATGGATGGACATGTGCGGATAACAATTGGGTGAGACAATATCAAATCACAATAAACACACAATGAATCGTAGATTTACTTTACCGGTCAAGTGAAGTAAAATATCATTTAAAGAGAGAACAAAAGTAAGGGTGTAGTCGAATTAAAAGGTGAGAGAGCGGCATTCTTATTTTTCCTCTTAAAAAGAATACAGTTTTTTTTTTTTTTTTTTTGTAAGGGAGCTCATGGATTGGGCTTTGGGCATTGGGTTTTCCTATTAATAGATGGGTCGTGCTCAGGTCTTATTTTTTTATTTGCACTTAGCGGTTGAGAGCCGGGATCCACTCCCGGCCCAAGTTTATATATACAAATATATATATACACACATACGTTTACATACTTATACACATACATATTTATATATATATATATATAAATATCTACATATTTATGAGGGAGGGAGGGAGCAGTAATGCGGAGGCTCAAAACCATGACCTCTCACAGATGGTGATATGACCAAAGCAGCCGAGCTGGCTTAGGACATGGTAAGAAACTCATTTTTCTGTTCCATGGGTCTAACATAGGTGGGGGCTCGGGCTTCATGATTTCCATACGGCCTGGGTTCGGGCCAACAACTTCAGGCCTGACTCATGCTTTGGCCAGGGTTAGGCTTCTAGTTTAGAAGTGGCCGTCGGACATTCGTCGGAAAGTCCCTGCCTCGTCGGTGAACACCCCTAGTCTTTTTATCATTCACTGGCATGAGAGAGTGTACGTCTTTTTAACCTTTTTTTATGGAAGAGTTGGTATTCGAAACCTAATGTTTTCTTTTATCTCACCCTCCCCTTTTAATGTCTCTCGTATTAGCCCTTCACTTCACTTAACAGGCAAAGTAAGCTTACCAAAATTGTTAGCTTAAGAAACTGGAGATCTCAATATCTACGATTGAGAATATAAGTGAAACCGGCAAAATCTTCATTTCAACAGGACGGCAAGAAAAAAAAAACCCTATACTCGCAAGCATGCCCTGGTAGTCGATACATCACTGCTTTTCTGTGCATGCGAACGGCTATAGGGTGTTTTGCTGCGGTCCTGAGTAGTTATCGAGCTTGACTTGAGCAGTTCCATCAGTCCTACGGCTTGTTGGTTAGGTCCAGAGAGTTTCCAAGTCTAAGCATGTCGAGAAAATAAAGTCCAGATGTAGATTCCAACATTACAAAATCATTTGTGTCATTGCTTTAGATTAGAAACGTGATAACACTCAATGGTTTTAAAATTTCCTTCATAGAAGTGTTCTCTTGAGGGCCCCCTCTGTTTGCATGGAATTGAAATTCTTAAGAATTTATTATCAAGTGAATCACACCGATGATCATTAAAGAGTACGAGTGATGAAAGATTTAAGGATGGAGTTCTAGACAGGAGCAAATCTCTTTAGTAGAGTGATATCTCGGATATTATTGTTTTATTATGGGGATGTCATCTGAAGAACATTTATATATTTCAACTTTTTATCTCTGGGGCAGTATATATATTCAAAAGCCCAGTAATTCAATTCAGCATGTGTCAATAGCCATAGTTAGCTTGTGTGATTTCTTTCTCTCCATTCAAATCATATGGGAGTTCACTAGATATGGGCTATAAGAAAAAACGGAACTACTGATTCTTTCATTTTATTTCACGTTAATTGGAAATGGAAAGGTCCCGCGACTTTCGTTGGGCACTCACGCAGCTTTACCGCTGCTTGCATGGGAGGTAAACTAGCATTTTCCAGTTTTCCTCCACTGTGAGAGGAGGAAAACTGGCAATTGCAGCTTTACCGCTGCTCTCATCGGCGGAAATATTGATTTTCCAGCTTTCCTCCGCTCTGAGGGGAGGAAAACTGGAAGTTGCAGCTTTACCGCTGCTTCCATCGGCGGTAAGATCAATTTTCCAGTTTTCCTCCTCTCCGAGAGGAGGAAAGCTTGAAATTTCAAATACGCTCCGGGCACGTATGGCGGAAATCTTTCAATCCGATTTTTTATCCTTTTTTCCCTTCTTTTGCTTGTTGGCCGTTCATGGGTCGGGGCTTAGTTCAACTAAATGATGGATGGACATGTGCGGATAACAATTGGGTGAGACAATATCAAATCACAATAAACACACAATGAATCGTAGATTTACTTTACCGGTCAAGTGAAGTAAAATATCATTTAAAGAGAGAACAAAAGTAAGGGTGTAGTCGAATTAAAAGGTGAGAGAGCGGCATTCTTATTTTTCCTCTTAAAAAGAATACAGTTTTTTTTTTTTTTTTTTTTTTTTTTTGTAAGGGAGCTCATGGATTGGGCTTTGGGCATTGGGTTTTCCTATTAATAGATGGGTCGTGCTCAGGTCTTATTTTTTTATTTGCACTTAGCGGTTGAGAGCCGGGATCCACTCCCGGCCCAAGTTTCTATATACAAATATATATATACACACATACGTTTACATACTTATACACATACATATTTATATATATATATATATATATAAATATCTACATATTTATGAGGGAGGGAGGGAGCAGTAATGCGGAGGCTCAAAACCATGACCTCTCACAGATGGTGATATGACCAAAGCAGCCGAGCTGGCTTAGGACATGGTAAGAAACTCATTTTTCTGTTCCATGGGTCTAACATAGGTGGGGGCTCGGGCTTCATGATTTCCATACGGCCTGGGTTCGGGCCAACAACTTCAGGCCCGACTCATGCTTTGGCCAGGGTTAGGCTTCTAGTTTAGAAGTGGCCGTCGGACATTCGTCGGAAAGTCCCTGCCTCGTCGGTGAACACCCCTAGTCTTTTTATCATTCACTGGCATGAGAGAGTGTACGTCTTTTTAACCTTTTTTTATGGAAGAGATGGTATTCGAAACCTAATGTTTTCTTTTATCTCACCCTCCCCTTTTAATGTCTCTCGTATTAGCCCTTCACTTCACTTAACAGGCAAAGTAAGCTTACCAAAATTGTTAGCTTAAAAAACTGGAGATCTCAATATCTACGATTGAGAATATAAGTGAAACCGGCAAAATCTTCATTTCAACAGGACGGCAAGAAAAAAAAAACCCTATACTCGCAAGCATGCCCTGGTAGTCGATACATCACTGCTTTTCTGTGCATGCGAACGGCTATAGGGTGTTTTGCTGCGGTCCTGAGTAGTTATCGAGCTTGACTTGAGCAGTTCCATCAGTCCTACGGCTTGTTGGTTAGGTCCAGAGAGTTTCCAAGTCTAAGCATGTCGAGAAAATAAAGTCCAGATGTAGATTCCAAGATTACAAAATCATTTGTGTCATTGCTTTAGATTAGAAACGTGATAACACTCAATGGTTTTAAAATTTCCTTCATAGAAGTGTTCTCTTGAGGGCCCCCTCTGTTTGCATGGAATTGAAATTCTTAAGAATTTATTATCAAGTGAATCACACCGATGATCATTAAAGAGTACGAGTGATGAAAGATTTAAGGATGGAGTTGTAGACAGGAGCAAATCTCTTTAGTAGAGTGATATCTCGGATATTATTGTTTTATTATGGGGATGTCATCTGAAGAACATTTATATATTTCAACTTTTTATCTCTGGGGCAGTATATATATTCAAAAGCCCAGTAATTCAATTCAGCATGTGTCAATAGCCATAGTTAGCTTGTGTGATTTCTTTCTCTCCATTCAAATCATATGGGAGTTCACTAGATATGGGCTATAAGAAAAAACGGAACTACTGATTCTTTCATTTTATTTCACGTTAATTGGAAATGGAAAGGTCCCGCGACTTTCGTTGGGCACTCACGCAGCTTTACCGCTGCTTGCATGGGAGGTAAACTAGCATTTTCCAGTTTTCCTCCACTGTGAGAGGAGGAAAACTGGCAATTGCAGCTTTACCGCTGCTCTCATCGGCGGAAATATTGATTTTCCAGCTTTCCTCCGCTCTGAGGGGAGGAAAACTGGAAGTTGCAGCTTTACCGCTGCTTCCATCGGCGGTAAGATCAATTTTCCAGTTTTCCTCCTCTCCGAGAGGAGGAAAGCTTGAAATTTCAAATACGCTCCGGGCACGTATGGCGGAAATCTTTAAATCCGATTTTTTATCCTTTTTTCCCTTCTTTTGCTTGTTGGCCGTTCATGGGTCGGGGCTTAGTTCAACTAAATGATGGATGGACATGTGCGGATAACAATTGGGTGAGACAATATCAAATCACAATAAACACACAATGAATCGTAGATTTACTTTACCGGTCAAGTGAAGTAAAATATCATTTAAAGAGAGAACAAAAGTAAGGGTGTAGTCGAATTAAAAGGTGAGAGAGCGGCATTCTTATTTTTCCTCTTAAAAAGAATACAGTTTTTTTTTTTTTTGTAAGGGAGCTCATGGATTGGGCTTTGGGCATTGGGTTTTCCTATTAATAGATGGGTCGTGCTCAGGTCTTATTTTTTTATTTGCACTTAGCGGTTGAGAGCCGGGATCCACTCCCGGCCCAAGTTTCTATATACAAATATATATATACACACATACGTTTACATACTTATACACATACATATTTATATATATATATATATAAATATCTACATATTTATGAGGGAGGGAGGGAGCAGTAATGCGGAGGCTCAAAACCATGACCTCTCACAGATGGTGATATGACCAAAGCAGCCGAGCTGGCTTAGGACATGGTAAGAAACTCATTTTTCTGTTCCATGGGTCTAACATAGGTGGGGGCTCGGGCTTCATGATTTCCATACGGCCTGGGTTCGGGCCAACAACTTCAGGCCCGACTCATGCTTTGGCCAGGGTTAGGCTTCTAGTTTAGAAGTGGCCGTCGGACATTCGTCGGAAAGTCCCTGCCTCGTCGGTGAACACCCCTAGTCTTTTTATCATTCACTGGCATGAGAGAGTGTACGTCTTTTTAACCTTTTTTATGGAAGAGATGGTATTCGAAACCTAATGTTTTCTTTTATCTCACCCTCCCCTTTTAATGTCTCTCGTATTAGCCCTTCACTTCACTTAACAGGCAAAGTAAGCTTACCAAAATTGTTAGCTTAAAAAACTGGAGATCTCAATATCTACGATTGAGAATATAAGTGAAACCGGCAAAATCTTCATTTCAACAGGACGGCAAGAAAAAAAAAACCCTATACTCGCAAGCATGCCCTGGTAGTCGATACATCACTGCTTTTCTGTGCATGCGAACGGCTATAGGGTGTTTTGCTGCGGTCCTGAGTAGTTATCGAGCTTGACTTGAGCAGTTCCATCAGTCCTACGGCTTGTTGGTTAGGTCCAGAGAGTTTCCAAGTCTAAGCATGTCGAGAAAATAAAGTCCAGATGTAGATTCCAACATTACAAAATCATTTGTGTCATTGCTTTAGATTAGAAACGTGATAACACTCAATGGTTTTAAAATTTCCTTCATAGAAGTGTTCTCTTGAGGGCCCCCTCTGTTTGCATGGAATTGAAATTCTTAAGAATTTATTATCAAGTGAATCACACCGATGATCATTAAAGAGTACGAGTGATGAAAGATTTAAGGATGGAGTTGTAGACAGGAGCAAATCTCTTTAGTAGAGTGATATCTCGGATATTATTGTTTTATTATGGGGATGTCATCTGAAGAACATTTATATATTTCAACTTTTTATCTCTGGGGCAGTATATATATTCAAAAGCCCAGTAATTCAATTCAGCATGTGTCAATAGCCATAGTTAGCTTGTGTGATTTCTTTCTCTCCATTCAAATCATATGGGAGTTCACTAGATATGGGCTATAAGAAAAAACGGAACTACTGATTCTTTCATTTTATTTCACGTTAATTGGAAATGGAAAGGTCCCGCGACTTTCGTTGGGCACTCACGCAGCTTTACCGCTGCTTGCATGGGAGGTAAACTAGCATTTTCCAGTTTTCCTCCACTGTGAGAGGAGGAAAACTGGCAATTGCAGCTTTACCGCTGCTCTCATCGGCGGAAATATTGATTTTCCAGCTTTCCTCCGCTCTGAGGGGAGGAAAACTGGAAGTTGCAGCTTTACCGCTGCTTCCATCGGCGGTAAGATCAATTTTCCAGTTTTCCTCCTCTCCGAGAGGAGGAAAGCTTGAAATTTCAAATACGCTCCGGGCACGTATGGCGGAAATCTTTAAATCCGATTTTTTATCCTTTTTTCCCTTCTTTTGCTTGTTGGCCGTTCATGGGTCGGGGCTTAGTTCAACTAAATGATGGATGGACATGTGCGGATAACAATTGGGTGAGACAATATCAAATCACAATAAACACACAATGAATCGTAGATTTACTTTACCGGTCAAGTGAAGTAAAATATCATTTAAAGAGAGAACAAAAGTAAGGGTGTAGTCGAATTAAAAGGTGAGAGAGCGGCATTCTTATTTTTCCTCTTAAAAAGAATACAGTTTTTTTTTTTTTTTGTAAGGGAGCTCATGGATTGGGCTTTGGGCATTGGGTTTTCCTATTAATAGATGGGTCGTGCTCAGGTCTTATTTTTTTATTTGCACTTAGCGGTTGAGAGCCGGGATCCACTCCCGGCCCAAGTTTCTATATACAAATATATATATACACACATACGTTTACATACTTATACACATACATATTTATATATATATATATATAAATATCTACATATTTATGAGGGAGGGAGGGAGCAGTAATGCGGAGGCTCAAAACCATGACCTCTCACAGATGGTGATATGACCAAAGCAGCCGAGCTGGCTTAGGACATGGTAAGAAACTCATTTTTCTGTTCCATGGGTCTAACATAGGTGGGGGCTCGGGCTTCATGATTTCCATACGGCCTGGGTTCGGGCCAACAACTTCAGGCCCGACTCATGCTTTGGCCAGGGTTAGGCTTCTAGTTTAGAAGTGGCCGTCGGACATTCGTCGGAAAGTCCCTGCCTCGTCGGTGAACACCCCTAGTCTTTTTATCATTCACTGGCATGAGAGAGTGTACGTCTTTTTAACCTTTTTTATGGAAGAGATGGTATTCGAAACCTAATGTTTTCTTTTATCTCACCCTCCCCTTTTAATGTCTCTCGTATTAGCCCTTCACTTCACTTAACAGGCAAAGTAAGCTTACCAAAATTGTTAGCTTAAAAAACTGGAGATCTCAATATCTACGATTGAGAATATAAGTGAAACCGGCAAAATCTTCATTTCAACAGGACGGCAAGAAAAAAAAAACCCTATACTCGCAAGCATGCCCTGGTAGTCGATACATCACTGCTTTTCTGTGCATGCGAACGGCTATAGGGTGTTTTGCTGCGGTCCTGAGTAGTTATCGAGCTTGACTTGAGCAGTTCCATCAGTCCTACGGCTTGTTGGTTAGGTCCAGAGAGTTTCCAAGTCTAAGCATGTCGAGAAAATAAAGTCCAGATGTAGATTCCAACATTACAAAATCATTTGTGTCATTGCTTTAGATTAGAAACGTGATAACACTCAATGGTTTTAAAATTTCCTTCATAGAAGTGTTCTCTTGAGGGCCCCCTCTGTTTGCATGGAATTGAAATTCTTAAGAATTTATTATCAAGTGAATCACACCGATGATCATTAAAGAGTACGAGTGATGAAAGATTTAAGGATGGAGTTGTAGACAGGAGCAAATCTCTTTAGTAGAGTGATATCTCGGATATTATTGTTTTATTATGGGGATGTCATCTGAAGAACATTTATATATTTCAACTTTTTATCTCTGGGGCAGTATATATATTCAAAAGCCCAGTAATTCAATTCAGCATGTGTCAATAGCCATAGTTAGCTTGTGTGATTTCTTTCTCTCCATTCAAATCATATGGGAGTTCACTAGATATGGGCTATAAGAAAAAACGGAACTACTGATTCTTTCATTTTATTTCACGTTAATTGGAAATGGAAAGGTCCCGCGACTTTCGTTGGGCACTCACGCAGCTTTACCGCTGCTTGCATGGGAGGTAAACTAGCATTTTCCAGTTTTCCTCCACTGTGAGAGGAGGAAAACTGGCAATTGCAGCTTTACCGCTGCTCTCATCGGCGGAAATATTGATTTTCCAGCTTTCCTCCGCTCTGAGGGGAGGAAAACTGGAAGTTGCAGCTTTACCGCTGCTTCCATCGGCGGTAAGATCAATTTTCCAGTTTTCCTCCTCTCCGAGAGGAGGAAAGCTTGAAATTTCAAATACGCTCCGGGCACGTATGGCGGAAATCTTTAAATCCGATTTTTTATCCTTTTTTCCCTTCTTTTGCTTGTTGGCCGTTCATGGGTCGGGGCTTAGTTCAACTAAATGATGGATGGACATGTGCGGATAACAATTGGGTGAGACAATATCAAATCACAATAAACACACAATGAATCGTAGATTTACTTTACCGGTCAAGTGAAGTAAAATATCATTTAAAGAGAGAACAAAAGTAAGGGTGTAGTCGAATTAAAAGGTGAGAGAGCGGCATTCTTATTTTTCCTCTTAAAAAGAATACAGTTTTTTTTTTTTTTGTAAGGGAGCTCATGGATTGGGCTTTGGGCATTGGGTTTTCCTATTAATAGATGGGTCGTGCTCAGGTCTTATTTTTTTATTTGCACTTAGCGGTTGAGAGCCGGGATCCACTCCCGGCCCAAGTTTCTATATACAAATATATATATACACACATACGTTTACATACTTATACACATACATATTTATATATATATATATATAAATATCTACATATTTATGAGGGAGGGAGGGAGCAGTAATGCGGAGGCTCAAAACCATGACCTCTCACAGATGGTGATATGACCAAAGCAGCCGAGCTGGCTTAGGACATGGTAAGAAACTCATTTTTCTGTTCCATGGGTCTAACATAGGTGGGGGCTCGGGCTTCATGATTTCCATACGGCCTGGGTTCGGGCCAACAACTTCAGGCCCGACTCATGCTTTGGCCAGGGTTAGGCTTCTAGTTTAGAAGTGGCCGTCGGACATTCGTCGGAAAGTCCCTGCCTCGTCGGTGAACACCCCTAGTCTTTTTATCATTCACTGGCATGAGAGAGTGTACGTCTTTTTAACCTTTTTTATGGAAGAGATGGTATTCGAAACCTAATGTTTTCTTTTATCTCACCCTCCCCTTTTAATGTCTCTCGTATTAGCCCTTCACTTCACTTAACAGGCAAAGTAAGCTTACCAAAATTGTTAGCTTAAAAAACTGGAGATCTCAATATCTACGATTGAGAATATAAGTGAAACCGGCAAAATCTTCATTTCAACAGGACGGCAAGAAAAAAAAAACCCTATACTCGCAAGCATGCCCTGGTAGTCGATACATCACTGCTTTTCTGTGCATGCGAACGGCTATAGGGTGTTTTGCTGCGGTCCTGAGTAGTTATCGAGCTTGACTTGAGCAGTTCCATCAGTCCTACGGCTTGTTGGTTAGGTCCAGAGAGTTTCCAAGTCTAAGCATGTCGAGAAAATAAAGTCCAGATGTAGATTCCAACATTACAAAATCATTTGTGTCATTGCTTTAGATTAGAAACGTGATAACACTCAATGGTTTTAAAATTTCCTTCATAGAAGTGTTCTCTTGAGGGCCCCCTCTGTTTGCATGGAATTGAAATTCTTAAGAATTTATTATCAAGTGAATCACACCGATGATCATTAAAGAGTACGAGTGATGAAAGATTTAAGGATGGAGTTGTAGACAGGAGCAAATCTCTTTAGTAGAGTGATATCTCGGATATTATTGTTTTATTATGGGGATGTCATCTGAAGACCATTTATATATTTCAACTTTTTATCTCTGGGGCAGTATATATATTCAAAAGCCCAGTAATTCAATTCAGCATGTGTCAATAGCCATAGTTAGCTTGTGTGATTTCTTTCTCTCCATTCAAATCATATGGGAGTTCACTAGATATGGGCTATAAGAAAAAACGGAACTACTGATTCTTTCATTTTATTTCACGTTAATTGGAAATGGAAAGGTCCCGCGACTTTCGTTGGGCACTCACGCAGCTTTACCGCTGCTTGCATGGGAGGTAAACTAGCATTTTCCAGTTTTCCTCCACTGTGAGAGGAGGAAAACTGGCAATTGCAGCTTTACCGCTGCTCTCATCGGCGGAAATATTGATTTTCCAGCTTTCCTCCGCTCTGAGGGGAGGAAAACTGGAAGTTGCAGCTTTACCGCTGCTTCCATCGGCGGTAAGATCAATTTTCCAGTTTTCCTCCTCTCCGAGAGGAGGAAAACTGGAAATTTCAAATACGCTCCGGGCACGTATGGCGGAAATCTTTCAATCCGATTTTTTATCCTTTTTTCCCTTCTTTTGCTTGTTGGCCGTTCATGGGTCGGGGCTTAGTTCAACTAAATGATGGATGGACATGTGCGGATAACAATTGGGTGAGACAATATCAAATCACAATAAACACACAATGAATCGTAGATTTACTTTACCGGTCAAGTGAAGTAAAATATCATTTAAAGAGAGAACAAAAGTAAGGGTGTAGTCGAATTAAAAGGTGAGAGAGCGGCATTCTTATTTTTCCTCTTATAAAGAATACAGTTTTTTTTTTTTTTTTTTTTTTTTGTAAGGGAGCTCATGGATTGGGCTTTGGGCATTGGGTTTTCCTATTAATAGATGGGTCGTGCTCAGGTCTTGTTTTTTTATTTGCACTTAGCGGTTGAGAGCCGGGATCCACTCCCGGCCCAAGTTTATATTTAGAAATATATATATACACACATACGTTTACATACTTATACACATACATATTTATATATATATATATATAAATATCTACATATTTATGAGGGAGGGAGGGAGCAGTAATGCGGAGGCTCAAAACCATGACCTCTCACAGATGGTGATATGACCAAAGCAGCCGAGCTGGCTTAGGACATGGTAAGAAACTCATTTTTCTGTTCCATGGGTCTAACATAGGTGGGGGCTCGGGCTTCATTATTTCCATACGGCCTGGGTTCGGGCCAACAACTTCAGGCCCGACTCATGCTTTGGCCAGGGTTAGGCTTCTAGTTTAGAAGTGGCCGTCGGACATTCGTCGGAAAGTCCCTGCCTCGTCGGTGAACACCCCTAGTCTTTTTATCATTCACTGGCATGAGAGAGTGTACGTCTTTTTAACCTTTTTTTATGGAAGAGATGGTATTCGAAACCTAATGTTTTCTTTTATCTCACCCTCCCCTTTTAATGTCTCTCGTATTAGCCCTTCACTTCACTTAACAGGCAAAGTAAGCTTACCAAAATTGTTAGCTTAAAAAACTGGAGATCTCAATATCTACGATTGAGAATATAAGTGAAACCGGCAAAATCTTCATTTCAACAGGACGGCAAGAAAAAAAAAACCCTATACTCGCAAGCATGCCCTGGTAGTCGATACATCACTGCTTTTCTGTGCATGCGAACGGCTATAGGGTGTTTTGCTGCGGTCCTGAGTAGTTATCGAGCTTGACTTGAGCAGTTCCATCAGTCCTACGGCTTGTTGGTTAGGTCCAAAGAGTTTCCAAGTCTAAGCATGTCGAGAAAATAAAGTCCAGATGTAGATTCCAACATTACAAAATCATTTGTGTCATTGCTTTAGATTAGAAACGTGATAACACTCAATGGTTTTAAAATTTCCTTCATAGAAGTGTTCTCTTGAGGGCCCCCTCTGTTTGCATGGAATTGAAATTCTTAAGAATTTATTATCAAGTGAATCACACCGATGATCATTAAAGAGTACGAGTGATGAAAGATTTAAGGATGGAGTTGTAGACAGGAGCAAATCTCTTTAGTAGAGTGATATCTCGGATATTATTGTTTTATTATGGGGATGTCATCTGAAGACCATTTATATATTTCAACTTTTTATCTCTGGGGCAGTATATATATTCAAAAGCCCAGTAATTCAATTCAGCATGTGTCAATAGCCATAGTTAGCTTGTGTGATTTCTTTCTCTCCATTCAAATCACATGGGAGTTCACTAGATATGGGCTATAAGAAAAAACGGAACTACTGATTCTTTCATTTTATTTCACGTTAATTGGAAATGGAAAGGTCCCGCGACTTTCGTTGGGCACTCACGCAGCTTTACCGCTGCTTGCATGGGAGGTAAACTAGCATTTTCCAGTTTTCCTCCACTGTGAGAGGAGGAAAACTGGCAATTGCAGCTTTACCGCTGCTCTCATCGGCGGAAATATTGATTTTCCAGCTTTCCTCCGCTCTGAGGGGAGGAAAACTGGAAGTTGCAGCTTTACCGCTGCTTCCATCGGCGGTAAGATCAATTTTCCAGTTTTCCTCCTCTCCGAGAGGAGGAAAACTGGAAATTTCAAATACGCTCCGGGCACGTATGGCGGAAATCTTTCAATCCGATTTTTTATCCTTTTTTCCCTTCTTTTGCTTGTTGGCCGTTCATGGGTCGGGGCTTAGTTCAACTAAATGATGGATGGACATGTGCGGATAACAATTGGGTGAGACAATATCAAATCACAATAAACACACAATGAATCGTAGATTTACTTTACCGGTCAAGTGAAGTAAAATATCATTTAAAGAGAGAACAAAAGTAAGGGTGTAGTCGAATTAAAAGGTGAGAGAGCGGCATTCTTATTTTTCCTCTTATAAAGAATACAGTTTTTTTTTTTTTTTTTTTTTTTTTGTAAGGGAGCTCATGGATTGGGCTTTGGGCATTGGGTTTTCCTATTAATAGATGGGTCGTGCTCAGGTCTTGTTTTTTTATTTGCACTTAGCGGTTGAGAGCCGGGATCCACTCCCGGCCCAAGTTTATATTTAGAAATATATATATACACACATACGTTTACATACTTATACACATACATATTTATATATATATATATATATAAATATCTACATATTTATGAGGGAGGGAGGGAGCAGTAATGCGGAGGCTCAAAACCATGACCTCTCACAGATGGTGATATGACCAAAGCAGCCGAGCTGGCTTAGGACATGGTAAGAAACTCATTTTTCTGTTCCATGGGTCTAACATAGGTGGGGGCTCGGGCTTCATGATTTCCATACGGCCTGGGTTCGGGCCAACAACTTCAGGCCCGACTCATGCTTTGGCCAGGGTTAGGCTTCTAGTTTAGAAGTGGCCGTCGGACATTCGTCGGAAAGTCCCTGCCTCGTCGGTGAACACCCCTAGTCTTTTTATCATTCACTGGCATGAGAGAGTGTACGTCTTTTTAACCTTTTTTTATGGAAGAGATGGTATTCGAAACCTAATGTTTTCTTTTATCTCACCCTCCCCTTTTAATGTCTCTCGTATTAGCCCTTCACTTCACTTAACAGGCAAAGTAAGCTTACCAAAATTGTTAGCTTAAAAAACTGGAGATCTCAATATCTACGATTGAGAATATAAGTGAAACCGGCAAAATCTTCATTTCAACAGGACGGCAAGAAAAAAAAAACCCTATACTCGCAAGCATGCCCTGGTAGTCGATACATCACTGCTTTTCTGTGCATGCGAACGGCTATAGGGTGTTTTGCTGCGGTCCTGAGTAGTTATCGAGCTTGACTTGAGCAGTTCCATCAGTCCTACGGCTTGTTGGTTAGGTCCAGAGAGTTTCCAAGTCTAAGCATGTCGAGAAAATAAAGTCCAGATGTAGATTCCAAGATTACAAAATCATTTGTGTCATTGCTTTAGATTAGAAACGTGATAACACTCAATGGTTTTAAAATTTCCTTCATAGAAGTGTTCTCTTGAGGGCCCCCTCTGTTTGCATGGAATTGAAATTCTTAAGAATTTATTATCAAGTGAATCACACCGATGATCATTAAAGAGTACGAGTGATGAAAGATTTAAGGATGGAGTTGTAGACAGGAGCAAATCTCTTTAGTAGAGTGATATCTCGGATATTATTGTTTTATTATGGGGATGTCATCTGAAGAACATTTATATATTTCAACTTTTTATCTCTGGGGCAGTATATATATTCAAAAGCCCAGTAATTCAATTCAGCATGTGTCAATAGCCATAGTTAGCTTGTGTGATTTCTTTCTCTCCATTCAAATCATATGGGAGTTCACTAGATATGGGCTATAAGAAAAAACGGAACTACTGATTCTTTCATTTTATTTCACGTTAATTGGAAATGGAAAGGTCCCGCGACTTTCGTTGGGCACTCACGCAGCTTTACCGCTGCTTGCATGGGAGGTAAACTAGCATTTTCCAGTTTTCCTCCACTGTGAGAGGAGGAAAACTGGCAATTGCAGCTTTACCGCTGCTCTCATCGGCGGAAATATTGATTTTCCAGCTTTCCTCCGCTCTGAGGGGAGGAAAACTGGAAGTTGCAGCTTTACCGCTGCTTCCATCGGCGGTAAGATCAATTTTCCAGTTTTCCTCCTCTCCGAGAGGAGGAAAGCTTGAAATTTCAAATACGCTCCGGGCACGTATGGCGGAAATCTTTAAATCCGATTTTTTATCCTTTTTTCCCTTCTTTTGCTTGTTGGCCGTTCATGGGTCGGGGCTTAGTTCAACTAAATGATGGATGGACATGTGCGGATAACAATTGGGTGAGACAATATCAAATCACAATAAACACACAATGAATCGTAGATTTACTTTACCGGTCAAGTGAAGTAAAATATCATTTAAAGAGAGAACAAAAGCAAGGGTGTAGTCGAATTAAAAGGTGAGAGAGCGGCATTCTTATTTTTCCTCTTAAAAAGAATACAGTTTTTTTTTTTTTTTTTTTTTTTTTTGTAAGGGAGCTCATGGATTGGGCTTTGGGCATTGGGTTTTCCTATTAATAGATGGGTCGTGCTCAGGTCTTATTTTTTTATTTGCACTTAGCGGTTGAGAGCCGGGATCCACTCCCGGCCCAAGTTTCTATATACAAATATATATATACACACATACGTTTACATACTTATACACATACATATTTATATATATATATATATATAAATATCTACATATTTATGAGGGAGGGAGGGAGCAGTAATGCGGAGGCTCAAAACCATGACCTCTCACAGATGGTGATATGACCAAAGCAGCCGAGCTGGCTTAGGACATGGTAAGAAACTCATTTTTCTGTTCCATGGGTCTAACATAGGTGGGGGCTCGGGCTTCATGATTTCCATACGGCCTGGGTTCGGGCCAACAACTTCAGGCCCGACTCATGCTTTGGCCAGGGTTAGGCTTCTAGTTTAGAAGTGGCCGTCGGACATTCGTCGGAAAGTCCCTGCCTCGTCGGTGAACACCCCTAGTCTTTTTATCATTCACTGGCATGAGAGAGTGTACGTCTTTTTAACCTTTTTTTATGGAAGAGATGGTATTCGAAACCTAATGTTTTCTTTTATCTCACCCTCCCCTTTTAATGTCTCTCGTATTAGCCCTTCACTTCACTTAACAGGCAAAGTAAGCTTACCAAAATTGTTAGCTTAAAAAACTGGAGATCTCAATATCTACGATTGAGAATATAAGTGAAACCGGCAAAATCTTCATTTCAACAGGACGGCAAGAAAAAAAAAACCCTATACTCGCAAGCATGCCCTGGTAGTCGATACATCACTGCTTTTCTGTGCATGCGAACGGCTATAGGGTGTTTTGCTGCGGTCCTGAGTAGTTATCGAGCTTGACTTGAGCAGTTCCATCAGTCCTACGGCTTGTTGGTTAGGTCCAGAGAGTTTCCAAGTCTAAGCATGTCGAGAAAATAAAGTCCAGATGTAGATTCCAACATTACAAAATCATTTGTGTCATTGCTTTAGATTAGAAACGTGATAACACTCAATGGTTTTAAAATTTCCTTCATAGAAGTGTTCTCTTGAGGGCCCCCTCTGTTTGCATGGAATTGAAATTCTTAAGAATTTATTATCAAGTGAATCACACCGATGATCATTAAAGAGTACGAGTGATGAAAGATTTAAGGATGGAGTTGTAGACAGGAGCAAATCTCTTTAGTAGAGTGATATCTCGGATATTATTGTTTTATTATGGGGATGTCATCTGAAGACCATTTATATATTTCAACTTTTTATCTCTGGGGCAGTATATATATTCAAAAGCCCAGTAATTCAATTCAGCATGTGTCAATAGCCATAGTTAGCTTGTGTGATTTCTTTCTCTCCATTCAAATCATATGGGAGTTCACTAGATATGGGCTATAAGAAAAAACGGAACTACTGATTCTTTCATTTTATTTCACGTTAATTGGAAATGGAAAGGTCCCGCGACTTTCGTTGGGCACTCACGCAGCTTTACCGCTGCTTGCATGGGAGGTAAACTAGCATTTTCCAGTTTTCCTCCACTGTGAGAGGAGGAAAACTGGCAATTGCAGCTTTACCGCTGCTCTCATCGGCGGAAATATTGATTTTCCAGCTTTCCTCCGCTCTGAGGGGAGGAAAACTGGAAGTTGCAGCTTTACCGCTGCTTCCATCGGCGGTAAGATCAATTTTCCAGTTTTCCTCCTCTCCGAGAGGAGGAAAGCTTGAAATTTCAAATACGCTCCGGGCACGTATGGCGGAAATCTTTCAATCCGATTTTTTATCCTTTTTTCCCTTCTTTTGCTTGTTGGCCGTTCATGGGTCGGGGCTTAGTTCAACTAAATGATGGATGGACATGTGCGGATAACAATTGGGTGAGACAATATCAAATCACAATAAACACACAATGAATCGTAGATTTACTTTACCGGTCAAGTGAAGTAAAATATCATTTAAAGAGAGAACAAAAGTAAGGGTGTAGTCGAATTAAAAGGTGAGAGAGCGGCATTCTTATTTTTCCTCTTAAAAAGAATACAGTTTTTTTTTTTTTTTTTTTTTTTTTGTAAGGGAGCTCATGGATTGGGCTTTGGGCATTGGGTTTTCCTATTAATAGATGGGTCGTGCTCAGGTCTTATTTTTTTATTTGCACTTAGCGGTTGAGAGCCGGGATCCACTCCCGGCCCAAGTTTCTATATACAAATATATATATACACACATACGTTTACATACTTATACACATACATATTTATATATATATATATAAATATCTACATATTTATGAGGGAGGGAGGGAGCAGTAATGCGGAGGCTCAAAACCATGACCTCTCACAGATGGTGATATGACCAAAGCAGCCGAGCTGGCTTAGGACATGGTAAGAAACTCATTTTTCTGTTCCATGGGTCTAACATAGGTGGGGGCTCGGGCTTCATGATTTCCATACGGCCTGGGTTCGGGCCAACAACTTCAGGCCCGACTCATGCTTTGGCCAGGGTTAGGCTTCTAGTTTAGAAGTGGCCGTCGGACATTCGTCGGAAAGTCCCTGCCTCGTCGGTGAACACCCCTAGTCTTTTTATCATTCACTGGCATGAGAGAGTGTACGTCTTTTTAACCTTTTTTTATGGAAGAGATGGTATTCGAAACCTAATGTTTTCTTTTATCTCACCCTCCCCTTTTAATGTCTCTCGTATTAGCCCTTCACTTCACTTAACAGGCAAAGTAAGCTTACCAAAATTGTTAGCTTAAAAAACTGGAGATCTCAATATCTACGATTGAGAATATAAGTGAAACCGGCAAAATCTTCATTTCAACAGGACGGCAAGAAAAAAAAAACCCTATACTCGCAAGCATGCCCTGGTAGTCGATACATCACTGCTTTTCTGTGCATGCGAACGGCTATAGGGTGTTTTGCTGCGGTCCTGAGTAGTTATCGAGCTTGACTTGAGCAGTTCCATCAGTCCTACGGCTTGTTGGTTAGGTCCAAAGAGTTTCCAAGTCTAAGCATGTCGAGAAAATAAAGTCCAGATGTAGATTCCAACATTACAAAATCATTTGTGTCATTGCTTTAGATTAGAAACGTGATAACACTCAATGGTTTTAAAATTTCCTTCATAGAAGTGTTCTCTTGAGGGCCCCCTCTGTTTGCATGGAATTGAAATTCTTAAGAATTTATTATCAAGTGAATCACACCGATGATCATTAAAGAGTACGAGTGATGAAAGATTTAAGGATGGAGTTGTAGACAGGAGCAAATCTCTTTAGTAGAGTGATATCTCGGATATTATTGTTTTATTATGGGGATGTCATCTGAAGAACATTTATATATTTCAACTTTTTATCTCTGGGGCAGTATATATATTCAAAAGCCCAGTAATTCAATTCAGCATGTGTCAATAGCCATAGTTAGCTTGTGTGATTTCTTTCTCTCCATTCAAATCATATGGGAGTTCACTAGATATGGGCTATAAGAAAAAACGGAACTACTGATTCTTTCATTTTATTTCACGTTAATTGGAAATGGAAAGGTCCCGCGACTTTCGTTGGGCACTCACGCAGCTTTACCGCTGCTTGCATGGGAGGTAAACTAGCATTTTCCAGTTTTCCTCCACTGTGAGAGGAGGAAAACTGGCAATTGCAGCTTTACCGCTGCTCTCATCGGCGGAAATATTGATTTTCCAGCTTTCCTCCGCTCTGAGGGGAGGAAAACTGGAAGTTGCAGCTTTACCGCTGCTTCCATCGGCGGTAAGATCAATTTTCCAGTTTTCCTCCTCTCCGAGAGGAGGAAAGCTTGAAATTTCAAATACGCTCCGGGCACGTATGGCGGAAATCTTTAAATCCGATTTTTTATCCTTTTTTCCCTTCTTTTGCTTGTTGGCCGTTCATGGGTCGGGGCTTAGTTCAACTAAATGATGGATGGACATGTGCGGATAACAATTGGGTGAGACAATATCAAATCACAATAAACACACAATGAATCGTAGATTTACTTTACCGGTCAAGTGAAGTAAAATATCATTTAAAGAGAGAACAAAAGCAAGGGTGTAGTCGAATTAAAAGGTGAGAGAGCGGCATTCTTATTTTTCCTCTTAAAAAGAATACAGTTTTTTTTTTTTTTTTTTTTTTTTTTTGTAAGGGAGCTCATGGATTGGGCTTTGGGCATTGGGTTTTCCTATTAATAGATGGGTCGTGCTCAGGTCTTATTTTTTTATTTGCACTTAGCGGTTGAGAGCCGGGATCCACTCCCGGCCCAAGTTTCTATATACAAATATATATATACACACATACGTTTACATACTTATACACATACATATTTATATATATATATATATATAAATATCTACATATTTATGAGGGAGGGAGGGAGCAGTAATGCGGAGGCTCAAAACCATGACCTCTCACAGATGGTGATATGACCAAAGCAGCCGAGCTGGCTTAGGACATGGTAAGAAACTCATTTTTCTGTTCCATGGGTCTAACATAGGTGGGGGCTCGGGCTTCATGATTTCCATACGGCCTGGGTTCGGGCCAACAACTTCAGGCCCGACTCATGCTTTGGCCAGGGTTAGGCTTCTAGTTTAGAAGTGGCCGTCGGACATTCGTCGGAAAGTCCCTGCCTCGTCGGTGAACACCCCTAGTCTTTTTATCATTCACTGGCATGAGAGAGTGTACGTCTTTTTAACCTTTTTTTATGGAAGAGATGGTATTCGAAACCTAATGTTTTCTTTTATCTCACCCTCCCCTTTTAATGTCTCTCGTATTAGCCCTTCACTTCACTTAACAGGCAAAGTAAGCTTACCAAAATTGTTAGCTTAAAAAACTGGAGATCTCAATATCTACGATTGAGAATATAAGTGAAACCGGCAAAATCTTCATTTCAACAGGACGGCAAGAAAAAAAAAACCCTATACTCGCAAGCATGCCCTGGTAGTCGATACATCACTGCTTTTCTGTGCATGCGAACGGCTATAGGGTGTTTTGCTGCGGTCCTGAGTAGTTATCGAGCTTGACTTGAGCAGTTCCATCAGTCCTACGGCTTGTTGGTTAGGTCCAGAGAGTTTCCAAGTCTAAGCATGTCGAGAAAATAAAGTCCAGATGTAGATTCCAACATTACAAAATCATTTGTGTCATTGCTTTAGATTAGAAACGTGATAACACTCAATGGTTTTAAAATTTCCTTCATAGAAGTGTTCTCTTGAGGGCCCCCTCTGTTTGCATGGAATTGAAATTCTTAAGAATTTATTATCAAGTGAATCACACCGATGATCATTAAAGAGTACGAGTGATGAAAGATTTAAGGATGGAGTTGTAGACAGGAGCAAATCTCTTTAGTAGAGTGATATCTCGGATATTATTGTTTTATTATGGGGATGTCATCTGAAGACCATTTATATATTTCAACTTTTTATCTCTGGGGCAGTATATATATTCAAAAGCCCAGTAATTCAATTCAGCATGTGTCAATAGCCATAGTTAGCTTGTGTGATTTCTTTCTCTCCATTCAAATCATATGGGAGTTCACTAGATATGGGCTATAAGAAAAAACGGAACTACTGATTCTTTCATTTTATTTCACGTTAATTGGAAATGGAAAGGTCCCGCGACTTTCGTTGGGCACTCACGCAGCTTTACCGCTGCTTGCATGGGAGGTAAACTAGCATTTTCCAGTTTTCCTCCACTGTGAGAGGAGGAAAACTGGCAATTGCAGCTTTACCGCTGCTCTCATCGGCGGAAATATTGATTTTCCAGCTTTCCTCCGCTCTGAGGGGAGGAAAACTGGAAGTTGCAGCTTTACCGCTGCTTCCATCGGCGGTAAGATCAATTTTCCAGTTTTCCTCCTCTCCGAGAGGAGGAAAACTGGAAATTTCAAATACGCTCCGGGCACGTATGGCGGAAATCTTTCAATCCGATTTTTTATCCTTTTTTCCCTTCTTTTGCTTGTTGGCCGTTCATGGGTCGGGGCTTAGTTCAACTAAATGATGGATGGACATGTGCGGATAACAATTGGGTGAGACAATATCAAATCACAATAAACACACAATGAATCGTAGATTTACTTTACCGGTCAAGTGAAGTAAAATATCATTTAAAGAGAGAACAAAAGTAAGGGTGTAGTCGAATTAAAAGGTGAGAGAGCGGCATTCTTATTTTTCCTCTTATAAAGAATACAGTTTTTTTTTTTTTTTTTTTTTTTTTGTAAGGGAGCTCATGGATTGGGCTTTGGGCATTGGGTTTTCCTATTAATAGATGGGTCGTGCTCAGGTCTTGTTTTTTTATTTGCACTTAGCGGTTGAGAGCCGGGATCCACTCCCGGCCCAAGTTTATATTTAGAAATATATATATACACACATACGTTTACATACTTATACACATACATATTTATATATATATATATATATATATAAATATCTACATATTTATGAGGGAGGGAGGGAGCAGTAATGCGGAGGCTCAAAACCATGACCTCTCACAGATGGTGATATGACCAAAGCAGCCGAGCTGGCTTAGGACATGGTAAGAAACTCATTTTTCTGTTCCATGGGTCTAACATAGGTGGGGGCTCGGGCTTCATGATTTCCATACGGCCTGGGTTCGGGCCAACAACTTCAGGCCCGACTCATGCTTTGGCCAGGGTTAGGCTTCTAGTTTAGAAGTGGCCGTCGGACATTCGTCGGAAAGTCCCTGCCTCGTCGGTGAACACCCCTAGTCTTTTTATCATTCACTGGCATGAGAGAGTGTACGTCTTTTTAACCTTTTTTTATGGAAGAGATGGTATTCGAAACCTAATGTTTTCTTTTATCTCACCCTCCCCTTTTAATGTCTCTCGTATTAGCCCTTCACTTCACTTAACAGGCAAAGTAAGCTTACCAAAATTGTTAGCTTAAAAAACTGGAGATCTCAATATCTACGATTGAGAATATAAGTGAAACCGGCAAAATCTTCATTTCAACAGGACGGCAAGAAAAAAAAAACCCTATACTCGCAAGCATGCCCTGGTAGTCGATACATCACTGCTTTTCTGTGCATGCGAACGGCTATAGGGTGTTTTGCTGCGGTCCTGAGTAGTTATCGAGCTTGACTTGAGCAGTTCCATCAGTCCTACGGCTTGTTGGTTAGGTCCAGAGAGTTTCCAAGTCTAAGCATGTCGAGAAAATAAAGTCCAGATGTAGATTCCAAGATTACAAAATCATTTGTGTCATTGCTTTAGATTAGAAACGTGATAACACTCAATGGTTTTAAAATTTCCTTCATAGAAGTGTTCTCTTGAGGGCCCCCTCTGTTTGCATGGAATTGAAATTCTTAAGAATTTATTATCAAGTGAATCACACCGATGATCATTAAAGAGTACGAGTGATGAAAGATTTAAGGATGGAGTTGTAGACAGGAGCAAATCTCTTTAGTAGAGTGATATCTCGGATATTATTGTTTTATTATGGGGATGTCATCTGAAGAACATTTATATATTTCAACTTTTTATCTCTGGGGCAGTATATATATTCAAAAGCCCAGTAATTCAATTCAGCATGTGTCAATAGCCATAGTTAGCTTGTGTGATTTCTTTCTCTCCATTCAAATCATATGGGAGTTCACTAGATATGGGCTATAAGAAAAAACGGAACTACTGATTCTTTCATTTTATTTCACGTTAATTGGAAATGGAAAGGTCCCGCGACTTTCGTTGGGCACTCACGCAGCTTTACCGCTGCTTGCATGGGAGGTAAACTAGCATTTTCCAGTTTTCCTCCACTGTGAGAGGAGGAAAACTGGCAATTGCAGCTTTACCGCTGCTCTCATCGGCGGAAATATTGATTTTCCAGCTTTCCTCCGCTCTGAGGGGAGGAAAACTGGAAGTTGCAGCTTTACCGCTGCTTCCATCGGCGGTAAGATCAATTTTCCAGTTTTCCTCCTCTCCGAGAGGAGGAAAGCTTGAAATTTCAAATACGCTCCGGGCACGTATGGCGGAAATCTTTAAATCCGATTTTTTATCCTTTTTTCCCTTCTTTTGCTTGTTGGCCGTTCATGGGTCGGGGCTTAGTTCAACTAAATGATGGATGGACATGTGCGGATAACAATTGGGTGAGACAATATCAAATCACAATAAACACACAATGAATCGTAGATTTACTTTACCGGTCAAGTGAAGTAAAATATCATTTAAAGAGAGAACAAAAGCAAGGGTGTAGTCGAATTAAAAGGTGAGAGAGCGGCATTCTTATTTTTCCTCTTAAAAAGAATACAGTTTTTTTTTTTTTTTTTTTTTTTTTTGTAAGGGAGCTCATGGATTGGGCTTTGGGCATTGGGTTTTCCTATTAATAGATGGGTCGTGCTCAGGTCTTATTTTTTTATTTGCACTTAGCGGTTGAGAGCCGGGATCCACTCCCGGCCCAAGTTTCTATATACAAATATATATATACACACATACGTTTACATACTTATACACATACATATTTATATATATATATATATATAAATATCTACATATTTATGAGGGAGGGAGGGAGCAGTAATGCGGAGGCTCAAAACCATGACCTCTCACAGATGGTGATATGACCAAAGCAGCCGAGCTGGCTTAGGACATGGTAAGAAACTCATTTTTCTGTTCCATGGGTCTAACATAGGTGGGGGCTCGGGCTTCATGATTTCCATACGGCCTGGGTTCGGGCCAACAACTTCAGGCCCGACTCATGCTTTGGCCAGGGTTAGGCTTCTAGTTTAGAAGTGGCCGTCGGACATTCGTCGGAAAGTCCCTGCCTCGTCGGTGAACACCCCTAGTCTTTTTATCATTCACTGGCATGAGAGAGTGTACGTCTTTTTAACCTTTTTTTATGGAAGAGATGGTATTCGAAACCTAATGTTTTCTTTTATCTCACCCTCCCCTTTTAATGTCTCTCGTATTAGCCCTTCACTTCACTTAACAGGCAAAGTAAGCTTACCAAAATTGTTAGCTTAAAAAACTGGAGATCTCAATATCTACGATTGAGAATATAAGTGAAACCGGCAAAATCTTCATTTCAACAGGACGGCAAGAAAAAAAAAACCCTATACTCGCAAGCATGCCCTGGTAGTCGATACATCACTGCTTTTCTGTGCATGCGAACGGCTATAGGGTGTTTTGCTGCGGTCCTGAGTAGTTATCGAGCTTGACTTGAGCAGTTCCATCAGTCCTACGGCTTGTTGGTTAGGTCCAGAGAGTTTCCAAGTCTAAGCATGTCGAGAAAATAAAGTCCAGATGTAGATTCCAACATTACAAAATCATTTGTGTCATTGCTTTAGATTAGAAACGTGATAACACTCAATGGTTTTAAAATTTCCTTCATAGAAGTGTTCTCTTGAGGGCCCCCTCTGTTTGCATGGAATTGAAATTCTTAAGAATTTATTATCAAGTGAATCACACCGATGATCATTAAAGAGTACGAGTGATGAAAGATTTAAGGATGGAGTTGTAGACAGGAGCAAATCTCTTTAGTAGAGTGATATCTCGGATATTATTGTTTTATTATGGGGATGTCATCTGAAGACCATTTATATATTTCAACTTTTTATCTCTGGGGCAGTATATATATTCAAAAGCCCAGTAATTCAATTCAGCATGTGTCAATAGCCATAGTTAGCTTGTGTGATTTCTTTCTCTCCATTCAAATCATATGGGAGTTCACTAGATATGGGCTATAAGAAAAAACGGAACTACTGATTCTTTCATTTTATTTCACGTTAATTGGAAATGGAAAGGTCCCGCGACTTTCGTTGGGCACTCACGCAGCTTTACCGCTGCTTGCATGGGAGGTAAACTAGCATTTTCCAGTTTTCCTCCACTGTGAGAGGAGGAAAACTGGCAATTGCAGCTTTACCGCTGCTCTCATCGGCGGAAATATTGATTTTCCAGCTTTCCTCCGCTCTGAGGGGAGGAAAACTGGAAGTTGCAGCTTTACCGCTGCTTCCATCGGCGGTAAGATCAATTTTCCAGTTTTCCTCCTCTCCGAGAGGAGGAAAGCTTGAAATTTCAAATACGCTCCGGGCACGTATGGCGGAAATCTTTCAATCCGATTTTTTATCCTTTTTTCCCTTCTTTTGCTTGTTGGCCGTTCATGGGTCGGGGCTTAGTTCAACTAAATGATGGATGGACATGTGCGGATAACAATTGGGTGAGACAATATCAAATCACAATAAACACACAATGAATCGTAGATTTACTTTACCGGTCAAGTGAAGTAAAATATCATTTAAAGAGAGAACAAAAGTAAGGGTGTAGTCGAATTAAAAGGTGAGAGAGCGGCATTCTTATTTTTCCTCTTAAAAAGAATACAGTTTTTTTTTTTTTTTTTTTTTTTTTGTAAGGGAGCTCATGGATTGGGCTTTGGGCATTGGGTTTTCCTATTAATAGATGGGTCGTGCTCAGGTCTTATTTTTTTATTTGCACTTAGCGGTTGAGAGCCGGGATCCACTCCCGGCCCAAGTTTCTATATACAAATATATATATACACACATACGTTTACATACTTATACACATACATATTTATATATATATATATAAATATCTACATATTTATGAGGGAGGGAGGGAGCAGTAATGCGGAGGCTCAAAACCATGACCTCTCACAGATGGTGATATGACCAAAGCAGCCGAGCTGGCTTAGGACATGGTAAGAAACTCATTTTTCTGTTCCATGGGTCTAACATAGGTGGGGGCTCGGGCTTCATGATTTCCATACGGCCTGGGTTCGGGCCAACAACTTCAGGCCCGACTCATGCTTTGGCCAGGGTTAGGCTTCTAGTTTAGAAGTGGCCGTCGGACATTCGTCGGAAAGTCCCTGCCTCGTCGGTGAACACCCCTAGTCTTTTTATCATTCACTGGCATGAGAGAGTGTACGTCTTTTTAACCTTTTTTTATGGAAGAGATGGTATTCGAAACCTAATGTTTTCTTTTATCTCACCCTCCCCTTTTAATGTCTCTCGTATTAGCCCTTCACTTCACTTAACAGGCAAAGTAAGCTTACCAAAATTGTTAGCTTAAAAAACTGGAGATCTCAATATCTACGATTGAGAATATAAGTGAAACCGGCAAAATCTTCATTTCAACAGGACGGCAAGAAAAAAAAAACCCTATACTCGCAAGCATGCCCTGGTAGTCGATACATCACTGCTTTTCTGTGCATGCGAACGGCTATAGGGTGTTTTGCTGCGGTCCTGAGTAGTTATCGAGCTTGACTTGAGCAGTTCCATCAGTCCTACGGCTTGTTGGTTAGGTCCAAAGAGTTTCCAAGTCTAAGCATGTCGAGAAAATAAAGTCCAGATGTAGATTCCAACATTACAAAATCATTTGTGTCATTGCTTTAGATTAGAAACGTGATAACACTCAATGGTTTTAAAATTTCCTTCATAGAAGTGTTCTCTTGAGGGCCCCCTCTGTTTGCATGGAATTGAAATTCTTAAGAATTTATTATCAAGTGAATCACACCGATGATCATTAAAGAGTACGAGTGATGAAAGATTTAAGGATGGAGTTGTAGACAGGAGCAAATCTCTTTAGTAGAGTGATATCTCGGATATTATTGTTTTATTATGGGGATGTCATCTGAAGACCATTTATATATTTCAACTTTTTATCTCTGGGGCAGTATATATATTCAAAAGCCCAGTAATTCAATTCAGCATGTGTCAATAGCCATAGTTAGCTTGTGTGATTTCTTTCTCTCCATTCAAATCACATGGGAGTTCACTAGATATGGGCTATAAGAAAAAACGGAACTACTGATTCTTTCATTTTATTTCACGTTAATTGGAAATGGAAAGGTCCCGCGACTTTCGTTGGGCACTCACGCAGCTTTACCGCTGCTTGCATGGGAGGTAAACTAGCATTTTCCAGTTTTCCTCCACTGTGAGAGGAGGAAAACTGGCAATTGCAGCTTTACCGCTGCTCTCATCGGCGGAAATATTGATTTTCCAGCTTTCCTCCGCTCTGAGGGGAGGAAAACTGGAAGTTGCAGCTTTACCGCTGCTTCCATCGGCGGTAAGATCAATTTTCCAGTTTTCCTCCTCTCCGAGAGGAGGAAAGCTTGAAATTTCAAATACGCTCCGGGCACGTATGGCGGAAATCTTTCAATCCGATTTTTTATCCTTTTTTCCCTTCTTTTGCTTGTTGGCCGTTCATGGGTCGGGGCTTAGTTCAACTAAATGATGGATGGACATGTGCGGATAACAATTGGGTGAGACAATATCAAATCACAATAAACACACAATGAATCGTAGATTTACTTTACCGGTCAAGTGAAGTAAAATATCATTTAAAGAGAGAACAAAAGTAAGGGTGTAGTCGAATTAAAAGGTGAGAGAGCGGCATTCTTATTTTTCCTCTTAAAAAGAATACAGTTTTTTTTTTTTTTTTTTTTTTTTTTGTAAGGGAGCTCATGGATTGGGCTTTGGGCATTGGGTTTTCCTATTAATAGATGGGTCGTGCTCAGGTCTTATTTTTTTATTTGCACTTAGCGGTTGAGAGCCGGGATCCACTCCCGGCCCAAGTTTCTATATACAAATATATATATACACACATACGTTTACATACTTATACACATACATATTTATATATATATATATAAATATCTACATATTTATGAGGGAGGGAGGGAGCAGTAATGCGGAGGCTCAAAACCATGACCTCTCACAGATGGTGATATGACCAAAGCAGCCGAGCTGGCTTAGGACATGGTAAGAAACTCATTTTTCTGTTCCATGGGTCTAACATAGGTGGGGGCTCGGGCTTCATGATTTCCATACGGCCTGGGTTCGGGCCAACAACTTCAGGCCCGACTCATGCTTTGGCCAGGGTTAGGCTTCTAGTTTAGAAGTGGCCGTCGGACATTCGTCGGAAAGTCCCTGCCTCGTCGGTGAACACCCCTAGTCTTTTTATCATTCACTGGCATGAGAGAGTGTACGTCTTTTTAACCTTTTTTTATGGAAGAGATGGTATTCGAAACCTAATGTTTTCTTTTATCTCACCCTCCCCTTTTAATGTCTCTCGTATTAGCCCTTCACTTCACTTAACAGGCAAAGTAAGCTTACCAAAATTGTTAGCTTAAAAAACTGGAGATCTCAATATCTACGATTGAGAATATAAGTGAAACCGGCAAAATCTTCATTTCAACAGGACGGCAAGAAAAAAAAAACCCTATACTCGCAAGCATGCCCTGGTAGTCGATACATCACTGCTTTTCTGTGCATGCGAACGGCTATAGGGTGTTTTGCTGCGGTCCTGAGTAGTTATCGAGCTTGACTTGAGCAGTTCCATCAGTCCTACGGCTTGTTGGTTAGGTCCAGAGAGTTTCCAAGTCTAAGCATGTCGAGAAAATAAAGTCCAGATGTAGATTCCAACATTACAAAATCATTTGTGTCATTGCTTTAGATTAGAAACGTGATAACACTCAATGGTTTTAAAATTTCCTTCATAGAAGTGTTCTCTTGAGGGCCCCCTCTGTTTGCATGGAATTGAAATTCTTAAGAATTTATTATCAAGTGAATCACACCGATGATCATTAAAGAGTACGAGTGATGAAAGATTTAAGGATGGAGTTGTAGACAGGAGCAAATCTCTTTAGTAGAGTGATATCTCGGATATTATTGTTTTATTATGGGGATGTCATCTGAAGAACATTTATATATTTCAACCTTTTATCTCTGGGGCAGTATATATATTCAAAAGCCCAGTAATTCAATTCAGCATGTGTCAATAGCCATAGTTAGCTTGTGTGATTTCTTTCTCTCCATTCAAATCATATGGGAGTTCACTAGATATGGGCTATAAGAAAAAACGGAACTACTGATTCTTTCATTTTATTTCACGTTAATTGGAAATGGAAAGGTCCCGCGACTTTCGTTGGGCACTCACGCAGCTTTACCGCTGCTTGCATGGGAGGTAAACTAGCATTTTCCAGTTTTCCTCCACTGTGAGAGGAGGAAAACTGGCAATTGCAGCTTTACCGCTGCTCTCATCGGCGGAAATATTGATTTTCCAGCTTTCCTCCGCTCTGAGGGGAGGAAAACTGGAAGTTGCAGCTTTACCGCTGCTTCCATCGGCGGTAAGATCAATTTTCCAGTTTTCCTCCTCTCCGAGAGGAGGAAAGCTTGAAATTTCAAATACGCTCCGGGCACGTATGGCGGAAATCTTTCAATCCGATTTTTTATCCTTTTTTCCCTTCTTTTGCTTGTTGGCCGTTCATGGGTCGGGGCTTAGTTCAACTAAATGATGGATGGACATGTGCGGATAACAATTGGGTGAGACAATATCAAATCACAATAAACACACAATGAATCGTAGATTTACTTTACCGGTCAAGTGAAGTAAAATATCATTTAAAGAGAGAACAAAAGTAAGGGTGTAGTCGAATTAAAAGGTGAGAGAGCGGCATTCTTATTTTTCCTCTTAAAAAGAATACAGTTTTTTTTTTTTTTTTTTTTTTTTTTGTAAGGGAGCTCATGGATTGGGCTTTGGGCATTGGGTTTTCCTATTAATAGATGGGTCGTGCTCAGGTCTTATTTTTTTATTTGCACTTAGCGGTTGAGAGCCGGGATCCACTCCCGGCCCAAGTTTCTATATACAAATATATATATACACACATACGTTTACATACTTATACACATACATATTTATATATATATATATATATAAATATCTACATATTTATGAGGGAGGGAGGGAGCAGTAATGCGGAGGCTCAAAACCATGACCTCTCACAGATGGTGATATGACCAAAGCAGCCGAGCTGGCTTAGGACATGGTAAGAAACTCATTTTTCTGTTCCATGGGTCTAACATAGGTGGGGGCTCGGGCTTCATGATTTCCATACGGCCTGGGTTCGGGCCAACAACTTCAGGCCCGACTCATGCTTTGGCCAGGGTTAGGCTTCTAGTTTAGAAGTGGCCGTCGGACATTCGTCGGAAAGTCCCTGCCTCGTCGGTGAACACCCCTAGTCTTTTTATCATTCACTGGCATGAGAGAGTGTACGTCTTTTTAACCTTTTTTTATGGAAGAGATGGTATTCGAAACCTAATGTTTTCTTTTATCTCACCCTCCCCTTTTAATGTCTCTCGTATTAGCCCTTCACTTCACTTAACAGGCAAAGTAAGCTTACCAAAATTGTTAGCTTAAAAAACTGGAGATCTCAATATCTACGATTGAGAATATAAGTGAAACCGGCAAAATCTTCATTTCAACAGGACGGCAAGAAAAAAAAAACCCTATACTCGCAAGCATGCCCTGGTAGTCGATACATCACTGCTTTTCTGTGCATGCGAACGGCTATAGGGTGTTTTGCTGCGGTCCTGAGTAGTTATCGAGCTTGACTTGAGCAGTTCCATCAGTCCTACGGCTTGTTGGTTAGGTCCAGAGAGTTTCCAAGTCTAAGCATGTCGAGAAAATAAAGTCCAGATGTAGATTCCAACATTACAAAATCATTTGTGTCATTGCTTTAGATTAGAAACGTGATAACACTCAATGGTTTTAAAATTTCCTTCATAGAAGTGTTCTCTTGAGGGCCCCCTCTGTTTGCATGGAATTGAAATTCTTAAGAATTTATTATCAAGTGAATCACACCGATGATCATTAAAGAGTACGAGTGATGAAAGATTTAAGGATGGAGTTGTAGACAGGAGCAAATCTCTTTAGTAGAGTGATATCTCGGATATTATTGTTTTATTATGGGGATGTCATCTGAAGACCATTTATATATTTCAACTTTTTATCTCTGGGGCAGTATATATATTCAAAAGCCCAGTAATTCAATTCAGCATGTGTCAATAGCCATAGTTAGCTTGTGTGATTTCTTTCTCTCCATTCAAATCATATGGGAGTTCACTAGATATGGGCTATAAGAAAAAACGGAACTACTGATTCTTTCATTTTATTTCACGTTAATTGGAAATGGAAAGGTCCCGCGACTTTCGTTGGGCACTCACGCAGCTTTACCGCTGCTTGCATGGGAGGTAAACTAGCATTTTCCAGTTTTCCTCCACTGTGAGAGGAGGAAAACTGGCAATTGCAGCTTTACCGCTGCTCTCATCGGCGGAAATATTGATTTTCCAGCTTTCCTCCGCTCTGAGGGGAGGAAAACTGGAACTTGCAGCTTTACCGCTGCTTCCATCGGCGGTAAGATCAATTTTCCAGTTTTCCTCCTCTCCGAGAGGAGGAAAACTGGAAATTTCAAATACGCTCCGGGCACGTATGGCGGAAATCTTTCAATCCGATTTTTTATCCTTTTTTCCTTTCTTTTGCTTGTTGGCCGTTCATGGGTCGGGGCTTAGTTCAACTAAATGATGGATGGACATGTGCGGATAACAATTGGGTGAGACAATATCAAATCACAATAAACACACAATGAATCGTAGATTTACTTTACCGGTCAAGTGAAGTAAAATATCATTTAAAGAGAGAACAAAAGTAAGGGTGTAGTCGAATTAAAAGGTGAGAGAGCGGCATTCTTATTTTTCCTCTTATAAAGAATACAGTTTTTTTTTTTTTTTTTTTTTTTTTTTTTGTAAGGGAGCTCATGGATTGGGCTTTGGGCATTGGGTTTTCCTATTAATAGATGGGTCGTGCTCAGGTCTTGTTTTTTTATTTGCACTTAGCGGTTGAGAGCCGGGATCCACTCCCGGCCCAAGTTTATATTTAGAAATATATATATACACACATACGTTTACATACTTATACACATACATATTTATATATATATATATATATATAAATATCTACATATTTATGAGGGAGGGGGGGAGCAGTAATGCGGAGGCTCAAAACCATGACCTCTCACAGATGGTGATATGACCAAAGCAGCCGAGCTGGCTTAGGACATGGTAAGAAACTCATTTTTCTGTTCCATGGGTCTAACATAGGTGGGGGCTCGGGCTTCATGATTTCCATACGGCCTGGGTTCGGGCCAACAACTTCAGGCCCGACTCATGCTTTGGCCAGGGTTAGGCTTCTAGTTTAGAAGTGGCCGTCGGACATTCGTCGGAAAGTCCCTGCCTCGTCGGTGAACACCCCTAGTCTTTTTATCATTCACTGGCATGAGAGAGTGTACGTCTTTTTAACCTTTTTTTTATGGAAGAGATGGTATTCGAAACCTAATGTTTTCTTTTATCTCACCCTCCCCTTTTAATGTCTCTCGTATTAGCCCTTCACTTCACTTAACAGGCAAAGTAAGCTTACCAAAATTGTTAGCTTAAAAAACTGGAGATCTCAATATCTACGATTGAGAATATAAGTGAAACCGGCAAAATCTTCATTTCAACAGGACGGCAAGAAAAAAAAAACCCTATACTCGCAAGCATGCCCTGGTAGTCGATACATCACTGCTTTTCTGTGCATGCGAACGGCTATAGGGTGTTTTGCTGCGGTCCTGAGTAGTTATCGAGCTTGACTTGAGCAGTTCCATCAGTCCTACGGCTTGTTGGTTAGGTCGAGAGAGTTTCCAAGTCTAAGCATGTCGAGAAAATAAAGTCCAGATGTAGATTCCAACATTACAAAATCATTTGTGTCATTGCTTTAGATTAGAAACGTGATAACACTCAATGGTTTTAAAATTTCCTTCATAGAAGTGTTCTCTTGAGGGCCCCCTCTGTTTGCATGGAATTGAAATTCTTAAGAATTTATTATCAAGTGAATCACACCGATGATCATTAAAGAGTACGAGTGATGAAAGATTTAAGGATGGAGTTGTAGACAGGAGCAAATCTCTTTAGTAGAGTGATATCTCGGATATTATTGTTTTATTATGGGGATGTCATCTGAAGACCATTTATATATTTCAACTTTTTATCTCTGGGGCAGTATATATATTCAAAAGCCCAGTAATTCAATTCAGCATGTGTCAATAGCCATAGTTAGCTTGTGTGATTTCTTTCTCTCCATTCAAATCATATGGGAGTTCACTAGATATGGGCTATAAGAAAAAACGGAACTACTGATTCTTTCATTTTATTTCACGTTAATTGGAAATGGAAAGGTCCCGCGACTTTCGTTGGGCACTCACGCAGCTTTACCGCTGCTTGCATGGGAGGTAAACTAGCATTTTCCAGTTTTCCTCCACTGTGAGAGGAGGAAAACTGGCAATTGCAGCTTTACCGCTGCTCTCATCGGCGGAAATATTGATTTTCCAGCTTTCCTCCGCTCTGAGGGGAGGAAAACTGGAACTTGCAGCTTTACCGCTGCTTCCATCGGCGGTAAGATCAATTTTCCAGTTTTCCTCCTCTCCGAGAGGAGGAAAGCTTGAAATTTCAAATACGCTCCGGGCACGTATGGCGGAAATCTTTCAATCCGATTTTTTATCCTTTTTTCCCTTCTTTTGCTTGTTGGCCGTTCATGGGTCGGGGCTTAGTTCAACTAAATGATGGATGGACATGTGCGGATAACAATTGGGTGAGACAATATCAAATCACAATAAACACACAATGAATCGTAGATTTACTTTACCGGTCAAGTGAAGTAAAATATCATTTAAAGAGAGAACAAAAGTAAGGGTGTAGTCGAATTAAAAGGTGAGAGAGCGGCATTCTTATTTTTCCTCTTATAAAGAATACAGTTTTTTTTTTTTTTTTTTTTTTTTTTGTAAGGGAGCTCATGGATTGGGCTTTGGGCATTGGGTTTTCCTATTAATAGATGGGTCGTGCTCAGGTCTTGTTTTTTTATTTGCACTTAGCGGTTGAGAGCCGGGATCCACTCCCGGCCCAAGTTTATATTTAGAAATATATATATACACACATACGTTTACATACTTATACACATACATATTTATATATATATATATATATAAATATCTACATATTTATGAGGGAGGGAGGGAGCAGTAATGCGGAGGCTCAAAACCATGACCTCTCACAGATGGTGATATGACCAAAGCAGCCGAGCTGGCTTAGGACATGGTAAGAAACTCATTTTTCTGTTCCATGGGTCTAACATAGGTGGGGGCTCGGGCTTCATGATTTCCATACGGCCTGGGTTCGGGCCAACAACTTCAGGCCCGACTCATGCTTTGGCCAGGGTTAGGCTTCTAGTTTAGAAGTGGCCGTCGGACATTCGTCGGAAAGTCCCTGCCTCGTCGGTGAACACCCCTAGTCTTTTTATCATTCACTGGCATGAGAGAGTGTACGTCTTTTTAACCTTTTTTTTATGGAAGAGATGGTATTCGAAACCTAATGTTTTCTTTTATCTCACCCTCCCCTTTTAATGTCTCTCGTATTAGCCCTTCACTTCACTTAACAGGCAAAGTAAGCTTACCAAAATTGTTAGCTTAAAAAACTGGAGATCTCAATATCTACGATTGAGAATATAAGTGAAACCGGCAAAATCTTCATTTCAACAGGACGGCAAGAAAAAAAAAACCCTATACTCGCAAGCATGCCCTGGTAGTCGATACATCACTGCTTTTCTGTGCATGCGAACGGCTATAGGGTGTTTTGCTGCGGTCCTGAGTAGTTATCGAGCTTGACTTGAGCAGTTCCATCAGTCCTACGGCTTGTTGGTTAGGTCCAGAGAGTTTCCAAGTCTAAGCATGTCGAGAAAATAAAGTCCAGATGTAGATTCCAAGATTACAAAATCATTTGTGTCATTGCTTTAGATTAGAAACGTGATAACACTCAATGGTTTTAAAATTTCCTTCATAGAAGTGTTCTCTTGAGGGCCCCCTCTGTTTGCATGGAATTGAAATTCTTAAGAATTTATTATCAAGTGAATCACACCGATGATCATTAAAGAGTACGAGTGATGAAAGATTTAAGGATGGAGTTGTAGACAGGAGCAAATCTCTTTAGTAGAGTGATATCTCGGATATTATTGTTTTATTATGGGGATGTCATCTGAAGACCATTTATATATTTCAACTTTTTATCTCTGGGGCAGTATATATATTCAAAAGCCCAGTAATTCAATTCAGCATGTGTCAATAGCCATAGTTAGCTTGTGTGATTTCTTTCTCTCCATTCAAATCATATGGGAGTTCACTAGATATGGGCTATAAGAAAAAACGGAACTACTGATTCTTTCATTTTATTTCACGTTAATTGGAAATGGAAAGGTCCCGCGACTTTCGTTGGGCACTCACGCAGCTTTACCGCTGCTTGCATGGGAGGTAAACTAGCATTTTCCAGTTTTCCTCCACTGTGAGAGGAGGAAAACTGGCAATTGCAGCTTTACCGCTGCTCTCATCGGCGGAAATATTGATTTTCCAGCTTTCCTCCGCTCTGAGGGGAGGAAAACTGGAACTTGCAGCTTTACCGCTGCTTCCATCGGCGGTAAGATCAATTTTCCAGTTTTCCTCCTCTCCGAGAGGAGGAAAACTGGAAATTTCAAATACGCTCCGGGCACGTATGGCGGAAATCTTTCAATCCGATTTTTTATCCTTTTTTCCCTTCTTTTGCTTGTTGGCCGTTCATGGGTCGGGGCTTAGTTCAACTAAATGATGGATGGACATGTGCGGATAACAATTGGGTGAGACAATATCAAATCACAATAAACACACAATGAATCGTAGATTTACTTTACCGGTCAAGTGAAGTAAAATATCATTTAAAGAGAGAACAAAAGTAAGGGTGTAGTCGAATTAAAAGGTGAGAGAGCGGCATTCTTATTTTTCCTCTTATAAAGAATACAGTTTTTTTTTTTTTTTTTTTTTTTTGTAAGGGAGCTCATGGATTGGGCTTTGGGCATTGGGTTTTCCTATTAATAGATGGGTCGTGCTCAGGTCTTGTTTTTTTATTTGCACTTAGCGGTTGAGAGCCGGGATCCACTCCCGGCCCAAGTTTATATTTAGAAATATATATATACACACATACGTTTACATACTTATACACATACATATTTATATATATATATATATATATAAATATCTACATATTTATGAGGGAGGGAGGGAGCAGTAATGCGGAGGCTCAAAACCATGACCTCTCACAGATGGTGATATGACCAAAGCAGCCGAGCTGGCTTAGGACATGGTAAGAAACTCATTTTTCTGTTCCATGGGTCTAACATAGGTGGGGGCTCGGGCTTCATGATTTCCATACGGCCTGGGTTCGGGCCAACAACTTCAGGCCCGACTCATGCTTTGGCCAGGGTTAGGCTTCTAGTTTAGAAGTGGCCGTCGGACATTCGTCGGAAAGTCCCTGCCTCGTCGGTGAACACCCCTAGTCTTTTTATCATTCACTGGCATGAGAGAGTGTACGTCTTTTTAACCTTTTTTTTATGGAAGAGATGGTATTCGAAACCTAATGTTTTCTTTTATCTCACCCTCCCCTTTTAATGTCTCTCGTATTAGCCCTTCACTTCACTTAACAGGCAAAGTAAGCTTACCAAAATTGTTAGCTTAAAAAACTGGAGATCTCAATATCTACGATTGAGAATATAAGTGAAACCGGCAAAATCTTCATTTCAACAGGACGGCAAGAAAAAAAAACCCTATACTCGCAAGCATGCCCTGGTAGTCGATACATCACTGCTTTTCTGTGCATGCGAACGGCTATAGGGTGTTTTGCTGCGGTCCTGAGTAGTTATCGAGCTTGACTTGAGCAGTTCCATCAGTCCTACGGCTTGTTGGTTAGGTCCAGAGAGTTTCCAAGTCTAAGCATGTCGAGAAAATAAAGTCCAGATGTAGATTCCAACATTACAAAATCATTTGTGTCATTGCTTTAGATTAGAAACGTGATAACACTCAATGGTTTTAAAATTTCCTTCATAGAAGTGTTCTCTTGAGGGCCCCCTCTGTTTGCATGGAATTGAAATTCTTAAGAATTTATTATCAAGTGAATCACACCGATGATCATTAAAGAGTACGAGTGATGAAAGATTTAAGGATGGAGTTGTAGACAGGAGCAAATCTCTTTAGTAGAGTGATATCTCGGATATTATTGTTTTATTATGGGGATGTCATCTGAAGACCATTTATATATTTCAACTTTTTATCTCTGGGGCAGTATATATATTCAAAAGCCCAGTAATTCAATTCAGCATGTGTCAATAGCCATAGTTAGCTTGTGTGATTTCTTTCACTCCATTCAAATCATATGGGAGTTCACTAGATATGGGCTATAAGAAAAAACGGAACTACTGATTCTTTCATTTTATTTCACGTTAATTGGAAATGGAAAGGTCCCGCGACTTTCGTTGGGCACTCACGCAGCTTTACCGCTGCTTGCATGGGAGGTAAACTAGCATTTTCCAGTTTTCCTCCACTGTGAGAGGAGGAAAACTGGCAATTGCAGCTTTACCGCTGCTCTCATCGGCGGAAATATTGATTTTCCAGCTTTCCTCCACTCTGAGGGGAGGAAAACTGGAAGTTGCAGCTTTACCGCTGCTTCCATCGGCGGTAAGATCAATTTTCCAGTTTTCCTCCTCTCCGAGAGGAGGAAAACTGGAAATTTCAAATACGCTCCGGGCACGTATGGCGGAAATCTTTCAATCCGATTTTTTATCCTTTTTTCCCTTCTTTTGCTTGTTGGCCGTTCATGGGTCGGGGCTTAGTTCAACTAAATGATGGATGGACATGTGCGGATAACAATTGGGTGAGACAATATCAAATCACAATAAACACACAATGAATCGTAGATTTACTTTACCGGTCAAGTGAAGTAAAATATCATTTAAAGAGAGAACAAAAGTAAGGGTGTAGTCGAATTAAAAGGTGAGAGAGCGGGATTCTTATTTTTCCTCTTAAAAAGAATACAGTTTTTTTTTTTTTTTTTTTTGTAAGGGAGCTCATGGATTGGGCTTTGGGCATTGGGTTTTCCTATTAATAGATGGGTCGTGCTCCGGTCTTGTTTTTTTATTTGCACTTAGCGGTTGAGAGCCGGGATCCACTCCCGGCCCAAGTTTATATTTAGAAATATATATATACACACATACGTTTACATACTTATACACATACATATTTATATATATATATATAAATATCTACATATTTATGAGGGAGGGAGGGAGCAGTAATGCGGAGGCTCAAAACCATGACCTCTCACAGATGGTGATATGACCAAAGCAGCCGAGCTGGCTTAGGACATGGTAAGAAACTCATTTTTCTGTTCCATGGGTCTAACATAGGTGGGGGCTCGGGCTTCATGATTTCCATACGGCCTGGGTTCGGGCCAACAACTTCAGGCCCGACTCATGCTTTGGCCAGGGTTAGGCTTCTAGTTTAGAAGTGGCCGTCGGACATTCGTCGGAAAGTCCCTGCCTCGTCGGTGAACACCCCTAGTCTTTTTATCATTCACTGGCATGAGAGAGTGTACGTCTTTTTAACCTTTTTTTATGGAAGAGATGGTATTCGAAACCTAATGTTTTCTTTTATCTCACCCTCCCCTTTTAATGTCTCTCGTATTAGCCCTTCACTTCACTTAACAGGCAAAGTAAGCTTACCAAAATTGTTAGCTTAAAAAACTGGAGATCTCAATATCTACGATTGAGAATATAAGTGAAACCGGCAAAATCTTCATTTCAACAGGACGGCAAGAAAAAAAAAACCCTATACTCGCAAGCATGCCCTGGTAGTCGATACATCACTGCTTTTCTGTGCATGCGAACGGCTATAGGGTGTTTTGCTGCGGTCCTGAGTAGTTATCGAGCTTGACTTGAGCAGTTCCATCAGTCCTACGGCTTGTTGGTTAGGTCCAGAGAGTTTCCAAGTCTAAGCATGTCGAGAAAATAAAGTCCAGATGTAGATTCCAAGATTACAAAATCATTTGTGTCATTGCTTTAGATTAGAAACGTGATAACACTCAATGGTTTTAAAATTTCCTTCATAGAAGTGTTCTCTTGAGGGCCCCCTCTGTTTGCATGGAATTGAAATTCTTAAGAATTTATTATCAAGTGAATCACACCGATGATCATTAAAGAGTACGAGTGATGAAAGATTTAAGGATGGAGTTGTAGACAGGAGCAAATCTCTTTAGTAGAGTGATATCTCGGATATTATTGTTTTATTATGGGGATGTCATCTGAAGACCATTTATATATTTCAACTTTTTATCTCTGGGGCAGTATATATATTCAAAAGCCCAGTAATTCAATTCAGCATGTGTCAATAGCCATAGTTAGCTTGTGTGATTTCTTTCTCTCCATTCAAATCATATGGGAGTTCACTAGATATGGGCTATAAGAAAAAACGGAACTACTGATTCTTTCATTTTATTTCACGTTAATTGGAAATGGAAAGGTCCCGCGACTTTCGTTGGGCACTCACGCAGCTTTACCGCTGCTTGCATGGGAGGTAAACTAGCATTTTCCAGTTTTCCTCCACTGTGAGAGGAGGAAAACTGGCAATTGCAGCTTTACCGCTGCTCTCATCGGCGGAAATATTGATTTTCCAGCTTTCCTCCGCTCTGAGGGGAGGAAAACTGGAACTTGCAGCTTTACCGCTGCTTCCATCGGCGGTAAGATCAATTTTCCAGTTTTCCTCCTCTCCGAGAGGAGGAAAACTGGAAATTTCAAATACGCTCCGGGCACGTATGGCGGAAATCTTTCAATCCGATTTTTTATCTTTTTTTCCCTTCTTTTGCTTGTTGGCCGTTCATGTGTTGGGGCTTAGTTCAACTAAATGATGGATGGACATGTGCGGATAACAATTGGGTGAGACAATATCAAATCACAATAAACACACAATGAATCGTAGATTTACTTTACCGGTCAAGTGAAGTAAAATATCATTTAAAGAGAGAACAAAAGTAAGGGTGTAGTCGAATTAAAAGGTGAGAGAGCGGCATTCTTATTTTTCCTCTTAAAAAGAATACAGTTTTTTTTTTTTTTTTTTTTTTTGTAAGGGAGCTCATGGATTGGGCTTTGGGCATTGGGTTTTCCTATTAATAGATGGGTCGTGCTCCGGTCTTGTTTTTTTATTTGCACTTAGCGGTTGAGAGCCGGGATCCACTCCCGGCCCAAGTTTATATTTAGAAATATATATATACACACATACGTTTACATACTTATACACATACATATTTATATATATATATATAAATATCTACATATTTATGAGGGAGGGAGGGAGCAGTAATGCGGAGGCTCAAAACCATGACCTCTCACAGATGGTGATATGACCAAAGCAGCCGAGCTGGCTTAGGACATGGTAAGAAACTCATTTTTCTGTTCCATGGGTCTAACATAGGTGGGGGCTCGGGCTTCATGATTTCCATACGGCCTGGGTTCGGGCCAACAACTTCAGGCCCGACTCATGCTTTGGCCAGGGTTAGGCTTCTAGTTTAGAAGTGGCCGTCGGACATTCGTCGGAAAGTCCCTGCCTCGTCGGTGAACACCCCTAGTCTTTTTATCATTCACTGGCATGAGAGAGTGTACGTCTTTTTAACCTTTTTTTATGGAAGAGATGGTATTCGAAACCTAATGTTTTCTTTTATCTCACCCTCCCCTTTTAATGTCTCTCGTATTAGCCCTTCACTTCACTTAACAGGCAAAGTAAGCTTACCAAAATTGTTAGCTTAAAAAACTGGAGATCTCAATATCTACGATTGAGAATATAAGTGAAACCGGCAAAATCTTCATTTCAACAGGACGGCAAGAAAAAAAAAACCCTATACTCGCAAGCATGCCCTGGTAGTCGATACATCACTGCTTTTCTGTGCATGCGAACGGCTATAGGGTGTTTTGCTGCGGTCCTGAGTAGTTATCGAGCTTGACTTGAGCAGTTCCATCAGTCCTACGGCTTGTTGGTTAGGTCCAGAGAGTTTCCAAGTCTAAGCATGTCGAGAAAATAAAGTCCAGATGTAGATTCCAAGATTACAAAATCATTTGTGTCATTGCTTTAGATTAGAAACGTGATAACACTCAATGGTTTTAAAATTTCCTTCATAGAAGTGTTCTCTTGAGGGCCCCCTCTGTTTGCATGGAATTGAAATTCTTAAGAATTTATTATCAAGTGAATCACACCGATGATCATTAAAGAGTACGAGTGATGAAAGATTTAAGGATGGAGTTGTAGACAGGAGCAAATCTCTTTAGTAGAGTGATATCTCGGATATTATTGTTTTATTATGGGGATGTCATCTGAAGACCATTTATATATTTCAACTTTTTATCTCTGGGGCAGTATATATATTCAAAAGCCCAGTAATTCAATTCAGCATGTGTCAATAGCCATAGTTAGCTTGTGTGATTTCTTTCTCTCCATTCAAATCATATGGGAGTTCACTAGATATGGGCTATAAGAAAAAACGGAACTACTGATTCTTTCATTTTATTTCACGTTAATTGGAAATGGAAAGGTCCCGCGACTTTCGTTGGGCACTCACGCAGCTTTACCGCTGCTTGCATGGGAGGTAAACTAGCATTTTCCAGTTTTCCTCCACTGTGAGAGGAGGAAAACTGGCAATTGCAGCTTTACCGCTGCTCTCATCGGCGGAAATATTGATTTTCCAGCTTTCCTCCGCTCTGAGGGGAGGAAAACTGGAACTTGCAGCTTTACCGCTGCTTCCATCGGCGGTAAGATCAATTTTCCAGTTTTCCTCCTCTCCGAGAGGAGGAAAACTGGAAATTTCAAATACGCTCCGGGCACGTATGGCGGAAATCTTTCAATCCGATTTTTTATCCTTTTTTCCCTTCTTTTGCTTGTTGGCCGTTCATGGGTCGGGGCTTAGTTCAACTAAATGATGGATGGACATGTGCGGATAACAATTGGGTGAGACAATATCAAATCACAATAAACACACAATGAATCGTAGATTTACTTTACCGGTCAAGTGAAGTAAAATATCATTTAAAGAGAGAACAAAAGTAAGGGTGTAGTCGAATTAAAAGGTGAGAGAGCGGCATTCTTATTTTTCCTCTTAAAAAGAATACAGTTTTTTTTTTTTGTAAGGGAGCTCATGGATTGGGCTTTGGGCATTGGGTTTTCCTATTAATAGATGGGTCGTGCTCCGGTCTTGTTTTTTTATTTGCACTTAGCGGTTGAGAGCCGGGATCCACTCCCGGCCCAAGTTTATATTTAGAAATATATATATACACACATACGTTTACATACTTATACACATACATATTTATATATATATATATATATAAATATCTACATATTTATGAGGGAGGGAGGGAGCAGTAATGCGGAGGCTCAAAACCATGACCTCTCACAGATGGTGATATGACCAAAGCAGCCGAGCTGGCTTAGGACATGGTAAGAAACTCATTTTTCTGTTCCATGGGTCTAACATAGGTGGGGGCTCGGGCTTCATGATTTCCATACGGCCTGGGTTCGGGCCAACAACTTCAGGCCCGACTCATGCTTTGGCCAGGGTTAGGCTTCTAGTTTAGAAGTGGCCGTCGGACATTCGTCGGAAAGTCCCTGCCTCGTCGGTGAACACCCCTAGTCTTTTTATCATTCACTGGCATGAGAGAGTGTACGTCTTTTTAACCTTTTTTTATGGAAGAGATGGTATTCGAAACCTAATGTTTTCTTTTATCTCACCCTCCCCTTTTAATGTCTCTCGTATTAGCCCTTCACTTCACTTAACAGGCAAAGTAAGCTTACCAAAATTGTTAGCTTAAAAAACTGGAGATCTCAATATCTACGATTGAGAATATAAGTGAAACCGGCAAAATCTTCATTTCAACAGGACGGCAAGAAAAAAAAAACCCTATACTCGCAAGCATGCCCTGGTAGTCGATACATCACTGCTTTTCTGTGCATGCGAACGGCTATAGGGTGTTTTACTGCGGTCCTGAGTAGTTATCGAGCTTGACTTGAGCAGTTCCATCAGTCCTACGGCTTGTTGGTTAGGTCCAGAGAGTTTCCAAGTCTAAGCATGTCGAGAAAATAAAGTCCAGATGTAGATTCCAAGATTACAAAATCATTTGTGTCATTGCTTTAGATTAGAAACGTGATAACACTCAATGGTTTTAAAATTTCCTTCATAGAAGTGTTCTCTTGAGGGCCCCCTCTGTTTGCATGGAATTGAAATTCTTAAGAATTTATTATCAAGTGAATCACACCGATGATCATTAAAGAGTACGAGTGATGAAAGATTTAAGGATGGAGTTGTAGACAGGAGCAAATCTCTTTAGTAGAGTGATATCTCGGATATTATTGTTTTATTATGGGGATGTCATCTGAAGACCATTTATATATTTCAACTTTTTATCTCTGGGGCAGTATATATATTCAAAAGCCCAGTAATTCAATTCAGCATGTGTCAATAGCCATAGTTAGCTTGTGTGATTTCTTTCTCTCCATTCAAATCATATGGGAGTTCACTAGATATGGGCTATAAGAAAAAACGGAACTACTGATTCTTTCATTTTATTTCACGTTAATTGGAAATGGAAAGGTCCCGCGACTTTCGTTGGGCACTCACGCAGCTTTACCGCTGCTTGCATGGGAGGTAAACTAGCATTTTCCAGTTTTCCTCCACTGTGAGAGGAGGAAAACTGGCAATTGCAGCTTTACCGCTGCTCTCATCGGCGGAAATATTGATTTTCCAGCTTTCCTCCGCTCTGAGGGGAGGAAAACTGGAACTTGCAGCTTTACCGCTGCTTCCATCGGCGGTAAGATCAATTTTCCAGTTTTCCTCCTCTCCGAGAGGAGGAAAACTGGAAATTTCAAATACTCTCCGGGCACGTATGGCGGAAATCTTTCAATCCGATTTTTTATCTTTTTTTCCCTTCTTTTGCTTGTTGGCCGTTCATGTGTTGGGGCTTAGTTCAACTAAATGATGGATGGACATGTGCGGATAACAATTGGGTGAGACAATATCAAATCACAATAAACACACAATGAATCGTAGATTTACTTTACCGGTCAAGTGAAGTAAAATATCATTTAAAGAGAGAACAAAAGTAAGGGTGTAGTCGAATTAAAAGGTGAGAGAGCGGCATTCTTATTTTTCCTCTTAAAAAGAATACAGTTTTTTTTTTTTTTTTTTTTTTGTAAGGGAGCTCATGGATTGGGCTTTGGGCATTGGGTTTTCCTATTAATAGATGGGTCGTGCTCCGGTCTTGTTTTTTTATTTGCACTTAGCGGTTGAGAGCCGGGATTCACTCCCGGCCCAAGTTTATATTTAGAAATATATATATACACACATACGTTTACATACTTATACACATACATATTTATATATATATATATATATATATAAATATCTACATATTTATGAGGGAGGGAGGGAGCAGTAATGCGGAGGCTCAAAACCATGACCTCTCACAGATGGTGATATGACCAAAGCAGCCGAGCTGGCTTAGGACATGGTAAGAAACTCATTTTTCTGTTCCATGGGTCTAACATAGGTGGGGGCTCGGGCTTCATGATTTCCATACGGCCTGGGTTCGGGCCAACAACTTCAGGCCCGACTCATGCTTTGGCCAGGGTTAGGCTTCTAGTTTAGAAGTGGCCGTCGGACATTCGTCGGAAAGTCCCTGCCTCGTCGGTGAACACCCCTAGTCTTTTTATCATTCACTGGCATGAGAGAGTGTACGTCTTTTTAACCTTTTTTTATGGAAGAGATGGTATTCGAAACCTAATGTTTTCTTTTATCTCACCCTCCCCTTTTAATGTCTCTCGTATTAGCCCTTCACTTCACTTAACAGGCAAAGTAAGCTTACCAAAATTGTTAGCTTAAAAAACTGGAGATCTCAATATCTACGATTGAGAATATAAGTGAAACCGGCAAAATCTTCATTTCAACAGGACGGCAAGAAAAAAAAAACCCTATACTCGCAAGCATGCCCTGGTAGTCGATACATCACTGCTTTTCTGTGCATGCGAACGGCTATAGGGTGTTTTGCTGCGGTCCTGAGTAGTTATCGAGCTTGACTTGAGCAGTTCCATCAGTCCTACGGCTTGTTGGTTAGGTCCAGAGAGTTTCCAAGTCTAAGCATGTCGAGAAAATAAAGTCCAGATGTAGATTCCAAGATTACAAAATCATTTGTGTCATTGCTTTAGATTAGAAACGTGATAACACTCAATGGTTTTAAAATTTCCTTCATAGAAGTGTTCTCTTGAGGGCCCCCTCTGTTTGCATGGAATTGAAATTCTTAAGAATTTATTATCAAGTGAATCACACCGATGATCATTAAAGAGTACGAGTGATGAAAGATTTAAGGATGGAGTTGTAGACAGGAGCAAATCTCTTTAGTAGAGTGATATCTCGGATATTATTGTTTTATTATGGGGATGTCATCTGAAGACCATTTATATATTTCAACTTTTTATCTCTGGGGCAGTATATATATTCAAAAGCCCAGTAATTCAATTCAGCATGTGTCAATAGCCATAGTTAGCTTGTGTGATTTCTTTCTCTCCATTCAAATCATATGGGAGTTCACTAGATATGGGCTATAAGAAAAAACGGAACTACTGATTCTTTCATTTTATTTCACGTTAATTGGAAATGGAAAGGTCCCGCGACTTTCGTTGGGCACTCACGCAGCTTTACCGCTGCTTGCATGGGAGGTAAACTAGCATTTTCCAGTTTTCCTCCACTGTGAGAGGAGGAAAACTGGCAATTGCAGCTTTACCGCTGCTCTCATCGGCGGAAATATTGATTTTCCAGCTTTCCTCCGCTCTGAGGGGAGGAAAACTGGAACTTGCAGCTTTACCGCTGCTTCCATCGGCGGTAAGATCAATTTTCCAGTTTTCCTCCTCTCCGAGAGGAGGAAAACTGGAAATTTCAAATACGCTCCGGGCACGTATGGCGGAAATCTTTCAATCCGATTTTTTATCCTTTTTTCCCTTCTTTTGCTTGTTGGCCGTTCATGGGTCGGGGCTTAGTTCAACTAAATGATGGATGGACATGTGCGGATAACAATTGGGTGAGACAATATCAAATCACAATAAACACACAATGAATCGTAGATTTACTTTACCGGTCAAGTGAAGTAAAATATCATTTAAAGAGAGAACAAAAGTAAGGGTGTAGTCGAATTAAAAGGTGAGAGAGCGGCATTCTTATTTTTCCTCTTAAAAAGAATACAGTTTTTTTTTTTTGTAAGGGAGCTCATGGATTGGGCTTTGGGCATTGGGTTTTCCTATTAATAGATGGGTCGTGCTCCGGTCTTGTTTTTTTATTTGCACTTAGCGGTTGAGAGCCGGGATCCACTCCCGGCCCAAGTTTATATTTAGAAATATATATATACACACATACGTTTACATACTTATACACATACATATTTATATATATATATATAAATATCTACATATTTATGAGGGAGGGAGGGAGCAGTAATGCGGAGGCTCAAAACCATGACCTCTCACAGATGGTGATATGACCAAAGCAGCCGAGCTGGCTTAGGACATGGTAAGAAACTCATTTTTCTGTTCCATGGGTCTAACATAGGTGGGGGCTCGGGCTTCATGATTTCCATACGGCCTGGGTTCGGGCCAACAACTTCAGGCCCGACTCATGCTTTGGCCAGGGTTAGGCTTCTAGTTTAGAAGTGGCCGTCGGACATTCGTCGGAAAGTCCCTGCCTCGTCGGTGAACACCCCTAGTCTTTTTATCATTCACTGGCATGAGAGAGTGTACGTCTTTTTAACCTTTTTTTATGGAAGAGATGGTATTCGAAACCTAATGTTTTCTTTTATCTCACCCTCCCCTTTTAATGTCTCTCGTATTAGCCCTTCACTTCACTTAACAGGCAAAGTAAGCTTACCAAAATTGTTAGCTTAAAAAACTGGAGATCTCAATATCTACGATTGAGAATATAAGTGAAACCGGCAAAATCTTCATTTCAACAGGACGGCAAGAAAAAAAAAACCCTATACTCGCAAGCATGCCCTGGTAGTCGATACATCACTGCTTTTCTGTGCATGCGAACGGCTATAGGGTGTTTTGCTGCGGTCCTGAGTAGTTATCGAGCTTGACTTGAGCAGTTCCATCAGTCCTACGGCTTGTTGGTTAGGTCCAGAGAGTTTCCAACTCTAAGCATGTCGAGAAAATAAAGTCCAGATGTAGATTCCAAGATTACAAAATCATTTGTGTCATTGCTTTAGATTAGAAACGTGATAACACTCAATGGTTTTAAAATTTCCTTCATAGAAGTGTTCTCTTGAGGGCCCCCTCTGTTTGCATGGAATTGAAATTCTTAAGAATTTATTATCAAGTGAATCACACCGATGATCATTAAAGAGTACGAGTGATGAAAGATTTAAGGATGGAGTTGTAGACAGGAGCAAATCTCTTTAGTAGAGTGATATCTCGGATATTATTGTTTTATTATGGGGATGTCATCTGAAGACCATTTATATATTTCAACTTTTTATCTCTGGGGCAGTATATATATTCAAAAGCCCAGTAATTCAATTCAGCATGTGTCAATAGCCATAGTTAGCTTGTGTGATTTCTTTCTCTCCATTCAAATCATATGGGAGTTCACTAGATATGGGCTATAAGAAAAAACGGAACTACTGATTCTTTCATTTTATTTCACGTTAATTGGAAATGGAAAGGTCCCGCGACTTTCGTTGGGCACTCACGCAGCTTTACCGCTGCTTGCATGGGAGGTAAACTAGCATTTTCCAGTTTTCCTCCACTGTGAGAGGAGGAAAACTGGCAATTGCAGCTTTACCGCTGCTCTCATCGGCGGAAATATTGATTTTCCAGCTTTCCTCCGCTCTGAGGGGAGGAAAACTGGAACTTGCAGCTTTACCGCTGCTTCCATCGGCGGTAAGATCAATTTTCCAGTTTTCCTCCTCTCCGAGAGGAGGAAAACTGGAAATTTCAAATACTCTCCGGGCACGTATGGCGGAAATCTTTCAATCCGATTTTTTATCTTTTTTTCCCTTCTTTTGCTTGTTGGCCGTTCATGTGTTGGGGCTTAGTTCAACTAAATGATGGATGGACATGTGCGGATAATAATTGGGTGAGACAATATCAAATCACAATAAACACACAATGAATCGTAGATTTACTTTACCGGTCAAGTGAAGTAAAATATCATTTAAAGAGAGAACAAAAGTAAGGGTGTAGTTGAATTAAAAGGTGAGAGAGCGGCATTCTTATTTTTCCTCTTAAAAAGAATACAGTTTTTTTTTTTTTTTTTTTTTTGTAAGGGAGCTCATGGATTGGGCTTTGGGCATTGGGTTTTCCTATTAATAGATGGGTCGTGCTCCGGTCTTGTTTTTTTATTTGCACTTAGCGGTTGAGAGCCGGGATCCACTCCCGGCCCAAGTTTATATTTAGAAATATATATATACACACATACGTTTACATACTTATACACATACATATTTATATATATATATATATATAAATATCTACATATTTATGAGGGAGGGAGGGAGCAGTAATGCGGAGGCTCAAAACCATGACCTCTCACAGATGGTGATATGACCAAAGCAGCCGAGCTGGCTTAGGACATGGTAAGAAACTCATTTTTCTGTTCCATGGGTCTAACATAGGTGGGGGCTCGGGCTTCATGATTTCCATACGGCCTGGGTTCGGGCCAACAACTTCAGGCCCGACTCATGCTTTGGCCAGGGTTAGGCTTCTAGTTTAGAAGTGGCCGTCGGACATTCGTCGGAAAGTCCCTGCCTCGTCGGTGAACACCCCTAGTCTTTTTATCATTCACTGGCATGAGAGAGTGTACGTCTTTTTAACCTTTTTTTATGGAAGAGATGGTATTCGAAACCTAATGTTTTCTTTTATCTCACCCTCCCCTTTTAATGTCTCTCGTATTAGCCCTTCACTTCACTTAACAGGCAAAGTAAGCTTACCAAAATTGTTAGCTTAAAAAACTGGAGATCTCAATATCTACGATTGAGAATATAAGTGAAACCGGCAAAATCTTCATTTCAACAGGACGGCAAGAAAAAAAAAACCCTATACTCGCAAGCATGCCCTGGTAGTCGATACATCACTGCTTTTCTGTGCATGCGAACGGCTATAGGGTGTTTTGCTGCGGTCCTGAGTAGTTATCGAGCTTGACTTGAGCAGTTCCATCAGTCCTACGGCTTGTTGGTTAGGTCCAGAGAGTTTCCAAGTCTAAGCATGTCGAGAAAATAAAGTCCAGATGTAGATTCCAAGATTACAAAATCATTTGTGTCATTGCTTTAGATTAGAAACGTGATAACACTCAATGGTTTTAAAATTTCCTTCATAGAAGTGTTCTCTTGAGGGCCCCCTCTGTTTGCATGGAATTGAAATTCTTAAGAATTTATTATCAAGTGAATCACACCGATGATCATTAAAGAGTACGAGTGATGAAAGATTTAAGGATGGAGTTGTAGACAGGAGCAAATCTCTTTAGTAGAGTGATATCTCGGATATTATTGTTTTATTATGGGGATGTCATCTGAAGACCATTTATATATTTTAACTTTTTATCTCTGGGGCAGTATATATATTCAAAAGCCCAGTAATTCAATTCAGCATGTGTCAATAGCCATAGTTAGCTTGTGTGATTTCTTTCTCTCCATTCAAATCATATGGGAGTTCACTAGATATGGGCTATAAGAAAAAACGGAACTACTGATTCTTTCATTTTATTTCACGTTAATTGGAAATGGAAAGGTCCCGCGACTTTCGTTGGGCACTCACGCAGCTTTACCGCTGCTTGCATGGGAGGTAAACTAGCATTTTCCAGTTTTCCTCCACTGTGAGAGGAGGAAAACTGGCAATTGCAGCTTTACCGCTGCTCTCATCGGCGGAAATATTGATTTTCCAGCTTTCCTCCGCTCTGAGGGGAGGAAAACTGGAACTTGCAGCTTTACCGCTGCTTCCATCGGCGGTAAGATCAATTTTCCAGTTTTCCTCCTCTCCGAGAGGAGGAAAACTGGAAATTTCAAATACTCTCCGGGCACGTATGGCGGAAATCTTTCAATCCGATTTTTTATCTTTTTTTCCCTTCTTTTGCTTGTTGGCCGTTCATGTGTTGGGGCTTAGTTCAACTAAATGATGGATGGACATGTGCGGATAACAATTGGGTGAGACAATATCAAATCACAATAAACACACAATGAATCGTAGATTTACTTTACCGGTCAAGTGAAGTAAAATATCATTTAAAGAGAGAACAAAAGTAAGGGTGTAGTCGAATTAAAAGGTGAGAGAGCGGCATTCTTATTTTTCCTCTTAAAAAGAATACAGTTTTTTTTTTTTTTTTTTTTTTTTTTTTTTGTAAGGGAGCTCATGGATTGGGCTTTGGGCATTGGGTTTTCCTATTAATAGATGGGTCGTGCTCGGGTCTTATTTTTTTATTTGCACTTAGCGGTTGAGAGCCGGGATCCACTCCCGGCCCAAGTTTATATTTAGAAATATATATATACACACATACGTTTACATACTTATACACATACATATTTATATATATATATATATAAATATCTACATATTTATGAGGGAGGGAGGGAGCAGTAATGCGGAGGCTCAAAACCATGACCTCTCACAGATGGTGATATGACCAAAGCAGCCGAGCTGGCTTAGGACATGGTAAGAAACTCATTTTTCTGTTCCATGGGTCTAACATAGGTGGGGGCTCGGGCTTCATGATTTCCATACGGCCTGGGTTCGGGCCAACAACTTCAGGCCCGACTCATGCTTTGGCCAGGGTTAGGCTTCTAGTTTAGAAGTGGCCGTCGGACATTCGTCGGAAAGTCCCTGCCTCGTCGGTGAACACCCCTAGTCTTTTTATCATTCACTGGCATGAGAGAGTGTACGTCTTTTTAACCTTTTTTTATGGAAGAGATGGTATTCGAAACCTAATGTTTTCTTTTATCTCACCCTCCCCTTTTAATGTCTCTCGTATTAGCCCTTCACTTCACTTAACAGGCAAAGTAAGCTTACCAAAATTGTTAGCTTAAAAAACTGGAGATCTCAATATCTACGATTGAGAATATAAGTGAAACCGGCAAAATCTTCATTTCAACAGGACGGCAAGAAAAAAAAAACCCTATACTCGCAAGCATGCCCTGGTAGTCGATACATCACTGCTTTTCTGTGCATGCGAACGGCTATAGGGTGTTTTGCTGCGGTCCTGAGTAGTTATCGAGCTTGACTTGAGCAGTTCCATCAGTCCTACGGCTTGTTGGTTAGGTCCAGAGAGTTTCCAAGTCTAAGCATGTCGAGAAAATAAAGTCCAGATGTAGATTCCAAGATTACAAAATCATTTGTGTCATTGCTTTAGATTAGAAACGTGATAACACTCAATGGTTTTAAAATTTCCTTCATAGAAGTGTTCTCTTGAGGGCCCCCTCTGTTTGCATGGAATTGAAATTCTTAAGAATTTATTATCAATTGAATCACACCGATGATCATTAAAGAGTACGAGTGATGAAAGATTTAAGGATGGAGTTGTAGACAGGAGCAAATCTCTTTAGTAGAGTGATATCTCGGATATTATTGTTTTATTATGGGGATGTCATCTGAAGACCATTTATATATTTCAACTTTTTATCTCTGGGGCAGTATATATATTCAAAAGCCCAGTAATTCAATTCAGCATGTGTCAATAGCCATAGTTAGCTTGTGTGATTTCTTTCTCTCCATTCAAATCATATGGGAGTTCACTAGATATGGGCTATAAGAAAAAACGGAACTACTGATTCTTTCATTTTATTTCACGTTAATTGGAAATGGAAAGGTCCCGCGACTTTCGTTGGGCACTCACGCAGCTTTACCGCTGCTTGCATGGGAGGTAAACTAGCATTTTCCAGTTTTCCTCCACTGTGAGAGGAGGAAAACTGGCAATTGCAGCTTTACCGCTGCTCTCATCGGCGGAAATATTGATTTTCCAGCTTTCCTCCGCTCTGAGGGGAGGAAAACTGGAACTTGCAGCTTTACCGCTGCTTCCATCGGCGGTAAGATCAATTTTCCAGTTTTCCTCCTCTCCGAGAGGAGGAAAACTGGAAATTTCAAATACGCTCCGGGCACGTATGGCGGAAATCTTTCAATCCGATTTTTTATCTTTTTTTCCCTTCTTTTGCTTGTTGGCCGTTCATGTGTTGGGGCTTAGTTCAACTAAATGATGGATGGACATGTGCGGATAACAATTGGGTGAGACAATATCAAATCACAATAAACACACAATGAATCGTAGATTTACTTTACCGGTCAAGTGAAGTAAAATATCATTTAAAGAGAGAACAAAAGTAAGGGTGTAGTTGAATTAAAAGGTGAGAGAGCGGCATTCTTATTTTTCCTCTTAAAAAGAATACAGTTTTTTTTTTTTTTTTTTTTTTTGTAAGGGAGCTCATGGATTGGGCTTTGGGCATTGGGTTTTCCTATTAATAGATGGGTCGTGCTCCGGTCTTGTTTTTTTATTTGCACTTAGCGGTTGAGAGCCGGGATCCACTCCCGGCCCAAGTTTATATTTAGAAATATATATATACACACATACGTTTACATACTTATACACATACATATTTATATATATATATATAAATATCTACATATTTATGAGGGAGGGAGGGAGCAGTAATGCGGAGGCTCAAAACCATGACCTCTCACAGATGGTGATATGACCAAAGCAGCCGAGCTGGCTTAGGACATGGTAAGAAACTCATTTTTCTGTTCCATGGGTCTAACATAGGTGGGGGCTCGGGCTTCATGATTTCCATACGGCCTGGGTTCGGGCCAACAACTTCAGGCCCGACTCATGCTTTGGCCAGGGTTAGGCTTCTAGTTTAGAAGTGGCCGTCGGACATTCGTCGGAAAGTCCCTGCCTCGTCGGTGAACACCCCTAGTCTTTTTATCATTCACTGGCATGAGAGTGTGTACGTCTTTTTAACCTTTTTTTATGGAAGAGATGGTATTCGAAACCTAATGTTTTCTTTTATCTCACCCTCCCCTTTTAATGTCTCTCGTATTAGCCCTTCACTTCACTTAACAGGCAAAGTAAGCTTACCAAAATTGTTAGCTTAAAAAACTGGAGATCTCAATATCTACGATTGAGAATATAAGTGAAACCGGCAAAATCTTCATTTCAACAGGACGGCAAGAAAAAAAAAACCCTATACTCGCAAGCATGCCCTGGTAGTCGATACATCACTGCTTTTCTGTGCATGCGAACGGCTATAGGGTGTTTTGCTGCGGTCCTGAGTAGTTATCGAGCTTGACTTGAGCAGTTCCATCAGTCCTACGGCTTGTTGGTTAGGTCCAGAGAGTTTCCAAGTCTAAGCATGTCGAGAAAATAAAGTCCAGATGTAGATTCCAACATTACAAAATCATTTGTGTCATTGCTTTAGATTAGAAACGTGATAACACTCAATGGTTTTAAAATTTCCTTCATAGAAGTGTTCTCTTGAGGGCCCCCTCTGTTTGCATGGAATTGAAATTCTTAAGAATTTATTATCAAGTGAATCACACCGATGATCATTAAAGAGTACGAGTGATGAAAGATTTAAGGATGGAGTTGTAGACAGGAGCAAATCTCTTTAGTAGAGTGATATCTCGGATATTATTGTTTTATTATGGGGATGTCATCTGAAGACCATTTATATATTTCAACTTTTTATCTCTGGGGCAGTATATATATTCAAAAGCCCAGTAATTCAATTCAGCATGTGTCAATAGCCATAGTTAGCTTGTGTGATTTCTTTCTCTCCATTCAAATCATATGGGAGTTCACTAGATATGGGCTATAAGAAAAAACGGAACTACTGATTCTTTCATTTTATTTCACGTTAATTGGAAATGGAAAGGTCCCGCGACTTTCGTTGGGCACTCACGCAGCTTTACCGCTGCTTGCATGGGAGGTAAACTAGCATTTTCCAGTTTTCCTCCACTGTGAGAGGAGGAAAACTGGCAATTGCAGCTTTACCGCTGCTCTCATCGGCGGAAATATTGATTTTCCAGCTTTCCTCCGCTCTGAGGGGAGGAAAACTGGAACTTGCAGCTTTACCGCTGCTTCCATCGGCGGTAAGATCAATTTTCCAGTTTTCCTCCTCTCCGAGAGGAGGAAAACTGGAAATTTCAAATACTCTCCGGGCACGTATGGCGGAAATCTTTCAATCCGATTTTTTATCTTTTTTTCCCTTCTTTTGCTTGTTGGCCGTTCATGTGTTGGGGCTTAGTTCAACTAAATGATGGATGGACATGTGCGGATAACAATTGGGTGAGACAATATCAAATCACAATAAACACACAATGAATCGTAGATTTACTTTACCGGTCAAGTGAAGTAAAATATCATTTAAAGAGAGAACAAAAGTAAGGGTGTAGTCGAATTAAAAGGTGAGAGAGCGGCATTCTTATTTTTCCTCTTAAAAAGAATACAGTTTTTTTTTTTTTTTTTTTTTTTTTTTTTTTTGTAAGGGAGCTCATGGATTGGGCTTTGGGCATTGGGTTTTCCTATTAATAGATGGGTCGTGCTCGGGTCTTATTTTTTTATTTGCACTTAGCGGTTGAGAGCCGGGATCCACTCCCGGCCCAAGTTTATATTTAGAAATATATATATACACACATACGTTTACATACTTATACACATACATATTTATATATATATATATATATATATATATAAATATCTACATATTTATGAGGGAGGGAGGGAGCAGTAATGCGGAGGCTCAAAACCATGACCTCTCACAGATGGTGATATGACCAAAGCAGCCGAGCTGGCTTAGGACATGGTAAGAAACTCATTTTTCTGTTCCATGGGTCTAACATAGGTGGGGGCTCGGGCTTCATGATTTCCATACGGCCTGGGTTCGGGCCAACAACTTCAGGCCCGACTCATGCTTTGGCCAGGGTTAGGCTTCTAGTTTAGAAGTGGCCGTCGGACATTCGTCGGAAAGTCCCTGCCTCGTCGGTGAACACCCCTAGTCTTTTTATCATTCACTGGCATGAGAGAGTGTACGTCTTTTTAACCTTTTTTTATGGAAGAGATGGTATTCGAAACCTAATGTTTTCTTTTATCTCACCCTCCCCTTTTAATGTCTCTCGTATTAGCCCTTCACTTCACTTAACAGGCAAAGTAAGCTTACCAAAATTGTTAGCTTAAAAAACTGGAGATCTCAATATCTACGATTGAGAATATAAGTGAAACCGGCAAAATCTTCATTTCAACAGGACGGCAAGAAAAAAAAAACCCTATACTCGCAAGCATGCCCTGGTAGTCGATACATCACTGCTTTTCTGTGCATGCGAACGGCTATAGGGTGTTTTGCTGCGGTCCTGAGTAGTTATCGAGCTTGACTTGAGCAGTTCCATCAGTCCTACGGCTTGTTTGTTAGGTCCAGAGTGTTTCCAAGTCTAAGCATGTCGAGAAAATAAAGTCCAGATGTAGATTCCAAGATTACAAAATCATTTGTGTCATTGCTTTAGATTAGAAACGTGATAACACACAATGGTTTTAAAATTTCCTTCATAGAAGTGTTCTCTTGAGGGCCCCCTCTGTTTGCATGGAATTGAAATTCTTAAGAATTTATTATCAAGTGAATCACACCGATGATCATTAAAGAGTACGAGTGATGAAAGATTTAAGGATGGAGTTGTAGACAGGAGCAAATCTCTTTAGTAGAGTGATATCTCGGATATTATTGTTTTATTATGGGGATGTCATCTGAAGACCATTTATATATTTCAACTTTTTATCTCTGGGGCAGTATATATATTCAAAAGCCCAGTAATTCAATTCAGCATGTGTCAATAGCCATAGTTAGCTTGTGTGATTTCTTTCTCTCCATTCAAATCATATGGGAGTTCACTAGATATGGGCTATAAGAAAAAACGGAACTACTGATTCTTTCATTTTATTTCACGTTAATTGGAAATGGAAAGGTCCCGCGACTTTCGTTGGGCACTCACGCAGCTTTACCGCTGCTTGCATGGGAGGTAAACTAGCATTTTCCAGTTTTCCTCCACTGTGAGAGGAGGAAAACTGGCAATTGCAGCTTTACCGCTGCTCTCATCGGCGGAAATATTGATTTTCCAGCTTTCCTCCGCTCTGAGGGGAGGAAAACTGGAACTTGCAGCTTTACCGCTGCTTCCATCGGCGGTAAGATCAATTTTCCAGTTTTCCTCCTCTCCGAGAGGCGGAAAACTGAAAATTTCAAATACGCTCCGGGCACGTATGGCGGAAATCTTTCAATCCGATTTTTTATCTTTTTTTCCCTTCTTTTGCTTGTTGGCCGTTCATGTGTTGGGGCTTAGTTCAACTAAATGATGGATGGACATGTGAGGATAACAATTGGGTGAGACAATATCAAATCACAATAAACACACAATGAATCGTAGATTTACTTTACCGGTCAAGTGAAGTAAAATATCATTTAAAGAGAGAACAAAAGTAAGGGTGTAGTCGAATTAAAAGGTGAGAGAGCGGCATTCTTATTTTTCCTCTTAAAAAGAATACAGTTTTTTTTTTTTTTTTTTTTTTTTTTTTTTTTTTTGTAAGGGAGCTCATGGATTGGGCTTTGGGCATTGGGTTTTCCTATTAATAGATGGGTCGTGCTCGGGTCTTGTTTTTTTATTTGCACTTAGCGGTTGAGAGCCGGGATCCACTCCCGGCCCAAGTTTATATTTAGAAATATATATATACACACATACGTTTACATACTTATACACATACATATTTATATATATATATATATAAATATCTACATATTTATGAGGGAGGGAGGGAGCAGTAATGCGGAGGCTCAAAACCATGACCTCTCACAGATGGTGATATGACCAAAGCAGCCGAGCTGGCTTAGGACATGGTAAGAAACTCATTTTTCTGTTCCATGGGTCTAACATAGGTGGGGGCTCGGGCTTCATGATTTCCATACGGCCTGGGTTCGGGCCAACAACTTCAGGCCCGACTCATGCTTTGGCCAGGGTTAGGCTTCTAGTTTAGAAGTGGCCGTCGGACATTCGTCGGAAAGTCCCTGCCTCGTCGGTGAACACCCCTAGTCTTTTTTTCATTCACTGGCATGAGAGAGTGTACGTCTTTTTAACCTTTTTTTATGGAAGAGATGGTATTCGAAACCTAATGTTTTCTTTTATCTCACCCTCCCCTTTTAATGTCTCTCGTATTAGCCCTTCACTTCACTTAACAGGCAAAGTAAGCTTACCAAAATTGTTAGCTTAAAAAACTGGAGATCTCAATATCTACGATTGAGAATATAAGTGAAACCGGCAAAATCTTCATTTCAACAGGACGGCAAGAAAAAAAAAACCCTATACTCGCAAGCATGCCCTGGTAGTCGATACATCACTGCTTTTCTGTGCATGCGAACGGCTATAGGGTGTTTTGCTGCGGTCCTGAGTAGTTATCGAGCTTGACTTGAGCAGTTCCATCAGTCCTACGGCTTGTTGGTTAGGTCCAGAGAGTTTCCAAGTCTAAGCATGTCGAGAAAATAAAGTCCAGATGTAGATTCCAACATTACAAAATCATTTGTGTCATTGCTTTAGATTAGAAACGTGATAACACTAAATGGTTTTAAAATTTCCTTCATAGAAGTGTTCTCTTGAGGGCCCCCTCTGTTTGCATGGAATTGAAATTCTTAAGAATTTATTATCAAGTGAATCACACCGATGATCATTAAAGAGTACGAGTGATGAAAGATTTAAGGATGGAGTTGTAGACAGGAGCAAATCTCTTTAGTAGAGTGATATCTCGGATATTATTGTTTTATTATGGGGATGTCATCTGAAGACCATTTATATATTTCAACTTTTTATCTCTGGGGCAGTATATATATTCAAAAGCCCAGTAATTCAATTCAGCATGTGTCAATAGCCATAGTTAGCTTGTGTGATTTCTTTCTCTCCATTCAAATCATATGGGAGTTCACTAGATATGGGCTATAAGAAAAAACGGAACTACTGATTCTTTCATTTTATTTCACGTTAATTGGAAATGGAAAGGTCCCGCGACTTTCGTTGGGCACTCACGCAGCTTTACCGCTGCTTGCATGGGAGGTAAACTAGCATTTTCCAGTTTTCCTCCACTGTGAGAGGAGGAAAACTGGCAATTGCAGCTTTACCGCTGCTCTCCGGCGGAAATATTGATTTTCCAGCTTTCCTCCGCTCTGAGGGGAGGAAAACTGGAACTTGCAGCTTTACCGCTGCTTCCATCGGCGGTAAGATCAATTTTCCAGTTTTCCTCCTCTCCGAGAGGAGGAAAACTGGAAATTTCAAATACGCTCCGGGCACGTATGGCGGAAATCTTTCAATCCGATTTTTTATCTTTTTTTCCCTTCTTTTGCTTGTTGGCCGTTCATGTGTTGGGGCTTAGTTCAACTAAATGATGGATGGACATGTGCGGATAACAATTGGGTGAGACAATATCAAATCACAATAAACACACAATGAATCGTAGATTTACTTTACCGGTCAAGTGAAGTAAAATATCATTTAAAGAGAGAACAAAAGTAAGGGTGTAGTTGAATTAAAAGGTGAGAGAGCGGCATTCTTATTTTTCCTCTTAAAAAGAATACAGTTTTTTTTTTTTTTTTTTTTTTTGTAAGGGAGCTCATGGATTGGGCTTTGGGCATTGGGTTTTCCTATTAATAGATGGGTCGTGCTCCGGTCTTGTTTTTTTATTTGCACTTAGCGGTTGAGAGCCGGGATCCACTCCCGGCCCAAGTTTATATTTAGAAATATATATATACACACATACGTTTACATACTTATACACATACATATTTATATATATATATATATATATATAAATATCTACATATTTATGAGGGAGGGAGGGAGCAGTAATGCGGAGGCTCAAAACCATGACCTCTCACAGATGGTGATATGACCAAAGCAGCCGAGCTGGCTTAGGACATGGTAAGAAACTCATTTTTCTGTTCCATGGGTCTAACATAGGTGGGGGCTCGGGCTTCATGATTTCCATACGGCCTGGGTTCGGGCCAACAACTTCAGGCCCGACTCATGCTTTGGCCAGGGTTAGGCTTCTAGTTTAGAAGTGGCCGTCGGACATTCGTCGGAAAGTCCCTGCCTCGTCGGTGAACACCCCTAGTCTTTTTATCATTCACTGGCATGAGAGAGTGTACGTCTTTTTAACCTTTTTTTATGGAAGAGATGGTATTCGAAACCTAATGTTTTCTTTTATCTCACCCTCCCCTTTTAATGTCTCTCGTATTAGCCCTTCACTTCACTTAACAGGCAAAGTAAGCTTACCAAAATTGTTAGCTTAAAAAACTGGAGATCTCAATATCTACGATTGAGAATATAAGTGAAACCGGCAAAATCTTCATTTCAACAGGACGGCAAGAAAAAAAAAACCCTATACTCGCAAGCATGCCCTGGTAGTCGATACATCACTGCTTTTCTGTGCATGCGAACGGCTATAGGGTGTTTTGCTGCGGTCCTGAGTAGTTATCGAGCTTGACTTGAGCAGTTCCATCAGTCCTACGGCTTGTTTGTTAGGTCCAGAGTGTTTCCAAGTCTAAGCATGTCGAGAAAATAAAGTCCAGATGTAGATTCCAAGATTACAAAATCATTTGTGTCATTGCTTTAGATTAGAAACGTGATAACACACAATGGTTTTAAAATTTCCTTCATAGAAGTGTTCTCTTGAGGGCCCCCTCTGTTTGCATGGAATTGAAATTCTTAAGAATTTATTATCAAGTGAATCACACCGATGATCATTAAAGAGTACGAGTGATGAAAGATTTAAGGATGGAGTTGTAGACAGGAGCAAATCTCTTTAGTAGAGTGATATCTCGGATATTATTGTTTTATTATGGGGATGTCATCTGAAGACCATTTATATATTTCAACTTTTTATCTCTGGGGCAGTATATATATTCAAAAGCCCAGTAATTCAATTCAGCATGTGTCAATAGCCATAGTTAGCTTGTGTGATTTCTTTCTCTCCATTCAAATCATATGGGAGTTCACTAGATATGGGCTATAAGAAAAAACGGAACTACTGATTCTTTCATTTTATTTCACGTTAATTGGAAATGGAAAGGTCCCGCGACTTTCGTTGGGCACTCACGCAGCTTTACCGCTGCTTGCATGGGAGGTAAACTAGCATTTTCCAGTTTTCCTCCACTGTGAGAGGAGGAAAACTGGCAATTGCAGCTTTACCGCTGCTCTCATCGGCGGAAATATTGATTTTCCAGCTTTCCTCCGCTCTGAGGGGAGGAAAACTGGAACTTGCAGCTTTACCGCTGCTTCCATCGGCGGTAAGATCAATTTTCCAGTTTTCCTCCTCTCCGAGAGGCGGAAAACTGAAAATTTCAAATACGCTCCGGGCACGTATGGCGGAAATCTTTCAATCCGATTTTTTATCTTTTTTTCCCTTCTTTTGCTTGTTGGCCGTTCATGTGTTGGGGCTTAGTTCAACTAAATGATGGATGGACATGTGAGGATAACAATTGGGTGAGACAATATCAAATCACAATAAACACACAATGAATCGTAGATTTACTTTACCGGTCAAGTGAAGTAAAATATCATTTAAAGAGAGAACAAAAGTAAGGGTGTAGTCGAATTAAAAGGTGAGAGAGCGGCATTCTTATTTTTCCTCTTAAAAAGAATACAGTTTTTTTTTTTTTTTTTTTTTTTTTTTTTTTTGTAAGGGAGCTCATGGATTGGGCTTTGGGCATTGGGTTTTCCTATTAATAGATGGGTCGTGCTCGGGTCTTGTTTTTTTATTTGCACTTAGCGGTTGAGAGCCGGGATCCACTCCCGGCCCAAGTTTATATTTAGAAATATATATATACACACATACGTTTACATACTTATACACATACATATTTATATATATATATATAAATATCTACATATTTATGAGGGAGGGAGGGAGCAGTAATGCGGAGGCTCAAAACCATGACCTCTCACAGATGGTGATATGACCAAAGCAGCCGAGCTGGCTTAGGACATGGTAAGAAACTCATTTTTCTGTTCCATGGGTCTAACATAGGTGGGGGCTCGGGCTTCATGATTTCCATACGGCCTGGGTTCGGGCCAACAACTTCAGGCCCGACTCATGCTTTGGCCAGGGTTAGGCTTCTAGTTTAGAAGTGGCCGTCGGACATTCGTCGGAAAGTCCCTGCCTCGTCGGTGAACACCCCTAGTCTTTTTTTCATTCACTGGCATGAGAGAGTGTACGTCTTTTTAACCTTTTTTTATGGAAGAGATGGTATTCGAAACCTAATGTTTTCTTTTATCTCACCCTCCCCTTTTAATGTCTCTCGTATTAGCCCTTCACTTCACTTAACAGGCAAAGTAAGCTTACCAAAATTGTTAGCTTAAAAAACTGGAGATCTCAATATCTACGATTGAGAATATAAGTGAAACCGGCAAAATCTTCATTTCAACAGGACGGCAAGAAAAAAAAAACCCTATACTCGCAAGCATGCCCTGGTAGTCGATACATCACTGCTTTTCTGTGCATGCGAACGGCTATAGGGTGTTTTGCTGCGGTCCTGAGTAGTTATCGAGCTTGACTTGAGCAGTTCCATCAGTCCTACGGCTTGTTGGTTAGGTCCAGAGAGTTTCCAAGTCTAAGCATGTCGAGAAAATAAAGTCCAGATGTAGATTCCAACATTACAAAATCATTTGTGTCATTGCTTTAGATTAGAAACGTGATAACACTAAATGGTTTTAAAATTTCCTTCATAGAAGTGTTCTCTTGAGGGCCCCCTCTGTTTGCATGGAATTGAAATTCTTAAGAATTTATTATCAAGTGAATCACACCGATGATCATTAAAGAGTACGAGTGATGAAAGATTTAAGGATGGAGTTGTAGACAGGAGCAAATCTCTTTAGTAGAGTGATATCTCGGATATTATTGTTTTATTATGGGGATGTCATCTGAAGACCATTTATATATTTCAACTTTTTATCTCTGGGGCAGTATATATATTCAAAAGCCCAGTAATTCAATTCAGCATGTGTCAATAGCCATAGTTAGCTTGTGTGATTTCTTTCTCTCCATTCAAATCATATGGGAGTTCACTAGATATGGGCTATAAGAAAAAACGGAACTACTGATTCTTTCATTTTATTTCACGTTAATTGGAAATGGAAAGGTCCCGCGACTTTCGTTGGGCACTCACGCAGCTTTACCGCTGCTTGCATGGGAGGTAAACTAGCATTTTCCAGTTTTCCTCCACTGTGAGAGGAGGAAAACTGGCAATTGCAGCTTTACCGCTGCTCTCCGGCGGAAATATTGATTTTCCAGCTTTCCTCCGCTCTGAGGGGAGGAAAACTGGAACTTGCAGCTTTACCGCTGCTTCCATCGGCGGTAAGATCAATTTTCCAGTTTTCCTCCTCTCCGAGAGGAGGAAAACTGGAAATTTCAAATACGCTCCGGGCACGTATGGCGGAAATCTTTCAATCCGATTTTTTATCTTTTTTTCCCTTCTTTTGCTTGTTGGCCGTTCATGTGTTGGGGCTTAGTTCAACTAAATGATGGATGGACATGTGCGGATAACAATTGGGTGAGACAATATCAAATCACAATAAACACACAATGAATCGTAGATTTACTTTACCGGTCAAGTGAAGTAAAATATCATTTAAAGAGAGAACAAAAGTAAGGGTGTAGTTGAATTAAAAGGTGAGAGAGCGGCATTCTTATTTTTCCTCTTAAAAAGAATACAGTTTTTTTTTTTTTTTTTTTTTTTTGTAAGGGAGCTCATGGATTGGGCTTTGGGCATTGGGTTTTCCTATTAATAGATGGGTCGTGCTCCGGTCTTGTTTTTTTATTTGCACTTAGCGGTTGAGAGCCGGGATCCACTCCCGGCCCAAGTTTATATTTAGAAATATATATATACACACATACGTTTACATACTTATACACATACATATTTATATATATATATATATATAAATATCTACATATTTATGAGGGAGGGAGGGAGCAGTAATGCGGAGGCTCAAAACCATGACCTCTCACAGATGGTGATATGACCAAAGCAGCCGAGCTGGCTTAGGACATGGTAAGAAACTCATTTTTCTGTTCCATGGGTCTAACATAGGTGGGGGCTCGGGCTTCATGATTTCCATACGGCCTGGGTTCGGGCCAACAACTTCAGGCCCGACTCATGCTTTGGCCAGGGTTAGGCTTCTAGTTTAGAAGTGGCCGTCGGACATTCGTCGGAAAGTCCCTGCCTCGTCGGTGAACACCCCTAGTCTTTTTATCATTCACTGGCATGAGAGAGTGTACGTCTTTTTAACCTTTTTTTATGGAAGAGATGGTATTCGAAACCTAATGTTTTCTTTTATCTCACCCTCCCCTTTTAATGTCTCTCGTATTAGCCCTTCACTTCACTTAACAGGCAAAGTAAGCTTACCAAAATTGTTAGCTTAAAAAACTGGAGATCTCAATATCTACGATTGAGAATATAAGTGAAACCGGCAAAATCTTCATTTCAACAGGACGGCAAGAAAAAAAAAACCCTATACTCGCAAGCATGCCCTGGTAGTCGATACATCACTGCTTTTCTGTGCATGCGAACGGCTATAGGGTGTTTTGCTGCGGTCCTGAGTAGTTATCGAGCTTGACTTGAGCAGTTCCATCAGTCCTACGGCTTGTTGGTTAGGTCCAGAGAGTTTCCAAGTCTAAGCATGTCGAGAAAATAAAGTCCAGATGTAGATTCCAAGATTACAAAATCATTTGTGTCATTGCTTTAGATTAGAAACGTGATAACACTCAATGGTTTTAAAATTTCCTTCATAGAAGTGTTCTCTTGAGGGCCCCCTCTGTTTGCATGGAATTGAAATTCTTAAGAATTTATTATCAAGTGAATCACACCGATGATCATTAAAGAGTACGAGTGATGAAAGATTTAAGGATGGAGTTGTAGACAGGAGCAAATCTCTTTAGTAGAGTGATATCTCGGATATTATTGTTTTATTATGGGGATGTCATCTGAAGACCATTTATATATTTCAACTTTTTATCTCTGGGGCAGTATATATATTCAAAAGCCCAGTAATTCAATTCAGCATGTGTCAATAGCCATAGTTAGCTTGTGTGATTTCTTTCTCTCCATTCAAATCATATGGGAGTTCACTAGATATGGGCTATAAGAAAAAACGGAACTACTGATTCTTTCATTTTATTTCACGTTAATTGGAAATGGAAAGGTCCCGCGACTTTCGTTGGGCACTCACGCAGCTTTACCGCTGCTTGCATGGGAGGTAAACTAGCATTTTCCAGTTTTCCTCCACTGTGAGAGGAGGAAAACTGGAATTGCAGCTTTACCGCTGCTCTCATCGGCGGAAATATTGATTTTCCAGCTTTCCTCCGCTCTGAGGGGAGGAAAACTGGAACTTGCAGCTTTACCGCTGCTTCCATCGGCGGTAAGATCAATTTTCCAGTTTTCCTCCTCTCCGAGAGGAGGAAAACTGAAAATTTCAAATACGCTCCGGGCACGTATGGCGGAAATCTTTCAATCCGATTTTTTATCTTTTTTTCCCTTCTTTTGCTTGTTGGCCGTTCATGTGTTGGGGCTTAGTTCAACTAAATGATGGATGGACATGTGCGGATAACAATTGGGTGAGACAATATCAAATCACAATAAACACACAATGAATCGTAGATTTACTTTACCGGTCAAGTGAAGTAAAATATCATTTAAAGAGAGAACAAAAGTAAGGGTGTAGTCGAATTAAAAGGTGAGAGAGCGGCATTCTTATTTTTCCTCTTAAAAAGAATACAGTTTTTTTTTTTTTTTTTTTTTTTTTTTTGTAAGGGAGCTCATGGATTGGGCTTTGGGCATTGGGTTTTCCTATTAATAGATGGGTCGTGCTCGGGTCTTATTTTTTTATTTGCACTTAGCGGTTGAGAGCCGGGATCCACTCCCGGCCCAAGTTTATATTTAGAAATATATATATACACACATACGTTTACATACTTATACACATACATATTTATATATATATATATATATAAATATCTACATATTTATGAGGGAGGGAGGGAGCAGTAATGCGGAGGCTCAAAACCATGACCTCTCACAGATGGTGATATGACCAAAGCAGCCGAGCTGGCTTAGGACATGGTAAGAAACTCATTTTTCTGTTCCATGGGTCTAACATAGGTGGGGGCTCGGGCTTCATGATTTCCATACGGCCTGGGTTCGGGCCAACAACTTCAGGCCCGACTCATGCTTTGGCCAGGGTTAGGCTTCTAGTTTAGAAGTGGCCGTCGGACATTCGTCGGAAAGTCCCTGCCTCGTCGGTGAACACCCCTAGTCTTTTTATCATTCACTGGCATGAGAGAGTGTACGTCTTTTTAACCTTTTTTTATGGAAGAGATGGTATTCGAAACCTAATGTTTTCTTTTATCTCACCCTCCCCTTTTAATGTCTCTCGTATTAGCCCTTCACTTCACTTAACAGGCAAAGTAAGCTTACCAAAATTGTTAGCTTAAAAAACTGGAGATCTCAATATCTACGATTGAGAATATAAGTGAAACCGGCAAAATCTTCATTTCAACAGGACGGCAAGAAAAAAAAAACCCTATACTCGCAAGCATGCCCTGGTAGTCGATACATCACTGCTTTTCTGTGCATGCGAACGGCTATAGGGTGTTTTGCTGCGGTCCTGAGTAGTTATCGAGCTTGACTTGAGCAGTTCCATCAGTCCTACGGCTTGTTGGTTAGGTCCAGAGAGTTTCCAAGTCTAAGCATGTCGAGAAAATAAAGTCCAGATGTAGATTCCAAGATTACAAAATCATTTGTGTCATTGCTTTAGATTAGAAACGTGATAACACTCAATGGTTTTAAAATTTCCTTCATAGAAGTGTTCTCTTGAGGGCCCCCTCTGTTTGCATGGAATTGAAATTCTTAAGAATTTATTATCAAGTGAATCACACCGATGATCATTAAAGAGTACGAGTGATGAAAGATTTAAGGATGGAGTTGTAGACAGGAGCAAATCTCTTTAGTAGAGTGATATCTCGGATATTATTGTTTTATTATGGGGATGTCATCTGAAGACCATTTATATATTTCAACTTTTTATCTCTGGGGCAGTATATATATTCAAAAGCCCAGTAATTCAATTCAGCATGTGTCAATAGCCATAGTTAGCTTGTGTGATTTCTTTCTCTCCATTCAAATCATATGGGAGTTCACTAGATATGGGCTATAAGAAAAAACGGAACTACTGATTCTTTCATTTTATTTCACGTTAATTGGAAATGGAAAGGTCCCGCGACTTTCGTTGGGCACTCACGCAGCTTTACCGCTGCTTGCATGGGAGGTAAACTAGCATTTTCCAGTTTTCCTCCACTGTGAGAGGAGGAAAACTGGCAATTGCAGCTTTACCGCTGCTCTCATCGGCGGAAATATTGATTTTCCAGCTTTCCTCCGCTCTGAGGGGAGGAAAACTGGAACTTGCAGCTTTACCGCTGCTTCCATCGGCGGTAAGATCAATTATCCAGTTTTCCTCCTCTCCGAGAGGAGGAAAACTGGAAATTTCAAATACGCTCCGGGCACGTATGGCGGAAATCTTTCAATCCGATTTTTTATCCTTTTTTCCCTTCTTTTGCTTGTTGGCCGTTCATGGGTCGGGGCTTAGTTCAACTAAATGATGGATGGACATGTGCGGATAACAATTGGGTGAGACAATATCAAATCACAATAAACCCACAATGAATCGTAGATTTACTTTACTGGTCAAGTGAAGTAAAATATCATTTAAAGAGAGAACAAAAGTAAGGGTGTAGTCGAATTAAAAGGTGAGAGAGCGGCATTCTTATTTTTCCTCTTAAAAAGAATACAGTTTTTTTTTTTTTTTTTTTTTTGTAAGGGAGCTCATGGATTGGGCTTTGGGCATTGGGTTTTCCTATTAATAGATGGGTCGTGCTCCGGTCTTATTTTTTTATTTGCACTTAGCGGTTGAGAGCCGGGATCCACTCCCGGCCCATGTTTATATTTAGAAATATATATATACACACATACGTTTACATACTTATACACATACATATTTATATATATATATATATATATATAAATATCTACATATTTATGAGGGAGGGAGGGAGCAGTAATGCGGAGGCTCAAAACCATGACCTCTCACAGATGGTGATATGACCAAAGCAGCCGAGCTGGCTTAGGACATGGTAAGAAACTCATTTTTCTGTTCCATGGGTCTAACATAGGTGGGGGCTCGGGCTTCATGATTTCCATACGGCCTGGGTTCGGGCCAACAACTTCAGGCCCGACTCATGCTTTGGCCAGGGTTAGGCTTCTAGTTTAGAAGTGGCCGTCGGACATTCGTCGGAAAGTCCCTGCCTCGTCGGTGAACACCCCTAGTCTTTTTATCATTCACTGGCATGAGAGAGTGTACGTCTTTTTAACCTTTTTTTATGGAAGAGATGGTATTCGAAACCTAATGTTTTCTTTTATCTCACCCTCCCCTTTTAATGTCTCTCGTATTAGCCCTTCACTTCACTTAACAGGCAAAGTAAGCTTACCAAAATTGTTAGCTTAAAAAACTGGAGATCTCAATATCTACGATTGAGAATATAAGTGAAACCGGCAAAATCTTCATTTCAACAGGACGGCAAGAAAAAAAAAACCCTATACTCGCAAGCATGCCCTGGTAGTCGATACATCACTGCTTTTCTGTGCATGCGAACGGCTATAGGGTGTTTTGCTGCGGTCCTGAGTAGTTATCGAGCTTGACTTGAGCAGTTCCATCAGTCCTACGGCTTGTTGGTTAGGTCCAGAGAGTTTCCAAGTCTAAGCATGTCGAGAAAATAAAGTCCAGATGTAGATTCCAAGATTACAAAATCATTTGTGTCATTGCTTTAGATTAGAAACGTGATAACACTCAATGGTTTTAAAATTTCCTTCATAGAAGTGTTCTCTTGAGGGCCCCCTCTGTTTGCATGGAATTGAAATTCTTAAGAATTTATTATCAAGTGAATCACACCGATGATCATTAAAGAGTACGAGTGATGAAAGATTTAAGGATGGAGTTGTAGACAGGAGCAAATCTCTTTAGTAGAGTGATATCTCGGATATTATTGTTTTATTATGGGGATGTCATCTGAAGACCATTTATATATTTCAACTTTTTATCTCTGGGGCAGTATATATATTCAAAAGCCCAGTAATTCAATTCAGCATGTGTCAATAGCCATAGTTAGCTTGTGTGATTTCTTTCTCTCCATTCAAATCATATGGGAGTTCACTAGATATGGGCTACAAGAAAAAACGGAACTACTGATTCTTTCATTTTATTTCACGTTAATTGCAAATGGAAAGGTCCCGCGACTTTCGTTGGGCACTCACGCAGCTTTACCGCTGCTTGCATGGGAGGTAAACTAGCATTTTCCAGTTTTCCTCCACTGTGAGAGGAGGAAAACTGGCAATTGCAGCATTACCGCTGCTCTCATCGGCGGAAATATTAATTTTCCAGCTTTCCTCCGCTCTGAGGGGAGGAAAACTGGAAATTTCAAATACGCTCCGGGCACGTATGGCGGAAATCTTTCAATCCGATTTTTTATCCTTTTTTCCCTTCTTTTGCTTGTTGGCCGTTCATGGGTCGGGGCTTAGTTCAACTAAATGATGGATGGACATGTGCGGATAACAATTGGGTGAGACAATATCAAATCACAATAAACACACAATGAATCGTAGATTTACTTTACCGGTCAAGTGAAGTAAAATATCATTTAAAGAGAGAACAAAAGTAAGGGTGTAGTCGAATTAAAAGGTGAGAGAGCGGCATTCTTATTTTTCCTCTTAAAAAGAATACAGTTTTTTTTTTTTTTTTGTAAGGGAGCTCATGGATTGGGCTTTGGGCATTGGGTTTTCCTATTAATAGATGGGTCGTGCTCAGGTCTTATTTTTTTATTTGCACTTAGCGGTTGAGAGCCGGGATCCACTCCCGGCCCAAGTTTATATTTAGAAATATATATATACACACATACGTTTACATACTTATACACATACATATTTATATATATATATATATATAAATATCTACATATTTATGAGGGAGGGAGGGAGCAGTAATGCGGAGGCTCAAAACCATGACCTCTCACAGATGGTGATATGACCAAAGCAGCCGAGCTGGCTTAGGACATGGTAAGAAACTCATTTTTCTGTTCCATGGGTCTAACATAGGTGGGGGCTCGGGCTTCATGATTTCCATACGGCCTGGGTTCGGGCCAACAACTTCAGGCCCGACTCATGCTTTGGCCAGGGTTAGGCTTCTAGTTTAGAAGTGGCCGTCGGACATTCGTCGGAAAGTCCCTGCCTCGTCGGTGAACACCCCTAGTCTTTTTATCATTCACTGGCATGAGAGAGTGTACGTCTTTTTAACCTTTTTTTATGGAAGAGATGGTATTCGAAACCTAATGTTTTCTTTTATCTCACCCTCCCCTTTTAATGTCTCTCGTATTAGCCCTTCACTTCACTTAACAGGCAAAGTAAGCTTACCAAAATTGTTAGCTTAAAAAACTGGAGATCTCAATATCTACGATTGAGAATATAAGTGAAACCGGCAAAATCTTCATTTCAACAGGACGGCAAGAAAAAAAAAACCCTATACTCGCAAGCATGCCCTGGTAGTCGATACATCACTGCTTTTCTGTGCATGCGAACGGCTATAGGGTGTTTTGCTGCGGTCCTGAGTAGTTATCGAGCTTGACTTGAGCAGTTCCATCAGTCCTACGGCTTGTTGGTTAGGTCCAGAGAGTTTCCAAGTCTAAGCATGTCGAGAAAATAAAGTCCAGATGTAGATTCCAAGATTACAAAATCATTTGTGTCATTGCTTTAGATTAGAAACGTGATAACACTCAATGGTTTTAAAATTTCCTTCATAGAAGTGTTCTCTTGAGGGCCCCCTCTGTTTGCATGGAATTGAAATTCTTAAGAATTTATTATCAAGTGAATCACACCGATGATCATTAAAGAGTACGAGTGATGAAAGATTTAAGGATGGAGTTGTAGACAGGAGCAAATCTCTTTAGTAGAGTGATATCTCGGATATTATTGTTTTATTATGGGGATGTCATCTGAAGACCATTTATATATTTCAACTTTTTATCTCTGGGGCAATATATATATTCAAAAGCCCAGTAATTCAATTCAGCATGTGTCAATAGCCATAGTTAGCTTGTGTGATTTCTTTCTCTCCATTCAAATCATATGGGAGTTCACTAGATATGGGCTATAAGAAAAAACGGAACTACTGATTCTTTCATTTTATTTCACGTTAATTGGAAATGGAAAGGTCCCGCGACTTTCGTTGGGCACTCACGCAGCTTTACCGCTGCTTGCATGGGAGGTAAACTAGCATTTTCCAGTTTTCCTCCACTGTGAGAGGAGGAAAACTGGCAATTGCAGCTTTACCGCTGCTCTCATCGGCGGAAATATTGATTTTCCAGCTTTCCTCCGCTCTGAGGGGAGGAAAACTGGAACTTGCAGCTTTACCGCTGCTTCCATCGGCGGTAAGATCAATTTTCCAGTTTTCCTCCTCTCCGAGAGGAGGAAAACTGGAAATTTCAAATACTCTCCGGGCACGTATGGCGGAAATCTTTCAATCCGATTTTTTATCTTTTTTTCCCTTCTTTTGCTTGTTGGCCGTTCATGTGTTGGGGCTTAGTTCAACTAAATGATGGATGGACATGTGCGGATAACAATTGGGTGAGACAATATCAAATCACAATAAACACACAATGAATCGTAGATTTACTTTACCGGTCAAGTGAAGTAAAATATCATTTAAAGAGAGAACAAAAGTAAGGGTGTAGTCGAATTAAAAGGTGAGAGAGCGGCATTCTTATTTTTCCTCTTAAAAAGAATACAGTTTTTTTTTTTTTTTTTTTTTGTAAGGGAGCTCATGGATTGGGCTTTGGGCATTGGGTTTTCCTATTAATAGATGGGTCGTGCTCCGGTCTTGTTTTTTTATTTGCACTTAGCGGTTGAGAGCCGGGATTCACTCCCGGCCCAAGTTTATATTTAGAAATATATATATACACACATACGTTTACATACTTATACACATACATATTTATATATATATATATATATAAATATCTACATATTTATGAGGGAGGGAGGGAGCAGTAATGCGGAGGCTCAAAACCATGACCTCTCACAGATGGTGATATGACCAAAGCAGCCGAGCTGGCTTAGGACATGGTAAGAAACTCATTTTTCTGTTCCATGGGTCTAACATAGGTGGGGGCTCGGGCTTCATGATTTCCATACGGCCTGGGTTCGGGCCAACAACTTCAGGCCCGACTCATGCTTTGGCCAGGGTTAGGCTTCTAGTTTAGAAGTGGCCGTCGGACATTCGTCGGAAAGTCCCTGCCTCGTCGGTGAACACCCCTAGTCTTTTTATCATTCACTGGCATGAGAGAGTGTACGTCTTTTTAACCTTTTTTTTATGGAAGAGATGGTATTCGAAACCTAATGTTTTCTTTTATCTCACCCTCCCCTTTTAATGTCTCTCGTATTAGCCCTTCACTTCACTTAACAGGCAAAGTAAGCTTACCAAAATTGTTAGCTTAAAAAACTGGAGATCTCAATATCTACGATTGAGAATATAAGTGAAACCGGCAAAATCTTCATTTCAACAGGACGGCAAGAAAAAAAAAACCCTATACTCGCAAGCATGCCCTGGTAGTCGATACATCACTGCTTTTCTGTGCATGCGAACGGCTATAGGGTGTTTTGCTGCGGTCCTGAGTAGTTATCGAGCTTGACTTGAGCAGTTCCATCAGTCCTACGGCTTGTTGGTTAGGTCCAGAGAGTTTCCAAGTCTAAGCATGTCGAGAAAATAAAGTCCAGATGTAGATTCCAAGATTACAAAATCATTTGTGTCATTGCTTTAGATTAGAAACGTGATAACACTCAATGGTTTTAAAATTTCCTTCATAGAAGTGTTCTCTTGAGGGCCCCCTCTGTTTGCATGGAATTGAAATTCTTAAGAATTTATTATCAAGTGAATCACACCGATGATCATTAAAGAGTACGAGTGATGAAAGATTTAAGGATGGAGTTGTAGACAGGAGCAAATCTCTTTAGTAGAGTGATATCTCGGATATTATTGTTTTATTATGGGGATGTCATCTGAAGACCATTTATATATTTCAACTTTTTATCTCTGGGGCAGTATATATATTCAAAAGCCCAGTAATTCAATTCAGCATGTGTCAATAGCCATAGTTAGCTTGTGTGATTTCTTTCTCTCCATTCAAATCATATGGGAGTTCACTAGATATGGGCTATAAGAAAAAACGGAACTACTGATTCTTTCATTTTATTTCACGTTAATTGGAAATCGAAAGGTCCCGCGACTTTCGTTGGGCACTCACGCAGCTTTACCGCTGCTTGCATGGGAGGTAAACTAGCATTTTCCAGTTTTCCTCCACTGTGAGAGGAGGAAAACTGGCAATTGCAGCTTTACCGCTGCTCTCATCGGCGGAAATATTGATTTTCCAGCTTTCCTCCGCTCTGAGGGGAGGAAAACTGGATGTTGCAGCTTTACCGCTGCTTCCATCGGCGGTAAGATCAATTTTCCAGTTTTCCTCCTCTCCGAGAGGAGGAAAACTGGAAATTTCAAATACGCTCCGGGCACGTATGGCGGAAATCTTTCAATCCGATTTTTTATCCTTTTTTCCCTTCTTTTGCTTGTTGGCCGTTCATGGGTCGGGGCTTAGTTCAACTAAATGATGGATGGACATGTGCGGATAACAATTGGGTGAGACAATATCAAATCACAATAAACACACAATGAATCGTAGATTTACTTTACCGGTCAAGTGAAGTAAAATATCATTTAAAGAGAGAACAAAAGTAAGGGTGTAGTCGAATTAAAAGGTGAGAGAGCGGCATTCTTATTTTTCCACTTATAAAGAATACAGTTTTTTTTTTTTTTTTTTTTTTTTTGTAAGGGAGCTCATGGATTGGGCTTTGGGCATTGGGTTTTCCTATTAATAGATGGGTCGTGCTCAGGTCTTGTTTTTTTATTTGCACTTAGCGGTTGAGAGCCGGGATCCACTCCCGGCCCAAGTTTATATTTAGAAATATATATATACACACATACGTTTACATACTTATACACATACATATTTATATATATATATATAAATATCTACATATTTATGAGGGAGGGAGGGAGCAGTAATGCGGAGGCTCAAAACCATGACCTCTCACAGATGGTGATATGACCAAAGCAGCCGAGCTGGCTTAGGACATGGTAAGAAACTCATTTTTCTGTTCCATGGGTCTAACATAGGTGGGGGCTCGGGCTTCATGATTTCCATACGGCCTGGGTTCGGGCCAACAACTTCAGGCCCGAGTCATGCTTTGGCCAGGGTTAGGCTTCTAGTTTAGAAGTGGCCGTCGGACATTCGTCGGAAAGTCCCTGCCTCGTCGGTGAACACCCCTAGTCTTTTTATCATTCACTGGCATGAGAGAGTGTACGTCTTTTTAACCTTTTTTTTATGGAAGAGATGGTATTCGAAACCTAATGTTTTCTTTTATCTCACCCTCCCCTTTTAATGTCTCTCGTATTAGCCCTTCACTTCACTTAACAGGCAAAGTAAGCTTACCAAAATTGTTAGCTTAAAAAACTGGAGATCTCAATATCTACGATTGAGAATATAAGTGAAACCGGCAAAATCTTCATTTCAACAGGACGGCAAGAAAAAAAAAACCCTATACTCGCAAGCATGCCCTGGTAGTCGATACATCACTGCTTTTCTGTGCATGCGAACGGCTATAGGGTGTTTTGCTGCGGTCCTGAGTAGTTATCGAGCTTGACTTGAGCAGTTCCATCAGTCCTACGGCTTGTTGGTTAGGTCCAGAGAGTTTCCAAGTCTAAGCATGTCGAGAAAATAAAGTCCAGATGTAGATTCCAAGATTACAAAATCATTTGTGTCATTGCTTTAGATTAGAAACGTGATAACACTCAATGGTTTTAAAATTTCCTTCATAGAAGTGTTCTCTTGAGGGCCCCCTCTGTTTGCATGGAATTGAAATTCTTAAGAATTTATTATCAAGTGAATCACACCGATGATCATTAAAGAGTACGAGTGATGAAAGATTTAAGGATGGAGTTGTAGACAGGAGCAAATCTCTTTAGTAGAGTGATATCTCGGATATTATTGTTTTATTATGGGGATGTCATCTGAAGACCATTTATATATTTCAACTTTTTATCTCTGGGGCAGTATATATATTCAAAAGCCCAGTAATTCAATTCAGCATGTGTCAATAGCCATAGTTAGCTTGTGTGATTTCTTTCTCTCCATTCAAATCATATGGGAGTTCACTAGATATGGGCTATAAGAAAAAACGGAACTACTGATTCTTTCATTTTATTTCACGTTAATTGGAAATGGAAAGGTCCCGCGACTTTCGTTGGGCACTCACGCAGCTTTACCGCTGCTTGCATGGGAGGTAAACTAGCATTTTCCAGTTTTCCTCCACTGTGAGAGGAGGAAAACTGGCAATTGCAGCTTTACCGCTGCTCTCATCGGCGGAAATATTGATTTTCCAGCTTTCCTCCGCTCTGAGGGGAGGAAAACTGGATGTTGCAGCTTTACCGCTGCTTCCATCGGCGGTAAGATCAATTTTCCAGTTTTCCTCCTCTCCGAGAGGAGGAAAACTGGAAATTTCAAATACGCTCCGGGCACGTATGGCGGAAATCTTTCAATCCGATTTTTTATCCTTTTTTCCCTTCTTTTGCTTGTTGGCCGTTCATGGGTCGGGGCTTAGTTCAACTAAATGATGGATGGACATGTGCGGATAACAATTGGGTGAGACAATATCAAATCACAATAAACACACAATGAATCGTAGATTTACTTTACCGGTCAAGTGAAGTAAAATATCATTTAAAGAGAGAACAAAAGTAAGGGTGTAGTCGAATTAAAAGGTGAGAGAGCGGCATTCTTATTTTTCCTCTTAAAAAGAATACAGTTTTTTTTTTTTTGTAGGGGAGCTCATGGATTGGGCTTTGGGCATTGGGTTTTCCTATTAATAGATGGGTCGTGCTCAGGTCTTATTTTTTTATTTGCACTTAGCGGTTAAGAGCCGGGATCCACTCCCGGCCCAAGTTTATATATACAAATATATATATACACACATACGTTTACATACTTATACACATACATATTTATATATATATAAATATCTACATATTTATGAGGGAGGGAGGGAGCAGTAATGCGGAGGCTCAAAACCATGACCTCTCACAGATGGTGATATGCCCAAAGCAGCCGAGTTGGCTTAGGACATGGTAAGAAACTCATTTTTCTGTTCCATGGGTCTAACATAGGTGGGGGCTCGGGCTTCATGATTTCCATACGGCCTGGGTTCGGGCCAACAACTTCAGGCCCGACTCATGCTTTGGCCAGGGTTAGGCTTCTAGTTTAGAAGTGGCCGTCGGACATTCGTCGGAAAGTCCCTGCCTCGTCGGTGAACACCCCTAGTCTTTTTATCATTCACTGGCATGAGAGAGTGTACGTCTTTTTAACCTTTTTTTATGGAAGAGATGGTATTCGAAACCTAATGTTTTCTTTTATCTCACCCTCCCCTTTTAATGTCTCTCGTATTAGCCCTTCACTTCACTTAACAGGCAAAGTAAGCTTACCAAAATTGTTAGCTTAAAAAACTGGAGATCTCAATATCTACGATTGAGAATATAAGTGAAACCGGCAAAATCTTCATTTCAACAGGACGGCAAGAAAAAAAAAACCCTATACTCGCAAGCATGCCCTGGTAGTCGATACATCACTGCTTTTCTGTGCATGCGAACGGCTATAGGGTGTTTTGCTGCGGTCCTGAGTAGTTATCGAGCTTGACTTGAGCAGTTCCATCAGTCCTACGTCTTGTTGGTTAGGTCCAGAGAGTTTCCAAGTCTAAGCATGTCGAGAAAATAAAGTCCAGATGTAGATTCCAAGATTACAAAATCATTTGTGTAATTGCTTTAGATTAGAAACGTGATAACACTCAATGGTTTTAAAATTTCCTTCATAGAAGTGTTCTCTTGAGGGCCCCCTCTGTTTGCATGGAATTGAAATTCTTAAGAATTTATTATCAAGTGAATCACACCGATGATCATTAAAGAGTACGAGTGATGAAAGATTTAAGGATGGAGTTGTAGACAGGAGCAAATCTCTTTAGTAGAGTGATATCTCGGATATTATTGTTTTATTATGGGGATGTCATCTGAAGACCATTTATATATTTCAACTTTTTATCTCTGGGGCAGTATATATATTCAAAAGCCCAGTAATTCAATTCAGCATGTGTCAATAGCCATAGTTAGCTTGTGTGATTTCTTTCTCTCCATTCAAATCATATGGGAGTTCACTAGATATGGGCTATAAGAAAAAACGGAACTACTGATTCTTTCATTTTATTTCACGTTAATTGGAAATGGAAAGGTCCCGCGACTTTCGTTGGGCACTCACGCAGCTTTACCGCTGCTTGCATGGGAGGTAAACTAGCATTTTCCAGTTTTCCTCCACTGTGAGAGGAGGAAAACTGGCAATTGCAGCTTTACCGCTGCTCTCATCGGCGGAAATATTGATTTTCCAGCTTTCCTCCGCTCTGAGGGGAGGAAAACTGGAACTTGCAGCTTTACCGCTGCTTCCATCGGCGGTAAGATCAATTTTCCAGTTTTCCTCCTCTCCGAGAGGAGGAAAACTGGAAATTTCAAATACGCTCCGGGCACGTATGGCGGAAATCTTTCAATCCGATTTTTTATCCTTTTTTCCCTTCTTTTGCTTGTTGGCCGTTCATGTGTTGGGGCTTAGTTCAACTAAATGATGGATGGACATGTGCGGATAACAATTGGGTGAGACAATATCAAATCACAATAAACACACAATGAATCGTAGATTTACTTTACCGGTCAAGTGAAGTAAAATATCATTTAAAGAGAGAACAAAAGTAAGGGTGTAGTCGAATTAAAAGGTGAGAGAGCGGCATTCTTATTTTTCCTCTTAAAAAGAATACAGTTTTTTTTTTTTTTTTTTTTGTAAGGGAGCTCATGGATTGGGCTTTGGGCATTGGGTTTTCCTATTAATAGATGGGTCGTGCTCGGGTCTTATTTTTTTATTTGCACTTAGCGGTTGAGAGCCGGGATCCACTCCCGGCCCAAGTTTATATTTAGAAATATATATATACACACATACGTTTACATACTTATACACATACATATTTATATATATATATATATAAATATCTACATATTTATGAGGGAGGGAGGGAGCAGTAATGCGGAGGCTCAAAACCATGACCTCTCACAGATGGTGATATGACCAAAGCAGCCGAGCTGGCTTAGGACATGGTAAGAAACTCATTTTTCTGTTCCATGGGTCTAACATAGGTGGGGGCTCGGGCTTCATGATTTCCATACGGCCTGGGTTCGAGCCAACAACTTCAGGCCCGACTCATGCTTTGGCCAGGGTTAGGCTTCTAGTTTAGAAGTGGCCGTCGGACATTCGTCGGAAAGTCCCTGCCTCGTCGGTGAACACCCCTAGTCTTTTTATCATTCACTGGCATGAGAGAGTGTACGTCTTTTTAACCTTTTTTTATGGAAGAGATGGTATTCGAAACCTAATGTTTTCTTTTATCTCACCCTCCCCTTTTAATGTCTCTCGTATTAGCCCTTCACTTCACTTAACAGGCAAAGTAAGCTTACCAAAATTGTTAGCTTAAAAAACTGGAGATCTCAATATCTACGATTGAGAATATAAGTGAAACCGGCAAAATCTTCATTTCAACAGGACGGCAAGAAAAAAAAAACCCTATACTCGCAAGCATGCCCTGGTAGTCGATACATCACTGCTTTTCTGTGCATGCGAACGGCTATAGGGTGTTTTGCTGCGGTCCTGAGTAGTTATCGAGCTTGACTTGAGCAGTTCCATCAGTCCTACGGCTTGTTGGTTAGGTCCAGAGAGTTTCCAAGTCTAAGCATGTCGAGAAAATAAAGTCCAGATGTAGATTCCAACATTACAAAATCATTTGTGTCATTGCTTTAGATTAGAAACGTGATAACACTCAATGGTTTTAAAATTTCCTTCATAGAAGTGTTCTCTTGAGGGCCCCCTCTGTTTGCATGGAATTGAAATTCTTAAGAATTTATTATCAAGTGAATCACACCGATGATCATTAAAGAGTACGAGTGATGAAAGATTTAAGGATGGAGTTGTAGACAGGAGCAAATCTCTTTAGTAGAGTGATATCTCGGATATTATTGTTTTATTATGGGGATGTCATCTGAAGACCATTTATATATTTCAACTTTTTATCTCTGGGGCAGTATATATATTCAAAAGCCCAGTAATTCAATTCAGCATGTGTCAATAGCCATAGTTAGCTTGTGTGATTTCTTTCTCTCCATTCAAATCATATGGGAGTTCACTAGATATGGGCTATAAGAAAAAACGGAACTACTGATTCTTTCATTTTATTTCACGTTAATTGGAAATGGAAAGGTCCCGCGACTTTCGTTGGGCACTCACGCAGCTTTACCGCTGCTTGCATGGGAGGTAAACTAGCATTTTCCAGTTTTCCTCCACTGTGAGAGGAGGAAAACTGGCAATTGCAGCTTTACCGCTGCTCTCATCGGCGGAAATATTGATTTTCCAGCTTTCCTCCGCTCTGAGGGGAGGAAAACTGGAACTTGCAGCTTTACCGCTGCTTCCATCGGCGGTAAGATCAATTTTCCAGTTTTCCTCCTCTCCGAGAGGAGGAAAACTGGAAATTTCAAATACGCTCCGGGCACGTATGGCGGAAATCTTTCAATCCGATTTTTTATCTTTTTTTCCCTTCTTTTGCTTGTTGGCCGTTCATGTGTTGGGGCTTAGTTCAACTAAATGATGGATGGACATGTGCGGATAACAATTGGGTGAGACAATATCAAATCACAATAAACACACAATGAATCGTAGATTTACTTTACCGGTCAAGTGAAGTAAAATATCATTTAAAGAGAGAACAAAAGTAAGGGTGTAGTCGAATTAAAAGGTGAGAGAGCGGCATTCTTATTTTTCCTCTTAAAAAGAATACAGTTTTTTTTTTTTTTTTTTTTTTTTTTGTAAGGGAGCTCATGGATTGGGCTTTGGGCATTGGGTTTTCCTATTAATAGATGGGTCGTGCTCGGGTCTTATTTTTTTATTTGCACTTAGCGGTTGAGAGCCGGGATCCACTCCCGGCCCAAGTTTATATTTAGAAATATATATATACACACATACGTTTACATACTTATACACATACATATTTATATATATATATATATATATAAATATCTACATATTTATGAGGGAGGGAGGGAGCAGTAATGCGGAGGCTCAAAACCATGACCTCTCACAGATGGTGATATGACCAAAGCAGCCGAGCTGGCTTAGGACATGGTAAGAAACTCATTTTTCTGTTCCATGGGTCTAACATAGGTGGGGGCTCGGGCTTCATGATTTCCATACGGCCTGGGTTCGGGCCAACAACTTCAGGCCCGACTCATGCTTTGGCCAGGGTTAGGCTTCTAGTTTAGAAGTGGCCGTCGGACATTCGTCGGAAAGTCCCTGCCTCGTCGGTGAACACCCCTAGTCTTTTTATCATTCACTGGCATGAGAGAGTGTACGTCTTTTTAACCTTTTTTTATGGAAGAGATGGTATTCGAAACCTAATGTTTTCTTTTATCTCACCCTCCCCTTTTAATGTCTCTCGTATTAGCCCTTCACTTCACTTAACAGGCAAAGTAAGCTTACCAAAATTGTTAGCTTAAAAAACTGGAGATCTCAATATCTACGATTGAGAATATAAGTGAAACCGGCAAAATCTTCATTTCAACAGGACGGCAAGAAAAAAAAAACCCTATACTCGCAAGCATGCCCTGGTAGTCGATACATCACTGCTTTTCTGTGCATGCGAACGGCTATAGGGTGTTTTGCTGCGGTCCTGAGTAGTTATCGAGCTTGACTTGAGCAGTTCCATCAGTCCTACGGCTTGTTGGTTAGGTCCAGAGAGTTTCCAAGTCTAAGCATGTCGAGAAAATAAAGTCCAGATGTAGATTCCAAGATTACAAAATCATTTGTGTCATTGCTTTAGATTAGAAACGTGATAACACTCAGTGGTTTTAAAATTTCCTTCATAGAAGTGTTCTCTTGAGGGCCCCCTCTGTTTGCATGGAATTGAAATTCTTAAGAATTTATTATCAAGTGAATCACACCGATGATCATTAAAGAGTACGAGTGATGAAAGATTTAAGGATGGAGTTGTAGACAGGAGCAAATCTCTTTAGTAGAGTGATATCTCGGATATTATTGTTTTATTATGGGGATGTCATCTGAAGACCATTTATATATTTCAACTTTTTATCTCTGGGGCAGTATATATATTCAAAGGCCCAGTAATTCAATTCAGCATGTGTCAATAGCCATAGTTAGCTTGTGTGATTTCTTTCTCTCCATTCAAATCATATGGGAGTTCACTAGATATGGGCTATAAGAAAAAACGGAACTACTGATTCTTTCATTTTATTTCACGTTAATTGGAAATGGAAAGGTCCCGCGACTTTCGTTGGGCACTCACGCAGCTTTACCGCTGCTTGCATGGGAGGTAAACTAGCATTTTCCAGTTTTCCTCCACTGTGAGAGGAGGAAAACTGGCAATTGCAGCTTTACCGCTGCTCTCATCGGCGGAAATATTGATTTTCCAGCTTTCCTCCGCTCTGGGGGGAGGAAAACTGGAACTTGCAGCTTTACCGCCGCTTCCATCGGCGGTAAGATCAATTTTCCAGTTTTCCTCCTCTCCGAGAGGAGGAAAACTGGAAATTTCAAATACGCTCCGGGCACGTATGGCGGAAATCTTTCAATCCGATTTTTTATCCTTTTTTCCCTTCTTTTGCTTGTTGGCCGTTCATGGGTCGGGGCTTAGTTCAACTAAATGATGGATGGACATGTGCGGATAACAATTGGGTGAGACAATATCAAATCACAATAAACACACAATGAATCGTAGATTTACTTTACCGGTCAAGTGAAGTAAAATATCATTTAAAGAGAGAACAAAAGTAAGGGTGTAGTCGAATTAAAAGGTGAGAGAGCGGCATTCTTATTTTTCCACTTATAAAGAATACAGTTTTTTTTTTTTTTTTTTTTTTGTAAGGGAGCTCATGGATTGGGCTTTGGGCATTGGGTTTTCCTATTAATAGATGGGTCGTGCTCAGGTCTTGTTTTTTTATTTGCACTTAGCGGTTGAGAGCCGGGATCCACTCCCGGCCCAAGTTTATATTTAGAAATATATATATACACACATACGTTTACATACTTATACACATACATATTTATATATATATATATAAATATCTACATATTTATGAGGGAGGGAGGGAGCAGTAATGCGGAGGCTCAAAACCATGACCTCTCACAGATGGTGATATGACCAAAGCAGCCGAGCTGGCTTAGGACATGGTAAGAAACTCATTTTTCTGTTCCATGGGTCTAACATAGGTGGGGGCTCGGGCTTCATGATTTCCATAAGGCCTGGGTTCGGGCCAACAACTTCAGGCCCGACTCATGCTTTGGCCAGGGTTAGGCTTCTAGTTTAGAAGTGGCCGTCGGACATTCGTCGGAAAGTCCCTGCCTCGTCGGTGAACACCCCTAGTCTTTTTATCATTCACTGGCATGAGAGAGTGTACGTCTTTTTAACCTTTTTTTATGGAAGAGATGGTATTCGAAACCTAATGTTTTCTTTTATCTCACCCTCCCCTTTTAATGTCTCTCGTATTAGCCCTTCACTTCACTTAACAGGCAAAGTAAGCTTACCAAAATTGTTAGCTTAAAAAACTGGAGATCTCAATATCTACGATTGAGAATATAAGTGAAACCGGCAAAATCTTCATTTCAACAGGACGGCAAGAAAAAAAAACCCTATACTCGCAAGCATGCCCTGGTAGTCGATACATCACTGCTTTTCTGTGCATGCGAACGGCTATAGGGTGTTTTGCTGCGGTCCTGAGTAGTTATCGAGCTTGACTTGAGCAGTTCCATCAGTCCTACGGCTTGTTGGTTAGGTCCAGAGAGTTTCCAAGTCTAAGCATGTCGAGAAAATAAAGTCCAGATGTAGATTCCAAGATTACAAAATCATTTGTGTCATTGCTTTATATTAGAAACGTGATAACACTCAATGGTTTTAAAATTTCCTTCATAGAAGTGTTCTCTTGAGGGCCCCCTCTGTTTGCATGGAATTGAAATTCTTAAGAATTTATTATCAAGTGAATCACACCGATGATCATTAAAGAGTACGAGTGATGAAAGATTTAAGGATGGAGTTGTAGACAGGAGCAAATCTCTTTAGTAGAGTGATATCTCGGATATTATTGTTTTATTATGGGGATGTCATCTGAAGACCATTTATATATTTCAACTTTTTATCTCTGGGGCAGTATATATATTCAAAAGCCCAGTAATTCAATTCAGCATGTGTCAATAGCCATAGTTAGCTTGTGTGATTTCTTTCTCTCCATTCAAATCATATGGGAGTTCACTAGATATGGGCTATAAGAAAAAACGGAACTACTGATTCTTTCATTTTATTTCACGTTAATTGGAAATGGAAAGGTCCCGCGACTTTCGTTGGGCACTCACGCAGCTTTACCGCTGCTTGCATGGGAGGTAAACTAGCATTTTCCAGTTTTCCTCCACTGTGAGAGGAGGAAAACTGGCAATTGCAGCTTTACCGCTGCTCTCATCGGCGGAAATATTGATTTTCCAGCTTTCCTCCGCTCTGAGGGGAGGAAAACTGGAACTTGCAGCTTTACCGCTGCTTCCATCGGCGGTAAGATCAATTTTCCAGTTTTCCTCCTCTCCGAGAGGAGGAAAACTGGAAATTTCAAATACGCTCCGGGCACGTATGGCGGAAATCTTTCAATCCGATTTTTTATCTTTTTTTCCCTTCTTTTGCTTGTTGGCCGTTCATGTGTTGGGGCTTAGTTCAACTAAATGATGGATGGACATGTGCGGATAACAATTGGGTGAGACAATATCAAATCACAATAAACACACAATGAATCGTAGATTTACTTTACCGGTCAAGTGAAGTAAAATATCATTTAAAGAGAGAACAAAAGTAAGGGTGTAGTCGAATTAAAAGGTGAGAGAGCGGCATTCTTATTTTTCCTCTTAAAAAGAATACAGTTTTTTTTTTTTTTTTTTTTGTAAGGGAGCTCATGGATTGGGCTTTGGGCATTGGGTTTTCCTATTAATAGATGGGTCGTGCTCGGGTCTTATTTTTTTATTTGCACTTAGCGGTTGAGAGCCGGGATCCACTCCCGGCCCAAGTTTATATTTAGAAATATATATATACACACATACGTTTACATACTTATACACATACATATTTATATATATATATATATATAAATATCTACATATTTATGAGGGAGGGAGGGAGCAGTAATGCGGAGGCTCAAAACCATGACCTCTCACAGATGGTGATATGACCAAAGCAGCCGAGCTGGCTTAGGACATGGTAAGAAACTCATTTTTCTGTTCCATGGGTCTAACATAGGTGGGGGCTCGGGCTTCATGATTTCCATAAGGCCTGGGTTCGGGCCAACAACTTCAGGCCCGACTCATGCTTTGGCCAGGGTTAGGCTTCTAGTTTAGAAGTGGCCGTCGGACATTCGTCGGAAAGTCCCTGCCTCGTCGGTGAACACCCCTAGTCTTTTTATCATTCACTGGCATGAGAGAGTGTACGTCTTTTTAACCTTTTTTTATGGAAGAGATGGTATTCGAAACCTAATGTTTTCTTTTATCTCACCCTCCCCTTTTAATGTCTCTCGTATTAGCCCTTCACTTCACTTAACAGGCAAAGTAAGCTTACCAAAATTGTTAGCTTAAAAAACTGGAGATCTCAATATCTACGATTGAGAATATAAGTGAAACCGGCAAAATCTTCATTTCAACAGGACGGCAAGAAAAAAAAACCCTATACTCGCAAGCATGCCCTGGTAGTCGATACATCACTGCTTTTCTGTGCATGCGAACGGCTATAGGGTGTTTTGCTGCGGTCCTGAGTAGTTATCGAGCTTGACTTGAGCAGTTCCATCAGTCCTACGGCTTGTTGGTTAGGTCCAGAGAGTTTCCAAGTCTAAGCATGTCGAGAAAATAAAGTCCAGATGTAGATTCCAAGATTACAAAATCATTTGTGTCATTGCTTTAGATTAGAAACGTGATAACACTCAATGGTTTTAAAATTTCCTTCATAGAAGTGTTCTCTTGAGGGCCCCCTCTGTTTGCATGGAATTGAAATTCTTAAGAATTTATTATCAAGTGAATCACACCGATGATCATTAAAGAGTACGAGTGATGAAAGATTTAAGGATGGAGTTGTAGACAGGAGCAAATCTCTTTAGTAGAGTGATATCTCGGATATTATTGTTTTATTATGGGGATGTCATCTGAAGACCATTTATATATTTCAACTTTTTATCTCTGGGGCAGTATATATATTCAAAAGCCCAGTAATTCAATTCAGCATGTGTCAATAGCCATAGTTAGCTTGTGTGATTTCTTTCTCTCCATTCAAATCATATGGGAGTTCACTAGATATGGGCTATAAGAAAAAACGGAACTACTGATTCTTTCATTTTATTTCACGTTAATTGGAAATGGAAAGGTCCCGCGACTTTCGTTGGGCACTCACGCAGCTTTACCGCTGCTTGCATGGGAGGTAAACTAGCATTTTCCAGTTTTCCTCCACTGTGAGAGGAGGAAAACTGGCAATTGCAGCTTTACCGCTGCTCTCATCGGCGGAAATATTGATTTTCCAGCTTTCCTCCGCTCTGAGGGGAGGAAAACTGGAACTTGCAGCTTTACCGCTGCTTCCATCGGCGGTAAGATCAATTTTCCAGCTTTCCTCCTCTCCGAGAGGAGGAAAACTGGAAATTTCAAATACGCTCCGGGCACGTATGGCGGAAATCTTTCAATCCGATTTTTTATCCTTTTTTCCCTTCTTTTGCTTGTTGGCCGTTCATGGGTCGGGGCTTAGTTCAACTAAATGATGGATGGACATGTGCGGATAACAATTGGGTGAGACAATATCAAATCACAGTAAACACACAATGAATCGTAGATTTACTTTACCGGTCAAGTGAAGTAAAATATCATTTAAAGAGAGAACAAAAGTTAGGGTGTAGTCGAATTAAAAGGTGAGAGAGCGGCATTCTTATTTTTCCTCTTAAAAAGAATACAGTTTTTTTTTTTTTTTTTTTTTTTTGTAAGGGAGCTCATGGATTGGGCTTTGGGCATTGGGTTTTCCTATTAATAGATGGGTCGTGCTCGGGTCTTATTTTTTTATTTGCACTTAGCGGTTGAGAGCCGGGATCCACTCCCGGCCCAAGTTTATATTTAGAAATATATATATACACACATACGTTTACATACTTATACACATACATATTTATATATATATATATAAATATCTACATATTTATGAGGGAGGGAGGGAGCAGTAATGCGGAGGCTCAAAACCATGACCTCTCACAGATGGTGATATGACCAAAGCAGCCGAGCTGGCTTAGGACATGGTAAGAAACTCATTTTTCTGTTCCATGGGTCTAACATAGGTGGGGGCTCGGGCTTCATGATTTCCATACGGCCTGGGTTCGGGCCAACAACTTCAGGCCCGACTCATGCTTTGGCCAGGGTTAGGCTTCTAGTTTAGAAGTGGCCGTCGGACATTCGTCGGAAAGTCCCTGCCTCGTCGGTGAACACCCCTAGTCTTTTTATCATTCACTGGCATGAGAGAGTGTACGTCTTTTTAACCTTTTTTTATGGAAGAGATGGTATTCGAAACCTAATGTTTTCTTTTATCTCACCCTCCCCTTTTAATGTCTCTCGTATTAGCCCTTCACTTCACTTAACAGGCAAAGTAAGCTTACCAAAATTGTTAGCTTAAAAAACTGGAGATCTCAATATCTACGATTGAGAATATAAGTGAAACCGGCAAAATCTTCATTTCAACAGGACGGCAAGAAAAAAAAAACCCTATACTCGCAAGCATGCCCTGGTAGTCGATACATCACTGCTTTTCTGTGCATGCGAACGGCTATAGGGTGTTTTGCTGCGGTCCTGAGTAGTTATCGAGCTTGACTTGAGCAGTTCCATCAGTCCTACGGCTTGTTGGTTAGGTCCAGAGAGTTTCCAAGTCTAAGCATGTCGAGAAAATAAAGTCCAGATGTAGATTCCAAGATTACAAAATCATTTGTGTCATTGCTTTAGATTAGAAACGTGATAACACTCAATGGTTTTAAAATTTCCTTCATAGAAGTGTTCTCTTGAGGGCCCCCTCTGTTTGCATGGAATTGAAATTCTTAAGAATTTATTATCAAGTGAATCACACCGATGATCATTAAAGAGTACGAGTGATGAAAGATTTAAGGATGGAGTTGTAGACAGGAGCAAATCTCTTTAGTAGAGTGATATCTCGGATATTATTGTTTTATTATGGGGATGTCATCTGAAGACCATTTATATATTTCAACTTTTTATCTCTGGGGCAGTATATATATTCAAAAGCCCAGTAATTCAATTCAGCATGTGTCAATAGCCATAGTTAGCTTGTGTGATTTCTTTCTCTCCATTCAAATCATATGGGAGTTCACTAGATATGGGCTATAAGAAAAAACGGAACTACTGATTCTTTCATTTTATTTCACGTTAATTGGAAATGGAAAGGTCCCGCGACTTTCGTTGGGCACTCACGCAGCTTTACCGCTGCTTGCATGGGAGGTAAACTAGCATTTTCCAGTTTTCCTCCACTGTGAGAGGAGGAAAACTGGCAATTGCAGCTTTACCGCTGCTCTCATCGGCGGAAATATTGATTTTCCAGCTTTCCTCCGCTCTGAGGGGAGGAAAACTGGAACTTGCAGCTTTACCGCTGCTTCCATCGGCGGTAAGATCAATTTTCCAGTTTTCCTCCTCTCCGAGAGGAGGAAAACTGGAAATTTCAAATACGCTCCGGGCACGTATGGCGGAAATCTTTCAATCCGATTTTTTATCTTTTTTTCCCTTCTTTTGCTTGTTGGCCGTTCATGTGTTGGGGCTTAGTTCAACTAAATGATGGATGGACATGTGCGGATAACAATTGGGTGAGACAATATCAAATCACAATAAACACACAATGAATCGTAGATTTACTTTACCGGTCAAGTGAAGTAAAATATCATTTAAAGAGAGAACAAAAGTAAGGGTGTAGTCGAATTAAAAGGTGAGAGAGCGGCATTCTTATTTTTCCTCTTAAAAAGAATACAGTTTTTTTTTTTTTGTAAGGGAGCTCATGGATTGGGCTTTGGGCATTGGGTTTTCCTATTAATAGATGGGTCGTGCTCGGGTCTTATTTTTTTATTTGCACTTAGCGGTTGAGAGCCGGGATCCACTCCCGGCCCAAGTTTATATTTAGAAATATATATATACACACATACGTTTACATACTTATACACATACATATTTATATATATATATATATATATAAATATCTACATATTTATGAGGGAGGGAGGGAGCAGTAATGCGGAGGCTCAAAACCATGACCTCTCACAGATGGTGATATGACCAAAGCAGCCGAGCTGGCTTAGGACATGGTAAGAAACTCATTTTTCTGTTCCATGGGTCTAACATAGGTGGGGGCTCGGGCTTCATGATTTCCATAAGGCCTGGGTTCGGGCCAACAACTTCAGGCCCGACTCATGCTTTGGCCAGGGTTAGGCTTCTAGTTTAGAAGTGGCCGTCGGACATTCGTCGGAAAGTCCCTGCCTCGTCGGTGAACACCCCTAGTCTTTTTATCATTCACTGGCATGAGAGAGTGTACGTCTTTTTAACCTTTTTTTATGGAAGAGATGGTATTCGAAACCTAATGTTTTCTTTTATCTCACCCTCCCCTTTTAATGTCTCTCGTATTAGCCCTTCACTTCACTTAACAGGCAAAGTAAGCTTACCAAAATTGTTAGCTTAAAAAACTGGAGATCTCAATATCTACGATTGAGAATATAAGTGAAACCGGCAAAATCTTCATTTCAACAGGACGGCAAGAAAAAAAAACCCTATACTCGCAAGCATGCCCTGGTAGTCGATACATCACTGCTTTTCTGTGCATGCGAACGGCTATAGGGTGTTTTGCTGCGGTCCTGAGTAGTTATCGAGCTTGACTTGAGCAGTTCCATCAGTCCTACGGCTTGTTGGTTAGGTCCAGAGAGTTTCCAAGTCTAAGCATGTCGAGAAAATAAAGTCCAGATGTAGATTCCAAGATTACAAAATCATTTGTGTCATTGCTTTATATTAGAAACGTGATAACACTCAATGGTTTTAAAATTTCCTTCATAGAAGTGTTCTCTTGAGGGCCCCCTCTGTTTGCATGGAATTGAAATTCTTAAGAATTTATTATCAAGTGAATCACACCGATGATCATTAAAGAGTACGAGTGATGAAAGATTTAAGGATGGAGTTGTAGACAGGAGCAAATCTCTTTAGTAGAGTGATATCTCGGATATTATTGTTTTATTATGGGGATGTCATCTGAAGACCATTTATATATTTCAACTTTTTATCTCTGGGGCAGTATATATATTCAAAAGCCCAGTAATTCAATTCAGCATGTGTCAATAGCCATAGTTAGCTTGTGTGATTTCTTTCTCTCCATTCAAATCATATGGGAGTTCACTAGATATGGGCTATAAGAAAAAACGGAACTACTGATTCTTTCATTTTATTTCACGTTAATTGGAAATGGAAAGGTCCCGCGACTTTCGTTGGGCACTCACGCAGCTTTACCGCTGCTTGCATGGGAGGTAAACTAGCATTTTCCAGTTTTCCTCCACTGTGAGAGGAGGAAAACTGGCAATTGCAGCTTTACCGCTGCTCTCATCGGCGGAAATATTGATTTTCCAGCTTTCCTCCGCTCTGAGGGGAGGAAAACTGGAACTTGCAGCTTTACCGCTGCTTCCATCGGCGGTAAGATCAATTTTCCAGTTTTCCTCCTCTCCGAGAGGAGGAAAACTGGAAATTTCAAATACGCTCCGGGCACGTATGGCGGAAATCTTTCAATCCGATTTTTTATCTTTTTTTCCCTTCTTTTGCTTGTTGGCCGTTCATGTGTTGGGGCTTAGTTCAACTAAATGATGGATGGACATGTGCGGATAACAATTGGGTGAGACAATATCAAATCACAATAAACACACAATGAATCGTAGATTTACTTTACCGGTCAAGTGAAGTAAAATATCATTTAAAGAGAGAACAAAAGTAAGGGTGTAGTCGAATTAAAAGGTGAGAGAGCGGCATTCTTATTTTTCCTCTTAAAAAGAATACAGTTTTTTTTTTTTTTTTTTTTGTAAGGGAGCTCATGGATTGGGCTTTGGGCATTGGGTTTTCCTATTAATAGATGGGTCGTGCTCGGGTCTTATTTTTTTATTTGCACTTAGCGGTTGAGAGCCGGGATCCACTCCCGGCCCAAGTTTATATTTAGAAATATATATATACACACATACGTTTACATACTTATACACATACATATTTATATATATATATATATATAAATATCTACATATTTATGAGGGAGGGAGGGAGCAGTAATGCGGAGGCTCAAAACCATGACCTCTCACAGATGGTGATATGACCAAAGCAGCCGAGCTGGCTTAGGACATGGTAAGAAACTCATTTTTCTGTTCCATGGGTCTAACATAGGTGGGGGCTCGGGCTTCATGATTTCCATAAGGCCTGGGTTCGGGCCAACAACTTCAGGCCCGACTCATGCTTTGGCCAGGGTTAGGCTTCTAGTTTAGAAGTGGCCGTCGGACATTCGTCGGAAAGTCCCTGCCTCGTCGGTGAACACCCCTAGTCTTTTTATCATTCACTGGCATGAGAGAGTGTACGTCTTTTTAACCTTTTTTTATGGAAGAGATGGTATTCGAAACCTAATGTTTTCTTTTATCTCACCCTCCCCTTTTAATGTCTCTCGTATTAGCCCTTCACTTCACTTAACAGGCAAAGTAAGCTTACCAAAATTGTTAGCTTAAAAAACTGGAGATCTCAATATCTACGATTGAGAATATAAGTGAAACCGGCAAAATCTTCATTTCAACAGGACGGCAAGAAAAAAAAACCCTATACTCGCAAGCATGCCCTGGTAGTCGATACATCACTGCTTTTCTGTGCATGCGAACGGCTATAGGGTGTTTTGCTGCGGTCCTGAGTAGTTATCGAGCTTGACTTGAGCAGTTCCATCAGTCCTACGGCTTGTTGGTTAGGTCCAGAGAGTTTCCAAGTCTAAGCATGTCGAGAAAATAAAGTCCAGATGTAGATTCCAAGATTACAAAATCATTTGTGTCATTGCTTTATATTAGAAACGTGATAACACTCAATGGTTTTAAAATTTCCTTCATAGAAGTGTTCTCTTGAGGGCCCCCTCTGTTTGCATGGAATTGAAATTCTTAAGAATTTATTATCAAGTGAATCACACCGATGATCATTAAAGAGTACGAGTGATGAAAGATTTAAGGATGGAGTTGTAGACAGGAGCAAATCTCTTTAGTAGAGTGATATCTCGGATATTATTGTTTTATTATGGGGATGTCATCTGAAGACCATTTATATATTTCAACTTTTTATCTCTGGGGCAGTATATATATTCAAAAGCCCAGTAATTCAATTCAGCATGTGTCAATAGCCATAGTTAGCTTGTGTGATTTCTTTCTCTCCATTCAAATCATATGGGAGTTCACTAGATATGGGCTATAAGAAAAAACGGAACTACTGATTCTTTCATTTTATTTCACGTTAATTGGAAATGGAAAGGTCCCGCGACTTTCGTTGGGCACTCACGCAGCTTTACCGCTGCTTGCATGGGAGGTAAACTAGCATTTTCCAGTTTTCCTCCACTGTGAGAGGAGGAAAACTGGCAATTGCAGCTTTACCGCTGCTCTCATCGGCGGAAATATTGATTTTCCAGCTTTCCTCCGCTCTGAGGGGAGGAAAACTGGAACTTGCAGCTTTACCGCTGCTTCCATCGGCGGTAAGATCAATTTTCCAGCTTTCCTCCTCTCCGAGAGGAGGAAAACTGGAAATTTCAAATACGCTCCGGGCACGTATGGCGGAAATCTTTCAATCCGATTTTTTATCCTTTTTTCCCTTCTTTTGCTTGTTGGCCGTTCATGGGTCGGGGCTTAGTTCAACTAAATGATGGATGGACATGTGCGGATAACAATTGGGTGAGACAATATCAAATCACAGTAAACACACAATGAATCGTAGATTTACTTTACCGGTCAAGTGAAGTAAAATATCATTTAAAGAGAGAACAAAAGTTAGGGTGTAGTCGAATTAAAAGGTGAGAGAGCGGCATTCTTATTTTTCCTCTTAAAAAGAATACAGTTTTTTTTTTTTTTTTTTTTTTTGTAAGGGAGCTCATGGATTGGGCTTTGGGCATTGGGTTTTCCTATTAATAGATGGGTCGTGCTCGGGTCTTATTTTTTTATTTGCACTTAGCGGTTGAGAGCCGGGATCCACTCCCGGCCCAAGTTTATATTTAGAAATATATATATACACACATACGTTTACATACTTATACACATACATATTTATATATATATATATATAAATATCTACATATTTATGAGGGAGGGAGGGAGCAGTAATGCGGAGGCTCAAAACCATGACCTCTCACAGATGGTGATATGACCAAAGCAGCCGAGCTGGCTTAGGACATGGTAAGAAACTCATTTTTCTGTTCCATGGGTCTAACATAGGTGGGGGCTCGGGCTTCATGATTTCCATACGGCCTGGGTTCGGGCCAACAACTTCAGGCCCGACTCATGCTTTGGCCAGGGTTAGGCTTCTAGTTTAGAAGTGGCCGTCGGACATTCGTCGGAAAGTCCCTGCCTCGTCGGTGAACACCCCTAGTCTTTTTATCATTCACTGGCATGAGAGAGTGTACGTCTTTTTAACCTTTTTTTATGGAAGAGATGGTATTCGAAACCTAATGTTTTCTTTTATCTCTCCCTCCCCTTTTAATGTCTCTCGTATTAGCCCTTCACTTCACTTAACAGGCAAAGTAAGCTTACCAAAATTGTTAGCTTAAAAAACTGGAGATCTCAATATCTACGATTGAGAATATAAGTGAAACCGGCAAAATCTTCATTTCAACAGGACGGCAAGAAAAAAAAAACCCTATACTCGCAAGCATGCCCTGGTAGTCGATACATCACTGCTTTTCTGTGCATGCGAACGGCTATAGGGTGTTTTGCTGCGGTCCTGAGTAGTTATCGAGCTTGACTTGAGCAGTTCCATCAGTCCTACGGCTTGTTGGTTAGGTCCAGAGAGTTTCCAAGTCTAAGCATGTCGAGAAAATAAAGTCCAGATGTAGATTCCAAGATTACAAAATCATTTGTGTCATTGCTTTAGATTAGAAACGTGATAACACTCAATGGTTTTAAAATTTCCTTCATAGAAGTGTTCTCTTGAGGGCCCCCTCTGTTTGCATGGAATTGAAATTCTTAAGAATTTATTATCAAGTGAATCACACCGATGATCATTAAAGAGTACGAGTGATGAAAGATTTAAGGATGGAGTTGTAGACAGGAGCAAATCTCTTTAGTAGAGTGATATCTCGGATATTATTGTTTTATTATGGGGATGTCATCTGAAGACCATTTATATATTTCAACTTTTTATCTCTGGGGCAGTATATATATTCAAAAGCCCAGTAATTCAATTCAGCATGTGTCAATAGCCATAGTTAGCTTGTGTGATTTCTTTCTCTCCATTCAAATCATATGGGAGTTCACTAGATATGGGCTATAAGAAAAAACGGAACTACTGATTCTTTCATTTTATTTCACGTTAATTGGAAATGGAAAGGTCCCGCGACTTTCGTTGGGCACTCACGCAGCTTTACCGCTGCTTGCATGGGAGGTAAACTAGCATTTTCCAGTTTTCCTCCACTGTGAGAGGAGGAAAACTGGCAATTGCAGCTTTACCGCTGCTCTCATCGGCGGAAATATTGATTTTCCAGCTTTCCTCCGCTCTGAGGGGAGGAAAACTGGAACTTGCAGCTTTACCGCTGCTTCCATCGGCGGTAAGATCAATTTTCCAGTTTTCCTCCTCTCCGAGAGGAGGAAAACTGGAAATTTCAAATACGCTCCGGGCACGTATGGCGGAAATCTTTCAATCCGATTTTTTATCTTTTTTTCCCTTCTTTTGCTTGTTGGCCGTTCATGTGTTGGGGCTTAGTTCAACTAAATGATGGATGGACATGTGCGGATAACAATTGGGTGAGACAATATCAAATCACAGTAAACACACAATGAATCGTAGATTTACTTTACCGGTCAAGTGAAGTAAAATATCATTTAAAGAGAGAACAAAAGTTAGGGTGTAGTCGAATTAAAAGGTGAGAGAGCGGCATTCTTATTTTTCCTCTTAAAAAGAATACAGTTTTTTTTTTTTTTTTTTTTTTTTTGTAAGGGAGCTCATGGATTGGGCTTTGGGCATTGGGTTTTCCTATTAATAGATGGGTCGTGCTCGGGTCTTATTTTTTTATTTGCACTTAGCGGTTGAGAGCCGGGAGTATATTTAGAAATATATATATACACACATACGTTTACATACTTATACACATACATATTTATATATATATATAAATATCTACATATTTATGAGGGAGGGAGGGAGCAGTAATGCGGAGGCTCAAAACCATGACCTCTCACAGATGGTGATATGACCAAAGCAGCCGAGCTGGCTTAGGACATGGTAAGAAACTCATTTTTCTGTTCCATGGGTCTAACATAGGTGGGGGCTCGGGCTTCATGATTTCCATACGGCCTGGGTTCGGGCCAACAACTTCAGGCCCGACTCATGCTTTGGCCAGGGTTAGGCTTCTAGTTTAGAAGTGGCCGTCGGACATTCGTCGGAAAGTCCCTGCCTCGTCGGTGAACACCCCTAGTCTTTTTATCATTCACTGGCATGAGAGAGTGTACGTCCTTTTAACCTTTTTTTATGGAAGAGATGGTATTCGAAACCTAATGTTTTCTTTTATCTCACCCTCCCCTTTTAATGTCTCTCGTATTAGCCCTTCACTTCACTTAACAGGCAAAGTAAGCTTACCAAAATTGTTAGCTTAAAAAACTGGAGATCTCAATATCTACGATTGAGAATATAAGTGAAACCGGCAAAATCTTCATTTCAACAGGACGGCAAGAAAAAAAAATCCCTATACTCGCAAGCATGCCCTGGTAGTCGATACATCACTGCTTTTCTGTGCATGCGAACGGCTATAGGGTGTTTTGCTGCGGTCCTGAGTAGTTATCGAGCTTGACTTGAGCAGTTCCATCAGTCCTACGGCTTGTTGGTTAGGTCCAGAGAGTTTCCAAGTCTAAGCATGTCGAGAAAATAAAGTCCAGATGTAGATTCCAACATTACAAAATCATTTGTGTCATTGCTTTAGATTAGAAACGTGATAACACTCAATGGTTTTAAAATTTCCTTCATAGAAGTGTTCTCTTGAGGGCCCCCTCTGTTTGCATGGAATTGAAATTCTTAAGAATTTATTATCAAGTGAATCACAACGATGATCATTAAAGAGTACGAGTGATGAAAGATTTAAGGATGGAGTTGTAGACAGGAGCAAATCTCTTTAGTAGAGTGATATCTCGAATATTATTGTTTTATTATGCGGATGTCATCTGAAGACCATTTATATATTTCAACTTTTTATCTCTGGGGCAGTATATATATTCAAAAGCCCAGTAATTCAATTCAGCATGTGTCAATAGCCATAGTTAGCTTGTGTGATTTCTTTCTCTCCATTCAAATCATATGGGAGTTCACTAGATATGGGCTACAAGAAAAAACGGAACTACTGATTCTTTCATTTTATTTCACGTTAATTGGAAATGGAAAGGTCCCGCGACTTTCGTTGGGCACTCACGCAGCTTTACCGCTGCTTGCATGGGAGGTAAACTAGCATTTTCCAGTTTTCCTCCACTGTGAGAGGAGGAAAACTGGCAATTGCAGCTTTACCGCTGCTCTCATCGGCGGAAATATTGATTTTCCAGCTTTCCTCCGCTCTGAGGGGAGGAAAACTGGAAATTTCAAATACGCTCCGGGCACGTATGGCGGAAATCTTTCAATCCGATTTTTTATCCTTTTTTCCCTTCTTTTGCTTGTTGGCCGTTCATGGGTCGGGGCTTAGTTCAACTAAATGATGGATGGACATGTGCGGATAACAATTGGGTGAGACAATATCAAATCACAATAAACACACAATGAATCGTAGATTTACTTTACCGGTCAAGTGAAGTAAAATATCATTTAAAGAGAGAACAAAAGTAAGGGTGTAGTCGAATTAAAAGGTGAGAGAGCGGCATTCTTATTTTTCCTCTTAAAAAGAATACAGTTTTTTTTTTTTTTTTTTTTTTTGTAAGGGAGCTCATGGATTGGGCTTTGGGCATTGGGTTTTCCTATTAATAGATGGGTCGTGCTCAGGTCTTATTTTTTTATTTGCACTTAGCGGTTGAGAGCCGGGATCCACTCCCGGCCCAAGTTTATATTTAGAAATATATATATACACACATACGTTTACATACTTATACACATACATATTTATATATATATATATATATAAATATCTACATATTTATGAGGGAGGGAGGGAGCAGTAATGCGGAGGCTCAAAACCATGACCTCTCACAGATGGTGATATGACCAAAGCAGCCGAGCTGGCTTAGGACATGGTAAGAAACTCATTTTTCTGTTCCATGGGTCTAACATAGGTGGGGGCTCGGGCTTCATGATTTCCATACGGCCTGGGTTCGGGCCAACAACTTCAGGCCCGACTCATGCTTTGGCCAGGGTTAGGCTTCTAGTTTAGAAGTGGCCGTCGGACATTCGTCGGAAAGTCCCTGCCTCGTCGGTGAACACCCCTAGTCTTTTTATCATTCACTGGCATGAGAGAGTGTACGTCTTTTTAACCTTTTTTTATGGAAGAGATGGTATTCGAAACCTAATGTTTTCTTTTATCTCACCCTCCCCTTTTAATGTCTCTCGTATTAGCCCTTCACTTCACTTAACAGGCAAAGTAAGCTTACCAAAATTGTTAGCTTAAAAAACTGGAGATCTCAATATCTACGATTGAGAATATAAGTGAAACCGGCAAAATCTTCATTTCAACAGGACGGCAAGAAAAAAAAAATCCCTATACTCGCAAGCATGCCCTGGTAGTCGATACATCACTGCTTTTCTGTGCATGCGAACGGCTATAGGGTGTTTTGCTGCGGTCCTGAGTAGTTATCGAGCTTGACTTGAGCAGTTCCATCAGTCCTACGGCTTGTTGGTTAGGTCCAGAGAGTTTCCAAGTCTAAGCATGTCGAGAAAATAAAGTCCAGATGTAGATTCCAACATTACAAAATCATTTGTGTCATTGCTTTAGATTAGAAACGTGATAACACTCAATGGTTTTAAAATTTCCTTCATAGAAGTGTTCTCTTGAGGGCCCCCTCTGTTTGCATGGAATTGAAATTCTTAAGAATTTATTATCAAGTGAATCACACCGATGATCATTAAAGAGTACGAGTGATGAAAGATTTAAGGATGGAGTTGTAGACAGGAGCAAATCTCTTTAGTAGAGTGATATCTCGGATATTATTGTTTTATTATGGGGATGTCATCTGAAGACCATTTATATATTTCAACTTTTTATCTCTGGGGCAGTATATATATTCAAAAGCCCAGTAATTCAATTCAGCATGTGTCAATAGCCATAGTTAGCTTGTGTGATTTCTTTCTCTCCATTCAAATCATATGGGAGTTCACTAGATATGGGCTACAAGAAAAAACGGAACTACTGATTCTTTCATTTTATTTCACGTTAATTGGAAATGGAAAGGTCCCGCGACTTTCGTTGGGCACTCACGCAGCTTTACCGCTGCTTGCATGGGAGGTAAACTAGCATTTTCCAGTTTTCCTCCACGGTGAGAGGAGGAAAGCTGGCAATTGCAGCTTTACCGCTGCTCTCATCGGCGGAAATATTGATTTTCCAGCTTTCCTCCGCTCTGAGGGGAGGAAAACTGGAAAATCCAGCTTTACCGCTGCTTCCATCGGCGGTAAGATCAATTTTCCAGTTTTCCTCCTCTCCGAGAGGAGGAAAGCTTGAAATTTCAAATACGCTCCGGGCACGTATGGCGGAAATCTTTCAATCCGATTTTTTATCCTTTTTTCCCTTCTTTTGCTTGTTGGCCGTTCATGGGTCGGGGCTTAGTTCAACTAAATGATGGATGGACATGTGCGGATAACAATTGGGTGAGACAATATCAAATCACAATAAACACACAATGAATCGTAGATTTACTTTACCGGTCAAGTGAAGTAAAATATCATTTAAAGAGAGAACAAAAGTAAGGGTGTAGTCGAATTAAAAGGTGAGAGAGCGGCATTCTTATTATTCCTCTTAAAAAGAATACAGTTTTTTTTTTTTTTTTTTTTTTTTTTTGTAAGGGAGCTCATGGATTGGGCTTTGGGCATTGGGTTTTCCTATTAATAGATGGGTCGTGCTCAGGTCTTATTTTTTTATTTGCACTTAGCGGTTGAGAGCCGGGATCCACTCCCGGCCCAAGTTTATATTTAGAAATATATATATACACACATACGTTTACATACTTATACACATACATATTTATATATATATATATATATATAAATATCTACATATTTATGAGGGAGGGAGGGAGCAGTAATGCGGAGGCTCAAAACCATGACCTCTCACAGATGGTGATATGACCAAAGCAGCCGAGCTGGCTTAGGACATGGTAAGAAACTCATTTTTCTGTTCCATGGGTCTAACATAGGTGGGGGCTCGGGCTTCATGATTTCCATACGGCCTGGGTTCGGGCCAACAACTTCAGGCCCGACTCATGCTTTGGCCAGGGTTAGGCTTCTAGTTTAGAAGTGGCCGTCGGACATTCGTCGGAAAGTCCCTGCCTCGTCGGTGAACACCCCTAGTCTTTTTATCATTCACTGGCATGAGAGAGTGTACGTCTTTTTAACCTTTTTTTATGGAAGAGATGGTATTCGAAACCTAATGTTTTCTTTTATCTCACCCTCCCCTTTTAATGTCTCTCGTATTAGCCCTTCACTTCACTTAACAGGCAAAGTAAGCTTACCAAAATTGTTAGCTTAAAAAACTGGAGATCTCAATATCTACGATTGAGAATATAAGTGAAACCGGCAAAATCTTCATTTCAACAGGACGGCAAGAAAAAAAAATCCCTATACTCGCAAGCATGCCCTGGTAGTCGATACATCACTGCTTTTCTGTGCATGCGAACGGCTATAGGGTGTTTTGCTGCGGTCCTGAGTAGTTATCGAGCTTGACTTGAGCAGTTCCATCAGTCCTACGGCTTGTTGGTTAGGTCCAGAGAGTTTCCAAGTCTAAGCATGTCGAGAAAATAAAGTCCAGATGTAGATTCCAACATTACAAAATCATTTGTGTCATTGCTTTAGATTAGAAACGTGATAACACTCAATGGTTTTAAAATTTCCTTCATAGAAGTGTTCTCTTGAGGGCCCCCTCTGTTTGCATGGAATTGAAATTCTTAAGAATTTATTATCAAGTGAATCACACCGATGATCATTAAAGAGTACGAGTGATGAAAGATTTAAGGATGGAGTTGTAGACAGGAGCAAATCTCTTTAGTAGAGTGATATCTCGGATATTATTGTTTTATTATGGGGATGTCATCTGAAGACCATTTATATATTTCAACTTTTTATCTCTGGGGCAGTATATATATTCAAAAGCCCAGTAATTCAATTCAGCATGTGTCAATAGCCATAGTTAGCTTGTGTGATTTCTTTCTCTCCATTCAAATCATATGGGAGTTCACTAGATATGGGCTACAAGAAAAAACGGAACTACTGATTCTTTCATTTTATTTCACGTTAATTGGAAATGGAAAGGTCCCGCGACTTTCGTTGGGCACTCACGCAGCTTTACCGCTGCTTGCATGGGAGGTAAACTAGCATTTTCCAGTTTTCCTCCACGGTGAGAGGAGGAAAGCTGGCAATTGCAGCTTTACCGCTGCTCTCATCGACGGAAATATTGATTTTCCAGCTTTCCTCCGCTCTGAGGGGAGGAAAACTGGAAAATCCAGCTTTACCGCTGCTTCCATCGGCGGTAAGATCAATTTTCCAGTTTTCCTCCTCTCCGAGAGGAGGAAAACTGGAAATTTCAAATACGCTCCGGGCACGTATGGCGGAAATCTTTCAATCCGATTTTTTATCCTTTTTTCCCTTCTTTTGCTTGTTGGCCGTTCATGGGTCGGGGCTTAGTTCAACTAAATGATGGATGGACATGTGCGGATAACAATTGGGTTAGACAATATCAAATCACAATAAACACACAATGAATCGTAGATTTACTTTACCGGTCAAGTGAAGTAAAATATCATTTAAAGAGAGAACAAAAGTAAGGGTGTAGTCGAATTAAACGGTGAGAGAGCGGCATTCTTATTTTTCCTCTTAAAAAGAATACAGTTTTTTTTTTTTTTTTTTTTTTTTGTAAGGGAGCTCATGGATTGGGCTTTGGGCATTGGGTTTTCCTATTAATAGATGGGTCGTGCTCAGGTCTTATTTTTTTATTTGCACTTAGCGTTTGAGAGCCGGGATCCACTCCCGGCCCAAGTTTATATTTAGAAATATATATATACACACATACGTTTACATACTTATACACATACATATTTATATATATATATATAAATATCTACATATTTATGAGGGAGGGAGGGAGCAGTAATGCGGAGGCTCAATACCATGACCTCTCACAGATGGTGATATGACCAAAGCAGCCGAGCTGGCTTAGGACATGGTAAGAAACTCATTTTTCTGTTCCATGGGTCTAACATAGGTGGGGGCTCGGGCTTCATGATTTCCATACGGCCTGGGTTCGGGCCAACAACTTCAGGCCCGACTCATGCTTTGGCCAGGGTTAGGCTTCTAGTTTAGAAGTGGCCGTCGGACATTCGTCGGAAAGTCCCTGCCTCGTCGGTGAACACCCCTAGTCTTTTTATCATTCACTGGCATGAGAGAGTGTACGTCTTTTTAACCTTTTTTTATGGAAGAGATGGTATTCGAAACCTAATGTTTTCTTTTATCTCACCCTCCCCTTTTAATGTCTCTCGTATTAGCCCTTCACTTCACTTAACAGGCAAAGTAAGCTTACCAAAATTGTTAGCTTAAAAAACTGGAGATCTCAATATCTACGATTGAGAATATAAGTGAAACCGGCAAAATCTTCATTTCAACAGGACGGCAAGAAAAAAAAACCCTATACTCGCAAGCATGCCCTGGTAGTCGATACATCACTGCTTTTCTGTGCATGCGAACGGCTATAGGGTGTTTTGCTGCGGTCCTGAGTAGTTTTCGAGCTTGACTTGAGCAGTTCCATCAGTCCTACGGCTTGTTGGTTAGGTCCAGAGAGTTTCCAAGTCTAAGCATGTCGAGAAAATAAAGTCCAGATGTAGATTCCAAGATTACAAAATCATTTGTGTCATTGCTTTAGATTAGAAACGTGATAACACTCAATGGTTTTAAAATTTCCTTCATAGAAGTGTTCTCTTGAGGGCCCCCTCTGTTTGCATGGAATTGAAATTCTTAAGAATTTATTATCAAGTGAATCACACCGATGATCATTAAAGAGTACGAGTGATGAAAGATTTAAGGATGGAGTTGTAGACAGGAGCAAATCTCTTTAGTAGAGTGATATCTCGGATATTATTGTTTTATTATGGGGATGTCATCTGAAGACCATTTATATATTTCAACTTTTTATCTCTGGGGCAGTATATATATTCAAAAGCCCAGTAATTCAATTCAGCATGTGTCAATAGCCATAGTTAGCTTGTGTGATTTCTTTCTCTCCATTCAAATCATATGGGAGTTCACTAGATATGGGCTACAAGAAAAAACGGAACTACTGATTCTTTCATTTTATTTCACGTTAATTGGAAATGGAAAGGTCCCGCGACTTTCGTTGGGCACTCACGCAGCTTTACCGCTGCTTGCATGGGAGGTAAACTAGCATTTTCCAGTTTTCCTCCACTGTGAGAGGAGGAAAACTGGCAATTGCAGCTTTACCGCTGCTCTCATCGGCGGAAATATTGATTTTCCAGCTTTCCTCCGCTCTGAGGGGAGGAAAACTGGAATTACCGCTGCTTCCATCGGCGGTAAGATCAATTTTCCAGTTTTCCTCCTCTCCGAGAGGAGGAAAACTGGAAATTTCAAATACGCTCCGGGCACGTATGGCGGAAATCTTTCAATCCGATTTTTTATCCTTTTTTCCCTTCTTTTGCTTGTTGGCCGTTCATGGGTCGGGGCTTAGTTCAACTAAACGATGGATGGACATGTGCGGATAACAATTGGGTGAGACAATATCAAATCACAATAAACACACAATGAATCGTAGATTTACTTTACCGGTCAAGTGAAGTAAAATATCATTTAAAGAGAGAACAAAAGTAAGGGTGTAGTCGAATTAAAAGGTGAGAGAGCGGCATTCTTATTTTTCCTCTTAAAAAGAATACAGTTTTTTTTTTTTTTTTTTTTTTTTGTAAGGGAGCTCATGGATTGGGCTTTGGGCATTGGGTTTTCCTATTAATAGATGGGTCGTGCTCAGGTCTTATTTTTTTATTTGCACTTAGCGGTTGAGAGCCGGGATCCACTCCCGGCCCAAGTTTATATTTAGAAATATATATATACACACATACGTTTACATACTTATACACATACATATTTATATATATATATATAAATATCTACATATTTATGAGGGAGGGAGGGAGCAGTAATGCGGAGGCTCAAAACCATGACCTCTCACAGATGGTGATATGACCAAAGCAGCCGAGCTGGCTTAGGACATGGTAAGAAACTCATTTTTCTGTTCCATGGGTCTAACATAGGTGGGGGCTCGGGCTTCATGATTTCCATACGGCCTGGGTTCGGGCCAACAACTTCAGGCCGGACTCATGCTTTGGCCAGGGTTAGGCTTCTAGTTTAGAAGTGGCCGTCGGACATTCGTCGGAAAGTCCCTGCCTCGTCGGTGAACGCCCCTAGTCTTTTTATCATTAACTGGCATGAGAGAGTGTACGTCTTTTTAACCTTTTTTTATGGAAGAGATGGTATTCGAAACCTAATGTTTTCTTTTATCTCACCCTCCCCTTTTAATGTCTCTCGTATTAGCCCTTCACTTCACTTAACAGGCAAAGTAAGCTTACCAAAATTGTTAGCTTAAAAAACTGGAGATCCCAATATCTACGATTGAGAATATAAGTGAAACCGGCAAAATCTTCATTTCAACAGGACGGCAAGAAAAAAAAAACCCTATACTCGCAAGCATGCCCTGGTAGTCGATACATCACTGCTTTTCTGTGCATGCGAACGGCTATAGGGTGTTTTGCTGCGGTCCTGAGTAGTTATCGAGCTTGACTTGAGCAGTTCCATCAGTCCTACGGCTTGTTGGTTAGGTCCAGAGTGTTTCCAAGTCTAAGCATGTCGAGAAAATAAAGTCCAGATGTAGATTCCAACATTACAAAATCATTTGTGTCATTGCTTTAGATTAGAAACGTGATAACACTCAATGGTTTTAAAATTTCCTTCATAGAAGTGTTCTCTTGAGGGCCCCCTCTGTTTGCATGGAATTGAAATTCTTAAGAATTTATTATCAAGTGAATCACACCGATGATCATTAAAGAGTACGAGTGATGAAAGATTTAAGGATGGAGTTGTAGACAGGAGCAAATCTCTTTAGTAGAGTGATATCTCGGATATTATTGTTTTATTATGGGGATGTCATCTGAAGACCATTTATATATTTCAACTTTTTATCTCTGGGGCAGTATATATATTCAAAAGCCCAGTAATTCAATTCAGCATGTGTCAATAGCCATAGTTAGCTTGTGTGATTTCTTTCTCTCCATTCAAATCATATGGGAGTTCACTAGATATGGGCTACAAGAAAAAACGGAACTACTGATTCTTTCATTTTATTTCACGTTAATTGGAAATGGAAAGGTCCCGCGACGTTCGTTGGGCACTCACGCAGCTTTACCGCTGCTTGCATGGGAGGTAAACTAGCATTTTCCTGTTTTCCTCCACTGTGAGAGGAGGAAAACTGGCAATTGCATCTTTACCACTGCTCTCATCGGCGGAAAAATTGATTTTCCAGCTTTCCTCCGCTCTGAGGGGAGGAAAACTGGAAGTTGCAGCTTAACCGCTGCTTCCATCGGCGGTAAGATCAATTTTCCAGTTTTCCTCCTCTCCGAGAGGAGGAAAACTGGAAATTTCAAATACGCTCCGGGCACGTATGGCGGAAATCTATCAATCCGATTTTTTATCCTTTTTTCCCTTCTTTTGCTTGTTGGCCGTTCATGGGTCGGGGCTTAGTTCAACTAAATGATGGATGGACATGTGCGGATAACAATTGGGTGAGACAATATCAAATCACAATAAACACACAATGAATCGTAGATTTACTTTACCGGTCAAGTGAAGTAAAATATCATTTAAAGAGAGAACAAAAGTAAGGGTGTAGTCGAATTAAAAGGTGAGAGAGCGGCATTCTTATTTTTCCTCTTAAAAAGAATACAGTTTTTTTTTTTTTTTTTTTTTTTTTGTAAGGGAGCTCATGGATTGGGCTTTGGGCATTGGGTTTTCCTATTAATAGATGGGTCGTGCTCAGGTCTTATTTTTTTATTTGCACTTAGCGGTTGAGAGCCGGGATCCACTCCCGGCCCAAGTTTATATTTAGAAATATATATATACACACATACGTTTACATACTTATACACATACATATTTATATATATATATATATAAATATCTACATATTTATGAGGGAGGGAGGGAGCAGTAATGCGGAGGCTCAAAACCATGACCTCTCACAGATGGTGATATGACCAAAGCAGCCGAGCTGGCTTAGGACATGGTAAGAAACTCATTTTTCTGTTCCATGGGTCTAACATAGGTGGGGGCTCGGGCTTCATGATTTCCATACGGCCTGGGTTCGGGCCAACAACTTCAGGCCCGACTCATGCTTTGGCCAGGGTTAGGCTTCTAGTTTAGAAGTGGCCGTCGGACATTCGTCGGAAAGTCCCTGCCTCGTCGGTGAACACCCCTAGTCTTTTTATCATTCACTGGTATGAGAGAGTGTACGTCTTTTTAACCTTTTTTTATGGAAGAGATGGTATTCGAAACCTAATGTTTTCTTTTATCTCACCCTCCCCTTTTAATGTCTCTCGTATTAGCCCTTCACTTCACTTAACAGGCAAAGTAAGCTTACCAAAATTGTTAGCTTAAAAAACTGGAGATCTCAATATCTACGATTGAGAATATAAGTGAAACCGGCAAAATCTTCATTTCAACAGGACGGCAAGAAAAAAAAAATCCCTATACTCGCAAGCATGCCCTGGTAGTCGATACATCACTGCTTTTCTGTGCATGCGAACGGCTATAGGGTGTTTTGCTGCGGTCCTGAGTAGTTATCGAGCTTGACTTGAGCAATTCCATCAGTCCTACGGCTTGTTGGTTAGGTCCAGAGAGTTTCCAAGTCTAAGCATGTCGAGAAAATAAAGTCCAGAGTAAGATTCCAAGATTACAAAATCATTTGTGTCATTGCTTTAGATTAGAAACGTGATAACACTCAATGGTATTAAAATTTCCTTCATAGAAGTGTTCTCTTGAGGGCCCCCTCTGTTTGCATGGAATTGAAATTCTTAAGAATTTATTATCAAGTGAATCACACCGATGATCATTAAAAAGTACGAGTGATGAAAGATTTAAGAATGGAGTTGTAGACAGGAGCAAATCTCTTTAGTAGAGTGATATCTAGGATATTATTGTTTTATTATGGGGATGTCATCTGGCGACCATTTATATATTTCAACTTTTTATCTCTGGGGCAGTATATATATTCAAAAGCCTAGTAATTCAATTCAGCATGTGTCAATAGCCAAAGTTAGCTTGTGTGATTTCTTTCTCTCCATTCAAATCATATGGGAGTTCACTAGATATGGGCTACAAGAAAAAATGGAACTACTGATTCTTTCATTTTATTTCACGTTAATTGGAAATGGAAAGGTCCCGCGACTTTCGTTGGGCACTCACGCAGCTTTACCGCTGCTTGCATGGGAGGTAAACTAGCATTTTCCTGTTTTCCTCCACTGTGAGAGGAGGAAAACTGGCAATTGCAGCTTTACCGCTGCTCTCAACGGCGGAAATATTGATTTTCCAGCTTTCCTCCGCTCTGAGGGGAGGAAAACTGGAAGTTGCAGCTTAACCGCTGCTTCCATCGGCGGTAAGATCAATTTTCCAGTTTTCCTCCTCTCCGAGAGGAGGAAAAATGGAAATTTCAAATACGCTCCGGGCACGTATGGCGGAAATCTATCAATCCGATTTTTTATCCTTTTTTCCCTTCTTTTGCTTGTTGGCTGTTCATGGGTCGGGGCTTAGTTCAACTAAATGATGGATGGACATGTGCGGATAACAATTGGGTGAGACAATATCAAATCACAATAAACACACAATGAATCGTAGATTTACTTTACCGGTCAAGTGAAGTAAAATATCATTTAAAGAGAGAACAAAAGTAAGGGTGTAGTCGAATTAAAAGGTGAGAGAGCGGCATTCTTATTTTTCCTCTTAAAAAGAATACAGTTTTTTTTTTTTTTTTTTTTTTTTGTAAGGGAGCTCATGGATTGGGCTTTGGGCATTGGGTTTTCCTATTAATAGATGGGTCGTGCTCAGGTCTTATTTTTTTATTTGCACTTAGCGGTTGAGAGCCGGGATCCACTCCCGGCCCAAGTTTATATTTAGAAATATATATATACACACATACGTTTACATACTTATACACATACATATTTATATATATATATATATAAATATCTACATATTTATGAGGGAGGGAGGGAGCAGTAATGCGGAGGCTCAAAACCATGACCTCTCACAGATGGTGATATGACCAAAGCAGCCGAGCTGGCTTAGGACATGGTAAGAAACTCATTTTTCTGTTCCATGGGTCTAACATAGGTGGGGGCTCGGGCTTCATGATTTCCATACGGCCTGGGTTCGGGCCAACAACTTCAGGCCCGACTCATGCTTTGGCCAGGGTTAGGCTTCTAGTTTAGAAGTGGCCGTCGGACATTCGTCGGAAAGTCCCTGCCTCGTCGGTGAACACCCCTAGTCTTTTTATCATTCACTGGTATGAGAGAGTGTACGTCTTTTTAACCTTTTTTTATGGAAGAGATGGTATTCGAAACCTAATGTTTTCTTTTATCTCACCCTCCCCTTTTAATGTCTCTCGTATTAGCCCTTCACTTCACTTAACAGGCAAAGTAAGCTTACCAAAATTGTTAGCTTAAAAAACTGGAGATCTCAATATCTACGATTGAGAATATAAGTGAAACCGGCAAAATCTTCATTTCAACAGGACGGCAAGAAAAAAAAAATCCCTATACTCGCAAGCATGCCCTGGTAGTCGATACATCACTGCTTTTCTGTGCATGCGAACGGCTATAGGGTGTTTTGCTGCGGTCCTAAGTAGTTATCGAGCTTGACTTGAGCAATTCCATCAGTCCTACGGCTTGTTGGTTAGGTCCAGAGAGTTTCCAAGTCTAAGCATGTCGAGAAAATAAAGTCCAGAGTAAGATTCCAAGATTACAAAATCATTTGTGTCATTGCTTTAGATTAGAAACGTGATAACACTCAATGGTATTAAAATTTCCTTCATAGAAGTGTTCTCTTGAGGGCCCCCTCTGTTTGCATGGAATTGAAATTCTTAAGAATTTATTATCAAGTGAATCACACCGATGATCATTAAAAAGTACGAGTGATGAAAGATTTAAGAATGGAGTTGTAGACAGGAGCAAATCTCTTTAGTAGAGTGATATCTAGGATATTATTGTTTTATTATGGGGATGTCATCTGGCGACCATTTATATATTTCAACTTTTTATCTCTGGGGCAGTATATATATTCAAAAGCCTAGTAATTCAATTCAGCATGTGTCAATAGCCAAAGTTAGCTTGTGTGATTTCTTTCTCTCCATTCAAATCATATGGGAGTTCACTAGATATGGGCTACAAGAAAAAATGGAACTACTGATTCTTTCATTTTATTTCACGTTAATTGGAAATGGAAAGGTCCCGCGACTTTCGTTGGGCACTCACGCAGCTTTACCGCTGCTTGCATGGGAGGTAAACTAGCATTTTCCTGTTTTCCTCCACTGTGAGAGGAGGAAAACTGGCAATTGCAGCTTTACCGCTGCTCTCATCGGCGGAAATATTGATTTTCCAGCTTTCCTCCGCTCTGAGGGGAGGAAAACTGGAAGTTGCAGCTTAACCGCTGCTTCCATCGGCGGTAAGATCAATTTTCCAGTTTTCCTCCTCTCCGAGAGGAGGAAAAATGGAAATTTCAAATACGCTCCGGGCACGTATGGCGGAAATCTATCAATCCGATTTTTTATCCTTTTTTCCCTTCTTTTGCTTGTTGGCTGTTCATGGGTCGGGGCTTAGTTCAACTAAATGATGGATGGACATGTGCGGATAACAATTGGGTGAGACAATATCAAATCACAATAAACACACAATGAATCGTAGATTTACTTTACCGGTCAAGTGAAGTAAAATATCATTTAAAGAGAGAACAAAAGTAAGGGTGTAGTCGAATTAAAAGGTGAGAGAGCGGCATTCTTATTTTTCCTCTTAAAAAGAATACAGTTTTTTTTTTTTTTTTTTTTTTTTTTTTTGTAAGGGAGCTCATGGATTGGGCTTTGGGCATTGGGTTTTCCTATTGATAGATGGGTCGTGCTCAGGTCTTATTTTTTTATTTGCACTTAGCGGTTGAGAGCCGGGATCCACTCCCGGCCCAAGTTTATATTTAGAAATATATATATACACACATACGTTTACATACTTATACACATACATATATATATATATATAAATATCTACATATTTATGAGGGAGGGAGGGAGCAGTAATGCGGAGGCTCAAAACCATGACCTCTCACAGATGGTGATATGACCAAAGCAGCCGAGCTGGCTTAGGACATGGTAAGAAACTCATTTTTCTGTTCCATGGGTCTAACATAGGTGGGGGCTCGGGCTTCATGATTTCCATACGGCCTGGGTTCGGGCCAACAACTTCAGGCCCGACTCATGCTTTGGCCAGGGTTAGGCTTCTAGTTTAGAAGTGGCCGTCGGACATTCGTCGGAAAGTCCCTGCCTCGTCGGTGAACACCCCTAGTCTTTTTATCATTCACTGGCATGAGAGAGTGTACGTCTTTTTAACCTTTTTTTATGGAAGAGATGGTATTCGAAACCTAATGTTTTCTTTTATCTCACCCTCCCCTTTTAATGTCTCTCGTATTAGCCCTTCACTTCACTTAACAGGCAAAGTAAGCTTACCAAAATTGTTAGCTTAAAAAACTGGAGATCTCAATATCTACGATTGAGAATATAAGTGAAACCGGCAAAATCTTCATTTCAACAGGACGGCAAGAAAAAAAAATCCCTATACTCGCAAGCATGCCCTGGTAGTCGATACATCACTGCTTTTCTGTGCATGCGAACGGCTATAGGGTGTTTTGCTGCGGTCCTGAGTAGTTATCGAGCTTGACTTGAGCAGTTCCATCAGTCCTACGGCTTGTTGGTTAGGTCCAGAGAGTTTCCAAGTCTAAGCATGTCGAGAAAATAAAGTCCAGAGTAAGATTCCAACATTACAAAATCATTTGTGTCATTGCTTTAGATTAGAAACGTGATAACACTCAATGGTATTAAAATTTCCTTCATAGAAGTGTTCTCTTGAGGGCCCCCTCTGTTTGCATGGAATTGAAATTCTTAAGAATTTATTATCAAGTGAATCACACCGATGATCATTAAAAAGTACGAGTGATGAAAGATTTAAGGATGGAGTTGTAGACAGGAGCAAATCTCTTTAGTAGAGTGATATCTCGGATATTATTGTTTTATTATGGGGATGTCATCTGGCGACCATTTATATATTTCAACTTTTTATCTCTGGGGCAGTATATATATTCAAAAGCCTAGTAATTCAATTCAGCATGTGTCAATAGCCAAAGTTAGCTTGTGTGATTTCTTTCTCTCCATTCAAATCATATGGGAGTTCACTAGATATGGGCTACAAGAAAAAATGGAACTACTGATTCTTTCATTTTATTTCACGTTAATTGGAAATGGAAAGGTCCCGCGACTTTCGTTGGGCACTCACGCAGCTTTACCGCTGCTTGCATGGGAGGTAAACTAGCATTTTCCTGTTTTCCTCCACTGTGAGAGGAGGAAAACTGGCAATTGCAGCTTTACCGCTGCTCTCATCGGCGGAAAAATTGATTTTCCAGCTTTCCTCCGCTCTGAGGGGAGGAAAACTGGAAGTTGCAGCTTAACCGCTGCTTCCATCGGCGGTAAGATCAATTTTCCAGTTTTCCTCCTCTCCGAGAGGAGGAAAACTGGAAATTTCAAATACGCTCCGGGCACGTATGGCGGAAATCTTTCAATCCGATTTTTTATCCTTTTTTCCCTTCTTTTGCTTGTTGGCCGTTCATGGGTCGGGGCTTAGTTCAACTAAATGATGGATGGACATGTGCGGATAACAATTGGGTGAGACAATATCAAATCACAATAAACACACAATGAATCGTAGATTTACTTTACCGGTCAAGTGAAGTAAAATATCATTTAAAGAGAGAACAAAAGTAAGGGTGTAGTCGAATTAAAAGGTGAGAGAGCGGCATTCTTATTTTTCCTCTTAAAAAGAATACAGTTTTTTTTTTTTTTTTTTTTTTTTGTAAGGGAGCTCATGGATTGGGCTTTGGGCATTGGGTTTTCCTATTAATAGATGGGTCGTGCTCGGGTCTTATTTTTTTATTTGCACTTAGCGGTTGAGAGCCGGGATCCACTCCCGGCCCAAGTTTATATTTAGAAATATATATATACACACATACGTTTACATACTTATACACATACATATTTATATATATATATATATATATATAAATATCTACATATTTATGAGGGAGGGAGGGAGCAGTAATGCGGAGGCTCAAAACCATGACCTCTCACAGATGGTGATATGACCAAAGCAGCCGAGCTGGCTTAGGACATGGTAAGAAACTCATTTTTCTGTTCCATGGGTCTAACATAGGTGGGGGCTCGGGCTTCATGATTTCCATACGGCCTGGGTTCGGGCCAACAACTTCAGGCCCGACTCATGCTTTGGCCAGGGTTTGGCTTCTAGTTTAGAAGTGGCCGTCGGACATTCGTCGGAAAGTCCCTGCCTCGTCGGTGAACACCCCTAGTCTTTTTATCATTCACTGGCATGAGAGAGTGTACGTCTTTTTAACCTTTTTTTATGGAAGAGATGGTATTCGAAACCTAATGTTTTCTTTTATCTCACCCTCCCCTTTTAATGTCTCTCGTATTAGCCCTTCACTTCACTTAACAGGCAAAGTAAGCTTACCAAAATTGTTAGCTTAAAAAACTGGAGATCTCAATATCTACGATTGAGAATATAAGTGAAACCGGCAAAATCTTCATTTCAACAGGACGGCAAGAAAAAAAAAACCCTATACTCGCAAGCATGCCCTGGTAGTCGATACATCACTGCTTTTCTGTGCATGCGAACGGCTATAGGGTGTTTTGCTGCGGTCCTGAGTAGTTATCGAGCTTGACTTGAGCAGTTCCATCAGTCATACGGCTTGTTGGTTAGGTCCAGAGAGTTTCCAAGTCTAAGCATGTCGAGAAAATAAAGTCCAGATGTAGATTCCAACATTACAAAATCATTTGTGTCATTGCTTTAGATTAGAAACGTGATAACACTCAATGGTTTTAAAATTTCCTCCATAGAAGTGTTCTCTTGAGGGCCCCCTCTGTTTGCATGGAATTGAAATTCTTAAGAATTTATTATCAAGTGAATCACACCGATGATCATTAAAGAGTACGAGTGATGAAAGATTTAAGGATGGAGTTGTAGACAGGAGCAAATCTCTTTAGTAGAGTGATATCTCGGATATTATTGTTTTATTATGGGGATGTCATCTGACGACCATTTATATATTTCAACTTTTTATCTCTGGGGCAGTATATATATTCAAAAGCCTAGTAATTCAATTCAGCATGTGTCAATAGCCAAAGTTAGCTTGTGTGATTTCTTTCTCTCCATTCAAATCATATGGGAGTTCACTAGATATGGGCTACAAGAAAAAACGGAACTACTGATTCTTTCATTTTATTTCACGTTAATTGGAAATGGAAAGGTCCCGCGACTTTCGTTGGGCACTCACGCAGCTTTACCGCTGCTTGCATGGGAGGTAAACTAGCATTTTCCTGTTTTCCTCCACTGTGAGAGGAGGAAAACTGGCAATTGCAGCTTTACCGCTGCTCTCATCGGCGGAAAAATTTATTTTCCAGCTTTCCTCCGCTCTGAGGGGGGGAAAACTGGAAGTTGCAGCTTAACCGCTGCTTCCATCGGCGGTAAGATCAATTTTCCAGTTTTCCTCCTCTCCGAGAGGAGGAAAACTGGAAATTTCAAATACGCTCCGGGCACGTATGGCGGAAATCTTTCAATCCGATTTTTTATCCTTTTTTCCCTTCTTTTGCTTGTTGGCCGTTCATGGGTCGGGGCTTAGTTCAACTAAATGATGGATGGACATGTGCGGATAACAATTGGGTGAGACAATATCAAATCACAATAAACACACAATGAATCGTAGATTTACTTTACCGGTCAAGTGAAGTAAAATATCATTTAAAGAGAGAACAAAAGTAAGGGTGTAGTCGAATTAAAAGGTGAGAGAGCGGCATTCTTATTTTTCCTCTTAAAAAGAATACAGTTTTTTTTCTTTTTGTAAGGGAGCTCATGGATTGGGCTTTGGGCATTGGGTTTTCCTATTAATAGATGGGTCGTGCTCAGGTCTTATTTTTTTATTTGCACTTAGCGGTTGAGAGCCGGGATCCACTCCCGGCCCAAGTTTATATTTAGAAATATATATATACACACATACGTTTACATACTTATACACATACATATTTATATATATATATATATAAATATCTACATATTTATGAGGGAGGGAGGGAGCAGTAATGCGGAGGCTCAAAACCATGACCTCTCACAGATGGTGATATGACCAAAGCAGCCGAGCTGGCTTAGGACATGGTAAGAAACTCATTTTTCTGTTCCATGGGTCTAACATAGGTGGGGGCTCGGGCTTCATGATTTCCATACGGCCTGGGTTCGGGCCAACAACTTCAGGCCCGACTCATGCTTTGGCCAGGGTTAGGCTTCTAGTTTAGAAGTGGCCGTCGGACATTCGTCGGAAAGTCCCTGCCTCGTCGGTGAACACCCCTAGTCTTTTTATCATTCACTGGCATGAGAGAGTGTACGTCTTTTTAACCTTTTTTTATGGAAGAGATGGTATTCGAAACCTAATGTTTTCTTTTATCTCACCCTCCCCTTTTAATGTCTCTCGTATTAGCCCTTCACTTCCCTTAACAGGGAAAGTAAGCTTACCAAAATTGTTAGCTTAAAAAACTGGAGATCCCAATATCTACGATTGAGAATATAAGTGAAACCGGCAAAATCTTCATTTCAACAGGACGGCAAGAAAAAAAAACCCTATACTCGCAAGCATGCCCTGGTAGTCGATACATCACTGCTTTTCTGTGCATGCGAACGGCTATAGGGTGTTTTGCTGCGGTCCTGAGTAGTTATCGAGCTTGACTTGAGCAGTTCCATCAGTCCTACGGCCTGTTGTTTAGGTCCAGAGAGTTTCCAAGTCTAAGCATGTCGAGAAAATAATGTCCAGATGTAGATTCCAAGATTACAAAATCATTTGTGTAATTGCTTTAGATTAGAAACGTGATAACACTCAATGGTTTTAAAATTTCCTTCATAGAAGTGTTCTCTTGAGGGCCCCCTCTGTTTGCATGGAATTGAAATTCTTAAGAATTTATTATCAAGTGAATCACACCGATGAGCATTAAAGAGTACGAGTGATGAAAGATTTAAGGATGGAGTTGTAGACAGGAGCAAATCTCTTTAGTAGAGTGATATCTCGGATATTATTGTTTTATTATGGGGATGTCATCTGACGACCATTTATATATTTCAACTTTTTATCTCTGGGGCAGTATATATATTCAAAAGCCTAGTAATTCAATTCAGCATGTGTCAATTGCCAAAGTTAGCTTGTGTGATTTCTTTCTCTCCATTCAAATCATATGGGAGTTCACTAGATATGGGCTACCAGAAAAAACGGAACTACTGATTCTTTCATTTTATTTCACGTTAATTGGAAATGGAAAGGTCCCGCGACTTTCGTTGGGCACTCACGCAGCTTTACCGCTGCTTGCATGGGAGGTAAACTAGCATTTTCCTGTTTTCCTCCACTGTGAGAGGAGGAAAACTGGCAATTGCAGCTTTACCGCTGCTCTCATCGGCGGAAAAATTGATTTTCCAGCTTTCCTCCGCTCTGAGGGGGGGAAAACTGGAAGTTGCAGCTTAACCGCTGCTTCCATCGGCGGTAAGATCAATTTTCCAGTTTTCCTCCTCTCCGAGAGGAGGAAAACTGGAAATTTCAAATACGCTCCAGGCACGTATGGCGGAAATCTTTCAATCCGATTTTTTATCCTTTTTTCCCTTCTTTTGCTTGTTGGCCGTTCATGGGTCGGGGCTTAGTTCAACTAAATGATGGATGGACATGTGCGGATAACAATTGGGTGAGACAATATCAAATCACAATAAACACACAATGAATCGTAGATTTACTTTACCGGTCAAGTGAAGTAAAATATCATTTAAAGAGAGAACAAAAGTAAGGGTGTAGTCGAATTAAAAGGTGAGAGAGCGGCATTCTTATTTTTCCTCTTATAAAGAATACAGTTTTTTTTTTTTTTTTTTTTTTTTGTAAGGGAGCTCATGGATTGGGCTTTGGGCATTGGGTTTTCCTATTAATAGCTGGGTCGTGCTCAGGTCTTATTTTTTTATTTGCACTTAGCGGTTGAGAGCCGGGATCCACTCCCGGCCCAAGTTTATATTTAGAAATATATATATACACACATACGTTTACATACTTATACACATACATATTTATATATATATATAAATATCTACATATTTATGAGGGAGGGAGGGAGCAGTAATGCGGAGGCTCAAAACCATGACCTCTCACAGATGGTGATATGACCAAAGCAGCCGAGCTGGCTTAGGACATGGTAAGAAACTCATTTTTCTGTTCCATGGGTCTAACATAGGTGGGGGCTCGGGCTTCATGATTTCCATACGGCCTGGGTTCGGGCCAACAACTTCAGGCCCGACTCATGCTTTGGCCAGGGTTAGGCTTCTAGTTTAGAAGTGGCCGTCGGACATTCGTCGGAAAGTCCCTGCCTCGTCGGTGAACACCCCTAGTCTTTTTATCATTCACTGGCATGAGAGAGTGTACGTCTTTTTAACCTTTTTTTATTGAAGAGATGGTATTCGAAACCTAATATTTTCTTTTATCTCACCCTCCCCTTTTAATGTCTCTCGTATTAGCCCTTCACTTCACTTAACAGGCAAAGTAAGCTTACCAAAATTGTTAGCTTAAAAAACTGGAGATCCCAATATCTACGATTGAGAATATAAGTGAAACCGGCAAAATCTTCATTTCAACAGGACGGCAAGAAAAAAAAACCCTATACTCGCAAGCATGCCCTGGTAGTCGATACATCACTGCTTTTCTGTGCATGCGAACGGCTATAGGGTGTTTTGCTGCGGTCCTGAGTAGTTATCGAGCTTGACTTGAGCAGTTCCATCAGTCCTACGGCTTGTTGTTTAGGTCCAGAGAGTTTCCAAGTCTAAGCATGTCGAGAAAATAAAGTCCAGATGAAGATTCCAAGATGACAAAATCATTTGTGTCATTGCTTTAGATTAGAAACGTGATAACACTCAATGGTTTTAAAATTTCCTTCATAGAAGTGTTCTCTTGAGAGCCCCCTCTGTTTGCATGGAATTGAAATTCTTAAGAATTTATTATCAAGTTAATCACACCGATGATCATTAAAGAGTACGAGTGATGAAAGATTTAAGGATGGAGTTGTAGACAGGAGCAAATCTCTTTAGTAGAGTGATATCTCGGATATTATTGTTTTTTATTATGGGGATGTCATCTGACGACCATTTATATATTTCAACTTTTTATCTCTGGGGCAGTATATATATTCAAAAGCCTAGTAATTCAATTCAGCATGTGTCAATAGCCAAAGTTAGCTTGTGTGATTTCTTTCTCTCCATTCAAATCATATGGGAGTTCACTAGATATGGGCTACAAGAAAAAACGGAACTACTGATTCTTTCATTTTATTTCACGTTAATTGGAAATGGAAAGGTCCCGCGACTTTCGTTGGGCACTCGCGCAGCTTTACCGCTGCTTGCATGGGAGGTAAACTAGCATTTTTCTGTTTTCCTCCACTGTGAGAGGAGGAAAACTGGCAATTGCAGCTTTACCGCTGCTCTCATCGGCGGAAAAATTGATTTTCCAGCTTTCCTCCGTTCTGAGGGGCGGAAAACTGGAAGTTGCAGCTTAACCGCTGCTTCCATCGGCGGTAAGATCAATTTTCCAGTTTTCCTCCTCTCCGAGAGGAGGAAAACTGGAAATTTCAAATACGCTCCGGGCACGTATGGCGGAAATCTTTCAATCCGATTTTTTATCCTTTTTTCCCTTCTTTTGCTTGTTGGCCGTTCATGGGTCGGGGCTTAGTTCAACTAAATGATGGATGGACATGTGCGCATAACAATTGGGTGAGACAATATCAAATCACAATAAACACACAATGAATCGTAGATTTACTTTACCGGTCAAGTGAAGTAAAATATCATTTAAAGAGAGAACAAAAGTAAGGGTGTAGTCGAATTAAAAGGTGAGAGAGCGGCATTCTTATTTTTCCTCTTATAAAGAATACAGTTTTTTTTTTTTTTTTTTTTTTTTTTTTGTAAGGGAGCTCATGGATTGGGCTTTGGGCATTGGGTTTTGCTATTAATAGATGGGTCGTGCTCAGGTCTTATTTTTTTATTTGCACTTAGCGGTTGAGAGCCGGGATCCACTCCCGGCCCAAGTTTATATATACAAATATATATATACACACATACGTTTACATACTTATACACATACATATTTATATATATATATATATATATCTACATATTTATGAGGGAGGGAGGGACCAGTAATGCGGAGGCTCAAAACCATGACCTCTCACAGATGGTGATATGACCAAAGCAGCCGAGCTGGCTTAGGACATGGTAAGAAACTCATTTTTCTGTTCCATGGGTCTAACATAGGTGGGGGCTCGGGCTTCATGATTTCCATACGGCCTGGGTTCGGGCCAACAACTTCAGGCCCGACTCATGCTTTGGCCAGGGTTAGGCTTCTAGTTTAGAAGTGGCCGTCGGACATTCGTCGGAAAGTCCCTGCCTCGTCGGTGAACACCCCTAGTCTTTTTATCATTCACTGGCATGAGAGAGTGTACGTCTTTTTAACCTTTTTTTATGGAAGAGATGGTATTCGCAACCTAATGTTTTCTTTTATCTCACCCTCCCCTTTTAATGTCTCTCGTATTAGCCCTTCACTTCACTTAACAGGCAAAGTAAGCTTACCAAAATTGTTAGCTTAAAAAACTGGAGACCCCAATATCTACGATTGAGAATATAAGTGAAACCGGCAAAATCTTCATTTCAACAGGACGGCAAGAAAAAAAAAACCCTATACTCGCAAGCATGCCCTGGTAGTCGATACATCACTGCTTTTCTGTGCATGCGAACGGCTATAGGGTGTTTTGCTGCGGTCCTGAGTAGTTATCGAAATTGACTTGAGCAGTTCCATCAGTCCTACGGCTTGTTGGTTAGGTCCAGAGAGTTTCCAAGTCTAAGCATGTCGAGAAAATAAAGTCCAGATGTAGATTCCAAGATTACAAAATCATTTGTGTCATTGCTTTAGATTAGAAACGTGATAACACTCAATGGTTTTAAAATTTCCTTCATAGAAGTGTTCTCTTGAGGGCCCCCTCTGTTTGCATGGAATTGAAATTCTTAAGAATTTATTATCAAGTGAATCACACCGATGATCATTAAAGAGTACGAGTGATGAAAGATTTAAGGATGGAGTTGTAGACAGGAGCAAATCTCTTTAGTAGAGTGATATCTCGGATATTATTGTTTTATTATGGGGATGTCATCTGACGACCATTTATATATTTCAACTTTTTATCTCTGGGGCAGTATATATATTCAAAAGCCTAGTAATTCAATTCAGCATGTGTCAATTGCCAAAGTTAGCTTGTGTGATTTCTTTCTCTCCATTCAAATCATATGGGAGTTCACTAGATATGGGCTACAAGAAAAAACGGAACTACTGATTCTTTCATTTTATTTCACGTTAATTGGAAATGGAAAGGTCCCGCGACTTTCGTTGGGCACTCACGCAGCTTTACCGCTGCTTGCATGGGAGGTAAACTAGCATTTTCCTGTTTTCCTCCACTGTGAGAGGAGGAAAACTGGCAATTGCAGCTTTACCGCTGCTCTCATCGGCGGAAAAATTGATTTTCCAGCTTTCCTCCGCTCTGAGGGGGGGAAAACTGGAAGTTGCAGCTTAACCGCTGCTTCCATCGGCGGTAAGATCAATTTTCCAGTTTTCCTCCTCTCCGAGAGGAGGAAAACTGGAAATTTCAAATACGCTCCGGGCACGTATGGCGGAAATCTTTCAATCCGATTTTTTATCCTTTTTTCCCTTCTTTTGCTTGTTGGCCGTTCATGGGTCGGGGCTTAGTTCAACTAAATGATGGATGGACATGTGCGGATAACAATTGGGTGAGACAATATCAAATCACAATAAACACACAATGAATCGTAGATTTACTTTACCGGTCAAGTGAAGTAAAATATCATTTAAAGAGAGAACAAAAGTAAGGGTGTAGTCGAATTAAAAGGTGAGAGAGCGGCATTCTTATTTTTCCTCTTATAAAGAATACAGTTTTTTTTTTTTTTTTTTTTTTTTGTAAGGGAGCTCATGGATTGGGCTTTGGGCATTGGGTTTTCCTATTAATAGCTGGGTCGTGCTCAGGTCTTATTTTTTTATTTGCACTTAGCGGTTGAGAGCCGGGATCCACTCCCGGCCCAAGTTTATATTTAGAAATATATATATACACACATACGTTTACATACTTATACACATACATATTTATATATATATATATAAATATCTACATATTTATGAGGGAGGGAGGGAGCAGTAATGCGGAGGCTCAAAACCATGACCTCTCACAGATGGTGATATGACCAAAGCAGCCGAGCTGGCTTAGGACATGGTAAGAAACTCATTTTTCTGTTCCATGGGTCTAACATAGGTGGGGGCTCGGGCTTCATGATTTCCATACGGCCTGGGTTCGGGCCAACAACTTCAGGCCCGACTCATGCTTTGGCCAGGGTTAGGCTTCTAGTTTAGAAGTGGCCGTCGGACATTCGTCGGAAAGTCCCTGCCTCGTCGGTGAACACCCCTAGTCTTTTTATCATTCACTGGCATGAGAGAGTGTACGTCTTTTTAACCTTTTTTTATGGAAGAGATGGTATTCGAAACCTAATGTTTTCTTTTATCTCACCCTCCCCTTTTAATGTCTCTCGTATTAGCCCTTCACTTCCCTTAACAGGTAAAGTAAGCTTACCAAAATTGTTAGCTTAAAAAACTGGAGATCCCAATATCTACAATTGAGAATATAAGTGAAACCGGCAAAATCTTCATTTCAACAGGACGGCAAGAAAAAAAAAACCCTATACTCGCATGCATGCCCTGGCCGTCGATACATCACTGCTTTTCTGTGCATGCGAACGGCTATAGGGTGTTTTGCTGCGGTCCTGAGTAGTTATCGAGCTTGACTTGAGCAGTTCCATCAGTCCTACGGCTTGTTGGTTAGGTCCAGAGAGTTTCCAAGTCTAAGCATGTATAGAAAATAAAGTCCAGATGTAGATTCCAACATTACAAAATCATTTGTGTCATTGCTTTAGATTAGAAACGTGATAACACTCAATGGTTTTAAAATTTCCTTCATAGAAGTGTTCTCTTGAGGGCCCCCTCTGTTTGCATGGAATTGAAATTCTTAAGAATTTATTATCAAGTGAATCACACCGATGATCATTAAAGAGTACGAGTGATGAAAGATTTAAAGATGGAGTTGTAGACAGGAGCAAATCTCTTTAGTAGAGTGACATCTCAGATATTATTGTTTTATTATGGGGATGTCATCTGACGACCATTTATATATTTCAACTTTTTATCTCTGGGGCAGTATATATATTCAAAAGCCTAGTAATTCAATTCAGCATGTGTCAATAGCCAAAGTTAGCTTGTGTGATTTCTTTCTCTCCATTCAAGTCATATGGGAGTTCACTAGATATGGGCTACAAGAAAAAACGGAACTACTGATTCTTTCATTTTATTTCACGTTAATTGGAAATGGAAAGGTCCCGCGACTTTCGTTGGGCACTCACGCAGCTTTACCGCTGCTTGCATGGGAGGTAAACTAGCATTTTCCAGTTTTCCTTCACTGTGAGAGGAGGAAAACTGGCAATTGCAGCTTTACCGCTGCTCTCATCGGCGGAAAACTTGATTTTCCAACATTCCTCCGCTCTGAGGGGAGGAAAACTGGAAGTTGCAGCTTTACCGCTTCTTCCATCGGCGGTAAGATCAATTTTCCAGTTTTCCTCCTCTCCGAGAGGAGGAAAACTGGAAATTTCAAATACGCTCCGGGCACGTATGGCGGAAATCTTTCAATCCGATTTTTTATCCTTTTTTCCCTTCTTTTGCTTGTTGGCCGTTCACGGGTCGGGGCTTAGTTCAACTAAATGATGGATGGACATGTGCGGATAACAATTGGGTGAGACAATATCAAATCACAATAAACACACAATGAATCGTAGATTTACTTTACCGGTCAAGTGAAGTAAAATATCATTTAAAGAGAGAACAAAAGTAAGGGTGTAGTCGAATTAAAAGGTGAGAGAGCGGCATTCTTATTTTTCCTCTTAAAAAGAATACAGTTTTTTTTTTTTTTTTTTTTTTTTTTTGTAAGGGAGCTCATGGATTGGGCTTTGGGCATTGGGTTTTCCTATTAATAGCTGGGTCGTGCTCAGGTCTTATTTTTTTATTTGCACTTAGCGGTTGAGAGCCGGGATCCACTCCCGGCCCAAGTTTATATTTAGAAATATATATATACACACATACGTTTACATACTTATACACATACATATTTATATATATATATATATATAAATATCTACATATTTATGAGGGAGGGAGGGAGCAGTAATGCGGAGGCTCAAAACCATGACCTCTCACAGATGGTGATATGACCAAAGCAGCCGAGCTGGCTTAGGACATGGTAAGAAACTCATTTTTCTGTTCCATGGGTCTAACATAGGTGGGGGCTCGGGCTTCATGATTTCCATACGGCCTGGGTTCGGGCCAACAACTTCAGGCCCGACTCATGCTTTGGCCAGGGTTAGGCTTCTAGTTTAGAAGTGGCCGTCGGACATTCGTCGGAAAGTCCCTGCCTCGTCGGTGAACACCCCTAGTCTTTTTATCATTCACTGGCATGAGAGAGTGTACGTCTTTTTAACCTTTTTTTATGGAAGAGATGGTATTCGAAACCTAATGTTTTCTTTTATCTCACCCTCCCCTTTTAATGTCTCTCGTATTAGCCCTTCACTTCACTTAACAGGCAAAGTAAGCTTACCAAAATTGTTAGCTTAAAAAACTGGAGATCCCAATATCTACGATTGAGAATATAAGTGAAACCGGCAAAATCTTCATTTCAACAGGACGGCAAGAAAAAAAAACCCTATACTCGCAAGCATGCCCTGGTAGTCGATACATCACTGCTTTTCTGTGCATGCGAACGGCTATAGGGTGTTTTGCTGCGGTCCTGAGTAGTTATCGAGCTTGACTCGAGCAGTTCCATCAGTCCTACGGCTTGTTGTTTAGGTCCAGAGAGTTTCCAAGTCTAAGCATGTCGAGAAAATAAAGTCCAGATGAAGATTCCAAGATTACAAAATCATTTGTGTCATTGCTTTAGATTAGAAACGTGATAACACTCAATGGTTTTAAAATTTCCTTCATAGAAGTGTTCTCTTGAGGGCCCCCTCTGTTTGCATGGAATTGAAATTCTTAAGAATTTATTATCAAGTTAATCACACCGATGATCATTAAAGAGTACGAGTGATGAAAGATTTAAGGATGGAGTTGTAGACAGGAGCAAATCTCTTTAGTAGAGTGATATCTCGGATATTATTGTTTTATTATGGGGATGTCATCTGACGACCATTTATATATTTCAACTTTTTATCTCTGGGGCAGTATATATATTCAAAAGCCTAGTAATTCAATTCAGCATGTGTCAAAAGCCAAAGTTAGCTTGTGTGATTTCTTTCTCTCCATTCAAATCATATGGGAGTTCACTAGATATGGGCTACAAGAAAAAACGGAACTACTGATTCTTTCATTTTATTTCACGTTAATTGGAAATGGAAAGGTCCCGCGACTTTCGTTGGGCACTCGCGCAGCTTTACCGCTGCTTGCATGGGAGGTAAACTAGCATTTTTCTGTTTTCCTCCACTGTGAGAGGAGGAAAACTGGCAATTGCAGCTTTACCGCTGCTCTCATCGGCGGAAAAATAGATTTTCCAGCTTTCCTCCGCTCTGAGGGGAGGAAAACTGGAAGTTGCAGCTTAACCGCTGCTTCCATCGGCGGTAAGATCAATTTTCCAGTTTTCCTCCTTTCCGAGAGGAGGAAAACTGGAAATTTCAAATACGCTCCGGGCACGTATGGCGGAAATCTTTCAATCCGATTTTTTATCCTTTTTTCCCTTCTTTTGCTTGTTGGCCGTTCATGGGTCGGGGCTTAGTTCAACTAAATGATGGATGGACATGTGCGGATAACAATTGGGTGAGACAATATCAAATCACAATAAACACACAATGAATCGTAGATTTACTTTACCGGTCAAGTGAAGTAAAATATCATTTAAAGAGAGAACAAAAGTAAGGGTGTAGTCGAATTAAAAGGTGAGAGAGCGGCATTCTTATTTTTCCTCTTAAAAAGAATACAGTTTTTTTTTTTTTTTTTTTTTTTTGTAAGGGAGCTCATGGATTGGGCTTTGGGCATTGGGTTTTCCTATTAATAGTTGGGTCGTGCTCAGGTCTTATTTTTTTATTTGCACTTAGCGGTTGAGAGCCGGGATCCACTCCCGGCCCAAGTTTATATTTAGAAATATATATATACACACATACGTTTACATACTTATACACATACATATTTATATATATATATAAATATCTACATATTTATGAGGGAGGGAGGGAGCAGTAATGCGGAGGCTCAAAACCATGACCTCTCACAGATGGTGATATGACCAAAGCAGCCGAGCTGGCTTAGGACATGGTAAGAAACTCATTTTTCTGTTCCATGGGTCTAACATAGGTGGGGGCTCGGGCTTCATGATTTCCATACGGCCTGGGTTCGGGCCAACAACTTCAGGCCCGACTCATGCTTTGGCCAGGGTTAGGCTTCTAGTTTAGAAGTGGCCGTCGGACATTCGTCGGAAAGTCCCTGCCTCGTCGGTGAACACCCCTAGTCTTTTTATCATTCACTGGCATGAGAGAGTGTACGTCTTTTTAACCTTTTTTTATGGAAGAGATGGTATTCGAAACCTAATGTTTTCTTTTATCTCACCCTCCCCTTTTAATGTCTCTCGTATTAGCCCTTCACTTCCCTTAACAGGGAAAGTAAGCTTACCAAAATTGTTAGCTTAAAAAACTGGAGATCCCAATATCTACGATTGAGAATATAAGTGAAACCGGCAAAATCTTCATTTCAACAGGACGGCAAGAAAAAAAAAACCCTATACTCGCAAGCATGCCCTGGCCGTCGATACATCACTGCTTTTCTGTGCATGCGAACGGCTATAGGGTGTTTTGCTGCGGTCCTGAGTAGTTATCGAGCTTGACTTGAGCAGTTCCATCAGTCCTACGGCTTGTTGGTTAGGTCCAGAGAGTTTCCAAGTCTAAGCATGTATAGAAAATAAAGTCCAGATGTAGATTCCAACATTACAAAATCATTTGTGTCATTGCTTTAGATTAGAAACGTGATAACACTCAATGGTTTTAAAATTTCCTTCATAGAAGTGTTCTCTTGAGGGCCCCCTCTGTTTGCATGGAATTGAAATTCTTAAGAATTTATTATCAAGTTAATCACACCGATGATCATTAAAGAGTACGAGTGATGAAAGATTTAAAGATGGAGTTGTAGACAGGAGCAAATCTCTTTAGTAGAGTGACATCTCAGATATTATTGTTTTATTATGGGGATGTCATCTGACGACCATTTATATATTTCAACTTTTTATCTCTGGGGCAGTATATATATTCAAAAGCCTAGTAATTCAATTCAGCATGTGTCAATAGCCAAAGTTAGCTTGTGTGATTTCTTTCTCTCCATTCAAGTCATATGGGAGTTCACTAGATATGGGCTACAAGAAAAAACGGAACTACTGATTCTTTCATTTTATTTCACGTTAATTGGAAATGGAAAGGTCCCGCGACTTTCGTTGGGCACTCACGCAGCTTTACCGCTGCTTGCATGGGAGGTAAACTAGCATTTTCCAGTTTTCCTCCTCTGTGAGAGGAGGAAAACTGGCAATTGCAGCTTTACCGCTTCTCTCATCGGCGGAAAACTTGATTTTCCAGCATTCCTTCGCTCTGAGGGGAGGAAAACTGGAAGTTGCAGCTTTACCGCTCCTTCCATCGGCGGTAAGATCAATTTTCCAGTTTTCCTCCTCTCCGAGAGGAGGAAAACTGGAAATTTCAAATACGCTCCGGGCACGTATGGCGGAAATCTTTCAATCCGATTTTTTATCCTTTTTTCCCTTCTTTTGCTTGTTGGCCGTTCATGGGTCGGGGCTTACTTCAACTAAATGATGGATGGACATGTGCGGATAACAATTGGGTGAGACAATATCAAATCACAATAAACACACAATGAATCGTAGATTTACTTTACCGGTCAAGTGAAGTAAAATATCATTTAAAGAGAGAACAAAAGTAAGGGTGTAGTCGAATTAAAAGGTGAGAGAGCGGCATTCTTATTTTTCCTCTTAAAAAGAATACAGTTTTTTTTTTTTTTTTTTTTTTTGTAAGGGAGCTCATGGATTGGGCTTTGGGCATTGGGTTTTCCTATTAATAGCTGGGTCTTGCTCAGGTCTTATTTTTTTATTTGCACTTAGCGGTTGAGAGCCGGGATCCACTCCCGGCCCAAGTTTATATTTAGAAATATATATATACACACATACGTTTACATACTTATACACATACATATTTATATATATATATATAAATATCTACATATTTATCAGGGAGGGAGGGAGCAGTAATGCGGAGGCTCAAAACCATGACCTCTCACAGATGGTGATATGACCAAAGCAGCCGAGCTGGCTTAGGACATGGTAAGAAACTCATTTTTCTGTTCCATGGGTCTAACATAGGTGGGGGCTCGGGCTTCATGATTTCCATACGGCCTGGGTTCGGGCCAACAACTTCAGGCCCGACTCATGCTTTGGCCAGGGTTAGGCTTCTAGTTTAGAAGTGGCCGTCGGACATTCGTCGGAAAGTCCCTGCCTCGTCGGTGAACACCCCTAGTCTTTTTATCATTCACTGGCATGAGAGAGTGTACGTCTTTTTAACCTTTTTTTATGGAAGAGATGGTATTCGAAACCTAATGTTTTCTTTTATCTCACCCTCCCCTTTTAATGTCTCTCGTATTAGCCCTTCACTTCACTTAACAGGCAAAGTAAGCTTACCAAAATTGTTAGCTTAAAAAACTGGAGATCCCAATATCTACGATTGAGAATATAAGTGAAACCGGCAAAATCTTCATTTCAACAGGACGGCTAGAAAAAAAAACCCTATACTCGCAAGCATGCCCTGGTAGTCGATACATCACTGCTTTTCTGTGCATGCGAACGGGTATAGGGTGTTTTGCTGCGGTCCTGAGTAGTTATCGAGCTTGACTCGAGCAGTTCCATCAGTCCTACGGCTTGTTGTTTAGGTCCAGAGAGTTTCCAAGTCTAAGCATGTCGAGAAAATAAAGTCCAGATGAAGATTCCAAGATTACAAAATCATTTGTGTCATTGCTTTAGATTAGAAACGTGATAACACTCAATGGTTTTAAAATTTCCTTCATAGAAGTGTTCTCTTGAGGGCCCCCTCTGTTTGCATGGAATTGAAATTCTTAAGAATTTATTATCAAGTTAATCACACCGATGATCATTAAAGAGTACGACTGATGAAAGATTTAAGGATGGAGTTGTAGACAGGAGCAAATCTCTTTAGTAGAGTGATATCTCGGATATTATTGTTTTTTATTATGGGGATGTCATCTGACGACCATTTATATATTTCAACTTTTTATCTCTGGGGCAGTATATATATTCAAAAGCCTAGTAATTCAATTCAGCATGTGTCAAAAGCCAAAGTTAGCTTGTGTGATTTCTTTCTCTCCATTCAAATCATATGGGAGTTCACTAGATATGGGCTACAAGAAAAAACGGAACTACTGATTCTTTCATTTTATTTCACGTTAATTGGAAATGGAAAGGTCCCGCGACTTTCGTTGGGCACTCGCGCAGCTTTACCGCTGCTTGCATGGGAGGTAAACTAGCATTTTCCAGTTTTCCTCCACTGTGAGAGGAGGAAAACTGGCAATTGCAGCTTTACCGCTGCTCTCATCGGCGGAAATATTCATTTTCCAGCTTTCCTCCGCTCTGAGGGGAGAAAACTGGAAGTTGCAGCTTTACCGCTGCTTCCATCGGCGGTAAGATCAATTTTCCAGTTTTCCTCCTCTCAGAGAGGAGGAAAACTGGAAATTTCAAATACGCTCCGGGCACGTATGGCGGAAATCTTTCAATCCGATTTTTTATCCTTTTTTCCCTTCTTTTGCTTGTTGGCCGTTCATGGGTCGGGGCTTAGTTCAACTAAATGATGGATGGACATGTGCGGATAACAATTGGGTGAGACAATATCAAATCACAATAAACACACAATGAATCGTAGATTTACTTTACCGGTCAAGTGAAGTAAAATATCATTTAAAGAGAGAACAAAAGTAAGGGTGTAGTCGAATTAAAAGGTGAGAGAGCGGCATTCTTATTTTTCCTCTTAAAAAGAATACAGTTTTTTTTTTTTTTTTTTTTTTTTTTGCTCATGGATTGGGCTTTGGGAATTGGGTTTTGCTATTAATAGATGGGTCGTGCTCAGGTCTTATTTTTTTATTTGCACTTAGCGGTTGAGAGCCGGGATCCACTCCCGGCCCAAGTTTATATATACAAATATATATATACACACATACGTTTACATACTTATACACATACATATTTATATATATATATATAAATATCTACATATTTATGAGGGAGGGAGGGAGCAGTAATGCGGAGGCTCAAAACCATGACCTCTCACAGATGGTGATATGACCAAAGCAGCCGAGCTGGCTTAGGACATGGTAAGAAACTCATTTTTCTGTTCCATGGGTCTAACATAGGTGGGGGCTCGGGCTTCATGATTTCCATACGGCCTGGGTTCAGGCCAACAGCTTCAGGCCGGACTCATGCTTTGGCCAGGGTTAGGCTTCTAGTTTAGAAGTGGCCGTCGGACATTCGTCGGAAAGTCCCTGCCTCGTCGGTGAACACCCCTAGTCTTTTTATCATTAACTGGCATGAGAGAGTGTACGTCTTTTTAACCTTTTTTTATGGAAGAGATGGTATTCGAAACCTAATGTTTTCTTTTATCTCACCCTCCCCTTTTAATGTCTCTCGTATTAGCCCTTCACTTCACTTAACAGGCAAAGTAAGCTTACCAAAATTGTTAGCTTAAAAAACTGGAGATCCCAATATCTACGATTGAGAATATAAGTGAAACCGGCAAAATCTTCATTTCAACAGGACGGCAAGAAAAAAAAAACCCTATACTCGCAAGCATGCCCTAGTAGTCGATACATCACTGCTTTTCTGTGCATGCGAACGGCTATAGGGTGTTTTGCTGCGTTCCTGAGTAGTTATCGAGCTTGACTTGAGCAGTTCCATCAGTCCTACGGCTTGTTGGTTAGGTCCAGAGAGTTTCCAAGTCTAAGCATGTCGAGAAAATAAAGTCCAGATGTAGATTCCAAGATTACAAAATCATCTGTGTCATTGCTTTAGATTAGAAACGTGATAACACTCAATGGTTTTAAAATTTCCTTCATAGAAGTGTTCTCTTGAGGGCCCCCTCTGTTTGCATGGAATTGAAATTCTTAAGAATTTATTATCAAGTGAATCACACCGATGATCATTAAAGAGTACGAGTGATGAAAGATTTAAGGATGGAGTTGTAGACAGGAGCAAATCTCTTTAGTAGAGTGATATCTCGGATATTATTGTTTTATTATGGGGATGTCATCTGATGACCATTTATATATTTCAACTTTTTATCTCTGGGGCAGTATATATATTCAAAAGCCTAGTAATTCAATTCAGCATGTGTCAATAGCCAAAGTTAGCTTGTGTGATTTCTTTCTCTCCATTCAAATCATATGGGAGTTCACTAGATATGGGCTACAAGAAAAAACGGAACTACTGATTCTTTCATTTTATTTCACGTTAATTGGAAATGGAAAGGTCCCGCGACTTTCGTTGGGCACTCGCGCAGCTTTACCGCTGCTTGCATGGGAGGTAAACTAGCATTTTCCAGTTTTCCTCCACTGTGAGAGGAGGAAAACTGGCAATTGCAGCTTTACCGCTGCTCTCATCGGCGGAAATATTCATTTTCCAGCTTTCCTCCGCTCTGAGGGGAGAAAACTGGAAGTTGCAGCTTTACCGCTGCTTCCATCGGCGGTAAGATCAATTTTCCAGTTTTCCTCCTCTCAGAGAGGAGGAAAACTGGAAATTTCAAATACGCTCCGGGCACGTATGGCGGAAATCTTTCAATCCGATTTTTTATCCTTTTTTCCCTTCTTTTGCTTGTTGGCCGTTCATGGGTCGGGGCTTAATTCAACTAAATGATGGATGGACATGTGCGGATAACAATTGGGTGAGACAATATCAAATCACAATAAACACACAATGAATCGTAGATTTACTTTACCGGTCAAGTGAAGTAAAATATCATTTAAAGAGAGAACAAAAGTAAGGGTGTAGTCGAATTAAAAGGTGAGAGAGCGGCATTCTTATTTTTCCTCTTAAAAAGAATACAGTTTTTTTTTTTTTTTTGTAAGGGAGCTCATGGATTGGGCTTTGGGCATTGGGTTTTCCTATTAATATATGGGTCGTGCTCATGTCTTATTTTTTTATTTGCACTTAGCGGTTGAGAGCCGGGATCCACTCCCGGCCCAAGTTTATATTTACAAATATATATATACACACATACGTTTACATACTTATACACATACATATTTATATATATATAAATATCTACATATTTATGAGGGAGGGAGGGAGCAGTAATGCGGAGGCTCAAAACCATGACCTCTCACAGATGGTGATATGACCAAAGCAGCCGAGCTGGCTTAGGACATGGTAAGAAACTCATTTTTCTGTTCCATGGGTCTAACATAGGTGGGGGCTCGGGCTTCATGATTTCCATACGGCCTGGGTTCGGGCCAACAACTTCAGGCCGGACTCATGCTTTGGCCAGGGTTAGGCTTCTAGTTTAGAAGTGGCCGTCGGACATTCGTCGGAAAGTCCCTGCCTCGTCGGTGAACACCCCTAGTCTTTTTATCATTAACTGGCATGAGAGAGTGTACGTCTTTTTAACCTTTTTTTATGGAAGAGATGGTATTCGAAACCTAATGTTTTCTTTTATCTCACCCTCCCCTTTTAATGTCTCTCGTATTGGCCCTTCACTTCACTTAACAGGCAAAGTAAGCTTACCAAAATTGTTAGCTTAAAAAACTGGAGATCCCAATATCTACGATTGAGAATATAAGTGAAACCGGCAAAATCTTCATTTCAACAGGACGGCAAGAAAAAAAAAACCCTATACTCGCAAGCATGCCCTGGTAGTCGATACATCACTGCTTTTCTGTGCATGCGAACGGCTATAGGGTGTTTTGCCGCGGTCCTGAGTAGTTATCGAGCTTGACTTGAGCAGTTCCATCAGTCCTACGGCTTGTTGGTTAGGTCCAGAGAGTTTCCCAGTCTAAGCATGTCGAGAAAATAAAGTCCAGATGTAGATTCCAAGATTACAAAATCATTTGTGTCATTGCTTTAGATTAGAAACGTGATAACACTCAATGGTTTTAAAATTTCCTTCATAGAAGTGTTCTCTTGAGGGCCGCCTCTGTTTGCATGGAATTGAAATTCTTAAGAATTTATTATCAAGTGAATCACACTGATGATCATTAAAGAGTACGAGTGATGAAAGATTTAAGGATGGGGGTTGTAGACAGGAGCAAATCTCTTTAGTAGAGTGATATCTCGGATATTATTGTTTTATTATGGGGATGTCATCTGATGACCATTTATATATTTCAACTTTTTATCTCTGGGGCAGTATATATATTCAAAAGCCTAGTAATTCAATTCAGCATGTGTCAATAGCCAAAGTTAGCTTGTGTGATTTCTTTCTCTCCATTCAAATCATGTGGGAGTTCACTAGATATGGGCTACAAGAAAAAACGGAACTACTGATTCTTTCATTTTATTTCACGTTAATTGGAAATGGAAAGGTCCCGCGACTTTCGTTGGGCACTCGCGCAGCTTTACCGCTGCTTGCATGGGAGGTAAACTAGCATTTTCCAGTTTTCCTCCACGGTGAGAGGAGGAAAACTTGCAATTGCAGCTTTACCGCTGCTCTCATCGGCGGAAATATTGATTTTCCAGCTTTCCTCCGCTCTGAGGGGAGAAAACTGGAAGTTGCAGCTTTACCGCTGCGTCCATCGGCGGTAAGATCAACTTTCCAGTTTTCCTCCTCTCAGAGAGGAGGAAAACTGGAAATTTCAAATACGCTCCGGGCACGTATGGCGGAAATCTATCAATCCGATTTTTTATCCTTTTTTCCCTCCTTTTGCTTGTTGGCCGTTCATGGGTCGGGGCTTAGTTCAACTAAATGATGGATGGACATGTGTGGATAACAATTGGGTGAGACAATATCAAATCACAATAAACACACAATGAATCGTAGATTTACTTTACCGGTCAAGTGAAGTAAAATATCATTTAAAGAGAGAACAAAAGTAAGGGTGTAGTCGAATTAAAAGGTGAGAGAGCGGCATTCTTATTTTTCCTCTTAAAAAGAATACAGTTTTTTTTTTTTTTTTTTTTTTTTTGCTCATGGATTGGGCTTTGGGCATTGGGTTTTGCTATTAATAGATGGGTCGTGCTCAGGTCTTATTTTTTTATTTGCACTTAGCGGTTGAGAGCCAGGATCCACTCCCGGCCCAAGTTTATATATACAAATATATATATACACACATACGTTTACATACTTATACACATACATATTTATATATATATATAAATATCTACATATTTATGAGGGAGGGAGGGAGCAGTAATGCGGAGGCTCAAAACCATGACCTCTCACAGATGGTGATATGACCAAAGCAGCCGAGCTGGCTTAGGACATGGTAAGAAACTCATTTTTCTGTTCCATGGGTCTAACATAGGTGGGGGCTCGGGCTTCATGATTTCCATACGGCCTGGGTTCGGGCCAACAACTTCAGGCCGGACTCATGCTTTGGCCAGGGTTAGGCTTCTAGTTTAGAAGTGGCCGTCGGACATTCGTCGGAAAGTCCCTGCCTCGTCGGTGAACACCCCTAGTCTTTTTATCATTAACTGGCATGAGAGAGTGTACGTCTTTTTAACCTTTTTTTATGGAAGAGATGGTATTCGAAACCTAATGTTTTCTTTTATCTCACCCTCCCCTTTTAATGTCTCTCGTATTAGCCCTTCACTTCACTTAACAGGCAAAGTAAGCTTACCAAAATTGTTAGCTTAAAAAACTGGAGATCCCAATATCTACGATTGAGAATATAAGTGAAACCGGCAAAATCTTCATTTCAACAGGACGGCAAGAAAAAAAAAACCCTATACTCGCAAGCATGCCCTGGTAGTCGATACATCACTGCTTTTCTGTGCATGCGAACGGCTATAGGGTGTTTTGCCGCGGTCCTGAGTAGTTATCGAGCTTGACTTGAGCAGTTCCATCAGTCCTACGGCTTGTTGGTTAGGTCCAGAGAGTTTCCCAGTCTAAGCATGTCGAGAAAATAAAGTCCAGATGTAGATTCCAAGATTACAAAATCATCTGTGTCATTGCTTTAGATTAGAAACGTGATAACACTCAATGGTTTTAAAATTTCCTTCATAGAAGTGTTCTCTTGAGGGCCCCCTCTGTTTGCATGGAATTGAAATTCTTAAGAATTTATTGTCAAGTGAATCACACCGATGATCATTAAAGAGTACGAGTGATGAAAGATTTAAGGATGGAGTTGTAGACAGGAGCAAATCTCTTTAGTAGAGTGATATCTCGGATATTATTGTTTTATTATGGGGATGTCATCTGATGACCATTTATATATTTCAACTTTTTATCTCTGGGGCAGTATATATATTCAAAAGCCTAGTAATTCAATTCAGCATGTGTCAATAGCCAAAGTTAGCTTGTGTGATTTCTTTCTCTCCATTCAAATCATATGGGAGTTCACTAGATATGGGCTACAAGAAAAAACGGAACTACTGATTCTTTCATTTTATTTCACGTTAATTGGAAATGGAAAGGTCCCGCGACTTTCGTTGGGCACTCGCGCAGCTTTACCGCTGCTTGCATGGGAGGTAAACTAGCATTTTCCAGTTTTCCTCCACTGTGAGAGGAGGAAAACTGGCAATTGCAGCTTTACCGCTGCTCTCATCGGCGGAAATATTCATTTTCCAGCTTTCCTCCGCTCTGAGGGGAGAAAACTGGAAGTTGCAGCTTTACCGCTGCTTCCATCGGCGGTAAGATCAATTTTCCAGTTTTCCTCCTCTCAGAGAGGAGGAAAACTGGAAATTTCAAATACGCTCCGGGCACGTATGGCGGAAATCTTTCAATCCGATTTTTTATCCTTTTTTCCCTTCTTTTGCTTGTTGGCCGTTCATGGGTCGGGGCTTAATTCAACTAAATGATGGATGGACATGTGCGGATAACAATTGGGTGAGACAATATCAAATCACAATAAACACACAATGAATCGTAGATTTACTTTACCGGTCACGTGAAGTAAAATATCATTTAAAGAGAGAACAAAAGTAAGGGTGTAGTCGAATTAAAAGGTGAGAGAGCGGCATTCTTATTTTTCCTCTTAAAAAGAATACAGTTTTTTTTTTTTTTTTTTGTAAGGGAGCTCATGGATTGGGCTTTGGGCATTGGGTTTTCCTATTAATAGATGGGTCGTGCTCATGTCTTATTTTTTTATATGCACTTAGCGGTTGAGAGCCGGGATCCACTCCCGGCCCAAGTTTATATTTACAAATATATATATACACACATACGTTTACATACTTATACACATACATATTTATATATATATAAATATCTACATATTTATGAGGGAGGGAGGGAGCAGTAATGCGGAGGCTCAAAACCATGACCTCTCACAGATGGTGATATGACCAAAGCAGCCGAGCTGGCTTAGGACATGGTAAGAAACTCATTTTTCTGTTCCATGGGTCTAACATAGGTGGGGGCTCGGGCTTCATGATTTCCATACGGCCTGGGTTCGGGCCAACAACTTCAGGCCGGACTCATGCTTTGGCCAGGGTTAGGCTTCTAGTTTAGAAGTGGCCGTCGGACATTCGTCGGAAAGTCCCTGCCTCGTCGGTGAACACCCCTAGTCTTTTTATCATTAACTGGCATGAGAGAGTGTACGTCTTTTTAACCTTTTTTTATGGAAGAGATGGTATTCGAAACCTAATGTTTTCTTTTATCTCACCCTCCCCTTTTAATGTCTCTCGTATTAGCCCTTCACTTCACTTAACAGGCAAAGTAAGCTTACCAAAATTGTTAGCTTAAAAAACTGGAGATCCCAATATCTACGATTGAGAATATAAGTGAAACCGGCAAAATCTTCATTTCAACAGGACGGCAAGAAAAAAAAAACCCTATACTCGCAAGCATGCCCTGGTAGTCGATACATCACTGCTTTTCTGTGCATGCGAACGGCTATAGGGTGTTTTGCCGCGGTCCTGAGTAGTTATCGAGCTTGACTTGAGCAGTTCCATCAGTCCTACGGCTTGTTGGTTAGGTCCAGAGAGTTTCCCAGTCTAAGCATGTCGAGAAAATAAAGTCCAGATGTAGATTCCAAGATTACAAAATCATTTGTGTCATTGCTTTAGATTAGAAACGTGATAACACTCAATGGTTTTAAAATTTCCTTCATAGAAGTGTTCTCTTGAGGGCCCCCTCTGTTTGCATGGAATTGAAATTCTTAAGAATTTATTATCAAGTGAATCACACGGATGATCATTAAAGAGTACGAGTGATGAAAGATTTAAGGATGGGGGTTGTAGACAGGAGCAAATCTCTTTAGTAGAGTGATATCTCGGATATTATTGTTTTATTATGGGGATGTCATCTGATGACCATTTATATATTTCAACTTTTTATCTCTGGGGCAGTATATATATTCAAAAGCCTAGTAATTCAATTCACCATGTGTCAATAGCCAAAGTTAGCTTGTGTGATTTCTTTCTCTCCATTCAAATCATGTGGGAGTTCACTAGATATGGGCTACAAGAAAAAACGGAACTACTGATTCTTTCATTTTATTTCACGTTAATTGGAAATGGAAAGGTCCCGCGACTTTCGTTGGGCACTCGCGCAGCTTTACCGCTGCTTGCATGGGAGGTAAACTAGCATTTTCCAGTTTTCCTCCACGGTGAGAGGAGGAAAACTTGCAATTGCAGCTTTACCGCTGCTCTCATCGGCGGAAATATTGATTTTCCAGCTTTCCTCCGCTCTGAGGGGAGGAAAGCTGGAAGTTGCAGCTTTACCGCTGCGTCCATCGGCGGTAAGATCAACTTTCCAGTTTTCCTCCTCTCCGAGAGGAGGAAAACTGGAAATTTCAAATACGCTCCGGGCACGTATGGCGGAAATCTTTCAATCCGATTTTTTATCCTTTTTTCCCTTCTTTTGCTTGTTGGCCGTTCATGGGTCGGGGCTTAGTTCAACTAAATGATGGATGGACATGTGCGGATAACAATTGGGTGAGACAATATCAAATCACAATAAACACACAATGAATCGTAGATTTACTTTACCGGTCAAGTGAAGTAAAATATCATTTAAAGAGAGAACAAAAGTAAGGGTGTAGTCGAATTAAAAGGTGAGAGAGCGGCATTCTTATTTTTCCTCTTAAAAAGAATACAGTTTTTTTTTTTTTTTTGTAAGGGAGCTCATGGATTGGGCTTTGGGCATTGGGTTTTCCTATTAATAGATGGGTCGTGCTCAGGTCTTATTTTTTTATTTGCACTTAGCGGTTGAGAGCCGGGATCCACTCCCGGCCCAAGTTTATATTTACAAATATATATATACACACATACGTTTACATACTTATACACATACATATTTATATATATATAAATATCTACATATTTATGAGGGAGGGAGGGAGCAGTAATGCGGAGGCTCAAAACCATGACCTCTCACAGATGGTGATATGACCAAAGCAGCCGAGCTGGCTTAGGACATGGTAAGAAACTCATTTTTCTGTTCCATGGGTCTAACATAGGTGGGGGCTCGGGCTTCATGATTTCCATACGGCCTGGGTTCGGGCCAACAACTTCAGGCCCGACTCATGCTTTGGCCAGGGTTAGGCTTCTAGTTTAGAAGTGGCCGTCGGACATTCGTCGGAAAGTCCCTGCCTCGTCGGTGAACACCCCTAGTCTTTTTATCATTCACTGGCATGAGAGAGTGTACGTCTTTTTAACCTTTTTTTATGGAAGAGATGGTATTCGAAACCTAATGTTTTCTTTTATCTCACCCTCCCCTTTTAATGTCTCTCGTATTAGCCCTTCACTTCACTTAACAGGCAAAGTAAGCTTACCAAAATTGTTAGCTTAAAAAACTGGAGATCCCAATATCTACGATTGAGAATATAAGTGAAACCGGCAAAATCTTCATTTCAACAGGACGGCTAGAAAAAAAAACCCTATACTCGCAAGCATGCCCTGGTAGTCGATACATCACTGCTTTTCTGTGCATGCGAACGGCTATAGGGTGTTTTGCTGCGGTCCTGAGTAGTTATCGAGCTTGACTCGAGCAGTTCCATCAGTCCTACGGCTTGTTGTTTAGGTCCAGAGAGTTTCCAAGTCTAAGCATGTCGAGAAAATAAAGTCCAGATGAGGATTCCAAGATTACAAAATCATTTGTGTCATTGCTTTAGATTAGAAACGTGATAACACTCAATGGTTTTAAAATTTCCTTCATAGAAGTGTTCTCTTGAGGGCCCCCTCTGTTTGCATGGAATTGAAATTCTTAAGAATTTATTATCAAGTTAATCACACCGATGATCATTAAAGAGTACGACTGATGAAAGATTTAAGGATGGAGTTGTAGACAGGAGCAAATCTCTTTAGTAGAGTGATATCTCGGATATTATTGTTTTATTATGGGGATGTCATCTGACGACCATTTATATATTTCAACTTTTTATCTCTGGGGCAGTATATATATTCAAAAGCCTAGTAATTCAATTCAGCATGTGTCAATAGCCAAAGTTAGCTTGTGTGATTTCTTTCTCTCCATTCAAATCATATGGGAGTTCACTAGATATGGGCTACAAGAAAAAATGGAACTACTGATTCTTTCATTTTATTTCACGTTAATTGGAAATGGAAAGGTCCCGCGACTTTCGTTGGGCACTCGCGCAGCTTTACCGCTGCTTGCATGGGAGGTAAACTAGCATTTTCAAGTTTTCCTCCACTGTGAGAGGAGGAAAACTGGCAATTGCAGCTTTACCGCTGCGCTCATCGGCGGAAATATTCATTTTCCAGCTTTCCTCCGCTCTGAGGGGAGAAAACTGGAAGTTGCAGCTTTACCGCTGCTTCCATCGGCGGTAAGATCAATTTTCCAGTTTTCCTCCTCTCAGAGAGGAGGAAAACTGGAAATTTCAAATACGCTCCGGGCACGTATGGCGGAAATCTATCAATCCGATTTTTTATCCTTTTTTCCCTTCTTTTGCTTGTTGGCCGTTCATGCGTCGGGGCTTAGTTCAACTAAATGATGGATGGACATGTGTGGATAACAATTGGGTGAGACAATATCAAATCACAATAAACACACAATGAATCGTAGATTTACTTTACCGGTCAAGTGAAGTAAAATATCATTTAAAGAGAGAACAAAAGTAAGGGTGTAGTCGAATTAAAAGGTGAGAGAGCGGCATTCTTATTTTTCCTCTTAAAAAGAATAAAGTTTTTTTTTTTTTTTTTTTTTTTTGCTCATGGATTGGGCTTTGGGCATTGGGTTTTGCTATTAATAGATGGGTCGTGCTCAGGTCTTATTTTTTTATTTGCACTTAGCGGTTGAGAGCCAGGATCCACTCCCGGCCCAAGTTTATATATACAAATATATATATACACACATACGTTTACATACTTATACACATACATATTTATATATATATATAAATATCTACATATTTATGAGGGAGGGAGGGAGCAGTAATGCGGAGGCTCAAAACCATGACCTCTCACAGATGGTGATATGACCAAAGCAGCCGAGCTGGCTTAGGACATGGTAAGAAACTCATTTTTCTGTTCCATGGGTCTAACATAGGTGGGGGCTCGGGCTTCATGATTTCCATACGGCCTGGGTTCGGGCCAACAACTTCAGGCCGGACTCATGCTTTGGCCAGGGTTAGGCTTCTAGTTTAGAAGTGGCCGTCGGACATTCGTCGGAAAGTCCCTGCCTCGTCGGTGAACACCCCTAGTCTTTTTATCATTAACTGGCATGAGAGAGTGTACGTCTTTTTAACCTTTTTTTATGGAAGAGATGGTATTCGAAACCTAATGTTTTCTTTTATCTCACCCTCCCCTTTTAATGTCTCTCGTATTAGCCCTTCACTTCACTTAACAGGCAAAGTAAGCTTACCAAAATTGTTAGCTTAAAAAACTGGAGATCCCAATATCTACGATTGAGAATATAAGTGAAACCGGCAAAATCTTCATTTCAACAGGACGGCAAGAAAAAAAAAACCCTATACTCGCAAGCATGCCCTGGTAGTCGATACATCACTGCTTTTCTGTGCATGCGAACGGCTATAGGGTGTTTTGCTGCGGTCCTGAGTAGTTATCGAGCTTGACTTGAGCAGTTCCATCAGTCCTACGGCTTGTTGGTTAGGTCCAGAGAGTTTCCAAGTCTAAGCATGTCGAGAAAATAAAGTCCAGATGTAGATTCCAAGATTACAAAATCATTTGTGTCATTGCTTTAGATTAGAAACGTGATAACACTCAATGGTTTTAAAATTTCCTTCATAGAAGTGTTCTCTTGAGGGCCCCCTCTGTTTGCATGGAATTGAAATTCTTAAGAATTTATTATCAAGTGAATCACACCGATGATCATTAAAGAGTACGAGTGATGAAAGATTTAAGGATGGAGTTGTAGACAGGAGCAAATCTCTTTAGTAGAGTGATATCTCGGATATTATTGTTCTATTATGGGGATGTCATCTGATGACCATTTATATATTTCAACTTTTTATCTCTGGGGCAGTATATATATTCAAAAGCCTAGTAATTCAATTCAGCATGTGTCAATAGCCAAAGTTAGCTTGTGTGATTTCTTTCTCTCCATTCAAATCATATGGGAGTTCACTAGATATGGGCTACAAGAAAAACCGGAACTACTGATTCTTTCATTTTATTTCACGTTAATTGAAAATGGAAAGGTCCCGCGACTTTCGTTGGGCACTCGCGCAGCTTTACCGCTGCTTGCATGGGAGGTAAACTAGCATTTTCCAGTTTTCCTCCACTGTGAGAGGAGGAAAACTGGCAATTGCAGCTTCACCGCTGCTCTCATCGGCGGAAATATTCATTTTCAAGCTTTCCTCCGCTCTGAGGGGAGAAAACTGGAAGTTGCAGCTTTACCGCTGCTTCCATCGGCGGTAAGATCAATTTTCCAGTTTTCCTCCTCTCAGAGAGGAGGAAAACTGGAAATTTCAAATACGCTCCGGGCACGTATGGCGGAAATCTTTCAATCCGATTTTTTATCCTTTTTTCCCTTCTTTTGCTTGTTGGCCGTTCATGGGTCGGGGCTTAGTTCAACTAAATGATGGATGGACATGTGCGGATAACAATTGGGTGAGACAATATCAAATCACAATAAACACACAATGAATCGTAGATTTACTTTACCGGTCAAGTGAAGTAAAATATCATTTAAAGAGAGAACAAAAGTAAGGGTGTAGTCGAATTAAAAGGTGAGAGAGCGGCATTCTTATTTTTCCTCTTAAAAAGAATACAGTTTTTTTTTTTTTTTTTTTTTTTTGCTCATGGATTGGGCTTTGGGCATTGGGTTTTGCTATTAGTAGATGGGTCGTGCTCAGGTCTTATTTTTTTATTTGCACTTAGCGGTTGAGAGCCGGGATCCACTCCCGGCCCAAGTTTATATATACAAATATATATATACACACATACGTTTACATACTTATACACATACATATTTATATATATATATATAAATATCTACATATTTATGAGGGAGGGAGGGAGCAGTAATGCGGAGGCTCAAAACCATGACCTCTCACAGATGGTGATATGACCAAAGCAGCCGAGCTGGCTTAGGACATGGTAAGAAACTCATTTTTCTGTTCCATGGGTCTAACATAGGTGGGGGCTCGGGCTTCATGATTTCCATACGGCCTGGGTTCGGGCCAACAACTTCAGGCCGGACTCATGCTTTGGCCAGGGTTAGGCTTCTAGTTTAGAAGTGGCCGTCGGACATTCGTCGGAAAGTCCCTGCCTCGTCGGTGAACACCCCTAGTCTTTTTATCATTAACTGGCATGAGAGAGTGTACGTCTTTTTAACCTTTTTTTATGGAAGAGATGGTATTCGAAACCTAATGTTTTCTTTTATCTCACCCTCCCCTTTTAATGTCTCTCGTATTAGCCCTTCACTTCACTTAACAGGCAAAGTAAGCTTACCAAAATTGTTAGCTTAAAAAACTGGAGATCCCAATATCTACGATTGAGAATATAAGTGAAACCGGCAAAATCTTCATTTCAACAGGACGGCAAGAAAAAAAAAACCCTATACTCGCAAGCATGCCCTGGTAGTCGATACATCACTGCTTTTCTGTGCATGCGAACGGCTATAGGGTGTTTTGCTGCGGTCCTGAGTAGTTATCGAGCTTGACTTGAGCAGTTCCATCAGTCCTACGGCTTGTTGGTTAGGTCCAGAGAGTTTCCAAGTCTAAGCATGTCGAGAAAATAAAGTCCAGATGTAGATTCCAAGATTACAAAATCATTTGTGTCATTGCTTTAGATTAGAAACGTGATAACACTCAATGGTTTTAAAATTTCCTTCATAGAAGTGTTCTCTTGAGGGCCCCCTCTGTTTGCATGGAATTGAGATTCTTAAGAATTTATTATCAAGTGAATCACACCGATGATCATTAAAGAGTACGAGTGATGAAAGATTTAAGGATGGAGTTGTAGACAGGAGCAAATCTCTTTAGTAGAGTGATATCTCGGATATTATTGTTTTATTATGGGGATGTCATCTGATGACCATTTATATATTTCAACTTTTTATCTCTGGGGCAGTATATATATTCAAAAGCCTAGTAATTCAATTCAGCATGTGTCAATAGCCAAAGTTAGCTTGTGTGATTTCTTTCTCTCCATTCAAATCATATGGGAGTTCACTAGATATGGGCTACAAGAAAAAACGGAACTACTGATTCTTTCATTTTATATCACGTTAATTGGAAATGGAAAGGTCCCGCGACTTTCGTTGGGCACTCGCGCAGCTTTACCGCTGCTTGCATGGGAGGTAAACTAGCATTTTCCAGTTTTCCTCCACTGTGAGAGGAGGAAAACTGGCAATTGCAGCTTTACCGCTGCTCTCATCGGCGGAAATATTCATTTTCCAGCTTTCCTCCGCTCTGAGGGGAGAAAACTGGAAGTTGCAGCTTTACCGCTGCTTCCATCGGCGGTAAGATCAATTTTCCAGTTTTCCTCCTCTCAGAGAGGAGGAAAACTGGAAATTTCAAATACGCTCCGGGCACGTATGGCGGAAATCTTTCAATCCGATTTTTTATCCTTTTTTCCCTTCTTTTGCTTGTTGGCCGTTCATGGGTCGGGGCTTAGTTCAACTAAATGATGGATGGACATGTGCGGATAACAATTGGGTGAGACAATATCAAATCACAATAAACACACAATGGATCGTAGATTTACTTTACCGGTCAAGTGAAGTAAAATATCATTTAAAGAGAGAACAAAAGTGAGGGTGTAGTCGAATTAAAAGGTGAGAGAGCGGCATTCTTATTTTTCCTCTTAAAAAGAATACAGTTTTTTTTTTTTTTTTTGTAAGGGAGCTCATGGATTGGGCTTTGGGCATTGGGTTTTCCTATTAATAGATGGGTCGTGCTCAGGTCTTATTTTTTTATTTGCACTTAGCGGTTGAGAGCCGGGATCCACTCCCGGCCCAAGTTTATATTTACAAATATATATATACACACATACGTTTACATACTTATACACATACATATTTATATATATATATATATATCTACATATTTATGAGGGAGGGAGGGAGCAGTAATGCGGAGGCTCAAAACCATGACCTCCCACAGATGGTGATATGACCAAAGCAGCCGAGCTGGCTTAGGACATGGTAAGAAACTCATTTTTCTGTTCCATGGGTCTAACATAGGTGGGGGCTCGGGCTTCATGATTTCCATACGGCCTGGGTTCGGGCCAACAACTTCAAGCCCGACTCATGCTTTGGCCAGGGTTAGGCTTCTAGTTTAGAAGTGGCCGTCGGACATTCGTCGGAAAGTCCCTGCCTCGTCGGTGAACACCCCTAGTCTTTTTATCATTCACTGGCATGAGAGAGTGTACGTCTTTTTAACCTTTTTTTATGGAAGAGATGGTATTCGAAACCTAATGTTTTCTTTTATCTCACCCTCCCCTTTTAATGTCTCTCGTATTAGCCCTTCACTTCACTTAACAGGCAAAGTAAGCTTACCAAAATTGTTAGCTTAAAAAACTGGAGATCCCCATATCTACGATTGAGAATATAAGTGAAACCGGCAAAATCTTCATTTCAACAGGACGGCAAGAAAAAAAAAACCCTATACTCGCAAGCATGCCCTGGTAGTCGATACATCACTGCTTTTCTGTGCATGCGAACGGCTATAGGGTGTTTTGCAGCGGTCCTGAGTAGTTACCGAGCTTGACTTGAGCAGTTCCATCAGTCCTACGCCTTGTTGGTTAGGTCCAGAGAGTTTCCAAGTCTAAGCATGTCGAGAAAATAAAGTCCAGATGTAGATTCCAAGATTACAAAATCATTTGTGTCATTGCTTTAGATTAGAAACGTGATAACACTCAATGGTTTTAAAATTTCCTTCATAGAAGTGTTCTCTTGAGGGCCCCCTCTGTTTGCATGGAATTGAAATTCTTAAGAATTTATTATCAAGTGAACCACACCGATGATCATTAAAGAGTACGAGTGATGAAAGATTTAAGGATGGAGTTGTAGACAGGAGCAAATCTCTTTAGTAGAGTGATATCTCGGATATTATTGTTTTATTATGGGGATGTCATCTGATGACCATTTATATATTTCAACTTTTTATCTCTGGGGCAGTATATTTATTCAAAAGCCTAGTAATTCAATTCAGCATGTGTCAATAGCCAAAGTTAGCCTGTGTGATTTCTTTCTCTCCATTCAAATCATATGGGAGTTCACTAGATATGGGCTACAAGAAAAAACGGAACTACTGATTCTTTCATTTTATTTCACGTTAATTGGAAAGGGAAAGGTCCCGCGACTTTCGTTGGGCACTCACGCAGCTTTACCGCTGCTTGCATGGGAGGTAAACTAGCATTTTCCAGTTTTCCTCCACTGTGAGAGGAGGAAAACTGGCAATTGCAGCTTTACCGCTGCTCTCATCGGCGGACAAATTGATTTTCCAGCTTTCCTCCGCTCTGAGGGGAGGAAAACAAAAAGTTGCAGCTTTACCGCTGCTTCCATCGGCGGTAAGATCAATTTTCCAGTTTTCCTCCTCTCCGAGAGGAGGAAAACTGGAAATTTCAAATACTCTCCGGGCACGTATGGCGGAAATCTTTCAATCCGATTTTTTATCCTTTTTTCCCTTCTTTTGCTTGTTGGCCGTTCATGGGTCGGGGCTTAGTTCAACTAATTGATGGATGGACATGTGCGGATAACAATTGGGTGAGACAATATCAAATCACAATAAACACACAATGAATCGTAGATTTACTTTACCGGTCAAGTGAAGTAAAATATCATTTAAAGAGAGAACAAAAGTAAGGGTGTAGTCGAATTAAAAGGTGAGAGAGTGGCATTCTTATTTTTCCTCTTAAAAAGAGTAGAGTTTTTTTTTTTTTTTTTGTAAGGGAGCTCATGGATTGGGCTTTGGGCATTGGGTTTTCCTATTAATAGATGGGTCGTGCACAGGTCTTATTTTTTTATTTGCACTTAGCGGTTGAGAGCCGGAATCCACTCCCGGCCCAAGTTTATATATACAAATATATATACACACATACGTTTACATACTTATACACATACATATTTATATATATATATAAATATCTACATATTTATGAGGGAGGGAGGGAGCAGTAATGCGGAGGCTCAAAACCATGACCTCTCACAAATGGTGATATGACCAAAGCAGCCGAGCTGGCCTAGGACATGGTAAGATGCTCATTTTTCTGTTCCATGAGTCTAACATAGGTGGGGCTCGGGCTTCATGATTTCCATACGGCCTGGGTTCGGGCCAACAACTTCAGGCCCGACTCATGCTTTGGCCAGGGTTAGGCTTCTAGTTTAGAAGTGGCCGTCGGACATTCGTCGGAAAGTCCCTGCCTCGTCGGTTAACACCCCTAGTCTTTTTATCATTCACTGGCATGAGAGAGTGTACGTCTTTTTAACCTTTTTTATGGAAGAGATGGTATTCGAAACCTAATGTTTTCTTTTATCTCACCCTCCCCTTTTAATGTCTCTCGTATTAGCCCTTCACTTCACTTAACAGGCAAAGTAAGCTTACCAAAATTGTTAGCTTAAAAAACTGGAGATCCCAATATCTACGATTGAGAATATAAGTGAAACCGGCAAAATCTTCATTTCAACAGGACGGCAAGAAAAAAAAAACCCTATACTCGCAAGCATGCCCTGGTAGTCGATACATCACTGCTTTTCTGTGCATGCGAACGGCTATAGGGTGTTTTGCTGCGGTCCTGAGTAGTTATCGAGCTTGACTTGAGCAGTTCCATCAGTCCTACGGCTTGTTGGTTAGGTCCAGAGAGTTTCCAAGTCTAAGCATGTCGAGAAAATAAAGTCTAGATGTAGATTCCAAGATTACAAAATCATTTGTGTCATTGCTTTAGATTAGAAACGTGATAACACTCAATGGTTTTAAAATTTCCTTCACAGAAGTGTTCTCTTGAGGGCCCCCTCTGTTTGCATGGAATTGAAATTCTTAAGAATTTATTATCAAGTGAATCACACCGATGATCATTAAAGAGTACGAGTGATGAAAGATTTAAGGATGGAGTTGTAGACAGAAGCAAATCTCTTCAGTAGAGTGATATCTCGGATATTATTGTTTTATTATGGGGATGTCATCTGATGACCATTTATATATTTCAACTTTTTATCTCTGGGGCAGTATATATATTCAAAAGCCTAGTAATTCAATTCAGCATGTGTCAATAGCCAAAGTTAGCTTGTGTGATTTCTTTCTCTCCATTCAAATCATATGGGAGTTCACTAGATATGGGCTACAAGAAAAAACGGAACTACTGATTCTTTCATTTTATTTCACATTAATTGGAAATGGAAAGGTCCCGCGACTTTCGTTGGGCACTCACGCAGTTTTACCGCTGCTTGCATGGGAGGTAAACTAGCATTTTCCAGTTTTCCTCCTCTGTGAGAGGAGGAAAACTTGCAATTGCAGCTTTACCGCTGCTCTCATCGGCGGACAAATTGATTTTCCAGCTTTCCTCCGCTCTGAGGGGAGGAAAACTGGAAGTTGCAGCTTTACCGCTGCTTCCATCGGCGGTAAGATCAATTTTCCAGTTTTCCTCCTCGCCGAGAGGAGGAAAACTGGAAATTTCAAATACGCTCCGGGCACGTATGGCGGAAATCTTTCAATCCGATTTTTTATCCTTTTTTCCCTTCTTTTGCTTGTTGGCCGTTCATGGGTCGGGGCTTAGTTCAACTAAATGAAGGATGGACATGTGCGGATAACAATTGGGTGAGACAATATCAAATCACAATAAACACACAATGAATCGTAGATTTACTTTACCGGTCAAGTGAAGTAAAATATCATTTAAAGAGAGAACAAAAGTAAGGGTGTAGTCGAATTAAATGGTGAGAGACTGGCATTCTTATTTTTCCTCTTAAAAAGAATACAGTTTTTTTTTTTTTTTTGTAAGGGAGCTCATGGATTGGGCTTTCGGCATTGGATTTTCCTATTAATAGATGGGTCGTGCTCAGGTCTTATTTTTTTATTTGCACTTAGCGGTTGAGAGCCGGAATCCACTCCCGGCCCAAGTTTATATATACAAATATATATATACACACATACGTTTACATACTTATACACATACATATTTATATATATATATATATAAATATCTACATATTTATGAGGGAGGGAGGGAGCAGTAATGCGGAGGCTCAAAACCATGACCTCTCACAGATGGTGATATGACCAAAGCAGCCGAGCTGGCTTAGGACATGGTAAGAAACTCATTTTTCTGTTCCATGGGTCTAACATAGGTGGGGCTCGGGCTTCATGATTTCCATACGGCCTGGGTTCGGGCCAACAACTTCAGGCCCGACTCATGCTTTGGCCAGGGTTAGGCTTCTAGTTTAGAAGTGGCCGTCGGACATTCGTCGGAAAGTCCCTGCCTCGTCGGTGAACACCCCTAGTCTTTTTATCATTCACTGGCATGAGAGAGTGTACGACTTTTTAACCTTTTTTATGGAAGAGATGGTATTCGAAACCTAATGTTTTCTTTTATCTCACCCTCCCCTTTTAATGTCTCTCGTATTAGCGCTTCACTTCACTTAACAGGCAGAGTAAGCTTACCAAAATTGTTAGCTTAAAAACTGGAGATCCCAATATCTACGATTGAGAATATAAGTGAAACCGGCAAAATCTTCATTTCAACAGGACGGCAAGAAAAAAAAAACCCTATACTCGCAAGCATGCCCTGGTAGTCGATACATCACTGCTTTTCTGTGCATGCGAACGGCTATAGGGTGTTTTGCTGCGGTCCTGAGTAGTTATCGAGCTTGACTTGAGCAGTTCCATCAGTCCTACGGCTTGTTGGTTAGGTCCAGAGAGTTTCCAAGTCTAAGCATGTCGAGAAAATAAAGTCCAGATGTAGATTCCAAGATTACAAAATCATTTGTGTCATTGCTTTAGATTAGAAACGTGATAACACTCAATGGTTTTAAAATTTCCTTCATAGAAGTGTTCTCTTGAGGGCCCCCTCTGTTTGCATGGAATTGAAATTCTTAAGAATTTATTATCAAGTGAATCACACCGATGATCATTAAAGAGTACGAGTGATGAAAGATTTAAGGATGGAGTTGTAGACAGGAGCAAATCTCTTCAGTAGAGTGATATCTCGGATATTATTGTTTTATTATGGGGATGTCATCTGATGACCATTTATATATTTCAACTTTTTATCTCTGGGGCAGTATATATATGCAAAAGCCTAGTAATTCAATTCAGCATGTGTCAATAGCCAAAGTCAGCTTGTGTGATTTCTTTCTCTCCATTCAAATCATATGGGAGTTCACTAGATATGGGCTACAAGAAAAAACGGAACAACTGATTCTTTCATTTTATTTCACATTAATTGGAAATGGAAAGGTCCCGCGACTTTCGTTGGGCACTCACGCAGCTTTACCGCTGCTTGCATGGGAGGTAAACTAGCATTTTCCAGTTTTCCTCCACTGCGAGAGGAGGAAAACTCGCAATTGCAGCTTTACCGCTGCTCTCATCGGCGGACAAATTGATTTTCCAGCTTTCCTCCGCTCTGAGGGGAGGAAAGCTGGAAGTTGTAGCTTTACCGCTGCTTCCATCGGCGGTAACATCAATTTTCCAGTTTTCCTCCTCTCCGAGAGGAGGAAGACTGGAAATTTCAAATACGCTCCGGGCACGTATGGCGGAAATCTTTCAATCCGATTTTTTATCCTTTTTCCCCTTCTTTTGCCTGTTGGCCGTTCATGGGTCGGGGCTTAGTTCAACTAAATGAAGGATGGACATGTGCGGATAACAATTGGGTGAGACAATATCAAATTACAATAAACACACAATGAATCGTAGATTTACTTTACCGGTCAAGTGAAGTAAAATATCATTTAAAGAGAGAACAAAAGCAAGGGTGTAGTCGAAATAAAAGGTGAGAGAGTGGCATTCTTATTTTTCCTCTTAAAAAGAATACAGTTTTTTTTTTTTTTTTTTTTTTTTTTTTTTTTTTTTTTTTTTGTAAGGGAGCTCATGGATTGGGCTTTGGGCATTGGGTTTTCCTATTAATAGATGGGTCGTGCTCAGGTCTTATTTTTTTATTTACACTTAGCGGTTGAGAGCCAGAATCCACTCCCGGCCCAAGTTTATATATACAAATATATATATACACACATGCGTTTACATACTTATACACGTACATATTTATATATATATATATATATATATCTACATATTTATGAGGGAGGGAGGGAGCAGTAATGCGGAGGCTCAAAACCATGACCTCTCACAGATGGTGATATGACCAAAGCAGCCGAGCTGGCTTTGGACATGGTAAGAAACTCATTTTTCTGTTCCATGGGTCTAACATAGGTGGGGGCTCGGGCTTCATGATTTCCATACGGCCTGGGTTCGGGCCAACAACTTCAGGTCCGACTCATGCTTTGGCCAGGGTTAGGCTTCTAGTTTAGAAGTGGCCGTCGGACATTCGTCGGAAAGTCCCTGCCTCGTCGGTGAACACCCCTAGTCTTTTTATCATTCACTGGCATGAGAGAGTGTACGTCTTTTTAACCTTTTTTTATGGAAGAGATGGTATTCGAAACCCAATGTTTTCTTTTATCTCACCCTCCCCTTTTAATGTGTCTCGTATTAGCCCTTCACTTCACTTAATAGGCAAAGTAAGCTTACCAAAGTTGTTAGCTTAAAAAACTGGAGATCCCAATATCTACGATTGAGAATATAAGTGAAACCGGCAAAATCTTCATTTCAACAGGACGGCAAGAAAAAAAAAACCCTATACTCGCAAGCATGCCCTGGTAGTCGATACATCACTGCTTTTCTGTGCATGCGAACGGCTATAGGGTGTTTTGCTGCGGTCCTGAGTAGTTATCGAGCTTGACTTGAGCAGTTCCATCAGTCCTACGGCTTGTTGGTTAGGTCCAGAGAGTTTCCAAGTCTAAGCATGTCGAGAAAGTAAAGTCCAGATGTAGATTCCAAGATTACAAAATCATTTGTGTCAGTGCTTTAGATTAGAAACGTGATAACACTCAATGGTTTTAAAATTTCCTTCATAGAAGTGTTCTCTTGAGCGCCCCCTCTGTTTGCATGGAATTGAAATTCTTAAGAATTTATTATCAATTGAATCACACCGATGATCATTAAAGAGTACGAGTGATGAAAGATTTAAGGATGGAGTTGTAGACAGGAGCAAATCTCTTTAGTAGAGTGATATCTCGGATATTATTGTTTTATTATGGGGATGTCATCTGATGACCATTTATATATTTCAACTTTTTATCTCGGGGGCAGTATATATATTCAAAAGCCTAGTAATTCAATTCAGCATGTGTCAATAGCCAAAGTTAGCCTGTGTGATTTCTTTCTCTCCATTCAAATCATATGGGAGTTCACTAGATATGGGCTACAAGAAAAAATGGAACTATTGATTCTTTCATTTTATTTCACGTTAATTGGAAATGGAAAGGTCCCGCGACTTTCGTTGGGCACTCACGCAGCTTTACCGCTGCTTGCATGGGAGGTAAACTAGCATTTTCCAGTTTTCCTCCACTGTGAGAGGAGGAAAACTGGCAATTGCAGCTTTACCGCTGCTCTCATCGGCGGAAAAAATGATTTTCCAGCTTTCCTCCGCTCTGAGGGGAGGAAAACTGGAAGTTGCAGCTTTACCGCTGCTTCCATCGCCGGTCAGATCAATTTTCCAGTTTTCCTCCTCTCCGAGAGGACGAAAACTGGAAATTTCAAATACGCTCCGGGCACGTATGGCGGAAATCTTTCAATCCGATTTTTTATCCTTTTTTCCCTTCTTTTGCTTGTTGGCCGTTCATGGGTCGGGGCTTAGTTCAACTAAATGAAGGATGGACATGTGCGGATAACAATTGGGTGAGACAATATCAAATCACAATAAACACACAATGAATCGTAGATTTACTTTACCGGTCAAGTGAAGTAAAATATCATTTAAAGAGAGAACAAAAGTAAGGGTGTAGTCGAATTAAAAGGTGAGAGAGTGGCATTCTTATTTTTCCTCTTAAAAAGAATACAGTTTTTTTTTTTTTTTTTGGAAGGGATCTCATGGATTGGGCTTTGGGCATTGGGTTTTCCTATTAATAGATGGGTCGTGCTCAGGTCTTATTTTTTTATTTGCACTTAGCGGTTGAGAGCCGGAATCCACTCCCGGCCCAAGTTTATATATACAAATATATATATATACACACATGCGTTTACATACTTATACACATACATATTTGTATATATATATATATATATAAATATCTACATATTTATGAGGGAGGGAGGGAGCAGTAATGCGGAGGCTCAAAACCATGACCTCTCACAGATGGTGATATGACCAAAGCAGCCGAGCTGGCTTTGGACATGGTAAGAAACTCATTTTTCTGTTCCATGGGTCCAACATAGGTGGGGGCTCGGGCTTCATGATTTCCATACGGCCTGGGTTCGGGCCAACAACTTCAGGTCCGACTCATGCTTTGGCCAGGGTTAGGCTTCTAGTTTAGAAGTGGCCGTCGGACATTCGTCGGAAAGTCCCTGCCTCGTCGGTGAACACCCCTAGTCTTTTTATCATTCACTGGCATGAGAGAGTGTACGTCTTTTTAACCTTTTTTTATGGAAGAGATGGTATTCGAAACCCAATGTTTTCTTTTATCTCACCCTCCCCTTTTAATGTGTCTCGTATTAGCCCTTCACTTCACTTAACAGGCAAAGTAAGCTTACCAAAATTGTTAGCTTAAAAAACTGGAGATCCCAATATCTACGATTGAGAATATAAGTGAAACCGGCAAAATCTTCATTTCAACAGGACGGCAAGAAAAAAAAAACCCTATACTCGCAAGCATGCCCTGGTAGTCGATACATCACTGCTTTTCTGTGCATGCGAACGGCTATAGGGTGTTTTGCTGCGGTCCTGAGTAGTTATCGAGCTTGACTTGAGCAGTTCCATCAGTCCTACGGCTTGTTGGTTAGGTCCAGAGAGTTTCCAAGTCTAAGCATGTCGAGAAAATAAAGTCCAGATGTAGATTCCAAGATTACAAAATCATTTGTGTCAGTGCTTTAGATTAGAAACGTGATAACACTCAATGGTTTTAAAATTTCCTTCATAGAAGTGTTCTCTTGAGCGCCCCCTCTATTTGCATGGAATTGAAATTCTTAAGAATTTATTATCAAGTGAATCACACCGATGATCATTAAAGAGTACGAGTGATGAAAGATTTAAGGATGGAGTTGTAGACAGGAGCAAATCTCTTTAGTAGAGTGATATCTCGGATATTATTGTTTTATTATGGGGATGTCATCTGATGACCATTTATACATTTCAACTTTTTATCTCTGGGGCAGTATATATATTCAAAAGCCTAGTAATTCAATTCAGCATGTGTCAATAGCCAAAGTTAGCTTGTGTGATTTCTTTCTCTCCATTCAAATCATATGGGAGTTCACTAGATATGGGTTACAAGAAAAAACGGAACTACTGATTCTTTCATTTTATTTCACGTTAATTGGAAATGGAAAGGTCCCGCGACTTTCGTTGGGCACTCACGCAGCTTTACCGCTGCTTGCATGGGAGGTAAACTAGCATTTTCCAGTTTTCCTCCACTGTGAGTGGAGGAAAACTGGCAATTGCAGCTTTACCGCTGCTCTCATCGGCGGACAAATTGATTTTCCAGCTTTCCTCCGCTCTGAGGGGAGGAAAACTGGAAGTTGCAGCTTTACCGCTGCTTCCATCGGCGGTAAAATCAATTTTCCAGTTTTCCTCCTCTCCGAGAGGAGGAAGACTGGAAATTTCAAATACGCTCCGGGCACGTACGGCGGAAATCTTTCAATCCGATTTTTTATCCTTTTTTCCCTTCTTTTGCTTGTTGGCCGTTCATGGGTCGGGGCTTAGTTCAACTAAATGAAGGATGGACATGTGCGGATAACAATTAGGTGAGACAATATCAAATCACAATAAACACACAATGAATCGTAGATTTACTTTACCGGTCAAGTGAAGTAAAATATCATTTAAAGAGAGAACAAAAGCAAGGGTGTAGTCGAATTAAAAGGTGAGAGAGTGGCATTCTTATTTTTCCTCTTAAAAAGAATAAAGTTTTTTTTTTTTTTTTTTTTGTAAGGGAGCTCATGGATTGGGCTTTGGGCATTGGGTTTTCCTATTAATAGATGGGTCGTGCTCAGGTCTTATTTTTTTATTTGCACTTAGCGGTTGAGAGCCGGAATCCACTCCCGGCCCAAGTTTATATATACAAATATATATATACACACATGCGTTTACATACTTATACACATACATATTTATATATTTATATATATATATAAATATCTACATATTTATGAGGGAGGGAGGGAGCAGTAATGCGGAGGCTCAAAACCATGACCTCTCACAGATGGTGATATGACCAAAGCAGCCGAGCTGGCTTTGGACATGGTAAGAAACTCATTTTTCTGTTCCATGGGTCTAACATAGGTGGGGGCTCGGGCTTCATGATTTCCATACGGCCTGGGTTCGGGCCAACAACTTCAGGCCCGACTCATGCTTTGGCCAGGGTTAGGCTTCTAGTTTAGAAGTGGCCGTCGGACATTCGTCGGAAAGTCCCTGCCTCGTCGGTGAACACCCCTAGTCTTTTTATCATTCACTGGCATGAGAGAGTGTACGTCTTTTTAACCTTTTTTTATGGAAGAGATGGTATTCGAAACCTAATGTTTTCTTTTATCTCACCCTCCCCTTTTAATGTGTCTCGTATTAGGCCTTCACTTCACTTAACAGGCAAAGTAAGCTTACCAAAATTGTTAGCCTAAAAAACTGGAGATCCCAATATCCACGATTGAGAATATAAGTGAAACCGGCAAAATCTTCATTTCAACAGGACGGCAAGAAAAACAAAAACCCTATACTCGCAAGCATGCCCTGGTAGTCGATACGTCACTGCTTTTCTGTGCATGCAAACGGCTATAGGGTGTTTTGCTGCGGCCCTGAGTAGTTATCGAGCTTCACTTGAGCAGTTCCATCAGTCCTACGGCTTGTTGGTTAGGTCCAGAGAGTTTCCAAGTCTAAGCATGTCGAGAAAGTAAAGTCCAAATGTAGATTCCAAGATTACAAAATCATTTGTGTCTGTGCTTTAGATTAGAAACGTGATAACACTCAATGGTTTTAAAATTTCCTTCATAGAAGTGTTCTCTTGAGCGCCCCCTCTGTTTGCATGGAATTGAAATTCTTAAGAATTTATTATCAAGTGAATCACACCGATGATCATTAAAGAGTACGAGTGATGAAAGATTTAAGGATGGAGTTGTAGACAGGAGCAAATCTCTTTAGTAGAGTGATATCTCGGATATTATTGTTTTATTATGGGGATGTCATCTGATGACCATTTATATATTTCAACTTTTTATCTCTGGGGCAGTATATATATTCAAAAGCCTAGTAATTCAATTCAGCATGTGTCAATAGCCAAAGTTAGCTTGTGTGATTTCTTTCTCTCCATTCAAATCATATGGGAGTTCACTAGATATGGGCTACAAGAAAAAACGGAACTACTGATTCTTTCATTTTATTTCACGTTAATTGGAAATGGAAAGGTCCCGCGACTTTCGTTGGGCACTCACGCAGCTTTACCGCTGCTTGCATGGGAGGTAAACTAGCATTTTCCAGTTTTCCTCCACTGTGACAGGAGGAAAACTGGCAATTGCAGCTTTACCGCTGCTCTCATCGGCGGACAAATTGATTTTCCAGCTTTCCTCCGCTCTGAGGGGAGGAAAACTTGAAGTTGCAGCTTTACCACTGCTTCCATCGGCGGTAAGATCAATTTTCCAGTTTTCCTCCTCTCCGAGAGGACGAAAACTGGAAATTTCAAATACGCTCCGGGCACGTATGGCGGAAATCTTTCAATCCGATTTTTTATCCTTTTTTCCCTTCTTTTGCTTGTTGGCCGTTCATGGGTCGGGGCTTAGTTCAACTAAATGAAGGATGGACATGTGCGGATAACAATTGGGTGAGACAATATCAAATCACAATAAACACACAATGAATCGTAGATTTACTTTACCGGTCAAGTGAAGTAAAATATCATTTAAAGAGAGAACAAAAGTAAGGGTGTAGTCGAATTAAAAGGTGAGAGAGTGGCATTCTTATTTTTCCTCTTAAAAAGAATACAGTTTTTTTTTTTTTTTTTTGTAAGGGAGCTCATGGTTTGGGCTTTGGGCATTGGGTTTTCCTATTAATAGATGGGTCGTGCTCAGGTCTTATTTTTTTATTTGCACTTAGCGGTTGAGAGCCGGAATCCACTCCCGGCCCAAGTTTATATATACAAATATATATATACACACATGCGTTTACATACTTATACACATACATATTTATATATATATATATAAATATCTACATATTTATGAGGGAGGGAGGGAGCAGTAATGCGGAGGCTCAAAACCATGACCTCTCACAGATGGTGATATGACCAAAGCAGCAGAGCTGGCTTTGGACATGGTAAGAAACTCATTTTTCTGTTCCATGGGTCTAACATAGGTGGGGGCTCGGGCTTCATGATTTCCATATGGCCTGGGTTCGGGCCAACAACTTCAGGTCCGACTCATGCTTTGGCCAGGGTTAGGCTTCTAGTTTAGAAGTGGCCGTCGGACATTCGTCGGAAAGTCCCTGCCTCGTCGGTGAACACCCCTAGTCTTTTTATCATTCACTGGCATGAGAGAGTGTACGTCTTTTTAACCTTTTTTTATGGAAGAGATGGTATTCGAAACCCAATGTTTTCTTTTATCTCACCCTCCCCTTTTAATGTGTCTCGTATTAGCCCTTCACTTCACTTAACAGGCAAAGTAAGCTTACCAAAATTGTTAGCTTAAAAAACTGGAGATCCCAATATCTACGATTGAGAATATAAGTGAAACCGGCAAAATCTTCATTTCAACAGGACGGCAAGAAAAAAAAAACCCTATACTCGCAAGCATGCCCTGGTAGTCAATACATCACTGCTTTTCTGTGCATGCGAACGGCTATAGGGTGTTTTGCTGCGGTCCTGAGTAGTTATCGAGCTTGACTTGAGCAGTTCCATCAGTCCTACGGCTTGTTGGTTAGGTCCAGAGAGTTTCCAAGTCTAAGCATGTCGAGAAAATAAAGTCCAGATGTAGATTCCAAGATTACAAAATCATTTGTGTCATTGCTTTAGATTAGAAACGTGATAACACTCAATGGTTTTAAAATTTCCTTCATAGAAGTGTTCTCTTGAGGGCCCCCTCTGTTTGCATGGAATTGAAATTCTTAAGAATTTATTATCAAGTGAATCACACCGATGATCATTAAAGAGTACGAGTGATGAAAGATTTAAGGATGGAGTTGTAGACAGGAGCAAATCTCTTCAGTAGAGTGATATCTCGGATATTATTGTTTTATTATGGGGATGTCATCTGATGACCATTTATATATTTCAACTTTTTATCTCTGGGGCAGTATATATATGCAAAAGCCTAGTAATTCAATTCAGCATGTGTCAATAGCCAAAGTCAGCTTGTGTGATTTCTTTCTCTCCATTCAAATCATATGGGAGTTCACTAGATATGGGCTACAAGAAAAAACGGAACAACTGATTCTTTCATTTTATTTCACATTAATTGGAAATGGAAAGGTCCCGCGACTTTCGTTGGGCACTCACGCAGCTTTACCGCTGCTTGCATGGGAGGTAAACTAGCATTTTCCAGTTTTCCTCCACTGTGAGAGGAGGAAAACTCGCAATTGCAGCTTTACCGCTGCTCTCATCGGCGGACAAATTGATTTTCCAGCTTTCCTCCGCTCTGAGTGGAGGAAAGCTGGAAGTTGTAGCTTTACCGCTGCTTCCATCGGCGGTAACATCAATTTTCCAGTTTTCCTCCTCTCCGAGAGGAGGAAGACTGGAAATTTCAAATACGCTCCGGGCACGTATGGCGGAAATCTTTCAATCCGATTTTTTATCCTTTTTCCCCTTCTTTTGCCTGTTGGCCGTTCATGGGTCGGGGCTTAGTTCAACTAAATGAAGGATGGACATGTGCGGATAACAATTGGGTGAGACAATATCAAATTACAATAAACACACAATGAATCGTAGATTTACTTTACCGGTCAAGTGAAGTAAAATATCATTTAAAGAGAGAACAAAAGCAAGGGTGTAGTCGAAATAAAAGGTGAGAGAGTGGCATTCTTATTTTTCCTCTTAAAAAGAATACAGTTTTTTTTTTTTTTTTTTTGTAAGGGAGCTCATGGATTGGGCTTTGGGCATTGGGTTTTCCTATTAATAGATGGGTCGTGCTCAGGTCTTATTTTTTTATTTACACTTAGCGGTTGAGAGCCAGAATCCACTCCCGGCCCAAGTTTATATATACAAATATATATATACACACATGCGTTTACATACTTATACACGTACATATTTATATATATATATATATCTACATATTTATGAGGGAGGGAGGGAGCAGTAATGCGGAGGCTCAAAACCATGACCTCTCACAGATGGTGATATGACCAAAGCAGCCGAGCTGGCTTTGGACATGGTAAGAAACTCATTTTTCTGTTCCATGGGTCTAACATAGGTGGGGGCTCATGATTTCCATACGGCCTGGGTTCGGGCCAACAACTTCAGGCCCGACTCATGCTTTGGCCAGGGTTAGGCTTCTAGTTTAGAAGTGGCCGTCGGACATTCGTCGGAAAGTCCCTGCCTCGTCGGTGAACACCCCTAGTCTTTTTATCATTCACTGGCATGAGAGAGTGTACGTCTTTTTAACCTTTTTTTATGGAAGAGATGGTATTCGAAACCTAATGTTTTCTTTTATCTCACCCTCCCCTTTTAATGTGTCTCGTATTAGGCCTTCACTTCACTTAACAGGCAAAGTAAGCTTACCAAAATTGTTAGCCTAAAAAACTGGAGATCCCAATATCCACGATTGAGAATATAAGTGAAACCGGCAAAATCTTCATTCCAACAGGACGGCAAGAAAAAAAAAACCCTATACTCGCAAGCATGCCCTGGTAGTCGATACGTCACTGCTTTTCTGTGCATGCAAACGGCTATAGGGTGTTTTGCTGCGGCCCTGAGTAGTTATCGAGCTTCACTTGAGCAGTTCCATCAGTCCTACGGCTTGTTGGTTAGGTCCAGAGAGTTTCCAAGTCTAAGCATGTCGAGAAAGTAAAGTCCAAATGTAGATTCCAAGATTACAAAATCATTTGTGTCTGTGCTTTAGATTAGAAACGTGATAACACTCAATGGTTTTAAAATTTCCTTCATAGAAGTGTTCTCTTGAGCGCCCCCTCTGTTTGCATGGAATTGAAATTCTTAAGAATTTATTATCAAGTGAATCACACCGATGATCATTAAAGAGTACGAGTGATGAAAGATTTAAGGATGGAGTTGTAGACAGGAGCAAATCTCTTTAGTAGAGTGATATCTCGGATATTATTGTTTTATTATGGGGATGTCATCTGATGACCATTTATATATTTCAACTTTTTATCTCTGGGGCAGTATATATATTCAAAAGCCTAGTAATTCAATTCAGCATGTGTCAATAGCCAAAGTTAGCTTGTGTGATTTCTTTCTCTCCATTCAAATCATATGGGAGTTCACTAGATATGGGCTACAAGAAAAAACGGAACTACTGATTCTTTCATTTTATTTCACGTTAATTGGAAATGGAAAGGTCCCGCGACTTTCGTTGGGCACTCACGCAGCTTTACCGCTGCTTGCATGGGAGGTAAACTAGCATTTTCCAGTTTTCCTCCACTGTGACAGGAGGAAAACTGGCAATTGCAGCTTTACCGCTGCTCTCATCGGCGGACAAATTGATTTTCCAGCTTTCCTCCGCTCTGAGGGGAGGAAAACTTGAAGTTGCAGCTTTACCACTGCTTCCATCGGCGGTAAGATCAATTTTCCAGTTTTCCTCCTCTCCGAGAGGACGAAAACTGGAAATTTCAAATACGCTCCGGGCACGTATGGCGGAAATCTTTCAATCCGATTTTTTATCCTTTTTTCCCTTCTTTTGCTTGTTGGCCGTTCATGGGTCGGGGCTTAGTTCAACTAAATGAAGGATGGACATGTGCGGATAACAATTGGGTGAGACAATATCAAATCACAATAAACACACAATGAATCGTAGATTTACTTTACCGGTCAAGTGAAGTAAAATATCATTTAAAGAGAGAACAAAAGTAAGGGTGTAGTCGAATTAAAAGGTGAGAGAGTGGCATTCTTATTTTTCCTCTTAAAAAGAATACAGTTTTTTTTTTTTTTTTTTTGTAAGGGAGCTCATGGTTTGGGCTTTGGGCATTGGGTTTTCCTATTAATAGATGGGTCGTGCTCAGGTCTTATTTTTTTATTTGCACTTAGCGGTTGAGAGCCGGAATCCACTCCCGGCCCAAGTTTATATATACAAATATATATATACACACATGCGTTTACATACTTATACACATACATATTTATATATATATATATAAATATCTACATATTTATGAGGGAGGGAGGGAGCAGTAATGCGGAGGCTCAAAACCATGACCTCTCACAGATGGTGATATGACCAAAGCAGCCGAGCTGGCTTTGGACATGGTAAGAAACTCATTTTTCTGTTCCATGGGTCTAACATAGGTGGGGGCTCGGGCTTCATGATTTCCATATGGCCTGGGTTCGGGCCAACAACTTCAGGTCCGACTCATGCTTTGGCCAGGGTTAGGCTTCTAGTTTAGAAGTGGCCGTCGGACATTCGTCGGAAAGTCCCTGCCTCGTCGGTGAACACCCCTAGTCTTTTTATCATTCACTGGCATGAGAGAGTGTACGTCTTTTTAACCTTTTTTTATGGAAGAGATGGTATTCGAAACCCAATGTTTTCTTTTATCTCACCCTCCCCTTTTAATGTGTCTCGTATTAGCCCTTCACTTCACTTAACAGGCAAAGTAAGCTTACCAAAATTGTTAGCTTAAAAAACTGGAGATCCCAATATCTACGATTGAGAATATAAGTGAAACCGGCAAAATCTTCATTTCAACAGGACGGCAAGAAAAAAAAAACCCTATACTCGCAAGCATGCCCTGGTAGTCGATACATCACTGCTTTTCTGTGCATGCGAACGGCTATAGGGTGTTTTGCTGCGGTCCTGAGTAGTTATCGAGCTTGACTTGAGCAGTTCCATCAGTCCTACGGCTTGTTGGTTAGGTCCAGAGAGTTTCCAAGTCTAAGCATGTCGAGAAAATAAAGTCCAGATGTAGATTCCAAGATTACAAAATCATTTGTGTCAGTGCTTTAGATTAGAAACGTGATAACACTCAATGGTTTTAAAATTTCCTTCATAGAAGTGTTCTCTTGAGCGCCCCCTCTGTTTGCATGGAATTGAAATTCTTAAGAATTTATTATCAAGTGAATCACACCGATGATCATTAAAGAGTACGAGTGATGAAAGATTTAGGGATGGAGTTGTAGACAGGAGCAAATCTCTTTAGTAGAGTGATATCTCGGATATTATTGTTTTATTATGGGGATGTCATCTGATGACCATTTATATATTTCAACTTTTTATCTCGGGGGCAGTATATATATTCAAAAGCCTAGTAATTCAATTCAGCATGTGTCAATAGCCAAAGTTAGCTTGTGTGATTTCTTTCTCTCCATTCAAATCATATGGGAGTTCACTAGATATGGGCTACAAGAAAAAACGGAACTACTGATTCTTTCATTTTATTTCACGTTAATTGGAAATGGAAAGGTCCCGCGACTTTCGTTGGGCACGCACGCAGCTTTACCGCTGCTTGCATGGGAGGTAAACTAGCATTTTCCAGTTTTCCTCCACTGTGAGTGGAGGAAAACTGGCAATTGCAGCTTTACCGCTGCTCTCATCGGCGGACAAATTGATTTTCCAGCTTTCCTCCGCTCTGAGGGGAGGAAAACTGGAAGTTGCAGCTTTACCGCTGCTTCCATCGGCGGTAAAATCAATTTTCCAGTTTTCCTCCTCTCCGAGAGGAGGAAGACTGGAAATTTCAAATACGCTCCGGGCACGTATGGCGGAAATCTTTCAATCCGATTTTTTATCCTTTTTTCCCTTCTTTTGCTTGTTGGCCGTTCATGGGTCGGGGCTTAGTTCAACTAAATGAAGGATGGACATGTGCGGATAACAATTGGGTGAGACAATATCAAATCACAATAAACACACAATGAATCGTAGATTTACTTTACCGGTCAAGTGAAGTAAAATATCATTTAAAGAGAAAACAAAAGTAAGGGTGTAGTCGAATTAAAAGGTGAGAGAGTGGCATTCTTATTTTTCCTCTTAAAAAGAATACAGTTTTTTTTTTTTTTTTTTTTTTTTTTTTTTTTTGTAAGGGAGCTCATGGATTGGGCTTTGGGCATTGGGTTTTCCTATTAATAGATGGGTCGTGCTCAGGTCTTATTTTTTTATTTGCACTTAGCGGTTGAGAGCCGGAATCCACTCCCGGCCCAAGTTTATATATACAAATATATATATACACACATGCGTTTACATACTTATACACATACATATTTATATATATATATATATAAATATCTACATATTTATGAGGGAGGGAGGGAGCAGTAATGCGGAGGCTCAAAACCATGACCTCTCACAGATGGTGATATGACCAAAGCAGCCGAGCTGGCTTTGGACATGGTAAGAAACTCATTTTTCTGTTCCATGGGTCTAACATAGGTGGGGGCTCGGGCTTCATGATTTCCATACGGCCTGGGTTCGGGCCAACAACTTCAGGCCCGACTCATGCTTTGGCCAGGGTTAGGCTTCTAGTTTAGAAGTGGCCGTCGGACATTCGTCGGAAAGTCCCTGCCTCGTCGGTGAACACCCCTAGTCTTTTTATCATTCACTGGCATGAGAGAGTGTACGTCTTTTTAACCTTTTTTTATGGAAGAGATGGTATTCGAAACCCAATGTTTTCTTTTATCTCACCCTCCCCTTTTAATGTGTCTCGTATTAGCCCTTCACTTCACTTAACAGGCAAAGTAAGCTTACCAAAATTGTTAGCTTAAAAAACTGGAGATCCCAATATCTACGATTGAGAATATAAGTGAAACCGGCAAAATCTTCATTTCAACAGGACGGCAAGAAAAAAAAAACCCTATACTCGCAAGCATGCCCTGGTAGTCGATACATCACTGCTTTTCTGTGCATGCGAACGGCTATAGGGTGTTTTGCTGCGGTCCTGAGTAGTTATCGAGCTTGACTTGAGCAGTTCCATCAGTCCTACGGCTTGTTGGTTAGGTCCAGAGAGTTTCCAAGTCTAAGCATGTCGAGAAAATAAAGTCCAGATGTAGATTCCAAGATTACAAAATCATTTGTGTCATTGCTTTAGATTAGAAACGTGATAACACTCAATGGTTTTAAAATTTCCTTCATAGAAGTGTTCTCTTGAGGGCCCCCTCTGTTTGCATGGAATTGAAATTCTTAAGAATTTATTATCAAGTGAATCACACCGATGATCATTAAAGAGTACGAGTGATGAAAGATTTAAGGATGGAGTTGTAGACAGGAGCAAATCTCTTCAGTAGAGTGATATCTCGGATATTATTGTTTTATTATGGGGATGTCATCTGATGACCATTTATATATTTCAACTTTTTATCTCTGGGGCAGTATATATATGCAAAAGCCTAGTAATTCAATTCAGCATGTGTCAATAGCCAAAGTCAGCTTGTGTGATTTCTTTCTCTCCATTCAAATCATATGGGAGTTCACTAGATATGGGCTACAAGAAAAAACGGAACAACTGATTCTTTCATTTTATTTCACATTAATTGGAAATGGAAAGGTCCCGCGACTTTCGTTGGGCACTCACGCAGCTTTACCGCTGCTTGCATGGGAGGTAAACTAGCATTTTCCAGTTTTCCTCCACTGTGAGAGGAGGAAAACTCGCAATTGCAGCTTTACCGCTGCTCTCATCGGCGGACAAATTGATTTTCCAGCTTTCCTCCGCTCTGAGGGGAGGAAAGCTGGAAGTTGTAGCTTTACCGCTGCTTCCATCGGCGGTAACATCAATTTTCCAGTTTTCCTCCTCTCCGAGAGGAGGAAGACTGGAAATTTCAAATACGCTCCGGGCACGTATGGCGGAAATCTTTCAATCCGATTTTTTATCCTTTTTCCCCTTCTTTTGCCTGTTGGCCGTTCATGGGTCGGGGCTTAGTTCAACTAAATGAAGGATGGACATGTGCGGATAACAATTGGGTGAGACAATATCAAATTACAATAAACACACAATGAATCGTAGATTTACTTTACCGGTCAAGTGAAGTAAAATATCATTTAAAGAGAGAACAAAAGCAAGGGTGTAGTCGAAATAAAAGGTGAGAGAGTGGCATTCTTATTTTTCCTCTTAAAAAGAATACAGTTTTTTTTTTTTTTTTTTTTTTTTTTTTTTTTTTTTTTTTTGTAAGGGAGCTCATGGATTGGGCTTTGGGCATTGGGTTTTCCTATTAATAGATGGGTCGTGCTCAGGTCTTATTTTTTTATTTACACTTAGCGGTTGAGAGCCAGAATCCACTCCCGGCCCAAGTTTATATATACAAATATATATATACACACATGCGTTTACATACTTATACACGTACATATTTATATATATATATATCTACATATTTATGAGGGAGGGAGGGAGCAGTAATGCGGAGGCTCAAAACCATGACCTCTCACAGATGGTGATATGACCAAAGCAGCCGAGCTGGCTTTGGACATGGTAAGAAACTCATTTTTCTGTTCCATGGGTCTAACATAGGTGGGGGCTCGGGCTTCATGATTTCCATACGGCCTGGGTTCGGGCCAACAACTTCAGGTCCGACTCATGCTTTGGCCAGGGTTAGGCTTCTAGTTTAGAAGTGGCCGTCGGACATTCGTCGGAAAGTCCCTGCCTCGTCGGTGAACACCCCTAGTCTTTTTATCATTCACTGGCATGAGAGAGTGTACGTCTTTTTAACCTTTTTTTATGGAAGAGATGGTATTCGAAACCCAATGTTTTCTTTTATCTCACCCTCCCCTTTTAATGTGTCTCGTATTAGCCCTTCACTTCACTTAACAGGCAAAGTAAGCTTACCAAAATTGTTAGCTTAAAAAACTGGAGATCCCAATATCTACGATTGAGAATATAAGTGAAACCGGCAAAATCTTCATTTCAACAGGACGGCAAGAAAAAAAAAACCCTATACTCGCAAGCATGCCCTGGTAGTCGATACATCACTGCTTTTCTGTGCATGCGAACGGCTATAGGGTGTTTTGCTGCGGTCCTGAGTAGTTATCGAGCTTGACTTGAGCAGTTCCATCAGTCCTACGGCTTGTTGGTTAGGTCCAGAGAGTTTCCAAGTCTAAGCATGTCGAGAAAATAAAGTCCAGATGTAGATTCCAAGATTACAAAATCATTTGTGTCAGTGCTTTAGATTAGAAACGTGATAACACTCAATGGTTTTAAAATTTCCTTCATAGAAGTGTTCTCTTGAGCGCCCCCTCTGTTTGCATGGAATTGAAATTCTTAAGAATTTATTATCAAGTGAATCACACCGATGATCATTAAAGAGTACGAGTGATGAAAGATTTAAGGATGGAGTTGTAGACAGGAGCAAATCTCTTTAGTAGAGTGATATCTCGGATATTATTGTTTTATTATGGGGATGTCATCTGATGACCATTTATATATTTCAACTTTTTATCTCTGGGGCAGTATATATATTCAAAAGCCTAGTAATTCAATTCAGCTTGTGTCAATAGCCAAAGTTAGCTTGTGTGATTTCTTTCTCTCCATTCAAATCATATGGGAGTTCACTAGATATGGGCTACAAGAAAAAACGGAACTACTGATTCTTTCATTTTATTTCACGTTAATTGGAAATGGAAAGGTCCCGCGACTTTCGTTGGGCACTCACGCAGCTTTACCGCTGCTTGCATGGGAGGTAAACTAGCATTTTCCAGTTTTCCTCCACTGTGACAGGAGGAAAACTGGCAATTGCAGCTTTACCGCTGCTCTCATCGGCGGACAAATTGATTTTCCAGCTTTCCTCCGCTCTGAGGGGAGGAAAACTTGAAGTTGCAGCTTTACCACTGCTTCCATCGGCGGTAAGATCAATTTTCCAATTTTCCTCCTCTCCGAGAGGACGAAAACTGGAAATTTCAAATACGCTCCGGGCACGTATGGCGGAAATCTTTCAATCCGATTTTTTATCCTTTTTTCCCTTCTTTTGCTTGTTGGCCGTTCATGGGTCGGGGCTTAGTTCAACTAAATGAAGGATGGACATGTGCGGATAACAATTGGGTGAGACAATATCAAATCACAATAAACACACAATGAATCGTAGATTTACTTTACCGGTCAAGTGAAGTAAAATATCATTTAAAGAGAGAACAAAAGTAAGGGTGTAGTCGAATTAAAAGGTGAGAGAGTGGCATTCTTATTTTTCCTCTTAAAAAGAATACAGTTTTTTTTTTTTTTTTTTTTTTTTTTTTTTTTTTTTTTTTTTGTAAGGGAGCTCATGGATTGGGCTTTGGGCATTGGGTTTTCCTATTAATAGATGGGTCGTGCTCAGGTCTTATTTTTTTATTTACACTTAGCGGTTGAGAGCCAGAATCCACTCCCGGCCCAAGTTTATATATACAAATATATATATACACACATGCGTTTACATACTTATACACGTACATATTTATATATATATATATCTACATATTTATGAGGGAGGGAGGGAGCAGTAATGCGGAGGCTCAAAACCATGACCTCTCACAGATGGTGATATGACCAAAGCAGCCGAGCTGGCTTTGGACATGGTAAGAAACTCATTTTTCTGTTCCATGGGTCTAACATAGGTGGGGGCTCGGGCTTCATGATTTCCATACGGCCTGGGTTCGGGCCAACAACTTCAGGTCCGACTCATGCTTTGGCCAGGGTTAGGCTTCTAGTTTAGAAGTGGCCGTCGGACATTCGTCGGAAAGTCCCTGCCTCGTCGGTGAACACCCCTAGTCTTTTTATCATTCACTGGCATGAGAGAGTGTACGTCTTTTTAACCTTTTTTTATGGAAGAGATGGTATTCGAAACCCAATGTTTTCTTTTATCTCACCCTCCCCTTTTAATGTGTCTCGTATAAGCCCTTCACTTCACTTAACAGGCAAAGTAAGCTTACCAAAATTGTTAGCTTAAAAAACTGGAGATCCCAATATCTACGATTGAGAATATAAGTGAAACCGGCAAAATCTTCATTTCAACAGGACGGCAAGAAAAAAAAAACCCTATACTCGCAAGCATGCCCTGGTAGTCGATACATCACTGCTTTTCTGTGCATGCGAACGGCTATAGGGTGTTTTGCTGCGGTCCTGAGTAGTTATCGAGCTTGACTTGAGCAGTTCCATCAGTCCTACGGCTCGTTGGTTAGGTCCAGAGAGTTTCCAAGTCTAAGCATGTCGAGAAAATAAAGTCCAGATGTAGATTCCAAGATTACAAAATCATTTGTGTCAGTGCTTTAGATTAGAAACGTGATAACACTCAATGGTTTTAAAATTTCCTTCATAGAAGTGTTCTCTTGAGCGCCCCCTCTGTTTGCATGGAATTGAAATTCTTAAGAATTTATTATCAAGTGAATCACACCGATGATCATTAAAGAGTACGAGTGATGAAAGATTTAGGGATGGAGTTGTAGACAGGAGCAAATCTCTTTAGTAGAGTGATATCTCGGATATTATTGTTTTATTATGGGGATGTCATCTGATGACCATTTATATATTTCAACTTTTTATCTCGGGGGCAGTATATATATTCAAAAGCCTAGTAATTCAATTCAGCATGTGTCAATAGCCAAAGTTAGCTTGTGTGATTTCTTTCTCTCCATTCAAATCATATGGGAGTTCACTAGATATGGGCTACAAGAAAAAACGGAACTACTGATTCTTTCATTTTATTTCACATTAATTGGAAATGGAAAGGTCCCGCGACTTTCGTTGGGCACGCACGCAGCTTTACCGCTGCTTGCATGGGAGGTAAACTAGCATTTTCCAGTTTTCCTCCACTGTGAGTGGAGGAAAACTGGCAATTGCAGCTTTACCGCTGCTCTCATCGGCGGACAAATTGATTTTCCAGCTTTCCTCCGCTCTGAGGGGAGGAAAACTGGAAGTTGCAGCTTTACCGCTGCTTCCATCGGCGGTAAAATCAATTTTCCAGTTTTCCTCCTCTCCGAGAGGAGGAAGACTGGAAATTTCAAATACGCTCCGGGCACGTATGGCGGAAATCTTTCAATCCGATTTTTTATCCTTTTTTCCCTTCTTTTGCTTGTTGGCCGTTCATGGGTCGGGGCTTAGTTCAACTAAATGAAGGATGGACATGTGCGGATAACAATTGGGTGAGACAATATCAAATCACAATAAACACACAATGAATCGTAGATTTACTTTACCGGTCAAGTGAAGTAAAATATCATTTAAAGAGAGAACAAAAGTAAGGGTGTAGTCGAATTAAAAGGTGAGAGAGTGGCATTCTTATTTTTCCTCTTAAAAAGAATACAGTTTTTTTTTTTTTTTTTTTCTTTTTTTGTAAGGGAGCTCTTGGATTGGGCTTTGGGCATTGGGTTTTCCTATTAATAGATGGGTCGTGCTCAGGTCTTATTTTTTTATTTGCACTTAGCGGTTGAGAGCCGGAATCCACTCCCGGCCCAAGTTTATATATACAAATATATATATATACACACATGCGTTTACATACTTATACACATACATATTTATATATATATATATAAATATCTACATATTTATGAGGGAGGGAGGGAGCAGTAATGCGGAGGCTCAAAACCATGACCTCTCACAGATGGTGATATGACCAAAGCAGCCGAGCTGGCTTTGGACATGGTAAGAAACTCATTTTTCTGTTCCATGGGTCTAACATAGGTGGGGGCTCGGGCTTCATGATTTCCATACGGCCTGGGTTCGGGCCAACAACTTCAGGCCCGACTCATGCTTTGGCCAGGGTTAGGCTTCTAGTTTAGAAGTGGCCGTCGGACATTCGTCGGAAAGTCCCTGCCTCGTCGGTGAACACCCCTAGTCTTTTTATCATTCACTGGCATGAGAGAGTGTACGTCTTTTTAACCTTTTTTTATGGAAGAGATGGTATTCGAAACCCAATGTTTTCTTTTATCTCACCCTCCCCTTTTAATGTGTCTCGTATAAGCCCTTCACTTCACTTAACAGGCAAAGTAAGCTTACCAAAATTGTTAGCTTAAAAAACTGGAGATCCCAATATCTACGATTGAGAATATAAGTGAAACCGGCAAAATCTTCATTTCAACAGGACGGCAAGAAAAAAAAAACCCTATACTCGCAAGCATGCCCTGGTAGTCGATACATCACTGCTTTTCTGTGCATGCGAACGGCTATAGGGTGTTTTGCTGCGGTCCTGAGTAGTTATCGAGCTTGAGTTGAGCAGTTCCATCAGTCCTACGGCTTGTTGGTTAGGTCCAGAGAGTTTCCAAGTCTAAGCATGTCGAGAAAATAAAGTCCAGATGTAGATTCCAAGATTACAAAATCATTTGTGTCAGTGCTTTAGATTAGAAACGTGATAACACTCAATGGTTTTAAAATTTCCTTCATAGAAGTGTTCTCTTGAGCGCCCCCTCTGTTTGCATGGAATTTAAATTCTTAAGAATTTATTATCAAGTGAATCACACCGATGATCATTAAAGAGTACGAGTGATGAAAGATTTAAGGATGGAGTTGTAGACAGGAGCAAATCTCTTTAGTAGAGTGATATCTCGGATATTATTGTTTTATTATGGGGATGTCATCTGATGACCATTTATACATTTCAACTTTTTATCTCGGGGGCAGTATATATATTCAAAAGCCTAGTAATTCAATTCAGCATGTGTCAATAGCCAAAGTTAGCTTGTGTGATTTCTTTCTCTCCATTCAAATCATATGGGAGTTCACTAGATATGGGCTACAAGAAAAAACGGAACTACTGATTCTTTCATTTTATTTATTGTTAATTGGAAATGGAAGGGTCCCGCGACTTTCGTTGGGCACGCACGCAGCTTTACCGCTGCTTGCATGGGAGGTAAACTAGCATTTTCCAGTTTTCCTCCACTGTGACAGGAGGAAAACTGGCAATTGCAGCTTTACCGCTGCTCTCATCGGCGGACAAATTGATTTTCCAGCTTTCCTCCGCTCTGAGGGGAGGAAAACTGGAAGTTGCAGCTTTACCGCTGCTTCCATCGACGGTAAATCAATTTTCCAGTTTTCCTCCTCTCCGAGAGGAGGAAGACTGGAAATTTCAAATACGCTCCGGGCACGTATGGCGGAAATCTTTCAATCCGATTTTTTATCCTTTTTTCCCTTCTTTTACTTGTTGGCCGTTCATGGGTCGGGGCTTAGTTCAACTAAATGAAGGATGGACATGTGCGGATAACAATTGGGTGAGACAATATCAAATCACAATAAAGACACAATGAATCGTAGATTTACTTTACCGGTCAAGTGAAGTAAAATATCATTTAAAGAGAGAACAAAAGCAAGGGTGTAGTCGAATTAAAAGGTGAGAGAGTGGCATTCTTATTTTTCCTCTTAAAAAGAATAAAGTTTTTTTTTTTTTTTTTTTTTGTAAGGGAGCTCTTGGATTGGGCTTTGGGCATTGGGTTTTCCTATTAATAGATGGGTCGTGCTCAGGTCTTATTTTTTTATTTGCACTTAGCGGTTGAGAGCCGGAATCCACTCCCGGCCCAAGTTTATATATACAAATATATATATACACACATGCGTTTACATACTTATACACATACATATTTTTATATATATATATATAAATATCTACATATTTATGAGGGAGGGAGGGAGCAGTAATGCGGAGGCTCAAAACCATGACCTCTCACAGATGGTGATATGACCAAAGCAGCCGAGCTGGCTTTGGACATGGTAAGAAACTCATTTTTCTGTTCCATGGGTCTAACATAGGTGGGGGCTCGGGCTTCATGATTTCCATACGGCCTGGGTTCGGGCCAACAACTTCAGGTCCGACTCATGCTTTGGCCAGGGTTAGGCTTCTAGTTTAGAAGTGGCCGTCGGACATTCGTCGGAAAGTCCCTGCCTCGTCGGTGAACACCCCTAGTCTTTTTATCATTCACTGGCATGAGAGAGTGTACGTCTTTTTAACCTTTTTTTATGGAAGAGATGGTATTCGAAACCCAATGTTGTCTTTTATCTCACCCTCCCCTTTTAATGTGTCTCGTATTAGCCCTTCACTTCACTTAACAGGCAAAGTAAGCTTACCAAAATTGTTAGCTTAAAAAACTGGAGATCCCAATATCTACGATTGAGAATATAAGTGAAACCGGCAAAATCTTCATTTCAACAGGACGGCAAGAAAAAAAAAACCCTATACTCGCAAGCATGCCCTGGTAGTCGATACATCACTGCTTTTCTGTGCATGCGAACGGCTATAGGGTGTTTTGCTGCGGTCCTGAGTAGTTATCGAGCTTGACTTGAGCGGTTCCATCAGTCCTACGGCTTGTTGGTTAGGTCCAGAGAGTTTCCAAGTCTAAGCATGTCGAGAAAACAAAGTCCAGATGTAGATTGCAAGATTACAAAATCATTTGTGTCAGTGCTTTAGATTAGAAACGTGATAACACTCAATGGTTTTAAAATTTCCTTCATAGAAGTGTTCTCTTAAGGGCCCCCTCTGTTTGCATGGAATTGAAATTCTTAAGAATTTATTATCAAGTGAATCACACCGATGATCATTAAAGAGTACGAGTGATGAAAGATTTAGGGATGGAGTTGTAGACAGGAGCAAATCTCTTTAGTAGAGTGATATCTCGGTTATTATTGTTTTATTATGGGAATGTCATCTGATGACCATTTATATATTTCAACTTTTTATCTCTGGGGCAGTATGTATATTCAAAAGCCTAGTAATTCAATTCAGCATGTGTCAATAGCCAAAGTTAGCTTGTGTGATTTCTTTCTCTCCATTCAAATCATATGGGAGTTTGCTAGACACGGGCTACAAGAAAAACGGAAAACTACTGATTCTTTCATTTTATTTCACGTTAATTGGAAATGGAAAGGTCTTGCGACTTTCGTTGGGCACTCACGCAGCTTTACCGCTGCTTGCCTGGGAGGTAAACTCGCATTTTCCAGTTTTCTGGAAATTTCAAAATACGCCTCGGGTACGTACGGCGGAAATCTTTCAATCCGATTTTTATCCTTTTTTCCTTTCTTTTGCTTGTTGGCCAGTCATGGATCGGGGCTTAGTTCAACTAAATGAAGGATGGACATGTGCGGATAACAATTGGGTGAGACAATATCAAATCACAATAAACACACAATGAATCGTAGATTTACTTTACCGGTCAAGTGAATTAAAATATCATTTAAAGAGAGAACGAAAGTAAGGGTGTAGTCGAATTTAATGGTGAGAGAGAGGCATTCTTATTTTTCCTCTTAAAAAGAATACAGTTTTTTTTTTTTTTTTTTTTTTTTTTTTTTTGTTAGGGAGCTCATGGATTGGGCTTTGCGCATTGGGTTTTCCTATTAATAGATGGGTCGTGCTCAGGTCTTATTTTTTTATTTGCATTTAGCGGTTGAGAGCTGGAATCCACTCCCGGCACAAGTTTATATATACAAATATATATGTATATATATATATACACATACGTTTACATACTTATACATATACATATATATATATATATCGACATTTTTATGAGGGAGGGAGGGAGCAGTAAGTGAAACCTGCAAAATCTTCATTTCAACAGGACGGCAAGAAAAAAAAAACCCTATACTCGCAAGCATGCCCTGGTAGTCGATACATCACTGCTTTTCTGTACATGCGAACGGCTATAGGGTGTTTTGCTGAGGTCCTGAGTAGTTATCGAGCTTGACTTGGGCAGTTCCATCAGTCCTACAGCTTGTTGGTTAGGTCCAGAGAGTTTCCAAGTCTAAGCATGTCGAGAAAATAAAGTCCAGATGTAGATTCCAAGATTACAAAATCATTTGTCTCATTGCTTTAGATTAGAAACGTGATAACACTCAATGGTTTTAAAATTTCCTTCATAGAAGTGTTCTCTTAAGGGCCCCCTCTGTTTGCATGGAATTGAAATTCTTAAGAATTTATTATCAAGTGAATCACACCGATGATCATTAAAGAGTACGAGTGATGAAAGATTTAGGGATGGAGTTGTAGACAGCAGCAAATCTCTTTAGTAGAGTGATATCTCGGATATTATTGTTTTATTATGGGGATGTCATCTGATGACCATTTATATATTTCAACTTTTTATCTCTAGGGCAGTATATATATTCAAAAGCCTAGTAATTCAATTCAGCATGTGTCAATAGCCAAAGTTAGCTTGTGTGATTTCTTTCTCTCCATTCAAATCATATAGGAGTTTGCTAGATAGGGGCTACAAGAAAAACGGAACTACTGATTCTTTAATTTTATTTCACGTTAATTGGAAATGGAAAGGTCTTGCGACTTTCGTTGGGTACTCACGCAGCTTTACCACTGCTTGCATGGGAGGTAAACTCGCATTTTCCAGTTTTCTGGAAATTTCAAATACGCCTCGGGTACATAGGGCGGTAATCTTTCAATCCGATTTCTTATCCTTTTTTCCTTTCTTTTCCTTGTTGGCCAGTCATGGGTCGGGGCTTAGTTCCACTGAATGAAGGATGGACATGTGCGGATAACAATTGGGTGAGACACTATCAAATCACAATAAACACACAATGAATCGTAGATTTACTTTACCGGTCAGGTGAAGTAAAATATCATTTAAAGAGAGAACAAAAGTAAGGGTGTAGTCGAGTTAAAAGGTGAGAGAGTGGCTTTCTTATTTTTCCCCCTAAAAAGAATACAGTTTTTTTTTTTTTTTTTGTAAGGGAGCTCATGGATTGGGCTTTGGGCATTGGGTTTTCCTATTAACAGATGGGTCGTGCTCAGGTCTTATTTTTTTATTTGCATTTAGCGGTTGAGAGCTGGAATCCACTCCCGGCCCAAGTTTATATATACACACATACGTTTACAAACTTATACATATACATATATATATACATCTACATATTTATGAGGGAGGGAGGGAGCAGTAATGGGGAGGCTAAAAACCATGACCTCTCACAGATGGTGATATGACCAAAGCAGCCGAGCTGGCGTAGGACATGGTAAGAAACTCATTTTTCTGTTCCATGGGTCTAACATAGGTGGGGGCTCGGGCTTCATGATTTCCATACGGCCTGGGTTCGGGCCAACAACTTCAGGCCGAACTCATGCTTTGGCCAGGGTCAGGCTTCTAGTTTAGAAGTGGCCGTCGGACATTCGTCGGAAAGTCCCTGCCTCGTCGATGAAGTCCCCTAGTCTTTTTATCACTCACTGGCATGAGAGAGTGTACGTCTTTTCAACCTTTTTTTATGGAAGAGATGGTATTCGAAACCTAATGTTTTCTTTTATTTCACCCTCCCCTTTTAATGTCTCTCGTATTAGCCCTTCACTTCACTTTACAAGCAAAGTAAGCTTACCAAAATTGTTAACTTAAAAAACTGGAGATCCGAATATCTACGATTGAGAATATAAGTGAAACCAGCGAAATCTTCATTTCAACAGGACGGCAAGAAAAAAAAAACCCTATACTCGCAAGCATGCCCTGGTAGTCGATACATCACTGCTTTTCTGTGCATGCGAACGGCTATAGGGTGTTTTGCTGCGGTCCTGAGTTGTTATCGAGCTTGACTTGAGCAGTTCCATCAGTCCTACGGCTTGTTGGTTAGGTCTAGAGAGTTTCCAAGTCTAAGCATGTCGAGAAAATAAAGTCCAGATGAAGATTCCAAGATTACAAAATCATTTGTGTCATTGCTTTAGATTAGAAACGTGATAACACTCAATGGTTTTAAAATTTCCTTCATAGAAGTGTTCTCTTAAGGGCCCCCTCTGTTTGCATGGAATTGAAATTCTTAAGAATTTATTATCAAGTGAATCACACCAATGATCATTAAAGAGTACGAGTGATGAAAGATTTAGGGATGGAGTTGTAGACAGCAGCAAATCTCTTTAGTAGAGTGATATCTCGGATATTATTGTTTTATTATGGGGATGTCATCTGATGACCATTTATATATTTCAACTTTTTATCTCTGGGGCAGTATATATATTCAAAAGCCTAGTAATTCAATTCAGCATGTGTCAATAGCCAAAGTTAGCTTGTGTGATTTCTTTCTCTCCATTCAAATCATATGGGAGTTTGCTAGATACGGGCTATAAGAAAAATGGAACACTACTGATTCTTTCATTTTATTTCACGTTAATTTGAAATGGAAAGGTCTTGCGACTTTCGTTGGGCACTCACGCACCTTTACCGCTGCTTGCATGGGAGGTAAACTCGCATTTTCCAGTTTTCTGGAAATTTCAAATACGCCTCGGGTACGTACGGCGGAAATCTTTCAATCCGATTTTTATCCTTTTTTCCGTTCTTTTGCTTGTTGGCCAGTCATGGGTCGGGGCTTAGTTCAACTAAATGAAGGATGGACATGTGCGGATAACAATTGGGTGAGACAATATCAAATCACAATAAACACACAATGAATCGTAGATTTACTTTACCGGTCAAGTGAAGTAAAATATCATTTAAAGAGAGAACGAAAGTAAGGGTGTAGTCGAATTAAAAGGTGAGAGAGTGGCATTCTTATTTTTCCTCTTAAAAAGAATACAGTTTTTTTTTTTTTTTTTTTTTTGTAAGGGAGCTCATGGATTGGGCTTTTGGCATTGGGTTTTCCTATTAATAGATGGGTCGTGCTCAGGTCTTATTTTTTTATTTGCACTTAGCGGTTGAGAGCCGGAATCCACTCCCGGCCCAAGTTTATATATACAAATATATATGTATATATATATACACATACGTTTACATACTTATACATATACATATATATATATATATATCGACATATTTATGAGGGAGGGAGGGAGCAGTAATGCGGAGGCTCAAAACCCTAACCTCTCACAGATTGTGATATGACCAAAGCAGCGGAGCTAGCTTAGGACATGGTAAGAAACTCATTTTTCTGTTCCTTGGGTCTAACATAGGTGGGGGCTTGGGCTTCATGATTTCCATACGGCCTAGGTTCGGGCCAACAACTTCAGGCCTGACTCATGCTTTGGCAAGGGTTGGGCTTCTAGTTTAGAAGTGGCCGTCGGACATTCGTCGGAAAGTCCCTGCCTCGTCGGTGAACACCCCTAGTCTTTTTATCATTCACTGGCATGAGAGAGTGTACGTCTTTTTAACCTTTTTTTATGGAAGAGATGGTATTCGAAACCTAATGTTTTCTTTTATTTCACCCTCCCCTTTTAATGTCTCTCGTATTAGCCCTTCACTTCACTTAACAGGGAAAGTAAGCTTACCAAAATTGTTAGCTTAAGAAACTGGAGATCCCAATATCTACGATTGAGAATATAAGTGAAACCGGCAAAATCTTCATTTCAACAGGACGGCAAGAAAAAAAAAACCCTATACTCGCAAGCATGCCCTGGTAGTCGATACATCACTGCTTTTCTGTGCATGCGAACGGATATAGGGTGTTTTGTTGCGGTCCTGAGTAGTTATCGAGCTTGACTTGAGCAGTTCCATCAGTCCTACGGCTTGTTGGTTAGGTCCAGAGAGTTTCCAAGTCTAAGCATGTCGAGAAAATAAAGTCCAGATGTAGATTCCAAGATTACAAAATCATTTGTGTCATTGCTTTAGATTAGAAACGTGATAACACTCAATGGTTTTAAAATTTCCCTCATAGAAGTGTTCTCTTAAGGGCCCCCTCTGTTTGCATGGAATTGAAATTCTTAAGAATTTATTATCAAGTGAATCACACCGATGATCATTAAAGAGTACGAGTGATGAAAGATTTAGGGATGGAGTTGTAGACAGGAGCAAATCTCTTTAGTAGAGTGATATCTCGGATATTATTGTTTTATTATGGGAATGTCATCTGATGACCATTTATATATTTCAACTTTTTATCTCTGGGGCAGTATATATATTCAAAAGCCTAGTAATTCAATTCAGCATGTGTCAATAGCCAAAGTTAGCTTGTGTGATTTCTTTCTCTCCATTCAAATCATATGGGAGTTTGCTAGATACGGGCTACAAGAAAAACGGAAAACTACTGATTCTTTCATTTTATTTCACGTTAATTAGAAATGGAAAGGTCTTGCAACTTTCGTTGGGCACTCACGCAGCTTTACCGCTGCTTGCATGGGAGGTAAACTCGCATTTTCCAGTTTTCTAGAAATTTCAAGTACGCCTCGGGTACGTACGGCGGAAATCTTTCAATCCGATTTTTATCCTTTTTTCCTTTCTTTTGCTTGTTGGCCATTCATGGGTCGGGGCTTAGTTCAACTAAATGAAGGATGGACATGTGCGGATAACAATTGGGTGAGACAATATCAAATCACAATAAACACACAATGAATCGTAGATTTACTTTACCGGTCAAGTGAATTAAAATATCATTTAAAGAGAGAACGAAAGTAAGGGTGTAGTCGAATTTAAAGGTGAGAGAGAGGCATTCTTATTTTTCCTCTTAAAAAGAATACAGTTTTTTTTTTTTTTTTTTTTTTTTTTTTTTGTTAGGGAGCTCATGGATTGGGCTTTGGGCATTGGGTTTTCCTATTAATAGATGGGTCGTGCTCAGGTCTTATTTTTTTATTTGCATTTAGCGGTTGAGAGCTGGAATCCACTCCCGGCCCAAGTTTATATATACAAATATATATATATACCCACATACGTTTACGTACTTATACATATACATATATATATACATCTACATATTTATGAGGGAGGGAGGGAGCAGTAATGCGGAGGCTCAAAACCATGACCTCTCACAGATGGTGATATGACCAAAGCAGCGGAGCTGGCTTAGGACATGGTAAGAAACTCATTTTTCTGTTCCATGGGTCTAACATAGGTGGGGGCTCGGGCTTCATGATTTCCATACGGCCTGGGTTCGGGCCAACAACTTCAGGCCCGACTCATGCTTTGGCCAGGGTTAGGCTTCTAGTTTAGAAGTGGCCGTCGGACATTCGTCGGAAAGTCCCTGCCTCGTCGGTGAACACCCCTAGTCTTTTTATCATTCACTGGCATGAGAGAGTGTACGTCTTTTTAACCTTTTTTTATGGAAGAGATGGTATTCGAAACCTAATGTTTTCTTTTATCTCACCCTCCCCTTTTAATGTGTCTCGTATTAGCCCTTCACTTCACTTAACAGGCAAAGTAAGCTTACCAAAATTGTTAGCTTAAAAAACTGGAGATCCCAATATCTACGATTGAGAATATAAGTAAAACCTGCAAAATCTTCATTTCAACAGGACGGCAAGAAAAAAAAACCCTATACTCGCAAGCATGCCCTGGTAGTCGATACATCACTGCTTTTCTGTGCATGCGAACGGCTATAGGGTGTTTTGCTGCGGTCCTGAGTAGTTATCGAGCTTGACTTGGGCAGTTCCATCAGTCCTACGGCTTGTTGGTTAGGTCCAGAGAGTTTCCAAGTCTAAGCATGTCGAGAAACTAAAGTCCAGATGTAGATTCCAAGATTACAAAATCATTTGTGTCATTGCTTTAGATTAGAAACGTGATAACACTCAATGGTTTTAAAATTTCCTTCATACAAGTGTTCTCTTAAGGGCCCCCTCTGTTTGCATGGAATTGAAATTCTTAAGAATTTATTATCAAGTGAATCACACCGATGATCATTAAAGAGTACGAGTGATGAAAGATTTAGGGATGGAGTTGTAAACAGGAGCAAATCTCTTTAGTAGAGTGATATCTCGGATATTATTGTTTTATTATGGGGATGTCATCTGATGACCATTTATATATTGCAACTTTTTATCTCTGGGGCAGTATATATATTCAAAAGCCTAGTAATTCAATTCAGCATGTGTCAATAGCCAAAGTTAGCTTGTGTGATTTCTTTCTCTCCATTCAAATCATATAGGAGTTCGCTAGATATGGGCAACAAGAAAAACGGAACTACTGATTCATTAATTTTATTTCGCGTTAATTGGAAATGGAAAGGTCTTGCGACTTTCGTTGGGCACTCACGCAGCTTTACCACTGCTTGCATGGGAGGTAAACTCGCATTTTCCAGTTTTCTGGAAATTTCAAATACGCCTCGGGTACGTACGGCGGAAATCTTTCAATCCGATTTTTATCCTTTTTTCCTTTCTTTTGCTTGTTGGCCGGTCATGGGTCGGGGCTTAGTTCCACTGAATGAAGGATGGACATGTGCGGATAACAATTGGGTGAGACACTATCAAATCACAATAAACACACAATGAATCGTAGATTTACTTTACCGGTCACGTGGAGTAAAATATCATTTAAAGAGAGAACAAAAGTAAGGGTGTAGTCGAATTAAAAGGTGAGAGAGTGGCATTCTTATTTTTTCTCTTAAAAAGAATAGAGTTTTTTTTTTTTTTTTTGTAAGGGAGCTCATGGATTGGGCTTTGGGCATTGGGTTTTCCTATTAACAGATGGGTCGTGCTCAGGTCTTATTTTTTTATTTGCATTTAGCGGTTGAGAGCTGGAATCCACTCCCGGCCCAAGTTTATATATACACACATACGTTTACAAACTTATACATATACATATATATATACATCTACATATTTATGAGGGAGGGAGGGAGCAGTAATGGGGAGGCTAAAAACCATGACCTCTCACAAATGGTGATATGACCAAAGCAGCCGAGCTGGCGTAGGACATGGTAAGAAACTCATTTTTCTGTTCCATGGGTCTAACATAGGTGGGGGCTCGGGCTTCATGATTTCCATACGGCCTGGGTTCGGGCCAACAACTTCCGGCCGGACTCATGCTTTGGCCAGGGTCAGGCTTCTAGTTCAGAAGTGGCCGTCGGACATTCGTCGGAAAGTCCCTGCCTCGTCGATGAAGTCCCCTAGTCTTTTTATCACTCACTGGCATGAGAGAGTGTACGTCTTTTTAACCTTTTTTTATGGAAGAGATGGTATTCGAAACCTAATGTTTTCTTTTATTTCACCCTCCCCTTTTAATGTCTCTCGTATTAGCCCTTCACTTCACTTAACAGGCAAAGTAAGCTTACCAAAATTGTTAGCTTAAAAAACTGGAGATCCGAATATCTACGATTGAGAATATAAGTGAAACCAGCGAAATCTTCATTTCAACAGGACGGCAAGAAAAAAAAAACCCTATACTCGCAAGCATGCCCTGGTAGTCGATACATCACTGCTTTTCTGTGCATGCGAACGGCTGTAGGGTGTTTTGCTGCCGTCCTGAGTAGTTATCGAGCTTGACTTGAGCAGTTCCATCAGTCCTACGGCTTGTTGGTTAGGTCGAGAGAGTTTCCAAGTCTAAGCATGTCGAGAAAATAAAGTCCAGATGTAGATTCCAAGATTACAAAATCATTTGTGTCATTGCTTTAGATTAGAAACGTGATAACACTCAATGGTTTTAAAATTTCCTTCATAGAAGTGTTCTCTTAAGGGCCCCCTCTGTTTGCATGGAATTGAAATTCTTAAGAATTTATTATCAAGTGAATCACACCGATGATCATTAAAGAGTACGAGTGATGAAAGATTTAGGGATGGAGTTGTAGACAGGAGCAAATCTCTTTAGTGGAGTGATATCTCGGATATTATTGTTTTATTATGGGGATGTCATCTGATGACCATTTATATATTTCAACTTTTTATCTCTGGGGCAGTATATATATTCAAAAGCCTAGTAATTCAATTCAGCATGTGTCAATAGCCAAAGTTAGCTTGTGTGATTTCTTTCTCTCCATTCAAATCATATGGGAGTTTGCTAAATACGGGCTATAAGAAAAACGGAAAACTACTGATTCTTTCATTTTATTTCACGTTAATTGGAAATGGAAAGGTCTTGCGACTTTCGTTGGGCACTCACGCAACTTTACCGCTGCTTGCATGGGAGGTAAACTCGCATTTTCCAGTTTTCTGGAAATTTCAAATACGCCTCGGGTACGTACGGCGGAAATCTTTCAATCCGATTTTTATCCTTTTTTCCGTTCTTTTGCTTGTTGGCCAGTCATGGGTCGGGGCTTAGTTCAACTAAATGAAGGATGGACATGTGCGGATAACAATCGGGTGAGACAATATCAAATCACAATAAACACACAATGAATCGTAGATTTACTTTACCTGTCAAGTGAAGTAAAATATCATTTAAAGAGAGAACGAAAGTAAGGGTGTAGTCGAATTAAAAGGTGAGAGAGTGGCATTCTTATTTTTCCTCTTAAAAAGAATACAGTTTTTTTTTTTTTTTTTTATAAGGGAGCTCATGGATTGGGCTTTGGGCATTGGGTTTTCCTATTAATAGATGGGTCGTGCTCAGGTCTTATTTTTTTATTTGCACTTAGTGGTTGAGAGCCGGAATCCACTCCCGGCCCAAGTTTATATATACAAATATATATGTATATATATACACATACGTTTACATACTTATACATATACATATATATATTTATATATATATATATATCTACATATTTATGAGGGAGGGAGGGAGCAGTAATGCGGAGGCTCAAAACCCTGACCTCTCACAGATTGTGATATGACCAAAGCAGCGGAGCTAGCTTAGGACATGCTAAGAAACTCATTTTTCTGTTCCTTGGGTCTAACATAGGTGGGGGCTCGGGCTTCATGATTTCCATACGGCCTGGGTTCGGGCCAACAACTTCAGGCCGGACTCATGCTTTGGCAAGGGTTGGGCTTCTAGTTTAGAAGTGGCCGTCGGACATTCGTCGGAAAGTCCCTGCCTCGTCGGTGAACACCCCTAGTCTTTTTATCATTCACTGGCATGAGAGAGTGTACGTCTTTTTAACCTTTTTTTATGGAAGAGATGGTATTCGAAACCTAATGTTTTCTTTTATTTCACCCTCCCCTTTTAATGTCTCTCGTATTAGCCCTTCACTTCACTTAACAGGCAAAGTAAGCTTACCAAAATTGTTAGCTTAAAAAACTGGAGATCCCAATATCTACGATTGAGAATATAAGTGAAACCGGCAAAATCTTCATTTCAACAGGACGGCAAGAAAAAAAAAACCCTATACTCGCAAGCATGCCCTGGTAGTCGATACATCACTGCTTTTCTGTGCATGCGAACGACTATAGGGTGTTTTGCTGCGGTCCTGAGTAGTTATCAAGCCTGACTTGGGCAGTTCCATCAGTCCTACGGCTTGTTGGTTAGGTCCAGAGAGTTTCCAAGTCTAAGCATGTCGAGAAAATAAAGTCCAGATGTAGATTCCAAGATTACAAAATCATTTGTGTCATTGCTTTAGATTAGAAACGTGATAACACTCAATGGTTTTAAAATTTCCTTCATACAAGTGTTCTCTTAAGGGCCCCCTCTGTTTGCATGGAATTGAAATTCTTAAGAATTTATTATCAAGTGAATCACACCGATGATCATTAAAGAGTACGAGTGATGAAAGATTTAGGGATGGAGTTGTAGACAGGAGCAAATCTCTTTAGTAGAGTGATATCTCGGATATTCTTGTTTTATTATGGGGATGTCATCTGATGACCATTTATATATTTCAACTTTTTATCTCTGGGGCAGTATATATATTCAAAAGCCTAGTAATTCAATTCAGCATGTGTCAATAGCCAAAGTTAGCTTGTGTGATTTCTTTCTCTCTGATGGACCCGTCTTTTTCTTTCTTGCCTTCCTCCGTCTCAGGTCCGCCAGGATGGGGCTGGGCAAAGAGAAAAAAAGGAGCAAGATTCACCTTGACAAGTAGAAAGGAAATCAAACTTTTTTCCTAACTTTCTATTGCACATGTATTTAAAGAAGGTGACAAGATTTTAAATTGCCGTGAGAGGCAATTTTGTTTAGTTTGTCGTGAAAGGCGGTTTTGTGCCGTAGAAGGCGATTTTGCCGTGAAAGGCGATTTACAAATCTCATCAATGATGAAAGACAAGAATTGTGATTTTTTGTCTCTTTAAAAAATACAATGTACAATAGTGAAGAAAGAATGAGGGATCTGACTTCTCAGGATATTGTGGGGACTCGTTTAGATCGACAATCGCGAGTCATATATGGACTCCGCCATCGTCCTTCAGATGGGAACACTTGATGCTTTAGTTCACTTGGCTTGGCTTGGACTCTAGATTTTTAGAGGACAAAGACCAAGTGAAGGTCTTATATCCAATAAAAAAAACCCGAGTAAACGGGCTGAAAAGCCACATCTAGGCGATGTTAGATAGAAGAAGAGGGGGAAACCTTAGGGGGGTGGCCCTCCAAGGGACTTCAATCACCTTGTAGTTCTTGCAGCAAGGTTTCTTCAAGGCAGGAGAGCTTCTTTGTGTAGAGAATTCTTCAGGACAATTTTCAGGCGATTTTTCAGGATCCCTTCCCTTTGGAATGACCCCCTATTTATATGCTTTTGGTGGCCATTAGGAGGGTTTTATGGGCATTAATGGTATTAATGCTCCATGATGGGAGAAGTTACAGGTATTAATTTCATAATTTTGTAACTCCTTTTCCTTAGATTTTGATTGGCCGATGGAGAATAATGGGCATTTAGTCTCCATGATGATGGGAGTTTCATGATTAATTACCATGATTAATCTTCATAATGATGGGAGTTACATTGTTAATTGCAATGATTAATTGGACTTGTAACTCCCATTTGCTTGCTTCTGATTGAGCCGTCCAAAATAATGAGTTAATGACCCTAATAAGTTGTCATAAAAAAGGTCATTTAACTTCATTAATTGGTCGCTGAGTCGCTTGAAGAGTTGCGGGCCGCGCCGCGTCTTTTGGAATTCTTCTTGCGATGATCATCGATGGATCTGCACGTTGTTTGATGTCGGATGACGATGCAAATTCAGACATTGGTTGACACCAATGGGCCGGCAATATCTGTCCAGTCAATTTCACGATCAGTCGGGCAGAAAGTGTACTTTCTTGGTCGGCCGATTGGCGGTTTCGGAGTGTCCGATGATGATCAAATGATTTCGATAGCAGATCCGTGATGTAGACGAAGATCAACGGATATCATGCCTCAAAAATCAGATTTTAAGAAAATCACAGAGGCCAAACATCGTGAAACGCAAAAAAGAACGGAAAAACGGCACTTTCGGTGGAAATCCGGCGACCCGGATTTCCAGGGTCGCCGGCGACCATGGGGCTTTGGCCCTTTTTTCGGTCGCCGTCCGGTCACCGTTTTTTCTCCGTTTTTCGGGCTTTTTTGCTTTTGTTTTCTCCTGTATTTTTCTTTGACATTTCTCCTCATTTATTGGCTTGATTCCACTGAAGAAAACCCATCGAGAAGTCGTGCAAATCAGAGCACAAAGTTTCCTATTTTTTGGAAAAACCAAAGACTTTGTAGCCGATTTTTCGCCAAGAGTTAAAACTAGGTCAAACGATGTCGGAATGACCTAAAATTTGAGGTGAAGCTTCCTGAGCATTAGATAGGACCAACCATGGGCTTTTATTTGAGTTTTGAAGCCGTTCGGGATCCATGCTAGACTTGATTTCACCACATGGAAGATGTCGAGCTTTGATGTGCTATAATCCGATGTCCGATTGACTTAAAATTTGGCATGGAGCCTATTGGAGTCATTTTGAGATGATGCATTTGTTCCGACTTGGGTGCCATGGTCCCAGGGAGCTCCGCCGCCGGTAAGCTTGATTTTGCTTCGGAGCGTCGAAGCCGGGTCAAACGTTGTCGGAATGGCCTGAAATTTGACGTGTAACCCTTTGGAAGCATGTAGAAGCTACTCATGTGTTTTCTTCGATGTGGCGGCATCGGGGTTCTCGCCGTCGAGAGGCTTGATTTCGCCGTTTGAGAGTTTATGGAGGGCCAAACGGTGTCGGTTTGACTTGAAAATCGACATGGGGCCTTTTGGAGGTATTTTGAGACCATCCATAGGCTCTGATCGAAGATTTGATGTCTTTGACACTGTCGCTGCTGGGAGCTCCGGCTCAGCCGTTCGAGGATTGAAGTTAGGCCAAATGGTGTCGAAATGGCCCAAAACTTCATGTGTACCCTTTTTTGGCTATTTTGAAGGATCTTCTGACAATATCTGATACTTAAAGCAGCTTTGCCTGTTTGTAGTAGGATGCGGCTCCATGTAGCTTTTGATGTTGAGGAGGCAAAGTGACATTTTTGGTGTCAACACAAAGCAGCTGAGCTGGCCTAGGACATGGTAAGAAACTCATTTTTCTGTTCCATAGGTTTAACATAGGTGGGGGCTCGGGCTTCATGATTTCCATACGGCCTGGGTACGGGCCAACAACTTCAGGCCTGACTCATGCTTTGGCCAAGGTTAGGCTTCTAGTTTAGAAGTGGTCGTTGGACATTCCTCTGAAAGGCCCTGCCTCGTCGATGAACACCCCTAGTCTTTTTATCAGTCACTGGCATGAGAGAGTGTACGTCTTTTCAACCTTTTTTATGGAAGAGATGGTATTCCAAACCTAATGTTTTTTTTATTTCACCCTCCCCTTTTAATGTCTCTCGTATTAGCCCTTCACTTCACTTAACAAGCAAAGTAAGCTTACCAAAATTGTTAACTTAAAAAACTAGAGATCCTAATATATACGATTGAAAATATAAGTGAAACCAGCAAAATCTTCATTTCAACAAGACAGCAAGAAACAAAATCATATACTCGCAAACATGCCCTGGTAGTCAATACATCACTGCTTTTCTGTGCATGTGAACAACTATAGGGTGTTTTGCTGCGGTCCTAAGTAGTTATCGAGCTTGACTTGAGCGGTTCCATCAGTCCTACGGCTTGTTGGTTAAGTCCAGAGAGTTTCCAAATCTAAGCATGTCGAGAAAATAAATTTTAGATGTTGATTTCAAGATTACAAAATCATTTGTGTCATTGCTTTAGATTAGAAACGTGATAACACTCAATGCTTTTCAAATTTCCTTCATAGAAGTGTTCTCTTAAGGGCCCTCTGTTTACATGGAATTGAAATTCTTAAGAATCTATTATCAAGTGAATCACACCGAAGATCATTAAAGACTACGAGTGATGAAAGATTTAAGGATGGAGTTGTAGACAGGAGCAAATCTCTTTAGTAGAGTGATATCTCGGATATTATTGTTTTATTATGGGGATGTTATTTGTCGCGACCCCAGACCGAGACCCGGGCCCGCAACGTGTGAAAGTTGTGATGTCCAACTAATTATCTATGATTAATCCACGAGTTTCCGCAAAACACACTTGGAATTTATCTCACACAAATTATGATTTGCGAAAGCGTGCAAGTAATCTTATCTTTGCCATACATGTATCATTACATACCCTTTCATAAATTAAATCATCATCAAGACAATAATCAGCGGAGGAAACATAACATGGCATTACCGAACTTTTACATTCAAGTTTCAAAAAGGACAAAAGTAAGTTAAGTTAAGTTTACATATTCCCAAAGTATCAACGACCAACAAAGGCCTTACAACCCAAAGACAAAATAATCACTCATTCCCATCATGTGACGTGCTCAAGACCCCACCCGACGTCTAGAGGATATCGTCGGGTTACCACTCACGGGCTGGGGGTGGCTCAAAAGCCTCCTCCGGGCGCTCCTCCTCAGGGGCAACGGCTCCTGCATCTAAACACCAAAGCAAAAAGGGGTCAGACACGATGGTCCGGCAGGTGATCAATTTAGACATAAACAAAACGATTTATATTTGGAATGATTAGTACTTAAAACTTGACATGAGTTCTGAGCTAAACATATAAATGGTACGAGTAAAACTAATATAATTTCAAGAAAACATCATGAATCATTATTCCACATTGAACTCATTCTTTCTCTGTCATATTCAATGACAAGAGCAAGCAAAACGAAACAAAATGAAACGAAACAAAACAAAAGCCCAAGTCACACAAGGTGAGTGGGAAAACCGGCCGCGGAACCAGACAAAACAAGAATGTGTACAATTACACGACTAATATGCAGATTGTCCTTATGCTTAAGGACCCCCTAACTAGTGGATCAAACTGAGAGGGCAGTCCAATCTCAGCGGTATTCCATGATGTTCATGTATGCACGAAACATGTCGATACTTGTACAAAACTTATCAAGAATGGAAAGATGCGCTTATCAAAATAAAACGAAACAGGATTTGCAAAGATATCGTAACTATATTATTATAAATTAAAGAGGTGACTCCCATTTTTCCTTTTCTAAATAATTCGAAGAAAAACCAACTTGCAAGGCAATACTCATAGTGACCAAAAACTAGGATTTTTAAACAATCTAATTCGTGTTCATGCTAAGAACCTAAGTTTGATCTCAGTGCAATTGAAATTCAAATATAAGGGTTCAAAATAATTTGGTGTTCTGATGTTATTTGATATTATGAGTTTCAATGGCACCATATCAAATTTAAGCCACTTGACATGATCAAGTTTTCTTTCTTATAGCAATCTCCTCAATTTCCTCCTTTTTCTCATTCATACTCAGAATCAGACAGCATCAGGTTCGCTCGAGCGATGATATGTTCGCTCGAGCGGACTCATCCAGAACATCCTTCGCTCGAGCCTCCCTGAAGTTCGCTCGAGCAGTCGCAACCAGAGACTTGTTCGCTCGAGCTTACCCAATGTTCGCTCGAGCAGACAGGTTTCTGGGAGCGATCCTCCCAGACAGAAGCTTGTTCGCTCGAGCGAGCCAGGGCTCCGCTCGAGCGAACAGCCTTTTGGCTGACTCTCCCGGTGCAGAAATCCCATCCTCCTTTCAACTTTCTGCTACCCTCTTTCCTTCAATTCTTCTTCTTAAAAGAACCTACATATACATGATCTTCCCAACCTTTTCATACAACCATCTATCACCCCAACTCCTTCATTATCCAACCCCACCTCTCACAATTCCACCCTTTTATAAACCATATCTTACAACCAAAACAAAAATCAATTTGACCAATGCACAAATCAAAGATCATACTGAGACTTAGGCAAGAAGATATAGAAAATAATTCAAATAATCCCATGCATTGGAAAGTAGTAAATGAGCAAATTAAGCATTATGAAATCAACCATTAGAAAGCAAAATAATGCCTAACTTCAACATGCATTAAGAGAGTCTAAAAGAATCACTTGCCTTCACCAAATTGCTATTCACAATCTCTCAACTCCTATCCAAAGAAGAGCCACGAAATCTACACAAATGCCCCAAGAAAACCATTCCAAAAATCATCATTTTAACCAACCAAAACTCTCATTTCGAAAATGGGTTTGCATGTATGAAAATTAGTGTCCTAAAGAGCTCAAAAGATCAAAATGAAAGGAAGAAGGAGATCCCAATACCTGAAGCTTGCTAAACAATGAAGAGGAGGGAAGATGAGGGCTCAACTCAACAGGAAACTTCAAGAGAATGATATCAATAGAGAGCTTGAGAAGAGAGGAAGAGGAAGATGGTCTCAGATTTTTATTTGGAAATTTCTAACCAAGGCATGCAAAGAGAACAAGGGAGAGGAAGAAGAAATTTTTCTTCTCAGCTAGGTCAAGAGAGAAGAGTTGCACAAGATGGCCTGGAATGAGAGTGTGAAGTGAGGAAGGAGGGGAAAACTTAAGTCAAGTGTATGAGTGGGCCCCATAGTACTGAAAACTTGCGACGATTAAAACCTCCCTTTATGGGCCCCGGATGGAAACGACGAAGAAGACAAAAATGATCGTCAAAAAATCTAGTTTCCAAAAAGTATAAATTTGTTATAGTTTTGTGATTTTGAAATTTGGGTCCAAATTTGGTGTGAAATTACTGTTTTATCCTTTTGGGCCAAAATTTCTGTTTCTGGGCCTCAAACACAGACAGGTGGAAAACAAAAGTTGAACAATAAAATAAAACCATTCAAAATCAATCAAAATCACAATAAAATCGAGAATTTTGGAATTTCCTCCCAAGCTTACACGTACACTCAGGGCACCCCTGAGTGTGACTAAATAGCATAAAACGTTCTCAAAATTCCCCAAAGCTAACTCTAGACTAGATCGAACCAAATCTCTAATCCCACGAGCATTAAACCCACATAATAACTATACGCGCACTTAATTAACACTAATCACGCTAATCTTGGGTTGGGGTTTAACATTATTTGATGACCATTTATATATTTCAACTTTTATCTCTGGGGCAGTATATATATTCAAAAGCATAGTAATTCAATTCAGCATGTGTCAATAGCCAAAGTTAGCTTGTGTGATCTCTTTCTCTCCATTCAAATCATATGGGAGTTCGCTAGATATGGGCTGCAAGAAAAAACGGAACTACTGATTCTTTCATTTTATTTCACGTTAATTGGAAATGGAAAGGTCTTGCGACTTTCGTTGGGCACTCACGCAGCTTTACCGCTGCTTGCATGGGAGGTAAACGCGCATTTTCCAGTTTTCCTCCACTGTGAGATGAGGAAAACTGGCAATTGCAGCTTTACCGCTGCTCTCATCTGCGGTAAAATTGATTTTTCAGTTTCTCTCCGCTCTGAGGGGAGGAAAACTGGAAGTTGCAGCTTTACCGCTGCTCCCATCGGCAGTAAAATCAATTTTCCAGTTTTCCTCCTCTCAGAGAGGAGGAAAACTGGAAATTTCAAATATGCTTCGGGTACATATGGCGGAAATTTTTCAATCCAATTTTTTATCCTTTTTTTCCCATCTTTTGCTTGTTGGTGGGTCATGGGTTGGGGCTTAGTTCCACTAAATGAAGGATGGACATGTGCGAATAACAATTGGGTGAAATAATATCAAATCACAATAAACACACAATAAATCGTAGATTTACTTTACCAGTCAAGTGAAGTAAAAGATCAATTAAAGAGAGAACAAAAGTAAGGGTGTAGTAAAATTAAAATGCGAGAGAGTAGCATTCTTATTTTTCCTCTTAAAAAGAATACAGTTTTTTTTTTTTTTTTTTTTTTTTTGTAAGGGAGCTCATGGATTGGGCTTTGGGCATTGGGTTTTCCTATTAATAGATGGGTCGTGCTCAGGTCTTATTTTTTAATTTGCGCTTAGTGGTTGAGAGCCGGAATCCACTCCCGGCACAAATTTATATATACAAATATATATATACACATACGTTTACATACTTATACATATACATATATATATATATATCAACATATTTATGAGGGAGGGAGGGAGCATTAATGCGGAGGCTCAAAACCATGACCTCTCACAGATGGTGATATGACCAAAGCAGCCGAGCTGGCTTAGGACATGGTAAGAAACTCATTTTTCTATTCCATTGGTCTAACATAGGTGGGGGCTCGGGCTTCATGATTTCCATACGGCCTGGGTTCGGGCCAACAACTTCAGGCCTGACTCATGCTTTGGCCAGGGTTAGGCTTCTAGTTTAGAAGTGGCCGTTGGACATTCGTCGAAAAGTCCCTGCCTCGTCGATGAACACCCCTAGTCTTTTTATCATTCACTGGCATGAGAGAGTGTACGTCTTTTTAACCTTTTTTTACGGAAGAGATGGTATTCGAAACCTAATGTTTTTTTTATTTCACCCTCCCCTTTTAATGTCTCTCATATTAGCCCTTCACTTCACTTAACAAGCAAAGTAAGCTTACCAAAATTGTTAACTTAAAAAACTGGAGATCTTAATATCTACGATTGAGAATATAAGTGAAACCAGCAAAATCTTCATTTCAACAGGACGGCAAGAAAAAAAATCCCTATACTCGCAAACATGCCTTGGTAGTCGATACATCACTGCTTTTCTGTGCATGTGAACAACTATGGGGTGTTTTGCTGCGGTCCTAAGTAGTTATCGAGCTTGACTTGAGCAGTTCCATCAGTCCTACGGCTTGTTGGTTAGGTCCAAAGAGTTTCCAAATCTAAGTATGTCGAGAAAATAAAGTTTAGATGTTGATTCCAAGATTACAAAATCATTTGTGTGAGCAGTTTTTGTGAGTGTGTAGTCTGTAGTGTAGTTCAAGGAAAAGAATTGTGTTTTTTTTTTTCCTTCATTTTGTGGTGTTTTATGTTAAAAGGAACTCATTAGACATGCGGGAATTGCATGCCTACTCTTTTGGTACAATGGGCCCACCCATGATGAATTCAGACATTCCCACGCACATCTAGTCCTATGTATCGGCATTCATCTCAATTTGACACTGATACGGACTATTATACGCAAATTGATTACAATGAAAATGCACTAGTAAAACTATTAGACTTTGGAGGTGTTAAAAATGAAGGATTAGGATCGTCTAGCCATACTCTTCTTACCTCCACGCTATAGATAGATAGATAGATGGTTGATGTAGAATATGCTGCATGCCCGCTGAGGAATTTGGGGCATGGTATGTTACCCAATTCCCATACATGAATTTAAGCAATAATAGTTGATCTCACCTTTAATTTTTATTTAATGAATGAACAAGCCTTTGGTCTTTCAATACTTTGATTCCATAAAATGTGATTTTATTCTCCAAAAATCAACACAAATGGACTCCATAAGCCTGCAATATGTTGGGCGAGATTAGTCTTGATCAATTCCCCACGATTGGCCGAAGAGTCTTAGGGGGTGAATTCTCAGCCCCCTCATAAACAAAAATGCTGGGTCGGCCACTGTCAGGTTCAACTAGAAGAATGTAATCCAGTTCCAAATAAGGATATCATTCAACTTATAATAGAGTCCGACGAAAGTTGATTGAGCTACAGCTTTCGACATTAAAGACTTAGATGCCAGGTCTGGGTCTATTAGTCGGAACCTCTATGGACTCAGACCTGGACCCGTTTATCAATTGAAACTTAAATTGATTTAGTGACCCGAACCCATTTATGAATCAGAACCTAAAACAGATTTCAAACCTCCTTTTTCACGGATCGAAACCTCTAGATAATTGGAGAATCGGATACCTGTTTGCACCCCTACTCACTGGTTGAGTTCAAGTACCCATGCCCATTTTCCACACCCGTTTAAAGTTCCATTCAAGCTTTCATAATTCATGCCTGGTCCTAACATGAACCTGGCTAGGGCAAACTGCGTTGGGTCATACTGGATGGGGTCGGACTTGCGTTTTGTGGATTGAAAGGCAAGAAGACGTGGGATCACTCAAGCCAGAACTACAAAATTCCCACTTGAAGACAGCGAAGTGCCTTTTCAACTCCTTTGGAACACATCTATCGAGCAAGAACCCCAGCCACCAATTGTTCTATCATTCCCAATCTGCCCTTCACAATATCCCATTCCCTTGTAAGTCTGAAAATGCTTCTTTGATTTATTTTAAGATGCAGATTCAACATCACAACAAAAGGCTCATGGCAATTTACTTTCTTCATCCCTGATCTTAGATTGTAAACTATGCCCCTGATCTTGGAATGTAAAATATGTTCTTGATCTTAGAATGTAAACTATATATCTAAACCATCTAAACCACTATAATTTTTTTCAAGTGCAAATGCTTGGTATTCTCTTTGTAAGTAGTGACTTTCACTTTCTTTCTTTTCCTTTATTACGTGATAAATCCCAAGACATGCATTCTCCCAAGAATGCTACACAACACAGGAGCAAAGAGGTGTCTCACCTTAGAGTTGCCCAATGATCGACTCATGGACATTTAAGTCTCACAACAATATCCTTACCAGCACAGGCGGACCTACGTGTATGATTTTGAGGGCAGTCGCCCTGTCAGACTTAAGTCTACTTTTAAAATCCACATGAAGATTATGGATCTGCCCACAAAATCCACATGAGATTTGAGGGTTTAGCCCCAAAACCCAATTGCCTTCTTGGGGTCCCCCCAAAATAATAATAATAATAGTAGTAGCAATAAAAAATAAAATAAAAATCCAAGGTCGGTCATTGCTTGCCAGAATTCCATAGCCGGGAAAAAAAAAAAAAAAGAATCACACATTCACACTTATACTGGCTAATTTTGTTTACCAAAAATAATGTTTATTAAAATAGTCATAAAATTTATAGCTAGTGGAAGCTATAGTATGTTGTTTTGTAAATATCTTTGTGCTACAATGGGGGTGGAGGGGTGGGGTTGATATTTATATATATATATATATATATTTATGGAAGAGAGTATTCACACTCACATACTCATGCAAGTCTCTCATCATTAGCACCAATTCCTGATTGTTCTTGTGAAAAGGAGGTAACATTTGAAATATTTCTCCATCATCTCCCGCTAATATTATCCTTTTAACACTAATTTTACTATTTAGGATTGTTTTCTTTGTACATTACGGAGATGAATTGAATACAAACGAATTCACAATCAAATAAACTTCACCGAAAAACTAGTAATGAATCGAGACGGAAAGGAATCTAGACTTTCTTAAAGATATCAATTACAATTTCACAAACCCAACTTATCCAATCAATTGAAATTTTGAGAAAGACAACATATTAAATCTGTCTAGAAATTTTAGCTTAAAATTATGCATACACTCCCACTCAAACGACCTAAATTCATTAAAACACCGGGCAATGCCGACATTTCGTACTAAGACAAGGTGTTTTTGGTAAATTATGCCCACTCCCTCTCCATATTTCATCATCCTTCGAACGAGCGAAGCAAAACGACTCGTATCGCTCGCGTTATCCCTAACCGCTACAGAGTCGAGAGAGCGTAGCAGAGCAGCGGAAGTTGAGAATGCCGACCGAATCGGCTCGAGTTTCGGCATCCGCTACCGCTTTCCAGAACTTCCACAGCTCTCGAAGGCTCCTCTCTCTTCCTTCGAATCGTTTCCTTCGACTCAAGACCTTCGCCTCCAGCTTCCGTCCATCTTCGGCGTCCGATTTCTTCGGAAATGTCCGTCTTCGATCGAGATCGACGGTCCCGATTTCACATGAGAGGAAAGGAGGAAGACTCTCAGTCGTCGCCATGGCTGGTGAAGGTTAGTTCCTTGATTTAATCTTCAATCCGTATTCATTTGTTTAAACTTGTGTTCGAGGTTTGGGGTTTGGGGTTGAGGGTTTGGTTGTTTTTTTTAACTCTCCGTAGCTTAGAGAAGTTACTTGTCATCAGATAATGAATGGAAGAGGATGAGGTAATGAAGTTTTGTGGAATTGTACAAGTTATGGTTTTGATTTTAAGATAAAGAGCCTCTTGGTGAAAGATAGGATTTTGGGGTGATGCTGTTTATTGGATTTGGTTTAAGCTAGTGGGAATTGCGGGCTTTTAGTATAGATACTGGGTGTGTTTGGATGGAACTTTCTAAAATCTGAAGCAGTTTGAATGTTTTGGTAGAAAATGGATTGGTGTTAGAGCCCCCTTTGCTTACTTTGTATTGAATTTGTAGCAATTTGTAGTAAAGAGGTTGGATTGAAGGAGTATTAAAGAGGTGAGCAGTTTACTAGCAAGCGTGTGCGCGTGTAATTTTCTAACCAAATTGATCCTAGTAATATTATCAGATTAATTGAAAGAAAATCTATGAAAACTGCTCACATATATACATATATATAGATATATTTATTGTTCATTGTTCTTTTAATGAATAGTATGGATGAATGTGCTGGTTGTAAAATTGACCTTGAAGTTCATAAAACCCATATTTTTATGAGCCCCAGTTCAAGTAACCATGGTTATGATTAGATGTGTTCAGAGCTTTGGTGACCATGTCAACTGATGAAAGCCTGGAGCACAGTTGCCTCAACCCTGAGGTTGTGGGTTCGAGCCGTGTTTCCATTAGGGGAAAAAAAGAGAGAGAAAAGAAAACAACTTTGGTGAGTGTAGTTCTCACTAGTCTGAACAGAAATTGAGTCTCTACATAATAAATTATCAATTATGAATTTTAATCCATTTAAAGAACTCTCAACATGTTAAAAAGAAAAAGGAACTTCTCAACATTTTTTTGTGCCTTCTAAATCTAATGCATGACTGGCGAAAAGCCCCCGTGCTTAGCACGGGTAATGTGATTCATAATATTAAATATTATAAAATTTATTATAAAATTTAAAATATACCATTGTACAATAAGCTCATCATTAAAACATGTATTTCATATTAAATATATTATGAATTCTGAAGAACTACGACCTATACACGAACTCGAGATTATCTACTAAGTAAGCAATCAAGCTCACACAAATAACACAACCGATGATGATACATGCACGTGCAACTAAGCAAATAGTCTCTATTGTTAAACAAGCCCAAGGCCCAAAGCCCATCAGTAGTCAAACCAATTCAATATCTCACGTGGAATTGATTTTGGGTCAATATTGAGACAGCTGTAGCCTTCCTAACTTAGAATAGCAATTGTTGTAATTAGTTGTTTTCTTAACTTAGATTAGTAATTGATATAATTAGATTGGTTTCCTTTCTTAGAGCCTTGATTAATGGCATGTAAATACCTATTTATTGATGGACGATCTCCATAGAAAAAAAGACAAAATTAATACATTCTCAAGAGTATATTCAAACTCTTTTCTGTGATCGTGAGTTTGTCATGGTATCAGACCAAGGTTCAAGGCAGTTTTGATCTTAGACACCTTCCAAAGCTCTAAGGGAATAGGGATAGAGAGTAGTCAAACCAATGCTATATTTCACGTGGAATTGATTTGACAATAATGTGTTTTGTTTTTCTCTTAGAGATAACTGCCGGTTGTGGCATAATAGACTCGGACATCCTAATTCCAAGGCTTTGTCCCCTATGTTAAATTCTGGTTTATTAAATAAATCTATTTGTTTATCTTCTTCTGTGCCTTTTAATTGTGCTACTTGTAAAATGGGAAAGAGCAAAACTCTTCCGTTTCCTCATTCCACTTCACACACCTCTCGGTGTTTTGATTTAGTTTATAGTGATGTATGGGGAATTGCTCCAGCTCTTTCCCACGCTCACTATAAATATTTTGTGACTTTTATTGATGATTTCAGTCGGTTCACATGGGTCTACTTTCTGCATTCAAAATCTGATGTTTTTAATATTTTTAAAAACTTTTTAGCTTATGTTGAGAATCAATTTTCCACCTGCATTAAAATCTTGCGATCTGATTCAGGTGGGGAATATGTGTCCTCAGATTTTCAACGGTTTTTGCAAAAAAAAAAAGGCATTATTTCTTAGAACTTGTCCTTATACTCCCCAGCAGAATGGAATCACTGAAAGGAAAAATAGACATCTCCTTGATGTCACTCGTTCACTTCTTCTTGAATCATCAGTTCCTATCCGTTTTTGGGTTGAGGCACTGGCTACAGCGGCTCATCTTATCAATCGTATGCCATCAACCTCCATTGAGAATCAAAGCCCATATTACCGATTGTACAAGACCTCTCCATCCTATGATGATCTTCATGTTTTTTACTGCATTTGTTTTCTGCACTTACCTCCTTCTGAGAGGACAAAACTAACGGCACAATTAGCTCAGTGTGTGTTTTTAGGTTATGCACCTTTCCAGAAAGGGTTCCTTTGTTATGATCCTCACATTTGTCGTTTACGTACCTCTAGGAATGTCGTTTTCTTCGAGCAACAATATTTTTTTCAAAAACACATTGATCCTCCTGACTCCTCTTTTGTGTCTATACCTGGTTTTTTTGACAACCCGTCAGTTGTTCGATTTAATCCTAAATTTATGTATCACAAACGGAACAGCGAAGTGCCTACCAGGGATTCCCCTTCTGATCTTCCTCCGGCATCCGGTCCAACCCCGACACTTGATCCATCTGGACATCCTTCACTGTGTCGCTCCACTCGTATTTCGGTACCACCAGCCCATTATAGGTTCTCACATACTTCCTTAATGGCCACTTTGTCTTCCTCTTCCGTTCCCCAATCCTATTCTCAGGCTGTGTAGGACCCATGTTTGAACAAAGCTATGCAAGATGAATTGGATGCGTTAGAGCAAAATCATGAGTGGGATATTGTCCCATCTCCTGTGGGTGTCAAACCTATTGGCTGTAAGTGGGTTTTTTCTCTCAAGTTAAAATATAATGGCACTTTAGATCGATATAAGGCATGTCTTGTCGCTCTTGGAAATTGGCAGAAATATGGCATTGATTATGATGAAACTTTTGTTCTGGTTGCCAAGATGACCACCGTACACACAATTCTTGCTGTTGTTGCATCTCAGTCTTAGCCTTTATATCAAATGGATGTAAAAAATGCGTTTCTACATGGTGATCTCAAAGAAGATGTTTATATGCGACTGCCTCAGAGATGCTCATCCGGGAAGGGTATGGTTGCCAAACTTTGTTGCTCCCTCTATGGTCTGAAACAAGCTCCTCGCACATGGTTTGAGAAATTTCAAGCTGCTCTTCTCCGCTTGGATTTTCATCCAAGCCCGTATTATCCTTCTATGTTTTTACATCATGCTCCATCCAGGATCCTTGTATCACTTGTCTATGTTGATGACATCGTCATTACTGGTCCTAATGCCAAAATGATTCAGGAGCTTCAAGCGTCTCTTCGTGAGACATTTCACATGAAGGATCTCGGCCCCCTACACTATTTCCTTGGTCTTGAAGTTCATCAATCGACTAAAGGTATGGTTTTCAATTAGCACAAATACACTGTTGATCTCATTGCTTTGGTTGGTCTTACTGCTTCAGCTCCTGTAGATACACCGGTCGAACTGAATGTCAAACTCAGTCGAGAGGAGGGTGATCTTCTTTCCGATCCTACTGCATATCGCTAGTTAGTTGGTAGCTTGATCTACTTCACGATCACTCGTCCTGATATCTCTTATGCGGTCAACCTGATGAGTCAGTTCATGACTGCTACTCGTCACCTTCATCTGGCTGCTGTTCGTCGCATCATTCGGTACCTTGTTCGCACATCGACTCGTAGGCTATTTTTTTCCATCCAACAATCCTCTATCTCTCAAAGCTTATTTAGATGCGGATTGGGCTGGTTGTCCGGATACTCGCAGATCGACGACAGGATGGTGCATATTTTTTGGTGATAGTCTCATTTCTTGGAAATGCAAGAAACATGAAAAAGTTTTCAAATCCTCTACCGAGGCCGAGTACCGAGCCATGTTTGCTGCCTGCTCCGAAATTCTTTGGCTCCGTGGTCTGCTCTCAGACATTGGTTTTCCAGCAGAAGGAGCTACCCCTCTCTATGCAGATAATACAAGTGCAATTCGGATTACTGAAAATCCGATTTTTCATGAACGCACTAAACACATCGAGGTTGATTGTCACTTCATATGTGATGAGCTTAAACGTGATGTCATCATCCTTCTGCATGTCTCCACTGAACTTCAAATTGCTGATATTATCACCAAAGGTCTTCCACGACCACGCCATCAGTTCTTGATTGGCAAATTGATGCTTGTTGATTCTCCCGCATCAATTTAGGGGGGGTGTTAAACAGGCCCAAGGCTCAAAGCCCATCAGTAGTCAAACCAATGCTATATCTCACGTGGAATTGATTTTGGGTCAATATTGAGATAGCTGTAGCCTTCCTAACTTAGAATAGCAATTGTTGTAATTAGTTGTTTTCTTAACTTAGATTAGTGATTGATACAATTAGATTGGTTTCCTTTCTTAGAGCCTTGATTAAAGGCATGTAAATACCTATTTATTGATGGACGATCTCCATAGAAAAAAAGACAAAATTAATACATTCTTAAGAGTATATTCAAACTCTTTTCTGTGATCGTGAGTTTGTCATCTATCAACTAAAATAATTTAATAAAACAACAAAGTCCGATCAATGAAAAATATCGAATATTCTTTAAAGTCTTGATAAAAGAAACATTACCTTTGGTCACCTTGCGCAAAAGTAAAATAATAAGTCCATTTGTTCAAATTCATCATAGATAATGCTAAATCATCAGGGAGAAAAGCATTTCAATATGCAATTCCCAAAAAGGAGAAAAGAAAAGGAAAAAAGAAGGTTCAATTCTAAACTTAACAGATGCATTTGTTTTAGTCGCTAATGATAAAGTTAGCCGGTTTATTTGGAATGATAAATTTTGGGAGAATCTTTATATGAAGAATATCAACACAAGGAGAAAGCTACCCTTGGAAGGATGAAATCAGAGAATTACTACAGGAGACAAAGTAGAGACCAAGGCTCTTAGCATGGATGAAGAAAGCAGCCGCTACAATTCCGTAGCGCCGCGATGTAGCGGCTAGGTTTGAAACCCCCCGCTTTCTCTTTTTTCTTCAGTTCTTGACAGCTTGTTCCTTTTCAAGAAGAACAAAAAAGGGAAAACTAAAAGAGAGAAAGAGAGGAGTTTGCAGAGGACATACCTGGATGTGGTAGGCTGGTAGTGGTGGCAGCCTCTCCTTCTCCTTCTCCCTCTTTTCCTTTCCCTCTTCTCAATTTCTCTCGATGGCTGCCTATGTTTTGGACGATGGACAAAAGCTAGGGCAACAAATGCCCATTACGTCCCTCTTTCACTTTACTAAGGGGAACGTTAATGGGCCCCACAATGAGCCCACCTGATGTAAGGCACATATAAAAACTAAATGGGCCATTAAATTAACAATTAAAAAAACCATTAAAAGAACCCATAAAAAATGACTAAAAAAACCATTGTAAAACCAATCCATTAAAAATTGTTAAAAATGATTCAAAGAACTCATACAAAAAAATTTATAAAACCATTGCAAAAAAAAAGACACATTTTCTATCATTTCCAATATTCTGGATTTTCTGGAACTTTTTCAGATTTTTTTGACGATTTTTTCAAAACCCACCGCTTCGTAGCGTTTTGCCGCCGCCACTATTTTCATCCTTGGCTCTTAGAAGAAAAGATAGAAACAAAAAATAGGGAGAAAGTATATGAAATTAGCCATATAATTTGTAATATTTGGAAACTATGGGTTGATTGAGAAGTAAATGAAGATTGATGTGTTTTTTTTTTTTTTTTTACCTGATTAATGTATAATATTGTTCAACCATTCAAAAAGAAAAGAAAAGAAACCGGTATTATTTTAGCTAAGGCTAAGAAATAAGTTTGTGTTACCAAAAGTACAAGGTTGAAAGAAGGGAAGTCTGAATATTCTGAGGGATACACACTACAAATGAGAATGTTAGAAAGGGAAGATGTAGTTGCAGGGATGCCCATGGGCCAAGCTCGGCCTAGGATAACTTGAATTTTTAATATATCAGACCTAAATCATAGCATAATCATTTGAAAATTCAAGCCCAACTGGCCTGTTTGATCAGCTGTATCTGTTTGTTTTTGTTCTCAGGCTTCCAGTACCAGACTACCAGTATAAGACAGCAGGGTCCTAGAATTTGTATTGTTGGTTAATGCTGTGTAGAAAGCCCATACTCAAAACTGAACTTCCAAGCGTATGGTGGTAGCTATAATCTTTTCAAATTAGAATCATCTGTTAGGGTCAATAGAGCTGGATGTTAAAATGACGTCTTGTCACCCGAGTAACCTTAGTGGGCTCTGTGGAATGACATATTTTATATTTCCACCTGGTTCAAATTCATTATTATCCTCTTCTAATTGGTTTTCATTTGCTTTTTATAATTTGATAAGTTTGGTCAGAAAAATGAACTGGCGTCACAAGGAAAAGGGCACACTTGTGTATGTGCATGTTTGTATGACATGAGTGCATGAATTCTTTTACTTGTATAAGATAATGCTTTGACTGAGGTGTTGATGATGTCCCCATCTTGATCTCTTTGCGGAAGATATTAGATGACCACCATTGTAAGTTGTAACTGTAATTCATATCCTCTCCTATTTCACTAGTCATACTTTTGATTAAGATGTTGATAACTTCTGATGATAGTGTGGACCGAATAAAGTGTTGTATTAGACTACTGTTGATAATTTCGTTGTCATGTTATGTTATCCATTAGCTAAGCAGCTAATGCAGCATAATTGGACTTGTACTTTCTTTTCTTGTCAGATGCAAAGAGGGAGGTGCCGCTGAAGGATTATCGAAATATTGGTATTATGGCCCACATAGATGCAGGGAAGACTACTACAACTGAACGGATTTTATATTACACTGGAAGAAATTACAAGATTGGTGAGGTACATGAGGGAACAGCTACAATGGACTGGATGGAACAGGAACAAGAAAGGGGCATCACCATAACCTCTGCTGCAACTACCACCTTTTGGAACATGCACAGAATTAACATTATTGACACTCCTGGCCATGTTGATTTCACCCTTGAAGTTGAGCGGGCTCTCAGAGTGCTTGATGGTGCGATATGCTTGTTTGATAGTGTTGCCGGTGTTGAGCCGCAGTCTGAGACTGTATGGAGACAAGCTGATAAATATGGAGTTCCTAGGATATGCTTTGTCAACAAGATGGATCGTCTTGGAGCAAATTTTTTCAGAACAAGGGACATGATAGTCACAAACTTGGGTGCTAACCCTCTCGTGGTTCAATTGCCAATTGGTGCCGAAGATAGTTTCCAAGGAATCATTGATCTTCTGAAAATGAAAGCAGTGATCTGGTCCGGAGAAGAATTAGGTGCAAAGTTTGTATACGAGGAGATCCCAGCTGATCTCCTAGACTCAGCTCAAGAATACAGAACACTAATGATAGACACTTTGGTGGAGCTAGATGATGAAGCCATGGAGAACTACCTTGAAGGAGTTGAACCAGACGAACAAACCATGAAGAAACTTATTAGAAAGGGAACCATTGCAGGTAGTTTTGTTCCAGTTTTATGTGGTTCGGCATTTAAAAACAAAGGTGTTCAACCGCTGCTTGATGCTGTTGTGGATTACTTGCCTTCACCAATTGACGTGCCACCAATGAAAGGGACTGATCCTGAGAACCCGGAAGTAACCATTGAAAGAGCAGCAAGTGATGATGAACCATTTGCTGGGCTGGCTTTCAAGATCATGAGTGACCCATTTGTAGGATCTCTTACTTTTGTGAGAGTCTATGCAGGAAAGTTAGCTGCAGGTTCCTATGTTCTAAATGCAAACAAAGGGAAGAAAGAAAGGATTGGAAGGCTTCTTGAAATGCATGCTAATAGCAGGGAGGATATTAAAACAGCTTTAGCTGGTGATATTATTGCTCTTGCGGGTTTGAAAGATACAATTACAGGTGAGACCCTATGTGACCCAGATAAACCCATTGTACTCGAGCGGATGGATTTCCCTGATCCTGTTATTAAGGTTGCAATAGAACCCAAGACCAAAGCCGATATTGACAAGATGGCAGTTGGACTCATCAAGCTTGCTCAAGAAGACCCATCTTTTCATTTCTCGAGAGATGAGGAGATCAACCAGACTGTTATTGAGGGGATGGGGGAGCTGCATCTTGAGATCATTGTTGACCGTCTTAAGAGAGAATTCAAGGTTTCTAATTTCTTCACTGATTCCTATTTTATCATATAATATTAGTGTACTTTTTGGGCCTTTTGTCATTTCTGCATTAACAACTGCCACAGAATTATATGATTTTTCTTTTGAAAAAAGCTCAGCAAACCGGAAATGGCTAGGTCATCTGATTTATCAGTTTCCTTTTTCTCAATACTCTTCAGCTATCCATATTTATGCTACCCATTATTTGCTTGGATATCATTGACAGATTCTCTAAAATTTAAAGGGTGTTGCACCATCATATCTTATACTGCAGGATTTTTACTCTCTCTGGTTCTTTGGTGGTAATACAAGTTTTCTCCCATCCATCATTAGTTTCTTTGATGGTAACACAAGTTTTCTGCCATCCATCATTAGTTTCAGCCACTTGAGTCTTTGGATGACAGAAAATGGCAGTTCATCCTTTGGCAGGTTTCCAGAATTTGAGATGCTTATTTTTGTTCCTGAAATCCAGTTTGCTGTGTGATTTGCAATGACCGTTACTGGCATCCATAGCTTGAAAGTCTACCAACCAGATTAGCTTTACTTAATTGGATTTTTGCTAGATGACTGAGACTAGAACTCGATTTGGCGACAATGTTAGCGAGGTTCGCTTAAGACATGGTTATCTCAACCCAAGACTTGTGTGGCTTTTGTCTTCACCTTTTATAGAGAATAATTCTTTTGATTAAAATAAATGAATCATTTCTAAAAGAAATTTTTTCCCATACTTCTTATCACTTTTTTTGCATTTTAAATATTGATTATTATTTTGTCTAGTCTTATGAGCACTAAACCAAATCTTCAATCTAACAGGGCTCCTTGTCAGACATAATTTCGATTTTTTCTCCTCCTTTCAAAATGTGTCTTTAGCTGGCTCTTTTCTCCTGCAAATGAGCTTTGCACCAGGAGACCGAGCATTTTTAAATTTCCTGTCTGCATGTGCATTCATGAATGTGGACACTGAAATGACCTTTTGGGTTCATGGGAACCAAAGACTGGATATCCGTGATGATCTTCCAATATGGAATATTTTTGCACGGCACTATTCCATGCGTGGACCATTAGTTTTATGCCCTCAATTCCCACATCAGTGTACTTATTTACTTGTGATAGGCAGGTCAGGGCACATACATCCCTTGTAGCATCAGCACCCTATTAATGTATTATTATTTTTTTAATAGGAGTACCCTATTAAATTTTTGTTATGGATTTTAATCCATTCCTTTCTCTGTTAATTTTCTGCTAGTTATTTACCTTTTCGATCATAAATTTGATAGCTAATTTAGAGCTGTGGTCTTGCTTAATGCACAGGTCGAAGCTAATGTAGGTGCACCACAAGTTAACTACCGTGAAAGCATTTCAAGAATTTCTGAAGTGAAATATGTCCACAAGAAACAGTCTGGGGGACAAGGGCAGTTTGCGGACATTTCAATGAGATTTGAGCCCATGGAGCCAGGGAGTGGTTATGAATTCAAGAGCGAAATAAAGGGTGGTGCAGTTCCGAAGGAATATATCCCAGGGGTGATGAAAGGGTTGGAAGATTGCTTGAGTAACGGTGTTCTTGGTGGCTATCCAGTTGTTGATGTCCGTGCTGTATTGGTTGACGGCTCCTACCATGATGTTGACTCAAGTGTGCTAGCATTCCAGCTTGCAGCTCGTGGTGCTTTCCGAGAGGGTATTAGAAAAGCAGCTCCTAGAATGCTGGAACCTATCATGAAAGTTGAGGTTGTTACTCCTGAAGAGCACTTAGGTGATGTTATTGGTGATCTTAACTCAAGGAGAGGACAAATCAACAGCTTTGGTGATAAGCCTGGTGGTTTGAAGGTAAGTGATTTTATTATTTCTTCCACATTTTCATCTTGTCTTTCTTAACCACGACCATCAGAAAATTGAATGGATTCGTGTCAACAATAATGGGCCGTAAAGATGCCATGCCAACAATCAGCTCAATAGCCCTATGCGGAAACTCGCTCGTAAGAAAGTGGGTGAAAGCATCAAGTTTTCTGTTAAGGAAAGATGAGGACAGGGCCCTTGCAGACCTTTGTTATGAGAGGCATTTCTCCTTAGCGGTACTCTTTCAAGCATTGAACGGGCTTATATGTGCTACAATATCATCATTCCATTATAAATTTAGTTACCTATGCTCCCAGATAGCACTTGCATAATAGTATAATACACTCACAAGTCAAGACTTCTCCACTAGCAATGTGCCATACATGGGCACAGTGGAATGTCCTCATCACGAGCCTATTGTGGATTGAGCCAGTACCTGAGAATCACAATGAGTATGAGCCATCTAAGTTAGCCATTTGAATGTAGAATGCTGACTATTTCTTTCCTTTAGTGTGCAGTTTCATTCCTAGTTAATTCCATGCTTCTTCCCCCCAGCAAAAAAAAAAAAAAAAAAAAAAACCAGAAGAAAAAAACATCCATGGTCCATATGGTGCCCACCATTTGGATGGTTAGGAATTAGGATTTCTACACACTTATCAAAGAAATTATGATTTCGAGTCAACGTAATTTCCAGGCAATGGTCTGTCTAGTCATTTACGCTTGTATTATAGTTGAAACATGCATGTATGTGCATGATATTTTTTATAGTCAATGCATTCCAGCCTAGTGAGGTGTAGCTTGCCTAATTCCAAGTCTTCCCCTTCTTCAGTTAACTGTTTAGGTTGCACTTAGCTCTTTGCTGCCTTAGGAGCCAGGAAAATATTCCTTGATTTTTTTGGGACCTCCACTTTTATTAGAACCACATTAGTATAGAAAATCAGGAAAGAATCTTTACGTTGATTTGTGTTGGTTTTCTCTGTTCATGTGTTCTTGTGTGCCTAGAATCCACCTAGATGCGGCCAAATCCCATCTGCGGGTTTGGTCCATTCAATCTTGGATCTCGGGCTGCTTGTGAGGCTTGCTAGCGAATATTTGTCATGTAATTCCTTTGGAGCAATTTGAAGTTCTAACACTCCCACTCCCATCCCACCCACCAGGGATCGATCCCTGGTGAGTGGCTTTACTTGTCTCCAAGTTGGCCACTGAACCAAGTAAGCAAAAAAAAAAAAAAAGTCCTAACAAACATAAATGATTGGTAGAATAATCGAAACTAATATGGGAGCTATGCAGGTAGTCGATGCATTGGTGCCCCTTGCAGAAATGTTTCAGTATGTGAGCACTCTCAGAGGGATGACGAAAGGGCGTGCATCTTATGTCATGCAGCTAGCCAAGTTCGATGTTGTCCCTCAACACATCCAGAACCAGCTTGCTACTAAAGAGCAAGAGGTAGCTGCTTGATTTCCTTTCATTTCCGAGCTCTTGTATGAATAGAATTGAGGTGTTGAATTTTCACAATTGGAGTTTCAGATTCAAGGTGCTGCTTTATATGCTTTTTTCAATATATTGATAATGTAAGTAAACATTTTTAAGTGGAAAAAGAAATGTCATTCATCTCTTGATTTCAACTGTTGTAGATCAGTCTTCAACTGCTTTCAGTTTCAACGAGATTAGATATTTTCTATAATTTCCACCTCATCCATGCAGTAGTGGACCACATTGTGAAGGGAGTGTATCCTGAAACCCGCGCTTGTGAATTTCAACCTATTTTTATCGCGGAAGGCATTAGTTAGCAGTATCAGCCATTTTCAATGCTGTATATTGGCAACCAGAACTGTTCGATGTTGCTCTACGCATGTAATGCCTGTATTCACCACACAAGTCAGCATGATTCACTCTATTCTCCTATAGCTAACACACTGAAGTGGACAGAGTAGAAAGCAAGAAATGCTCTGGGACTCTTGGGTGGATACAATCATGGGAGAGGACAACCCCTGTTCATATTCAAGGCTTTAACAAATGAATGACTAGGATTTGTTCAATGTGTCATCATTGCAACAGCTAAATTTTTACTTTAGAACTCGCTGTTCTAATTTATACATTTGTTTTTCGGTCCTTCTACATTGTCCTAAAAAGCTTAGAAACATACACAAGGCCTGTTGAATCTTCTAGAAGATTCTGTGGGCCTTGGGGCTTTAGGCCAGGCTAGTGAACTTTGGGCATGTGGCTTGAATTGTGGCCCATTTGTGGTTCGTGGGCCCAAGCCATGTGCATATAGTGCTAAATCTTCTTGACCATTCCAAATATACCTATGCTCTTGTCACATTTGCTTGTCATCTTTACTAAATACAAAAGACTACTGATTGTCATGAACACAAAATACTACTGAATCGTGCAAGTTTGAGGCTAAATCTTTAGGAATATCTGTAGTCGTTAGGGTCCAAGACTTCAAGACTTCACTGATTTATCGAAATACCATCTTGTTTAGTACGTAGGCCCTATTTGGATCTGTGGAACTTGGTTGCCCTACACTCAATTTACCTAGGACTTTATTTGTTTGTAAATTGTTATTGCAAAGATCAGAGCTACTGTCGCTCATTGGTAACTTTGGCTATCCAATCCATGAACCTCAATTTGTGCATAATCCAAGCTACTTTCATTGGTTGACAAAGATCCAATCAGCCCCTTGTCTGGGTAATTCACTCGTTGAGTGGAGTGATTTGAAAAATCAAATCAAAAGAGAATAAAGGTTAAAAGAGGTCAAATCAAAATGTATGCTTTTTTGTCGTTTAGTAGTTTGAGAAGGCATGTTTTTTACATTTTTTCTTTGTTTTTTGATAAAAAGGAGATGGTGTTTTTGCCATTTAGTGGAACGAGAGAATTGCTTTTTGACTTTTTTTTATAAAAAAGAAAAAAGAAAAGGTGATTTTTGAAACTCGATATTTTTTTGTACAGCTCTTCTTTTCGTACCTCTTAAACTGAGTCATCACTTCAATTCACTTTACAAGTAAATTACCCAAACAATAACGCGAATTCCTTAGGGCATGTTTCTTTACTAGAGTTCCTGACAGGATTTCACTATGTTGGGTGTTTTTTGGACATGATGCGATACCTTGTCTCCTGGTATTTGTAAATGTCATGTTTCTTCACAAGTATTTCAAAATTCCAACCACTTGAAAGGTTTCAAATGACCTTTGAGAATTCAAGAATTCTAGCTTCTTTACTCTTTGGTGGAATTTCTAGATATTCAAGCAAAATAGAGCTTTTGGGAATTCCACTAAGTCTGGATTCAAAAATTCCCCTTACAGGAATTCTTTAAATTCTACCAAAGAAACAGGCCCCTAATTAGTACTATATGGAAATCGTCACTATCATCACTATTTCCATCGTATTGATAATGACATGACAGAAATCTATAGATTATTACAATAATTTAAAAAAAATCATTTGAGATGATTAAGATATGTGCTTGGAGGGACTTAATCAGCCATATACCTGGTTTTTTATTAGGACTAGTAGCAGTTCAAGACTTCGAGGTACAAAGTGGATGGGAGGCATTTAAGACGTTAGGGTGGTTTATCCAAACAATAAATAAATAAAGACCTAGGGTGAAGCAATTCAGAAAGACGTGCAAGATGGTAGAGGTATTGTGACCATGGCCTTGAATGGATTGAGTGGAAGATAACAACTCAATAAGATGACCTTAAATGAAGTAGGTTTATAATCAAATACACTCATAATCAATTCCTCCCTACCACACTCTTAGGTAGGTTTCGGTCATTGTTGTTTGCATCTTAAATTGACCACTTCGATTTTAGATATAGATGAGATAGGCTAAGATCAAAATGAAACATCATCGTCATCAACGACAACGACAATCCAATAATGTAATTTGATAAGAATGCCGGATTTGCAAAGATGTAAATCATAATTACCAAATTTGCTGCAAAGGCCTGTTTGGTTTCAAGAATTTAAAAGAATTCCAGTTAAAAGACACTCAAACTCTTGCATTGAAGCTGATGACAATTTCACTCTAGAATTCAGCAAATGCAAAGTGGACACTTTGCAAGCATTCTAAATTATGAAATATAAATAATTTCAAAGATTTAAAAGCCCAGTTCATTATTATTAGAAAACAGTACTTCATGAAATTCTTTATCAAATGATAAATTCATTTGACAAGAATTAGAAATTTTGCCTGTGAACAGTTGGCATGCCCAATACCATGAGAGGTGCACATGACTCAAAAGGATAAATCTGAAAAGATATAATGTCCCATGTTAGTGGCTCTGGTTCCTTTCTTGTGGCACCATGAGAGCTCATACAGATAAAAAGTAGTGGTTGGTTGGTTGGCATCTTTTTTATGACATTTGATGACTGTTCCCATCTCTTCCTTATCAAGAACAGGGGAAGGCTTGTCACAGTCATCCATCACCCATACCTTTGATAACAAATCCAGTGAGCTGAGGAAGGGAACAAACCATGTGGGTATTTGAGAAAGAGAACCCCATCTCTTTATGGTTTTCTGTTGGAGTTGAGGGAACTTGATTAACTTAGAAAAGGAAATTCACAGAGATAGGTAATCCAGACCGTTCGTTTGGATGAGCCTCTTGGAAAAGCTCCCACTAATTAAATATTTCCACTACTCATATCGTCAGCATCCTTTGTATAAAGTGATTGACTGGTATTAGACCCTATAGACATTGAAACTTCAAAGTATTAATTGCAAGTTGTCATTTTTAGAGTGTCGTGAATCTAGCAAAATGTAGGGTCCATAATACATGGTTATGGAATAAGAACTGTTGATCTTTGAACTGTCTTTTCCATTGTTCTTTACTATGAGTAGAAGAAAAGAGGATCTTTTTTTTTCTTTTGAGTAGAAGGAATATAGAATCTTCTTAGAGATTTATTGTGCTATCGTTTCCAGAGGTAGAGCTCTGTTGGGGCTTTTTTCAAAGCAAACTTCTCTAACTGACCCCCAATAAAAGATTGTCTTTGGATCTTGTTGTCTTAGAAAAACCAGGTCTATTAGACATTTTCAGCTGTCTAAAATTATTTTTATTGGTAAGCTGGCCAAATTCACCGTCGTCATCATCATCAAAGATTTGTCTCAAATGTGTTGATAATCTGTCCAAATTGAGACACTGAAATATAGAGTCGTTAGATAAAAAGAAAATTTTTTATGTCATCAAATTGCTATTTAACGGCGTTCGTTCGGTTGAACAGCCGAAAACATTTAATGGTTAGATCCTAATGTTTTCTTGTAATTGGTAAGGCCAGAGCTAACTCTGATATATGTTAGTAGTTTTAGAAGTTGTCAGCTAATGTTATACAACTTCTGCAACAGAGAATCCAGTTTTCCCCCCACTGCCAAAATAAGAAGGAAAAAAAGGTTGGTTGTATGGTGACCTGAGGAAGAGTTTGTGAGAAAATATAGGAAAAAATAAAAGTGAGGTAAGTGATGTAATTTGAAAAGCTAGGGTACCAAATCTACGTAATGCTAAAAGCTCTTTTTAAGCTTGGGTACCAAGTCTATGTACCTTAAACTGGCTTTGGCAAAAATAAAAATAAAAGGAAAAAAGAAAAGGCCTTGAAGTGGCAGCAAACGTGCAAACCTCCAAAAGAAACCTAGACTGAAGGAAAAATCTCTGTGACTACATCCTTCATAGATGGAAAGAGGCTTCCAAAAAAGATTCTTAACAAATCAGCCTTAAATGGTTATAGCTAAAACCAAAATAGCAAATTAAGGGGAAAATAGAGAACACAAATGCAATCTTGTAGAAATGGAGACGGATGGGGATTAATTGAGGTTCATCTACAAAAACCTCCAAAAGTCTACAATCTAGACAAAAGATTACAGGTTCCTATACAATCAACTGGAACTATATTAGAGACCCCCAATAAAATTATCTCATGAGGATAGATCTGCACACATCAAATACAACTTAAAATGGTTTTTATTGAAACAATGAGAAAAGGCTTTAAAAATGGCCGACTGGCCCTTACTTAACAAAAAAGTTGCATTCTTTCCCTTATCAAGTTCACTACCTATATTACTGTGAACAGAGCCCTTAAATTCCCTGTTCATACTAATTACACCAGGACTTGGCCTATTTGTTTGCATATAATACATTGGAATTCATGGCTAAATGAGCTCTATTAGAGGATTTTGCAAAAGGTGAACGGTGAAATATATAAGGTAGGAAGTAGATGAGATCTTGACTTTCCTAGGCGTTGGATTACTAGGGTGATAGCAAGGTATTTATTTCCCATATTCTCTTGATTCAATTTCCATTAAAGGGGAGGTTATTTGATGGTCATTTTTTTATACTCGCCAACCACTCATTGAAATACAAAGTTTGGAATTTCTAGGATTTTACTTACATGAAACAACCAACTGTGTCTGGCTGTTTGAATATAAAATAGTATCAGATTGTTCTATTGATTACTGGGCCTTTGGACTCCTCTTGTTGGATCTACAAAGTCCAGCTTGAATCTTCAAGGCCCTATGTGTCTGGCTGTTTGTATATGGGACAGCTGTGCTTAGTATGAGCCGACCGGAGCCTAGCAGCTGAGTCTGGCTTTAACATGTTAGGCCTGGCATAGATCTGACTGGCTAGGTAGGTGGCTTGACAGGACCCATTGGGCCTTCCCCATTAGCAAGGATGCTTTAATAAAGTCTTGTGCAAATATATCCCAAGACTTGCAATTTATTATCTAGTTTCTGATAGGTTTGTTTTTTTCGTTTCAGATTCATGGATATAGGCAGGATGCTGAACCAGCTAAAATCATAGTATTTTTCCATTTTGATTTGTTTCTTGCTCTATCTGATCGATCCTCTCTGTTCTAGTAGTACTTGTATGGTTTGAGAGTGCTGGGTCTTTCTGAGTACCGAACTGGAAGGTGATTGAAGGCAGGGATGAAAATATCGGCCGCTACGTAGCGTAGCGGCCGATATATCGGCCGTGGCGGCAACTGCCGCCACGCTACAATGAACTTAGCGGGTAACGCACCCGTAGCGGCCGCTACGCTTGCGTGGCGGCCGCTACGGGCCGCTACAGGCCGTAGCGGCCGCTACGTGGCGCTGGGGGGTAATAAAACCCCCCTGACGACTTTTCATTCTACTTTTTCAACTTTTTTCATCTTCCTTCCTCTTTTTTCTCCATTTTTACTGCTGTGAACCCTTTGTGTGTCCCCCTAGTGGTCCCAACTCCATTTTGTCAAGATTTGTTGCTACAAAATCAAGAGATTCAACTATTCTAAGGAATCTAAAGAAGATTCATCATCTAGGACTCATGGATTAAAATAGCAGGTGGCGGCCGATATATATCGGCAGTGTTAAACAAACCACCCCCCCCCCCCCCCACGACTTTTTCACTATGAATCACAACTTTTAAAGAGGGGCACAGGTTCTAAAAGCAGAAATTTGATTTCGAAGGAAGAACTCCATAAAAAAATTCTGGTCCGGGGGCGCTGCCCCCTGGGCCCCCGCGAGCTGACCGGGCAGCTCGATCCCCGCCGGGGGATACCCCCGGACCCCCTTTGCGAAATGCATGTTTTAAAGAAGTGGCAATCATGAAAACAAAAGGATCCTACTTGACCATGATAGCTAGGCCTCTTTTACTGGTTGTCTTTCTTTGTTGTGCTTGGATGTTTATTATTATCATTATTTGTTAATATATGATATTAAGCATGTTTTATTATATTTGGAATGTGTGTAGTAGTATAGATATGGTTACCTATTACTACTAAATTTTAAACTGGTCTTAATTTAACTGTTTTAAAAGAACCCTCATTGTTAAATAACTAAGTGGGAGAGGCCCGAGAGGGAACTTCTTAAGTTCCCACGGTCTCCATCATTGTTTTGTAGGAGATGTAATTGATTTATGTGTTGACCTTGGAGTCTTCCTTTTAATCGGATGTGTCATCTTCTGAGAGGACGAGTGTTGACCACTTCATTTCTAAATTAGTGTTGAATGTTGAGTTGTTGAGTGTTGACCACTTCATTCACTTGATTGAATTTGAACCTTTAACCTTGAGGCTTAAAGTATTGACTATTGATTGTTCAATGTTCACTAATGACCTAACTCTTAAGTCTTATGCCTTTATTTCATGTTCTAGTTTTTTTTTTTTTTTTTTTTAATGAGCTTTTCATTACTTTCTAAGTTAGCATGACTAAAGAACATGAATACATGTGAAAAAACTAATCATTACTGTTATTTTCTATTTATATAGCGATACAGGACCTTATATATTGAGAGCACCGCTACACCCCCTTTTCTTACTTACTTTTGCAAAAGAACCACATTTTCTTTCATTTTACAATTTTCTGGATTTTCTGGAATTTTTTCAGATTTTTTTGGTGAGTATTTCAAATCACACCGCTACGCCGCTACGTATCCCCGCTACGCTACGTATCGCCCGCTTCGTAGCGGTTTGGCGGCGGGCCGCTACGCTCGCCGCCACCGCTATTTTCATCCTTGATTGAAGGTCTAGGCTATCTTTTTAATTTTATCCCATTTGTCTTTTCCCCACTTCTAATGTCCCTTCGATGGCCTCAAATCAATATCTATGGTTTCTATCTGGAGCCATCCACTTTAGGCTCCCACTTGGGCCCATTTGGATCCTGGAAACTCAGTTGCCGTACAATCAAGCTACCCATCACTCTTACATGCAAGTCTGACTACCTGGAATTGGTCATGGTAAAGAATAAGGAACTTAAGTGCAACTTGGGATATCCCAACACAAGAAAAACCATCCTTCTAGCGCAAAGCAAGTGACTAGAAATCAGTTTATTAAGATCCAAACTGCCCCTTATTCCTTACATGAAGAACCTAAACAATAATTTCCACACATTAACCATGGTTGGTAGCCATTAGGCCTAGACATATATGAACTATATTACATATAGATAACAGTCAAACCAATACTTTTCATTAACCTCCATTAAAAGACATTAAGGTGAGGCAACTTGGGTAGAAAAAAGGCAGTTAATGAGGGCCAAGGCATTGCTTGTTAGCTTCGTATCTTTCACCACACAGCTCCTAACCGCATTCTTGACATTTCCATTCATGTTGTACCCTGAAAATCCATCCATGCAGGTGTCCTCCCCTGTCATTGCAGCACTCACCCATGTCTGCAAATTGCTCATATGAAATTCAAAATCAGGTCCTTTAAGGTAGTCCATCTCCTTAAGTGACTTATTTAGCTCATCCACTGAATCGCAGATGTTCTCGATGCAATCCTTGATGGCACCCACCTCTCTAGGCTTCAATCCTTGGCTAGCCAAAATCCTTGACAGTGTGGCCGATGTGGACTGCAAATTCAACAACGACACAGACAAGGCCACATGGGCCAATTCCATTGGGCTTGTTTGGATGGTGCTCGCATAGGCTGCAAGCGAGTTGAAGCAGACGCGTGGGTACTTGGTCACTTGGCACGAAGTCCTTATAAACTCTGTGCTGTTTTTCGGCAAATCGTCTCCTGAAGATGGCTTGGCATTGGTTGTGAAGACGAGGAGTGAGAATAGAGCTACAATAGCAAAACAAGAAGATAAGCTGCTGCTTCTGCAACCTTCCATCTCTTGCTATCTTAAGAGGGATGGTGTTGGACTAATGAGAGACTAAGGTGCATGGTTGGGAAAGACCAGCAGATTATTATAGGCATGTGTTTGTGATGGTGGCTCCCACAAATTCAATAATTGTGTAGGAAAGATAGAAATCCTGGCAACTGCTTAAAGAGGTTTGTCACCCATTAGCAAAAGGACATGGCCCTCCACCTGCGGAAGCCATGGGCAGTGGGACCTTGAGCTAGAGACACGGCCCATAAAGGTCCCCATGACAGCATTTTTACGGATTGCATGGTAAGAAAAGGACTTGCCACGCATGAAGAGTGGAAACGCTTAAAAAATTACTCCATTTTGGCAAAGAATCCTGTGGTTACAATTGGTGATTTTCCCAATGGCCTATTTGGTTGCATTAAAACTCATAGGAGTTGTATACATAGAAATTCATGTTGAAATGAACTCTATGAAAGGATTACTAAAGAGGTGAGGGATGAGGGATATGAGTTGGAGATGTAGATAAGACCTTCACTTCCCAATGTATTAAATTACTTGGGAGATGGTTGGGTGTTGATTTCCCATTTTCCTTTGAAAAAAGAAAATGTTATTTTATGCTCAGTTTTAATTGGAAATTCATGTTTTGATCTTCATTTTTAACCATTGATGGTATGGAATGCGATGTCTTCAATTCCTGTATTTACTAATGCAAAAGGGACTGTTTGTTTACATGGAATCAAATTCCTAGGAATTATAAGAAATGTATTCACTATTGAAGTGGCTAACATGGAAGAGTAAGTGCAGACCCGTCTCACCTATCGAAGTAATTCCAACTGCAAATAAGACATAGTGGTGGTTTTCAACTTTGCCTCTCATTCTCTATCTTTCATCGTTTTCCTTCCCATCCATTTGCTCCTACGCCTCCACCAGTCTTTCATCATATGTAAATCATAGAAAACAACAAGATTTTTCTTAAATCAGTAACTACCTTGGGCTGCATTTCTTGTCAAGATAGCCCAATCCCTCTAACTCATTCCTTTTTTCAAAAAGCAGTAGAAAACAAGTGAAGGGAGTGTCCCCTCATTTGCAGTAGCAAACAACCTTTATATGTCTAGTAGTTCCCTCTCTTGATATTGCTACAAATGCGAAAAGGCAGTTCACGGTTAGGTTTTGCATAAGATTTGAAATATTGAAGGAATTATTGAAGGGAGTGTACCCACCCACTGATATAGTCCGTCCCCACTTTTCTTCCTTATCAAAATCATATACATGTGAGGGTGGTCACATTATTTGTTTTATTCCCTCAAAACTTGAGTGTCCCAGTTCTCACGGCACTCCCCACTCTAAACGTCTCTGGAGCCTCTCACCAAATTAAAGCCAAATCTAAACCTTTCAGGCATTTGGATGTGTGGAAAGGGTGTTAACAATATTTAGAGCAGGATTCTTTATTTTCTTTTTCTTATATAAGCAGTTTAATTATAGTGGAAATAGATTACTTTCTTTAATAAGAAACGTGTTTTAGTTTAAGTGAAAGTGCCTTCTCTCTCTCTCTCTCTCTCTCTCTCTCTCTCTCTCTATATATATATAGATAGATTTGAGTTGTTTAAGGGGTGTTTTATATTTTAGTAGAAACAAAAAGCTTCTTTTAAAGAAATAGGTATTTCTTTAAAAGAAACTGAACTATACAATGGCCCTAACCAGCGGATCAACCACCAAGGACTGAGAAATGATCATGAGTACTCTAATTTGAGTGAAATGGTCTCGTTTTTTAGAGTCAAATATGGCAGGTCAATCTTATTCCTAAGTTAATTAAGATGAATGGCAATAAGGTTTTGACTTTGAAATAAATAATGAAATATATGGTCTCCAACTGTTGCTCAGCTAGTGAGGGAATACGTCTAGTGTGTGTAGGTGCATGAGTTCGAGTCTCTTATAAAAAAGATTAAAAAAAAAAAGAAAAAGGGATTTGAGCTGTGTGATCATTTTCCCTGAATCCCAACAAGCCCATAGATACAGATTCCAATTCAGCAAAATGATAATGCTATCGAAACATCTTTTTAACTTCATGGAGAGATCAATAACTCTAGTTTGGAATCCATATGGTTTAAAAGCTGCAAATTTCAAGATGATTTGTGGAATCTTGACACAAGCAAAGCTCAGTTCACTCTAGAAAGAATTGTTTCGCCGGGGGGGGATGCTAAAAGAAAGATGACTTTGCTCTCCAAAGGCATTTCCCACGTTGCATGAGGCCCACCTGAAAACAGTTTGAAAGTATTTGCAGGGGCTACCAGAATGGATATACTAATTCTAAATTAATCAACCAAAATGCAGCGGAAATAACCAATCAGACTATAAAACTAGCTATCTACCAATCAAACACCACAAGAAGGCGGACACAATATTTTAGCGTGGAAACCCTATCCAGGGAGAAAAACCACGAACCGGAAATCAAGAGTTCACGAATAGTTACAAAATATACTCACAAGCTCATTTACCTCAATCTGTACCTCGACCTAAGGACGGTAGTTATTCTTGTAAAGAATCCACTAACACGACATCCACCGTGCCCCATTCTCCTTACTTGATCTCCCCGCACCTTGTAAGTCAAGATGAAACTATCTCCTACAAGAAGGTAGAAGCAGCAACAATCTTCTAGAGCAACCCTTCAGAACGATCTCTCAATGGCTTTATAAAATAATCCCTCCCTCTAAGATATCTCTGACTCAGATTAATGAGAGGTGGTGTTTCTAATCTTCAATATGCACACACACACTTTAAGGTTGAGAGCAACACCCTATTTATAGCCCTAAATTCGTGCCTTAGAATTAGTGCACAAGTAGGACTCAAATTGGGAAGATAAGTCTCAAAAGGAAATAATTCCAAATCAGAAAAGGAGACTTTCCCTTTTTTGCGCCGCCTGTCCAATAGATCGGATAGTGTATCCGATCGATCGGACAGCCCATTTAACTGGGGCGCATTTACTATCCGATCAATCGGACAGAGGCTTCGATCGATCGGGCCTGGGAGATTTCACCAGGTCTTCTTTTTCCTTCTAATCTTTGCTTCAGCTCTTCCGGCGACACAACCACAGTCCATTTTAAAATAAAATAGAAAATACAACTCAATGGACCAAGAGTTTTGTCCAACCCATGATTAGCCAACAAAAATACTAACACAGTCAAAAGTGGAAGGATAAGGCAAATTGTATAGATTACAGAAGGGGTTTGCCAAGTATCATTTTTGTTAGATCATCCTAACCCTTGGTCTTAGAGCCTCAAATCTTAATAGTTTAAGTTCAGCTTTTACCACGACCCAATCCAACAGCAATGACTGTAACAGCAGTATCAAATTGCTAGGATTTACAACAATCTCATAAGCTATCTAATCTTAGTCTTAAGCCCATGAGATGGCCAATCAAAATGATACATTAGCCCTCTTGAGTTTTCAAAGACAGCTAATTCTTAAAGCACTCTTGTACCGTGTGAGGTCAGTCTTCTAGTAGTAAAGGCCGGTAGGGCTGTCAACGCAGGGCCTGCAGTTGTCTCTTACCTTACCCTCAATAATGCATGGTGGGCCCGAGCTGGTAAAAGCCCTCACAGAGTTTACACTACCTAGGCCCTTACCTTACCCTTGAGGGTCAGAACTCAAGGCCTCAAAATTAAAATAAAAATCATTATTTAATTCTTTTTTTATATTATTACCAAGCATCAAATGTCGATTCAGAATTATCTTGTCTAACATCTTCCTCAAAGCAACCACTAAGAAAACATTTGGAGATTACAAGTTATCTTTAAAAACTTTCTTTTATCAAACAGGTTTAGTGACATGGGTCTAAACGTATGATTTTATTTATTTTATAAAAGAAAGAAAATGGTTAAAGAGTTTGTCTATCTCGCACCTTACACATGAATGTTCACGCACCAAATCACGTACCTTTTATGAGTTGACATAATTTTCAATTCAACATTGATTTGACTATTAAGTGATGTTGGATTTCAATCACAAAAATAAATATACTTAAAAAATTACTATTAATTTAGACTTTAAAAAATCACTATTAATTTAGACTTTAAAAAAATTGAGACTTTTAGTTACCTAATAAAAGGGATATTTCGATTATACCATATCCTTGAAGTTCCATACAAATGCAAATTACCTTTATGAATTGGCTTGTATCACGAGTCACTCTATAGAAGAAACGGTGCATCCTTATTAACAGGAGTACACTCCCTCCTGCACCAACAAAAGTATATAAAAACTACATAAAAGCCTAAATAAAAAGCAATAAAACTAGAAAAAAAAGAATCATATAATAACAATTTATATAATTAAATAGAGATGAAATGAACCAAGTCCATGAATGGATTTTTAGGGTATTTTGTAATGCATGTGGTGGTATGAAATTGCCTCCGTACCCCCAATTTATTAATGTTAAGTGACTGTTACAACTGGATTTTAATATATTTATACATATATATATATATTACATAAAACAAAATAAAGTAAAGAGGGCCAAGTACAAGGCCCTCAAATCTTAGGCCTGCCAAATAAAAAAAAAAAATTTGTCCAATTCCGGGCCTAGGGCTTTTTCGAACCCGACCACCCTTGTCTCAAGGCCACATTGATAGGTTGGCTGGAAAGTGTTCATAAATGTGTCCCCACCAAATAGGCAAAGATCCCAGGCCATATCTCATATGGTTAGGGACACCAAACCCCAGGGGATAAATAAGTGGTCCTTTTCAAGAAGGGGAATTCTATTTGCACCCACATGTTTTCCTGAGCACACCTACTTCCCCAAAAATACCCAAAACACCCTCCTCTTCTCTCCTCTCCTCCCCTCTCTCCCCCTCCCACTTGTTGCGAACGAACCTTGACGGCCGCCCCATCATCGACGACCATCTCTCCATTCGGCGAGCTCCCCTCTCTACCCCACCACCACCGGTGAGTTCCCCTCTCTTCTCCCTCCGGTGAGCTAAGCGGTTTCTTCTCATATTCTCTTCTCCTCTTCTCTTCCCCTCCCACTTGCTGCAATTGAACCCCGACGACCGCCCCATCACCAGCAAGCTCCCCTCTCTGCCCCACCATTACCGGCGACCATCTTCTCTTCTTTCTTTGCATGTATCGCTCATTGGTGAGGTACACGGAGTTTCAGGGCCGTGCACATAAAAAGGTGCACAGCTGTGAAACCCCATGCATATATCATGTGCACGGCGTTTCACACCCGTGCACATGGGATATACACGAAACTTATAGGTATTTTCATCATAGGTATTTTGGTAATAAGTTTTTTTTTTCGAAAAGTGGGTGTTCAGAATCACCCTTCCAGGAAATGAGAGAGAGAGAGAGAGAGAGAGAGAGAGAGAGAGAGAGAGAGCATCTAGCTATGCATTGCATGTGGAATGGAATGGCTCCTACTATAGCTTACTCGACAAAATCTCAAATCTTATGAAGTACACATCCACTGCACATTGAAAAAATCCAATTCTTATGAAGTAGACATCCACTGCACACTGATAAGGCGCTATGCATTGCATGTGGAATAACTCCTACCGTAGCTAACTCTATACTGACAAAACCTCAATCTTATGAAGTACACATCCACTACACACTAACCAAATCTCAATCTTATGAAGTAAATGTCACGTCCCGGTCCCGAATCACCTTGACTTAGGATAATCTCCGAGGTATGACACGCGTATTCCCATAATATCATACCCGTCTAGAACCAAGTACAACATTACGTAGGAGGAATTCTTATTTTTCCACTTGTGAGTCTAACTCACTAACCTGTCAATCACAATTAATAGGGGAAGCATCTCAAAAGATACACATTAGATATCATTTCATTGATCAGTCTTATTTACAATTAAGGTGTCAAGTTATACAAAATGTATTTACACATTCGAACCAAAGTACGGATTACAAAAATCACCCTACATCCTATCCAAAATGTTATCCATATATACTTCTTAAATCCAACTAGTTTGACCTACATAAAAAGGAGTCAATCACACTTGTGAGTAAAGCTCTCAAAAGAGTCCACAACGCTCTCCGATGGACCGGACTACATAGGCCCATTGGCTGGCCATTCTTCTAATCTTGGAGGAACCACATCGGTCTCCTCCTCTCCCTCCTCGGCCTCCTCAGGATCGGGAGTTGCACCTGCGTCTGTGACACAAGAGTAGTATCTCAAATACGACGAATTGGCAAATATATACATTAATAAGCAAATACATAATGTATCAAATCGAATTTAAATGACAATGGATTATAAGATATCAATATTCAGTAATAACTAGGCAATTGTGCAACATCGAATAAATTCATGCTTTACGAATCATATGAAGAATAAAACATACTAATGTGGCTACTACATTGAGCTCATCCTCTCAAAAGAGGGCAAAGCTAGTTGTGATGTCACCAACGACCAGGACAAAGGCTTGCTGGCCACCCGGGTCTGAAGTTCCAGTGTTCCTAATGACTTACTGCAGTAATCTTGAATACTAAATCGAATTTATCCCCGTCGGGTATCACAAAGTCGAAACTAAGTAGTACCGACTCGATCGAATCGAATGATAATCGAATTTGAATAAGTTTACTTTTTTTTTTTTCAATCAAATCGAATAATAAAACCATACATACGAATGCTTACTCATTTCGAGTTCCCATTAATTACCGAATGATGGTACGACAATTTTAATAACGAATTGGATAATCGAATCATAATGCAACAATTATTTAACCACGATGTGATATCAATGCATAAAATCTAATCTCAATATGAAATGCAATAGATTTAAAGGAGTCAAGACATTTCACTAGCCAATTCTAAACTATTCCTCATAGTCTTTCACCGTCCAATACAAGGTAGTTCGCAAAGTCAACGCACTACTATCTTGTTTAGTGCCACTTATTATAAGAAGGATACATCGAGCTTCTAATCCAACCTCATGGCATAGTGTTAGACTTATGATTTTTCATTAAACAAGGAAAAAGGTTAAGGATCCCGTTCTAAAGACATAAGGGTCTTTGTGGTCTTAAGCCCCTAGTGGTTAAGGTGTGCCTCCAAATTATCCATTAGAGAAGATTATAAAGGTTTATATAAGGTTAGAAGTGATCTTTCACTCCTTTGAGGGGTCAAAAGAACCCCCAGTTCCAGCTTCAGGTCCACTCGAGCAAAGGTTTCCAGAGAGGGGGTGCGCTCGAGCGGGGCCATGTCCGCTCGAGCGGACCCTTCCAGAGAGCTGTGCCCTCGAGCGGGGTCCTGTCCGCTTCAGCGGACGCTCCAGAACTGCAGGTTCCAGGATTTTTCATGTTTCTTCTTCCCTTTTCTTTCTTAACTTCTCCCAATACATAACATGCATCAAATAAGCCTCCTTGCTCTCCCATTCATAGATCAAAATATCGGCCGCTACGAAGTGTAGCGGCCGATATATCGGCCGCCACGCTATTATGGATTTATCGGCAACCTTGCCGTATCGGCCGCTACGCATGCGTAGCGGCCGATACATACCGCCACGTAGCGGGGGATTTTAAAACCCCCCCAATTCGTCTCTCTTGCTCACTTTCCCCTTCACTTGTTCACTTCTCTCACTTTTTACATCTTCTCCTTGCTGTGAAACCTCCCAAAGTGCTGTAGTTTCAAGATTTTACAATTTTAAGCCCACAAAATCCACAAGGACCACAACAAAGTGACAAACAAACATCAAAACAAGGTAATCAAGATTCTAGGTATGTACTTTTTTCTTTTAGATTTTTTTTAGTAAGTTGACATTTGAGATCACATTCAAATAATCTCTTTCTAACTACTATAAATGCTTCATTGTCTTGTAATATTGTTAGATCTATGTTTTCCTTTGATGATGCACACATATTTTTGGTTTTTTTTTTTTTTTTTGCTATTTTTTATTTTCGGATTTATTAATTTTTTGAAAAAAAAATGTGAATACTCATGGACAACCCATGAAACCACTTGGAAATGCATTCTACATGATAGATCTATGTTTCACATAGATCAATCCATCACATTTTGAATGTTTATTGATTTTTCTCTATTTTTTATTTTCGGATTTATTTATTTTTTGAAAAAAAAAATGTGAATACTCATGGACAACCCATGAAACCACTTGGAAATGCATTCTACATGATAGATCTATATTTCACATAGATCAATCCATCACATTTTGAATGTTTATTGATTTTTCTCTATTTTTTATTTTCGGATTTATTTATTTTTTGAAAAAAAAATGTGAATACTCATGGACAACCCATGAAACCACTTGGAAATGCATTCTACATGATAGATCTATGTTTCACATAGATCAATCCATCACATTTTGAATGTTTATTGATTTTTCTCTATTTTTTATTTTCGGATTTATTTATTTTTTGAAAAAAAAATGTGAATACTCATGGACAACCCATGAAACCACTTGGAAATGCATTCTACATGATAGATCTATGTTTCACATAGATCAATCCATCACATAGATCAATCCATCACATTTTGAATGTTCATTGATTTTTCTCTATTTTTTATTTTCGGATTTATTTATTTTTTGAAAACTAAAATGTGAATACTCATGGACAACCCATGAAACCACTTGGAAATGCATTCTACATGATAGATCTATATTTCACATAGATCAATCCATCACATTTTGAATGTTCATTTTTTTTTCTCTATTTTTTATTTTCGGATTTATTTATTTTTTGAAAAAAAAAATGTGAATACTCATGGACAACCCATGAAACCACTTGGAAATGCATTCTACATGATAGATCTATGTTTCACATAGATCAATCCATCACATTTTGAATGTTCATTGATTTTTCTCTATTTTTTATTTTCGGATTTATTTATTTTTTGAAAAAAAAAATGTGAATACTCATGGACAACCCATGAAACCACTTGGAAATGCATTCTACATGATAGATCTATGTTTCACATAGATCAATCCATTACATTTTGAATGTTCATTGATTTTTCTCTATTTTTTATTTTCGGATTTATTTATTTTTTGAAAAAAAAATGTGAATACTCATGGACAACCCATGAAACCACTTGGAAATGCATTCTAAATGATAGATCTATGTTTCACATAGATCAATCCATCACATTTTGAATGTTCATTGATTTTTCTCTATTTTTTATTTTCGGATTTATTTATTTTTTGAAAAAATATAATTTTTAATATTTGAATACCAATCAAATGTCTTGAAAATGGTCCCTTGATTTGAGATTTATGTTTTCCATAGATTATTCCAACATATATTGCTTGTTTTTTTTACTTTTTAAATTTTTTAATTTCGGATTTTTGTTATTTTTTGGAAAAAAATTTATTTTTAATAATGGAATGCCAATCAAATGTATTGAAAAATGCTCCTAAATGTTATATCTATGTTTGGCATAGATCAATCCAACATATGTTTGTCATTTCCTAATTCTATTTTATTTTCTTATTTTCGGATTTTTAAAATTTTTGAAAAAAAATTGTAATTTAAGTAATGAAATACCACTTAAATGTCAAGAGAATGATTCCTAAGCATTAGATATATGTTTCCTCTAACATGTTTCTTTGTTTTTTTAATTTTTAACATACTACTTGTTCATGTTTAATTATTTATAGCCAGGTATTGAGTCTTCTATTGATAACTTAAAATGCCTCGTAATATTGATCCCGCATGGAGCTTTGGTGAGGCAGTTGATAATAACAGGTTGAAAATCAAATGCAAATTTTGTGGGAAAGTGACCAATGGGGGCATTACAAGATTCAAGCACCACTTGGGCCACATTTCTGGCAATGTTGCTGGCTGTACTGAAGTACCAAGGGAAGTCAGGGAACAAATGAAAGCTTTGGTTGGCCAAAACAAAGCTAGAAAAGTAGAGATAAAAGAAAAGAGGCGGCAAGATGTTGATGCTGCCCGTTATGAAGTATTTGGGGATGAATACTTTGATGAGGAAGATGCACAGATGGAGGCTGCACGCCGAGAGTCCATCATGAGTCAACAAGAAGAACAGGAACGTCGTGCATTTGCTGCAAGCAAATATTATGATGCAGGGGGCTCATCTACTGTGCCACAGCAGCCAAGCAAGGGCAAGGGCATTGCGGGGGCCATGCGTAGGGCATTTAGCACACGGGAACGGGATGTTGATGTAGAAATTATCTCTAGAAGAGCAGTTCCTCCCCCTGTTGATCCTCTAGCACATAGAAAAGAGGGAGATAAACAACCAAAAATATCGAGTGTTATGAAAGGGGTAATGAAGTCTGCAAGAGATAGGTTAGCCAAAGCTACAGCAAAATGGCTAATTCATAAGAACATACCACCTACAGCAGTAGATTCCCCATATTTCCAGACAATTCTTGATGTTGCCGCCGAAGCTGGGCGGGGTATACAGGCGCCCTCCGTATATGATGTGGGCACTAAATACCTTAAAGAAGAATATAGAGAAATAAAAGCTTGGGTGGAACAGTTTAAGCCCATGTGGCAACAAAATGGTGTTACCATCATGTGTGACGGGTGGACCAACGGCACCCAAACACAATTAATAAACTTTTTGGTGTATTCAGTTGCTGGGACCGTCTTTGTGAAGTCCGTTGATGCAACTGAACATAGACGGACGGCCACATATATATACACTCTTATGGATAGAGTTGTAGAAAGTGTGGGAGAGGAGCACATTGTACAGATTGTTACAGACAATGGCGCCAATTTCAAGAAGGCAGGTCAGTTATTAATGGACAAGAGGACCCATTTATTCTGGACCCCATGTGCAGCACACTGCATAGATCTCATCTTGGAAGAAATTGGAAAGAAGACAAAAGTGGCTTCACTGATCAAGGCATGTAGAGGAATTACAAGATTTATATATGATCATTCATGGGTGTTAGGCTTGATGAAAAGATACACAAATAACCATGCCTTGGTGCGTCCAGGATTAACTAGGTTTGCAACCCATTTTCTGGCTATGGAAAGCCTTGTAAGGTTTAGAACAGAGCTGATTCAGATGTTTGCATCAGAAGAATAGCCTCTTTCGAAATGGGGCAATGCAACTAGTGGTCCGGGGTTTGAAGTCCCAAACCTTATGAGAGACAATAAATTTTGGAAGAAAGTGAGGAAGGTATTAAAGGTTTTTGAGCCTTTAGTTAAAGTGTTGAGGCTTGTAGATGGTGATGACAAGCCGACAATGGGCTTTATATATGAGGCAATGGATCGGGCAAAGCAAGCCATTATGGAAAATGTTAAATATCACGATAAATATATCAAAATTATTGATGCCCGTTGGAACGATCAGTTGCACCATCCATTGCATGCTGCAGGTAATTAATATATATCTTTAATACCTTTTATTTTCCTAACTAATGTATTTATTATCTTGTTTGCTCACAGTACATTCTGCATATTTTTAATGTAGGTTATTTTTTAAATCCCGAATTCTATTACCGCAATGCCGAACTACATACCGAAGCAATAGATACGGACTTGCGCGTAGGATTACGGGAGGTATTAAAGAGATTGTTAAACCTAGATGATCAAATTGATGCCATACAAGAGGTGAGTGGGTGGTTACTTAAGAGAATTTAATTATGCTGCCAAGTGCCAATTGTCATACATGCAGTAGGGGTTTACTGATTTATTTTTAATTTTCACATCGTAGATATCTATATATACACAAAGGAGAGGAACCTTTGCTGACCCTCTTGTGCAACGATCGATTGGAAGGATGCCACCTGGTATGACTATGAACAAAAGAACCCACCCAATAGTCTTGATCTTTATATCTTAATTGATTAGAAGGATTTGAGGGTTACGAATATCTAATTTTCTTTATTTATTTTTTGCATTTCAGCTGATTGGTGGATGAATTATGGAGAGAGTGCTCCACATCTAAGGAAAGCGGTTGTTCGCATCCTTAGTCAGACTACAACATCTTCCAACTGTGAGAGAAATTGGAGCACTTTCTCCTTGATCCACACGAAGGCCAGAAATCGGCTTACCATGCACAAACTCAACAAGCTTGTATACTGTCACTACAATCTGAAGTTGAGAAACAGAACTAGGGAGAGAAGGGCAAGGGATGATCCTGCTTATTGTCCTATTAATTTGGATCACATATTCAGAGATGACGATCCCTTACTCCCATAGCTAGCCGAGATAGAGGATCCACTGCTAGATTCAGATCCGGCTTTTCAGGGAACGGCTCAAGAGTTGATAGATGAGGATATGGGTGAGGCACCTGCAGGAGGTCAGCCACCTCAAGGAGAAGGTACCAGTAGGACTAGGAGGAGTGGGAAAGAACCTGCTCATATTGGATCTTCTGAGAAAGCTAGTTCCACCACCGTCTCTTCGAGTAGCCATAGGGGAACTGGAGGAGGAGGAGACAGTGGGACAGGTGGTACTAGTGAATACTATCAATATGGTGAAGACGATGACATTCCTGTAGAGGAAGTACATGAGTTACCTCCATCTGGAAGATTTGATCCAAGCCGTGGTTATCAACGGCGCCGAAGAGACTCACCACCTGGGGCTGGAGGTAGTAGTGAGCAAGGAAATATGGGTGGAGATGTTGGTGGACAACAAGTAGCATCATGGACTGATTCGTGGGACCCTAGGTACGGTGGACAAGGACTCTTACAATATTTTCTATATGGTCAAGCGCAACAAGGAGAAGAAGAGTCTTCAACTTCAGGGTCCTACTCATATGGATATGGACCATATGGTGACTATGGTGAAATGCAAAGAAATCCACCTCCACCTCCTGTAAGTTCCTATGATGCGGCTGCCTTGTTTGGATTTGTTGATCCCAATTCTCATCAATATCAAATTCAATATGGTGCCAACAGAAATGATAACAATGATGGGGATGAGGATGACCATGGCGCCTTGAATCTTGGTAGACATTCCTTTTGGTGGTGATTAAGGTATTCCTATTTCGTTCACTAACTCTCTAGTCTCTACTCTTTCTCATTTCTAAATTGGTGTTGATTGTTGAATGTTGATCACTTCATAGTTCATAGTTCATTCACTTCATTGAATTTGAACCTTGAATGTTGAAATATTGATATTTGATTGTTCAATGTTCTAATGAGTAATGAGTAATGACCTAGCTCTTAAGTCTTATGCCTTTATTTCATGTTCTATTTTTTTTTTTACAAGCTTTACATTACTTTCTAGGTTAGCATGACTAAGAAACATGAATACATGTAAAAAAACTAATCATTACTATTATTTTCTATTTATACAGCGATACAGGACCTCATATCTTGAGAGCACCGCTACGCCCACTTTTCTTACTTACTTTTGCAAAAGAACCACATTTTCTTTCATTTCACAATTTTCTGGATTTTCTGGAATTTTTTCATATTTTTTTGGCGATTTCTTCAAATCGCACCGCTACGCCGCTACGTATCCCCGCTACGCTACGTATCGCCCGCTTCGTAGCGGTTTGGCGGCGGGCCGCTACGCCCACCGCTACCGCTATTTTCATCCATGCTCCCATTACAACACATTCATTACTAATCACACCTCCATCAATTAACTCACTAAAACAACCTAATCATGCATTACATTTAGTAACTAAATTATCAAATAAGTAAACCTTGTGAAGCAATCAATGAGTAAACAAGATGTAAGTTCATATTAAGTTTATACGTGCCTCTATTTCAAACTTTCCAAGCCCTCTCTCAAATCCTTGCTTAAAAGACCCAAATCCCCAAATATTCAAACCCTAACACAAATCCAATGAAAATGCTAGTGAATATGCATGAAAGGGTTAAATATAAGTCTTTTGACTCTAATGTAACTCAATATATACACAAGAAGGGTTTTGGTCTTACCTCTATCAAGAAATTCGAATTGGAAGAACGGTTGGAGATGATTGAGATGGGTTCTTCACACAACTAGTAGAAGAGAAGATGAAGTAGATGGAGAAGATGAAGATGACTCCACACTTCTCTCTCAGTCCACGTGCAACACTTTCAGTGGATGATTGGAAGGGAAAGAAGGAGAATGGAGAGGAAGAAGAAAAGAGGAGAGACTAAAGCAAACATGGGTAAAGTGGTTTTAAAGGATAAGAATGCCCTTTTTGTAAAGAGGTCCACAAAGTTCTAGTATTCCCAATTTGAGTCAATTGAAGGTCCATTTCTTCAACCATCGGTCAAATGAGCTAGAATCAAGTACGAAAATTGACGTGCTCGACGAAATACACGCAATGGTGCCTAGATGGCGTGCATATGATGCAAAATGAGAAAATCTGTAATTACAAAAATGTACTCGACTCTACCCAACCGAGTCAATTTGGTTTCCACTCACCTTCCTATGACTCATAATCCAACTCAAAGACTAAATAAGACTAATTTATATCAAAAGTAGCTCATTTAGTATCTAAACATAATTATAGTAGCTAAATCATACTTAATTAGTGTTAAACACGTTTAACTTGGGTTGGGGTGTTACATAAAGCATAGATCCACTGCACACTGATAAGGGACTGAGATCAGAACTTCCAGGTTCCAAATTTCCCTTGCTTCATTCACAGATAAATGGTCTCTATGGTACACAGGAACCAAGCTTCTTCTTTTTTTTTTCAGAGACAGGGAGTGAGATGGGAAAACAAAAGCTTCCAAAAATTGACTACTTGATCAAGTGATTCACAAAACATCAGAAGGATGTTTAATCATTCAGTGATTTTAGTTATTCCATGCATCTGAACAATTCCAGCACTGACAAGTTTCTGAATCTTGTGCATCACCTGAAGGTTCTTGAGATGATCCTGTGCAGCCCTAGGGGTCTCCTGGAAGTCCATCAACACCTGCCCACCATGAACATCAACTTAACCACAATACTTCACGATTTATATACTTAGAAAGGAAAAATAGCCACACTCAGAAAGGGACATATAGCATGACATTGACACCGCATGCATAGATCACCACATACCAGAACCAACATAGCACTAACACATTTACATCGGGCATGTGAGATCTAAATCCATACCTGTCCAAGTACAGGGTCAGACAGAATATTCTGAATTTCTGGATCCTGCATTGCCTTTGCCTGCAAAGAAGTTTTAAAACCTTGTCTCACAGAACACATGAAAGAAGGTATAGGCAAAAGACAAACACAGAGCACTGACCTGCCTTTCCTTTAGTTCATCTGGACTAATCTCACCCCTGTTAGTCTTGTTAATCTGTTCAATGCATCCAAAAAATGGATTTGAAAAATAAAAGTCAGTTCCAGCTACTACCATGATTTCATGATATAGCTTCTTAGTAGGGCCAGTTTTGAATTCAAAACCTTCGCACGCCATCCAATGACTCCTAGCTGTTGGGATCATGTTTCAGCCCCTCCTGGTATGTCTCCAGTGCTTTGTCATATTCCTTCATAGGGAACTGGATCGCACCCCTTTGGAAAATGTAGGATCAAGTTAATGCATTTGTCAGCATCCTTCAAACCCTCTGGCAATGCACCTAGTTTGGTGCAGCATGTTGCCCTCTGACTGTATACCTACCAAGCAGTGAAGCTAATTCCTTATGTGGGGTTATGGGTATACAAATTGGTCGTGATAGTTGGACGAGAATCAGAATTGATGAGTCTTCAGATGGCTCCTTGGAGAACATAATCACAATGAATAATGGATTGATGCTTTTTGTTGATCAATTCATGAAGAAAATTATAGAAGTAAAACAAGCCATGGAAGTAAGTGTACAGGTATGATAACAAAAGCAAAACTCAAAATCAAAACCCTGATTGAGGTATTTGGGATTGCAGCATAGAGAATTATGGAAAGCAGATTAGAGATTCGGTTAGAGATTTAGGGATTGGGGTTTGAAAGAGAGTCTGGAAGATAGGATAGGGAGAAAGAATGAGATAGAGAGGTCGGCTGAGGCCGATGGACAGCAAGAGAGAGTAGGAAGGAGAACCGTCTTGGGAATTAACATAGAGAGGGAACCATGGACATAAATTGGGCATGGAGACAGAACATTGGGGAGTAAAAAATAATTGAACCTGGTCAAGATAAATTTGGGACTGATTTCTTGATTTCTCAATTGAAATCAGTCTCTTTCATATATGATATGATAGGAACCAAAAGATAAAATAGAGATAGATCGTCCAATTCGAGGTTGGACAGCCTCCTTGTGCAAGCACAAATTTTGGGGATAATTTTTTGTACCTCTCTCATTAATTCTTCTCTACTAAATAGCCAACGCTGATTACATAGATAGACACAAATCCAAGCTGACTACTATAATCAGGGGTAAATTATTACTAAATAAGAAAGAAGACTATGCTGACTAACTCCTACGCAATCTTGCCACCTAATGGAGAAGGTTAGGCTGATCACTCTTGCCTTATCTTGTACATTATTCAAGCATATTCAAATTGACCTACCCTGAATTTGGCCCACCATATTAGCAGGCTTGTTGGCTCTTGCAATGACTTAGCCCTTATCGAGCAGCTGGGCTGGGCTTTTATCATTCCTCTCCCTTCAAAACTGACCTTGCCCTGAAGGTCAAAATCCGAAAAACGTTGTTGTATGAGTAATGAATCATCCGTTGCTTCTTCAGCCTCTAGAATAAACAATTGTTGATTTTTACATTTGTGGTTGGGCCCAAACTTTTCATCATAGTTATAACAAAGGCCTTTCTCTCTCTGGGATTGCATCTCAAGCCAAGTGAGCCGTCGAACAAGCGGTGTAACCTGCTGCCCTATGGACCCCTTTGGTGAAAGTTGTGGCAATTGAGGTGGTGGTCATTCCATTCTGCACATGTGATGCAACTTTTCTTCTTGCATTCGAGCAAGCCCAATCACCGCGGAAATGTTTGCGGGTTTGAACATCTTGATCTTTGCTACAATTTCAACCTTGAATCCCCCAATGAAGCAACCAACTAATACCTTTTCGGGCTATCCGACTACCTGATTTGCCAAGCATTCAAATTGTGCTTGATATTCTCGCACTGTGCCCGTTTGTCGAATTCGAGAGAGTGCTTCATCAAAGTTCTCATATTCAGTTGTCCCAAAATGTACACAAATGGCCCCATGTCAACTCTTTCTAGGTCTTCTCATACCACTGGAACCACTGTACTGTTTCCCCATCTAAATGAAAGGAAGCCGAGAGAACATTCTGTTCTTCTGCAGTCTTTTGATATTGGAAAAATTGATTTGCCCTATGGATCCATGAGGTTGGCTCCCCACCCGAGAACTTTGGAAAGTCTAATCTCGCTATACTAGGTTGATGAATACACAAAAGACATTTTCAATGGATCAGTGTGTAGCTTGTCCTTCCAGGCTCGACTCGAATGGAAAAATAAAACAATGGATAAAACTTCGGCTCCCATTGGGCAGGTCTTGTATCCTCAATCAAAGAGGAAAAAAACCCACCATCAACAATACTATGGCATGATTTTTCATTGGTCCAGAACATGATTAGAGTGTGTCCAACATCGTCATTCATACAATCTCAAGGCCCATGGCATTGCCGCAAATCTTGTTCTACACAATTTCTTGGATTCGATTAGTATTAGGGGCTTTCTAAAGTTCAGCATTTTTTCAGATATTATTCAAAATATGACAATTTAAAGCATAAAATAAAGATGCTATAAATATGCAAGACAAATCGCGCAAATAAATCTTGAATATCTTGGAAGAATATCACCTCTTTTTTCTGACAATGGTGGTGATAATGATCAAAACAATTTCATAGTAGGTTTGACATTGGCCCAAAAATCCTAAGATCTAACAATATAAGCAATGTCCTTGTGATTCATATGCAGTAGGCCATGGAATGTTCGCACAACATGGAGGAAATTTATTTATATCTAATGATCTTAGAACCAGTCATGGCCAGCAAAATCATTGTTAGAGAACCAAGAAGGAAGGAAGTACTAATTGAAAATCTAAATTTATTTTCAGAAAGAAGCAAGCTGTAACCAAATTGACCAAGCAAACTTTATGACACAGGTCTTCATACCTTCTGACACATGAAATTTAGTAAACATTTTGTAAAAAAAAAAACAACATAACAATTGAGGTCCATATCCTAGGATGTTCTATGTGCCAAGTTACCATACTCTAGCAAGACATAGAAGTTCAAATGGAAGATTGCAAATACAATGCAGATCACAACAGTTTGTAACCCCTTTTCATAAAAGATAAAACATAGAAGACTTTACTGTAAAGGAAATGAACATACAATGAATAGAACAACTCACGGAACTAATATTTGATGGGCATCCAGCAGAGTGTGGTTGAATAAACAGAACTCACGAATCAGAATTGGGTTAATGAACAAAACCATGCATCCTAGTCACATGAATAGAGAATCAACAGTAGACTATAGAACCATGCAATCTAAGTTGCTCAAATGACCAAGAGAAAGTAACAGCGTAGAACACATGAATCTAAAATTGCTCAACCATCAGAAGACAAAAACCAAAGGACATATATGCATCAAATATCCAGCGAGATTTTTTTTTTTTGAAGTTATAACTCTGGACTCTGGAGCTTGTTAGAAATTTTGATAGAGGCTGGACTCTATTGGAAAATACATGGAGATCAGAACTCTATTAGAAAATCTTGAGAACCTCTGAATCGGTAAAAATTAATTCGAAATCAATTGATTTGTGGCCCATTTGTGGCTTGTAGGTCCAAGACATTTGCGTTGTATCATGCTACATCTTAACCATGCCAAATACGCCAATGGTATGCCACAGTTGTTTGTCATCTTTCCTAAATACAAAAGACTAATGATTGTCATCTTTACCGAACACAAATGACTACCTAATTGTGCAAGTTAGAGCCTAAATCTAGGAATATCTTTAGTTGTTACCGTTCACAACTGTTCGCTAAATTATCCAAATACCATTTTGTTTAGTAAGTAGGCCCTGTTTGCATACTTGAAACTTGGTTGCCCTGCTATCAATTTACATATGACTTCATTTATTTGTAGTTTGTTATGGCAAAGAACAAAGCCACTGTTGCTCATAGGTGGCTTTGGCGATCAAAATACATGAACCTCAATTTGTGCATAATACAAGCTACTTTCATTGGTTTACAAAGATCCAAACAATCCCTTAAAAGTGTCCTTAAATTATGAGATTTGGACTCTTAATCAGTACTATATGGAATTCGTCACTATCATCATTTTCACCATTATAATAATAAAAATAATAATCATTTGAGATGATTAGGATATGTGCTTGGAGGCACTTAATTAGCCATATACTTGGTGGTTAAGGACTAGTAGTAGCTCAAGATGATAATGATATGACACAATTCTATAGATTATTACAATAATTGGGACAAAAAAAAGATGAAGAAAATCATTTGAGGTGGTTCGGACATATGCTTGGAGGGACTTAATCAGCCATATATTTGGTTTTTAAAGGACTGCAGTAGCTCAAGACTTGAGGTACAAAGTGGATGGGAGACATTAACCTAAGGCGAGGCAATTCCGAAAAAAACGTCAAACTAGAGAGGTATTGTGACCATGCCTTGAATAGGGTTCAGTGGAAGATAAAAACACTCAATGTACAAACATATTATGAAATTTATTCAAACATTTAAAAATCTATTTCATTATTATTAGAAAATAATACTTAACAAAATTGCTTATCAAACAATAAATTCATTTGGCAAGAAATATAAATTCTATTGTGGCATGCTAATACCATCTGAGATGCACATGATAATTCTGAAAAGATAAAACTATTAAGTTTCCTTAGCTAACCATTCATACAAAAACCTCGAGGCATTAGTAAAGGCAACATAAACACTTTTCAATACTTCCCCTTAGGTGGAACCCGGTCGACGCACTTTTGGCAGCGCTTGCATTCTTTTTAGCACCAGGTCATTCCTTCTTGGATTCAAACACTCGACCGGTTAGTAGAGGGTGGCATTCCACAGTAAGCAAAAAGAGAAGATGTTGAGGCACATTCAAGTAAATTGTAATGAATATTTTGGCATACTAGTTATTCTCATGCTTTAGTTAAGAACGTGACGTGCTCATTATTTTTCTATTCGTTGTGGTTGATGAGGAGAGGAAGAAGTAAGTTATACAAAATTTAGGAAAGAAATATAGGAATTATAAATAGGACTTGAAGGATAAGTACCATTCTTTGTAGAACACGGATGAGGAGCGACTTCAACATCCAGCCCGACATCTCAGGTGATGGCTGGCCCTGGCTTGTGCGTTAATAAGGCACTCCAAAGGTGGAGGTATGAAACAAAAGTTCGCTTGCAGAAGCGGCCCTTTTGCTTATGTCTTTAAATTATTGCATTGTCGTTGAATATAAGTATGGTATAGCTGAGAAAAACAAGGCCAATCATAGTCACCAAACGGCGGAAACATACTCATTATAGATATGAAAGTTCATTATATTACTTATTGTTTTAGAATGAATATTGACATACAGCTTTGTAATGAAATAAAATTTGTACAAGGATAAAATCGGAGTAGGACTGACGGGAGTATACCTTCTCGAGCGGATATCTTCATTCGCATCCATACACGGAAGGACGAGACTCCCGCTGAAGACAAGTCAAAAGAAATTATTTTACGTAAGATGTTAATTTTAGCAATAAATCTTAATCTGTACGTAATGTCACTAATTATTTTCTTTTTTAATGCAATCAAAGTTTAGGGAGCTGACAGCAACACAAAGGGAAAGATCTTCTAACTTCATAGGGGATGACATCTATACCTAGGTGATGGAAATAGAGCGGCACGGTCGTGTATATAGATACAGTCTAGGTCTGATGCTCACCTCAATCTTTGCCTCTACGTCTAGCCAATCTCGAACTGATTAAGAGGAGATGGGTACTGAACCTAACGCCATGTGTCATCAAATAAAGGAGTTGAAGATGAAGTAAGAACATAGGCATACATGTTTGGAAGAGATTCATGAAATACATAGGCAGCAAGAGCAGATGTGGAGATGTCTAGCTAACAACAGGATCCTTTCAAAAGGGTAAGTTTACTTATTTATTGTCTATTTATTATTATTAATTGTGATTGTATGGTTTGTGAGAAGATAATCTAAGTTTTTCACCTTTCTTATTTTGCAAGGAGCAGATGAATGATCAAGCAAAAGACATTTCATTTTTAAATTTGTTTTAGACGATATAACATTATTTTGCCTGATCATACATGTACTCCATGCAAAACATTAAAAAAAAAAAAGGTAAATAATTAGATTATCCTCTTACAAACCATATAAACACAATAGTAGACAATAAATAAATAGACTTATCCCTTCAGAAGGATCTTGTCGCTAGCCAGACATCTACCGCATCATCTCTACGTCCGCTCTTGCTGCCTATATATCTCATGTATCTCTTCCAAACATGCATACCTATCTTCTTGCTTCGTCTTCAACTCCTTTACTTCATAACGCATGACGTTAAGTTCAGTACTCATATCCTCTTAATTAGTTCGAGATTGGCCAAACGTAGAGGCAAAGACTGAGGTAAGCATCAGACCTAGACCTCCTTTACTTGAGATCATCTTCGCCATTGTTAAACACATTCTCTCCTTCTGGCTCTTTATCTCCTATGTTCTTCTTGCTTCATATTCAACTCATCCACATGTTATGTTCAGCACACATCATATTTTAATCAATTCGAGATTCATCGCTAGGGACAAAGCCAAAAACTAAATTGGGCATTGATCCTAACTCTTATCCGCATCCCATCACCTGGATATAGATGTCCTCGCCAAGTTAGAAGATCATCCCCCTTGCATTGACATCAACTCCATAAACTTTGATTGCATTAAAAAGCAAATAATTAGCGACATTATTTACAAATTAAAAATTTATTGCTAAAATAGATATCTTATGTACAATAATTTCCGTTGAGGATTCTCGTCCTTTCATGTATAGGTGCGAATGAAGAGATCCACTCAATAAGACATACTCCCACCAATCCTACTCCTCTGAGTCTATCCTTATACAAAATTATTTTCATTACAAAGCTTTATTGAAAGTAAATTCTAAAACAATAAGTAATATAATGAACTTATATACATCTTCGTTTCTATAATGAGCAAAACTCATCGTTCCCTAGTATGTTTCACTGTTTGGTAACTACAGTTGGCCTTATTTTTGTCATTAGGCCGGATGAGAAAATGGCATTTCTTTGCATTTCCAACGCCATAGATGACTGCCCTTTGTAGTTGCTTCCCAATTTCTCAAAAAAAAAAAAAGGAAAAGCAAACACCAAAATACCCAAGATATCATTAACAAAGAAAAATCTAAATCAAAACAAAATTAGAGGAGTTCAAAACAAAAGAAACATTACATGGTAGTTGTGTGTGTCTATATATATATATATATAAAGAGAGAGAGAGAGAGAGTAAGACCCTTGACACCCATTACTCTCATGGTGGATTTTGGAGTACCTCTACAAATTCAAAGAAAAAAGAGATTAGGGTACTTTACTAAGAAAAGTGATTTTTTTTTTTTTCTTTGAATGGTCTAAGAAAAGTGATTATGGTACTATACTAAGATTTTACATATTACATAAATAAGAAAGAAAAAGAAGGAAGAATCTTAAGTTAATGGTGACGATGGTAAGATTTCACAATCTCAAACACGTTGCCATAAATTTCTCAACTCATTTTTCCTAATAGGCTTAACAAGAAAGTCTGCAGCGCCTTTCAACATACATTTGAAAACAGTGCCCATGTAATCATGTTTGGACATCACCGCATACAGCACAAGAACGACACAAGAACCACAGAAAGAAAAAACATTCATCTAGTGAAAATAATTTCCATTCAGAAAAACATACTTATTAACTGGAACAGAACAGTATGAGAAGCTAACATAGTATGAGACGAGCTTCTCCATTAACATTCTTCTTCTTAACTTCATTGAACCACTACTTAGATACCATTCTATCACAAATGTTCTTTGTTTGACTCTATTGGTCATTTCAGAACAACCCACACAGCTAATACTCTCAAAAGTCATGGAATAGAAAGGCACCTAAAACCCCAGCCACCGACCTGCATCGAATCCCTGTCACGGGACACCGCAGCTAAAGAGGGAGAGGAGCGAGAGAGGGAGACCGCAGCTAAAAAGGTCGCGGAGCGAGAGAGAGAGAGAGAGAGAGAGAGAGAGAGCAGGGAGTGGTTCGTGTTGCAGGAAGAAAGAGTGGGCAGGGCATCGTTTTGAGTTCGTCCAAAGACTCTGATTTTTAGCGCTCTCGGAGATGGTCCTCGTGAATGGACGTGGCCCAGTTTTTTTTTTTTTTTTTTTTTTGCAAAATTGAGTTTGAAAAATAATAAAATAACTAGAAAATTATTTTTTAAAGAATTTACGAAATTACCCAATTGACAATATCATTAAGTTATTGAAATGTCAACCTCCTGCAACTCTACGTCTTTTTTTTTTCCTCTTTCTTCAATAGCTTTCATATATGATTGATTGTATTAGGTTCAGAGGGGATGATTCGGAAGAGATGATGTTGAAATTTTGGCGGCAGATGAATATCTAGTTTAAAGATATGAGAAAAAAATCAAACCGAGGTAATGGAATCATAGTTTTCAGTATTGCTTTGGACCTAATTTCGGACTTGCCTCCAAAATGAAAAGTGTCCTCTCACTCAGAATTTTGGCGCAATTCTTTAAATTATATTTCTGGAAAATATAAAAATAATCTATACATATAGAAAAATAAAAATGAAAAATAAAACAAGAAATATGGATTTAATCCATTTCAATAAAACTTTTGGAAATTATATTTTTGGCAAATATAAGAAATACAAAGAATAAATATGTATAAAATTTTTAGAAAAAAAATTAATTATGTAATATTTCATTTCGGCTGAATGTGATTTTTCGGTTGAAATCCAAAACTTCAGCTGAACTAGACCGAAATTTAAAATGAAAAGTTTTATACGAAATTTAGTTTCGTCCACGAGACCGAAACGAAAAGTTTCAACCATTTAGGCCAAAAAATGGTGCGAAATTAATAACTATGTGATGAATACATCAAAGAAAAAAGGTTTGTTAAGTCTTTCGCAAATCATATAGCAAAGCATGTTCAATCCATCTGCTATCAAATCCATTCTTAAAGTTGCTTCAAAGATTCCTTATCAACGAAACAAAAACACTCTGGGGATCGAAAACTCCACAACAAACAATACAATACATAGGAGAAAACCTCACATTCACTACTCAAAGGTTGCTAACATGACTTCCTACATGTTGCTCACGGACATCAAAGACCTATGAAATTTTTCTAAACAAACGACTTTAAACTCTAAATATTCACGAAAGCATATCCAAATTCATCCCCTCCAACTTCACTCGAAGCCACCACCAAATCAAGAAAAAAACGCTCATCAAGGCATTTGCGCACTCCAAACTCAAACTCTCAAAAGTCAAAACTCATGCGAAGAGGAATGACAAATACGTAGAAACTAAGCATGGGACCCACACATCGAAGAAAATCTACCGATATCACTTAAGGAAGACCATTTGAGATATGTAAAACGTAATGATTTTTATAACCTTTCCATCGCTAGGTAGAAGAAGATGGAGCATAATATCGTTTTTTGCATGAAAATGGAGCCTAATATCGTTTTTTGCATATCTCAATTGGGTTGATGACATCGTCAACTGGGATGATTTCATCCAAAAAACGTACGAACGACTATCTCATCTTTTTATTTTTTTTTTTTCTTCATAAAATCGTTTAATTAAGATTTAATCTTAATTTTTTTTTTCGTAAAAATCCCTCTTTTAATATTGGAGCTCATTAAGTGAAATTCAAGGTGGGTTGTGTTCATGAGTTCATTTTACTGAGTAAGGAACTAATGTCAGTTAAAGAGGGTATGTTTTTTTAATTTAAATTGGTGTCACTATTATTTTTTATCAAAAAAAAAAATCTGCAAATAATACATTGACAAAAAATCCTCAGGATTGGGTCCCTACATCTTCTCCTTCTTAGAAAATAGGACTTAGGATGGCACTTCCTACACAGGTTTTGGGTCCCACCTATATCACTTAAAACCTTCCATTGATTTATTATATTAATCACAAATTCTATATATTATTATTATTATCATTAATTTATCTTTTATCTCACATGCTTATTTCTAATGGGGACTATAGTCCACGGTGGTTCTATGCCAAAGGGTTTGTTTCATTAAATTTGGAAAATTCGTATTATTTTATAAAATTTTAACTTTTTGTGCCCGCTAAAAATAACATTTATCTTTAAAAAATTTGGCTACCGCTAAAAGTTAGATGGTAAAAAGCCTAGAACTTCCTCACGAGAATTTCATGCCATCAAAGGAAAGTTTTTACCCGCGGCCATTGGTACACCTAGGGTAGGCCAAGGCCGCTTTGGGCCGGGCTTGGTCCTTTGATTACAGTATTGGGATTGGGCTCAGTTTTTAATTTACTCCTGTTTAATACATGGGCCAGACTTGGATTCAGTTGTAGAGAGCTTGAAGCCTGTCTCAGCCTGAATATAAAAATGGTGTTAGAAAAAATAGTGATATAGGGATTTGAACACTAGAAACTAGGGCTGCATATGGGCGGTTTAGATCGGTTTAACACTAAAATCAATAACCAAACCGAACCTGTCGGTTTTTTAATTAACCGATCCAATCCAATCGATGGAGAGGACTTAAACCGGACCAAACCAAACCAAACGGTTCGGTTCGGTTCGGTCGGTTAAACCGTTATTGTTTTTAAAAAAAATCAAATATTGAAAATTTCAAAATGATGAGACCCCATCATTTGCATTTATTTCAGTATTTAGTGAAAACATAACAATCCAACATTCCAATTATTCATATAAAAAGTAATTCTACTCCAAAAGAAGAGTTTGGACTAAACATAAGCGCACAATCATATTATAGAATAGAAACTCTACAATCCAACCAAGAAAAGAAATCTCAAAAGCAGAAATTAGAGTGGGGAAAAAATTATGAAAGTATTGAAGCAGTATTGAGTTCACGTAAGAATGGGTTGTTGAATATAACTATCAAAGTAGTGAATAAAACCCTAAGGCTAAAATAATAAAAAAGCAACACTTAAGTTAATGTATACGGACGGTTCGGTTTTAGCAGTTTTTATGATATCCAAATCGTTAACCAAACCAATGTAAGTTGTTTTTATGATTATAAAACTGTTAACCGAACCAATCAATTATAAACCGATCCAAATCAGTCGGTTCGGTCCGATTTTGCGGTGATATCTGATTTTTTGTGCAACCCTACTAGAAACTAGAAAGTTGACAAACAAATGCATGACCAAACCAATAAAACTGCACTCAAGACATTATAAGCCACCCAATTTTTAAATTATAAACCTAACACGAGATGTTCTCGGGTTTATATTTTTCCAGTCGGGCTGGGCTTGGCCCAACTAGTTAAGGCCCGACTCAAGCTTGGGCCTACATTTTAGAAATGGGGCCAGGCCTGGATGCTCCTTAGCCCAGCCCATGAACACCCATAGCTACACCCACCACTTTTAGTAGCTGTCAAATTTGGTCCACATTGTAAGTGACTTATAACAGCGCTTCTAACTATCCCCACTAAAAATTGGCTGCTAAAAGTTTTTTTTTTTTTAATTGCACTCATAGGTAACTCTGTCCATCCAAATCAACAAACCTCAATTTGTGCTTAATCTAAGCTACTTTCATTGGTTTACAAAGTTGTCCTTGGACACTTAATGAGTGACTATGGAAATCACCACTATCATCATTGACACCATTGTAATGATATGATATGACGGAAGTCTATAGATTATTATAATAATTGAAACAAAAAAAAAAAAAGGAAAATCATTTAAGATGACTCGGACATGTGCTTGGACGGACTTTAATCATCCATAGACTTGGTATTTGACTAGTAGTAGCTCAAGATGATAATGATATGACAGAACTATAGAATATTACAATAATTGAAGAAAAAAACAAAGGAGCATTTGAGATGATTAGGATATGTGGTTGGGGGGACTTTGTCAGCCATATACTAGGTGTTTGAGGATCAGAGGAGGTTCAAGATGATAATGACATGACAGAAATCTAAAGACTGTTACAATAATTGGAAAAAAAAAAAAAAATGATTTGAGATGATTCGGATATGTGCTTGGAGGGACTTACCCTATGTTGCTTGAGGACTTGAGGTAGTGAGGTACAAAGCGGATGGGCAGTCATTAACCTATAGGGTGAAGCAATTGGGAAAGACATGTCAAACTTTAGAGGCATTGTGACCATGGCCTTGAATAGGGTTGAGTGGGGAAGACAAAAACTCACTAGGGTGATTCTATACAAATAAGTTTAGAATCAAATACCCTAATAATCATTTCCTAATTGCTGCACATTTAGAGAGGGATTGGGATTTTTTGGGGGTGGGTGGGTGGGTGGTTTTGCATCTTAGCTAGACCACTTTGACATCAGACGTTGAAATAGGCGAAGAAAAGAAAAAAGAAAAAGAAAAAGAAAAAAGAAGAGATGATTATGAAATTTAAATAATTTCGAAGATTTAAAAACCTATTTCATTATAATTAGAAAATAATACTTCACGAAATTCTTTATCAAACGAGAAAATCATTTGGCAAGAATTATAACTTGCCAATACAATTTGAGGTGCACATTGACTCTTGCAGAGTAGTGGTGGTTGGATGTCATCTTTTTATGATTTTATGACATATGATAAGGGTCTTCCATTTCTTCCTCATCAAGAAAAGGGGAAGGGTTGTCACAGTCATCCATCACCCCTGCCCTTGATAACTAATCCAGTTAGCTGGGCAAGGGAGCAAACCATGTGGGTGTTTGAGAAGATAATATAAACCCATCTCCTAGAGATTTTTTCAGAGCAAAATTCTCTAACCCCAAGTGTAAGATGGTTTTAGGATCAAGTTGTCCAGCAGAAATCAAGTATATTTGACATTTTTTTATGGAAGTAACAATGATATATATTAAAAAGAAAAGTTAGTACAATAGAGTGCAATGAAAGCCAAAAACAAATTTATGGCATAAGATAGTTGTCAGATAGAGGGAAAAGTTTCTATATCAAATGGCTTTTTAAAAGGTTGAACAGCTGAAAACATAAGGATTAGCTCCTCCTACTTTCTTGTATTTGTTAAAGCTAAAGATCCCTAAAAACTCTTACCAGTTTTAGAAGTGGTACACCAGCATTTCACAAATTCTGCCGTAGAGAAACTAGTTCCAATCTTCTCTATTAAATTCTCTACTGCCAAAACAAGGAGGAAGAACGGATTGATTGTATGGGTTTTGATATATTAGTCCTCCTAAAATAAGGCCTTTTCAATTCATGACCAAATTTCGGATAATGTCACTGGAGTCGCTTGTCTTTGAACAACATTTTTTAAAACTTTTTGGCGTCATATCACCTAGGATAGTCCCATGATATCATGGAATTTATAACTGCAACCAGTAATTGGATTTTTTTCTCATAAAACACGAAGAATGACATTTAGTAAAAGGTAAACACATATCTAACCACCATTTATCAAGTTATATCATCCATGCAAAAATCCCATAAGATAATGTATAAAAGCCATGACATAATGGGACGGTCTAATGATATTTGTTCCCTTGATATCATGGGATTTGGGCAAAAAAGTAATAATAATAATAATAATAATAATAATAATAATAATAACTAGAGTCAATATTTGACTCTGGTGACATTATCTTGGGAAGATCGGGTTTAAGGAGGCGTCAAAACCTCCTTATTGTATGGTAATCCAAGGAAGAGTTTGTGAGATGGTATAGGAAAGGAAGGAAGTGAGGTAAGTGATGTAATTGGAAAAGTCAGGGTATCAAATTTATGCAACGCTAAAAGCTCTAATTAGTAAAATCAAATTAGTTAAAAGCCTCAAAACCCTTTACCTTCAAGCCTTAAAGTGGCTTTGGCAAAAACAGGACAAAAAAAAAGAGGAAGAAGAAGAAGAAGAAGCAGCCTCTAAAATGGCGGTGAGCAAACAAGCCTCTAAAAGCAACCCAGGTAGAGGAAAAATCTACATAACTAGCTACATCATCATTCATGGAAAGAGGCTTCCAAAAGATGGTTCTTAACAAATCAACCTAAAATGGCTAGCTAAATCGAATATCACAAAATAAAGGAAAAACAGAGAACACAAATGCAATCTTGTTGGAAATTGGAGAGGAAGGATGGAGATTACAAAGACCTCGAAAAGTCTCCAACCAGGCCAAAAGATTACAGGTTCCTATAATATCAACTAAAACTAAATTAGAAACCCCAATAAAATTATCTCATGAGGAGAGATCTTCACACATCAAATACAACTAAAAGAGATTTTTTTATTCCTATTAAAAAAGAGAGATTTTTTTATTGAAACAATGAGAAAAGGCTTAAAAAATGGCCGACTGGACCTTATTATATAAACCTTGCATTCTTTTCCTTATCAAGTTCACTACCTATTTTATTGTGAACAGCTCTTAAATTCACTGCTGATACTAATTACACTATGACTTTGGCTTAATTGTTTGCATAGAATACATATGAATGTATGGTCAAATGGGCTCCATTAAAGATAATGAAAGAGGTGAAGAGTGGAGGATATAAAGTGTTAGGAATTTGTTTATTGGCTAATTCATGGGTTGGCCAAAACTCTGGGTCCATTGAGTTGTGATTTTTACCTTTTTAGATATGGATTGTGATGGCGCTTCACTTTGAAGATTGAAGGAAGGAAAAAGATGACAAATGTGCTGAATTTCTGGGATCCAAAACCTTGGTCTGCTCAAGCGAGCTTTGTCGCGGCCTTGAGACGGAACCTTCGCTCACTCAAGCGAGCCTTCCTCTGCTCGAGCGGGCAACGCGAAAGTGTTCTGCGTAAGTTAGAAGTTTTTTTCCTGTTTTCTCTTAACCAGCCTGTTTTAGTCTTAATTATCTTAGAAAACCCTAAGCACGTCCCTAAGCCTATTTAAAGGACCCTATGGCTACAATAATATATATATATATATATATCATTATTTTGAGTCAGAAACCCTAATTGAGAGAATTCTTTATCTCTAGAGCTTCCATTGAAGAGTTGTGCTGCAGAGTTCATCTAGAGAGCAGTTTCTTCTACATTCCTTATAAAAGATCATTTTCTTTCGTAGAAGATCTGATGAGTCAAGCGGGTTTGAATCTGTTACGGTCAATGATGAGAAGTCATTGAGGCATGAAGTTACACAAGAGGTAACTACAGTCTTGTGGTGTGTGATTTTTCTTTTATTCCATAAGATGGGAACTTTGACTTTCCTATAAGATTTGAAATGTCATGGTATGGTCAAATGGGATCCATCAAAGATAACGAAAGAGGTGAAGGGTGAAGGATGTAAAATAAGATTTAGATGGGAACTTTGACTTTCCTATATAAGATTTGAAATGTCAGGGTCTTAGTTAGGTATTCATTTCCCATATTCCCTTCATTTAAATTCCATTAAAGGAATTCAGATTATGAATATCCATTCTTCAGTGCTCCGCCACAGAATCTCCATCATCTATGCTTCACTTCCATAGAACCGCTTTCTGTGCTGTGCCAGTGTTGGAGTGCTTTGTCATTTCTAGGGGTCGATCCCTGCCACTGGTGGTGAGATGAGACGCGCTCTACCACTAGGCTGTCTCGTTGTTCTCTCCTAATTAAGACTTGCAATTGATTATCATGTATTTTGTAGGTTTTTTTTTTTTTTTTTTTTTTTTGAATTAGTGGATATAGGCACAATGTTGAACCACCTACTAATACAATCAAGCTGTTTTCTATTGTGGCCTGTTTTACCTCTATCTAGTCAATCCTCTCTACTCCGGCTAGTATTACTTGTATAGTTACCGATAAAAAAAAAGTATTATTTGTTTAGTTTGATAGGGCGACATTGGCAAATTTGGACTGTCCATCTGCCGGGTCTTTCTTTTGTTCAAGTCAAGTACTACTGAATGATGATTAAGGGCACATTTGTGCAGGAGTTGTGGAAGAGAAAACCTTCCATGTTATTAGGAGTCCGAATTGGGAGATCGAAAAATCTAGATCCTTGAAAATGAAAAAAAAAATGATGATGGAGATCCAAATTACAACCATGATTGTGTTAAGTTTGAAAATAAAATACTTTGGCTCATTTGAATCATAGTAGTCAATTTCATTTCGTTTCGGCCGGAATGGTCAGAATTTTTCTTTCCAGTTCTAGTCCATTCTAGCCATTTCGGTTGTACATTTCAATCCATTTCAGTTTGTAGCACAGTTTTAACTAGTTGTTTTTCTTTTTCCTCAATATTCATATCAAGAAACATGCATAATTTCTATTTTTTTATTTTTTATTATATTTTTTTTAAAAAATTTTGAATATTTACTCCAAAAAAATTTGCTAAAATTCCGAAATACCGAAATATTCCATCTTGGATGCTAGACCGAAACAGAATTGACAACTATGATTTGGATTCTACGAACTTAGTGCCCTATAACGGGTCCAGAACTCAGTTGCCCTGTAATCAAGTTACTCATGATTTATAAGTCCACGAAACAAGGAGAAACTGTTTCATCCAATCCATCTATACAAAATCTCTTCCTCGATTTTTTCATCCCAAGGAAGCAATTGAGAGGGTATATTAGTTGGCATAAGATTTTGTATAGATGGCGAATGTGGATTTGGATGAAACAGTACCTCTCAATTTCTATGAAACAGGAGATCCGGACTCTTACTTGTACCTACGACCACCTAGAATTAGTTATGGCAAAGAATCAGGAACTATTGATGTGCGACTCATGTTATCCAAATACATGAAGAACCATCCTCTATGTGCAGAGTGACTCACCAGAAATTGGTTGCTCAAATGAATAACCTAAACAATAATATATGCCAATTATTAGACATGGTGGCCATTAGACAAGACATACATGAACTATATTACATACAGATAACAGTCACACCAATATACTGTGATACCACACTGGGCCAAAGGAAATTTACCCGGCTTCCCCAGGGGCCCATAGGGATTAGTCCTGCCCAAAGAGCCGGGAAACCCTCCGTTACAAAAAATAAAAATAAAAAAAAACAGTCACACCGATACATTTCGTTGAACCCCATACATGAACTATATCACACACAGATAACAATCAAACCACTGCATTTCATTAACCCCCATCAAAGGACATTTTAGGTTAGGCAGCTTGGGCAGAAGAAAGCGTGTTAATAAGGGCTAAGGCAATGCTTGTCAGCTGCATATCTTTCACCACACAGCTCCTAATCACCATCTTGACATTGCCATTCATGTTGTGCCCAGAGAATCCATCCATGCAAGTGTCCTCCCCTGTCATTGCAGCACTCACCCATGTCTGCAAATTGCTCATATGAAAGTCAAAATTAGGTCCTTTAAGATAGTCCACTTCCTTAAGTGACTTCTTTAGATCATCCACTGAATCGCTGATGTTCTCGATGCAATCCTTCGTGGCATCCACCTCTCTTGGCTTCAATCCCCGGCGAGCCAAAATACTAGAAAGTACGGCCGATGTGGACCGCAAATTCGCCAGCGTCACAGACATGGCAGCGCGGGCCAATTCGGTTGGGCTAGTTTTGATGGTGTTTACATAACCTAAAAGAGAGTCAGAGCAGAGGCGCGGGTACCTGGTCACTTGGCAAGAAGTCTTGATAAATTCTGTGCTGTTTTTTGGTGAGTCGCTTCCTGAAGATGGCTCAGCATTGGTTGGTGAATCGCTTCCTGAAGATGGCTCAGCATTGGTTGTGAGGACAAGGAGTGAGAATAGAGCTACAATAGCAAAAAAAGAAGATAAGCTGCTGCTTCTGCAAGCTTCCATCTCTTGCTATCTTAAAGGGGGATGGTTTTGAACTAATGAGAGACTGAGGTGCATGGCTGGGAAGGACCAGCAATTGATTATATACTAATTAAATAGGCATATGTTAGTGATGGTGGCTCCCACAAATTCAATAATTGTGTAAGAAAGATGAAAAGCCTGGCAAGTGGCAACTGCCTAATAAAGGAGTTTGTCACCCATTGGCAAAAGGACATGACCCTCCACCTAGGGAGTTTTGGCAGTGGGACCTTGAGCTAGAGACATGGAGTGCTCCATACAATACATGACAGCTTTTTTATGGATTGCATGCATGGTAAGAAAAAGACTCGCCGTGCATGGAGAGTGGAGACATTTAAAAACAATTACTCGGTTTTGGGAAAAAAAAATCCTGTGATAACAGTTGATGAGGGAATGTTTGTCTTACATGGAATTGAATTTCTAAAAATTCTAAGAAATGTATTTACTATTGAAGTGGCTAAAATTGAAGAATGAAGTGAAGATCCACAGGTGACCGTCAAATGATTACCTCTTTGGTGGAAAATGGAATCACAATCATCACCCTAGTAAATCAAATCCTCTTAAGTCGGAACGCAACCTATCTTGGAACTCATTTTAACATCAATTCCTATGAATTCAATATCGGACAAAGAAACAAGAATTTAGAGAAAAGAGAAAGAGTAGGTGAAAGGCAAAACTCAGAAGCCTAGGAAATTGAAAAGAGATACCTTCAAGGTTTCTTATATCTACAAGTGAATTCATTTTTTAAGGAGAAAGTCGGAAACCATTTTTCTTTAGAAGTTTCATTCTCTCTCGTGCATGCAACCATGCCCTTAACAAACTAAAAGGCAATTTACAGTATGATTTTCCATATATAATATTTGAAATATTGAAGGAATTATTGGAGAGAATGGACCCACTGACATAGTCTGCCCCCACGTTTTTTGCGTGTCAAAATCATATCCATGCGAGGGAGGTCAAGAGATTTGTTTTATTCTCTCTAGTCGAGTGTACCAGTTATCACCTGCCTGGTTCTTGCCGTGTGATCTCTCAACTTGGGTGTACCAGTTATCACCTGCCTGGGTGTTTCTTTGTTGGTTCGTTGGGCTTGGCTAGGCGTGGGAATGGTCCCACATTGTGTGTTCTGACACCCCCCTAAATTTACTTGGTGTATGTGTGTTGTGGGGTCTTGTGTGTACATGGGGGATTCAGTAGCTTATCGGATCAAATACTATGGGGATACACTCACCAGCCTGGAAAAAAAAAAAAAAACAAATATACCAGATATCACATCACTCTCCAATCTATACTTCTCATAAAACAAACTGAAATGCTTTCAGGCATTTGGGGAAGGACTCTTTGTTTTATTCTTCCTATTTGAGCTGTTTAATGGGTATCTTATGTTTTAGTGGAAGAAAACTTTCTTGTCTAAGAACCATGTGTTTTAGTTTAAGTGCAATAGAGCTTTCTATTTCTTAGATCTGAGTTGTCTAATGAGTGTCTTATATTTAAGTAGAAACAAAAATTCCTCTTTAAAGAAGTGAGTATTTGTTTAGAAGAAACTAGAATTCATGCACCACACACACTATATACTGACCCTAACCAGCAGAATAACAGCCAATTACTAGGAAATGAGTAATATAATTAGAGTAAAATAGCCTCATTTTGTGGAGTTCAGTATGGAGCAAATCTTATTTCTAGGTTAACTACCATGAATGGCAATAGCATTTTGACTTAGAAAATAAATAATGACTAAAATAGTCCTCGGTTGTTGTTCCACCAGCTAGGGACATTTGTGTATAATAGCTATTTTTTTTAACAAATATATTTTAACGAATCAAGATAGCTATTTTTTTTTTTTTTGGACATATCTCCAAATTTAAGCATGATAAATATTAAAACCAAAGAGTACTAAATTTCACATTAAAAATAAAACCAGGATCTTCAGCAATTGGAGTTTCAACATTAGAGGTGGGCGATGGTCTATCAGCATCTAAGTTTGTAGGATTTTTCTCTTGAAAAATCCATCAATTGTAGATGACTCTTCCATCTATAAATCAAATAAAAATAATATTTATTATATATTTCATATTCAGGTTAAAGTCTAATAGACAAGCCCAGCTCAACACATCATTTGATAAATAAATAAATAAATAAAAGCGAAGGCAAACAATTAAAAAAAAATGTTTACAAGCATACTAATGAGAAAAAAAGTAAAGAGACAAACCCAACAGGTATAGCAGTTGACACATTATAATTAAAAAAAAAAAAAAACACAAAGCAAGCATATATATTGCACAAATTAATAAAGAAATAAAATAAACAAAATAAAGTGGGTGGGACATCTCCTCATAATGAAGAGAAAGAATTAAATAAAGTATAATAACCCCACAAACAAGAACCCAAGTCTCAAATCACCAGATGAAACAACCCCACATCCCCATTCCCGCCGAATAAGAGTATAATAAGAGATCCACAGTAACAAATCAAATACAGGGTGAGAGAGGGTCAAAGGAGGGAACGACAAATTTTCATACCCGGTGAAGATAGGTGGTTTTGGGGTTGGGGGGTTAGATGAGGAAAGCCAGAAATGGCCGCGAGCTGGAAGTGATCGCCATCTCCATCTGGATAAAGGCTCTGTATGTTTGGACTGGACTTAGGGCTTTGGGAGAGGTCACACGAGGAGAATAGGAGATGAAGAGACGATTTCGTTTGACGTTTTTTTTTTTTTTTTACTTTGTGCAAACAATTAGGGGAGGAGGGGGGGCGCCATGGCCCACCTGGGCCTACACCTAGGTCTGCCCCTGACTGTCTGGATACGGAAACACATGAACCATCATTTATGAGTAAACCAAGCTGCATGCAGTTAGCTTTTAAGGATTTTATTACAAGTACATGTTTGGTAACTTCACTAGTGAAATAGAGTTGAAGGGTCAAATTAAGAGATATATATATATATATATATATAAAAGGGTCAAATTAAAAGATGTGGCTTTTTATCATTTAGTAAGATAATAATGTAATTTTTTATATTTTTTTAAAGAGACCTTTTTTTGTCATTTAATGCATTAGAAAGTAGGGATTTGTACCAAATAATTAAGCTTATAGTGTAATTAATTGATTTTATGAAGAATGATAACAAAACTACCATTTAGTTGTTCGTAACTTTTTTTTTTTACGAAATTACCCCTGCCTGTGTTTAAACCCACGAATTTTATTCTTCTTCCTCATGAAACCCTCCTCTCTCTTTTACCCATTCCTCCATTTCATGGATTAACTTATTATGGATTGTTTTGGTTGTATCATTGAATAAAATGTGGACCGAAAATTGGGTTGGATGGTGAGTTGTTCGTGGGTTTCACGAAGAAGCCCTTAGTTGGCGATATCGTCAACTGCCTGTATTTAAACCCACGAATTTTCTTCTTCTTCTTCGTTGTGAAACACTCTTAAAGACTTACGGAAGATGTTGTTAACTGTGGCATTTTGTTCTATTTTGGTTGTTGCTCTTGATTGTTGATTGAATAATTTTTCAAGCCTAAATTTTGTTACCAAAGAAAATTCCCCAAGGACCCAAAGAGATGAAGAAAATTCGTGGGTTAAACACAAGCAGTTAACGATATCGCCAACTGCCTATGTTTAACCGACGAATTTTCTTCTTCTTCTTCTTCTTCATGAAACACTCCTACAGACCTACAGAAGATGTTGTTCACTGTGGCATTTTGTTCTCTTTTGGTTGTTACTCTTGGTTGTTGATTGAATAATTTTTCAAGCCTAAATTTTGTTGTCAAAGAAAATCCCCAAAGGACCCAAAGAAATGAAGAAAATTCGTAGATTTAAACACATGCTTAGTTAGTGATATCGTCAACTTCCTGTATTTAAACCCACGAATTTTCTTCTTCTTCTTCATGAAACACTATTTTCTCTTTGGGTCTTCTTCGTGAGATCCATGAATAACTCACAATCCAACTCAGTTTTCAGTCTACATTTTATTCAATAATACAACAAAAAAAATCCATAACAGGTTAATCCATGAAATTGATGAATGTGTAAAAAAGAGAAGATGATTTCACAAATAAAAAGAAGAAAATTTGTGGGTTTAAACACAAGCAGTTGACGATACAACCAACTGGGGTAATTTCATCAAAAAAAAGGTACGAACTAAATGATGGTTTGTTATCATTCTTCATAAAATCGATTATTACACTATAATCTTAATTATTTGGTAAAAATCCCTAGAAAGTAACTATTTGACTTGAAGAGAGAGAGAGAGAGAGAGAGAGAGAGCAAAGGTGTTCTTTAAAACTTGGTACTTGTAGATTTGACCCTTCCTTTTTATTCGCCACACTTCACTAGCAGGATTATAAGTGTTGGTGGGCAATTTAGTACTTGCAATCATTAACCACCCGTTTGGCAATTTACTATTAAAGTAAAAATAATGTAAAGCATCAAATCAACAAAAAATAAAATATAAGGAGATTATGATAGTATTTTATCTTTACTAAATTAATAAGTAATCTTTTTAACTTTTTGTGTAAAGAGTGAATATTTTTTGTCATTAAGTGAAGAAAAGAGGTTGCTTTGGACTTCTTTTTTTTTTAATGAGGAAATTTTAAGGATGTGTATTTATTACTTGACCCCTTGTCTGAAAAAAGAAGGCTTTACATTACTTTTACTAACCTAATAAATTGCAAAATGGGCCTAAAAATGGAACTTATAGACCCTCCCTCAGTAATAATCTTCTTTAGAAGGATCAACCTCTCTATATTTTGTTTTTCCTAAAAAAAACCTCTTTCTGTTTTCCCTTTTCGAATATCTAAATTTTCTTAGAATGCCAATACTTTTTGCTTGCATAAAGGGCAATGACTTCGCGATCTCCAAAAACATTTCCCCTGTTGAACGAGGCCCAAGCAATCAAAAGTGGAAGTGGAAGGAAGAAGCAGATAGTGTATATTACGGAAGGGGGTTGGCAGATATCATTTTAATTAAGATCATCCTAGCCTTCCATTTTAGAGCCTCAAATTATAATAGTTTTGGAGGCGCATCTTTTACCCATGACCCAATCCAGCAGCAGCAGCAGATGACTGTTAACACAGGGGTGGCAGGTTTGTGGACATTGCCAGGATTTGCATATTGACCGTGCCAAACTCAGATTAATTCGACTTTGCCAGCCGTCTAATTTGGTCTTAAGTCTGCGAAATCGTCAATCAAAATAATAAATTATCCTTTATCAGCTTTCAAAGGCAGCCAATCCCCAAAGTACTACTCTTGTACCTTGTGAGGTTAGTCTTCCTGCAGCAGGCTCCAAAATAAAGCCTCTCAGATAGAATGAAGTGTTCACAAATGAGTCCTCACCAAATGAGTAGAAACTGTCTCAGGCCATATCTCATCTTCAAGTCCGAGAGAGAGAGAGAGAGAGAGAGAGAGAGAGAGCCATATCTCATCTTCGAGTCCTTTCTATATCATATATATATATATATATATACACACACGGAGTTACTCCTATATCTTATCTCTCATAATAAGATGAGAGACGCTCTCATAAAAGCATCTCCCATATATATATATATATATATATATATATAGAGAGAGAGAGAGGTGGGAAACAAAAGCTTCCAGTAATTGACTACTCTACTTGATCGAGTGATTCACAAAACATCAAAAGGATGTTCAATCATTCAACAATTTTAGTAATTCCATGACTCTTTATCTCATCTGAACAATTCCAGCACTGACAAGCTTCTGGATCTTGTGCATCACCTGAGGGTTCTTGAGATGATCCTGTGCAGCCCTGGGGTTCTCCTGGATGTCCATCAACACCTGCACACCATGAACACCAACTTAACCCATACTAGCAATACTACACAATTTATATGCTTAGAAAGGAACCACACTCAGAAATGCACATATAGCATGACACTGCATGCATAGATACCGCATACCAAAACCAGAACCAGCAGAGCACTAACACATTTACAGCATTGGGCACATGAGATCTAAAACCATACCTGACTCATTACAGGGTCAGACAGAATATTCTGAATTTCTGGGTCCTGCATTGCCTTTGCCTGCAAAGAAGTTTTAAAACCTCATCTCATAGAACGCTTAAAGAAGACATAAGCAAAAGACAAAAACAGAGCACCAACCTGTCTTTCCTTCAGTTCCTCTGGACTAATCTCACCCCTGTTAGTCTTGTTAATCTGTCCAATGCATCTGAAAAATGGGTTTGGAAGATAAAGTCAGTTCCAGCTATCAGCATGATTTCATGATACAGCTTCTTAGTAGGGACAGTTTTGATTTCAGAACCTTCGCACACCATCCAATGACTCCTGGTTGTTTGGATCATGTTTCAGCCCCTCCTGGTATGTCACCAGTGCTTTGTCATATTCCTTCATAAGGAACTGGATCGCACCTTTCCTTGTATATCCTTTGGAAAATGTAGCATCGAGTTCAATGCATTTCTCAGCATCCTTCAAACCCTCTGGCAATGCACCTAGTTTGGTGTAGCATGCTGCTCTGTTGCTGTATACCTACAATGCAGTGAAGCTATTTAGTTATGTGGGTTATGGGTACACAAATTGGTAGTGATAGATGGAAGAAAGTCAGAATTCAACTCGAAAGGAAAAATAGATTAATGCTTTCTCATTTGTGTAAAAACATGAGCACCTGTCGATCTCATGAAGAAAATTATAGAACCAAACAAGGCATGGAAGCAAGTGTACAGGTATGATCAGGGAAGTAAAAGTATCAGGTAGGTTGTTGTTTACATGTGGCATCCACGGCCACCTGATTATTCCAAAGGTATCGACCACAACTTGGCTAGTTGTTTTCTAGAAAACAGTGGATTGTTCTGTCTTAGTGTAGTCTTAACTGAATAAGATAACCCGACAAAATATGAAGCAAGAACATGAGTTTCATGGCCGTGCACATCAACTAACATAAAGATAGAAAAAAAAAATTACCCTTGGATCCTGCGGATTCCTTCTTAGGGCTTCTGTGTAATGTTTCACAGCTTCTGGATATTTTTGCTGCTTGAAACATTCATTACCTGCACAACCAACAGTAAATTATAAATTAGAATTTGGAATCTGTACCTTTGCCAACCAAAATTTCACAGGAACCTCCAACTAGATGTCAACAAAGGCTAATCCTTGCCAAAGGATGTTGACAAAGGTAAAGTTGGGCACAGATGTTAAAAAACCATCTGATAAACATCATCAAATGTAAGCATCATTGCGAGTAGTGACAGGTAAATGAAGTCACATGCATCTCAGGATTCTCCAGAAACTGACCAACAAGAGAAATTTCAACAAAAAAGAAAATAAAATAAATAATAAAAAAGAATGAAGGCCAAGGCAACAAGTTATGGCGATGGACAACTACTAGGAATCTCCCCTGGTGTTTAAGATACTGGCAATTGTTCAAAAGAACTAACAGGGTTTTATATTAATCCCATAGATCCCTGAAATATATCATCAGTACTGTAAATCAATAAGCATCCCAAAACAAAATTTTGGGAGAGAACTTAGCCAAAAATTAGTAACAGAAATAACATCAAAGACCATCTGTGAAGGGCATACCTTTCTCGCGCTCCTCATCTGCTATCTGCGGATCAAAATATTCCTGTTGCTCTAGATCTTTCTTGGCTTTCTCTGCATCATTTCGTTTTTTCAAAGTCTCAGGGTTGCGATGCTCAGTTAAGGCTTTCTGGAAAGTCTCAATAGCTGGCTCATAGTCCTTGGAGCATTTTGCAAGCTTCGCCAAAGCAGTTCCCTTCCGAGTCAAGGCCCTTGCAATCATCTTAAAATCCGAACGAAGTTCTCTCCCCCTTTCAACAGCTTTGTCGCAATCCTTGATGCAATCCTCATACTGAACAAAAACAGATACAACTTCCATCAGCCTCAGAAGAAATACATGGAAAAGGAAAGATACCCAGAAAACTTGTCAATGGCATAAATGCTTGTTTGGCAACTCTACTAATACAGTCAAGTAAAGTATAGCCCCATTTCTATAAATAAAAAAAAAAACACATCAAAAGCACTTTAATTCAAATTTCCCACCATATTTATAAAAAAAAAAGTCAAAAAACAACCTCATTTCTCCACTAAAAGACCAAAAAAAAAAAAAAAAAAAACTCCACTTCACTATACAAAAAGTCAAAAAGATTCCATGCTCAAAGGCAGACCAATTAATAAAGAAGAGTAGCTTGTCATAACTTAGTTATGGTTCATGAAGGCATAGTTTCTATGTGCCAGGCTCCTTTGTTTACAGTTTTGGTTTTCTTGGTTTTCCTTGCTTTAGAGTGTGATGCTGGGTCTGAAGCGCTTCATTATATATCTCTTAAAAAAAATAGAAAATATCTCTCTTAAAATATATGACCCCTTTTTCTTAATAAAGTTACTGTTCAAATTATAATTAAAAAAAAAACAAAAAAAAAATCTCCAATTAGAACACAAATCACTCCCTAATATTTCTCCTTTCTAGTGACAGACACTTTGTTTTCCTAATTACAAATACTCAGCAATTAAAAATTGTAAAAACAAGGAAAATACATCAAGGAAGAAGATTGGAAAGGATGTGTCATGCTGGGCTCCTTTCACCTATATGCTTTAGTCACAGAAAGTGAGAGGGACACATATGCCCATCGAAATAAGCCCATTAATGGACTATGTCTGGTCCTCAAGGGGATATGGCCATATGGGTCTCCTCTTATATGTCAGGCCTAAATGGGTGTTCAGAGCCTGTCAGTCCTGAATTCTGATAGGCAAGCTCTTAGGCCTGGAGCCCACCAGGTTGGGTCAGGCTCATCATCCTCCTCAGCTGAAAACTTTTACAAGAACAAAAACTTTTAGGAGAGTTCTTTTTAGATACCAAAAGCACAGTTTACAGCATCCCTTTGGTAAATCTTCAGTGACAAATACATAATTTATATGTTAAATATACAGATACATGGTTAAGTTATCTCCTAGCAGGTTGTAAGCATTCTCTTGCCCTTCAACAAATGATCATCAACCACATTTACACAGTAATTGAAATATAAAACTGTACAATATCTTTAAATGGTTTTTGGCCTTTTCCACAAATTCATCAGATACTTACAAACAGGTGCATCATGGAAAAGGATATGGATTTGGTGGGGTCATTTGCATCAATTTCAATCACTTTAAAAAGCAATATAGTAAATCAGTAATGCAGAAGAACCTACATAAAGAACTAAAACACAAGTCATAAGGTGAAAAGAGAAATCTACCTTTCCCATTTCCATGTAAACTGCAGCCCTATTAGTAAGAAAGGAAATATCCTCATCATCAAGCTCCATGGCTTTTGTATAATGCCCAATTGCCCCCTCAAAATCCTTCTTCTTGTAGGCTGCATTTCCTGCCTCTTTCTCTCGCTGCGCCTCTGCCTTCCTCTCCGTCGCCTCCTTCTCCTCGTCAGGAACATCCATCGCCTCCGGCTCCGGCTCCTTCTCCTTATTCACTTCCGGCTCCGGCCGCGGCACCGGCTGCGCCGCCTCATCTGGCGTTCCCGTCCTCATCTTCATATTCAGCAAAACTCCAATCACCTGCATCATCCTCGGATCCTTCAAGTACAAGTTGAGACTGCTAGGGTTTCTCTGCACGTCCTGCATCATCTGCAAGAAATCCGGCTGCTGCAGATACCCGCGCGTCGTTGGATCCGCCGTCAGCTTCGCCCACACCTCCGGCCCTCGGAACATGTCAGCGAACGGCGACAACGGAGACGGGCCGCGTGATCTTGCTGCCGCCGCCTGCGCATCGGCCAGCGCCGATTTGAGGGCAGCGTTGGAAGGATCGAGCTCGAGGCCCTTCCTGAAGGCGGCGATGGCGTCTGCGAGACGGCCGAGGCCGACATGGGCGGCGCCGAGGCGGCTGTAGCCCTTAGGCCAGTCGGGCTTGAGTTCGACGGTCTTTTGAGCGTCGGCGAGGGCGTCGGAGTAGCGGTGGAGGGAGGCGTAGGCGGCGGAGCGGTTGGAGTAGAGGAGGTGGTTGGAGGGGGAGAGGTGGATGGCTTGGGAGAAGAAGCGGACGGCGGCGTCGAACTGGCCGGAGGAGAAGGCGGCGTTGCCTCTGGCTTTGGCCTCCTCGGCCATGTTTCTATTTATCGTAACTGATGGTTCGAAGAAGAAGGTAATGAATGGAGATTGGTTTCTTCTGTTTTTGGTGATAGTAGCGAAAGGGGTTTGGAGGGTTTTAGTAGTTGCAGAGGATTCCCGGCTTTTTTTTTTTTTGCAATGGGATTCTGGAAGGTTCGGAAGACTCGAGACTGAAGGCTGAAGAGTGTGGGAGGAGGGAAGAAAGTGCGGGTGATTTTTTGAGCGGACGGTGGAAACTGTTCTGCCAAGTCACGCGGAGTATATTCTGCATTGGAAGGGTGCTGCAGCTGCTGCTTCTACTTTCAACTTTCCGTACGTGGTGGTGCCCGTGATCACGATCGCTGGGCCATTTGGCTACAACTGACAAGGCTCGTATGCTAGTGGTCTTGGGCAAAGGCTTTTTGAATGAACCACTTTCTTGGTTTGGGGGGGGGGGGGGGGCGTGGGTGGGGGTGCGTATACAGGCATGAAAAAAATTAAATGAATAAAAACTCATTATAATAATATAATAGTATTTGTTGGAGTCATTTAAAAAAAATGTAATTGTAAAATAAACGATAATTATATAAAACACAAAATTAATGTAGATCTAAAGTGAAATTTAGAAAAACTTATTGGAAAGTCACCTTAGATGTTGGATGCACCAAAAAGGTTCTCGCAGTTTCCATGTAACAATGGAGGTCCTACGGTGGCACGGCAATTGCCCCTTTTTCTTTTGGGAGTGATGATGTCATCACTTGTATGGTTTTTTTTTTTTTTCCTCTCTTCTTTATCTATGTTCTCCTTTCTCTTTATCCATCTTGTTATATTATTTGATACCAAACAACTTGAATCCATTGTTCCAGCCTCTAATCCACTTAACCAACTAAACTGTCCCATTTGCTACACTACCTGTGACGTTTTGATTATTTTAATTATATAAATTATTTATTTTACTATTAATATGTAATTAATTATATTTTGGTTAAATACGCGATTAGTTTAAGTGAAGACCACGTTAGGTTTAGATTTGGTGAGTTAGGCTTGTTGGGTAGGTGGCTTGACCCATAGTTAACACGGTCCCAATTTAGTATGTTTAATTCTTCTCTAATTAAAATTCTTGTTCTCTTCCAACCCAAATTCTAATCTATTTAGATTCAAAACTCTATTCTTTTCAGTATTTAAGTTAGATTACAACTCTTATGCCCATTCTCTATTGATACAACACCGCACTCTTTTATTTTCACACACAACTCTCACTCTCTTTCGACTTTTCTTTGGATATCACTTGGGCTTTGGCAATAGATTTCTAGACCGTCTCCTTCAACCGCGAATTTCAGGAAAGTACCTAACCATAATTTGTAGATTTAATGCTTGTGTTATTCATTGATTTGCTTGTTAATGCAAGTAGAAGCCCTTCGATGCCCATGTTATGATGTTTAATGTTTTCATGATAGAAATCAGATATTGGAGATCGACACATTGATTTTTTTATTTTCTTTTTTTAGCATTATTGTCAATCCACCAAATAACCCAAAGAGATCGAAACTGTCATGGGTTCTAAACGGAAACCGTGAGTAGTGTATGTGAGGTGGGGCCCACAGGACGATCGGATCACGGATCCGGTCCGTTCATCGGGCCGGACATAGCGGGGCGACCTTCGAGATGTGGGTCCGTGTGAGGTGGACCCTGTTTGGCCTACCATCTAATGGTTTTAGGAATCAGGAGCGTGGGTTGACATTGAGGTGTTTTCTTTTGTTTAATCTGTTGTGGGGCTTAGGAAGACGACTTGATGACTTATCCGGACCATGGATCTAGTAGAGGGGCCCTGGGCGACCTTGTAGGTAGGGTTGATCTTGAGGTTTGATCGGTGAGGCCACTGTCCAGACGACTTTGATGAACCTGGCATGAAGCTCGTCGGTTTGATGAAGGCTCTGTGTGGGTGAAGGAGAAAGAGAATCTGTGTGTGGGTTGTTGGCCTGTACATGAATTAAATAAGAAAACTAAAGGGTGGAGGGGATGGCTTTGATTTGACTCATACAGGAATTAAAGAATGGTAGTGGTATAACATGATGATGTCATGGGATGTAGAATTCCACGTGACTTTATAATTATAAGGCTTAAGGATTGTTGGAGTAGGACTTTCACCCATTAGTTTTAGAAATTAAAAATAGGCTCCGGTTGTTTTATAAATTCAAATGAGACCCTTTTTATTTATTTTGAATGTAGAAAATGTTATTGATGGGTCCTTAGGCTTTCTAAAATTATAAATTAAGAATTGTTAATTTTTATTATTATTTGCAAATTACTTTTTAAATGGATTTTTAATGTGTTAAAATTATATTTTTGTACCTTAATATTTAGATCATTGGACCAAGTAAAATACCGTCCGGGCACACATTATCTTACTAACATGGGGTTTGGTGCTTCGTATGACCTCGGGGAAATTCTATTGGATTCGAGCTCAACCCATCTCTATTGGGAAACCCTTAATTGGGTCTATGCACCATTAATTGAGAAGAGATGTATTGATCTTTTATCTATTTAGAGATTCCTGTAGTTGTTGGGTACGAGACCGTATGTTTGACCATAGGATTGGCATGTGATTATTCCTTGACCTTTGGGTTTGCATACATGATTGAGATTGATATTGGTCTATTAGCTACATACCTTATGTTGATTGGATATGAACCGTAATGTGGCTTGGCAATCGATTGAGATATCGTAGAGAATTATTTGAATGATTTATCGGGATGGATTATGGATTATTATGCAGCCAGCCATTCACTTTGACTTAGGTTTCTGTGTCAGAGCATTACAAGTCACTAGGTTTATTCTATTATAATATGTATATATATGTACATTGATTTGGTCATAATTGAACGACTGCAGTTGTAATTGGACGGCTGATCACCGATGTGTGCGGACACTATAATATCTGAATTGATTGTTGATCGATATTCCGGATTATTGATCGGTTTATGACTGCCGACGTGATTGAGATAGTTAGGGCTGACCACCCAAAGCAGTGGCATTGTTGTTGTGTGATTATTGTATTGCTCTATTGTGTAGGTTGGATTTAGGTTATACGTTCTTCTCATTATTATCACAGTGTTATTCTCGTATGCTTATTACCCGTCATTACTCACATTGATCTTGTGTTTTATTTATAAATTATGCTTTCGTGCTTGTTGTTTACCTTGCTTATTGGTGCATAGGTACCAACCCTTATCCTGTCGGGGAGACGGAGGGTAAAACGTCTCAAGCATTTGAGCCAGTTGATGAACCTAAGTGGAGAGCTGATAATGGCTACGGAGCCGTCTGAGTCTGCACGGGAGTGACTTTCATCATAGAGACTACTTTAGTACAAAATTATTCATAATGAACCTAATTTTATTTAGTTGTTGTTTAGTTTATTTGGAAACTTTAACCTTGAATATTCAGTGAGTTATGCGTTGGTTTGATTTGGAATAATGATACCAATTGATTTAATGCTTCCGCAAATATTTTATTATGACTCACTATGTTTTGAAAATTTGTGGGTCCATATTTGGGAGCTTGTGTTGCATTAAACACAGGAAATTGAATGCTTATTTTCATTTTTCACGTTGTCCATTGGTTGCATTTTGGGGACGTGACAGTACCAAAGTTGAACAATATCAAAACATCACACGTCATCGTCTCTCACTCGAATACAACCAAATTACTTACACCATGGAGCACAGCTCTCATTTCCATCTCAAATAGCCCTCTTCATCTCTCTGCAACATGGTCTCCACCCCTCGCTCATGATGCTTTGTGAAAACTTTATCACTACATCATCATTGCCTCGCATCTACACACGCCATATGCGCTTCACTTGCAACTGTCATCCTCGCATTCAAACAAAGCCAAACTCAGCACCCATTTTTTGCATCCACGCCTGAATCCAATCATCCCTCCCTCACCTTTACTCCACAACTCACAAAGCCTTATCCAACCTTCCATCTTTGCAGTGCCCCACGTTAGCTAGCAGCAGATTCCCATGTCTCCCATGTTTTTGTCTTATGAAAATTATATCCATGAAGCAATGTGGATATGGAAAAAGACGAGGAATGAGAGGAAGAAGAGAGGCGAAGAGCATTCAACTTAAACGGGGAATGATATCATCTCTCAAACAAAAAGAAAAATTGGTCGAAAGGGCCTTTATCATAATAGAGGAACTATAAGGGCTTTTTTGGTGCACCGGATATCTAAGGTGATTTTTTCTGATAAATCTTTTTAAAATTTATCAAAGTTAAAAGAAAAAAGGTATTTATGGTATGCATAAGAATTTGTACTGAAAATGAAAAAGAAAAAATGACAACCCCCAATAATGATATACTCCCAAAATATAGAAATGAATAAAAAAAGATACTTATAAATAAAAATAGGTTTTATCGTTTCTAACTTATCCCCAAAACTTAAAGACCGAGGGTCTCTATCTTTATTAGAATTCAAAATAATTTATGTCTTAGAGAATTTTTAAGTTTTCCAGCATGTAGAATTTCTGAATCCTCCTTTATATTTGAGTACGTAGAAATTTAAGCTAAAAACAAATATGTTAGAATTTCAAGAATTTCAAAAGTTATTTGAGACTTTTTTAGGTGGCTAGAATTTTGTAGTTCCAATAAAGAAATATTACATTTGCAAATGCTATTAGACAAGCCATCACATCATATGCATGAATTCGCAACATTCTAAATTGTGAGGTCCCAATCCGATTGGATAATCCCTTGAGGCAATACCAGGTTAAATGCCCATGTGAACTAATAAAGGGAAATCTGCATGGGTACAAATAGAGTGATTCTGTTAATACCATGAGGCTTTATCCAAATCCTACATAAAAAATATCTAAGTCGCTTATAACGTTCAGGCCGTTACATAGGCTCTAAGGAAATTTGCATAATGCTCCTGTGAGGGCGACTAGAACTTTATTCGAGCTTCCCATCGTTATTAGATTAACTTCTTGAAACAATATCAGGCCCTGTTTGGCAAATTTTATCCATATGAAACAGATTTGCATCAAATAGATCTGTTTCAAATTGCCCTGTTTCAAATAGATGCTTTTGAAATAAACTGTTTTCTTAAGTTGAAAAACTAATTGAAACGGAGTTTTTAAATCTGACGGTGCATGATTTTTTGTAAATTTCTCAATATCCAAAATGAATCAGAGGTCGATTTTTGACGCCGTTGTCTTTGTTAGTAATCCAAAGAGGATCAATGGTTCAAATCTTGGTACGGGGACCACAAAGCCCAAAGATTTAGATCAAATGACTCACTGTTTCTGTAAATTATCTTGAGATCCGTGAAGGATCAACAGTTGAATTTTGGTGTGGTGGTCGCTCTTTATATTTTCAAGAGTTTGTATGGTCCGGATTATGGTTTGTGGGACTACAATTGAAAAAAATTAAGGCAGAACGAACTGTGTGCAAAGACACCCAAAACCTAGCCTCTTTGGCCAAGTAAATTAATGGTTGATCAATTTTAGTAAATTTCTCGAGATCCACCTGGAATCAAAGACTGATTTTTGTTCTCATAGTTGATTTTGTCATTCCAAAGAGGGCTAACGGTTCGGATCGTGATCACGGGCCCCACAAAATTCCAAAAATTAAGATCTATAGTTCCAACAAAAACTCGAGATCTGTGATAAATCAAAGGATGAAATTTGAATTATGAGCCGTTTTTGGCCCTTTTAACACTCCTAACGGTTTGGAGCATTGTTTACTACCCCATATTAATAAACAAAAAAAGAAAGAACAATGATACTAAAACTACCGTCCAAACACTATTCACATGTCTGTCTTTCCGCTTCAGACAGGCAGGTCTGTTCCAATTAAGGTAATTTTCCTTGCGAGCCGAATCAAAGGAATTTCCACTTTATGTGGATTGAAGTAGATTTTCAAAAATCACTTCCAAACGTTCTTAATACGTTTTGAATCCTCTTTAAGATATTAAGAGGTTGAAAATAGAGTTTCCAAACAGGCACTCGTACTACACAAATAAAATAATAATAAATGTTAGATTACAAATATAATTAAAATAATAGAACGGAACAATCTAAAACGAACTCCAATGACCGAAAAAAAAAACACTTTAAAAATAAAATTAATTAATTAGTCTTTATCAATCTTTTCTACTAGTATTCACGATCGTTGAAATCTTTAGATATTATAGACATAAATAGTTTAGTAGGAAAATTTTTTAATATACATTACTTAGGTGTCATATAAATTGGTGCGTATATTCATATGCATCCATAATACAGATCGGACCTTTCAGCTCCCATGTGTCTAGGCTCTTGCCATGTTTATAACTACTTCTCATACAATCTTTTTAGTAAATTCTTATCTTAAAAATATGAGAAAACTACCCAAAAAAAGACCCTAGATGGCCACTAACCAAAAAATGGGGCACTAGTTAATATGGTACGGGGACCACTGCCCTTTTTTTTTCTTTTATTGCATATTAAAACGTGTGATGACGTCGTTGTCACATTCAACCCCATAAAGGCCACCTGAAACCCCACTTCCCCGTTTTCCCCTTCTTCCCATCCGTCGTTTCTCCCTTTCCCTTGGCGGTTTCCTTTCCTCTTTCCTCAAAAGGTTGTTGAGGTGGTACTAAAGGTCGTTTTCCAACCTATTGGACTGTAGCATAAGGATTCGAGTGGTTTATCATATTGATGTATTATTCTTGTCACCTTCTTTTTCTGTATTACAAAATGATAATTTACTGGGGTTTCTTCATCTTCTTTCCATTTCGTTCACATCCTAAAATGGGCCATATACATGCACTATATATGTTTTTTTGCATTGAATCAACCTATCACACCGTCCATCCATTTTCCCCCTTCTCGACTGTATAGTCAACCCTAGTGGACATGTATAGATTTCATGCAAAATGCGGACCATGGTGGCTGCTGCAAACTCCAAAAACACAAAAAACGAATGAATGCTGGAGCTGGATGAATAGTCTTGAGGGGTGTGTTATTGGTTCATTGTTACAAGCTCAAAGCTTGATGTTACTAGATGAATGCTGGAGCTAGTCTCATATAGTTTCTACAGCTTTAACATCATGTTAAACATTAAATTTCATTTTTTATTCATTTCCACGTGTTTTTGTATTATTATATCCATGTTGCAATTTATCATGTTTTATTAGAATCTGTTTGACAGGTTTCTAAATCTATTTCCTACTTTTTTGAAGAGTAGTGCCACTAATTTTTAGGTGTATTTTATTAACTCACAAAAGTTGCATTTCCCAGTTTTGTACATTCAGTTGTCCATTTCTATGTTAGTGACAAGGTAATCCAAATATAACATGTGATTGTACAAAAAATATAAGAAGCAGGGAGATTATAACAAAGATCTAATTTCTAATTCACTTGATGGGAGACAGAACTCATCAATTATACTCAGTTTCATCACCCATGGAAATACAGAGCATAAATGGTAATATAATTTATTTTTTTCATATTTCACCTAAGCCATAGGAGAATTTTTTCTTAAATATGTTACAATGCTTGTGAGTCAATTTTGGAATGGAGAAGTGACCAAGATCAATTGGGACAAGTTAAAATTAAATTTGAAATAATTAAAATTAAAATTAAAATTGACTTGAGCACGATCATCAACTTCTCAATTGTGGATACGAGGGTTTATATGTACCTCTAGAGATTAGGAATCGGCTGTTTAAAATTGAGTGTCCCTCAAGCTAATGGCCAAAGGCTCTTTGGCTTGGCTCGGCAAAAGATACTCTTAGTTAAAAATAAAATAAAATAAAAAACAATCATGAACTTCTACTGCAAATGACAATGGATCAAGTTTAGAGTGGGGTTTGGTAGTGAGCTTGCAACATTAATTGGGCCAAGTTCAAATGAGAACCCGCTAAAAAAAAACAAATACCATGCCCTAATCCGAAACACCCGACAAGCGGGAACAGAAGAGAACTTTACTGTTTCGGATCTTCTTTTTCCTTCCATTCCACTCTACTTTACTCTACACTACTCTACCGAAGATCGTTTTCCTGCAATTTCCTGTGAATCGATCGATCTCTAATGGCGGAACAGGAACCCGTGGTCGATAGCAATACACAGGAAGACGACGAGCTCGGCCACAAAGAGCAGGTCCTTCTCAAATACTTCCTCCAGGAATGGAAATTCGTGAAATCTCTCCTCGATTCCATCGTCTCCAATGGCGGCATCACTGATTACTCCACTGCTGGCAAGATCCGCTCCATTGTAAGCATTCCTTGATGTAGATTTCCTTGGAAATCAAATTCCCCCTCCCCTATACACAAATCTGATCTACTGATCACATGCTTTCCTAGCAATTCGATACGTATTTGCTAAATGCGCATTTAGAGAGTGTTACAACCATGCATTTTGCAAGGTTTTACGACCTTCATTTTTGTTCTCATTGTCATTGTCATGCTTATTCTTTGCTTGTTCAATCTGTTGATTTTGTGGAAATAGGTATAGAACTATGTGCTAGTGGTCTTTGTGAGCAGGCAGTGAGTTTTTACCTTGTTGAACTATTAAAAAGTTTAAGATTTTTACTGTGCATTTGGATCAAGTCAGAATCACAACTAGTTTGAATATGCTGGCAGAATGGCTTGTTAATCAAGCCCTTATGTTGGCAGTTGAGGTGGTTTGTCTCTTACATCTGCCTGCCTACGCAGCGGGCACCGAACTTGAAAGTACTCCGCAGGGTACCTAGGTTTTAGCCTGGTTGGAATTGGGAGGCATTGGCCTACAGCATTCTCAGTAAAATTAAGATATTTGGGTAGGTTATGTATAAAAAAAAAAAAAAAAACAATAACATTAGTTGGGCTGCTGTTATTCGAACTTTCTCCTCTGAGTTACTATCATCTCGAATTAGCATTTGCGGCGGAGAAGGCTGGGAAATTTATCCTTGTTGCACTGTTCGAGGGGAAAAAAAGAGAAATTTATTCATGTTGCTACAATTTTCTTTAATACACTAAATGCATATTGGAACATACCTGTTCTGCACGCATAAATCACTGGTGTTTCTGGGTGCATAAAAAATGCACCTTTAGATTTTTCAGCTCAGTATTGTATGTTTATTATTATTATTAGTATTCCTTTATCCATGCCTGTTTTATTATTTCATAATACACTCTCACCATTGGTTTGATATGTTTAATCTTCGCATTTTACTGCACATTCAATACACATTAAGAATATTTTGTTACTGTTCTAAGTATATCTTCTTCCTTTTTTCTTTCTTTTTTTCTGCGTGCAGATGGATAAGTATCAGGAACAGGGTCAATTGCTTGAACCTTACTTGGAGATCATTATTTCTCCTTTAATGCTCATTGTCCGCACGAAAACGATTGAACTGGGGGTTACCTCTGGTGAAATTCTTAAAGTTATCAAGCCATTATGCATTATTATATACTCGCTTGTTACCGTTTGTGGGTACAAGACTGTTACTAAGTTCTTCCCACATCAGGTTTCTGATCTAGAACTTGCTGTCTCTCTTTTGGAAAAGTGCCATCATGCACCTGCAATGACGTCACTGCGACAAGAAAGTACTGGGGAGATGGAGACGAAGTGCATCATACTTCTATGGCTTTCCATACTTGTCTTAATTCCCTTTGACATCTCATCTATTGATACAAGTATTGCAAATGATACTTATCTTGAAAAACTTGAACCTGCACCATTGGTACTGAGGATAATCAAAGTTTCAAAGGATTATCTTTCAAGTGCTGGACCCATGCGTAGAATTGCGGGACTGCTGCTTTCAAGGCTTTTAACACGCCCAGATATGCCAAAGGCTTTTAGCAGGTTTAACACATAAATTTGCAAATTTACCTATGCATAAAATGCTATGTATTATTCTTGGTTACCTCTTTCTCTCTCTCTCTCTCCCCAAAAGCTTTCCTTTAGCTTGCCCATTTTCTCGGGCTACCTATGGTTAATCTAGTCCTTCACACACACCTAACCTCCTTGAATTGGCATTGATTTTATTTTGATATCAATCACCGTTGGATTTTGTCATGATAAATTTGCATAACATATAGTCATGAAACTTTGAGGACCATAAATTATGTGCCACAATCATTCGTTGTAGACTGATATTGTAGATAGCCCCTAATCTTCATCCAAACCTATCCACCCCCCTGCATCCCTTGATTGTTGCATATCTAGGTGGGCTTTGTAGGAGGTGGAAAATATGCCTGGGTATCTTGAAGCACTACTCTTTCTCTCCCTTTCCCTCTCTCTCTTATATATAGTGAAAAGGTATTAATCACCTTATTTCCTTATGAATAAAAAAAAAAAAAACACAAAGCTGGAAATACTGGACCTAAAAAAAGACAAACCAGATTGTAAGATTCAATGGTTTATGGAGGATGATTGAGGGGTTTGTATGTGGAGGTTGTGTTTTGCCTTTCCAGGGATACTTGGTAATGGTGGGATTTAGTTCGAAAAATGGGTGCAAATGATGCTGGAGAATTGCTTATTCGGAATAACGATTGCTGAAAGCAGTTATTAAATAAAAATGGGAATGGGTTTAGCAGGAGGATTGGGGTTGTGCAAGAAGTAATGGGGCATTTTGATGGAGATGAAATGTAGTTTGAGATGTGGGAATTGCATTTATAGGATTTATGGTTAGGCCCTAGATTGAATGGTGGCAATGGTTTCTCTAGTTGAGGAGATACGGGTTTTGAGGTTCCAGTGATGTTGATGGATTCAAGATTTGGAGATGAATGGTGGTTTTCTGCAAGTGGTGATGAAAGTGGGAAAACATATTAAATCCGTGGTTTTGTAGACCACAATCAACTCTAAGATTGATCTCAGATCTTTTGCAAACAGGGCAGCCAGTGTCCTGTGCTTGGGTTGGAGATGACTACCACAAGCCATGATTTTGAGAGTCAAGATAGTAATTTAGACCTGGTTTTCTCGTACGAGCAACTCAGCTGAGGTTCGATGGAGGATTCGAAATGGGTGAATAGAGGAGGGCTGTAGTGTAGACATTTGATAAAATGACTGTTTGAGAAAAGAGTCTTTTTTCCATATAAAGATTAAAATAAAAAATAATGGTAAAAAAATGGATAAAGAGAAATGGAGGGTGATTGAAGGGATCCACAACCAGGAACAAGGTTTTAACTTGAACTCAGTGGGCAACTCGGCCGTCCATGAGTTTAGTCAACTTGGCCGATTCACATGGGAAGGACTGAGTCACACCCTTGAGGCCTAAAACCCTTGAAAATTCTAATCTTTCAAAAAATAGAAAAGGGTGCCTTATGAATCTAAAATTTGAAATGTCTGTTTTAAGTTTTAACCATTAAGAGTGATTTTAATTAGTAAAAGGGCCAATTTTTATTTTTATTTTTATTGAATGCTAAAATTTTCCACAAAAATGTAGTTTTGATCTTCCAAAATCAGTTCGGAAGACTTCAAAGCCAGCCACTTCTTGTAACGTTAAATTGAGAATTTTTTATAAAACAAAATTACTCATTTTAGAGGAATTGTTGGGGGAGGGGGGACTCGACTCTGTCAGTGCTGAAGCATAACCTGCTTTGATACCATATAATCCAAAGTGAGATGCCGCAGCCACTTGATTGGAGCAAGTTAGGGAAGTGTCGAGCTTAGCTAGAACAGTGAGAAAGATGGTGAAGACCTGAAATTTATGATCGACAGACTCACTCGATACCGATAAGAAGAGAATTGCTTGATCCTAGCCAAGCCTATGGCTTGATTTGGTAGAGGAATTCCCTTTACCCCTATGAAAAAAAGGACAACCTTCTATTTATCAAAATCATGCAACTAACTCATTTCATTACATCAATTTCCTTTTATACATGCAGCATTAGGATAGAGCCTAGGAAAATTATTAAAGGCTTTTCTTGTTCCTTTTGCTTTCATTAATCAAAGTAACCATTCAAAATTTTTTTTTATTAAAGGCTTTGAAGTTTGAACCCAACAAATATAAATGTACTAACTCAAAAGAGAGGGATAGAAACTTGGATAAATCTTTGGTCCAATATGGTGGGTTGCATTGTTCTAAAAATCAATACATCGAGTTATTGAATCAAATTGTATTGCAAAGCATATGATTTTTTAAAATAATATTCTTGGAAAAATGAATAATATTTAAAACTAAAAAGAAGAAAAAACATTTACAACCATTGCGTTTCCCATCCATAGCAGCATCAATACGGTGGCAAATGAGACTATCATATAATTATATGAAGAACATATAGTCATATATTGATATATATATATATTAATCTATTATAAATGTTATTTGCTTGAATTAGTTGAAATGTTTTAGATACCAATGTTACTAGGGAAAATAAATTAGCATTAGTTTTTTTCCTTTAAACCAAAAAAATAAAATTCAATTAAACAATGTTACTCTTGAAGTTAAAAAAGTATTTATGAAGAAAAAAAAACGAAAAAAAGAATGTAGGACAAAATCCCATATGTATAGTCGAATGTTCCTGTCACATGTATATTCCTCATCTGCTTCTAAAACCTCCCCAAATCCCACAAATTCTTAAGAGGTGTTCATTAATCAGTAAATAACCTTTTAAAAATAGAAACACTACAAAAAAGTTATTAATATTAGCCATTCAGCTGCGACTATTTCCATTTTCCACCCATGTGAATCGTTGGAATCGTAAGATTCAATAAAAAAAGTATTGAATTGTAAGATTCAGCCTCAACTATAAATGGGATTTGTTGTATAGATACAATTTTTTTTCCTTGAGATTCAATATGAATTGTGGGACTTGGTATGCAAATCCTAAGATCTTAGCAACAATGGTGGGCTGTTCTTGGATGGGCCTTCTTGTGTGGGTCGACCTCGAGCTTGGGTCCATCAGTTGCATCATCTAGCTCAAGCTTGGCTCATCTTGACTCAACTCAGCCTTTTTATATCACTAAAACCTTTTGATAGTTGCCATAGAAGAAAATAACCAAGGAATGTCATTTAAGTTGGTGAGGGCACTTGTATAGAAGGCCAGGAACAGCCATTGTATGGTAATTTAAGTGCTACATGTTCAAAGAACTAGAAGAAGAGAGAGATGAATAATGACCTTGCCAAAAGTAGGGAATAAAGGCAGTGACGTGGACCTATAAAGAGCATGGCCTCAAATAGGGTTGAGTGGAAGAGCAAAACTCACAAAAGGCGATTGTAAATGGATGGGACAAGGTTAAGATGACGAAGATATTATTGTTGCTTTAAGTGAGAAATGACAAATCTAAGGAAACATTGTCGGTGCTGCATAGATATTAGCTAGAGAAGATTCCTCATGCTTGATGCTTTTTTAAGGGTTACATGTAGTTGGTCATCCGGAAATCCTTTTTTTCCCTGGTATGTGCGCGCGCACTTGGATGTCATTTTCTTTCTTGCTTGCAAGGGATTTGAGCTCTCACACCTATGTACGCACCACATCCCTAACCAGCTAACCAGCTGCTTAGGACATTTGTTATTCTCTTTAGTCTTACAAGCACGGAAACCTTTTTCCACATAATTACTTACAAGTCATTTTCCATTTCTAAATGTTATAATTTGTGGAAGATGAAACCTTGTATTAATTCAATATCTTGTGAATTGATCTTTTGGATTTTCATCCAGCTTTGTTGAATGGACATGTGAAGTCCTATCTTCTATCACAGAAGATGTTGCCGATCGCTTTCGACTACATGGTGCTGTGGAAGCCTTGGCAGCAATTTTCAAGGTTTATGTTTAACATTTTACATGTTTATTTTTCATGGATGTGAAAAACATGAAGCTCACAATCTATTTGAAATATTTGTTTCTGAGATATGAATGTAAACCCTTAAAAAGAGAAATGAAAACATACTAGACAAAGCGCAGAGGCGAGCAAGCTATACAAGAGTAACGGATGTTGAGAATGTGCAATAGGACAATGCATGGCGGCCACCACTCCCACCCTGCCCCCTCCACACCCACAAATAGTAGTTGGTTAATGAATGTCTCACTAATTGACTTTTAGAACTGCTTTGGCAAGTGTGTTTGCCTCTTTGTCTAACTCCCTTGAAACATGTGATAAAGTAATGTATATAGAGTGGGAGGATTGAGAAAATCCATGATGCGGAGTGGGGTACCTGGTGCGGGGCGGGTAGAGATGGTGGGACTAGAGATGGAGGGTGGAAGGGATAGGTTAGGTTTTTGCCTGAAAATTGGCTTCATGCCAAACTCCCCATCGCTAGCAAGGAAGAAGAGATAACTTGGGAAGACCCAAAATCACTCGAAAAACTTTTCATTAATCATAAACTAAGGAGCTAGAAGGCTTTACAATGCTTATATAGAAAAACAAGAAAACTTAGAAATAATCTAGACCATCCAACACATCGATGGCCAGGATTAAAACATTTGAATTTAAATAAACTAAAAGACATAACCACTGAAACAGCCATAAATGATAGAAAATAAATATAAAATAATGGCCTGGTAGGTAGGTTGGGCCCAATGAACTAGTCGAGATGGATGAGATGGCCCATTGGTGGGTCGACCCATGGGGACCATGAGTCTGTCCTGCATCAATCCACATTCCTGAAGCTGAAGCCTCAAGATGAACAGTCTAATGGAGTTATCATCATGGACAAGGAGGATTAAATAATTCACTACGCAACTTGTATGAGAAAAAAGAGAATTGCATGGGGCACATCCCTTTATAATGTTGAGGATGAGACATCCACCACTATAGTTTTCTTATTACAACTCAATGACTAAATAGAGTCCAACAGGGACAAGCTCTAATCTCAATTCAATTGTAACCTATCAGCAAATGGGCCCGAACTAATTCAATTCTTGTAGAGTCACACATTCTTGGGCTAGATGGATAAATAACTGAATAAACCATCGAATGGCCTTAAATTTATGTCATAGGGTCATCGTTTTGATGGATGGATTTGTCATCTTTGAAAACACTAGATCTAGTCTTTAAAGACTCCTAACCTGACATAAATAAAAACAGGAACTTCCTAATCTACTCCTTGTGCTGACTGAAATTGTAAGTTACGCTAGTATTTAAGATGTTAATCTATTGCCAGCCCTCAATTGACATTATTGGGGGGTTCCCTGTTGGATGTCTGGGGCTCTTCTTGGGTCAGATCTGATAGAACATATGTCTGGGGAGTATCAAAATTGTTCTTGGTCACAGCTTCTGATATTCTTGTCTTCATGGATGTTTGGCAACCTGGAATGGTTGGATTTAGTCTTCTGAAATTGTGTTTCTGATCTCTGAGATTATGAAATGGCTTGTGTTCAAAATTTTCCATTTTGGTTAACTCGTCAATTGAAGTTACGAAATTTGCTTATTTTCTTTCGATTGTACACCTATTTGCTGTCTGGATTTTTTTTAATGATGTTGATTATTTGGTTTGACTTCTGCTCGTACTTATAGGACATGAATTTACTAATTTTTAATCTTTCATGTGCAGGTTGGTAGCCGAAAAGTTCTGCTGGACGTGGTTCCTATAATCTGGGAAGATACCTCCATTTTAGTCAAGTCCACCACTGCAGCTCGAAGTTCTTTGCTTCGTAAATTTCTGATTAAATTAATTCAGCGCCTGGGACTTGTTTGCTTGCCTCATCGTTCCCCATCATGGCACTACGTGGTTAGACAAGTTTCTATATCTGGCTACTTATTTAGGGTTTTCCATTTTTCTACAGTTTCCCATATATTTCTTACAATAGTCACATGCTGCTTGAACTTTGAATGCTTAATTTTCCTATTTATCTCATTTGTGCATTCTTTTCATTTGTCTAGATTTTAATTTTATATGTAGAGATGGTTGATAATTATATTCTTCATATTATGTTTTTGATTACTTGGTGCTTATTGTTCATTATTTGTTTCACGACAAGCTGTTCTGATTTGTACTCTCTACTTCTAGATTAAGATGATGGGCTTTCCACAAGGGAATTCTGTTTGTATAGCAAAATGGAAAGGATGTGTTGGTGGTTGGGTGCTGGGCCAGCTTTCTGTTTAGTAGTTTAACCATATTGGAATAGTATTTTTGTAATAATAAAATTTTTGTCTTTCTCTTTCATAATGGTGCACTTGTAAATAAAATAATAAATATAAATCAGCTTACTTAATGAAAAAGAGTGCGAGCTAACTGGTGGGATGAACACAGAAAGTAACTTTATCACATCATCATCATTATCAATTCATCATCATCATCATTATTATTCCGTTTCTTCTCTCTTCTCAATTATCTCTCCAAACCTACTTTTATCTGTCCCTAATTACAACTAAACCTGCCCTAGCTGCATTGCATGCATTTTACATGGTTTGGCCTCATATGCAAAAAACAATGCCATTTGACTCCACGAGGATCCCATTCTACACAACACGCCATCTCCCTTACCAATTACACAGTCACACGATCTCTCTTACCAACGAGACCACCTGATCCACAGCTTCTGTCATGTGCACAACAAATTAGTCTCTGCCTGTTAGGTGCTCATTATTAATAAAATGTGCAGCTGATATTGTGTCAAGTTCAGAACAGATGGATGTGATGACCTGCATGTTAGAAATTTGAATCCAACCTCTCTACAATTAATGTGAAACTGGGATGCCAATGCCACTGAGCTGTCAGTGCATTGGCACCTGTCTACAATTAATGTCACTGCCGTTCCATTATCTGAGCTTCAGTTTAGTGATTTTTAGATGCTCTCTTTTTAATACCTTCCTGTTTAGCTTCTTTAAAGAATTTGGACATAAAGGGAACGCACCAATTATTTTGTTTAGTGATTTTTTTGTGCATTTTGATACCCTAGTGTTGGTATTTACATGGTTGATACATGGGATCTTTACACAGGGAAAAAACAGCTTGCTGGGAGAGAATATTTTGATGAATATAGCTGGCAAGAATGATTCAGTCAGTGATGGGCAAGATAGCAATATTTGTACTGATTTGAAAAATCCTTATCATGAAGAATATGATATTGATGATCCAGAAAGAATAGAGGAAATAATTGAGCTGTTATTATCCGGTTTGAAGGATACGGTATGTATGGATGGTAAAGTTAGATGTTGCTTTCTAAAAGTAAAATTATGATTGCTTGCCATATAAAGTTTCTAAATGAAATTACAAATGCTTACTTATTTATTTTATTTTATTTTTCAAAATGGAATGCCTTCTATAGCCTGACAGATATATATGTTTTGTACTTTATCCCTTTTTTAATAACTGTACTGAAATTTTGTGTTATGGTTTCGGGATTCATTTATGACCTGTATAAGCTTGTAACAAGACCAAATGACTTAATTCTTTGAATATTGTTGACCTTTCCAAGTGATAAAAAGGTGACACTACGGACTAAGATGCTGCAATTTTTTTCTTTTCTTTTTTTTCATTTTTTTGGCTAGAAATTTGTTAAATATTAAAAGAGTGCAAAAAAGAAATTAAACAAAGTAAAAAAACCATCAGTATCAGAGACACATACAGTCATACAGAGACTGCCCCTTTGTTTAAATTTAAAACCAAAATCCCTAGCTCAACACCACAAGAAATTCACCTCTATCAACTCCTTGCTTTGCTAGAACATCTGCTGCTTCATTACCTCCCCTTATGTGCCAGAACTCGCATGAAATTTCCTCTGCAAGCTTCCATAGCTTCTTTAGTGTAAACAGAAATACCATGGTGGTTTTTAATCCCATTTTTTGAATCTCCCTCGACTTTGCCAGAAACTAAAATTATGCCTCTCTTATTTCCAAGACCTCTACCTCATTAGAATATTTAATTCCCACCTAATCAGAAATTAGCACAGCTGCCCCTTGCTTGTGGTTCTCAGCACACCCCTATACCTGCTGGACCTGGCTTTTCTTATGCTACCCAATCAACGTTAAACTTTAGTACTCCAACATTTGGAGGAGACCTGTTTGAAGATACCTTATGCTTCCATCCTCCCATTAATATCTGCTTCCAATACCTCATGAGCCACGATAGATGACAATCAAATATCTTTCTATTCCTTCCTTGCTCTACTCCAATGTGCCATTCCTGCCTTCTCAATTCCTTAAGATCCTAGTGTTTCAACATAAACATGAGAATATAAAACAATATACCCAGCAGGTCAGGCGTACCATTATTTTTAGATATACTGTAATAGTCCTTCATTGGAATGGGCCTAATCAAAAGCAGAAATTAAGATCAGTTAGTGTTTTAGTTTACCCTAATCAAGAGAAAGCTGAGATTATAAATATAGGTTCTACACAATCAGAAGGCCTAACTAAATTAGTTATGTTCTTAGTTCTAGTTAACTCCCTCTTGTTTAAACTTAGAAGTTACAACAAGGGCTGAAATTTTTTTAGGAATTTTGGAATTTGTTTAAATCTTATGTAAGCATGTACTATGGACATATTCTTTTATATTTTCTGAATATTGAAGTTTTTTTTTTTTTTTTTGGCATTTGACAATAAAATATATCCACATATTTCTCGGTTATTATCATATTTTGTTGTCAAAGTACTGGTTTGAACTTGAAGGCCTGATGTATTTTTTTGAGGATGCAAGATGTAAAAATTGATGATATCTTGCTTTGTCATTTTTTTTTTCTCCTTAAACGCCACATAAAATGGCAAGATGTACATGCAACATTAACTTTTTTTCCCTCAGCAATCTATGCATGTTAACATAATTCCTCACATAATCAACATGTTATTAGGCATATCTGCATGCTATGATTTTGCAATACAACTACTTTCTTTTATACCATTTAAAACAAAAAAGAAAAACTTTATTTTATCAATTATCTTTCCAAAAATCACCTCCTATTTGAAAATGAACCTCAAACTAAAAAGTATCTAACAGAAACAGGTATGAATTAGAATATTGGTCATTGATACAAATTCATGCAAAGGTGGAGGTTCTATTAATAATATTCTTTTATCCTCCGTTGTAAGTTTAGCTGATTATTTGATAGCACAGGACACAGTTGTCCGATGGTCTGCAGCAAAAGGTATTGGACGCATAACAACACGCCTGACAGCTGCTCTTTCTGATGATGTTCTTTCTTCCATACTGGAGCTCTTTTCAGCAGGCGAGGTTTGCTACCATATTGTATACTTGTTATTGCTGTTTCCCACAGATACACATGCACCTGACAGAACTGTCTTCTCATTGATGGTTTCCACTTTTTCACTGTGACGTGTTCTTTGCTTTTAATCAAAACATCTATTTCTCAATTGAACAAGATTGTGGTTTTATAGGGAGATGGGTCATGGCATGGTGGCTGTTTAGCTATGGCCGAGCTGGCTCGCAGAGGCTTGCTTCTACCTGTTAGTCTTCCTAAAGTAGTTCCTGTTATCATAAAGGTAATAGGGCCATTAGCAGCATCTGAATTTCAGTTTGGTTGCAGCTATTATTTAATAAATTACTTCTTTTTTTGGTGCGTGGAGATAATTGATGGGGTTTATCCAGGGTCTGTTCTGCACTTTATTTTATTGCTCAGGGAATTTTCTGCAATTTTGTGGTTGTCTGGGGACCTTTTTTGTAATTTCACAAAAAAAAGCAGAGCATGTTTTTGTAAATAAGAAGCTTTTTAGTGAGATAAGGAAATCTGGTTTCTCAATAGAGCTTGGTGACCAGCCCTAATCTCAGAAGATCTTCTTTTTCCTTTCTTAATCTTTCCTTATTTTTTTTATCATCTTTTTCTGTTCAATTTTCTTTCCTCAAAAGTTGTAACTTGCATCAAAGATTGACTAAGGAGAACTCGCGCTTTAAAAGAAGAAAGTCAACAAGAGAATACAGAGGCACAAAGCTAGATTGGTGGCTCAAGGTTTCACTCAAGCTTAATGAATTGATTATTTTGAAGTTTTTTTTCCAGTGGCTAAGTAAACTCAATTAGGGTAATGTTCTCACTGACAGTAAATTTCTCTTGGCCTTCATGATGCAAGGCCTGTGGGTTGATGCAGCCAGACCGTGGCTCACATGTAGGGCCTAAAGAGGTCTAGGGTTTTTGTCTTTTTAATTTATTTCTTTAATGAGTTGTCATTAGGATTGGTTCTTTCATTAGGAGTCTTTTGATTAGTTTCCCAGCTTCATTAGGAGTCTTTGATTTTAGGGTTGTTTTTCTTATATATATGAGCATTGTAGAATGGTAGAATCAATTTTGGAGATAAATAAAATTTCCTTTAATGGATTGAGGTTCATTCCTCTTTGTGATAGGCATTTTTGAACTCAACTTTTTTGTGCTTCGGCACTTTGCAAAGTTTCCTTCGATCAAACCCTCATAGGGTTTGCATCACTTCATATCAGTTAGTGATGAAAAATGCATGTCTTCATGGTGACTTATAGGAAGAAGACCAAGTGGGTAAGGTTTGCCGATTGAAAAGGTGATGTATAGTCTTAAAACAATCACCTTCACTGTGGTTTGAGAGGTTTCGTCGAGTAACGATAAAGTACGGATATAAGAGGTGTTAGGTATAATAGTAGGTTACTTTTTTTTTTTTTTTTTTTGGGTGGGGTGGGGGGGGGGGGGGGGGGGGGGGGGGGGTGTGGGGTGGGGAGAGTGATATAAGGGTGTTTTTTATTGTTTATATTGATGTAATTGTTGTAATGGGTAATGATAAAAGTCAAGATTAATCAAATAAACGTATTTTCAGGAAAGTGTTTGAAATTAAAGACTTGGGCATGTTAAGGTATTTTGTATTTTTTGTAGTTTGTTTGTTTTATGGTCTGATTTTCTCTAGCTGGATGAGCTGGTTTTCTTTACAACACAGCCTGACGTCTAACATGCAATTAGTGTAGTTAGCCAGTTCATTCATGCACCAAGCACTAAGCATTTGAGTGTGGTTTGTTGCATTTGAAGGTACCTTAAGGGATCCCTAGGGCAAGGAATGTTTAATGTGCCATGGTCGTTTCAAATGTGGAAGCTTTTACCGTCGAACATTTGGCGGGTTCTAATAAGATAAAGATCTACTACTTGATATTGGACCTTGGTTGGAGTATTTTTATATAATGGGAGAGCAAGAAGCAACCAGCAGTTGCTAGATCTAGTTTGGAGGCTGAATAACGTGCAGTGGTGCATTGCACCTGTGAATTATTGTGGTTGAAGATTCTTTTCAGTGAAGAGTGGTCCTGTGGTTCTCCATTGTGATAATATGGAAGCTATCTATATTGCTTCAAAACTAGTATATTATGAATGTACAAACCATATTGAAGTCGCCTGTCATTTTATTCGTGAAAAGTGATAAGCAATGAGATACACCTAGAATATGTAAGCTCTAAAAGATTTAAGTGGCTGATTTTCTTACAAAAGGTGCTTCCAAGATACAGAAGTCTAGTGCTTCCAAGATACAGAAGTCTAGTGTTTTTCCTACAAGCTGAGCATAGGAGATATTTATGCGCTAGCTTGGGGGATGAGGGTCATGTTTTGCAAATTTTTTTGTTAGACGGACCTGTTTTGTAACTTTGTAACCAGTGATTTTTTATTTATTTATAATAATTTCAAGGAACAACAGGGGCATTTGTGTAAATAACATTGTTGTCAATTCCATTCCATTTCGGCCAGAATTGGCTGTAACATTCCAGAATTGGCCTGGGGCATAAAGGAATGCCCCTTGAAAGATTCTGGGTCCACTCTTGGCCCATTCCGGTAGTTCCAGGGCCAATTCTAGCCCAATTCCTCCAGCCCATTCCGGACAGAATGGAATGGCCCCTAAAAGTTGTTCTGATCAATTCTGATGGTATAAAAGACGCATGAAAAATTAAGAAACTAAAAGAATACCTAACATTGGAAAAAACGGAATGCTAAAATAATGCTAAAAATGCACACTTACATCATTTAAATTAAACTATACAATTGACTATTTTTTAATTTTCATTATGTATGAATGAAAGTATGAAACATGTGAAGTAATTAGAACTACTTAATAACCATAACTAAATAACCGGACCGTTCCATTGCGGGGCCAAACTAGAATGGGGGACTGGAACGGAATTGACAACTATGGTAAATAAGCAGATTTTATTAAAAATGTATTAGGGGAAGGTAGCTCAAGAGAGCTGGACCCTAATTTTGGCCCCAAAAATCATATTTTTCCTTCTCTTATCATCTTTTCTTCTTCCTTTTCTCTTCAATTTTCTTTCCTCAAAAGAGCTCTGATCTCTTTTTTCTTCTCTCTTCTCCTGCTTCTTGAAGACATATTTGCACTGTTTTTTTTCCTACTTATAGTAACAATTTCGTTACTTACCAAAAATAGAAAAAGAAAAAGAAAAAGAAAAAAAGAAGAAACTATTTCATTGAAACAAAATAAGCCATATGGATACAGTAGTACCACCACGTCGTTTTATGATAAATATATTGAAAGCAGACTACGACCAGCGATGAATACAAAACAGAAATAGTTCCTTCCTGCGTCATCCTACGTTTCTCTTCCAACCTATGAACCCATATGTTTTTAAGCAAGCAATCAGGATTGATACTATTTTAACTGCTTGTCCTATCCTGACTGACTGAGAAATATTTGATCTAGGAGCAAGAATAGATTTTGGTCATGAAGGAGCTTTTTCCGGTTAAGTTTTATTTTTGTATTTTATTTTTCGTGTAAAATTAAACTGTGTAATGTATAGCCCAATCCACGAACCTTAATTTATTTTTTCGAAATTGCCGAATCTAATATCAGTTTGAATTCTGGCACCTGCACTCAATGCTGCTTAGCACAAAGGTTTAAGGGCATTGGCACATAAAGTTATCTTTCAAGGAAAAATGCGACATCACTCGCTGAACATCAAATGAATGAATAATTTTCTGTTATCACAAAAAGTCATCAGTTGAGTGAATATATAAGAAAATCAAATTCCAAGTCTTTGTCTTTCAAGACATTGAGTTCATTGATGGTTCGGGTTGAGGATTTTGATGTAGATGTACTGAACAGTTTGGCCATTCTAGATTCTACCCAGATAGCCCATAGCATGATTGTATTTGCTGCAATTTGGGCATATCTTGGAACTTCCTCTTCCTCTTTTTTTTTTTGATAGGTTGTATCTTGGGCTTTCTACTTGGTGCTTTTAAATATAATTATTGTTACTTGGTGTAATTTGCAAAACTATATTTAGCTCAGGCTCATCCTCTTACCTTTTCTGTTGAACTGTGGGTTCTAGTTTAGTTTGCTTACTGTCTCTCCTGCTTTTATGAAATGGGCAATGTGTGCAAATATCTCATCTGTGCACACTTTATTATATCCCAGTATTCCCTCCTCTCATCATTTTTGTTCTTATTTTGCCTGTTGATGGTTTGTTGTAACACAAAATCTTTTGGCATTTATAAGTTCTATACGTTGTAGTGTGTGAATGAACCATATCTATAATCATTTCTTGACATATCTTATGATACTATCACTCTCCTTGTTGAATTATTGAAAAAGGATTTGTTCATTTCAAGATTTCAAGTTGAATGATGCATTCTTTGTTTGATCATGTATTTCTGTATATTTGCGTACACAATGTGTATGCACAGCACATTATACTGTTACTTAATGGAAGCATTTTAACAACAGGCATTGCATTATGATATACGGAGAGGTCCCCACAGTGTTGGGTCTCATGTACGTGATGCTGCTGCATATGTTTGTTGGGCATTTGGCCGTGCATACTCTCATGCAGATATGAAAAACATATTGGAGCAGCTTGCTCCCCACCTTTTAACAGTCGCATGTTATGATCGCGAGGTACTCATTTCCCACTATATTCGATATTGGTATTCATTTACCCATATTATATGCAGAATTTCCTTCATAATTTTTCTCCATCTTATGCGGAGTATGATCAAAGCTTTAAATGACATGAAATCTAGGTCAATTGTAGGAGAGCAGCTGCAGCTGCATTTCAAGAGAATGTTGGAAGACAGGGGAGTTTCCCACATGGCATTGAGATTGTCAATACAGCAGATTATTTTTCTCTTTCCTCACGAGTACACTCTTATCTCAATGTTGCTGTGTCTTTGGCACAGTACAAAGAATACGTATATCCGTTTGTGGAAGAACTACTATGCAGCAAAATTTGTCATTGGGTATGCTATTTTTTTTTTTTACATTGCTATTATTTGCTTCTAGTTTTTATTTTCAACCTTTTCCCCATAAACTCTCATCTCTTGGATACTGGAGAATAGTTATGCACTGACTTCTCTTTTCTGTTTGTAGCCCTTGTTCATGGTGGGTGGAAGTTCTCAGGGCACATTGATTTTTTATTGATACATTTCTCCTAAGTTCAAGCCACTGAAAAAAATCGTCTTTTATTTATTATTCTGGCTTGTACGATTGAAATTATTATTATTACTACTACTATGACTACTATTTTGAGAGTTATTTTATTTTATTTTTTTGAAAAGACAACATAAAGTTAAATCAATGAAGAAGATAGATTGCAACCAGGACAGCTATAAAACCCAAGAGAAAAGAACGTGTAACTATAAAGCATTATACTACCTGCCGACAACATTAGACTTGTGGGTGCTAAAGTTTATAAGACGATCAGCCTTTTGCTTAGCTAATGCATCTTCCATGCCACTGGTAGACCTACTGATATGTTGAAATGTTAGTTGGCACAAACAAGACATACCTGATCTCCTTGAAAAGGAAATACAATTTCCATGGGCCCTTTTTGAACTTCTTCCAGTGGGCAAGGGCAACATTAGACAAATCACTCTTTACAATTAAACTGTCTTGGAAGGGACATGAATACAATCGAAGACTTCCAATATGGCTAACGCTTTCACCTTATTAGAACCCTCAACTTTCACGTACTTTGAAAACATGAACAAAACTTCTCTATGATTTCTAAGAACCCCACCCATTCCTGCCGACCCCTGTTTACAAGCTGCACCATCTGCATTAAATTTTAGAACACCGTTAGGAGAACACCAAGCAACTTTCTTCCTCAATTTCATAGAACCCAGCACCAAACAAGCTTCTCAATTGTGAAGGATATTATATCTATCTTCAAATTGGAGTAATCTTTCTTAACCACAATCAATTGATAGAAAGGAAAGATTGCAACAACAGGTCAATGCGACCACACAAGCAACTACAAATGACTAAGGAATTATATTCCATCTCAGTGGATGCTGGAGAACACCTTGCTGGTCTAATAAATCAGCCTCCGATATGCCCCTCTAAGCACATGCATAAATTTTTTGGAATGACTCTTATATCCTGAATTTCATCCACTACATCGACAAAAAATCCATCAGCAGAAGATGCTCATTTCATCTCACAAGCATAAGACTCTCCTTAATAACTTAAGAGTGAATAGATTTAAGCTCACGGTTTCTGGAAGATCAACTGGACAGAAGTTAACTCTGCACCATTACCCCCACTGGCCCACGTTTCCTCAACGTACACAAATAACGGTCTGAGTCTGTTAGATCCCTGGATTTCCTTGCACTCTCCCATCAAAACTCTTGTAAAATTGTGTTTTGGGGCTCCAAATTGGTATAATGGGCTGAAACCAAGAGTAGTCTCCAAGAAATCCAAATCAGTTTCCATCCAACTTATTAGCTCAGACACCCTTAAAATACTTAAGAAGCTATTGCTCAGGAAATAGCTCTATGTCGAGTATTAGATATAAGAATCCCTTGCTAACAGCTTTATTTTTGAAACCTCTTCAGTTCTTTTACTTCAATAATATGGACCAAATAACTGCCATGAAGCAAATAACCTACAGTCTCTTACCTCTTGGAGAGTGATAACTAGAACCTAATCTTCAGGAGGGGGAGCCAATATAACCCAAAAGGATCCAGCTCATCCAGACCAGGAGAAGATAGCTGACCAGGCTTCCCTAGCTACCTAACAATGTATAAGAAGATAATTAGCAGTCTTGACATCTAAGAAACATAAGTTGAAAATATCAATGATAAATTTGTGTCTCCTCAAGTTCATGACCCTGTTTTTGGATATTCGAGTAGTTTAAAGCTATGATCCACAAAACACTCAACAATTGGAAACTATGGTTCCAAGTTATCAAAAGAGATACATAATGCATCTGATCAGACGATAACTAGTATAATAAATTGACATATAACAGCATGTCGGTATTTCACATCTATCCCCCATATAGTCTGATAGGAGTTAGATCCGATACTGGCTGTTACAACAGCTGACTTGGAAGTGAAAATTTCCTCTCTTTTTTTTTTCCACTTGATGTTCCCATTTCTTTTGTAGGAGTTGGAGAATGCTTCTTTATTGTGTTTGAGGTCAAATTTGATCAAAGACATGATTATAAGCTACAATTGTTGGATCACTACATTTCATGTTACTATTGCCTCCCATCAGTTTGAATGGATAAGGCTAAGATGATGATAATGATGTTCATATCCTTGAATTCCTGCATCTTGAGATGGCTTTGAAGAGTATCCCATGATGCAGGTTTTTATTCCTTTGTTTGTGAATAAGAGGAAATAATACAATTACATATGATATATAGCTTTGTTTGTATGACTTTTAGATAGAGGATAGAATTACATAATCTCAACAAAATCAATAATTTAAAGTATAAAACTATGAGCCTACATGATATTCTGACATTTGCAGATATTGTTTTTTGATAATGGCCTACAAAAAAAGTCTGATACATTGTCCGATACTTTTTGCTTTTTGTGCTGACCGATCCGCTCCTGATACTGCTCTCTTGAACCTTGTCAAAATAGCCAATTGTTGCAATTTATCTACCATTGGTCCACCCCTATCTGTTCATTTGTTTGGCCTGGATTGATGTGCAGATCTGCCAATCTTATGAATTACAGGTTTTATACCTTGTGTTAAGTTGTTCTTGGCACTGTCTCTGCACTCTTCTATGAAGATAACATGGACATATAGTTGAAATGATCCGAAATACTCATATTTTGCCACTACCACTTTCTTTCTGGGGCTGCCTGTACTGAATGATGTCGTTCTATTAGGTCCTGCTTTCTTTGAGCTTGCTAGTTAAATGCAATCTGGAATGCAATTATACTCAAGAAGACCGCATTGTGGGCTAAGCATTACAGTTCCTAGAAGACTATGATTGAGTATATCAGGTTCGGACACAATTTTCAAAAGTTTGGAATTAAATGGGCCCCAGATCAGTTCCCACATGCTCATTAATTTGACTGTTGGGGACAGTTGTGATAAAGCTTTACAAATCAGGGGGTTCTGTATTTTTTCAGAAAGTTATTACATCAAGACCTGACCTGACTTGCCCGAATTACTTACAGTCCAGCGCACAGCCCTGCTAAAGCTGCTGGCTGACCTTAAGCATGCACAGCTTGTGCAATACTTGTGGGATGAATGTGCAAATACTCTTATTTGTTTTCTTTTGCTTTCTTTCTTTATTTAGTTCACCACCATCACCATCACCATCATCATAGCCTTGTGCCAACTATATTGGGTTCGCTACATGAATTCTGTTTCTCCATTCGCTAGCATGATCGTGGAATGTTGTTTTTCTCAGAATTCATGTTTATTAGTTACGACTCTTTATTTCTGTAGGATTTCCAGTAGGAATAGAATTAATGTTTGTCTTGTATTGGAAATAAATAAAAAGGATTGTTTGGGCTGCCGCTTAGCCGTAGAACCTAGGATGAATTTTTATACAATTTGTTTTCAGCCCATCATTTTTTAGGGGAATTTGAAGATTTGTTTAGTTTTCTTCAATTCGCACAGGTCTAGTGATGTTTCAGTTTTATCGATTGTTTCTCTCCCTTTTCTTGCTTCTTTCTGGTATGATCATTGAGTGTTAGAGGGCTGTTCCGTACCCTCAACTGCATTAGTTCCCTTTGTACAAAGTTGCAGCCCTTTCACTTGACTGGGCCCTACATCATAATGCTCCTTTGTTCCTTATGTTTGAAGTTAGTGTTCTGTTGTTGCAATTTTATTTATTTATTGATAACATTGTTGTTGCAATTATATTATAGTATTTTGTACTCTGTGTTTAACTAGAATCTGGAAACAACCTGGAATTTGTTATGCAACCAAGATTTTGTGTTTTGATATTATATCTTTGCAGAGCTTCAATGAATTCCCAACTTACAAATTATCTATATGCTAGGATAAAGGGTTGCGAGAACTGGCTGCACAAGCTCTTTCTGCTCTTTCAAAATATGATCTGGGATACTTTGCCGATTCCGTTCTTGAGAGATTAATTCCTTGCACTCTGTCATCTGATTTGTGCATGCGTCATGGTGCTACCCTAGCTGCTGGGGAGCTTGTTTTGGCTCTTCATCAGTCTGGAATCATGCTTTCTGTTGGTTAGTATTTCACTTGACATTGCTGACTGTTCATGAGGTTAACTGCAAGTTTCATCAAGTGATGTACCAGTAATGGAATCTTAAAATCTCTCTTAGGAGTCATGGAATCCTACCAAACCATGCAAGTTTAATCAGAGTTTGCATTTTGGCACTGCTATCATGGTATCTAAATTAGAATTACTAAATCCAGCAGGCACCTTTTTTTTTTTTCTTTGGGGGGGTGGGGCGGTTTGTTATTTTGGTGCTATTCTTGTGCGAAAAGAGGAAAATTTGTCACATCTGCTTTCTCCTCGAAGACCTGTTACATTCTTGTAGCTAAAAGATATAACCTCTTTTTTTTTGCTCCTTAAAGTCAAACTGGATATCTTTTCTTCCCAGTATTGACAATTGAACATGTTTGTCTGTCATCTAATTTGAGAAATGAACCTATGCTGATAGCAGCATGGGAACTCCCATGCTTCCTCCTGTTAATCCACATGGGGCCTACCTTTGCTTCATCCAAGACATTGATATCCCATGCCTCTAGCCGAATATGCACTTTTTTCCAATTTGAGTGATACACACCACTGGATTATCCATTTGATAAACAACTAGTTAATATCCTTTTTCATGTATTTATTAATCCAATGATTCATCACTCCAATGGGTGTAAAATCTGGTCCAATACTATTCAGTGGGGACTGTGTAAGATGAATTTATTGGATCAAGCAATGTTGGACACCACATGGAATCAGCAGCAGAGCCACAATTTGCTTGTAGCGTGGGCTAACGATGGTAGGCAAATAAGATTGAGCATATGATTAAGAATGCTATTAACACAATCTATGATATTTCTACCAAAAAAAAATCTATGAAATATTAATCATATCGTTACTGAACTTCTAATGCTTAGATCTTGTTGCAAGAGCGTGCAGGTGAAAATGATCAACAATTTAAGTCCAAATGAGCCCATAAAGCTCAAAATAGTATAGACCGTCGAATCTAGTCAAAAGTTAATAATTGACCGTTGACTCCAAATGTGGTAGCTCTGACCATTGGCTACACCTGGATGGGCTCTAACTTGGGTCAACTTGGAACCTACCCAGTCCTGACCCGGACCTCGAACAACAGGCTGAACTTGGACAGGTCAGATGGATCCAGAGTCCAACCCAACCTGTGGTTGACTTAGCCCAAATGGCAAAGGCAAACGGATGCTATGGTTGACGAGCAATGTCAGTCCGCTGCGTCAGAAAAAGGCAATGCATAATAAGTTGATAAGTCCATGTTGCAATGTGTCCGTAGATTGGCTGTGATCATGACACGTATGATGTGTTGATGCAAACGGCGGATCGAGATGTGGGGCAGGTACGGATGGAGATAGAAGGTGGCAGGGGTGGTGAGGTCAGGCTTTCACTTGAAAAATTGGCCTCACGCCAAACTCCCTATCACTGGAGAGAAAAAAAGAACTTGGGAACAGCATCCCAAAAAGCTCAAAATTTCATTGGCTGCATCACATATCCTCATATGGCTGCATGTAGAGCTGAAAGAAAGAGGCCAAGACTTGCTGTTCTTGTTTCTGTGAGAGTATCACTCATGCCTGCAATCAGTCAAGAAGTGGTATTCTCCAGTGCGGCCCACCTAATAATCAGAACCACTCAAAATCAGTGCCTTTCCCTTGAATGGTATGTCCTGAAATTAATTAAATGGAAGTTTGATACTGCTGCCTGTAAGATTGGACATATGATTAATATGTGGTTAATTCATATGATTAATAATGCATAAGATTGTATTAATCATATGTTTGATCTCATGTGGACCAACTCCTATTTGAGTAAAATCTTGGGACATCCCATTCCAAGGGAGGGCGTTCATTTTCAGTGGTTTGGATTTTTAATGGTTGGGCCCCACTGTGGAGTTCCACTCCCTTCTCTCACAGGAAGCATGAATGATATGCCCAGAGGATCTGGACTGGGACCTTTTTTCTTGAGACGGGGTTTGCCTACTGGTCTTGGGCTAGGTCAGCCTCTTGTCCCACTCTATAAGGCTCCTACTGGCATTCCTGCAAGAAAAGATAAAAGCCTTTTTTTACTCTTTGTTGGGGAGGAAGAAATGAAGAAGGGAGAGCGGCAGCTGTTATCAAAGGCTGGATTCCATGAAAAGTTGAGGGCAGACCCCTACTGTGTGATAACAGGTGGCAGATAGGAAATTCCTATGTTGCTGTCAGCATAGGGCCATTCTCTTATTATGCATTGCTCTTGTTGTTGCTTTTTTCCCTTGGTTACACTTACATGGTTGGTATGCCCTTGTGTACGTAGATCCTGGGACCTGTTGCCTTGTGTGAGAAATAAGAACGCATTAACCATCACGCTAGTTGTGTCTTTGACTGGTGCTATTTTTTTATTTGTTTGATAAAAATAAAGAAAATTGTCGATACATGGGAAAGGAAAACACGCAAACCCTGTCCTTACCAATTGTTACGAAAACAACAAGTGAAAGACAGTAAGTTGACATACTGTTCAAGCCAGGAAAAAGGGGTGATTAAGTTCACATGTTTGCCAAATCACCAGTATCATTTGCTTCTCTAGGCATATTTAAAGAGTTACTGGAACTGGTACTGCCTTTCTTTACTCATCATAGGCTATGCTTATGTTCTACATTATAGTCAGGGAACTATAAAACTTTCCCCATTTATTATACACTTCAATTTTTTATGTATTGGATTTTTCTATGTATTGCTGGACCGGGCTTCTTTCCCCAAAAATAGGCTAAAAGTTTCTTCCAGTTTCTTGTTTTGCTAGAATAAGTCAGCAATACACAAACTTCTTCATGTCATCAGTAATTCAGTATATAGATGTTGTCTTTCATGTGTCAAGTCCAACTAGCTAATACATCCCAAAAGCTTAAGGTGTTAGAAAGCGGAAGACCAATTCACTTAACAATCCTTCTTTCGAACTGGATGCCATTCCTATTCACAACCCACATGCCCATGCGATACGTGCCTCACCCGACTTGGGAGAACAATGTCTCCCCAGGGTTTGAACTCATGACCTGGTGTGGCTCTTATACCATGTTGAGTCCGACTAGAAAATACATCCCAAAAGGTTAAGCTGTTAGAAAGTGGAAGTCCAATCTACTTAACAGTATGTTCTTATCCGAACCCCTTAAAAGAAGCTTATATTGTTAATGCTCATAGTTGATGGTTTTTATCAATTATTATTTTGCATTATTTCATTATTATTTGTAGTATTACTCTTAATTTTGGATCATGTTGACTCCCAGTCTGTCAAATTTGTAGTGTTTATGATCTCTAGTTATAATATTGTTCTGAACATGGATTCTTAATTCTTATATGTTTTAAGTTACATCTACAGAGAAGCAGAAATCTATTTCTGGTATTGTTCCTGCAATTGAGAAAGCACGTCTTTATCGTGGGAAGGGTGGAGAAATCATGCGTTCTGCTGTTTCCCGGTTTATTGAGTGTACATCTATTGCTCGTGTTCCCTTGACAGAGAAGATAAAACGGAGTTTGCTTGATACTCTTACTGAGAATTTGAGGCATCCCAATGCTCAGATACAGGTGCATCTTCTTGGTATTTCAAATCAACTGTACTCAGGAACATTGCACAGGACTAGCAGCAGTCGATAGTGGACAGCTTTTGTAAACAATTTGGCCATGCTTATGACTTCATTCTGTTCACATCTTGATGCTGCGGACTCAATGTTAATCTTTTTTGGTAATACATTATCTAACTTAAAACTGTACAGGGTTCTGCTGGTGAAGCATTAAAACACTTTGTTACTGCATATCTTGCTGCCACAGCTGCTAAAACTCCCAATGATGTTATGTCTAAGTACCTAGGACTTTTGGGTGATCCGAATGTAGCAGCAAGACGAGGGTCAGCATTAGCTCTAGGTATCTTGCCTATTGAACTTTTGTCTACTAGATGGAGGGATGTGATAAGGAAACTTTGTAGCTCCTGTATGATTGAGGTACTACTGTGTTATTTAAGGCTTCTGTTTAATTAACCTTTTAATCTATCATTAAAGAGTATCCCTCTACATACAGAATAATCCCTTTGATCGGGATGCTGAAGCACGCGTAAATGCTGTTCGAGGACTTGCATCAGTGTGTGAGACATTAACTAACACAAAAGATCATCCAGTTTTTCAAAATGTTGAGGAAAACAAAGCTCTGTATGAGATGATCAAGAATGATGTGATGCATACTTTGCTTAAGGCACTTGATGACTATTCTGTAGACAACAGAGGTGATGTGGGTTCTTGGGTCCGTGAGGCAGCAATGGATGGCCTTCAAAGATGTACATATATCCTTTGTAAGAGACAAGCTGTTGGCTGCACACCAGAGATAGACGGTGTCAAATGCCTGCCTGAGCTAACTGATAGGGACATGATTGCATCTGATCAAACCTGCTCATTGTTTGATGAAAGTCTTGCCTCCAATTTAGTAGGAGGCATTGCAAAACAAGCTGTTGAGAAGATTGATAAAATTAGAGACATGGCAGGGAAGATCCTTCAGTGGATTCTGTATAACCGCAAGGTTTTTATTCCATTCATACCTCACAGGGAAGCACTGGAGAAAATTGTTCCTGTTGGTGCAAATTTACGTTGGAGTGTGAGTATTTCTTAACTTGGTGCCTTATAGAGTTTTCTTTGTGGTTTTCTTAGTAACTTGATGCATAAAGGGAAGAACCAATCTTCTTTTTATTTTTATTTTTGTTTTTGAATGGTAAGAGAAGATCAGTGGCAAAGCCTTCAGTACAAAATATTAAACTGAAATCGAAGTGTCTCTTGATAGGAAGGCCCTTATTTTAAAGTATTTTTGGCACAGCTTTGTGTCTGGCATAGAAGCTCCTCTAACAAACATTGGAACCCAGCCTGTAAAGTCAAGAAGCAGACTCGTTGATTTGAATATTTGACTTCCCTTAGCTGGACACTTTGACTCATGACCCTATCAAATCCACAAGAGACCCACATAAGCTATAAGTAATTGGACCACCTTCCTTATCTTTTGATTTCAGTAAACTATTTCTGTTGTGCTTTGCACTCTTCAGAATGGAAAAATTTCCGCAACTTAGAAGTGCTGATCATTGTTCAACTAGCGGAGTGGGCATATCAGCCTGTCTGGAAAATTATTCATATCGACTGATACCAACAGTCTCCAGTTGTATAAGTCCATGCCAATATGATCTTTAAACCCCAAAAAATTCTAAAAAATATAAAAAAAATCATAATGTAGATGATAGATTTTATATTTTATATTTGTTTTTATTTTTGTTTTTTGCACTAGAGTGTATTATATAGGTATGTAATGGACCCAGAAGGTCATGTAGGTCCGGTCTGTCCAGATGTTATTTGATTCTGAATTGTATTTTGTTTAAGTTTAGTGATTCTATTTACTGTATTGGCTAAAAGTGCATCAAAACAAAAGTCACATTGTTTGTAATCGGTGTGCTATTCATTTATTATGACCATATTAATAGCTAAGTAATAACTTATTTTAAGTAAGATGTACAAAATTGGAACAAAATGAAGCAAGAAGATAACCGGATACGGAAACAAGACACAGGTAATGTAATTATTGATTAATGAACTCATTAGAAAGTGGAGTAGTTAGACTGTTAGAGTATTGAACATAGTACATTTTCTTTGTAATTTTGCACGTTATTTCTAAGCATTTGTTTGGCATAGGATTCTGACACTTATATGTACTTATGCTGTTGTGTAATTTAGTGTGGACTGTGGACTGAATACAACCCAATTATCTATCAGATCTGAGAAACTGATCTATTGCTCATCTTTTTTTTTTGGTAACTGGCAATTCAAGTACCATTGACACCTGATTTGTCTACCATTCACCTCAATGGCTGTATACAAACTGTACTCTACCTCTTACCCTTCAATTGACAATAATTGTATCTTCTGCCCTGATATATATGAATTATATATAGGAACAATAAAGTGGTATCCACCTGATACACACACATGCAAAGTTACCTCTCTACACTCCCCTCAAGTTGGGGCATGGACATAGGTGATGCCCAGTTTACAGCATATTAATTGAAGCTGACCTCAGCTTCTCTCTTTGGTTGAAAGATCAGCAAACCTTTCTTCTGACTTTGATAATGCATCTAAACCTTTTGGAATGCTACTTCCTCTAATAACATGACAATCTGCTTTAATATGTTTCATATGCTTGTAAGACCATCCGGTCTTTTTAAAATGCCACCTCAACTTCCAATAAAACCCAAACTAACCTATCATTATTTGGGCCTTTGGGCCCTTTGTGGCCCATTTATAAGATCCACAGTTTTTAGCTGTTATGATTTCTCCAGCTTCTCACGGTACAACTGGGCCGTTACTTCAATATGGTCCATGGTTTCATAGGCTTCATCATAACTGCCTGGCCAACACCTTTTGCGTGCCTTATAATTTTCTTTGGTTTATGACCCCGATATGATTGGATGTTTGTGAACTATGATTGTTTCGCTGATATTGCCTGTGACAAACTGACTAGGGAATATCATTCTCTACCCTTTTGCAGGTTCCAAGTTTCTCGTTTCCACATTTTGTGCTTCTACTTCAGTTTAGTTGTTATAGCAAATCAGTGCTTTCTGGGCTGGTTATTTCTGTTGGTGGATTGCAAGATTCCTTGCGGAAGGCATCACTTGCGGCTTTGTTAGATTATCTCCAAGTCTCAGAAGATGAGAAGTATGAGAAAAGAAATTCCAGAGAAACCATTTTAGGTGCAGATCTCCTTTGGGTGCTTCACCAGTATGAGAAATGTAACAGAGTTGTTATCCCCACTATGAAGGTGCGCTTACTTTTAGTTTTAGTACTTTCCAACTCCTAATGTTTCTTCCCTTGCAAAAAGACTAGCTTTGATTAAATATGTATTTAAAGGGGCTGTTTGGTTACAGATAAAAGAAAAATCATGGATATCCTCAATTGAGATGCGTGAATATGTGCAGAAAGTTTTTCTCGATTCCAAGTTTTCAGCTGATTTTCAGGCTTCTATCCATGTTCTTAAGAATTCTGCTGATTATTTTTCTACAAGAAATGCTTATTTGAGGCTGTAATCTGCATTAAAAAATTCAAACTTAACCCTTGTGCCAAACATGCCTGGCCTTTTGAAATGTCACTATGTGTACTCTCTGACTATAATGTCATGGCATGGTTGAGTCGCTTTTATCAATATGGCACAGTTTATGTAGTCTTAGTTATGCATCAAGAGTCAAGACCATTTCCTTGAATGAAAATGCCAAAGAAATCTGCCTTCAACCTGAGAAATAAACAACAAGATAATTTTTGTTTTTAGGAAAACCATGAGAGATTTGGACGGAAGAAATAGAATATATACATTTTTTTAAATTATTCTTCTAAGTTGTTGGTTGAAGTAGTTGTAAATACCAATATAATTTCTCATTTGGCTGGAACTGAGTTTAGAAGAGATATCTTGACAACCTGGAAGGAATTTTTAGGCTTTTACATTTCCATTGTTATTGGGTTCTTTATATAACGCCTCAATTCCTTGTTCTGGGGTTTCTCTGTTTCCTGAATTATCTCAGTCGTCTGTCTATGCTCTTGTATTATTGTTCTCTTAGCAACAAAATTACCTATTATATCATAAGAAGTAAAGAAATTCAAGGAGTACTGACCTGCATGATGAAAGTAGATCTGGGATTTGATGAAAAAATGCAGAAACACTTGAGTGATTTAAAACCAATCTATTAAAAAACTCTGAAGAGACTTCAAAAGCCCCACTGATGGTACCAATCTTGGACAAAAGCTACAATGGATAAAGGATATGATATACACCTCTTCATCCTCACGGGATATTTAAATGCTTGTCATTCTCTCTGTTTCAATGAGAATTTTGTCTGCCATTCAAGCCAACAGAAATATAAATAAATAAATAACACAGAGGCACGTGCACAGAGATCCTTGCTGTTATCTATGCTTGAGGAAATGAGGGAACTAATAGATGCCATTATAGACCCACCATTGCATTTTCCTCTTATGCCTTAGTATGGCCTTTTCTGCTGGGATCACTGTTTTGCATTTTTTTTTGCCTTCTGCAGAAGGGGGTGGAGGTGAAGAGGAGGGAATTGGTTGTTATTATTAAGATGGGTTTTTTGTTTTTGGTACTTGGGCTTTCTTTGAAAGACTAAGGAGGAGGAGATATGGAATCATGGAAGAAGTGATTTTCTGGTGGGGTATTTTGGAAAACATGGCTGTTGAAAGTATTTAGGGTTTGGGGTTTTGATGGGTGTTGCTTGGAAGGTGTTGGAAGCCATGCGAGAGAGAGAGGATCTATACGAAGGCATTGCTCCAGGAGTTCTTTATGTAGTCTTGGAAGGGCTCAGGAAGTATTGACTTGAGTTTAGATTTCCCATCAAAACCAGTGCAAAGAAACACAAAATCATCAAAGCTAGTGCAAAGAAACACAACATCAGCTTCCGGCTTTGTTCCTCTTATAACTCAATTCCCCATCCCTTCCCCCCTCTTTCCTAGAAACACCATTTTGATGAACTTTTGAACTCAATTCTTGAGAGAGAGGACACTTGGCTGTAGAGGCCCCATGGAGCAAGGGGTTGGGGATTTCCTCACTTCCTGTCGAACAGGCCCTAGTTTCACACATGCTCTTGTGGAATAAGCTTTAAGGGTACTCCTGTATAAGTTGGGTGGATCCTTTTTTTTATTTTATTTTATTTTATATTATTTTTTATTTTTTCTTAAAACAAAGCCGCTCTACAAGGTCATATTGGTTGGTTGAAAGGCCTGAAAGGTCATACCCTAGTCCGAGTCGACTCGGCTAAGTTTTAAAATGCTGGCTGGGATAACCTGTTGAAACACCATAGATTGACATCTTTTCGTATACTTATTTTACTTTCAGTAGTTGACAGATTTGAATTAAATGTTCTGCACTAGTGATTCACATCTTGATTGTTTCTCATTAAATTTCTAGTATTTACTGAGCACTTCAATTTGAGTCATGTAAGTTGCAGTGAACATACACACCCACACACAATTTCCAATTCCAAATGCAATGAAACATTTTTATTTTTATTTTTTATGACCTGTACTTTCCTCTAGAAGGTTCCATTTTTCCCTCTAATGTTCATCTTAATTGCCTTGAAGCATAGTTGATGTGATGGATTTTTTCTTTTTCCAGACCATTGAAATTCTCTTAAGCAAACAGGTCTTCTTGAACATGGAGGTTAGTATATGTTTTGGACTCATTTTTTCAATATTAGTGTTTCTGTTGGACTAGTTCCCTAGTTTTCTCAGTGTCTTTTTGGCAACAGGCTGCTCTATAATTATTTATTCATAAATAAAAAAAATTAATATCCTTGACATATGCGTGCACACTAGTGAGCATAGCATAGAATATAATGGAATTGTTACTGTAATTTGTGCTTATTGTGTCCACGGCATTGCACGTTATTCTTGCAATGGGTATATGTTTATAGCATTGCACGGATACATAACTGCGGTTTCTTTATCGTATCAAATGCTTGAATCTGTAAATGAACAGACAGTTTTTCCTCTTCAAAGGAATCTCCATGGCATTTTACCTTGTAAGTGGTTGAGATTAGGGATCTTTCATCTTGTCCTTTATAAAGATGCTTACTCTAAGGTCGAGGCCGAGGAAGTCCTTTGGTGAAGATATCGGCAAACTGAAGCTTTGTAGGGACATGAGGTAGACTAATAACATCATGCTTATATTCATCCCGAATAAAGTGACAGTTAACTTCAATATGTTTGGTGCGTTCATGGAAGAGAGGATTTGCAGTGATTCTGATAGCCCCTGTATTATCTGCATGTAAGGAAGTAGGAGAGGTTTGGGCAAACACGAGTTCCGAAAGAAGTCCTTGTAGCCATAAGATTTTAGAACAGGCAGAAGACATTGCCCTATATTCAGCCTATGTGGAAGGCCTTGAAACACGCTCTTGTTTCTTGCATTTCCAAGAAATGAGAGAATTTCTTAGGTACATGCATCAACCAGTAGTATAACGACGTGTATCCCGACAGCCCGCCCAATCAGCATCTGCATAAGCGGTCAGATGAAGATGATTATCCTTGGGATAATATAAGCTACGAGTGACAGCTCCCAACAGATAGCAAATAATGCGCTTTACAGCGGTCAGATGAAGGTGTCGAGGAGATGTCATAAAGTGGCTCACAAGGTTGACATCATAGGATATGTCAGGTCTAGTGATGGTGAGATAGACAAGACTTCCTACCAAGCGCCTGTGGGTACGAGGATCAGGAAGAAGATCACCATCATCTTTACTCAACTTTAGATTGACCTCTACAGGCGTATCAACAGGCGAAGAGTCATGGAGATCAGCAAGCTCGATTAGATCTGTTGTGTATTTGTGTTGATTAACAAACAAGCCTTTGGGAGATTGATGCACCTCTAAGCCCGGAAAATAATGCAAGGAGCTCAAATCCTTCATATGGAAAGAATCCCTCAAAGAAGCTTGAAGGGATTTGATCATACCATCATTAGTTCCAGTGATAATAATATCATCAATATACACAAGGAGAACAGTAACGACAGTAGATGTGTGGCGCAGGAAAAGAGATGGATCGTAAGGGCTTTGAGTAAAGCCACTCTTGCATAAGCGACCCTTGAAAGTTTCGAACCATGCCCGAGGAGCTTGCTTTAGACCATAAAGCGATTTTCGTAGGCGACATACGGAGCTCTTAGATGGAGAGGTTACGCCTTGTGGGATCTACATATAGACCTCTTCTTGCAGATCTCCATGGAGAAATGTATTTTTGACATCCATTTGGTATAATGGGTAAGATTTAGAGGCACCAATGGCGAGAAGTAACCGAACAATGGTCATTTTTGCCATAGGTACAAACGTCTCCTCATAGTCAATGCCATATTATTGTCTGTTGCCGAGTGCCACAAGTCTAGCTTTGTGTCTATCCAAAGAGCCATCAAATTTAAGTTTAATCGAGTAGATTAATTTGCAACCAATGGGTTTAATTGAGGAGGGACACTCCACAATATCCCAGGTGTGATTATGAGCCAACGCATCCAATTCCTCCTTCATGGCCTGGTTCCAACAATCATGTTGCACAGCCTGTAAATAAGAACTTGGGATAGAGACAGAAGATATTGTTGTCATCAAAGAAGCATGGGTAAAGCCATACCGCTCAGGAGCTCTAGAAGTTATGGAGGAGTGACGCAAGGTATTAGTAGAAGTGGAACCATTTGCTGGCGGAGGATCAGGAGGACGGTCATCTGCAGTGGTAGGTTTTTCCCATCGGTGATATACAAAATCAGGATTAAACCTAGTAACAGTTGTTTTATCCGAAAAACCAGGTAAGATAGCGCAGGACAGTACAAGTGAGTTTGGAAAAAATACTGATTTTCAAAGAAAATAACATTACGAGAAATTCTAATGCGGCGATTAATGGGATCATAACAAACATATCCTTTTCGATTAGTGGCATAACCCAAAAATGCACACTTGTGAGATTGCGCGGTTAGTTTCGTGCGCTCTGTGGGGGTAGATGAACGAAACAAACGCAAGCAAAGGTATGTAGATGATCAAATGCAGGATGGTGACCAAACAGTTTAAAATGCGGTGTTAATTGAGCAATGGGAGGAGATGGAAGACGGTTTATGAGATGCACTGCAATGGTGAGAGCTTTAGTCCAAAAATGAGGAGGGATTGATGATTCAATCAACAAAGTTCTAGTGACATCAAGGAAATACCTGTTTTTCCATTCCGCGACTCCATATTTTGTTGTGGAGTATACGGACAGGTATGCTGAGAAATGATTCCGTTGGTTTTTAAGAAAGATTGAAATCATTGGAAAGAAACAACAACACCAACCCCCCCCCCCCCCCCCCCCCCCCCCCCCAATCGAATCTGAGTGCAACGTTTTAATGCATTTGGAAAATTGGGTTTTAACATAGCTAACAAAAATTTTAAATGCGTTAGGAACATCAGACTTTGAATGCAATAAATAAACCCAAGTAAATCTGATCTGGTCACCAATGAACGTAACAAAGTAATTGAAATGACCATGGGAAAGGTTAGGAGCAATGCTCCAAACATCACTGTGAATTAAGTCAAAACATTCAGTGCTCCGTGTTGTTGAGTGAAGAAAATGTAAAGTTTTACTTTTTCCTAATTTACAAGCATCACATTCAAAAGAAACAGAATCAATAGGTTTATTTAATAATCCAGATTGAAATAAAGTAGACATTGTAGCAGCATTCGGATGCCCAAGTCTATTATGCAGCAACCGAGAATTATTCTAAAGAAAAAAACAAAACAACCAATGAAAAGATTTATTCTTAATAAACGTAGACACTGGTAGGGAAAAAAGTCTGCCACGCTTAGGCCCCCTCGCGATCACTCGCCCCACTCCTGGTTATGCACAACACAACCGGAAGAAAAGAATGAGACATTGTAATTATCCTCAACAAGTAGACCCACAGAAACCAAATTGGCAACAAGATGAGGGGACGCAAAAACATTGGTTAATGATAATGGGCCAAGAGCATCACCAACATAGGTAATGGGAAGATGGTCTCCATTGGCAGCTTGAACAGTAAGAGTACCAATGTAAGGGACAACGTTTTGTAATTTTGTGGGTGAAGAGGTCATATGATTACTTGCACTAGAGTCTAAGTACCATGTATTAGAAAGAGGCGAAGTGGTACCTGAGATGTTCATAGATGCCAATGCATTGATAATCATTTGATTTACCATATCCGGAGTGAGAGGAGTTGGGGACTTAGATTGTGATGATGAATCATACGGCAGAGAACCACTGAAGTCAGAAGGTGCATATTGTGGAGTGGTAACTGTGTAAGCACTAGGAGCTGACTACAATGTGTAAGTACTTGGGCCAAACTGCGCATAGTTGCGGGAAGCAGAATTGCGAGCCTTCTTCCGACATTCTTCAATAACATGACCAATGGCCTTATAAACATTTACAGATTTTCACCTTGCATTGATTTGCATAATGACCATATTTTTTACATTTATAGCATTGAACTTTATTGATGTCCCGAGGAGGTGGTCTGGTTTTAGCAACATAGGCAAGTGGAGCCTCAGCAGAGCTCTGTTGTTCCAGAGCAGTTTTGGTAATCAGATGTTATTCCCGCAGAAGTTCCTGAAGACAGTCATCTAAGTTGGGAAGAGAAGCCCGGCTCATCAAGTTTGATCTAACTGTCTCAAACTTTGGACGAAGTTTCATGAGAAACTGGTCTCGATGGTTATCTTGCTATAGGGGAAGTAGTTCGGGTAAAGGAGCTTCAGACATAGTGGCAAACTTGATCTCATCATATTCTGACCACAATCTTCGAAACCCATTATAATATTCCTGTATAGGCAGGGTGCTTTGAGTAAATTGAGAGATGTCTAGCTCCAATTGAAAGTGGCGAGTAGCATTACCTTGTTGATAAATTTTTTTAGATAATCCCACATTTCACGGGCAGCTTTGCAAGGTTTCAGGTTGAGGATAAAATGTGGTTCAACAAAGCCCAGTGACCAGGTTTTGATTTTAGCGTCCTTAGTTTTTCAAGCTAAAATCTTCTTGTCATCTTCCTCAGGTTAAGTTTCAGACCTATCAATGTATCCCCAGAGTTCTTTGCCTTCTAAGTAAATTTAAAGTTGGAAGGCCTACGAGGTGTAATTTTTGGCATCAAAACGAACCGGGGTGATTTCAGATTTTTCCATTACTAACAGATTAAGGAAAATTGCAGATAATTGTGAAGAGAGGCAGCAGCAGAAGATGAACTGTTCCCAGAATAGTTCCAAGAGGTTGTAGATAAAAATTTTCCACAATATAATATGTTTGAAGTGCCAAAACAGAAGACGTAATGTTCCCAGAACAGTTTCCAGATGAACAGTCCACGAAATAGTGCACGGCACACTTAAAACGGCACAGATGACCCTGTCGTCAATGGTAAGTATTGCATGGGCCCCACCAAGTGATCTATTGACAGATCTGAGAATGGGGATGAAAGAGCAGCAGTTTTATGCAACTAAGGGAAGCAGTCCAATCAAAACTACTCTAGATCCAAGATTTTGTACGGTAGAGATGGAAATAAGTGGAAAAAACTGAAATTCCACAAAGATTGGTAGAAAGCTTACCCCTGATGAGCAAAAAATGTTGAAAAAATCACCATAAACAAGGAGAAATCCAGGCGACCAGAGTGGACTGATTCCGCTTGTATGGTGATGACGATCGCAGGTGGGCCACGACTGATCTGAGATGATCAGGGATGATCAAAGATGATCAAGTAGAATAGATTTGTCTTTGAAGGCTTCCAGAACTTGGAAGATGGCTCGGATGATCCACAGATCCTTGTATCTTGAAGAAACAGAGGCACTAGGGGCTGTCAGCCATAAGCTCTGATACCATGTCTTTTGGATGAAACCGTGGAGAATATAGAATATGAGGATGAATGTCGTATCCCTTAGGGTCGACTGCTTTCTCATTATATAAGGGCTGATTGCCCTATTTACAGTATCTTAATACAATCTTGGATCCAAAATTATAGCTACCTAATATAGAAAGTAGACATGTGTTATGACTAGACTAATTATAGCTAACTAATATACATTCATTGGGCCTGCGCAGTTGAGCTAGATTGACAGGACTTTGTATTTCTGTTCATAAACCTCACTTGAAATCTTCTACAGCTGTGGTTGCGTCATTTTCCTAAATTGTCACCAAACAACCAATTAGTAAAATCCATGGATAAAATTACTAACTCTACATAGTACCATACTACCATGTAAATTCTCATGCTTTTGAGATGTGAGTTTTAGGAGGTCAATGCAGAGACCTGTATTGACTGATCTAAACTCTAAATCGAAGAAGAAAAATATTAAGGAATGAGGATCTTATTGCAAATGCATCTTTTGCATGGTATAAGATCAGGACAAAAGCATTCAAACAAATCAGTGTGCTTCTCCTTGGGGGTGCCTGCTTATTGTAGATATAGATATGGGAATGTCTTTCTTTGTTCTCCAAGTGCCAATTTTTTCCTTTATTCCACTTCGAATCTTTGTATCAACTTTTTACAAAAAAGAAGGAAAAAAAAAAAAAAAAGAATTTTGTATTTAGTTTAGTTACAAAATGGCTGTTCATCTTAACAAACAGGCCCAAACAGAGGACTTTGCTGCTGGTATTTTGGATTCTCTAGCGGTTGAGTTGAAGGGATCAAAGGATTTTTCCAAGTTATCAACGGGTGTTTCAATTTTAGGATACATTGCATCTGTTAAGGAACCAATCAACTGTCGGGCCTTCTCCCAGCTTCTATCTTTCCTAGGGCATCGATACCCGAAGGTACGTATGCAGTCATCATCATCATCAAAGCCTTGTCCCAACTACCTGGTCACTTACATGCATTCTGTTTCTCCATTCTGATCTATCCTGAGCTAAATCCTTGGATAGGTTGTACTTTTCAATCCAACATTACTACTTCTATGCATGTCCTCTTCAGCCTACCTCTACCCCTTGGTGTGCGATCAAACTGTGTAGAAAAACTGTCCTCGCCTGTGCCATTACTGGCCTACGTTGGACGTGTCCAAATGTATGAGGTACTCATGATTCTAGTAATTGTTTCATGGATTATCCCCTAGAAATGATTGGCTGAATCCTCTTAGCATTTGAGCTATCGTGTCTGCCCTTCAGAATAAACGTTGCCATTACATTTACAGATAAGTTTCATCCTCAACATAATTGACTTTCTGGCATTGGATCAGCCATCATGCATGGGGACTCCCCTTGTGTTACAAGCTTGATAATTGTAATAAAATGTCGTGTCCGACAGCTGTTAGACATGCCTAACATGTGCCGTCGCAGTGATCTGAAAAAGCTTATTATTGTATTTTAGTAACATTTATCCACGAGCTTTCTAGTTGGTCACAATTTTCCTTTTGTATTTATTTATTTTTGATGTGCTTCCCTAGTGGCAGTTGGGACTACCTATGGGGATTGGGGAGTCAAAGCAACACTGTGCCAGGCACGGGAAGACTGTTATGCATTAATGCATTGTTTTTATCTATACAAATGTGTCCAGCCTGTTGGGTTTTTAGGATCCCTTGTCTGCACGTAACAGTGCTTCTGATGCTAATAACCTGATGCACATCCGTGCTGCATGTTATGCAGCTTTGTACATTTCTTTCTTCAATATGACTGAGTGAGCTCATGTGTGTGGTGTCCTTCAGATACGGAAGGCTTCTGCAGAACAGGTTTACTTGGTCCTCCTTCAAAATGGAAATCTTGTGGCAGAGGACAAAATGGAGAAGGCGCTCGAAATCATTTCCGAGACATGCTGGGAAGGTGATTTAGAAGAAGCAAAGCGGCGAAGGCTGCAATTATACGAGACAGCTGGATTAGAAACTGGGTCCCTTTCTAGTATCGGCACCAAAGGATTACACAAGATCACTGAGGAGAAAGCGACAACTGATGAACATGAGTCATATTCATCTTTAGTTGATTCAACTGGTTTCTGAACAATCAGGATGGCTCCTCTTTAGCTTGATGCCATGCAGAATGTTTATTCAGATTTTTCTTCTGCTTTCTTCCAAAATCATGGGAGGCATGGTTTGGTTCGTCCCCACTGGTACAGTTGCCAAAACCACAAGTGTCTCAGTTCCGGAAATGAACTGTCTTCTGCTTTGGTTTTGCTGTTGCCTCGATCTCCAGATCACCCAGTGTGTTTCAGAGGTTATCCAGAGTTCATTTATTGTTAATTATCATGTATGTGAAAACTCCTGTTATTTGTGCAAAACAAATGAGCTTCGACAACCCTCTTGTCCATCTCTCTCTCTCTCTCTCTTCCTAATGCTATAACCAATGAATGGCCCATCACTTGCACGGATTGGATAATCATAGTTCAAAAGTTGGAGCCCATTACGTTAAGAGATCTAGCATTACCACCGGATCAGACTTGCTCTTCAAGATGCCCTGTATTTCCTCATCAACAACATTTAGTACCGAGCACATCTTCCGGCCCTTTTTTGCCTTTTCTACTCAGTTAATTAGAAAAAAAGGCAAATATTTATATATATATATATATATATTAAAATCTAAAAAACGCTCCCTTTTCCATCTCTGTTTTTTTTATTGTCATGGGGCCAAGTTGAGCCAATCTAGTCTTTTCACACTAACACCCTCATGAATAATCACCAAGTCTTAAGTTTGACGCTCATCAAATCTTTCCTCACCACGAAATTGAAAAATCATAATAAAATGATGTATCTAAACCATTAAATTCTAGGGCGTGGATCAATAGATATGGACTAGAGATTTTGTATATAGGCAGGTCTCATATTGATCCTTCTATGTAATGGATTTCCATGATGATTATGCATCCCCGTTGGCCCAACTACGGGGCGGTGTTTTCTCCTAAAAAACACCCGAGCCCTCTTAGTGCTCCCCATATATATAATATATATATATATATACATATATTACAATTTTCCAGCACCATCCTAGGTATATGGTGATCAAATGTTTCAATACATATTCTTTCCTTTTAAGGGACGGCAAATACTTCAAGCAAAGATTAGCGTCGTAACGTTTTTTTTTTTTTTGGGTTAAACAACGCATGATCATGAAATTGTCCCTGAGAGGGGATGGCACCATCAGGCTCGATAATGGATGAATGTTAAAGAGTGCTTCATTTAAGATTGGAAAATCTATCTTAAAAAACAGGTGACAATGACCAGTCAAAATCACAATTGTATGCCCTGCAGTCCATTTGAAGGCATAAGATTAATGTGTTTGGAAACAACACAATCATCGAATATGTAACGCTCTAACACAAGATTATTGGATATATGTAACTGACAATGGCTATGAGAGCCAGTTATGGGTTTAACCATGGGAACACATTGGGCGAGGTGGGCAGCCTTGCTGTAAGGACCTCAACTCCAGTTTCAGTCACCTGCACAACACATTCTACTGAATTAGTGTAAAAGAAAATGGAAAATAGGGACCATATGCAAAACGAGCTTATGCTGCTAAACACAACATAAAAATATGTTTGGCTCTCCATGTAAAGCAAAGACCAGCACAGTGCATAAAAGCATAAAAGCATAAATCAGCTGTTTCGTGGTATTGGTTCTCGCCATTGGGGGAAAAAAGGAAAGAAAAGCTATGTTATTTCAAGGAGTTAACTAAATGATGGCAGTTCAGATCATATAGAAACCTACATGATTACAGGTGTGTTGAGTTGAGGTAGGAGCTTGGTCACAGAGTGACTTACCAGAAGAGTGTGCTCAAACTGTGCACTGCGCTTTCCATCTGCAGTTGCAGCTGTCCATCCATCAGGCCATAACCGATCACGCCAGACTCCTAGGTATGAGGTTATTTTCAGTAGTGCAATAAACAAAGGAGGAAAAAAAAAAAAAACTTAAAGAGCTTGAGTTAAAAAAAAGGAAAATTTCTTAAAGAGCTTTAAAAAATATATATTAAAGAGCTTGAGCTCTTTCTAACATATTTAAGCATACCTGCATTGATCATTGGCTCAATTGTAAAAGTCTGCCCCGCTTTCATCACACCTACGGCTTTATTTCCTGATGCAGGTTAAGAAAACAGCAGTATTGACACAAATCTGCAGGTTTCATGTGAACTAGTGCATTTTTCACATGTTCTAAAGCTCACTTGGATTTCACAAGTAATAGTTTTCTATGTTAAAATGTCCTGATTGCATCCATTAAGGTTATTTGAAATATAAGCCTCGTACAGAAGGGGTGTGTGCACATACCGCATAGTGGGGCCCACCTTATGACCCATCTGAGTGGATCACACACAACCCCCATCTTATGGTACAAATATTTATATTTGTCGAATGTGTATAAGTCCCTAAAACCTCCCAAAAAATTATATATATATATATATATAATATAAATAAATAAAAATTAGAAAGGATACTTCCATAATGAGGAATGTTTGGGGCACAATGAAACAGCTCCCCGATACCATGTCCACAGTATGATTTGACCTGATTTCACAAGATTAGCAGTAAGAATAGTCACATGTGAAGAATGTAACAACATAAAAGATTTCTATTAATAAACAGAAAAGGATATAAATAAATACCACAGATAACCCCGACATTGATGCATGGCGATTAATGACCTCCCCTACTTCACGAAATCGCACGCCAGGTTTGACTGAGGTTGGGAAAGTGTGTAAATACAGATAGTCGCTTTTTTTAACATAGAACTAATCATTCTTAGGTCAGTGCAAGTGTGTAACTGAACAAAAGAATGAACAGTGAAACTTTAGATCACATAAATCCAAGAATGAACAGATGTGTTCACATGTAAGGCAGGAATCTGACAATGTCAGTTGATACTGCAAGCATACTTGTTCTTCTAGGCAGTGAAAAAGATGGAGGTGCTGTTCTTCATTTCTTTTTCTTTTTTTGAAATAGCAATGAATATTTAATGAGAAAAAAGCAATGTGCATGCTTGGGAATTACAAATCCAGCAGAGTTGCTCTGCTTGGGTATGTAGCATTGTACATCGAACGATAAAAAGAGTTAATTAAATTAAAAATATCTTACAACCTGAGAGACTAGGCTATTCCACAAAAAACAGCATAACTCTTGACATATGACCACTTCATTGTAGGGCCTTAGGGTCTCCAACGTTCAATGAAACTGAGTTCTTCACTCAGAGTTCCATAAGGGATCCAAAAAAGACCCCAAGTCATGCCAAAATTCTGTAAATGATCATAAAAAAAAATGGTACATTGAAGTGGTGAATCTTTATCCCAGAACTTGGTAACAAAGCCACTGCATTTCTAATTCACTTCTCTCTCTTTTTTTTTGTACGACTGGGGGTGTCCAAGGTCTCTTTGAGCACCTGCCTAATCCCCCGGGGTGGTGGCCTCCCCCTGTTTCCACTCACCGGGTACGTCTGGCTATATAATAGCCTGGGCTCCCAACGCACTGGGAGGCATCGATGCTAAGACCTCCGGGTGGTTACGGAGTGCCCCAACCAACGGCGCTACCAAGCGCCTTCTTTTTTTTTTTTTGGCCTTTTTTTCCATCGATTAGAGCTACATTCTCTCCTACTTAACAACCTAAGCATGTCAGTTCTCACTACATTTCATGTTTATCAGAGTGCATGCTCCTATTTGTAGCACTCTGCACTTCATCCTTTGTATGGACGGTTTTTGTTCTTTCCTTTGAAAGCAGTAACTGTAATTTTAAAACGATCCTCCATTAAAAAAAAAAAGAAAAAAAAAAAAAAGAAAACACATGCACACACTTGCGCACACAATCCACCATGGCAGCTCCAAGATTGAGCATCCTGGCCTTCTAAGTTTATTTTTAAAGTTCCTTTGGTCACGTATATGGGCCCAATTGGTTACAAGCCTAGTAATGATAAGTCTCCTACATTATGAATTTTAAATCAACTAATAGTGAAAGTTGACATTATGTTTTTACTTGGGAGTCTTGGTTGTAATTGGCTATAACATAGAAAGTGTCTTATCTCCTCTCTTTTTTACAAGATAACCCAATTTAGGTTCCATATGCACTACGATAGACATAAAATTAGGATGGGCAATTCAGTTACTTACTCAGGAAGGCCAAGATCGAATGATTCGAACATGATTAGAATAGTTATGACCCATTTACTTAAGGGGTGTGGTCCAGTTGCAAATTTAGTCAGATTCAATCAAAAAGTTGGGACTTGGGAGTGCAACTTGTGCACATCGAAAGGTTGAATCTGTAAAAGCATGTAATCTCTTTAATTCTCATTTGATCAATTAAGTTCAGAGATTTTATCAATTCGGGACGTGTACTACTGTGTGCACCCAGTCTTCGGTGTGGAATCCTAGATGACATTGAAGCTTCAGCTTGGGATTCGAATCCGCAGATCAAGTCCATACCTATTCAGTATCTCCATCAATTTCTGAATAAGAGTTTTGGACCCTATCAATTTGGTGTCTGAGTGGATAGAAAAGCCAATTGCTGTCCCATCCTGCACCATCAACACCCTCCTTACAACAGAATTGACTAGACAATGGCTTTTCTAAGCACATGCACAAAAGAAAATGTTGCCTAACACCTTTTCTGCTAAAATGGCTTTAATTTAATTCTCCAAAAAAAGGCTTTCTGCCAGAGATGATCCCTTGGCCAAATATTGCATTTTACAGATGGGCTTTGGTGGTTGTAAGGGGCCACAGAGCCCTAAATTTCCTCAAAGCATTGCACTAGAGGACTGAGATTAAAAATGAAACTATCATCATAGTCAACTTTTCAATACTCAATGGTGGAGGAATCCAACTCAACAAGCCTTTTGGCTTTAGGACTAGCTCATCAATGGAAGCAGGCCAACCTTATTTGAATACGAAATGAATGCATCTCAAAATTCTTGAACTCTCAAACTCGAAGACAAAAATAATAATAATTACTTCCATTCTTTATTTGGCAAAAATTATTTGTTGATTCATGAATATTGATGAGATAAGAAGTGGACCGATAAAAGGTTGGTGTACGAGAAATGAAAAAGATATTGAACTATACTTCTAGTGACACAAATGTATATTGTAGACATGAACAATCCCATTTAGTTAAATATAATATGCTATGCACAGGGTAAACACCAGCATGTACCTATTGAAATAGCTTTCTCCAAGCACTCATATGTGCATCGGATAAGCTTCTGAGATGCTTCATCAACATTCCCCACAAAATATGTTTCATTAAGATCCCCTGCAATTTTTTCCACAACAATCAAATGAAAATTACCAACAAAATAAATAAATAAATTTAATGTCAAAATAGAAGAAATCTCACAACTCAGTATACACCAAGAAAAGTCTTAATGAAATAATAAAATGTTTGTTACCATGGACGCCTTTATAGTATACAGTCACATCTACATTAACAATGTCACCATCCTCTAATCTCCTGCAACAAACATGAAAGGTTATATAGTTACATCAGATGAAGCAGCATGTAGACAAAAGATTCCCCTAAATGCACACATTAACCCTTTTTAAAAAAAGTTTACACACAACAGAGCCAAAAAGGAGAAGGAAAAATGATAATTTGTTTTCTGGCCGACCTCTTCTATCACTAGTTTCCAAAATTACTGCTATTTCTATCATGACAAAGAAACAGTACAAATATCTGGAAAAGAGCCCCTCTCTATAACAGGACCTTAGCATGTGATAGGATATACATAGGATTGATTGGATGAACTATTCATCCAGAATGTGGTTAGCTAGGTCTTCCTACTAAAAGATTACGTAGACAGAGCAACCAATATTCACTTCATCATAAAATTGGAACGTACCAATTCCAATAATCTATGGGGCTCTGGTCCAACCAGCAAAAAAATGTCACCATTATTGTTAAAATCCAAGGATTTAGGACATTAATCTGACAATTCATATCATATCTAGGGAAAGGGAAAAAGATTTGCATCTTTACAATGAATCCCATGGATATTCAGGTGTGAATCCTATGGTTCAGTCCATGCTGTATCGAATATTATGAGTCAAGTGATTTGTCTAGGCAGAAAATTATTTGTTTATTTATTTTGAATGATTTTGTCTAGGCAAGAATAGCCATAGGTGAAAAAACTAATTTTAGTCTTTTTTTTTTTGCTTTATTTTTTTTTAATGTGTCTCTATTTTTAAGAGGTTATATAGTGATTAAGAAAACCTCTAAAGTTATGGGATTTTGAGAGGTTTTAGAGAGAGTTTTTAAAGAGGCTATCTAGTGATGAAGGAAAACTCTCAAGAAGTTGAGGGATTTGGAGAAGAAACAAAGAATGCACATGTGACTGGAGCATCCGACAATAGGCATGGGTTTCCACTTTCCTACATTCCCTACATTTTTCTGAGTATTTCCAGTTTTTTTTCATGAATAACTTTGTTTAACTTCAGACCATGTAATCTTGATGATATAGATTCCTGCATCTCAATTACTTTTCCTCGTAGTGTTTCAAGGATTCACATATATATCATTTATGATATGCTAATACTTTTTTTTAGGTAAAAATGATATGTTAATACTTGATATACGTCAATGATATTCTTCAGATGATGGTATCATAGTCTTCTCTGAAACTATATAGATGCTGCTATGATGGAAAACAGATGGATTATGAGAATAGGTACCTTTTTTAATTTTGAGTATTTTTTTCATTTTACAAAAATAAAAAACAAATGTTTTCACCATATTGTGAATGATTCAATTCGATTGAACAATTTGCTCCGTGCTTTTGATTTTCAGAACAATAAATATCCTAAGTTTTGTTCTCTAGTTTTGGCCATGACACCAAGTTCCCTGGGTATATGTGGATTAAAACTGTATGAAACTTCAAAACAGGAAAAGACCCTTGCTACATCAGAAGTAGAGCTCTCCACATATGGGGCTAGTCTTGCTCTAGCCACATCCAGATTAAAAGAGTGTTACAAACCTTCAGAAAAATACAAAATGAATTCTTTAATTTTGGACCAAATAATTGCAACAACTCAAGTAGTTTGGATGCTTGGAAATCATCAAGCTCGCTCCAACCAAGAGATCAGAAAGTGGAGGAACTTCAATTTAGTAACCCAATATTCATTCCACACTGCTGCCCTCCATTCCTTTTAAAGGAATGAAGATATTTTGTTGCTTGTATAAGGGCTTGCGAAACAAATGGGCAGCAACCATATCCATATGCTTGCTTGGGTATCAATGAAAGAGAGGATAGGAATTAGCAGCATTCCTATCAGAGATGCAATTGAATCACAACTGTGGGGCAACTGTGGGGCTGCTATGAAAATGTAACCAGTTGCTTGTATAACATGAAATATGATGAATTCCCTACGGATAGATGGTCTGATTTTCAAGAATGGGGCGTGATTCACCTATCCTTTTGATTCTAATTTGTGGACACCTTATCTTTTCACCTTGAAGCTAGATAGCAGGAACAACCAGCCCTTGGCCATATATCTTTACGAGTGCAGTGGTGAAGCAAAGGCAGGATGATCCACTGAAACTGAATAAAGATCGCCAGTTTGTGGGGTGCTTTCCCATTACCAGTGGAATGTATATCAAGTCATTTTGGTCTGGTAAGTCTACCAGGGAGTGGTATATTGTTCCCTATAGATCAAGGGTTCATTAGTTTAACCAAATGGCAGGGAACGAATTTCATTATAGAGTCAGGCGAGAATGTAGTCAACATATTAGACTGAGAATAAACAGATCTGAAAGTAGGCCTGTTGATGTTCATCACATCATTGAGTTTCCAGTGCTAGAAAAAGAAAGGAATGCCGCTATGTGACCATAATCAAGACTGAAAGTTGTGTTCTTCAGATAATGTGCATTTATTACTAGTGCTTTTTTGTTTTAGGAGTGTTCCACATTACATTATTTTATAACAGATCATGCATCATATATAATTTTATCATCCATTAACAAGCAAAAACAACGGCACCAGAATAAGTTGCAGTAAATTCAGAAAAAAAAGGAATCACAGCAAAGTTGAAAGGTGCTCAATGTCACAACCACAATGTAGCAGGTTCATGTTGACAACCGTTAAAAGAAAAACAGTGCAAATAATAGAAAAACAAAATCTAATTAAACTGGGTATATATATATGTATGTATATTAGTGAATGTATATACACCTGGCATCTGGAATTCCATGGCAGATAACCTCATTAACAGACCTATAGACTCAGCAAAGAATAATTATCATCAGTAAAGCTGCACTTCATTCTGTTGTATTCAAGCCAATCTAAATAAGACATGTTGAAGAAGTACCTACGTGCAGCAAGACTTTGGGAAGAAATGATAATTCAGTGGAGATGGATATCCTCCTATAAAGAAATAAGAAATCCACAGAGTTACAACATAATGAACCAATATTAAACAGCAGTAAATTATCAAATGCATCTCAATTATAATAATAGCCATAACAGTAGAAAGAAAGAAATGCTGTTTGCAAAGTTCATGTTTGCAAGAAAGGCATAGCAGGGTTTAAAAAAGGTTCAGGATTTTGAGGAAGTTAGTAAAAAGAGGATGACAAACATGATAAAGGTTCCCTAAGGTGCCTAAAACAAGAAAGGTCCATGTAAATCAAGATATGCATCCGTGGTCTCATGTACTCCATATAATTTTTTTTAAATGATGTAGTCCATACTAATTACAATGAAACTAAATTAGACTTTACTTAATAGTCATGTTTTCAGGAGATGATGCATAAACAAAGGACATTAATGGAGACAAGCATTTCATTTTCCACCAATCCACCCTTATTTTGGCCCCCTCTCGTGACCATCAATTAATCTTGGTTCACCATGGTTTTAAATTCTGTCATTCCTGCAGTCTATCTTTCATCTTTTCCAAAGGGGCTGCTCCCGCCAACCCACTGATGCCCCCATTATATACTCTTCATGCATATAAGTAACTGTGCACTAGGATTTTTAAAAATTCTACCTAGAAATGAAGCGCATAATAAATGTAGAAAAAGATGGTCTGGAGAGTACACATCCTTAGGTTTCGCTTCTACTTTTTCTCTAGGGGAGATTGGTTTTCATAGATGAAAATTATAGCTCTCTAGTAAAGACTGGTTATCAATTATCTGCCAGGCTAGGTGTAAGAATGTTCTTACTATTATCACACTTGGCATATAAGACATCCTTCAACATTTACAGCGGATTGATCCTCTTTCTAATATTGCACACTATTTTGAAATTTTTTTTCCTTTTATTTTAGAAAATAGGATACCTCATTACATGAAGCTGAGTCTTCCTGAAAAACTTCAGGGGCTTAAAGAACTTAGAAACATATCAGAAGGAAAAGACAGATTAACAAAAACAAAAAATCAGGACAATCTACAGCAACAATGCATCAAAGCATTGTGGCATACATTTTTGACAAAGAACTAACTTGAAGACACATATAAGCTCAATAAAGAGGAACCATAAGGCCTAAACACCATGAAAATATCTCAGAAGGAAAGATATTTTTTATTTTTTAAAAACAAAAGGGTAAATGCACAGCATATCTGCATCAAAACCTTGTGGCATAAGTTTTTGACAAAGAAATAACTCGAAGATGTGAGTTTTTGAGAAAGAAATGACAAACTATCTCAAACGAGGGAAGGCCAAATTATATGATATCAAAGGTTGAGGTTGCACATAATGTCCTTGAGACTTTAGTTTGTTAGTTTGTACACATTGGGTCCATGTTAAAGTGACCCAAAACATGGGTCTGATGAACCACGAGAAAATGCCAAATCAATCCAGAACTTGCCTCTCCTTCCCACCCACAAACACAACTGTTGCTGCAAACCTTACGAGATTAATATGTCTTGTATCTAGCACTGAAAATTGCATATGGACAATAATTTCTGTAAAATCAACAAGAAGATAGCATATCTATAATCATGTTATTTGATAAGGCATAAAGGCACACAGTGTCATCAAGGAGACACTAACCAGCAGCAATTGTAGCTTTATGAACCACCTCATCAATTTCATCAGTTGTCACTCCAGGTTTGATCACACGAGCTGCTGCATCCAAAACTTCCCTTGCAATCTGAGAATAATTTCATTAAAAAGCAACTTCTTTATCCAATCAGATATTCTCAAGAAAGTCATTAAGAATTTGAAATATCCAGATCTCTGACTCATGCATAAAGTAACAACAAATAAACAGCTGATTTCCATTTATGGTAACTATACGTAATAGAGTTGAACACTTACACGACAAGTTTCCCTCATTCTCTCAATCTGCTCCGGCGTTTTGATCTTTGATGATAACATGTCAAGAGAAAAAAAAAAATCAGCTTGACTTCCAGTTGACGACGTGCTAGTATGAGAAAATGCATGGTAGAAGCACTCCTGGAAACGGTTCCAAGTATTAATTCAACACTTACCTCCACAACATTTTGCAGGTCGCTATTAGGCTCTATCTTTGGAATACCCTGCCAGTTAAAAAGTAGTAGTCAGAAATACAGGAAATAATAAAACAGACATTCAAGTACTCGGCATACAGAACATTTACATATGCAGTGTATAAATACTATTCTCAATTGTCTAAAGAAAAATAATTAAACTAATCCACATGCAAGCATAACAGATGGGTATGTACTGCAACTGGCTAGCAGCAGCCATCCAAGAATGTTCATTCACAAGGAAGCGCCATCCTCACTCTTCCTCACAAATCACCACATCTACCAAAACTCCATAAACATATAAGTGAATCACCAATACTAAAATTAAAAGGACTTACATCAACAAACCAATCAGGTTTCTCAATGCTTGCAGGTACAACACGCCGACTTGATATTGGATAAGGTCTCAGTGGTCTGTGCAAGAACACAACAGAAATTCCGATATTAAAAAGGTAATGAATAAAGCATATTTCTGAAGCAAAGTCACATAGCAAGAAAAAGAAATTGATCAATAGCCCAAGGACAGGTCCATTGTAATGATGAAAACATGGAATACCAACTTAGTAAACATAAAAATGTCATTCCTGTAGAAACTGATGTTGTTTATAGAATGATAACCAACCCATAAAAGGGCCCGACCATTCTTGCAGGGACCCTTGGGCTGTGCAGAATTCAAGTACCTAATAAGGAACTACTCCCTCCCTCCCTCCCTCCCCCCATCCCTCCCTCCCTAATAAGGAACTACTCTCTCTCCCTCTAAAGTTTCTTTAATGGGCGACTGAGTTTGAATATAACTTTCTATTCCATCGTCATCAGTTTTCTTTTCACTAGTTGATTGGAAAAGAAGGTTTACGCAGGTAAGTATTCCATCATTAAGGCTGTATAACCAAACCATAAACAATATATTTTTACTGGATGCTCATTGTTGCAACAATGAGATTGCATGTTGTTATTACTGAAATTTTCAACATTTCAAGGGTATGAGAAAGACATGTGTCTTCTTTGGCCATGAAGACTTGGAGAGTACATTTTGTGTTTGTGTGACCTACTTTTGATTGATTTCTCAGCCATTATTTGCATGGATTAGTGATAGCATTACATATATACTATTTAGTGCTGCACAAGCTGGGTTCTATGACGAGCTGCTGGAACTTCATCTAAAATTGCTAAATTTTAGTCAAACATCTAGAGTTGTCATTAGCACTGAGGGAAAGTTGGGAACTAGTGGTACCAAAAACTATCAGTTTTAAGTGAACCTTGTAAAGCAAGGGAAAGTGGCAGTTATAATGAGCAGTTGAGCACTGCTCGGTATAAAGCACTTTATAATTGATGAGATGGTAATTACCATGGAGGAGTTTTTAGTGTAAAACTCCAGCATCAGTAATCGTGGGGACAGAAGCAGGAGAGGTGAGGGAAAACCCAACTAAAATCATTCAGAAGTAAAACATCTAGGGGGTAAATGATGGTATATGGAATGTTCAGGGTAGTTTTTCCCCTGACTAAGTGGTGAAATAATGCATAAAGAGAAGAATTAAGGGAGGGGAAACAAGAATAGGAGATGCCTCCCCCAGAAACGTCCATGACAGTCTACAATTTCCAAAAAACTTATTTTGAAATTGAACCCTCCCTCCCTCCCTCAGAATTGAAAGAAGAAACTAAAGGATGAAAAAGGATGAAAAACATTCTATCTAAGAATTAAAGGACTGCCTGAAAATATTTCGGTGATGCAAAAAGAGTGGGTTTTTTGTTAAACACACAGTCACCAAGTACAAAGTGAGAAGTTTGCGTTTCAACCAATCTGACCGAAATGTATTATCATATCATTAGTAACCGCGCCCCGCCCACCCCACACAAAAAAAGAAAAAGAAAAAAGAGAGAACAAACCCATAACCTTCCTCCACATAATGGTAAAAACAACAGTAACAATAATGATGACAACACCACCTTCTGGTAAATTATGATAAATACCCAGTCCAATCAAAATTGGGAAGTTTGGATGTTCGAGCCTGGCCTTTCTTTAAGCAATAAAGCCAATCATCATTAAGTGCAGCAGAAATTTGTTCATCTGGTGTACTCGCTGTTAGTCCGGACAATTTCGACTTCAAGTGCAGAGTCTTATGAGAGCTCCACGATGCCTTGAAGCATTCTTGGGTGCTGTAAAAAAGAAGAAAAAAAAGCATGCAAGTCATAAAGCATGTAACAAAAAAGATAATATAGTTTCAAACTAAATCTTAAAGCAATGTCCATAGCAGTGTTACAAAATTCAGTTCGTTTCGGCTGAAATTTCCGAATAATTTCGGTTTGTTCGCTCTACCATAATGAACCAGATCCCTGTAATTATTTGTCCCAGAATTCATTTCAATTCGTCATATTCAGTCTGAATTTCATGATTTCGGTCAATACGTTCGATTCATCCAATTATTCATCACATCATGAAGGTCGCCTTTAAAACAGAAAAAAATGAAAATTGAGGCTAAACATAATTTTTATAACTTAAAAGTAAAAGTTAAAATACCTTTTTGGCCTTTTGGCTTAGAGAAATCCGTGGGCTCCAATAAACCTAAATATCTATATGGGCCCTAATCAAATTTCATTCCGATAAAAAAACATTTTAATATGAATAAGCTAGCCAAGTTTCACTCTAATATGAAATAGTCCATCAAATATAAATTGACATATTGCATTGATTTAGTAGAATAAATTAAATGTATCAAATATTATTTTTTTACATTTTAATATATATAATAATTTTTTCAGAAATATTTCACCCAAATTTCCGAATCAGCTGAAACATTACAATTTGAGGCCAAATCTAAATGGCGCCTGAACTGAAATTCATAACTATGGTCCATAGACATGATTCCTTTTCTCAAGTTATAAATCATAAAGACATGCTGTAAAATTTATAGTCTTTTTTATCATCGATGGTTTGTTTTTGAGATCGAAACAACTCAAGCATTTATGAGGGGTCTGAACTTGCTTTATGGCAGAATTTAAGTGCAAATCAGAGTATCATACACATGCATCATGTAGTACTAGGGCTGGAAGCCAATGTTATCCATTCAATGAAAGTAATTTTTGGGCACTTCTCTTCAAGGATTTGATCTATATCTATCTCCGTGTGTGAATTCCAAGCCAGCTATTGGCCCCTATCACATGATTACTGCTTGGATTCCCCCTTTCTAAAATATGCAAGGCAACCCACAAAGTTGGGCATGCGTGTGAAGTAGAGGAAAAAAAGTATTGTGATATACAGAATTCTTAACCCTAAACTATCAAAATTACATAAAAAGTTGTATGCATTATTCAAGTAAACTAGGAAAATTTTAGACTATTGTCAGCATGGATTATGTAGCCATGCAATGCACTTGTGGAAATCAACTGATCACTTTTCACTAAGAATAAAGGTAGTACAGAATCATATACAATTAATGCCTCACACTAGAAGGATTGGACGATTGGTTACAAACCAGAAAGAAGCACTTTCTCGAGGTAGTTTTAACTCTAAACACTTGGGACATCTGCACACAGGAAAAGAATATTGTAAAAAAATGGCAAGCACTTGATAGAAAAAAGGATGATCATGGAAATATTCCAGTGACATTGGCCATAGGATCCGATCAATAAAATCTGGATTTTTCCCCTTTTACTGAACCTTCCCATTTGAATATTAACAGAAGATATTCAGTTCACATAGAAGCACATACTGAAGATCAGCAGGCTTCCCACATCGAGCACAGGACACACTAGAATCCACTGACACATTTGAACCTCCATCCATGGCACCAAGTTAGTCTTTTCAACTTCTACAAAAAAGAATAAGCATATTTAAACAAGGCACAGATGGGACACCATCGCCAATTTGTAATGAAGCTTGGTTAGGGAAACTGGTTTAGAAAACCAAAGGTGTTTCAGAAATAGTGCAAGATAAAGATTGATTAATGATTTTGACAGGACCATATTATTGCTAAATCTTCTTCTTTTGTATCTCCTTTTCTTTTAAAAGTTATGTTGACGATAAAAAAAGCACTGTTTTATTTTACAAATTACAACCATAAAAAAAGAGAAAAAAAGAGAGTACCAATTACAATTTGCATGATCCAATTTGAATCAAATGTTTTTTTTTTTCCTTTTGCTCTGGTAAATACTCACACACCCGCCCACTCACCCACCCCCAAGTCCCTCACCATCAAGGATGAAAATAGCGGTAGCGGCGGGCGTAGCGGCCTGCCGCCAAAACGCTACGTAGCGGGCGATACGTAGCGTAGCGGCGCTACGTAGCGGCGTAGCGGTGCGATTTGGAAAAATCGTCAAAAAAATATGAAAAAATTCTAGAAAATCTAGAATATTGGAAAATGAGAGAAAATGTATTTTTTTTGCAAAAGTAATTAAGGTAAGGGGGCGTAGCGGTCTCCTCACTATATGAGGTCCTGTATCGCTGTATAAATAGAAAATAATAGTAATGATCATTTTTTTCACATGTGTTCATGTTGCTTGATTATGCTAACTTAGAAACTAATAAAAGGCTCATAAAAGAAAAAACTATATCATGAAATCAAGACTTAAGAGTACCTAGAGAAAAAAATACATCTACCAAAGGGGGTGTCTAATAGGATGTACTTAGAGAAGAACTATCTGTATCGACTGTAATTCGGCAAGATCATGTGCTTTTTTGTGTTCTTTTAAACATAAAAGGGTAGAAGAGTCGTGTAGAAATGTTATTTGAAGAGAAGAAGAAAAGAAATAATTCTTATTATGTATTTTAAAAAAAATTGAAAAGTAGGAATTTTTCTCACCCCGTAGCGGTCCTGTAGCGGTCGTAGTGGCCCCGTAGCGGACGCTATGGGTGCGGCGGCCGATAAATCGGCCGTAGCGTAGCGGTGGCGGCCGCTACGGCCGATATAGCGGCCGCTACGCTACGTAGCGGCCGCTATTTTCATCTATGCTCACCATCACCGCCACAGCCAGCAATTGATCCCTGGTTGTTTCTGTGCAAGGGAGGTGCCTCGCTACTAAGCTACCAGTGGATTGGCAATTTGAATCAAATCTTATGCTTGGATCTCGCAATTTTTGGAAGAATGTTATGGTTTCACATTTGGATCATGTGTTGTACTCACAATTTTTTGGGCAGGGATCATAGTCCTATGCAAACCATATTATGTAGAATCTTCTTCTCATTCAATTCCATGCTATTGCTAGGGACATGTGTGTGTGTGTGTGTGTGTGTGAGCAAGTGTATCAGACTAACAGTTCACATATTCCATATAAAGCAAAAAAAAAAAAAGAAAAAAAGAAAAAAGAAAAAAGCAAAAAGAAAAAGAATCCTCTTCTCCTTTTTTTTTAAATTTCCATAACCTTATAAGGTCTTGCAATGCTAATAATATGCTATTAACTATTAAGCAATCAAGAAAGGGCTTCATTTGTCTTGGCTCTGGATGTATGTCAAAAGTAACGGTAAATGAATTAGAAAAAAAATGTTTTCAAAAAGTGTTGGAGGGTTATGCCTTGACATGCACCTCAGGTGAAAGCATTTCCAAAATTCCATGGGGCTCAGCTTTGGGGCATAGCTTGCATTTTGGATGCCTCACAGTATGGGGTATGTTTTTTATTCTCTATTTTCTGGGGTTGGGGGCTGTATACAATCCTTTAACACATCTTGTCCTAAAAAAAGAGGGATAGACTGTAATTTTAGAAAACTGAAAAGTCTTTTCTTTTTCAAATTCTAAGTTAAGTGCATGAGCCTCAACAAGGCCTACTCCTTACGTTTTAAGTAATTGGAACACCTTCGTATTTAAAAAACTGATTAGAAGTTGGAAACAAAGACAAACAATGCATCTAGTGCGACATTGCACACAAATTATGTTGTGAATTATGAAAATGAGAAGACTTGACCTTATTATATTTTCCAAATTTTACAATGTAACATTATGTTTCTTTCAAAAAAAAAAAAAAAAAAAAAAAATTTCTTGTAAAAATCTTACAATTATCGATTCATGATTTCAGTACTAATATGAGGTCGAATCACCCAGACCCACCGAGAGAGAGAGCTCAATTTCATGCATCTTATAAGGGTATATGATGGCAAGGCTTTCAGTTCTATTCACCCAATAAGACAACCCCAGATTGATGGGATAAAGCTAAGAAATAAGATGATGATTTGGTTACCGACTCATGTTAGAGTTGAACAAACGAAAATGCATTCTTGTTTCCAACGTTTCATTTAAGGTTCAGGCTTCCATTCCAAATACTCTACAATTCAACTGTTATCTCTCAGAAGACAATATCTATTAGAGGATGTAATTCAGCGTCCCCTCTTTGGGTCTCCTCTTTTTTTTTCCCCCGAAGCCCGGGATTTGAGTCTAATCAACAAGAAGGATGCATTCCTCTCTGTATTAATCTTAAAATTCAGCTTCTATCCACGTTCCCAGTTACAGATTCGAACACAGATCTTTAGATTACAACGAACAATCCAAACTTGCAAAGAGAAAAAAACGGTTTCGGATTCAGAAACATGTTAAAATCGCTACAATCAAGAAACGTAAAAATCTAATCTTTGGAAAACGTCTAAAAATCTCTATAGAGAGAGTGCGAGATGCTTTTGTGAGAAAACGAGAGAAGATCGGAATACCTGTAGAGAAAGATCAAGTGGTTGATGATGCTTGAAGAGAAACGAAACGATAGGATTTAGGGTTTTGGGGGCGTTATTAGGGTTTGCAGACGGTTTTCGCAATTGTTCTGAAAAAGAGAGCGATCGCGGCTGCGGGAAGAAGAAAATGTCAATTCCCATCGTCTGTTTATAAAAAGTATTTTGCACGAAGCCCCCCGCGTTTCTGGAATATTTGTGAAAAGCCCCTCTCCGTGGCCATGTTCCACTCAGAAATTTTAAGTACTTCTCTACAAACTTTGAAAGAAGATTTGTAAATTAGGCTTGTTTGTTCGCTATCGAATAGAATAAAGATAAAGTGAAAAATAAATTTACGGTTTTATTTTTTTATACTAAAAAAATATGTTTTTGGAAATTGGAAGTTATAGATAAGGATGACCTGAATTTATCCATTCTTTCATGCGGCCTCTTGAGATTTTTTTTTTCGTCTAGGAAAATTTTCTGATTTTGCCACTTTTCTTGTATGAAAAGGTTATAGAATTTTCATTCTAACGCCCAAACTTGTCATATGGATCATCCTGTAAAATTCTTTTGTGGAACAATCATTCAAATGTATTTATCATTTTTGAACTAGTGAGAATTCAAGCTAGAATCTAATTTAGGGTAGAGTAGGATTGAGTCAAAAGAGGTCCAATTCAATGTTCTTTTTTGTTTTGCTTTCGGTCTAATTCGATATTCTAGTTAGGACAGAGTTATTGCTATTTTTTTCAAAGCATATAAATTCCCTTTAGAGTTCAATTAGGGTTGAGCTGGATCGACTGAAATTCGGTTTGGATATTCAAACTTTTTAGTTTGATTTGCTTTTCAAAGAGTACAAAACTTCAAAAATGTCATAATTACAGTATAAACTAGCAACAAAGGCCCGTGCTTAGCCAGGTCCCTTTGTAAAATATATTAAATATTGAATATTATTTAATACACATAGTGAGTACGATAGAGGTATTGGGTCAAAATTGCATTTTTAAATATATATAAATATATATATATTAATGCATTCATAATGAGTATGTAAATTAGAGTAAGCTAACAGAAAAAATATCTATTGAATTTAGTTTAAAAAACCAGAGAAAGAGATCACATAACTATTGGTCCAAGTTATGTAATCACCCACATAACCATAACAACATTTCAAAAATGAAAATCAACATCAAACCCAAAAAAAAATCTAAAAAATCATAAAAAAGAATAAAAAAGAAATAGGTAATTACATTGGAAAGTGAGCTCCTCTTTATCTACATATATAACTTAGATTGAAATACTATTCTCGTGTGGCTTTGCAAAACTCAAAACATCAAATTCCCACTCTTAAGTCCAAACAAACTCATTATTTGAATCACCCACGTAACCAAAACAACATTTCAACAAAGAAATTCAACATCAAACTCAGATTTTTCTTATAAAAACATAACAAAGAAATGTGCAATTACATTAGAAAGTGGGCTCCTCCTTATTTACATATAAAACTTAGATTGAAATACTATTCTTGTGTGGTTTTGCAACTGTAATAAAATAATTCTATTTGTTGACAATTTCTTATAATAACAAGTCATTGGTTGCCTCCATAGCATTTGGAATTTCCTTTCTAACATGTGAAATCTTTAACTAAAAAAATCCAACTTTGTGAATTATCAATTTTAACTTACATAATTATTCAAACTCCAATTCTCAGAATGGAATTTATGCTTGAGAATTTATGAATTCACCTGTCAAATGGTAAAGAGTGTAAGCCATCATCTTTGATGAAATTGTAGCATCTTTGATGAAATTGTAGAAAACAATAGATCATCAATTCAATGACAAAGATGATGTGGATCATTAAAGTGATGACAAATAAGCCTCGCCTCGGTCATTTATAATAATGAGAGAGACTCAAGTCATTGTCTAAGTGACAAAAAGAAGTGGAATACTAATCAAATAATGAAAAACCTTATAATCCTTGATCCGGTAGTAAAACAAATGTAGATGATCTATCCAATATTAAAATATGAGATTTTTTTTAAATTATTAATGGAAAGATAGATTTTACATAAAGAAACATATAATTTATTATTATCAATTGAATTAATTGCATTTATAAAATGACATAAAGGGGTCTAATCTAAGTTGGTTATAATGTCATTAGTGGTGCCTTTAAAAGATTAGGCTACGCTTAATTTATAGCATGTTGTGGTTATCAAACATCCACACAAAAAAAATTTACATGTATATAAATCAAATGGTGGGCCCTAAGCATAGGAACAAAAAATAGGCAAACCCAATAAAAGTGATATAGTTAGACCAATCTAGGCAATAAATGATCAAACCCACACACAAAAAAAAAAATGTAATAATAAAAGCACAGTAAAATGACAGCAAACAAATTTAATAATCACATTCTTAACAAGTCAAAGGGTCTAATTTAGGTTCATTGAAGGCTAAGGGGCCTTTTTCTAAATTCAAGAAACTCAAGGGAAGGGAAGGGAATTAACAGAATTCTAAGTTCTGTAACATAAGTGAGGTCCAACAATCTTCAAATTGTGTATTGGTCAAGTCCTATGTAATGGGTCCCAGATTCTGTTTTTGTGCTCTATTAAGATGATACTGTTTGCTACTATTAAGAGAGATTTTAGGAATTCAAAGAGATATTATAGGCCTTAGAGAGAAAATTTTAGATATTTAAAATGCATATAACATGTATTAGTGAGGAGGGATCGTTGGATGAACCTCAAAGCATGCATTCTTTTTCTTCTATATTTCTTTGAAAGAAGAGACTTTTTAGGGATGACATGGCACACTCCACAGTTCACCTCCCCCTTTGATTTAATATATATAATATAATATGTATAACACAACATTTAAGTCAGGTACACTGGATGAGCTTGGGTACTCCAAGCTCCAATCCACACCTATGCACGAGCCCAACCAAACAAGTCTAAGCCATAATTCGTCCTAGGTCAAGTTAGACCATGTGGGTCGAAGCATAGATTGACCCACTAAGCTCCTACATGCCGCATTAATACAAAGCTTAGTGAACGAAATGACTTTTCCGCCAAAATGAATGGGCCCCAACATGAGATTCAAAATATGAACGCATAAGATCGGTGATACACAAGTTTGTATTGATGGCATTGTTAAATACCAAAGCTGTTTGGGTCAAGAAAGAAGACCTATATTCTGTATTGGTACATACTTTGCTGAAATGTCTGAATATACAAGTATGCGTACCAAAGCTTCATCACCCCTGATCTGCAAGATCAAGCCCCCACCCCAGTGCTGATACGAAGATTATATTGAGGGAGAGCTGCAGAGTCCAGATTGATAGAAGTTGATTGAAGATAATTGTTTGTCAATTATGGACAAAAAGGGGAAGACTAATGAAGCAAGGGGGAGAAAACAAGCAAATATCTACAAATGCTGAACTTATTTTTTTAGCTGAAAATTTAATGTATTTTGGGCTTTTCTTATGGGTAGATCGTTTGTATATTGTTCTACGGAGTTTTGTCTATGAGTTGCCAAAGGGGGAGATTGTTAGTATTTTTGTTGGCTAATTTATGGGTTGGACAAAACTCTGGGTCCATCGAGTTGTATTTTTTATTTTTAGAATGGACTGTAGTTGTGGCGCCGATAGAGCTGAACCGACGGAGATTGCAGACCGGGCAAATCAACCGAGGCCCGATCGATCGAAGCCTCTGTCCGATCAGACAGAGAATGTGCCCCAGTTATTTGGGCTGTCCGATCGATCGGATGCGCTGTCGGATCGATAGGACATGCGGCACAACTTCGGGAAAGTCTCCAATTTCTGCACGAAATTGTTTCCTTTTGAGACTTGTCTTCCCAATTTTAGTTCTACTTGTGTACTAAGTCTAAGGCATGAATTTGATGCTATATACAGGGTATTGCTCTCAACCCTAAGTGACACTACACCTCTCATTAATCTGAGTCAGAGATATCTAAGAGAGATTATACTCTAGAGCCATTGAGAGATCATTCTGAAGGGTTGCTCTAGAAGGTTATTGCTGCTTCTACTTCCTTGTAGAAGATAGTTCATCTTGCCTGACAAGGTGCGAGGAGATCAAGTAAGAAGAACGGAGCATGGTGGATGTCGTGTCAGTGGATTCTTTACAAGAATAACTACAGTCCTTAGGTCGAGGTACAGGCTGAGGTAAAGGAGCTTGTAAGTATATCTTGTAACTATTCGTGAACTCTTGATTTCTGGTTTGTTGTTTTTCTCCCTGGATAGGGTTTCCACGCTAAATATTGTGTCTGCCTTCTTGTGGTGTGTGATTGGTAGATAGTTAGTTCTATTGTCTGATTGATTATTTCCGCTGCATGTTGGTTGGTTAAATTAGAATTAGTAATCCATTCTAATAGCCCCTGCAAAAACTTTCAAGACCTAGGGACCAATCTTCAGTTGTATCTATGGATTGGGAGAAGCCCCACCATTGGATACCAGTGGATTGTCACTGCTAAACTAAACTAAATGCACAAATGCTATTAACCAACTTCATAAAAAACTCCTTTAAAAGAAAGCTTGTTAAAATTCTTTACATGCTGCCTCCTAAATTCTACACAATCCCATCACACACACCTCAAATTTGGCAGGTTACAAACATTTGTAACCATTGAACTTTATCACAAAAAAATTGTATGATATAGACACTTCGATAAGCCTAATATCTTCTGTTCCTCTGATTTATGCGTAGAAATTTCCATTTGTTGTGAGGTAGACCTGAATGAAAGTGGACACTTTTATATCATGGTGTTTATTTAGCATCCCTCAATGAGAACAATTAAAGGCTGCACGCACATCTTCATTCTCACACTTCACATACATCAAATCTTTGGTACCATACTATCATTATCATTAATTACAACAAAGCCTTATCCCATCAAACTCGGTAGGCCAAAATAGTTCTGCTGCAACTCACAATAGCCCACCCAAATCCTGTCTAGCATACATGAATGGCAGTATATATTTCTCATCATTCTGAAAACTACCCTGAGATGTTCTTACCAATTAGAGTCCAGGCATGAATGGCACACCAGTTCCTGGTATCCATGTTTCTCCCTGTATAAACCTTTGCACTGTAAACGGGTCTGCATCACTGGGATTTCTCAACACATGAAAACCAGGCCACTTCACTCTCCCACTGGTAACAGCCCCCTTTCCATAATTCATGTATTCTCCATAGTAAAGTGCGCTCAGCGCGAAGCCACCACTCCACTCGGTCCACCCGCTCGAATCAATCAGACAGTCGAGGTCAGTCTTCATGAACACTGTCCTGGAGAATTTGTGCCAAGGCCTGCCCAAGAAGGTCCTAAATGAACCTTTCACATCTTGAAAGCCCAATGCAGGTGTGACTCGTGATGCATGAATGGAGATCCCAGTATTCTGATTGGGGTCAGTTCTTCCTTGGGCTGTGATCATGTTTGACTGTTGGCCCATGGGCCTCCTCACATGGATGTCACAGTTTTGCAAGATAGCCGCAGCATTGCCAAAGATGAAATCAATGGTGCCATAGATTTGACAATCGCGATAGAATTGCCTTTGGGAGAGAGTACAAAGAGAGTGTCTTGGTAGCCCCGGAAGGTGCACCGGTAGAAGACAGAGAGGTCGGACCCAACCCTTAGAGCCACAGCCTGGTGCTTTGCTGGGCCTGCTGTGTTCTCAAATGTCATATCCCTGGCCCAAAAACCATCTGCAGATACACCTATTGCCAAGACATTTCAACTATCAAATGCATAGTTTTTGAAGTGCGAGTCAAAGACCTAGTTTAAGTGCTGCTGCTAAATAGACTATTTTGGGTGGCTACCTATTTCCAAGTTCAGAGCTTAATTTATTCTGCTAAAGAAACTGACCCAAGCAAAGGGATCATCTGACGCAGCCCAAACCAATTCATCCTGACTTTTGGTCGTTCAACTTGTGCACCTGACCGAGATTTCAGGGTTCAGATGGACAGACATTTTTCTTTTATATTGGGCTCAAATTGTGTACATGTTGCCTTCAAAGGTCCATAGGACTCAAAATCAACCCAATGGGACATAGAACAATCAATGCATCACATTTTCACATAATATCCTAGTAAAACATCAAGTATATATTAAATATATTCAAACCATTTTTCCCATGCAAGATGACAATTTCCCCAAGGCATTCATTATTTATGAAATGCTTAGCAAATGTGGCAGATCCAAAAGTGGTGGCACCATCTGGGACATTTCGGTTGCTGGTAACAATTGTTTTATCAATGCCATCGCCCACAAACATGACATTCTTCAAGCCCCAACGAATCTCCACATTCTCTGGGTACACTCCAGATTTGACATAAATTACAACTCTACTGGAACTACTTCGCCCCCTTAGTGCAAGTGCTGCTACTGCTTCATTAATGGTCTTGTAATTGCCTGAACCATCTTTAGCCACCACAAAATCCGCCCTCCATGCAGCTGCCTCCCATGATGCCAGAAGTCCTTAGTTTTCCTCAGGTCCCTGCTTTTCCATTTGTTTCCACTGCCCCATTCCTAGACCTAACAATGAAAGAATTAGGTCTACATACATACATACATACATGCACACACAATCCTGATGAGTGGAAAGTCCAATAAGGTGGCACTTCCGCACCACTGATCAACCGACCAACCAACCCAGTTCAGAATTTGGGTTAACATTTACAGGACGACTTTCACCTAAAAGCACACCACATGTGCTCATGCAGCTTGCTTGGATGCTTTCCTATCATTGGGGTTTGGATGGATGGAAAAAGTCTCCTCACCCATGGTCTTGCAAAAAATAATTAGATCCATCAGATTACCCTTATTATTGAGGGGCATTGAAGCTTAATAGTCTTTCAACCATATATAATTTTTTAAATAGATTCGGCTGAATGCATAAACCTGGGCAGGCTGGATAAGAGGGGTTGAAAAGAGATGCACTGATCGAAGGTGGGCATTGAGTGGGCCCACAGAGCAGGACTACACCCATTATTATTCAAACCGAGCCAAAGCAGACAACAATGCATTTGGTTGCAAGCCAATCACCTGCTCGAATGAAAAGGTCTCATAGTGGTTATGATTTTGAACAAAAATTGTGTCAATCAAATCAAGAAGGTTTATGGTTTTCTTATACTAATTTTTTTTTTCCTTCTAAAACTTAGTCTATACACAAGTATAATTTAGATTAGCAACAAATAAGGATGAATATGTGTTTATCAAGACTTGGGGAGTGTGACGGGCTTGGATTGAATATAACTCTATCCCACGTGATACTAAAACTATAGGGCCTGCTTGTTTGTATTAAAATACATAGAAATTGAACGCATATGATTTATGTGATAATTAAAAATGAAGACCATAGGTCAATCTTTAAAAAGTTAAAAATGAAGACTATAGGTCAATTTTTAAAAATGACACCAAATAGCATTTCTTTTTTTTATAGAAATAGAATCAAAGTAAAAAAAATGAATAACCAGCCATCACCCTTAATTATTTATTTTCCATATTCCTTTGATTTATCTCTATAAAAAGAAATGTGTTTTGATGTGCAATTTTGAAAACTCACATTTAGTCTTCATTTTTAGCCACTTATGACATAAATTCTCTATACTCAATCCTATGTATTGCAATGCAAACAAACACACCCTAACCGAGTTACATACTTCATATAGATTTAAGTTATAAAATTAATGTACTTGGTTAAAAAGGTACTAGCAAAACATGCAGAGGCAATATAATCTATATTATAAATATAATCCATTTATTAAAAAATCTTACCTTTCAAAATTTTATAAAAAAAATATATAATGTTTTGTATAAATCATATTGAAATAAAAAAAGGATATAATATATATCATATTATAGTATATAAATTTATAAGATAATAATGACATTATTACTAGTTATTATTATTACTACTACTACTAATATTATTATTATACTGTTAAGATATGTGGAGAAATATATTCACTTGCGCACCACCACAATTTGCACTGTGCATCTTGACCGTGCTAGCATAGGATTCAATAATGGGTTCTACAGCCCGCGGGATACTCTTGATGTGCTGTGTGCATATATGTAGAGCGCAAAAGAAGACTTTTCAAGATACGTGTCTTATTGTTTACGATAGAAACATTATAATTGTATTATTTTAAGCTACAAAGACAGCCCCACCTTGGTGATGGTTCATTGGCTTAAGGTGTGGGTTTGTTCCCCATGCCTTGTGTTAAGTCCCACCCTAGATTTACTCGGTTCATGTGTGTTGCGGGGTTATGTGTGTGCCTAGGGGAATAGTCTTGTCGGATAAAAATACCTTAGAGAATACCACATCATCAAAAAAAGAATTTACAACGAAAATCTGGAAATATAAAATTTAATAAAAAAGCAGCTACAACTCAAATCTTATGGAAATATAAAATTTAATAAAAAAGCAGCTACAGCTCAAATCTTATGATTATTAGCGTGTACCTAGATCATGTGAGACTAAAAAAATAGTAAACTCAATATCCATCACATAACTAGCACTGGTTTTTGTGAACTTAATTCATTTTTATCACAATAATCTCAAGTTTTTTTTTTCTTTTTTAACTATGTTGTACCAAATAGCCACAAGCCCATCCTAAAAGAATAACAGAATTGTGAAGGTTCCCATCCAATTTTTCATTTAAGATGAGAAATATCTCTCATAGAAGGATTTCCCATATATATATATATATTAGTAATTTTTGTTATATGAGATTGTAATAGCATAACTGGTAAAATATTTTGTATGCTATTATAATAGCATATATATTGTAATTCTTGATCTAAAATTCATCTAACACTTACTTGTACACTCTTTATCTAAAATTCTTAAAATCTCTTTCTAGTTAAAATCAGGTCAAAATTAAAATTAAAAGTCAAATAGAGCAATTGATTGATTGGATCACTAGACCCACACCAAAATTAATCGGACAAAAAAGATCCAATTCTGATTTTCAGGCCGGATCCTCGCGCGACCCGTTATTCCATATCTGCCAACAACGCACAACATACCGCTCTCGTTCCTTGGCAATGCGTAGAGAGCCAAAGCGTTACGGAGCGAAACCGTCACGTTTTCCGCATCAACCGGCACGAAAGAGTTACGCTCCCGTAGACTATCCAGGCAGGTCATGTGGCTCGTGAGAGCAGCGCTCAGCCACGTGCGAGAGTCGTCCCACACGTGCGGAGAAACCAAACGTGTCAGCTGATCCTCGCTGTCTTCGTACAGCTGCACACAGTCCCTCCAAGCAGCTCCATCCACCTCGGCTCGCCGATCCGACTCAGCGAGTCCAAGGGACGACCGAGCCCAACTCGTCGCAAGCGCAACATGCTCACGTGCGGCGCCAATGACCTCTTCCCTTTGCACGTGTGATACAGCACCATGGCTAGATAGGTAGTGAAGTAGTAGTAGTAGGAGAAGTAGTAGTAGTAGGAGGAGAAATGAGAGGATGGGAGGTGGTGTTGGCATATTTCTTTTTCCTGTTGTTGTTGTTGAGGTTTTATTAAGAAAGAAGGTGAGCCAGATCCTGGCCATTTTAAGAAGGTGGAGGGCTTGAAAACTTGGCAGAAGGTCCAGGCCAAGTGGCTTAGTGATGGGTTTTGGGTTTCATAACATGCAACACGTTAAGTAGATCCTTCGGGTCCATTTCTTTGTAGTCATTTTTTATGTAGAATTTGTGGTAACTGTACCAATTTACTAGTTAAAAGCTACCACCCGGGCCACAAATGGGCTAGATTTATGTCAAGGCTAAGTCCATCTATAATTGAGGAGTCCCAAGTTTGATGTAAATGTTTTAGAAACTGTAGCCTCATGAAGCTGGGAGGAACCAGGTGCCTTGGTGGGTGGTTGGGTGGGGGTTATTTGAGATTTTACTCCTGTGCTCAACACTCATTGGTACACTGGGATAAAGATTGGTGCTCTAGATATCCAAGTACGAGTTCATAATATATGTCAAAACTATTATTATCATTGCTATGTTGGGCTACTAGTTGTAGGGATACTTTAAACATTGAGACTAGGGATACATCCCTGACTCCCTGTAAGGTGCCAACATCACTTAATAACTACAAAAAGCAATAGATGTGCCGGTTCTGGAAAGAGGCACCTAGTCTACACAAGCACTCAAGGTTTGATCCCCAGGCGGGTTGGTAGTTTGGCAAGTTCTATATATACCACTATCTCAACTCAGCAAAAGCACCACTCAACCATGAATGCCAAGGGATTAGAATACTTGAAAAGGCCATTTATTTTGCATGGAATTTGAATACATAATAATTCATGATTAAAACCCAAATAGGCTCTAATAAATGATTACTAAAGACGAAGGGTGAACCATATAATGAAGAAACAGATGGGATATTCGACTTTCTTAGAACCTGTCTATTTCATGTAATTGTATTACTGGGATTGTATCTTTATTAGTGGTTTAAGATGTGGAATCAAGGCAAATAACAAAAAATGACCATCTAACAACATCTCCTTTAATGGTAATTGCTATAAGTATGAAAGTGGAACCCAAAATCAAGTTCAAGACCCGTCTGAACAAATTAACCTGGACCTGGTCGAATTTCGGCCTATTAACAAACTTACCACTCGTGGCCAGTACGTACCATGCACTTTAAACCTATACCATCAAATTGTGGTCAACATCATGGATGGAATGTAAACCAACATCAGTTGATGCCTTGATGAGACCAATCTAACCACCTGATAGCCCAGCAATTTCTTCTGAGTGTCCATCAGAAGATCATCTGATCATCTACAGTGGTTAATTTGCATGTACAGCACGTGGACAGCCAACATGTTTTTTGTAGTTCTGCTTCGTGTAACACTCACATAAGAGCAAAAGCCTTACCATCCAAATATAAATGCAACCCAACCTCCTAGTTTGGAACTTAGATTATGAGAAGAAAGAAGTGGCAATAATACAATATGGTCTGATCGTCTGTAGTACACATGTTGGAGTTGTGCTCAGCTGGTTCTGAAAAACATGGATCTTGAAATGCTTTTGGGCACGTTTTCATCTCCGGTCATGACTCATGTTCTCAATAATGTAGGGTCTATGCTGCTAATCTCCGGTCATAACTCATTATGATCGTAACTCTCTTGACGTTATGATCATAACTACTCTCTGCATTAATGAATGGAAAAGGTAGTGAAGGACATGGGGCCAGACCAGCATGGGCTAAACCCAAATTGGGCATTATTTGTACTTAAACTGGGTCAGGCCGGCCTACTTTCTGGCCCATTGTAAATGGTCTGGTCTGGCCTATGCGCACTTAAAGACGCCCCAACTAAAGGCCCAGGCCTGACCATTTCAGCTGAACTTGAAATAAAATTTGTAAAATATTGGGATGAATCAAGGCCTGGCAGGATGAGCTTGGGGTGAATGGCATACAACTTTGCAAAGATGAGGTAAATCTAGGCCAGATTATTCTCACATAATGTGGAATAGAAACTTGGGAAATTAATGAGATGAATGTCGGTATGGTAACACGGGCCCAAGGTGAATGGTAAACAAATTTTACAAGCTGGACCTGACAATTTCCAGATAATAAGGTATAGAGACTTGCAAAATGGGATGAATCTGGGCCTGACAATTTCAACACAATATGGCAAAACAATATGCAAACTGGGACGAATGTAGCCTGTGACAATTTTAAGACAATATGGTAATCAAATTTGCAGCAGAGAAAAAAAAAAAAAGGGGGGGGGGGGGGGGGTGGGGGGTGGTGAAGATGGCCTGAAATGCCAAAGACCCAAAGTGAACTTGGACAGGACTTGGGCAAGGTGAAAAAATAAATAAAAAACGCTAGAGGAAGGGCTTGAACCTTCGACCTTGTGGTTAACAGCCACACGCTCTAACCAACTGAGCTACTCCAGCTAAGTGGCTTTGAATTTCTAGTTAAATAGATATATAGACTTCAATAAACTAGTGGATTTCCTCAAATTTTCCATGTCCTTCAAACTAGACATTCCATAGTATTAAAATATCATACTTGGCAAAGAACCAACCCTATACATGCCACCTTTCCTCACACAAGGTCTACTTTCTTTACTCGAGGGCTCCCTCACTTCACCCAAAGTCTCCTTTCCTCACTTCACCCCCTTTTGTGAACTGAATTGAAAATCCCACATTGTTCATGTGCAAAAGTCTCATGGGTGAAAAAGACACATTCGTTCTTAAATCCAGTACATGGTTATGAATAACATTCTGATCCAATGGCCTCAAATGCTCGTGAGCGTGTTGGCATGTCACGACAATGTAAACGGTTAAATGTAAATGCTAAGAGAGTGACACTTGAATATAAATACTTGGGTTTCACTAACATCTAAGTTTATGCTCTTTATTTGGGTCCAAATGCAGTCTTCAACAGAAAGTTGGGCATGGTAGTTGGTCCTCCAACCTGGAGGAGTTACGTCAAATCATTAAAAAAACTGACATCTAGCTTTTGAAAAAAAGGCTTTTAACAGCGGTTTTTTTTTTTTTTTTTCCGCCACTAAAAGTTAGCTATATCCCTTTTTAATGGCCAAAATTGTTTCTGCCACTAAAAACAGTAGAAAACCTTGGACGGTAGTATCCAATAACACTTTTAGTGGAGGAAATAACTTTAAGGGAAAAAAAATATAATAAGAAAAACCGTGGCTAAAGGCTTACCTGTTCTGATCCAACCGCTTGTTCAATTCTTTTCTTTGTTAAATAGATCTTCAATTCTTTTCTTTGTTAAATAGATTATAAGTTACTAGACAAAAAACTTCAATTCATTTTTTTACTCCATGTTTCATTTAAATCCACCTACATTAATCTTCCAACAAAAGAAAGTCAATATTCACCTTTTGAAAGTTTAATCTCCTCTAAAAAATCATTAGCTTATATTGCTAATGAATTTTCTCATCCGCATCTAATATGGCCTTAATTAGATTTTGACCTTTTTGCCTTGTATTGATATAATCATATAAACACAAATATATGTGTGATTTGTCATGGCATATGCAATTATTACTTTCCACCCACGTCCTCATGAACGCAAGCTGGTCACTCTCAACCTTCGCATTTCCTTATCATATATAAAGGAACCTTCATTCCTAGTTCAGCCACCCAAACTCCAAGCTTCTCATAATCCCTTCTGCCATCACTCCCCAAAATCCATTAAACGGTGGTGCAATCAAACTCCATGTCCTAAACCTTGTGAGCACTCCATGAGCCAACTTCCTTTTCCATCATCTTCCCTAAAGCAAAGATCGGAATTCTACAAGTTGACAGTCGAGGTTGCATTGGATCAAGCCATTCTTGCCTACACTCACACCAAGTCGCTCGGAGACAAGTGCAGAAACAAGCAGGAAAGGGAGGGGTGGACCGAATGTTTAGAGCACTATGAGAACACCATAATCCAATTGAACAGCACCCTTGATCCCTTGGGCGAGTGCACCACATTCAACAAACAAACATGGCTAAGTAAGGGTGTACAAAAAATTCGTTAATCCGTCGATCCGATTCAATCCGATTCGATCCGCGGATTTTGATCCAATCCGAAGGCCAACGGATTGGTGACGGATTGGAAATTGTGCAATCCGTTAGCAACGGATCGGTGGTGGATTTCACCTTTAATCCGCAGATTCAATCCGATCCGATCCGTTGTCATTAAATATAAATTAAAAAATAAATATATATGTATATATATAAAATAAGAAAAAAAAAATATAAGGAGTCACTAGCCTTATGAATAAAATAGGCATACATCTCTCAACTCATGCCCCTTTAATTCAGTAGCTTCAAAATTTATGGATTTTTTCTTATTCTTTTTCCATGTAATGCACAGTAACGGATTGGACTGATTAATCCGATCCGATCCGATCCGTAAAGTAACGGATTGAACGGATAAATTCGATCCGATCCGCTCTTCCACGGATCGGATTGGATCGGATTTCAACAGTAACGGATTGGTGACGTATTACAAATCCGTCAATCCATAGGCAACGGATTGGTGACGGATTTGGCCCAATCCGCACCAATCCGATCTGTGTACACCCCTATGGCTAAGTACTGCAATGACGAACCTTGATATCTGCCGAGCGGGCTTCGTGGAGCTCGGCGTTGCAGACAAGTACATATTGCCTCTTATGTCAAATAATGTGTCTGAGTTGATTAATGTCACATCCTGGTCCCGAATTACCTTGGTCTAAGGTAATCCCCGAGATGAGTCACGCATAATCCCGTGTTACTGTACTTGTCTCGAGTTAAATACTGTAACACGAAGGATAAAATTTCTATTTCCACATTCTAATTATAATCAAATAGCGTAAGCATAACAACACTAGTAATTTGAACCATTGTATAGTTATAATTAAAAGTTAAACATTAAGTTTATACAAAACATAATTACATATTTTACCCAAAGTAGGGATTATAAAATCACCATACAAATCTAATACAAAAGAATCCCAGCTATTCAATTAGTGTGTCTCACACAAAAAGGGATTAGCCACACTCTACACTTGATTCTCAAAAGAATGATTCATGGTGTTCTCTATGGACTCAGACTATATAGGCCCATTTCCGGCTCACTCTTCTAGTCCCGGAGAAACCTCTTGGGCCTCTTCCTCTCCCTCCTGGGCCTCTTCAAGGCCGGGACCTGTACCTGAGTTTATGATACAAGAGTAGTACTGTAACGCCATACCCTACATGCATGCATGCTATTGTCCGCTTTGGCCCAAGGGCCTCACAATTTTGTTTCTGATGGGTTAGAACCCATCAAAAGGCCTCATATAAAGTAAGGGTGTAAGCTTTACATATAAACCAATTTACTTTCCTCTCCCCTTACTGTTGCACGTCTCTATGTAGTAGCCTGCCAGCCCTTTTAGCCCACCCACATGGAAACTCGCCCACTTACACCAGACCACGACAGGGGACCCACACTCGAACTAGTCGAGAATCTGGCTCTGATACCATTTGTCACGCCCCACTCTACACGCATGTATGATATTGTCCGCTTTGGTCCACGAGCTTCACGGTTTTATTTCTGATGGATCCGTGGAGGAGCGGATCGGATTAATCCGTTCAATTCGTCCCTGTACATTACATGGAAAAAAAGAAAAAGAAAAAACCATGAATTCCGAAGCCACTGAATTAAAGGGGCATGAGTTGAGAGCTGTGTGCCTATCATATCCTCTTCTATTCATAAGGTTACATACTGACCCCTTACATTTTTCTTTCTTATTATATATATTTATTTATATTTAATGACAATGAATTGAATTAAATTGAATTCGGGGATTAAAGGTGAAATCTGCCACTAATTCATTGCTAACGAATTGCATAATTTTCAACCCATCGCCAACCCGTTAAAGACTTTCTCATGATATAAAATCGGACTGAGAATATTTTCTACACTTAGTCGTAACTGCAAGAAGGATGGCAAGATTACATGCGAACAAAAGCAGACGGCATCGGGAATCCACACGACGCCAACACATCACAATTTAACACGTGTCATTCTCTCCTTCACCTTTCTTTGCATGGCAAAGGACACACACACCTCTCACGCCGACCGTCCATCACGGATTAAGCAACGGCCGTTACCACTCCTACCTTCTCACTCAAGCCCACTCTACTTTTCCCCACTCACAGCTTCACTTTCCCTTTACCATCTCTCATGGCGCCGATTCCTCCTTCAATTAATCGCTCCTTCTTCCTCGCTCTCTCGTCTCTCCTCCTCTTCTCCATCTCCAAAGCACGATCAAATCCATGGGACTCGGCGATCCGAATGCCGTCGGAAGAAGCGGACGCCGAGCAAATCGGCACGAGGTGGGCGGTCCTCGTAGCGGGTTCTAACGGTTACGAGAATTACCGGCACCAGGTACAAAGACAATGCTGACTCACCCTGGGCATTTTGGTGTGCGTCTTGAACAATTTTGTTTCGTTGTTGTTTTTTGTGTTGTAGGCGGATGTGTGTCATGCATATCAAATACTGAAGAAGGGGGGTTTGAAAGAGGAGAATATAGTGGTGTTTATGTATGATGATATTGCTGCAAGTGCACTCAATCCTAGGCCTGGGGTCATCATCAACAATCCCAATGGGTCTGATGTTTATGCTGGGGTTCCTAAGGTTTGGGGAATTGCAAATTGTTTTTTGGGGTGATGTTTGTTTTATTGTAAGGTGGGGATTTGAGTATTATTGTGTGTTTGGATTTTGGGTGTTAGGATTATACAGGGAAGGATGTGAATGCGAAGAACTTGTATGCAGCGCTGCTGGGTAAGAAGGAAGAAGTAGAGGGTGGAAGTGGGAAGGTTGTGGCAAGTGGACCCAATGATCGGATCTTTATTTATTACTCTGACCATGGAGGGCCAGGAGTGCTTGGTTAGTAGTGACTGAGATTTGATTTGGTTTGATTGATCTAATTAGGGGTTAAAAGAAAAGAAAGGTGAATTTTCAAATAAGGTATTAAGTTTTTGTGTTATTTAAAAAAAGGACATAGATTCCAAAAATAATTCAAATTAGGGTCTAATTTTTTTTTAAAAATTTTTTAAACTATTTAAATGTATTTTTTTGGTGATTTTTTTTCCTTATTTTTTTAAAATACCCAAATTACCCTTCATATAAAGGTATGGCTTTATTCCATGACTTGATTTCAATAGCTATTAGTTGCCCTCAATCACTATGAAATGCCGATGATGAAGAAGAAAAGATGAGGAAGTGGATGAGGATTTAATTTTGAAGAAGGGTAATTTGGGTATTTTTAAAATTGAGTGAAAAAATCCAAGAAAATTATCTTTTAATTGTAAAGGTATTAGAAAACTACGGTATTAATTTGAAAAGTCTCAAGTCTTTTTTGAAATAAGGTAAAAACTTAAGGACTAAAAAAAAAAAAAAAAACATATGGGCCGTGGCTGGGAAAATAATTGGAAAATAGTTTCTTCTGTATTTTGGAGAATGCCCCTGCGGTGGACTCACCTAAATTCGAACTACTCTAGGTTGGGCTTTGGGTTATGTTGAAACCCAACCCGAATCTGACTTGGACCCATGTTAGGACTGACCCACTCTCGAACTCAAATATACCTAGACCAAATTGGTTTGACAAATACTTGGGTTCGGTTCGGCCCAAGTTGCACCCTCACAAGAAATATGGAGATCACATGAAACCTAAATCAGGAGTCATGATGGCCCCACATGGTTAAAGATATTGAGTTATAGTGGCCTTGTCAACCTAATGGTGAAACTCAAGTGGGGATGATTCCATCATTTACTGTATGCAAGGCCACAGTTTTTTTTTCCCTTGTCACAGACCTCTATGATTTTCAGTCATTTGGGTGAGCCAACTGGAGGTGGGTCTCTGTGGGTCCAGAAGTGTTTCCATTGGCTAATTTCAATGCTCTTTGGGTTTGGTTTGGGTCAGACGAAGGCGGGCCTGATAATGCGGGATTGGCCTGATCACCTGAGGCAGGCAAGGTATTAGGCCTGGGCCTATTCTTCGAAAAGTTTATGAAGCCCAATTAAACAGTACAGTAGACATGGTGACACGGCCCATAGGACCCACCCCAGAATCTGTTAATAAAATGAGTCCGGATCTGGTGAGGGAAAACCCCACGGTGACTCACGTCACCTCCGGCAGCCTACCATTTACGCAGGCAGCCTGCCATGCATCTGGGCAGGAGCTGCCCGTGGTAAGGCGGTGGACCCTGAGTGGTCCACTCATGGTCACCGTGCGTGGACCCACTCAGAGGATCCGATTCGTAATAAAATAGTCCTAATCATTGGCTTTTGTCTGTCCATTTTGGATCATTGGCCATCTTTCTCTTCATAACAACCATATGTTTAATGGACATTTATTAAATGGCTATGATTGTCAGATAGTTATTTAGTGGGGCCCATGAATTTGAGATCCTGATCTATTTACACGGTTGCCAGTTGCAATCACCACAAATGATTAAGAGCATGGTATTATGTCACTATTACAGTATTACTTGTTATAGTAACTGCCGCTGTAGTTGTTGCACTAACGTTTCCATCTATTCTTAGGAATGCCAAATACGCCTTTCCTATATGCCAACAATTTTATTGATGTTTTGAAGAAGAAACACGCATCAGGTGGCTACAAGGAGATGGTAAGTTACATTTCTCCTACAAGCATTAAGCTGGGAAAGCAAGTACTTGCCATTGTTACAAAGGGTCTGGTCTTGTATTTGTGTAGGTTATCTATGTGGAAGCATGTGAAAGTGGGAGCATTTTTGAAGGTTTAATGCCTGATGATATTAATACCTATGTCACAACGGCATCAAGTGCAGAAGAGAGCAGCTGGGGAACTTACTGTCCTGGAATGAATCCGGCTCCACCTTCGGAGTACATAACTTGCTTAGGTGACCTGTATAGTGTCGCATGGATGGAAGACAGGTTCGATTATTTCATTACTTCTGCCATTATTAGTTTTTATAGACTATAGTAATGGTTGTAGTGACCGAGGAGAAAAGAAAAGGGTTAATTCTACCATCAATTGCAAAGATATATATTACGGATAATAGTAGTTGCCATAGTAGACTCTGTGCTATATTAATACCAGATTAGTAGGAGCAACAGTAGCATCAATTGGAGTATTGATACTTACAGTAATTCATTAAATTCAAGAACATGAAAGGTGTAAAGAAGTCAAGAAGATAATGGAAAAAAGCGGGATAAGGTCATGTAATTGCAAGAGAGAAGTTTTTGAATTTTAGATTAGCTTGGAGCAGTTTAGCGTATGGTCTGTGCATGCCCTAGAGTTGTTCCAGGGTGATGGTCCATAAAGACATCAATGAATTCTGTGTGTTGCAATAATTTGCTTTCTAGGAATCTAGCTAAGTTCATAGTACCCACTTTTACAACGGGAAAAAAAAAAAAAGAACAAAACAAAGAATGTTTTAAGTTTCAGCGGACATGGATTGACTTGATATCTCAAAAACTACAACAATCTAAATACACATAAATGTTGTTGTTGAAGTGTGAAACTATTGTATACCCGTTTGAGCCTTCCACCTATCAGCTTAAGCTTTTGCGATGGTACATGGTATCTTATATGAAGAAGGTAACTTCCTAAACCCAAAGTTCCAACACAAAATATGTAGAGAACAGAGAGCCTCTGTTCACGACTCACGACTAGCAAGACACTAGCAAAACACTCACTGCACTTTCAGCGCATTTCATTCTAGTACAATCGATAAAACTGAATTCTCGTGAAATACGTGCAGTTTCATACATAGGATTCATGAGGCATAGATCGGTTGAAAAATGACGTGGAGAGTAGGCGGCCATTGTGCCTCATCTCTCACCATTCATCAAGGGGATAAGAGAGATCCATGTGGTAATTTTTTTACCATATAAAATAGGGCTAGTTTAGGGGGATGGAGGTGCTTAAAAAGAAGGAAAGAGTACAAACTAGAGAGGAATTGACATAAGCTTTCCACATCCTTTAAAGAAAGTACGTGTTAGTGTTTTACGCTTTCTCCCTCAACACAGGCTTTCTTAAATTGTCAATCTCGTAGCCTCTCTTTGGTTTGTCGCGCTTCTTCATATGAAGCTGGCTCATGTACATCATCCATTGAACCAAAGCAACATCCACATACTATGGATTTGGTTTCCTTACTTGGCTAGATCATCGTAGTTGATCGGGTGCTTCATTAATCTGTAGTTGGCTTGGCCCAGCTTCTTCGGGTGTTATCAGTTGATGAACCCTACTCTTCCACTAGTGGAATTTCTTGGTGAAGCTTGAAATTTCTTGACCCATGGACCCAGACCTGGACCGGAACCGGCCTGTTTACATCCCTAGTTATATTCAACGAATATGCACAGGAGCTTTCTTCTCACAAACTAACTGCAAAGTTTTTCAGAAATAAGTACATAGCATGCACAACAAAATATTGTAGAGTGACTTACCATCGGTTTAATCTTCCATAGCTTCTAATATGATGAGATGAACCCCAACTTTGCTTGACGTGGCTGGTTGGTTTTGTATTGTTGTCCCCAAGCACTTGTTCCAGAATTTATTAGCACATTCTTCATGTGTTTCATTCTCCTGGTGGTTTCGATTAGATGTCAGTTCTGCTGCTTCACTACTACATTCTGCTATGGAGTGCACAGATAGGTCAGCTGACATCAGTTACCGACCATCTTCAAATATGCAGCAAAATCATCCGATGTGCAATCGCCTCCCTTGAAGAAGACAAGCATTCCATAGTCAAGAATTCCAAGCTTCACTACGAAATTCCACTAGCCGATGGATACGTGGAGTGCATCAGCCGGTAACACCATATGAAGCCAGGCCCAACCAACCAGGGAGCAACAAGGAGATCAGAAATCAGATCAGTTGGAACACTGTTTTCCCAACTTCTCAACCCAAATCAATATCAGAGAATTTGAATTCACTATTACCATACTGACCCAAATGCACAGGGGGACCGTAACTAATTGTTCTTCCAAAATGTTCAATATGGTACGTGTCAGATCAACCCTTGATTGACAAACTATCATTATCCCATTCCTTCTTTACAAAGTCGTCCAACATATGGTGGGCATTTGTGAAACATGCTAGGAGAGGTACTATTCCAATCCCATATGAATGTCCCATATATAACTTGAAACTGGGACCAGTCTTCTTAACAAGCCTATCAAGAAAAGAATGCTGTAGCTCGGTCTTTAGAAAGCCCCTATTTCTAAATCTTTCAGTGTTGTTTACCTCAACTTGGTTTTACTTAAATCAAATTCCGATATATTTGTCTGTTCACCAAATTTCAAAAGAAGTCACAAATATTTAGCTTCTTTTCAAAAATTGTGTCACCTAATCAAGTATTTCGCCCTTTCAATCACCTTAACATGCTAAGTTCTCAGTTTGCAGTGGTTTAGTAATATTGAGTGAACCTGGCTCTACCCTTTACTCCGACCATGCTCATGTATTTATCCAGGGAGAAATATGTAAGATGATGAAAGATTTGCAGCTGCCTGAATTGTCATTCTAAAACTAATTGCATGTTTTTTCACTTCTACTACAGTTAATTAGAATGAAAGCAGGGATTTGAGCCATGCATTATTTCCCCATTCCTAAACATCTGCTGAAGTAACAAAATATCAGGAAGCCCTTAGAAAATACTCATCTATGTTGTCATTGATAACTTTTAGCCTGTATAATGTAATGAGATGGCTTACATCATACTTGAATACAAATTGTTTCCCTGATAAATAGTTATTTTTATTTCACAGCGAGTCTCATGATCGCAGGAAGGAAACAATAAAACAGCAGTACGAGGCGGTAAGATATAAATGGTTCTTTCTTTTTTTCAATTTTTTTTTTTTGTCCTTAAAAAGTATACTGTGTGGTGATATACAGGAGTTGTTATTTGTTTGGCTCAATTGAATAAATAATAAATAAATCGGGCCCCTGTTTTGCCCATGTTCTACTGTGATTAGAAGTAGGTCTATTATCATAGGTCTACTGTGATTAGAAGTAGTGTTTGGGTGTAACTGGGTATTGGGCTGATATTATAAATAGAGACTAAGGGTCTCTATGATGTACAACACCTTCTTCTGATTGCATAGTGAATTCTCCCGTCTTCCCCGTGGACGTAGGCCAAAAGCCGAACCACGTAAATCTCCGTGTTCTTGTGTGCTTGATCTCTTTCTCATAGGCCCTAGATCACAACAGGAGTGATGAACACTTTCCTGTCCCACCAGTGACTTACTGTCACTGGTTCCACTTAGCTCCACCATGGGTGCATTACATGATTGGAGATGCTCACTTGTGCAGGTTAAAGATCGCACTTCAAACGACGAAACTTACAATGCTGGATCCCACGTCATGGAATACGGCAACAAAAGCATGAAATCCGAGGATCTGTATTTGTATCAAGGTTTTGACCCTTCCAGCAAAAGTATTACCCAGAATACGCTTACTCCCTATACAAATATGGAGGCTATCAACCAAAGAGATGCAGATCTTCTTTTCATGTGGAACAGGGTGAGTTCCCATCTTTAGCCCTCCTGAAGCTTCAACTGTTGTTCAAGATTATCTTGTAAATGTCCTTGATATAACATGACCTGAATTTGACCCGGTAATTTAGGGTTCGGCTTGACACTCTGTCCTGATTAATCAATGGGTTGTGTTTAGGTTGAATCCACTGCTGTTATTGACTTGCCAACCAGACCCGAATTCAATCCAACCAGACAAATTACACTATATCCTGCCACCCAATCCAAACCCGACCTGTTAATTGTGGTTTTGGGTTGACCCTTTTAACTTAACTTCCAGGTTGTGTTTGAGTTTACATTTTCTACCAGATTAATAAATGGGCCTATACATTTTACCATTGCCACCCCTAGTCCTAACAGTATACCTTTTCTTTCTAATTCCTTTTCCTTTGGACATGAAAGATGACCGATACTGAACATGTTTGGACTAAATTACAGTTTACAAGATATTGTATTTTTCTTCCAGTGGCAAGATATGTGTTCATGTAAGTGGAAATATATGAACAAGTAGCTGTCTTTTCTCTTGTGCTTCTTGTTACTGAATCTTCATTTTCAGTAAAAAAAGAACAGGGATGGGACAGCTAATACAGCTGGATTTTGTGGGGAAACTTAGACAACATGGGGGACTTACTGAGAATCTAGAATGTGAGAGGAAAAGAGTTTCAAAGACTGCATTTTAGTGACACTAGTGACTGGTGTCTACATCTACATGACACATGGAAGACGATATAAAACTGACAACGTGAGATTTTGGTATTTCTTTTAAATTTATTTCCTATGTGGACGACCAGAACTCACGAACTCTCTCTCACCCATGTCCCTAACCGGCTTACCGGCACATGGTGATACACATGAAAACAAAGTGTACAAGCAATCATGCAATAGTCTCTAAATCCTCTTTACTAAGGAGAACAGTTGGAATACACATGTTATAACTAGATTAATCATTCTTGTTTTTGTAGGTAACATATTAGGAAAACCATGACATTTTGTCAACTTTTACAGGGGATTGCTAGTGTTGTTGAGGTTTTGATCTTTAACTTGTGTATTAAATGTTAGCCAACCCAGCTCTCGGTTAACTATAGGACCTACAAATCTTGATAGATAATTATAAATTACACGTTTGTCTCTCTCTAGATCTCTTCCTATGTTTGTATCCATCTTGATAAGGTCTCTCTGTATGCATCCCTTATGTGTAGAGATCCTGACCCATCTACAACTCATCTGTGTACTATAATATAACCTTAATACAAATCTATGATACACATTGGATTACATTAACTCTACATTAAAAAATGTTGCCATCTTGATAAGGTCTCTCTGTATGCATCCCTAATGTGTAGAGATCCCGACCCATCTACAACTCATCTGTGTACTACAATATAACCTTAATACAAATCTATGTTACACATTGGATTACATTAACTCTACATTAAAAAATGTATAGATACTTTTTTTTGTGGTGATCAGTAAAATGTATTGACACTTTTTTGGCCCATTTCAGATAATGTGATTTTCATCTCATGATTTGTCATGTCATTTGCCTACTTTTCAGTATAAACAATTAGAGGATGGATCAGGAAAGAAGGTGAAAATACTGAAGGAGTTCATGGAGATTCTGACACACAGAATGCATCTTGACAGCAGTGTTGAGGATATCGGGGGGGTTCTTTTTGGACCACAAGGTCCATCAATCCTCAAGGCCAAGAGGCCACTCGGACGTGCACTGGTTGATGACTGGGGCTGCTTAAAAGCAATGGTAATGAATCCATTTTCTTTTTTCATACGTCGTTATTTCTAGGGTGGTTTTGTTGATATAAATTGTTATGCCGTCTAACTAACAACTCGAGATTTTGGTGTTATTGGTTAATAACAAGGTATCAGAGTAATTTATCTTATATATAACACCACTGTTCGAAACCCTTGGGAGGCATGTTACCTCCACCTGTTTGTTCTGTTTGTCTGTTGGGTCACTAACAAGTTCGTAATGATGGTTTTGAGGAGAACATGACGTAGCACAAGTGTAACAGAACAGATAACAAATAATTCAGCCTGGGTGTTCAAATTACTTGGAATCCAAACGTGCACAGTTCTCTCTTCAAAAGATCGAAACACAAAAGCATTTTTGTTTTCTATATAATCTGACTGGTTGAATGTAGAAACTACCTGATACAGCTGTCCCAAGTTGCATAGGATGCAACCATTGATTTCTGGTTTTCCTATGATACAAATACCTGAATTCATTAACTTTTGTAGTTTATTTGTCACGTATGAAGAATTAAGTCACTTTTAATCCTTGCACTTCATGACATAAGGAAATTTGAACTGCAGGTTCGAGTGTTTGAAACTCATTGTGGGTCCCTCACCCAATATGGCATGAAACACATGCGTGCATTTGCGAATATATGCAACAAAGGAATCTCGAAGGATCAGATGGAGGTGGCTTCTAAGAAGGCCTGCAGTGGCTATATTGCTGGGTCATGGAGCGTGTCAAGCCGAGGTCACAGTGCTTAATCACCGTGAAAGTTCGAGTTTTTATAACATGTACCTTGTATGTTCCCTTTTTTCCTCTCCTAGGAAACTCTATACGCTGCTAGAATAATAAAAGGCTTGAAAAGCATATCATTATAGTAACAGGGCCTCATGGTAACAGTGTATATATTTAAGACTTAAACTTGAATAGTTAAAATAACTGGAGCTCTCAATTAGAATAATACCCAAATGTAGATAAGGTTACAATGGCAATGGATGCTTCCCAATGGATCTGAATTCTACATTTTTCCAATTTCCCTTCATGATGCGATTTATCATCTTAGGGACTTACGCCATAGATCCAAGGTTGGCCTAATGTGTTGTACTCGCGATATATCTTTCTACTAATTTCCACTCCAGTTCCAGACATGTTGCAAGTGGAGAATTCATCTCCATGATTCTCTCAGTGTGAGTTGTGAAATCCTATTGCCCACATCTCAAGAAATTGAAAGTTGAGGAGGATTAACCACAATGGGTCCTTGGCAACAAAAAATGCGCCGTTTGGTAAAGTTGTTAAGCATCTTTATTAGCTTACTGCATTACCATCATAATTGAAATGTTAACCTATCTATCTGGGGCCAGTTTTGTGAATTCTTAGTCCAATCTCAGGCCCCATCTGGATCTTTGAACTTGGTTGCCTAGTGTTCATTTTCTTTCTAAATCTAAATACATGTAGCTCTGTCTACCAGTAATTGGTCATGGACAAGGTTATCCAAATACAATTTATACATAAACTGAGTTGTCAGCACTTTGGTTTATGAAGATTCAATGGGGCCCCTAGGGCTTAGTTCTTTGTCATTTACTAAAAATTGAAATTTGCAGTGGAGCCTGTGGGTGCTTATTCTAGGTGGACTCTAAGCTTTTTGTCCAAAATGACTACTGAATGGAAGTGGACAATACTGAAAGCATTGAAGCAAAGTAATGAGAATCTGAACAATCTTTCCCAGTGGAAGGACTTTCTTAGGTGTGAAAACATTGATATCCTGACCCACCCCAAAAAAAGAGAGAGGGCCTACAAAAGGGACTTAACATTAAAGAAATCTCTAGCTTCTTGAAGTTGTTATAGAGGTTTTGGATGAGACGGAGACTACCAAAGGACAACATTCTTTTTGTGGTGCAGCAATACATCATAAATAAACCCCAAATAGACAAAAGACGATCCACTAAAGAATATTAAAAGAAGCCCATCACCCCAGTGGAGAAACCAACATCTTGTCCTCTATCCTGCACGCATGAATATAACCAATTTCTTAATTCAAGTTGTAGAAGACTTATATAAAAGACTATCGAAGAAAGAAGAGGGAGAGAAGAAGAGCTTGCCTAATGTTCTTCTTAAAAAAGAGAGTAGGACTATGAAAAGTGCCACCCCGGCCAATACGCCTACTATTATTGCTACAGTTTTACCCACTTCGTCCTCGTTCGAAGAATCTACAATTTCAAAAGAAAAAAGCAGTGGGGATTAGAGTCTTTATCAATGGAGAAAGGAAAAGGAATAGGCACAAAAGAACAGAGAACATATCCGGAGTCCATTGGTGGGCCATCTCAATTAAATGGTTGTAGGCATCTCTGATTAATCAACTTTAAAGGACAGTTGTATGAAAGTAGAACATCCACTCTCAGTCCTCTTTTGCGCCCATGTTGGGATTGGCCCACCCTATGGTTGAGATTGATCAGGATTTCTTTTTTGATTTGGGTAAAGATGGTCTCTTTTCATGGTGGAAAATATGAACATGATTATGTACCCCTTCAATGTACATCAACCACATTACTCTATACTTTTGAAGTTGAAACATATCTTTTGGTGATCATTTCATTGAAAAGAGAGATCAAATGAGAAACCATCAGAAGGCAATAATGTGGTAACTCCTGGTTGGTAATGGAAGTGTGAGGCAAGTAAAAATCTTGGACAGAAGCTAGTCAATTCTCTCAACTCAATTGTCAAAACCTGTCTGTGGGCCGGGGCATGCAGATCATGATTAACTCAAATCCAACAGTTCTGATTGGTCGACCCGAATCCAATCAGCTTTGACCATGGTCAAAGTCATCAATAGTATGCAAGGAAGCAAAGAAAATTCAAGAGTAATGTTTTGAGTTTTCACGCACCTGTAGCATAGTAACCAGAGGCCCAGTATCTAGCATAGCACTTCGCCAAGAAGACGTCGACGGCCGCCGCCGATCCACAAACATTCTTGAGCTTCCCCACAGCTTCTGCAAGACAAGCCGCGCAGTCGCCGGCGCTCAAGTCCCCTGTACACTGAGCAACTCCCTCCACAATCCCCAGACTTCTAACTCGAAAACCAACCCCCGACTGCAAGTCGGCAAGAACATCGTCTCTTCGCCGGAAGAACTCATCGTCGTTGCTGGTACTCGGACTGCACTTCTTGAAGAACATAGTCATATCAAGCTTCCCCAAGAAGTCTACATTTTCATACCTAACATAACAGCCATCCAACTGCAGTTGAGCTCCATAACCATCGACGCAGATCAACCCAAGCTGGCCGACAGCGCTCTGCACGCATTCAGCGCATTCGGGCATGCTCAGATCGCCTCGGCATTGGTAGAGTCCATATGCAGAGGCTTCTGGGGGTGAAGAGGTGCCGTTGCCCATGGCAAAGCTGTTGTAGGAGAACTGAGTAGAAGAGCTGGATATGGAAGATAGCAGGCTGTTGAGGTTGCCTTGGAAGGGGGTGTTGGGCTGGTACTTGTTCTGAGAGCAGCCTCCATAGATGAAGACATGGGCTTTGGATAGGCAGTGAGAGGTCTGCAGTAGCGGGAAGAGGAAAAGGAGGATGGAAGGGAGACTGAGAGCTTGGAGGGTGTCTGCAAAGAAGAGAAGTGTGTGTTTGTGAAGGCTCTTGCACATCTTCTCTTTCTATTTTTTTTTAAAATGTGTTGTGTTCTTTAGCTTTTGTGGTTTGTGGCTTGTTTTAAGTGTGGGGAGAGTTGGTGGTTTGTAGCCCATTTGGATGGAGCCCTTGGTTAAACTTTATTAAGGAAGCCTACTTGTGTTGTTTTGTCGAGGGTTGCAATTGCAAAATCTGTTATGGTTTCACCCTAGTCAATGGTCAAAAGGGCCCAACAGACTCACATCTTTTGTGTGTTGGGGGAAGGGATCCTTTGCTAGTGTATACCAGAGATTTTTCATCTTTTTCTTCTGAGATAGTACATATATATGTAAGTGCTCTCATCAGATGACACATGGCACTTGTTTATCAGATCTGAGCCATTAATGTAGTGGGGCTGTTGTTGATAGATAAGCTGAGATGGTTAGGATAAAAAGAAAAAGAAAAAGAGGAGTCTGAGCCTCAGTTCACATTCAACATTTCAATTGTCAAAAGTTGGTTGACTGACCTGTTAGGGTCACCCCAACGGTTAGTCTCGAGGAAGCACCAAAAAAGGTAAGGTGGGGCCCAGAGTTGGCCATGCATGTCTAAAGAGTGCTTCCCATAGGCAGAACAAAAGCAGAAGAAGACTCCGACGAAGACGAAGAAGAAGAAAAAGAACTGTCGACAAGATGTGTGATGGATGGGCCACACTTCGAGAACTTAACGACCATGACAAACTTTAGCCTTTTGAGTTTTGATCCATAGGGATCTAATATTTAATGGTAACTAAAGAATTAACGAAATCCAATGTACAAAGCAAGATATCAGAAGTTTGGTTTACAGGCAGGAATTTCATATAGATCAGGGAAGATATGGTAGCCTCATTGACAATATTCAGACACTCTTTTAATTTTCAGGTTAGGTTTTTAGCCTACTGCATGGACACTTGTACCATCTAGATGGGAAGAGGCCCTCATATTTCATGGTTTTAGAAGGCAGCAATTTATTTATTTATTTTCAAACCAACAGTGAGTAAATGTAATTAAATCATTAGAGTCATCAAAGTAATTTCCTAACTATATTGGGGTTGGCTATATGAATTTTGTCCATCCATTTTTATCTATCACGAGGAGCAACAGTTAGATGAGTGCAAAAAGTTTGGGTCTTACTCACACTTAAATTGTTGGAATGGTTGGAAAGTCCATTAATGATCTGGAGGTCCTGGCTGCGAACCGTTTGGGGTCTTACCCCCGTTTGGGGTCTTACCCGATTTAGAGTGCTAGTGGGTGGTATTGTGTATCTGAGATTTTGCCAATGATCAACTGGAAGGTGGCCGACGGGTTCCTCATCATAAACAAAAAGTTTGGGTCTTGGGCAATACATGGAGCATTAGCAAGCGTAAAAGGCTCAGGTCATATGTCCCAGAAAATTGGGTTATATCATTTAAAAACTGTGGATGGTTCTCATCTGACCATGTCAAATATAAAAATGGGCCTTAATTTGGCAAAGTCTAGCCCCTTTATTTGGTCTCCGTTTCCTATTTGGACCTTTTATTGAAATTCGGATCAAGCCAGCTTTAATTACCACTAATTCGATTTCAGGTCTGGGTGCAAAATGGGCCCCAATCTGGCCGACCCACAGTCATCTAATTTGGGCTCAGCTTGTCACACAAATGCTGAAAAAGTTGGGAATGGGATCGTTGGTCCCACCACCCATAGCTCTTTAAGTGCTAACCATGAATAAATGAAAAACCAGTATCATCATCCACAGGTAAGAGAATATATTCGCAGGTCACAACTTGGGCATTAAAGCATAGGATACGATCCGATTGTTAATCCACTTATTCAAACACAGATAAAGAAAGGAACAAAGCATAATTGTACATCTGGGGCCCACTTGTGTGACCATAAGGGCCTGATTTAAAATTGGTCAACCAATGACCTGTTTAAAGAACAAAAACCTCCTTTCAATAAAATAGATACTAGAGAGGGCCCATATCTGTTATGACTGCTATAGCAACATTGCTCCTTATAAATGCAAAAGATTTCTTTTGCAGGATAGCAGCTTGAGGTATTCACGGGCCCGGTTAGAACGACCTGAGACTTTTCCTATCTCAGCCCGTTTTATTATTGGGTCCAATATTTAGTCCAAGATCCAGCCAAAGGGCCACAAAGTTAGGCCCAGGCCTGATTCATTTTTGCAAAATTCATATACCCATGTGCTAATATCCCAGTTTGGAATGGGCCTTTAAAATATTAAGATGGAAGACTAGCCCAATTAACTATGTTTCCAAAACCCACGCCTAGGTCTAGCCTACGAGGCTAAAATCTCAGTTCAAGCGCCTAGGAAAGTTTGTCATTTGTAATCTTTATTTAAGTGGTGAGGCACGAGATGAGAGAAATGTGTAAGATAATGTGCAAATGAGTAGAGCCAACAGAAAAGTAAACAATCAACGGAAAATCTTTGTGAGTTCTGCTTATTATCTTTCTCATCCATGCTTTGCCTACAAGAGGAATTTCTTTTTGGAGAGTGATTATGTAAGATGGGTCAAGTGTGATCTTCATCCTTGGTAGGGTTGTGTTTTGTCCCATCTTTCGTTGGCTGCTGTTGTTACTTTGTGTTTTTGAATGAAAAAAAATAAAAAACAGAAAAGGTAATTTAAGTTTGTCACTTAGGATCTTATTCTCACTATAAGAATAAATTCCACCACACTTGGAAATTTATGCTGGTTTTAAAATTTGTCTATCCTTTGTTATGAAAAAAAACTTTATGTTTCACATTTTTCTAATACATTTAAAAAAGAACTACCTTTCAATATATATGCATAATCATCAAAGCCTTGTCCCAACTATGTTGGGATCGGCTACACGAAATAAAAACGTCAAATGCCCCCTGGGTCCATCTCTAGATATTCATATCAATTTCTCGTTCATTATGTTTGTTAGGGATTTTGGATCCTCTAAGTTTATTACATAGAGAATTCTTGAGTTGAAGAAGTGGAACTCCATATATAGAAGGCTAACCTATATTGTAAATCTCAACTGCTCAAAATGAACGCCCTTACCATATATGAGATGTCCTTAAACTTTACTCTATAATAGGAGTTCACACTACTATAAGATTGACGATACGATGAATGCCATGTTTAATAAATAATAATGCATAACATTGAGTTAATTACGTTTGTCCTCAGCTTTTCACAATTGAATGCTTTATTCTACTCTATACTCAATCTTTGTTACTTTATTCTACTTTAGAGATGCGGATGCCTGTGTAGTAAATGATAGGAAACACTAGTTGAAATATGCTTCCCGAGAAGACAGTTATTAGTAATTAGACTCAACCATTTTAAGATTAGTATTTTGCTAAAAGAAAATCTGACTACTCTTTATATATCACTGATAATGCTGGAATAACATGGTTGATATGAAAGAAAGTGAGAAGGGAGTCAGGTCATGACTTTTACACATGACCATTGGGCTTGTTTGTTTATATGAGAGGAGTAAAAGAAGAGTACAGTCCAGACCATGAATGACATTAAAGAAGAGGGATTTGGAGTAAACCGCACTGTAAGACAAAATTTTCCTTCTCCCCGGTTTATCCAAGAAGAATAAAGAGGGGTAGAGAGGGGAAAGCCGCAACTTAAATTATGTCATATCAGAAGTTTACTTTATTTCTTATCTTTTTGTTAGCCAAATACCCATGAAGTAAGATTTTATATCATGTCCATTTTACTCTCCCTTTACTCTTTCATCTAAACACCTATAAAGTAAAATCTTATGTAATATCAGCCCTTTTTTGAATTCTCCTTCTACTCTACTGTTGCTAAACATGGAGTAAATGTATCCCATAGAAGATGGGACAATAATTGTAAGCATTTTAGATTTTAAAGGTTGACCCAATGAAAGCCGGGTTTATAACAATGGACTCGGAGAATTCTAGATTTGCAACAAATATAAAACAAAAACTAAGGTTTTGGTCAACTAGAGCACCTACAAATTCAATGGAACTGCTTTGGCTAATGTCTTTCACTTGTGAATTTTCCTCTCATATCATCTTAAATCACTTATTTCTCTGGCCCTTACAATCACTCACTTATTTAACCCAAAAAAAAGAAAAATCACTCACATACAGAGAAAACATACTCAAGATAATAAATACTGTTTTTCTAAACAGCAGTTTTTTTTTTTTTTTTTTTGTGTTTTTTTGGCAGAAATCACTCACAATAGTCACTCATTATATGACTTCTCACTTTAAAAGCCCAATCCCCACAGTCATGTTGCTCTTGAAGCTTTTGACCAGATCAAAGGTTGATCTTTTAAAGTGATTTATTGGCAGCTTTTTAGAGGATAGGAGAAAGGATGCCTATCATAGCTATTTCTTATTCGCCATCCTTGGTTCACAGTGACAACTTTTAGAGGGTCAAAGTGTGTCTAAACTTTCTCATTATAATTGCTTTGGGTCCCCCTTCTTCCCAACCCTTAGTCCTCTGTTATTTATAGTGGGGACGTGTACTTCGCATGTGGATGTGAAAATCTTGGCACCCACTTTGTAGTTTCCATCGTTATTGTCGTCATCAGGATCATCAAAGTTTTATTTCAATTATATTGAGATTAAGTACATGAATACCATTTTATCATTTTATGCTCAGGATAAATCTTCAATGTGTTGCACTTCTTCAAATCTATTTTTATTAATACTTCCAGTTATGTCTTCTTCAGCCTACCCTTTTTCTTTAAGGGGCTGTCAACCTCCTTATTATTTCTTTTCATGTTCCCTTAAGCCTATTCCTTTTCTTTAACCATCAACATGTCATCGATAAACTTCTCAACACTAGTGCCAATGTATAATTTTAAATATTTTATTAATTCTAAAATATAATAAAGAAGACCACATTGACTTTCACAAGGATTTTCTCCTATAGACATTCGCATGGCATGCCATGCATAATTTTCAACCCTTACCTTCCATGTAAGGGGATAAAGTGCTATGCATAATTCTCAACCCTTACCTTCCATGTAGGGGGACAAAGCTAAAGCTTAAAGTGTAAATAATCACTCGTCTTCGACTCTTTGGCAATGTTAATCAGATCTTAGTAGTATCACAGGGCGTCTTCACGCTTAGGAGAAAGTGCAAAAGGGGAAAAAATGCACCTTCTAAGAGGCATTCACACATTCTCCACTAATTTATGCCACATTAAGACAAGAGACCATCAAAATTAATCTATTTGACAAGGATTGGTTGCTCAATGCCCACCGTTCATATTGGTAAATTAAAATGTCACAAAGTGATGCCCAGTGCAAAATCTTCACATTTTTCATCAAGATCACTAGGGGATAACCATGGGCTAGATTTAAATGGGGACGGCCCCAACCCACTCCTATTAGAGGGCAGGTTTGGATGTGTGTTTGTTGGGAATGTTATAAGGATCGATTATGATCATCTTACAGTAGATCTACTATGAATGGTCTAATGTAGTGTGGGTAGCAATCAAGCTAGTTCATTTCACTTCATTATCAACACAAGAGTTCATGTGACATTTTACTAATTTTACTGGATAACCCATGAAAACATACAAAGTAACGGGGAAGGAGAAGGGGCGGATTTAATCGAGTAGAGAAACTAAGAGAAGGAAAAAAAAAAAAAAACTGAGAGGAGAAGGGGTGAGTTGGGGTCCTGTCTAAGAGCTGGCTACTTGGTTGGCAAGGATTGGGCCCCCAAACCAATTGAGACACACTTGTCCCTCATCTATTTATTTTCTTGAGGCTTTTTTTTTTTCTTTTTTTGCTTTAACGAGAGGCTCGGACTATGCATTTACGTACACTATACGATGTCTCTAATCAGCATAGGGCATTAACATCAATGATCTTTTCTCTAGTCATTTACTAGAGAAATTAAGATGACTAAGATCCATTTGGGGTCAAAGTAGACCCCTTATAAATAAACCCATCCTGCCTTATTGCCGTTCTTGCAAAATTATCATCTTGAAAAATGATTTAAATATTTTCAAATATGGGGGTTTTCTCATGAAGTTATCAGATAAATGTCGTAGAAATAAGTTTATGGTTCTATTAAACCTATTATGAAAAATCTCAAATATATATATGGCTTTTGGTTCATTTTAAAAAAAGTACACGAAGATTTGAATATTTCAAAATGGTATAAAAGTCTTCCACATTTCTCAATATATAAAGTCCTCTCTATAAGCTTTTTTTTGGAAGTGACAAAATACTCTTCCCTTATAACAAGATCTCGTCTTTTCTTAACCTATTTCCTCCCTGAACTTGGCCATTTTGATTTTGGTGATAATTACCAGTACTCAATGAAGCTATCCATTTTAGCCATTTAGAGTCCCTTTTTATAACCATCCATGGATAAAGGTGGTTGAAGTGCAGCCCCACTAAGTCATTTCGGTAGGGCTTGATTATTTCTTTTAAATGATTAATGTCACGACCTCGGACTGGAACCCCGTCCTAATCCGGCGTCGAGGCGCGGTGGGCCAAAAAACTCCTCCCCTCACGCGCTGATTTGTTTCCCACAGGTTTCCGTAGTGAGAATTCCACACGAATCACACACGTTCGATACATTTGCGGAAGCGTGTAGCAAACACTCAATCAAATCACTTTCAATAAGAGAAAGTATAAATACATTCATAAACTCATGTCAAAGAGAGAGAACATCACTAGCATATCCATAGTTAGATTAAAGTTTTCATCACCTCCAAATGCAAGGTTAAGTCTTACAAGTTTCCCAAAAAGAAATAAGCCAACATTGGCTAATTACAAAATCCCAAAATAAGACTTGCTGAATTCCCAAAATGTTTCGCCTCTTGCCCCAACGCAATGCCTACGTGACATCGTTAGGTTGCTACTCTTGCCTCACGGGCTGCTCGCCTAACACCTCCTCATTTGCCTCCTCAGTGGCAACATTACCTAGATCTGAGCACAAAAAACGAAGGGTCAGACAAGACGATCTGGCGGGTAATTGATTCAAGTATAATCATGCAACAAATCAATAATTTGTAATTTATAAAACGATTATGATGGAAAGAACCCAAATAAAAACAAATAGCGCAAAACGACATCCTTGTAAAGTCACATGCTAAATCACGATACCCAGTTGAAATAAACCTTGGCAACCATACAAAGTTATATTCTTTGTTACACGAGGTAACAACAGCACTTACGATATAAATTCTCCGTCACACAAGGTGAAAGGGAGCACGAAATCATGACCCAGTAGAGCTGGGCATCACTCATGAGTCCCACCGCAGAACGGGCTAAATAACACGCACGATAATCCAAACTACAGTTGGCACGAAATATTTAAGGACCCAAGGCGGTTGATCAAACCGACAAGGTCGTCCAAGCTGAGTGGTGCCGACAAAAAAACAAATACACACTAATTTTCGAAATCATGCTTGCTATGTTTAAATTTGGGAACTACTCACACTATTTCAAGAACACACGCTGATTTCACACGAATTCATGAATAGTAGTCCCGACACGATGTGTATAAAACACGGTCACATAGTGAATCACAAAACGAGGTTTTAGCATACCCGAGTTCATTACACAATACCCTCTCAATTCCTTGGGACCATAACCGTCAAGTTAGTATACATTTTGAGGTCCCATGTCATCCATTCGTTTAGATGGTGCCCAATTTTGATGACATTTAAGCTATCAATGTATATACATCAACTAGGAAGGGTCCAAAAGGAATCGTGATTGAAATTTCCACTTTTCTCTTTACTTCCAAAAATTATGGGTGTAGTCGGTCACCTGTCGGTTGGCTGTCGGCTAGCCGACCCTGAACAGGTCGGTTAGTCGAGTGCTAACCGACAGCTAATCGCCCCATCAGGACAGGAAAACAATATTCTGGAATTGGAACCGAGGACATTCGGTCACCTGTTGGTCAACCGAAACCTCAAACTTTGGAAAAATGCAGCATTCTGGAAATGGAACTGAAAGGGTTCAGTCACCTGTCGGTTGGCAGTCAGCTAGTCGACAACTGACCGACAGCTGACCGACCAGCTGCGGGAATGCAACTCTGAAGCTGTTTTCAGTCCTTTCTTTCCTCCATCACTTCTCCTTATAACACCACTCTTCCTGCACAAAAATGAGCCTACATGCTCTTCCCATTACATCAAACAACCATTCATTACAATTCTCAAAATCCATCAATCAAACTTCACAAAATTTCCAAGAACACATCCTAATGATTGAAATACCACATTCCCAAATTGAATGAGACAAATTGAAAACAGAATTCTATAACATAAATCATAACACATGAGCATTTAAACCATGTATTTAGTGAATCAAATATCAAGGAAAAAATGGAATTAACCAATGAAGATTATAAGTAAGAAATTAACCCATAATTCCAAAAGTCATTGCATGCACAATCACAACTTTTTCAATTACTTGCCTTGGGTAGAAATGCACTAAAAAAGGATCTCCTAACACACCTCCCTCAGCTGGAGTCCAATCTACAAGAAGGCCCCAAGAAAACCACTCAAAATTCCACAAAATTAGAAATCAAAGGAGTCCTCAAAGAAAACCCTTGCATGCCTGAAAGAAAGCTTCCTAAAGGTTCAATAACACCATGGTTGGAAGAGGGAAGTCATTGCTTACCTTTTGAAGCTCTAACAATGGAGAACAACTTCAAGGAGAAGATGTACTTAGCTGGAATTCTTTGAAAATGGTATCAAAAGAAAGCTTGAGAGGTGGGAAAGGGTTTGGCACACTCAAAATTCCATTTAGATCAAAGAAAGTCCAACATGCAAGAGGAGAGAAGTAGTGAAGGAGGGCTGGTTCTCCTCTTGGGTCTCAACTGGCATGAACAAATGAAGAAGAAGAAGAAGGGGAACACATACGTGGGTTTTGGTTTTTAAGTCAAGTGAGTTGTGGGTCCCACAACCCCTAATACTTTGAGAGCTTAAAACTCCCTCTTGTGGGTCCCGGATGAGATCGACGAAGGAGAACGAAATGATCGTCAAAATGTTTAGTTTCCAAAAAGTATAATTTTGGCAGATTTTTGGGATTCCGAAATTCATGCACAGATTTTGAGGTGAAAAGACCATTTTGCCCTTCTTGCTGAAAAACATTGTTTCGGGGTTCAAATACACACGAAGCAATTATCAAGGTTGTTGAAATAAAAAATACAAGTCCAAAAGATCAAAATCGATATTTTTCAAAAATCAAAAATTCGGATTCCCACATGAGCACACGATGCACGAGCCACCTCGGGCCCAGTCAAACCTAACTCAATGCCCTTGAAATTCCCCAAAGCTATTCAAAATGCTAATCTAGCTAGAAATCCAAGCTAATCGTCCTCTAACCCCATTTACTAATTAAACACGGCTAAAACAATCATTAAAATATTAAACCTGGATCGGGGTCTGACAATTTATAAAAGGGAAGATCTCAAAAATGAAATAATGGTATTTTTGTCCTTTCTCAAAATTATTTTATTCAGAGGACTTGATCGAAAGAATCGTGAAAAACTTTTATACCTTTTCAAAAATATTCAAGTCTTCATCTTTTTTTTAAAATGAACCATACTTCCCGCCTTATTGTCGTTCTTGCAAAATTATCATCTTGAGGGAAATCTTTTAGTATTTTCAATTATAGGGCTTTTCTCTAGATGTTATTCAGCAATCGTCGCAAAAAATAAAATAACTCTTTAGATATTAAAAAAAAAAAACATATAAGCTTTTGGTACAATTAAACCTATTATATACAGTTTCTCACTAAGGAAAATAGTCACCTTTGCACAGAGCATAGCTGCAGTGAATTCGGAATGCACTTCATGTGTAACGCGTGAAATTTAGAGGTAGGCCCCACCTCCAGGATGTTCCAAAGTACTTCTACACTGTGTGCATATGAACATTTTCCTTATCACAAATTTGCCATTTTTATCAGTGATTTTATTGCAATTTTCTTCTTTTTTTTATTTTGGAGATATTTTGAAAATACCTGGTTGCTGTTAAAAGAAAATACTGATTCTAGTAAATATCATGGTATTTTAGCTGACTCCAAGAGCAACTGTGGAAAATTCACACCAATTGGAAGGATCCTGTGCATCCCTGGCTTCTCAAAACATGTGGTGGAGAAATAAATGCCAAAACAGAAATCAACGCCACTGTCCATTCCATGGACCACCCTACTTACAAAGAAGAGAACCAACCAAGGCAGAGACTAAGACCTGTTTACAAATAGGCAAATACCAATCAGACCTTGGCATCACTCTGTCAAGAGATGAGTGTTGATCCACGACTCGTCTTTGTTTAATAGATTTCAATTCAAAAGGGACATGAACAAAACAAAGTGTCTTGATTTGAGTTTTGAACCCATGGCCGGCTGAGAGCCTATACCGGTGAATAAAATGAGGAATCATTGAATGTGGAAAAGGTCACTGTTACAAATTTGCATAGTTTAAAACCCGAAAACTTGGCCCAGAGTTTTATAGAGTTCGGCCCAGAACTTTATGGAGTTCTTTTGAGTAGCTCAAAGACTTGTTCAACTCAGCTCGTCATCAAGTCAAGCGACTCGGGCCGGGTTGAGGCTGAGTTTTCGATATACAACGAGCGATTCTAGAGTGGAATATGGCGTCGATGGACCGAAATTGGAGGAACTCTGGATCCAGTTCTGGGTATAATTACTTTCCAGGCCTGAGTCGAAATCCAGACCCAGACTGATCATGAAAAAACCCTTAGGATTGAGCCCATTAATAAACAGCCTGTTAATTACAAAACTCGATCCAATAATGAAAGTCTGATGAGTATTGGACGGTCCAATTTGGACCTTTGAATATGCGTCCATCCTAGAAAGAGTTCCAGAACAAAACTGTGGCCCGGTACCGTCCCGTCGGTCCAATAGAGAGTTCGAACGCAGTATACTATTTAGGGCTCAACAACTGTCCAACAACAGCCCTACAAGGCTATGAATAGATTCAGACTCTTTTAAGTTCAAGCTGTAGGTCACATTCAATTCCAGAGTTACAGATCCATCAGACCCAAACACTATAACACTGAGCACGGGCGCAATGTAAAAAACCTTAAAAACTCATGGAGTACCTATGATTCATATGCCTGCAGTATGAAATCATCAATAGGGTTCAAGTACAATCATAAGTTGTATTAAGTTTACAGCTTGAGAATGAAAAATTCAGTTGCATATGTCTGACTTTAACACAATCTGATTTCCACTACTACAGACTAGTTGATTTATTTAAATTTTATAGAATTCAGGATCATGATATTGCAATCATATTGTACGACAAAGTAGACCCTCTAAGACAACCTTCTCTGTGTACAATTTGACATATTTCTCATGTACTTCTTCCATGAAAGATCAATTCATTTAGACAGACTCACAATGAAACAATTACACATCTAATGTTAGTTTCTAACACTATTATATTGGATGGGAATCAACAAAATGGCATATAACCAGAAAACATATCTTAAGATAGACCACAAGGTCCAAAACCAATATCAAGCATCTAAAGTTCAAACCTACTTCAGGATTTAGCAAAAAAAAAAAATAGTGTTGGGTTCATTTAGACTTTTAAAATTGAAACGGCTCAAAATCAATGCCTTGCCATGTTTTATCTCTAGGTCAAAATCTACTCAAATTGGAGTCATGTTTAACATTAAGTTCGATACTTGTGTGTGAACATGATATCTCTTTTATTTATTTATTTATTTATTTTCTCTATTTTGATCATATGTTATGTATGCGATCAATATGACAATGAACGTAACTTCAGCCAAGGTAAATTTTGATCAAGATGAATATATGAAAACACAGCGCCATAAAGAGATTAAAACTTTATGACACATTTGTGCAAGTGTATAAATATTTCCAGCACCTCCTATGGAAAACTTTTTTGATCAATAGTAGAAAATTTAGCTAAATTTTTTAGTTTTTTTCATGAAAAAGCGGCTGAACCAATTGTGAAATTCTTTTACCACAGTGGCAAGATTTTCCATGCCTGCGGAAGCACGGCCGCAGAAACGTGCTCTAGAGTTAGAAAACCCCCTGCACGAGATAAATTTGAAGAGTGAAATTTGTCCCAGCACCAAAACATATATAGTTGACAGAGATCAAGCTGTTTAAATCTAAGATGTGGTCCTCTCCAATAATGAGTTCATAGAGTCTGCATGCCTCAGCACATTGTTCTTTGGGACTGTCTTTGAGAGGACCTGGATTCTTTTCCTGCACATTGTATCATTTTTATTGTCTTCGATTCAACAAATTTGATTTAAGTGCCATCATAACCATTGAGTTTGATCTAATGAAGATTTTCATTATTATCTGTCCGGATTATTGCCAAAATTTGAGTGGTGAAACTTGTAATATCAAGATGGATCTAGCAAGATATGTAAATGAACCCATATTATATTTAAGGTAAATGATGTCAACATGGCGATCATGAATAGCACTTTCATGGGCGAGATCTTTGTTAGATTGACTAAAAGAAAAACAATGCGATTCAAACACATAAAAATAAATAATAAAAAAAAGGATATTGTGAAAAAACTATGTCAAAGATAAAGGCATTGGTATGTTCATGAACTTAGTAGCTTAGGTAGTGTTTGGTTCGCTGTAATGAATGCCGGAATAGAATGGTCATTCCAACGAGAATATATAAGTAAATATGCATGTAGGGTACACTTGCTCGCATGTACTTGAATCCTAAGGAATTCATTGTAAAACCGGTATTACTAAAGACATGAGGGGCTAAGAATATAAGTAGAGGTAACCTCAATTTCCTAGGGTTTGATTTACTAAAATAACAGGTGGATGTTCATTTTCCATCTCCATTTCATTCTTAAGTGAAGGGGTGTTTCTTTAAAGTTAACATCTTTTATAAATAAATTTATTAGGATTCTAGTGGATTCAATTCCATGTAAACAATCAAGCCCCATAAAAATTCAATTTCAAGTATACGGTAAGCTTTAGTTTTGAACGGTGTTTGTCAATTATTTTGGATATGGAGATCGATCTGATGGATGATCATTTCATAGATGCTCCATGCTAAACCTATCACCATTTAGAATTCTAACATTATGACTAATAGCATTCTCCATATTAATAGTCAAAAGGGAAACACAACCAAAGTCAAGGATTAGATCGTTTAATACGATTGTTTGCAGTACACTTGATTGGAAGTATAGACTATCTTAATGTATTGCTTTGTAATTCAAAATTCCGAATGTTCAAAACAAGGGGTCTAGTACCATTTAATTTTTCTGATATTGCTGGCATTTTCTCATCCTTGGAAATCCTGAATCCTATTTATATAAATGGTTAAAATCAAGAATCATAAGGTAAATATCCAAAAGTGGCCGTGGAATAGCTTTTCCTGTTTTTAATGGAAATTGAATCAAAAGGGGAAGGGGTTAGGTGACGAGCAGAGCCATTATTCTTGTGCGTCTGCTAGGTTAGTCAAGATTCTATCCATCTCCACCCGTAATTTGTAGAAATTTTGATGGAGATTTTGATGGAAGTGACTCTTTAACTAAGCAATACCAAGAGTAAAGAGTAAACAGCCAAGTGATTGGATAGTTTGAAGATGTCGAAGATCATGTGGGGCAATGTAATCTCGAAGACGGGGGATTTTCTACTACTTGATGTTCACAGGTTGATGGAAAATTTTCACAATGAGGTAACACATTTCTTTGTCTGGACTTGGAATAAATGGAATAGAATCAGGGTGGGCTCTCATGTGCTAGACGATCCTAGCCTTGCACTTCTCCTGAAACGACCAATGAAAGGAGGAACAACAAAGGATGAGTCTGGTTAATACTCGATAGAGATCCCACCTTTAAAATTCAAGTACTACAGATGTGGATTTATAATTCTCATATAAACCGTGAGAATAACTTCCTAACATTCAATAGTAAAAAAAAATTGATGGAAGTATTGTCATGTCACATCCATTGATCTTGTCTCTTGACAATCCCATACCATTAAAATCTCTTAAAATTTTAGTTGTCTTCAATAGTAGAAAAGATTGCAGGTTCCATTCCCATCAGAAAAAATGCCCAAAGAACGACTCATTCCACTCCGTGGTCCCCTTAAACCTTATCAATGCCACTCCCACCAGATTCCCCACTCCACCTTCAAAAGCATTTCTCATGATAACGACGACCACAGTAATAAAAGCTTAAATCCCAGACTCGTACGGTCTAAGAACTCAGTCCAACCCGAGTCGTATCACCCGGTTTCCAAAACGCTTCACCACGACCGACACCAATTTTATTCTCTGTTGGGAAATATTCAGAGTATCGGATTTTGTCCGATACGAGATCCCAAAACGGTATAAATTAAAATCGTGATTCAAACATCAATCAAAAGAAGAAGAAGAATAGCTCTGGTCATTTAGAATCAGATCTAAAACTCTAGTTACATCTTTTAAGCCCATGTATTAACAAAACTAAAATTACAGAAAACCCCCCACACTAACTATAAATCACCCAACAACGGCTGCTGCTTCTGGGTCACTTTCCGGCGACTCTCTCCGGCAGCGATCTTCATCTGCACGCTCTCAAACTCCGATATCTGGCAAGGTATGGTGATCCCACCAGGATGATGGAATCCATACTCCCTCTCTGCCTCCCTCAGAAGCTCTCCAAACAGAGGATGATTGAAGTAGATGACAGGGACCAGAAACCGATGAGGGTCGTCGTCTTTCTGGCCAACGTAGACGGCCAGGTGGCCTTTCGGGACCGGGACCGGCTTTGGACCGAACGGAGTCCGGTCGAAGCGGGCGTATCCCGGCTGCGGAGCAGGGCGGAGCTTCTGGGTTAAGCAGCGACCCCAGTTGCAAATTTTCGTCATTGTCTTGGGTTTTGGATCGTGGGGTGGGCTTAAAAGCCGACATCTTTCTGATGATAATTTCGTCTTAGGTTTCAGAAACCATTTGCAGAGCTTCACTACCTTCCTCCCAAGCCTGAAACCCCTCGTTTTTCTCATCATTTGGATAAAAAAAGGCAACTGGGTTGGTTTGATATGGATATTGAAATAGACAGACAGAGAGCGAGAGAGAGAAAGAAAGAGACTCTGTGGGTTTGTTCAGGAGAGGAAAAAAGGGCCTGTAATAGACATGGAGGAAAGAGGGGGCTGAGAGAAGATGGAGAAGAAGAGAGAGAGGCAGAGAGCGGACATAAATATGCGAGTTGACGAAGAGTCAGCTCTGTGCGTTAGCTGTTTCCGTACGGCTTCTTTCGGTTTTGTCCTTTTGTGATTTGCATGAAAAGTGGCATTGATATTTAGATCTTATCTCGTCTTTTTTAAGTAGAGGAGAAAAGATAATGATGTTGTAGAATGGGGTGGAATTGGATTGTGAATATTTAGCGGTACGGGAGATCTTGAATGATTCACTCAATGAATTAGTTTAAAAATATATAAAAATAATAAATATATAACGAAAATAAAATTACATGCACATACCACAAAGACATCAGATTTTTACGTGGAAAATCCTAAATTGGTGAAAAATCATGAAACATAACTGGATCTAATCAAGCACTATGAATATCGCAATTACAAAAAATTTAGATTTCTTCCTCAGATATCCCTTACCTAAGGATTGAAGCTGCCTTGTGTTGCTTCACGCTTCAACGACTTCACACCGCTAATTGCAACAGACTCAATCCAACGCTTGACTCCTCAGATTTTCTTGTAAGAAGATAATCTTCTACAAATGATGCAGAAGATGCGCTGGCTTTAGAGAACTTGACAGCACAACTTTTTCATAAATATCTAGAGAGGTGTTCTCTTAATTAAATCTCTAATTTAGAACTTGAAAGATAAGGTCCCTCTTTAGAATAGCCATTGTGTCCTTTATATAGCATTGGATTCGTGCCCCATGTGTTATAATATGATTAGGAATCAGCAACACAACTTTGAGACAAATTAGGAGAGGAAACATGGAAGTTTCTAAAATTTTATCCAGGTACGCTCGAGCGACCAAGGAGTCTGCTCAAGCAGACAAGCTACTGTCTTCGAATTTCAGACCATCGCTCGTGAGATCACAAAGGTGGGTCGAGAGAAACACATTCTATTTGGGGTTCGCTCGAGCGAATGCACTAGTCACTCGAGCGGACCACAATCTGTTGATTCAGAATTTCAGCAATTTTTCTCCAAGCTTTCTTTTTCTGAGTCTTTAGCCTTTTATCTTCAAAGTCATTTTTTAAATATGAAATACAACTCAATAGACCTTTAGAGTTTTGTCCAACCCACGAATTTAGCCAACACAAAATTCTAACAGATAGAGAACAGTCAAACCAGATTTTGGAGATTTTAATGGTTTAAAAGGTTGATGCCATTGGCTATGTATATAGCCATTGAGCTGGTCATATGGGAGATTGATCAGAGCAGGTTGAAATGATTGCTGGTTTCTTCCTTGGTGGAGGTTGATTTATGGATGTAGCAGGTGGAGGGTCAATCAATTGACAATATTGATGTCCAATAGAGAGGTGAATATTTGCCTGCTAATTTTGTCAGGCTCACCTTGTTTCAAGTCTGATTAATTGAGGTTGATGGGATGACCATCAGTGTAAATATATTATGATAAATCGAACAAAAATTTAATATTATATCTTAGTGTTTTGTTTTGCTAATGGGTACTTCTGATTGATTGCTTGAGACGTAAAACTCTAAGCTCCTGTGAAACTCACTTGCTGGGTGTTAATCATGAGAGGACGGTGTGCGATAGAGATGTCTTATTCTAGATTTGATTTTGGGCCAAAATTATTTTAATTAAATCATTACAAGCCATTTTAGGGGTCTTAAATTGAAATTTTTATTTATATTTTTATAAGATTTAATTCAACCATAAGTATAATTCAGATTAATATCTAATTAGAGTGAGTGCTGATTCATAAGATTGTGAGGGAGTTAAATTTTTCATAGGTTTCATTTAGTGGGAAAAAATTATCTCCTAGAGGTACCTCGTAGGCGAACGTGACCATATTCTATTAAAGTCAGAATACGATTATTCATATCAAGCCAATAGGTTGTGTATGTGTACTCACCCACCCGAGAGTTGGTAAAGCAACGCCTAGGTCCCAAATTTACCCATTGTGAGTTTGTGTGTGTTTCGCAGGGGACTAATGTTGGACCTCTAGAAGCATGGCACTTACTACCACGCAACTAGGATAAGGGCCTAACTTGGATATAACCACAAATATCTCACAAAAGATATCTCTAATCTTATTAACTGTATTATTTGCTGCCTCATGAGTTTACCTAAAATCAAATTTAAAGATCATTTCATGATGGGAAGGAAATATAATATAAATATTATAAATAGGGTTAAGGGGTTATAGGTCATATCTACACCAATACATTGATGCTTCATCGATATTATATAGAAAAACGTAGTAGAGGATTGTAGTAAATTGTCAAGAAAGGAGAGCCATCAATGAAGGGGTTTTGCATGCATGACTTTCATTCTTATGGAGTCAAGTACAATTTATTTCTATTTATGAGATAAATAACGGTTACTCAAAATCTGCCCTAATAACAATAGATCAAATGATTGTATATCAATAAGGTTAAATTAACAATTAATTCTCCTAGGTTAAGGACATATAAGGATACCCATTTCATAGGATTCCATTTGGTGGGGAAGAAATTCTCCTAGAGATAACCTCAGGCCAACTTGACCATGTTATATTAATGTCATATAGGATTACTCATATCAAGACAATAAAATAAGTATATGTGAACTCTGAAGATCGCATATTGATCATAGCCATAGGTAAGAGATCAACCCTCTATGATGAAGAGAAAAAACACAAAAAAGGAGGTGATCACTGGATAAATAGGTGCCTACTGCCTACTCAAAAAGTATAATATAAGACAAGTAAAAGATAAACATACACCATTCAATAAATGTTACTCATGAGGCACATCAAATGATAAAATTGCACACCAATTGGAGTTCAAAACCAGCAAGCCAAGTCATGATTACCATAAATTGTGGTGGATTGTATTTCCAACGGATTTGATTGACTCTGTTGGCATGCACCCCCAATTTATATATATATATATATATATATATGAAAGTGACTGTTTTCAATTACAATTTTAAATGCTAATTTCAAATCCCATTTTAACCATTCTCCAATTTGGACATCCTACTGATATTAGCCATTGATTCATTTCCACCTATCCTCATTAAACCTCATACTAGTATCAACAAGTATTCAATTCATTTATTTTCAATGTCTGTCATTACTCATCCAAATAAGGATGGTTTAGTTTCCTTGCAGAAATTACCTTTGAAATCTATTCATCTGCTAGCAAAAGAAGATAAAATAACGTAACTCCATTTTTATTCGTTTAATCGTTTCGCTACATGCATACGTGCCAAGCATCTCTCATCTATATTTCTCTTTGATCCGATTCCGACATCTTGATCGGCTTCATCACACTGTTTCTATACCCGATCAAGTAAGAGAATCATGTCCTCCTCTTTAACCACCATACCCGAGCTAGATGTTTCTTTTTTTTTTTTGCTATAATGATCTTGGGTGTGGGTGTTTTCCTTCACCAAAAAATGTTGGTGTTTTCCCTATTTTTACCTCTAAAATCTTGATATATCTTTGTATTTCATTGGATTTCATGTTTAAAGGGAAGTAAGGCTTATTAAGGGATGTGCGAATATATGTTCCTGCGATTTCTTTCAAATATTCAACTAGGTGATATTGGTTTCACCAAAAGTGGTTTCTGATTCTTAAAATCCACGTGTCTAAATATAGACGCAAACGAAGTAAGTACTGTCTTAATCTTTATAGTGAATTTGATTCGGTCTGTGTCTTTTGGCTTTGGGGTGGATTTCAATATCAATGGTTTCTGAAGTGTTTGATCTTTTTTAAGTTTGATCAGGTATATTATTTGGATTGGATTGGCAATTCTGAGATTTTGTTAGAGATGCAGGCTAAAGAATGCTGATGTGAGTAGCTACAATCTTGTTAACGTGTAATGTGCACTTTAACTATGCATATCACGTGTTTGTTATAATGCTGGTAAGAAACATGGATAAAACAAGTGATGCTGGGATTTGTTTGTACAATGCTAGAATTTTGTGGTCTTTGAAACATGCAGATTTGTCTTAAAAGTGCAGCCAAATTTCTCTTTGGAATTTGATTACCCACTTATCATTTTACCAAATTAAATCCATAGATTAGAAATTCTAATAATTAGCTTCAATGAGAGAGCCCAAAATTTCATAAATAACAGTGAAGATCTACAATTGACTATGAAGTTGTCTCTCATTTGGCAAGAAATAGTTTACAGTTAGGATACCTCCAAGTTCATATTATCCGGTTCTTCCAAAATATAAAAATTAATTATGGTTGTAGTGGCTCTTTATGCATCCTGAAGTGGCTCTTCATGTATTTTTTTTTCTCCATTATAATTGGTTCAAGTTTATTTAGTCACATGGGTTTTAGTTTATTTCCAAACCATGCTCTTTTTGAGACTCGATTGATTCTTTCCCTCCTCTTTGTAGGCACATCACTATCTTTAGATCAAAATATTTTTTCTTCTTTTCCTTTTCTTTTTCCCTCCTCTTTCCTGACTTTTACCTGATCTCAAACGTAAGAAACATTAGTTTTTTGAGCAAAGGCTCTCCTAAGCTCAAGTTTATGATAAAATCTCGTAAGCTCATGCTTGTGGGGCCCACCTTTGGTCCATCTAAATCGACCAAACACTTGACCTTTCTATATTGCACATATCCACCAATTTACTAGACTGTTAGATCGATTATATATTGATTTGAATGGACTATTGACCATTAAACTTTTGGGCCCGTATGAAGATGATAGGAATCACGGTTGGGGTTGATTTTTTTTAGAGAGTAAGATCTCAGAGAGTCCTTAAAATCTCTCCCACCCCCATCCCCATGTGGGTTCCCAGGTGGGCCCCACTATATACTTGCATTTATCTTATTCTAATCTTGAGCTTAGGAGAGTCTTGCTCTAATTTTTTTAATTTTTTATTTTTTTTAAACTTTATTATAATTCTTATAATATATTTAAGGTTAGAAACTACATTGCCCGTGCAAATCACGGGGCGCTCTTCCCTAGTAATGGTGATTGATTCCCATCCATTTCAATTCAAAGGGAACTATTGCATAGTGGGGCATAGGCTACCTCATCCCACAATTATATGTGGGCCCACTTGTCTATTTCATGGGCCCCACCCCACGAGATGCAGTCAAAGCTGGCTCCATTATATAAGAGATGATGAAATTGACTCTTCCATAGTAAGTGACCTACAAAGCAAGCAACACAAAAGCCCAAAGTAGGATTAAGACAATAAAGCCATCGAAAGAGGGCCCTGTAATTTAATAAAAAAGTCTCTCTAGCAGTCTAGCTCAGCTGGTAGCCGAGCGAGCTGAGCCGTTTGATTCTGTACGGATGGTGTACGGCAGCACCCACGAGGATCAGCAGCTATGATTCGTGTCGTTCAAGAAAATTTTTAAAGACGGTGGGCCCAGTGTTACCAGAAACCGCTCTGACAAGTGGGAAGGGCAAACTGACGGAAAGTTAAATTGACACGTGGACCAATAGATGCAGAGAGGTTGTGCTGGGAGTGGGAGTGATGTACGTTTCAGGAAACCGTCCGTCGCAACAGGTGATGTGCGAACGAGCGCACGATGCTTAAATGCGAGAGATTCTTTGTTCACATATTAATGTGGATTTTTTTTTTCATACGGTCACTTAAATCCATGGAGAACTTTTCATTGTTAATAGATTAAGTAATTTTACCTATACATTTTCTATACCGTCCGTACTTTTGTGCAAACTAAAAGTAGCATTTTTTCTTTATGATATTATAACAAATTTTGAAATATCACAGTTCGAAAAACTCTTTTCATCCTATCATCCCTTCTTATTTCGACTTTTTCTCATTTTCACATGCTATAACTCGCTCCCCCAACCGATTTCATGCTCTTCCTCCCTCGCCAACCTATTTTCAAATACGCAAGGCCCCCACATCTGTTTTACGTCGACGAATCAACATAGTCTCCATTGCCTTCATCGACGAGTGCTTTTGGCCTCCATTTTTTCACAATCTGGGCTTTTCCGAACTTAGTGTTGTTGCAGTCGCTCTTAGTAAAATCATGTAATCCTTCTTTCCTCTATCTTTTAACGAGTTTGTTCTAGGATCCACTACAAGATGGGATCAACAAGATATCCCATATTATTTTTTGCAACTGGACGTCCAGTTCAAAACCCGAAGTGGTAATTCATGATATAAGAATAACATGGTTTTTTTAATATATCAACAACTAGATGTTCAAATGTAATTGGAATTATGTAGATTGTCAGAAGATATAAGGCTGAATGCCCACATTTCCAACGTGGATGTTCATAAAAAAAATGAGGCACTACAAGTCCCCCATAAGGTCACTACCACTATTTATATAAAATGAATTAAATATTTCTACATGTTGGATTCCTTGTACCCTAACTACCTTCAAAAGACACAGAAAAAGAGAAAAAAAAAAACAAAATAAATAAGGGGGAGATACATACAGGGTGGGAAACGTGGAACGAATATTGCTGATGGATTGGACAATGGTAGCTGAGAAAGATGTGGTTGGAGGCTCAATGCTATATATGGAAAAGGAAGGGATTCACTTGCAGAATTCACTTGCAAAAACGGAAGCAAATAACCCAAGCAAAAGGCGAAAGCTGCAGAAAGGAATGAAATTATATACAGAGATGCATTTGTTGACTTTTAACGTAGAACTTTATGCGACATCACAATATAAATGGCGATATTACAAGTGAATAATTTGCAATATTGCGAAATTTATTGTGATATCGTAAAGGATAAAGTGACTTTTGGCTTTTTACAGAGGTACGGACGGTACAGAGAACTTTTATGTAAAATTGCCTAGTTTGATAATAAGGGGGAGTTATCAATGAGTTTAGGTGACCGTACGGAAAAAATCCCTATTAATTTTACACTTCATTTTTATACATGAGATGCATGAATGAGTGCAAACAAATATCATGATTTATAATTCTCATAGATAAAATTATTAATTTATATGTATAAGTGATTGTAAATAAATGACCCCCCCTTGACCTGTGGTATAGAGTGATAAATTACTGTCTATGGCACTCAAAATCTTGTGTGAGACGGACTTGCATGATCATTCTTACAAAATTCATTAATCCAATATATGTTACGCTTATGGTAGCTGGACAAGATATAAAATATTTTCCATTTGGAGCATGAAAAATATATAAATATATAGACAAAATATAAACTATTTTCCATTTGTTAATTAGGGCTATTTTAAGCTATATTTACCTATATATATTTTGATAAATGTAAGGATTGGGCTAGCTGAGCTTGATACTATCGAAGCCAGGCCCTCCAAGATTTTGTCCAAGCCGAACCCTAGGGCCTCATCTTAAGAGCTTTTTGACGGCCAGCCTCCCAATCAAGGGGCTAAATTGATAAGTCTAGGTTGTAGTACAGTGTCTTGTGACATGCAAGAGCTTGCTACCATCTACCACGCAGTATTTGTCTGGAGAATGTTCTCTTGCGAGCAAATTGAATATTTTTTAGAGGCATTCCAACTCACGCTAGTCTATTTAGATGAATGTGTATCAATGGGAGGAGGGCAGATAGAAAGTTTCATTGTAGACAGACAAATTAATGTGTACCAAATTATCCTAGCCCTTCATTTAACGGACTTGAATTTTAATGACATTTTCACAGTTAAGTTAGTATTATTTTTTTGTTATTAAATCCAACACTGAGTGAAGGTTCAATGAATGGAAGCTTAGGTTTGATGCTGGATCATATGGGATAACGAAATTATCAAACAACAAGCTGTATTGATCAATGGTGGGCCCATAGATAACATTTTCCGTACTTGACCCTCCATGATATGATCATTTTCCACACGGTTTTAAACTCATTTGTAGAGCATGAGCCACAAGTCAAGTAAGTCCAGCCAAGTCCTAGATTTAGGTCAACTAGGGACTTAAGAAGTCGATTTCTATAGGTAGTGGCTGACTCCTCTTGGGTAAGTTAAACAACTTGTATTTAACTTGCATATTAGGATGCTCTGTTATTGGTAATGATTTGATGTGTAATGTTGGATGCAATGTTCAGTTGTGAGCTCTATTAGTAATAGCCCATACCCCAAAATTGTGAAATGGGACATGATCAAGATCAAGTTGAGAATTTGAGATTATTGAATCCATGTAAGAGTGTCATGATGTTCCATGGGAATGAGACCCTCTCAATTTAAGTTAAAGCAAACAAACACACTCTACATGCTTTACTCTTCTTCTTCTTCTTCTTTTTTTATATATATTTTTAATACGGAATCTTTCCTACCTTAATTGCCTCTAACTTTTTTTTTTTTTTTTTTTTTAAATCTTTTAAGGGTAAAACATCCTTTATCTTTTTGACCTTTGTTCAGAGCACAAATGATTGATATTTTTCTTTTTGTTCCCCGCCCCAAACCACCTCCTTATTAAATGAAATCCAACTCCCTCCCTTGTGTTATTCCTTTCTAAATGAAATCCAAATCCCACTAGGGGAAGCCTTGGAGAAAGATGGCTGCAAAGTCAAGTACACCATTGATGTCCAAAGTCCTCAATGCGGTTATCCTACTTTTTTTTTTCCTCTAATAAATACTCATTCACTCGTACACTCACTTGAGTCCCACATCATTGATGCAGTCCCTAGTAGTTTTTTTGTGGATTTGAGTGCCTCACCAACTAAGCTACTAAGTAGCAATTGACTTCACCTTTGATTGGCTTAGAGGACAACTTGACAGAGGAAATCAAATTATTCACATGATCATCAAATTGAACATGAATCAGGCATATGTTTAAAACTAGAAAGGATAAAAAAGAGAGTCAAAGAACACATTCTACTTATTATAAATCAGAGGACAAACTCTGTTGGGAATGAGATTTGGCCCCTAGACAATAAAAAGAGGGACACCGATTATGAGAAGTAGGGTTTTATTGGATCCACTCTGATTGGCTTAGAGTATTCATGGGCTCTCTGAAATATATCTTAATTTAGAGGGATATTACGTGGATATTTGTCTAACTTACAGTTAAACTAATGATGATTTGTCCACCAAAATTTACTAGCCTTTACTTACTACGATGGACGGTCCTTCGGAGGTGATCTGCCATGCCATAGTGTAGCATTCTTGTATAGACGAAATAACATGCCTAACTTGGTAAAGTTAGACAGGAATATGCAACGGTGGCCTAAAAACCAAAGGCACCATCTCACATTTTTAACCATTTGATTCATGACTCTAAAATTAAAATACCAAACTAAAAAATCAATTGACAGATAATAATCAAATGGAACAAGAAGAAATTTTAGATGAATACAGTTTTATAATAGATTGGCAATCTACAATCACCCTCGTATCTTGTGGGGCGATAGATCCATTAACACCCCTTACTATTTATTGTCATTGTCGTGACAAGTCATAATCATTGATTATAACTCAAGACGTGCATCTTTGATTACTGTCTCACAAGTCATCCAAAATTGGGACCATAGTTTAATCGACTCTGGCACATATTATACGTTTTGCAGGCTCAGAAAACAATTCTAAACATGAAGTAATTAGACATTAAGAAGCCACGTGTGCATGACGTTTGAAAGAAACCAAAGGAAGAGGAGCTGTTTTTTTTGTTTTCTGTCCCAGGCTAGTACCCCAGGAACAACAGCAACAATAAAAGGGACTGATGCCGTACCAACTGTAATCCTATAAACATTAGATAGGTAAAGCACCAAACGACACAGGAAGGTGCCACCAACAAGAGTCACGGGCACTTGGAGCAGACGAAATTCTCTCACCAAGAATGAGAACACCTTGAAACAGCAATTGGGTCGTCCAATGGCCTTTCAGGAATAGGACTCACATGCACTATAAAACAATGACAAAGACAGGCCTTGTGGCAATATATATTATTATATACACACAATAAGAAAAAATTGTTGCAAGGCAACCCACAATTCTTGAGAATTCCAAAAGTCTTCTTTCCACATGGCCTCTCCAACAAATTTTTTTTTTCATATGCCCCATCTTGACCGTGCAATAAATTTATCTTTGTCTCAACCAGGAAGTAGATTTCATCTTCTATAAATATTGAAATGACACATGGCCAGGAGCAAGCACATATAGCTGGCCTGAGGTCCGCAGCATTTGATGAAGTGGGCCAGATTGTACAGATCAGAATATATGGTTCAGAAAGAAAGCTAGCCGGTGGTCCACCTGACAATTAAATTTAGGACGAGCATAATCAGGCAGAAATCAGGGGCTCCTAATCCTATCTATACTTTCCACCATAAAATAGAGAAAGTTGTTAGTCCAATCAATGGGTAAGTCAAGCTTAAAACAACTTAAATATTAATATGATGACATGATATAAAAAACTTTCTTCTTCAGTGGTAGACACATCAATGTAGACATTTTTAACTTTTTATTATTTAGTAAGTGTTGAAAACAGCTCAAGGGAAAAAAAAATAAAAATAAAGGAAACCTACCTCAGGTGACCAAAGAAGTGGGTTTCTTCACCCAATCTTCCATAGCAGTTGGGGCTCCGTATACCTGCATTTAAAAAACATATATGAAACAATTAATTGAAAGGTTTAGGTGTAATTAAGAATGAGATTTACATCATAAATCAATAGCTGTTCTCAATTTAGAATTGAATCCAGACCCTACGACAAAGTGATTTGCTTCTCATCTCTTGCATTGGAACTGAACAAGATAGAATGAATTAGAAGTCCATAATCGGATGATAGAATTAAGGTAGAGCAATTGGGAAACCAAGGTCAAATAGATTGAATAATTAGAATGAAACAGCCTCCAGAAGACAAGTTCTATCATTTCTATATGTAAGAGAGTTTCCCGATTCAATCTTGAGATACTGAAGCACAACCATGATAGAAACAACCAGATCCCTGCATTTGCCAATCTAAAATTAATGGATCAACAACATATATACTATGATGCCCCGATACGGCACAAATACAGCAGGGACACGACATAGACATGGTAGGGACACGGATTTTAGATGTAAAAAGTGAAGTATCGGATACGATACGATACGTTGCCCATTTTGAACTATCCATGCATCATAAGCATATATACCATTTGACAAACTGTGATCAGACCCGCAGTGAAAGGGGCATTCTAGATCTTCCCATTTTTGGTAGGGGACCTTGCATTGAAAGCACGTTTCCTATTAACCCATCTTCAATTGGGGACCAATGTAGCCAAAAAAAAAGGGTGGGGTGGGGGGATGACGGACCAATGCTATATATCAAATTAATGGGTCCTCTAGCTTCAGTTGGTAGATACCGTTGTTCTATTATAAAACTTCGACTCAACTCCTCCAAGTCAACTCAGCAGCCTGTTGAATTGAGCAAGCAGGGCAAGATTTATGGGAAAGTCAATCAGGTTCTGTTCAGTAAGTAGACTGAGACAGGGTCCAGGTTTAAAACAATGGTAGAAATTACATCATCTGCTATTTCATTGGAGGCCCCTGCAATTACATAGGTGGGGCTCTGCCAAATCCTGCAAGCAGTGGGAACCATGCAATTTGTCCAAGCTACTTCTAATCACTTACAAGTTACAAGGGACCATGCAATAAACACATCCTTTCATATTATTGCTCCGTTTTTTATGGTATTGTTGTACAAGTACAAAAGAATAAGGGTCCGTATGGACATATGCAGAATCTAATATTTACAGATTTAAATAATAACAGAATAGAATATTGCAGAATGTAATAATTCTATTGCTGTTTGGCAATTTTTGAAGAATTTGATAGATTCTGAACTAGGATTGTTTGGCAGTTTCTAAATATTATAAGGAACTAGGAACTAGAATTTGACATATACACATAATTTAATTTGGTTTCAATCAAAATTATAAGGAAAGTAAAATGAATATTACAGCTGACTATGTTGGTGATATCATTCTCTCTATAAACCTATATACACAAATCCAATACAAACTCAGAGAAGATTCTCTTAATATGGTGGTTTCTTTCTCTCCGGACATATAGATCTAGTGCCACTTGGCTGCTAGACTTTTGACAAGGCTGTTATCCATGGAGATAGCATTAGAGGGGAAGGGCTAGACAATCAAGAAAAGAAAGAAGAGGATCTAAGAGGTGAAGATGACTCCATCTAATTTGGCAGGGCAGTTTTGAGACACTACTTACGCTAAGGTATTTGTTGGGGCCTTGCTTGGGAGACACAGAAAGAGACCATGAGAAAATACTTTCAGCAGTTTGGAGAGATCTTAGAGGCTGCTTTTGTCACTGTCAGGGATGGAATAGCTCTTGGAGAACCGAGGTCAGTGGGCGACCTTTATGATTTCCAGTCAATTGCGGCAATGTTCCTCGTTGGGGTTGTTTCAGTTACCCCTACTCTGATCAGCAAGGGCAAGTCATAGGAACATGATTGTTGTAACTCTGTATGTAACCATTCATGGTGAGCAATGGGATCTTGCCATGTCTTTGTACCGATCAGTTTAAAATAAAATCAACATGGGTTCAATAGGGTCTGAATACTTCACCACTGTATCAAGTTTCTCGCATGCTGCCGGTCCTACAGATCATCTGCAAAGCCACCACCACCATCACATTGAATATGCAAACATTGGCTAGCACTCACAATTTCACATCAGCGTAGTCGGTCCCCTTTCAATGCGTTGTCACATTTTAGAGCCAGGGCCTTGGTTATGTGCAGTTTATTTCAGACATTGTAGTGCAAAAAGCTAGACTACCTTTTGTTTGGCCCCTACTCTCAAGTCATTCATATCATTGATTTGCCTGAGTGTGGCCCAGTATGGGACAAGCAATTTAATAAAATGGCGAAAGAAATAGATCTTAGTGCTACACACTACAAAAGAGTTTTGATTTTAAATATAGGCTTGCTTTGCTTTTTCAATGTTTTTGCAACAAAATAATCAAAGGGTGACAATAGATTTTGCTGCATCTCCATTTATCATGATCCACAGGATACTACTGAAACAGGGGAGTTAGAACAAAAGCTTGTGAACTAGGTACCAATTTTAACAAGATCTAAAGCAAGCATGATGAATATGATTAAAGGAAAATAACAAATAGAATTAAATAGCCATGGATATCATGTACCCTCATCAAAATTGAAGAATAAGAGAAGCACAAATCTGGTATAACTTTGGCCCAAAATTTATAGTTCTAACTCTCTTAGTGCTGCAGTGATAGTCTCTTAGATATAATATTGAGTTTTGAAGATTTCAAGAAGTAGTCATTTGACTTTATTTGATTCAATCAGATTTTCGTTGACCAAAACAAAAAGTAAATTCTAGCAATTATAAAGGGAATGTTTAATATATGTTTCCAAAGACTGAAATCAAAGACTCTAATGGGCAGAAGTTATAGCAATTTTGGAAGCTCTCAGAGTTTGTGTTCGGTTGTATAGGGGGAGGTTGTTAGTGGGAGGTTGTTAGTGGACAGTGATTCTACTAATGGCTAATGCTATTAGATGGGTTCCTAATTGGAACATGCGCCTTGAGAATTTCAATTTTCCCTCGATGAAATCAAAGCCCTATATTCTTCCAGTGCGGTGTCCTTTTCTCATGTGATCCGGGAAGTCATGACTGATTCGTTAGCTAAGCAAGGGGTGGAAAGGACAGTTTCTTTATTTGCTTTTATCTTGTAATGGTTGGTTTGTAGTTTCTTGGTATAAAGCTTTTATTTTGAGATTTTGTCTTGTGTCCTTTTAAGTGTTGTTGTAATTTCTCTCCTTTTAAAATAAGTGGTTGTTACTGATCCAAAAAAAGAAAAAGAAAAATAACTAAATTAACTTTCAATATTTGAGCAACTCTATTTAGCTTACTTGAACTCGATTGATGCATCACCGCTCATTTGTGCTTTTCGAGATTGAACCTACTGAGTCAACACAGTAAAATTTCTGGCCAATTAGGCTGTCAAATTCCCAAACCCTGAATCATGGAAGTTCTGTTGACCAAAATTCAATTTTCTATGCCATGAGAAATGACCAAAATCCCAGTACAGGGTTGAATGTCGTCAAATTAAAGTCATATTTTAATTTTAATTTTAATTTTCCTTTCTCATTTTTTGTTGATAAAAGCACTAAAAGAAAAGATATTTTATGAAGGAGCCTAATGTAAGGAAGAGTTGGTACTTGGTTGCCCCCATCCCCAAAGTCATGCTGTGAAATGTTTACTATTAAAATGAATGACTTTAGTGGTAACTCTCATTACAGATTAAATTCTTTAACATTTGAACGGAAATGGCATCAGTATTAAACTTACATCCCAATTCATATGCTTGTTCATGTCTGAGTTTATTTCTAGATTTAAAACTTCAGTGCTGCATGTGCATACGTGCTTGAATGACTTACAGTAATGATTAATTGACAGACGATCCTTAAAATATATAGATGAGGTGATGAACAAATCACTAACATTAAAAACAAGTGGAATTGGCTCAAAATACAACCAAATTAATCACTCAGCCATAGATTTGCCCATTAACTCAGTCATAGATTTGCCCATTATTTCTTACTTCTTTTTTCCTAGGTTGGGCTAGTGATACTTTAAGTGAGTACCTAGGGATCTATCCTTGGGCATATGTGTGAAACCAACATGCCAACACCACTCATTGTGTTGGCATTATTTCTTACTTCCTTAAACTTGGTAGATTTTTGAGATTTTCTTTTGCCAAAACAGCCATATTCGTTCTTTTTGACCAGTGCAGACGGCACCCACTCATCCTGGTACCAACCAAAACTGAAAATGGTTTCCTTAATTCCACTCCTTAACTCCCAGATATAGGTTTTTCCGTTTGGCCAGGACCAAGTTAAAGCTGAAGCTTGAAATTGAAATGCATACAAAAACTACATATTGGAAGTAACTGAAAAAGAGTAGTCATACCAAGGATAGACCTGAAGAGGTTGATAGATAGCTCGGATTACGGATTCACAAGTAATTCCTCGCAAAATCGCACAAGCAGGATCAGTAAAACCTACAATAGGTAGAATAAAACATAGTGGTTAATGTGAACAAGCTATCTCCATATAGAAATACTGCGATCAATCTCAAAGTATATTCTTTAAAAACTTTTTCCATGTGGCATGAGTATGATGCATGATTGTATCCATTACCAACAAGAAGAACAGACTCAAGAATATTTGTTGAAACGTGACACAAACAGTGCGTATATAGTAAGCTGTATTAAGAAAAATAAAGATAGGGTAAAAACACATCTCTCTAGTCTCTGCAGAAAAAAATTGTTAAAAGATGTAGCTATTTGGTTCCTAGATTTCTGAATCTAACCAGGTCAAGTTGCAAAATAGTTTGGTTGATTTTGGGCCTGTTTCATGCAGTCGTTGATTTGATCTAGAATATGAGTCTACATTAGCAGGAGCAGAATCAGCCGATCTCTAAACTTCAAAGACATTAAATTTGAACATGTTGTTGGAAACCACTTACTCTAAATGCTTAAGCTGATAGAGAACGGTGTAACAACAGCCCAGGGGATTCGAACACTCGACCTCCTGCTCTGATACCACTTACATAATAACCCCTGATTCACTACAATTGCTCACAACAGTTTTAACTAAAGTTTGGGGGTTGCTGCATAAAGAAGTTTACCTCTGACTTGGTTTGCACATATAAGACATTATTGAAACTAATTAATTTTTGTTTAAATGAAAAAAAAAAAAAAAAAACTATTTGCAAGTCCTCATTCCTTGAATATATCTACACCTGCAGCAAATGGATCCCCTAAGTTTAAACTTGAATTTTTTTACTCTAAAAAAACATTTGAGAATAGAATATAAGCATTCCATTTTTGTTTGTGGAAGCAAAGGAACGGTCCATGAAGCTTAACAGTAAGATAAACACGCAGAAAAGGATTTTTGACATTAAAACTGGAAATGCTTATGGCAGTTAAGCTGCAACAGATCTAACTCATGCAATACCTCACAACAGAGAGAAATCATAAGCTTTACCCATTCCTGAATGATAAAAAAGACAACTGAGCCACCGCAAATTCTCAGCATTCAGTATTAGGTAATTTAGAAATAAAGTAATGTGCATATGAATAATCACCTGGCATTTAAGAATGCAACCTGAATGTAAGTACATAAATAAAAACCCAATGTCTAGGAGAAATGCCTCACAACCCAGTGGCAAAGAGGCCTCTCACGTTATAGCCACCTACGGATCAATCCTTGGGCATGTAGGTCTCTACTGTTCCCACTAGTAGGCCATACATTTAAAAAAGTCTAAAAAAAATTAGACAAGATTTACCTTGAAGGTGTATAAACCCTGATGATCATAGAACTATTCAGCAACTCCAGGAGATTTGCCGTGGGTAAGATAGAGGGAAAAATGCTAGTTGTCGTAACCAAGCATACTTTCCTCAATAACAAAAGTCAATTCATATTCTCTATGCTTGTCACATGCTTCCACCAGCAATCTCCTAGTTGCTTCATCTGGAGCTTTCCCTCGTTTGAGCATCATAGCCAAAACTCTCTGGGCTTCATTCAATTTGTTTCCTTCACACAGGATATAAAGGAATCTATTATAATTGTAGGGAGAGAGTGTGTATCCATGAAAAATCATCTCTTCAAACAACTTCATCGCAAGATCACTTGAATGACTCCTATATAGACATTCCACCAATTTATTATAAGAATTATTGTTTGGAATAAACCCCCTCTTATGCATAGTGCGTGTGAGCGATAAAGCATCAATTGCTCGTCCGGCCATACAAAATCCTTTAATTAGTGTGTTGTAGGTACCCTTATCTGGGGCACATCCCTTTGCATTCATCTCATTAAATAACTTAGTTGCCTGATCAATCTCGCCAAATCTGCTATGACCGTTAATGAGAATGGTGTAAGTCACCTGATTGGGAGCCACACCAGCTTTCATCATCAAATCTTTTAGATCATATGCATCTTGCATCATGTTTGCTCTGCAACATCCATCGATCATCCCATTGTAGATATGTAAATCTGGCATAAATCCAGTCTCTACAATTTCACACATTAGTTTCAATGCTAGCTCAATCTTTTCATCATCAGAACTGCAAAAAATTCTTTGATTCAATTTTGCTGGAGTTAGCGTCTTCTGAGGAAGCAAACTGAAAAGCACCTGCCTTGCTTTCGCTGGTTTCATAGTCAACAGAGGGCCCTGTCTATGGTTGCGCGAGATGTTTCTACAAATCCCACTGATCAATGAAGCATATGTGAATAAATTGGGCTCAATCTGGTTTCTAACCATCAGATCAACCAAGCTACAGGCGAAGCCAACCTCTCCTCTCCTGCAAAACTGATGGATGAGGATTGTATAAAGAACAGTGTCAGGAGCAAACCCATCTTCCAACATTCTACCAAGGTAATGGCATCCCTTTTCTACCATGTTTTTCTTTATTAATCCATTTATAAGTGCAGAGTAGGCATGAGAACTCGGCAGAATGCCTAAATCTATCATCTCATCAAATAGATGGCAGGCATAAACAGCTCTTCCATTTTTTGAATAACCGTTAACTAGCGTGGTATAGATTATTTCATCTGGGGCCGCTCCTGTCTGTAGCATCCTGTGGAACATAAACTCTGCTTCTCTCAATCTATTCTCTTCGCACAAAGAACCAATTATTGAATCGTAAATAGCAACAGTGGGCTTTATTCCTCTGTCAGTCATTTGTTCAAAGACCCCAAGTGCTGACCCTATATCCCCTCGTTTGCAATGCCCGTTTATCACAATCAAGTAGGTTGCCATGTTAGGAAGTACGCTCCTTTTCTGCATAATGCCAATCAGCAACTCAGCATCCTCAACCTTTCCTTCCTTAAAAAGGCATCTGATCAATGAATTGTAGATAGAAATAGAAGGCTCACAACCATAACCAACCATTTTATCCATGAAAAGGAAAGCAAGATTAGTCTTTCCCTCAGTGCAGAGGGCATTTATCAGGATATAGAAAGCCACCTGGACAGGAACGATGTCACTCCTCGCAATTTCATCCAACAGAAGCTCAATCTGTTGCTGCTGGGTCTCATTTGAACTAAGATCATTAGCCTTGGCAAACATTGAAGCATCTATATTACAGCCTTGCTTCACTATCGACCGCAATATCTTGAACGCAACAGAGGACTCATTACCTTTCGGGTATGAGTTGATTAATGACACGAACATTACATGATCAGGAGCCAAACCGCTATCCAACATCTTATTAAACCAACTATCCGCCTCCACCAGCCTATTTTCTTTGCCAAGAGCAGAAATCAAAGCCGTATAACAGTGCACATTAGGATGTAAACCACCAGTAAGCATTGCCTCCATGAGCCTCAAAGCACAATCAATCCTCTTATCCTTACAGTACTTATTGATCATAATCTGATAAGTCACCACATTTGGCTCCAAGCCTCTTTCTACCATCTCATCAAAACACTTCCAACCCGAATCAACATAACCCAATCTAAAGAGCCCATAAATCAAGGTGGTATACACGTAGGTATCAGGCGTGCAGTTTGTTTCCTGCATTCTCTGAAAAATACCCAGAGCCAAATCCATCTTACCCTCTCTACAATAGCCATAAATAAGCGAAGTATACATGCCTCGATCTGGGGAAAAACCATGCGACTCCATTTCACTAAATAAACACTCTGCTTCCTCCACTCTCCTGCTCTTGCAGAAACTGTAAACTAATGATTTAAACAAGTGAATTGTAGGCGGAATACCGGATTCCACCATTACTCTAAACACCCCAACAGCCTCTTCTAAGTACCCATGAGAGGCCAGCCTGTCCACAAGCAAATTAAAAGAAGAAAGCCCCGGAAGAATGCCGCTATCAACCATCTGAAAGAACATCTCAACAGCCTCCAGAAGCCTTTCCTCTATACAGAGCGCACGAACCAGGGTATCATACGCAGGCCTCGAAGGCAAAGATCCCATTTTTACAATTTCGACCAAATGGGTCATCGCCAGATCGAGTTTTCCCAATCTAGAATAACAAATGATCATGCAATTCAACACAGATGGTTCTGAATCAATACCTCTACAGGCAGTGTAGATCCTTTCGACCTTGCGCAGCTGCCCGGACCTCACGAGGGTGCGGAGGAGAGAAGAGTAGCTCTTGGGGTCGGAGAAGAGGCCACGGGAGGCTGCGAAATCGAGGACGGAGACCGCTTCGGGGAGGGACGAGCGCTGGATGATGCGCTCGACGACGCTTCGGGCGGCGGAGAGCAGGCGGCGATTGATGAGACGGTCTGCGAGGGAGAGGCAGAGGGTCTGGTGGTCGGAGGGAGGAGAGGAGTAGGAGTCGATAGCGACGGGGCAAGTGCTTGTGGAGGAGGTGCTGCGATTGGCCGGACGGGAAGGGATTTTGGCGCGAAATCGGTGTCTTTTGGTGATTGAGAACATTGAAATTGGGGATGGAGAGGTTTAGGGTTTTGGAGTTGAGGAAGAAGAAGCATTGTTTTAGGTGGTGATGGAAGAAGAGAAGAGACGGAAGCAAGTCATCGAGTAGTCAGGGGAGGAAGGAATGAAGTCATCAAGTTATATCAAAGGGAAGAAAGGAAGAGAAGAGATGAGTTGCAGCTTGAGGTTTTATAGCCTTGGAATGGCGGCAATTTGTGGGGAAAGAAAGCCCTAGTTTTTAGATTTTGCAAGTCAATGGGAGGAGGTCACATTTCAAAAAATGGTCTTGACCTATGGGACTAGGGTTGTTCTTCATGCTCCTGATTGGGCTGGGCCTATGAATATCCACGCCAATCTCTGGGCTTTACGTTTATAGGGCGTTCATCGGTACAAGCCCGATTTAGGCCGTAAGTGCTTGGTCGAAGCCCAGCCCAGCCCAGCCCTGCTTCAAACATTTATTAGGTTTGTGTCTGTTGGTTGATTAGGCCGGACCGGGGCGAGCTTTTTTTTATTAAGACTTTTGGGCTTTCTATCACTTATTTTGAATAATTGATCGGTCACTAAAATTACGAGTAGGGATTATTTGGGTCGGACTTTGGGCTTTCTCTCACTTGGCACAAGCCCAACCCAAATATTAAATGGACCCAGATTTTAAATTTAGGTTTAGCCCAAGTGTTAAAATTCAGCTGGGCGTAGGTTGGTCGTTGGCCTTGTGTGTGAGAACCCCACCTGCCTAAAAGCATAGTAACCTAATAATCACATTTGTGTAACGTTCGTCTAAGAGAATAAACAGCCACATTAACACATGAAAAGTTTTCCAAGGGGAAAAGCAACCGACTTTTCCTCTCCCTTTACCGTAAAAATATGGTTGCATAAAATGTGCTCGAGGGTCCATTAGTTTGGATGAAATTGATTAACAAAAACTTGTAGTCCCCGGCTGTTGCCTAATTGGTTAGAAATAAGAGTGCATGGGTCCAGGCTCTTAGGGCACGTTTGTGTGGAGGCAACTTCCATGGAAATATGAAATTACCACATCATCAAATTCTACGGTTTTTAAATGACTCATAAAAGGTTTTATAGGGAAGTTAGAAATTCATGTTTGGTGTAAAAAAGTTTTTCCTCGATGAGTTAGTGCTAATGTTGTTTGGTGCAGCTGCAGATTTCTTAAGGGCACGTTTGGTAAACGTAGAAGAATCCTCTATTTAGAGGATTCTCTCCATCTCCAAAGAAGGCCACAATCCTCTAGTAGGATTCCCAAAGAGAGTTCCATGTTTGGATGAAGGGAGGATTCCTACAAATTGTAGAATATATAATCCAATAATTATAAATATGTTTTATACAAATTTTCAAAATCCATGAAAAATCAAGACCTCAACTTTCAACTCAAAGTACTTTGTGGTCATCTAGAAAATATGAACGGTTCTGATCGTGCAAAGGGGGCCCACAAGAATAAGGATTTAATATTTTAGTACCTGGACTTTTTTGCAAATATCTCAAGATCTAAGAATGAACAACGGTTGAAATTTGGTCAACTAGCCGTTTTTGACCTCCTTGAAATAACTACTGGTTCAGATCATGATTGTGGGGCCCACAGGAACCAGAAAATCCAAAAAAAGGGACTGGATTTAATCCCCTTTTTTGGCCTAGAAATTGCCATCAAATGGTTCGGACGTTTATGCAAATATCTCAAGATCTAAGATGAATCAACTGTTGAAATTTGGTGAGCTGGCCGTTTTGGACCTTCTTAACACTATTATTGGTTTGGATCTTGATTGTGGGGTCCATAGAGATAAAAAAATGCAAAAACCGCTCTGCCCAGAATTAACGCCTCAATGCACTGTAGCTCCGTAAATCCCTCATTGCACGGAAAGAGAAAATCCGAAAGTGGGGGGGGGGGGGGGGGGGGGGGGGGGGGTGGTCTGATTCCAGAAATAATCAAAAGAGAAGAAATCTCCTCTCCATCCTCTTCAAATCCATGCTGATCCAAACATGGAAATCCGCACGATCGCGGATTTTGGGCATGGAATCCACGGCGATGACTGTTGCCAAACATGCCCTTAGTGAAAAATACTTTTTAGTGAAAACTACTGGGTGAATGGGTTGGTATGTGTGTAGGTTGGGTGGGGTTGGGAGGGGAGGGGGAAGAAAGAAGGCGGGTGGAGTGAGGGTGAGAGTGAGGAAATGAGGGTCAGTTTTCCGTGGAAATAGACTTCCCATACCTCCCTCCTCATAGGAAGCCTATTTCTATGCTTAGGAAGGAAAATTCTGACGTAGCGAAAAAGCAGTTTTGCAGAAAACTGCTGCACAAAACACATGAAAAAGAAGTTTTCCATAGAAAACTATATCATTTTTCGCGGAAATGGGCTACACAAATGTGCCCTTAATGTAAAGGAAAAAATGAAGAAAAGAAAAAAGAAAACAACTCCGACTAAATAATTTACTAACATCTGTTCTGTTGGTCGTAATTTTTGAATATTCAGGTTTGTTTCTTCATTTTTAATCAAAGGTCTTTAAATTCCAAATAATTCAATTTAAAAAGAAAGAAACAGTCCCTATGGCATTTTCTTTCTTTTTAGTTTCTGTCTTTTCAGTGAAGAAAAAAAATGAAAACGATCAACTTAAAATGAGATTATTTTGTAGATCAAAGTTGTTGAGATCAGATCCTGACCAGTAGTTAAAGTGGGATAAGTAGTAGGATTTGCAAGATCATTTGAAGTGCCACTTAACTTGGATGATTTTTTATATCTTTGGTAGAACTTGGACGATTGTTAATTTCTAGTTGGTGCTCTTTCTGTATAATGATTCATGAAACACCTAATGTTTTATTATGTCCTTAACTTGATGGCTGCAGGGGCCATCAAATGGAAGCATTTAGATACTCTTTTACTCTCTACAGACTACAGTATCTTCTTGTGAATCTGTTTATACCATGCATGTTGGATAGGGAAAATTATCCCATTGGAAGCACACTCTAATTAGACATGGCATGAGGATCCATGATTAGAAAATGGACAATTCATCAGGTCAGTCCTACTGTTGGTGGTTGATCAGCCAATGGAAAAAAATATTATTGATCAGGCAGGATTGGTAGGATCTAGGAATGAAGCTTGGGCTGGCCAACCCAGAACCCGAATAGCTCGGCCCATGTATAAAATGCAATTTAGGCTGGACTTCTGTGGGCTTGGTCTTGGGCTTGGATTTTAAACCCCAAAGAAAAACTCAGGCCAAGCTCGAGCCCTGGCATTGGGTACTCAGATTGGAAAATGGTATCCATATTACATATAAATTATGCTAATTAATGTGTTACATATATATCTATATAATTTATCCAGAACCTGGGGGCTAAGTTAGGCCAGATATTTTGAATTTGAGCTCAAGCTTGGACCCAGCAATTCAGGTTTCATTTGGGCTCAGTCTTGGGCTTACCCATATTTTGGTCTGACTGGGATAGTGTTGGCACAAAACTGACTTGACCAACCTCAGCTGCACCTGCTGTGGAATTTAAAGGATCATATAAACTCCATGTAACTTGTGGTAAGATCACCACATGCATATTGGATGGGTGGAATCATAAAATCTCATATAATTTGCAATCAGCCACCTATGGTGGGATCCCTATATATTGAGTACTGTCTCAAATATTGGTGATACAAAATCAAAATAAGATCAAGGTATCTTTGTGAAAGGTACCCTATAGCTAAACTGGTAATATTGTAAGAATATCAGGAGAATATCGAAATCAAAATAGGAGAATTGTGAAAACCAAAAAACTGGCTTTTAACATTATTTCATATTATCTCTTATTTTTGTTACTTAAGATTTTCGATGACATGTTCCCAACAATATCTTGAGAAAAGTTCAATATTCCAGCAATTTCCCAAGAACAATATTTGTGACAATGGTATTGAGTTTATAATGAGTTGTATAAAACTTCTCAACATATTGAAACATTTCTATATCATATTCGCAAAATATCGTGTTATATAGGAACCTCGTGATATTATCTTTATCACATTCACAAAAGGGAATCCTACTGCCGAGCATCGGTGCTTACCATCCAAAACACTTGGTGGGGCCCACTTTATGATCCATCTGAGTGGACCATCAAACAAGAACCACCGTTAATTACAGATCTCAGGGTCTGGTACCCATCCGAATGCATTGGACAATCGGATTGACTGTGCACTCGTTTTGAATGATGAAAGCTTGTGGGCTGTAGATCAAGATGATGATCCAATCCTCCTCCTTGCCATCCCCAATTGGGGTTTGCGGTGGGCCCCATAAGGGCCGGCCCACACCATAAGGTTAGTGCCCGAGCTTAGATGAGGGGGCCCCATCACAAAATATCGCAATATCTAAGAACCATGTGATAAGCTCTCTCTCTCTCTCTCATTAAATTGAAGTCTACATTTTTCCAGCAAAAAAGAACTAAAGTCAAAATTTCCAAAGCTATAAATCTTAGCATGTGCACTTTGCATCCTTTTCAACTTCGTAAATTTTAATACGTTTTCTTTCCTTCACTTTTATTTTGGACGCAATTGTACAACAATGGAAGTCTACAGCATTATGGGATTCTTTCTTGGTGCCGTGGAAAAGAGATTCCCATCCCTCCATAGAAAAATGATATATTTTTCATAGAGACGAGGGAAACTCGTTCTTCTTCTTTTCTTTTCTTTTTTTTTTGGATAAAAAAGCTCTGCACTAAATAGTGAAAAAATGACAAGTGGATAAAGCATTGTTCGTGCAATGAGAGGATTCTGCTAACCTCGAATTATTATTTCCATGAGAGAGAGAAAACTTTCATTCTATGTTTCCATAGGCAACAAAAAACCATTTCATTTTTTGCCTTTTCCACAAGGAAATTGTGTTGAGTTGAACATGAAACAATGAGCTGTATGGTAAATTAAAACAATTTTCTCACTATTGCAGAATACTCTCCTTACAGCACAAACGCACCCTAAAATCAGAGGTTCGTCCTTGCTGCCAATGAATTTGGCTATTAGGGGTGCTTAATGGCTGGATGAACCCAAGTGTGTCCCCAACTCGTAATGTGCTGGATTTGGCCTGTAATGGTTAGGCTGATACAATTGACCCAGGTCATAATTTCTGGACCAGTGATTAAATCAGCCAGGTCTGGGCCCTTATTTGTTTTCCAGTGTCGGGCCAGATTTGTTTGCATATTTATGCATACGGGCTTATCATGGGCCCTTTTAGGTCCATTCTCTGAAATTTGGCCCTAATATTAGGACCCGAAAAAATGGTCTGGGCTTGGCTAATCTTTGGCCACATAACACCTCTACCAGGAGCTGACAAATTTGCTCATGAAACTTTTAATAGGCGAGGACAGTAATTGGTTAAAATTGTTTGGATCATCTCATTCAGACTTAAAAGATTGATGATATAGCCTCACCATAGATCCATCAGTGGGGCCCACATTTTGAAGTCCAAACCATTATAATACTGGTTAGGGAAAATAGTTTGGAACGGGACAGTTAGTTTGATTGGGGTTTACATTACAAAAGTAGGTATCATTAATTAATACATTTATGAAGATGTGTCAAAGGAATATCTAAGGGCCCGTTTGTTTCATGTAATTGATCGGTAGGTATTTTTATAAGTGGTTAGAAATGAAGAATCAAAAGTGAATATTCAAAAAATGATCATTGGATAACCTCCCCTTCAATGGAAAGTTAAATTTAAGGAAAGTTGAGAAACGAATATGCAAAAGCCCAATACTTAAGAAAGTTGAGGCCCATCTACATCATCATCATCATTAAAGCCTTGTCCCAACTATGTTAGGGTGGGCTATATGAATTCTGTTTCTCTATTCTGAACGATCTTGAGCCAAATTTTCAGATAAGGCCCACCTACATCGCCATCTTAAATCATTTACTCCTCAGTCCTCAACTCATATCCTTCACCCCTCTTTTTGAGAATCCTTAGATAGAGGTATTTAATTCATATGTGTTATAGGGACTTTTATGAAAAAAGTAACCTTAAACACTGATTAGATAAATTGATTGTGAAAAACACAAAATTGACGGATTAGGGTGCAATACATTTTTAAGACATCTAAATCTCAATGTTGGAATATTCAGAGAAGAAGAAAAGAGAAGGAACCTTTTAAATGTATGCTATCCCGACGGGTTTTTGCGTTCATCTTCAACATTAAAAGGGAACTGGAAGCATGTTGTGGCCCACTAGCTCAACAATTTCATTGATCAAACCTTGAGCAGTGGGCCCAACAATCTGAATGATGAGATTGGCTGTAGGTGATCTTCACCTCTCATGGTACACCATGTGCCATTTACACACTGCTCTGGAGATGTTTGGACAAAAAGGGAAGAATAATGCTTCATATCAGTGTTCAATAAGGGTAATGGGCCATCAATTGTGACATGTGCGATTGGGAGATTTTAAATGTACCTTTTTAATGTCATCATCCCCTTTCAATGCTAGTGACAGCCATGCTTTTTTGTAGGAACAATTCCAACTGTTTTTTTCTTTTCTTTTTTTTTTTAAATACATTCTTAGGGTTTATCTAGGCCTGACAAACCATGCAAACTGTTAAAAAGAGCGAAATACATATGTGAACATTGTTTTAAAACTCATTTGAAACAGAACAATATTGCAAGATTTAAGACTCTAATCTCACTTGATATCTTGTACGATCAGAATCTTTACTGATCATGATCACCACCGCCTTTATAGTAGTGGCCATCACTGTTTCAATCCTCTCGTTTTAAATTGGTTGGTGCTGGTGGTTCACTGGATCAGATATCTAATGATTCTTTTAGAAGCGTTTATCATGTGACCTGATGAAGATGATGAGATCGTGAGGTTTAGAAAAATGATGGCAAAATTATTGTAAAAGTGTAAAATATAATATATCTGGTACCATATAGAAATTAAATTAAAGAGTCATTGCATTTTTTTTCCTCTCATATCTCTATTTGTATCCTATCTCAACAAACTCAACTTATAATCTCTAACAATGTATCAAACATAGCTGTAAAGTTTCAGCCATAACAGTTGTTGGTTTTTAATATGTTTGTGCTCAAAACATCGCAAAATTTAGCATATTGAGCAAAGCCAAAGCGCGTAGCTTTGATAAAATCCTTGCTTTGTCGGATGCTTTGGAAGTGGTGCAGGCTATTCCAAGGAGCATCTGATTGGGCAATTAACCCAATTTTGGAAGACATTAGAGATCTTTCTAATCATTTTGAGCTAGTTGATTTCTCTTTTGTTCATAGAAATTTGAACTCCCTAGCGCATAGACTAGTAAAATGTTCTTACTATGGGGGTTGAGGGGTTGGGGTGTGGTTTTTACTTCCTCTTCTTACTTGTTATGTTCCTTTGTTTCCCTTGCTGTAGTTGTTTAAGCTGAAAACAGAAAGTTTGTGAATTTTGCATTGAAACTCAACTCTCAACATATTTAGATTATATTTCATTATTTTATTTTCATACAAGACTCTTGAGAAATAATTTAGATTGTAGATTTGGATCCACTAAAATCTTTAATTTTCCTTGAAATATGGGAGATTTGAACTCACACACTCTAGCTATTCACAGCCGAGCTCCATCTCGGGGACAATTAAAACTTCATTCTATCCCCATTTTACCCGGCATTTCTAGGCTTCAAATCTACTTTTGAAGTTTTTAATTTCATGATTCAAAAAGTCAAGTGGTGCCCATTATTGATATATCCACACGCCCCTCTATTTTTATCGGCCTCACAGCATGGTAAATATCTCAAGTCACACAAACGTGGCCTGTTTTACAACCATGTACTCAGCTGCTCCAATACATGCCAAAGCCTAATGACATTTTAGTGTTAGAGCTGACTTGAGAAAACTCACCATCTTGCTGCAGAACATAACATGACAGTACTATTTATTTATTTATTTTTAAATCTTTTTGGTAGGGAAAAAAACAACAGCAGCTTTTCCCAATTTTCTCCATCTATTATTTAGAGGATATCAACACAAGAGCATACTTTCTCTCCTTAACCTCATTCAGTATAAGCATTGCTCCCCTTCTAGTTGATCTGCACAGTTGAAAATGATAAGACCTAATACATTTACTGTGTCGGGAACGGCTCCTTATCCAAGTATTACGGAGCGGCAATTCTCATATGATTAGTCAAGGTTCGAACCTTGGTATGCCCCCTTTGCCTGCGTGTGCAGAGTTTCTTTCACATGTATAAGCTTTTTTCCTGTGTGCGGGCCACTTTTCCGCTTGAGTGCACTGTCTTTTCACGTATGCTGACTCTCTCTTGAATTCTAACCCACTTAGCTAGATAAAGAAATAAAAAAAACGCACACACATTTACCATATTTTCGGTAATGTTCTTAAAATGTATGGTTATATCCTTGGATTGATGAGTGGCCTACAAAGGCATTGCTTGAAAGTTGGAACTAAAATTTGAAGAACATAGAATAAAATGGCTAAAACAAATGGCTCTGATATTTTATTCTGGGAAATCTTATGTGGTTAGATATCTAGGGTGTGGATCAGGATTTGAACTATACCTTTGTTTAGGCCCAGTACCCTGTCTGCCATTTATTCAAGGCAGCAACGTTTGTCCTTTTGTGGTCTATTTGTGTATGGATACGTCTAGTCATAGAGTCGTTTTTGGGGTACTCCTCTCATGCACACCCGTACCCCTCTGAAGCAAACTTACAAGTTACAGCGCAACAAAAGAGTTCGGCAGTTTACTTTATACTTTCTTTTGTTTTAACCATTGAAGCAATCTGGTTGGGCCAAATACGGGCATGGAAATAAAAAGCTTGGGTAGGGAGCTGGAAGCTCCACGCATGGACATTGTCTGATGATTGCATCATCAAAATTACTCTAGGGCTTATGATCTGATGACAAAAATCACCATATTAGAAGCTTGAAAGATTGACATATGTGATTTGCATGCATTTATGTGAGCCCACGTATATGTTTCACAACTCTCGGGCGTATTTGGATGTATGGTGAATTGAAGTGTGGTGAGGTGAAGCATCAAATCAAGAGAGAATAAAACATAAAAGGTTATGATGATATTCTGTTTTTAGTTGTTTGGTATGGAATCTTTTCAACTTTTTGTATATGAAAGTGGAGTTTTTTTGTCTTTAAGTGGAGAAAGGAAGTTACTTTTTTTACTTCTTTTTTCTAATTCGGAGGGAATTTTGAAATTATGTACTTTTGATATCATCCCTTATCATCTTTTGTGTGGATTCACTTTACTTTAACTTAACTACTTAATTGCCAAACACGAAGTCAAATGTTACTTATTCTAGGTTGAGCTTATTTTTGAAGAATTTAAGTGATCCATTGATTAAAATCAAAGTCCGTATACTTTGTACCTTACCGGGCATGTTTATTTGCACTAAGATATTTGAATACATAAGAAGTTATGGTTAAATGAGCTCTCGTGAAGGATTAATATTAAAGAGATGAAGTGTGAATCATAAAAGGTGAGTGGTTAAATATGTGAGGCAGTAATGTAGATAAGCCTTAACCTTTTTAGGTATTGAATTACTAGGGTGATGACTGAGTATTCATTTCTTTTTTTCCTTTTCACTTTTCCATTATAGGGGAGGTTGTTTGATGGTCATTTTTGTATATTCAGTGTATCTTCATTTTCAAGAACTTACAATATGAATTCCTATGTATTTTACGCAAATAAACAGGTCCATGTTGTTAATGCTGTCCATCTCTTTTAGGATAGGGTTTGAACAAGTAGAGTTTTTTAGATGATGGGTGCTATCAAATTAATGGTCCGGATCATCCAACCATGGGCCCCACTTGTGAATAGTTAAATTAATGGAGAGGCTAGCCATGCACGATCATGTCGCTGGGACCATAAATCCATAAGGTCGCTCTTCCTGTGTACTGTTCATGGTCAGGTGCAGTCGGGAACATTAACTAGCACTGATTTAGTAGAGCCCTCTTCAAGGACTACGGCCCCCCTTTAATCTCAATACGGGACCAACCGGACCCATAACTTTTCCCAGGTGGGCCTCTGGTTCCTGTCCAAGGACATGGAAAAACACACCAAAAAAGATGACAAAATGAATGGCCGTAGTACTCAGATCAACAACTTTATTGCTGAACCATCTTCCCCTTCGGAAAGCAAGTGCAATGAGTCTACTGGCTTCACTGGCTTCTTAATTGAAGGAAAGTAGACTACAATCTATATCATCACTAGCAGGTAGGGTAATTAGGTCGATCATTATAAATCTTGGACGGTTGGTTGCGGTTTTTCTCGTGTCAATAATTCGAGTTTGTTAAGGGCCTATTTGTTTGCATTAGATTGGATAGTCATATAAGCTTTTATCTCATGACTATTAAAGTGGGGAGGTATGAATGATATGAGGTGAGGGGTAAAAGATAAGGCACTGATGTACAAGAAAACTTCTTTTGTGGGATTTGAATTACTATGGTGATGGCCAAGTACTCATTTCCATGTTTGCATGAAATTGAATTTTAAATTGTTCTAAAAGTGCATTGTTAAAAGCGGTTAAAATTAAAGAAACAAATGTGATGACCTATAAGTGGCCATCAAACAATCTCCTTTTAATGGAAGTTGAATTAAGTAGTTAGATAAATTCCCAAACCATCACCTTAGTATATCAAATCGCACTACAAAAAAAGTGACCTTTAATAGCGCTCCTACCAAGCTTTAGCAGTTTTTTTTTTTTTTTTTTCTGCCATTAAATTTCCTAAATTGCGGCGGAAATCTCTTTCTACTGCCATTTTAATATATAACTCTTAAACAGTCTCCATAAAAACATTAACGGCAGTAATTGCGGCAAGAACAACAACCGCCGAAGGCTATGTCATCCTCCGTTAAAGGCCACATACAGGTCTCATCTTCATCTTCACCTGATATTGTCACCCATTTTCCTCTTCAATAATTCTTTGTTGGGACTCATTTTACCTTAAATTCATAGGAATTCAATTCCATGCAAACAATAAAGCCCTAAATTGAGGGAGGGATGAGATGATTTAAAACACATAGATTCGCTTTTAATTTACAACTCAGCCAAGCTTAACGTCTAAGATCTTAAGCTGATGGTATGATGAGCCCAAGAGTTTCAGCTGTGATCTATTTCTAATTTGTATATTGAATTTAATAACAATTTGAGTCACAATCTAGGAGGACTAATACTGTTACTCATTGACTAAATGAAAAATATCCTCATATTTCCCCAAGAGGGAAACTATTGAGAATAGAAATTCTGATACAGATGCTTACGTGGATCATGTGTGGTTCATACCTACCACTAATTCATGTTAATGCTTTCCATTCAGCCTCAACCTGTGACGAACAGGCATCAAACTTGCAGAAGCTCTCGGCAAATTTTCCTCCTATACACTGAGTGTACGCTCATATGATAGCTAGAGAATATTATACTGAAATGGTCATGTTCTAGTGCTCTTGTTTGGTAAAAAGCACACAGCTGTCGCATCTACTCACTTCAAAAGAACTTCTGGATTAGTTCTGAAACTTAGTGGTAGATCGATAAAATCCCTATACACTTACCAACCCACTTTCAATGGAGTACAGGGATTAGTCCCCCATGAAAACAAATTAGGCAAGTGGAACACCTAGCCAAAGTGAATATAAACAAACTTTCCTAGAAAGAATTTTGAAAAGAGACTTTAGGGTGGATTTGTGCAATCAAAGGAAGACGAAATTCGATATGATTTTCCCTGCTGGCTATTCTTATGTTATGGTGCTGACGCACTTTTCTCACATAAAAGGGAAAAAAATTGCATTAATTTTTTAATAGCGAGGATTTCAATTTTCTATTCAAGCGGTTTGAATGCAAAACTCGTCACTCTTGTAGAAACAGAAATATGGGAAGAGTAGAAAACATCCACGGCACTGTCATGCCCCCATTTCGTAGAACGAGGATTATGCGTGAGATTAAGGGCTAATTAAGATTTTTCATAATAAACAATACACGTGGCCCCCAATCACGTCCCATAAGGATTGAAGTCCACTCTGAGGTACAAATACTTCCTTGATTAACATAAAATACAGCGGAAGCTTCATAATGTAACAAATGACATCGATAATAAATGTTTAAGAGCAAAGACCGATTAACTTTAACATAGCTAAAATTGAAGTTTAATAGTTAGACAAAAGTATTTTTATATATAAAAATGGCCACAACTAAAACCTGAGCAACAAAAGAAACAAAAATAACGAAAGAGAGAATTATCCAAGTGTATACGTGAAGACCCTCAGGGGAGGGGTCTAGTTGTGGGTTAATACAACTAGACTATGTTGTCCGCACACCACTCATGAAGGTCATCAAGCTGATCTACCGGAACTTCCTTCGTCTCCTCCTCCTCGGGATTGGAGGGCTCGCCTGACCACATGGTCGGATTGCAAATATATATATAAAATAACAACAAATATGCAATAGTAATCAGAGTTACGAATGACATAATTAACAGAGTTTAGTGCATATCGAATCATAATACAAGACCTAATAGATACATCATAATAATTAGGCGGTCTACATAAGTTAATCACTATGGGATAGTATCATCGTCCTCCTTACTCGTACCGAGTCATGGTAAAATAAACGCATAGGAGAAAAGCTCAACCGAGATGTAATACCGCAGTACAGACAAACATCAAATCCCTATCATCATTAGTATCCGATGGTGTATAGCAACCCAAAATATATCAATCTATAGTCGTCAAGAAAAATATCCTCTCACAGTGGTGCCTGAGCCGTGTCAGATGTTATAGATGAATAGTGCCTGACACAAGATACAACCGTTAGGAGCTAAGCTTCTCTTATGTAAGCAAGACTCATCGAAAATTAAAATCCCAATGCTTTACATATATCGTTCCATAGAAAAGTGCAAGCGGATGATAGGGCCGGGGCATACATGGGTGCAAGAGTAAAGGGTTGGTTAGAAATGAAGAATTTCAAGAAACATTACATTCCTATAAAATCAAATAGCTTTATTAAGGAAAAGGAAGAATCCCAAGTTATTGAAAGAAAAAAAAATTAAATTTCAAATTCCTCTCCTAATATTTCTGTCACCATCTTGTCTCAACAAGCCAAACCTAGATTTCAAATTTCTCTCCTAATAGACAACGATGGGACAACCCAGTGGTAAGGGCGTCCCATCCCACACACCTATCCCTAAATCGATCATTGGCCGGGGTAGTACCACTCACCCATCCCAGAAAGGAAAAAAAAAAGAAAACAAACCTAACAAACCTAATACCTCTAGCATCATAACAAATATCCATAAATGAAAGCCCTTGCCATTACTAATGGCTTTGAAAAGGCAGGTCTTTTGATATTGCTCACCATTAGTGATTTAAGAGCTCCAAAATTTAACATTTTAGTATTCATCTCGATCTGTACTTGATCCAACGATTGATACAATATTGATGAGGGAGAAATTGGGATAGGTTGACAACAAGAGTAAAGAATTTGAATTGATTATACATGGACCCCACAAAGATTATCAAAGGACCATGAGAGACATCCCTTTGCGTGTAGAACAGGGCGTGAAAGAAGTGTGTGTACGATACAAGCAGGATAATTTCTTCTCCAGCAGAAAGGCAAAGCAAAGGAAGAAATGAAGACAGACAAAGACAAAGATAAAACCACATGAATGTTCACGAGCATGCACATATATGTTTGAAGTAAAGGATACAAGTTGACTTGGAGAAGGATTTCCCATCCGATTTTGATATTGTCTTTTCTCACCACACCCAAAAGCCCCAGACCCAGAGTCCAGTTGGTGTGCCCATGTGTCTTTTCCCCCTATCTCATCACTCGAGGCAATCTAATATCTAGACCATGTAATGTGAGGTATCTAGCTGATATGAAACTCGTACATTGCATGGCAGTTGAGAGTAACGGGTGGGACTCGTCCTTGGGTCGAACCAAATTTCATAGCCACAGTGCAATAAATATCAGCTTTATCGGTTTCTACCCACCCTCTCCCTCTCTCTCTATTCAGGCTTTTTACAGAGGCTATCCCAAAGACATGCATGCATGGGATTGTAACTTTGTAAGGAATGGCAGACATGGCTCATCTCCAGTCGTTACTTGGGCGTGGAATTTTTGTCATATGCTCGAGAGATATCATAGCTACTCTCGTTTATACACCACATGAGGTCATGTGATTGTTTTGAGTGGTATCCATGAGCTTTTGAGCCTTTTTCTGAGGGACCAAAGTTGGGGTTTTGAAGAGGATTGATCTGATTGGCCATATGGTATATGGGTGGTGATAAATAGTCTACTTTATGCCAAAAACCTAACAAGTTGAAGTTGTTTTTTGTTTTATCTTATAGTCTGTCCAAGCCACTGACCCAGAGATGCAGCTTTTGAGTTTACAACTATTCCAATGAGTTCTAGCAGATTTCGGAGTCACTTCATTTACACATTGAAATCCTCACTCATCAGATTATTATTATTGTTTTTTGTTTTTTTTTTTTTTTTTTTTTGGGGGGGGGGGGCATAAAAGTTTGAAGAGGCCAAGACATTATTCAATGGGTAAAGTTTAACTTCAAATAACGAAAAAAAAAAATGTTCCATCTTAAAAATTGCTTTTACCCAGAGTGACACTTAAAGACCATTTGTCTCAGAATTCTAAGACTTAATTAAGTACTTCTAAAAGCGGTTAAAATTAATGAGTAAATATCTAAAATGATCAAATATCTCTCCTTCGATGTGAAACAAATTAGGAGGATGAGAGAAATGAATAACCAACCATCAGGAACACAAGCCTGGAATGAACACTAGACAATTGGGTGAGAAATAGGATATCCAACCAGCTGGGCCATCTCTATCATCTCTTGTTAAACTAGGTTTAGTTTTAGAAAAGGCACACCCCAGTTATACCTGCATGACAGGTAGTTAGACCACTCCAAACTCTTAAATGCTAACCTAACTCTTCATTAATCGATCGGTATTTTAGCTAATAATCAAGTTCATTATCCGTTAGGTGTAGTTATCTAGATGCCATTTCAAGAATTAATAGTGAGTAATAGTTGTCCGTGTGCTCAATTTGGTGTTGGGCCCAATTCATGTGGGGTAGTGAGCATTAAGGGGGTTGGATTGATTATGAGTGAGTCTCGTACATCTAAAAAGGGGAATCCTCAAAATGTCTCTCATTAGAAAAGCGTGACTTTTAGTAGCAGGAAAATCTACTTTTACTTGTGGTTTTTTTCTGTTGTTAAAAATCAACTGAGTGATTTTTAGTGGTGGGAATAGGCAAAGCGGCACTTTTAGTGGCGGAAAATAAGTGCTGCTAGAAGCAGATTTTTTTATAGCTAAAAGTCACTTTTTTGCAGTTAATGAGAGACTCTTAGGAGAACCCTTCCCTTAAAAAAAATAACATTTCATAGGGCTTATTGGTATATTTTGAGATAGTGAAATTACTTTTATGATGGAAAACTTGGTCTGCACTATTGAAGAATCCTTCTGATCAATACTGAGATTGACATGAAACTAACTACTCATGCCCGTATTGTATATCTTGTCTACGACTTCGTACTTTTAGATTTATTGTACCTGCCAATTGGATTTCCCTTGGTTTGCATCAGGCTCCAAATATGTAAAAACCAAAGTTTTCTGCTTAACATGACTGGTTGTTTTTCTTTTTTTCCCCTTAACAAACAGTCTGCTAACAACTGGTACCAGTGCAGTGCTAGCAGACTGGTTGTTTTTCCTAATGCATATCTATTTACTTTTTAAGGAAAATCTTTAGAAAAACAAAAAGTACAAAGAAATGGTCCACCAGATCAAACCAAAAGGTACCATTTGAATATCTAAGACCCCTTTGAGAAAGATAGCGAGAGGGAGCATTAAAGCTCTAAGATTAAAACTACACATATTTAGTTGAAAGAGTGAAGTAGGTGCATAAATCATGAAAAAAAAGAAAAGAAGAAGAAGCAGGGGACAGTGTTGTAAATACAAAAAAAAAGTAATTATTAGTGGTGGAAAAAATCACATTTAGTGGCTGTTCTTTTCCCCGCTAAAAGCGGTTTTTAGCTTTCTGCCTAGTAGTTTGGATGGTCCATTTTTTTATAGGTATTTAGATGGTCTATTAAGACACTATACTACTTTTAGCGACAAAAAAAAAAAAAAAAAAAAAAAAAAAAAAAAAAAACCACTGCTAAAGGTGATTTCTTCTACATCTAATAATCTCTTTTTTTAAGTGAAATGATGTTATCTAGATAATACGGCCGGGCGATAATATCAAAATAATTTCAATTCTGCACTTTTATTGGGATACTATTGAGGGAATACTGTAAAAGATAATTTTAAATGAAAAATTAAAAATTAAAAAAAATTTCATAAATGATCTGAATATTGGAGGAAAGGAAAGAAAACAAAGTGAAAAGAAAAACAGTATTAGTTTTATCTGTTATTCTATCTCAGAAAATACTATAAATACTTGCTGGCCTAGTGCCAAGGGTATTGCGATGATAATTGAATTATTGTGATAGTATTACAAAAATATAAAATAATAATAATAATAATAATAATAATAAGAAGAAGAAGAAGAAGAAGAAAAAATCTTTGTAAATGTGAAGTATGGCTGACTTTTGCAACATGCTTAAGGAAGCATGGCCATAAGACAGAAACGGTCAAAAGTCAATGACACATGTGGCCCCAGTGAAAATAGAACCAGGCTGCTCTTGTGACATTTAGCAGCTTATTAAGATCCCAAGTGTCCTTCAATTTTCAATCTGTATCAATTTATGAGTGAGCAAAGCATTACACCTAGTAGGAAAACAAATAATTTATTTTTAGACTTAGCAAACAATTTGAGATGCTGAATCTGACATATTTGACCTCAATATAATTGAGATAAGACTTAGATTATAATGAAATTTAAACAGGCCAGGATAAAATGTGAATATGCCCTCGTTTAAGAGAAAAACAAATCATTCCAATCTTCATGCTGAAAAGGAATATCAGTTGTTTAAATTTTTGTGTCAGGACCTTTTTTTTTCCCGGGTGGATTTTAAGCATTGGTTGTGTTAAGAAAGCGAAATAGTGTCTACAGTTTTGTCTTAAGACCTATTTATTCTCTGGGTATTGGGTTTCTATGAATGCAAGCATTGGCATTCCGATAGAGGAAGCAGAATGTTAGTTTGTTCACAGTTTTGTCTTAGGACCAGTTTCTTTGCTGGATATTGAATGCCTTGGGATTCTAAGCTAGATTTGGTAGGAAATGATCATCCAGATAGGACTTCATTAAATAAAACGTTAGATTTGAAGCTTCACTTCACTTTAGTCTACAAGTAAAGCTACCAAATAGGCCGGAAAGTGAGAGTCCACTCTATATCTCCAATTTAAGATGGAGTTTTTCAGCTATTTACTAAAAGATCTTCAGAAGGTCCTCTTAAATTACATGAAAGTAAGATGTCCCCAGTACTCACTAAACTCAACTCATTGCCCCATAAAATTTAAGAGGCACTTTAGATTAGTCATGTACTTAAAAAATCATATCAATGCTGGCCATCTAATCCAAGATGGGCCATATCTGCTTTTATTCCACCAGAGACCAACCTTGTTAAATCTAAAGCTTTAAAAACCTATACATTAACATATCTAAGCGCTTCATTAGTTAAGTTTCTCTCTTTGTTGAAAATCAATCTGATCATGTTACATTGGCAATGTGTGAATGGAATGAATGTGGAAGGCATTCCAGTACAGATGGTAGTGTCCGGGACAAGGATGGATTGATGAGTGCGGGCCCCACTCAACCAATGAGACTGTGAGAGTAACACTTTATGGTCGTCTTCTCCATCCAACTGGAGTCGGGTCCAAAATGGAAATTGCTCAGAAGAAAAGGTTTTAGTTGTTTGAGGGAAGAATCTAAGATTTTGTAGAAGTTCAGGGTTATTTAAGGAACAAAAAAGCGACTAAATGCCCAAGTCATTTATTTCTCCAGAGAGTACTACGGCCAATGTTGTCCCAGAACAAAGAGAGTGGTTCTGCCTCTCTCTCTCTACCTATACACCACATTTAATTACAATGATCATCATACTCCACCAGTGTATGATCATACACAAGTATCGCACCCCACGTGGACTACATGCACCTCAATCAATACCCATCCATAAGATAAATACTTTCATCTTTTGTGGAAGAGATGACCTCACAATTGGAGAGATGGCTGCATCAGCATTAGCAAATGGAAACTTCTTAATTAGGGCCTGTTTAGTCCCTTTGTTGTTGAGAATTTTAAATTCTCTATTTGAATAACTAGAATTTGCAATGCTGATCCGCATAGTATCTCCTTTGACTTGTAGAATTATTAGAGTTCTAGCATTTTGAATGTTCCATAGTTTTTGAGTATTTTTCGAATTCCACTTGGAGATAACATTTGAAAATCCTCCTAACAATAAAAAAAAAAAAAAAAAAAAGCTCTTCATAAGCTTGCAAACAGATAGGCCTTAAGAGAGGTAACAAAAATCTAACCCGACTCTCATGTGTGACACCCTTAGATACAAGCCAGCCATGGAGCATAGAGGGGTAGAAAGGTATTATTGTGAATAATCATCTTGGATAAAAATAATAATTTTGGTTAGATCATCACATCCATTGTTTTGGAGGTCTTAATGATTAATAATTTCTTAAGTCTCATTTTTGTTTGATGAAATTCAATCCAATGGTGATTTATATATATATATATATATAATAAGAACCAAACAAGGGTAAAGGCTAATTATGCCATGGACTTAGTGAGTGGAAAGAGGGCAGATTGATGATCATAATGAAACCTTTAAGGACTACCACTCAATCATATTGATCTTATTGATAATTTCAAATCATATTTATAGAGTACAATGAGATAAATAAGGAAACAATATCAATCTAATCTAAGCATAGTAATTGAGAAATTATCTCTCAATTGTCCTAATCACACTGATCATAATCTTAATAATACTATCCTAAAAGATCCTTAAGATATTTAACAACTATAACCTTTCATATCTATAATCTCTATCACCCTCCCTCAATCATATGTCCTTTCCAAATAGTATAATGTGATTAGTCATATTAAAGATCACAATCAGTTCATTTTCTTTTAGAAATAAATTGTTGATGTCTCACTAGAACATCACTCGTCGTACTTTGGTTGTGGTCACTGTTTGTTCAAGTTGTCTTAGATGGATTTCATTAAGGGCCTTTTTTTTTTCAAATAAAAATATATAAGAATTCACCAAAAGATTGGTAAAGATTGGTAAAGAGGCAAGCGGTGAAGGATATAAGGTGAAAGTTAAAGCATAAAAGGTGGAGATATAAGTAGGACATTGACTATCCTTGGTTTATTAAAATGCTAGGGTGATGGTTATTCCTTTTCCCATCCTTAACACACTTTTCATTAAAGGATGGTTTATTTGGTCTTTTATTGTGTTTTTTTTTTATATTCACTTATTTTATTATTTTTATTTATTTATGGCAATACAATACATGTATTCATTTACATGAAACAAACAGCCCCAAAAGTTGAATTTAGTAGAAGTAAATGAGCAATGAGTAAGGACTCAACAGCTATGATGACCGTGATTTGGTTAAATTCAGAGTTGTTATTAGCTACATAGTACATACTATTTGATATGTGTTTGAGTTGACCCAATACCCAATCTTACCAGCCAAATTAGCAGAGTCCACGCAAGTGATTATTGTCAAATTCAAAATAACCCATCAACAAAATTATAAAAAAAAAAAAAAAAAAACCCTCAGAAAAAGACAAAGGTGGTATGATAAAGATAGGGGCCTTCTAGATCTGGAGTAGAGAGATTAGAGAGGAGAGTATCTGTCTCTAGTGTCTACTTTCCCTCTAGCTCTATCTCTATCTCTCAGTTCAGTGATCAGAGTGATTGTAGGGTGTGGTCAAATCGATAAATAAAAGTTAGTGTCTATTTTAGAGAAGAAAACAGATTGAGAGAGAGAGAGAGGGGAATTTGTGGGTAGGGGTACGTTGCCCGCCCTGAGGAGCCGCAGGAGGAAGCGGGAGTGAGAGAGGCATGTAATTTTTTCAAGATAATGTAATTGGTTAGTAGGAGGCTATTGCCCAGGAGTTAGAAGAGTGGAATGTAAGGGGGGGTTTGGGAAGAGACGAGAGAGAGAGAGAGAGAGAGGAGCCAAGCCTCATAACTACGAAAACAACAGGTGAATGGGAGAAAGGCAAATAGGCCCATGCAAACGTCCCTTTCTCTCCACTCTCCCCCACCTCTGCCGCCCTGCTTTCTGCCTCTCTCCCTTCCCCGGTCTGCTCTTTTACTGTTCTTGTTACTGTTTCTCTCTCCCTCTCTCCTCATCGGGAATGGCAACCACCACACACTGCACATACACCTTTCTGATTTATTTATTTGGGCAATATTAAAGAACTACTACTACTCCTGCTACGCTGCGGGATTAAATACCACTTTTTTGCTCCCGCAGGTGGGGCTTTCTCGGGAACATCTCATCCTTCATTTACATGGGACCCACATTTTGTAGGATGATTTTTTGGGTGCCCTCTGCCTGGGACCCTAGGACTCTACCCTCAAACAGTGAGGTGGTGAGGGAAGTAGACCTTGGATGAGGTGTGAAACTAGAGATGTAAATGGGTCTCCAAATCGGGTCTGGGTTCTTATTGAAACCCCAATAAGTAAAAGGGTTTGGGTCCGGTTCCACCTTGGTTCGGACTTGTGGACTCGAAACCCGACATATTACCTCAATTTTCAAAAATTTCTCATAAAAATTATATTTTTTTAATATCATTTTCTACCTAGACCCGGACTTGAATCCGGATTCAAACCCGTCCTATATATGATTCTGGTTCGAGAGCCATAAAATTGATTCTGAAATAGTTTCAAGTTCGGATCCAAATCCACTTTCTCCTTAACGGTTTTAATTCCAAGTCCACCGTGTACTTAAATTGGAACCGACTCGTTTACAACCCTAAGTGAGAGCCTTCAAGTGTGGAAACATTGCATACCTAGAGTTCAATTCTTAAACACGCAGGTGAGAAATGCCGCCTCTTACTATTCAGGTAAGAGACCGTTCAAAACCTGCACTTTCAAGATGCCGACAGGTTTTATCATGATGATGTTTGAGGTTGTTATAGTAGAAAGACTATGAGTCTCTTGCTATGGAGCAGGGACTTAATCATACGTAATGTTTGGCTGACCAAACTGTTGATTCCATCTACCTGGGAATGGTTTAGCAAATTATTATTAGTCAAAGTAATGGAATCACATGTTCTTATTGTGGTCACCTGTAACATCACTTTCGTTTACTAAATTGAAAAAAAAAATTCCATTATCCGGACAGACTTAAAAAAGCTTAATTCTAGCTCATGTTTTTATTAAGCCAAAAGGCAACGTGTTACATACCAGTGTGGTTAGGGTTTTAGAGTAAAATTCTTTTAGCCAACTTTAGATTGATTGATAAAATACGATGTAGGAAATGACTTGGTCTTGTTTTTTTGTTAATAAAGGAAATGACTTCGTTGATGATAGATCATAAATATTTCTAATTAATCAATAATTGATCCATCTATTAGACATAGAGATGATGAAATTAGGTTGGTAGTAATATGCTCTCATTTATTTATAAATTCAAATGATTTCCAATAATGAAATCTGCTATGTATTCATCGCAAATGCAGTAAATCTCGACAGTTTTCATCGTATTGAACCATGCCGCCTAGTAATTTTGCGATCAGGCTGACCATGGTCCTGCTTCACACGTTTCTACAATAATCTCATCGTCAACTTCTTCCTCTTTAACGAAAATCTAACATACCCCCTTCATGCATTTATGTAAGCCTAATGATCTCGTCTTTTTCATAAAGTTGCAGGATTAAAAGCCTTTTGAACGGACTATGCCACATCCGATCTAGTGGGCCATTAGCATCAACAAACTTACGAAGAGCAAGGTGATGGACTTTATATACAGAGGCAATCATCATCAACAAAACATAATCATAGTTTCTACCAGCTGATATCAATGGATTTATTTATTCTTTTCTTTACTTCTTCATTTTTTTTTTGTTGTTTTTTTTACTAATGGTACGGTCATTTCCATGGAATGACCCTGTGCACTTGAAGGAGGGCGTGAGAGATATTAGGAATATATTAGAGAGGAAAGGCTTTAGGTTTTTAGTAATCTTATCTCATTGATATATGAATTGAGATGATTCTCAATAATGAAAGTCACAGTGAATTCATCCCAAATGTAGTGTGCCTCTTGAAAATTTCCACCAACGTTCTTTGACGTTCTCATGTGCACTATAGAACAATTTTAATAACAATAATGATATAAGACGTAATAAACTTAAAAATATAGGTACTAGTGTTGTCCTTTTATAGTTGGCATACATGTACTTCAATCTAAAGAGTATAAATTGTTTGGTTATCTTTAGATGGATCATAGTTGGGAAGTCTGATTGTTTAGGCAAATCATAAGCTTCAATTGATGTAATTGGCCATTGGTAGCTTATTGATGAAGCACCTTGCCTTCACTGAAATACCCCAAGCATCAATCCCAAACTCTACTGTTAATTGTGAGGGACTTGGGAAGGGTGTGTGTAGGGGTGTGAGTATTTAGAAGAGGAGAAAAAAATGCAGTATGTACTGCCTATTTTCAACTTTTCTCTTAATAAGCTATGGCATGGCCACCATTCATTCACCCTTTTTTTTTTTTTTTTTTTTGTGGTAAAAGTCATTCAATCACCTTTTTTTCGCTAAATTGATTTTTATTTATTTATGATAAAATATCATGTGGCTATTAAACTACTGATTCTTCTTTAAATAAAGCTCTTAAAATGGTTTCTCATATATATTGTGCAATGAGAGGACTCTACATTTTGCGAATTTCTATGTGGAGACAGTACTAATGCATATTCTTGTCAAAAAAGCCGTAATCCTCTCTATCGAGTAAAGTCTTTTTTTTTTTTTTTTACATTCTCACAAGAAAATACGTCTAAGTGAAACAAAACACTATATGAAAAATCAAACAACTCTCCTCACTATGGCGTAATCCTCTTTTTAGGCAAATGCACCAAAAAAGAAATTAATATTAGCAAGAAGTGGTGAATCTCTGCTTCCAAATTCTTCTCAATTCTCCACCTGCTAAAGAAAAAAAGTCTCAACATCACTTTCTCATCATCCAAATGACCTCTTATTTGCAGCTGTTTGGTGTATTTTTGGACTTCGAACCATCCACAAGGTGTTCGCAATTTGAATCATTCAGAATTAGGTACATGTATGCCATGTTACAGTCACTGTATGCATGTGTAATAAATAATCCTTCTCATGGATATGCCATAGTAAATATTAATGAATAAATGAATAAATCATCCCCCAGTTGCTGACCTTAACCATATGTGATGGATTGACAGTGAAGACATTAAATGATCAACTGTTCACATTACACTCACTTTCTTGAATGCTTAGGCTTGTCTATTTGAATTCTTCTCCTTCTCTCTCATCCAATACTGTAGAGCAGTAATTCTTCCTGTACTTACCTCCGATATGAGGAGGGGCAACGGGCCTAGTAGTTCTATGTTTGTCATCCACCAAGCAGGTTCCACTTCCACACAAAAGCATGCTTGCTATAAAGGGCCGAATATCCAGTGGTCCCAAATCCAAGAGAGAGCAGGTCAATTATGAAGATATAGGGTTGCAACTTTTGGGATAGGAGGCGTCCTTACTGGGCCACACTAGATGGACAATCTGGATGGAATTATAACACATGGCCATTGCATGTTGGTCTGCCATTTTCTAACCTCTGAGACCTAATCCTTGATGCACCTAATCCTTGGTGTCAGTTATCAAGTGACCTCTTAATTTACTCCTGTATGGTTGAGTCATGCAAAATTTCACTTTAATTGAAATTGGATCCACCATTAAACATTACTAATTGACCGTTGGTTTGGCTCTATTAGAATGAAATTTGGTGCAATATCAATTGACAAAGGGTGAAATAAATTTGTGTGGCCTCGATTTTTATAACTTCTTTTTGGTACCCAACTAAGGGAGTTAAGACCCATAAGAGACTCAGCCATGGGAAGATAACTCTCGCTCACGCAGGGAGATAACCTGCTCATGAGGAAGATAATGCCCTTACATGCTTGGAGAGAAACATGCTCTCTTAGGGGGAGAAGAGAAGCCATGGATTGAAAGTTGGGCGGTTAGATGAGAAACGAGATATCCGATCAATTGAGTTATCTCTAGTTCATGGCCTAAACTTCAAAGTCCTACTCATTGGATTATTGCCCAAGGATTAATTGAGGCTGGCATGAGAGGAACCTGCATCTCAATTTGGAGGCAAGGCGGGATATAAAATCAAATGTTAGCCATAAAAGGTAAAACATGATCAATTTAACTGTGGGTACATTTTTGTGGAAACATTTCTGATTGAAGTGGAATTTATTACAACTAGAATACACATAGGGATAGGGATATTAAATATGAATGGCTTTGGTTTCATACGTGGGCCCCACTTGTTGATTTATTACATTGATTGAATTCCCTGGATGGCCCAGCATGGGAGGATCTGGACTCACCATAAAAGAGGTGAGCAAGGACAGGAAAATCAAAGGTTAGCTCCATAGCTACCTATGCTACCCCTGCATGATGGATGATGAACACTTACATTCATGTGTCTATATATATATATGGCCACCAACAGCAACAGCAACAACACCACAGCAACCCTTCTGGATTCCTTGCGCTACTACTCTACAGCTAGTAGTCTTTCTGTTTCTCTTTCCCTTTGTCTCTCTCTCTCTCTTTCTCTATCCCCTTCTCTATCTCTCATTCTCTTGTCTCCTGCACTCTCCTCTCAAACCCCCAAAAAAATAAAATATACTCAGGTGGTTGAGCAATCAATCAATCAAATCACATCAAATCAGTCAACCAAACATGTCCTCCTCCTCTGCCTTTTCACTGGACCACCTTCCTCCTTCCGAGCAGCTCTGCTACGTCCAATGCGACTTTTGCGACACCGTCCTCGCGGTATCTTTTCCATGCTATCAGTTTCCCAAACACTAACCCCTCTCTCTCTCTCTCTCTCTCTCTCTTCCGACAGAACCGAATTTGGTTTCCACTTATCTTTTTTCTAGTTCCTCAAACATGTCTATGTATGTGATCTTCTAGCTTGGGATTTGGCATTGCAGGTGAGTGTTCCTTGTAGCAGCCTCTTCAAGACGGTCACTGTACGATGTGGGCACTGCACCAACCTGCTCTCTGTCAACATGCGTGGCTTGCTTTTGCCTGCTGCCAACCAGCTTAACTTCGGCCATTCTTTCTTCTCTCCCTCCCATAATCTTTTGGTAATTTCATTGACCCGTGTCTTTTTTACCAGTGTTTTTAAAACAATTCCAGTAATGAATGATGATAGGAAGAGAAAAGAAGTTATTGCCTGGTCTTAGTGAACATATTTTACGATTTGGGTGGATGGGTTTTGTTGCTACAGGATGAGGTTCCTGCACCACCACCGAGCTTGTTGCTCGACCATTGCAACCCAAGTGACTCTGTGATATCAACAGTAAGAACCGATGAGCCCCCAAAAGTGCCCGCCATCAACAGACGTAAGATTTTGCTCTCTTTTTTGCGATTTCTTTCTCGGTCTCTCTCAATTTCCTTAGACACAAAATAACAACATATTTCTCTGGTTTTGATGTCCATTTCTTGAAAGAAAATCAAAGTCAGGTTCTGTTAAAGTTGTATTTTTGAAAGAAGAAAATGAAAGGAAAAAAGATCAAATGGGGTTGCTTGATTCTTATTCCTAGCATGGTGGATGTCTTTTGATTAGGCGTTGAAGGTAATGGGAAGAGAGAGAGGAAGAATTTTACAAAATGTTACTATTAATACCTTAACTACAAAGAGTACCCATCCCATGCCTGGTTCCTCAGTCTTTCGGACGGTTGTACTTGAAGTTCTTTACTTATCAACAATGGATGGGCATATGCTTTCTGTAAAGACAGTTTAATGTCTGGAATCTTCCAACTCAAACTCTTTTAGTTCCACCAGATTTCAAATACATTGGCCTTGTTGTCTATAAACATTCCTCTCCTAAAAACCCAGATTTTATATGGATAAAAGAATAGAAGAAAAGCTAATATAAATATATAAATGTATTTTCAGCTTGTGAGTAGGAAAAGATAATGCTCTCTCTCTCTCTCTCTCTCTCTCTCTCTCTCTCTCAATGAAGGAAAAGTACAGCTGCAAATGAATTTGTGTTTGTAAGTGAGAGACAGAGGTGATGATAGAGTAATGATAACAAGAAGATAAAAAAAAAAAGCGTATCACCCAAATGTCAGTGATGTGTAATGAAGGCGTATGTCTTTTGTGTGGTGGTGTTGCAGCTCCGGAGAAGAGACAGAGGGTCCCATCAGCTTACAACCGATTTATCAAGTATGCAATAATTCTAAATCTACTCCTTTCTTCCACTGTACACATCTCTTGTATATCCCACCATTGATGCCCCATAGGATTTCCTTCTTCTTCTTCTTTTGTGAAGTGGCCCATCGGGAGTGGGACCCAATTTTACAATTAGAGCATCTCAACACAATCTCATGCAAGGAAGTAGTTCTTCCATGAAGACATTGACATGTCCGATTTGGTGATCTCATGTTTTCAGGGACGAGATCCAACGCATCAAGGCAGGGAATCCAGACATAACTCACAGAGAGGCCTTCAGCGCCGCTGCAAAGAATGTGAGATCCAAGACATCTCTTTCCTTCTTCCTTCATACTCAATAACTGGGGTGTCTTTTAATTTATTTGGAAAATTCTCCTTGTTTGTGCATATACTAGGGTTTTTCTATTGATTTAGCTTTCATTTTCACGAAATTCATGTTTCTTTGGTTTCTGGGTCGATTTGCTTTTAGTGGGCACACTTCCCACACATCCACTTCGGGCATTTGCCAGACCAGGCTGTGAAGAAAACCAGCGTGCGCCAGCAGGTGAACCTAAGCACTACCCTCTAAACATCTAAATGGGTTCCTTTTTTTACTTTTTTCCTCTTTTCTATTTATTGGGTAAAGGATCTAAATGGGTTCAGAGGTCTTGCTTTTGGAAGTGGATATGAAGCAATTGATGGTGTTTTATTGATTGCCCATCATTGTAGGAAGGAGAGGATGTTCTTCTCAAGGATGGATTTTTCTCTACTGCAAATATGGGGGTTACTCCCTACTAAAGAATGGAGCAGCAATGCAGTTTCTAGGGTTTTTTTTTATGGTTAACAAACTTTCTGTCTTTGCTATCTTTTGGTGGGAGGAAGTACTGCCAGTTCTAAGAACCTACAATTTCTACTCTTGGTTTGAAAGACTTTATGCTAAAAATCTCTTAGAAGTTACTATTGTTCTTGGTTCCTCTATTTTCTGTTCTCTTTCACTTTATCTTTTCTCTTAGGTTCTTGCATATGCAGTGGAATGAATATTCTTGAGGAATGTGATGTAAGAAAAAATTTAGGTGGGTTCTTACTTCTTACTTCTTCGAGGTATTTATATTTATTTAAGAAGTTGAAAAGGTGGTTTACATGAGAAATCATGCTCTGATGTCTCATGTGTAAGCAGAAAAAGTGATGGGAGTTGGGACCATGTTCTAGCCCCTACTTTTCAAACAAACCATAGGCATAGGAACTGTCGGAAAAAGATGAAACCAATGGAGAAAATATGGAAGGATCAAAAAGAAAAGCATAGCTAATGATACAACCAAAACTCTTTAATGCGACACTTTTGTCCTTGTACTTACAATAGAGAGAACATGTAATATCAGTGAAAAAAAAAATCCTTGGAAATTAAACATCAGTAGTTCTTCCCTAAAATGATCTATTAGATGCTTAAGCTAGCCTTTATTGTAGGCCATCGTTAGCTGGTTAGTGTGCTGCTGTTGTGCTGCTTAAAGTGTCTTTGTAGGTAGGAGTTGGTCATTGCCTCATGATTTTGTTGGGTTTTTGTCTGTTTCTTTGGCTGTTAATGAATACCTGAAAAGAACCCTGAATAGTAAGATGATTTTTCCATTTATTCAAAATTCAATATATTGTTTCTTAAGTTTATAATTTCTCAATTTACATAAAATTTACAAATGTCTTTTTATCTTATTATCTTCCTCTTTTCTATCTTTCTCTTATTTGATTTCTTCATTTAAGAAGATCCCTCTCTTTTTTACTAGTTTCCTTTTTGAAAACTTATTTATTTTAGATGGCTTGAATTAAGATTTACCATTGTAGTTTGTTATAAATACTTAAGAAAGAGAGGTGAATTTTCTTTGCTGAATTTTCAAGGAACATAGAGAGGGACAGCCAACCCTGATTGGGTTTTTTTTTTTGCCTTCTATTCAGGCATGTGAATCCCCCGGGAAAGGGTAGTATTTGCATGTGAATTGGATTGATTTTCCTTTTCTTTTGCAAACGTTTGATTTGTTTGGGCAAACTGTGCTGTGCTGTTCTAGGGTGAATGTACATAGCCCGCTTATGATTTTTCCTCTACATCTTGGTTTAAAAGCCGACCCAAATTGATGGGATAAAGCTTTAATAATGTTGGTCTTCATCATGAAATATTTATAATTTTAGCGTGGTTGAATCATATAACAGTATTTACCTATTTTTTATGGTAAATGTAATATACCTATATTGGTAGAGTAATATTTATCGGCTATATCAGCTGAAACCACCCAACATCGCACTTAATGTCAACTTATATAATCTGATATAGAAAATCCCAAGATAATTTGCAAAAGGATTCAGTGTGACCACTATGGCTTATGTACACAGCTTAAATTCTCACCCTCACTTTGCCTTGACACACAAATTCATGAAGAACTCACATTAAGGAAGTTAGGGTTTTTTCTTCATAAAGTATAATCTTGGAAATGAATGCTTATTTTGATATTGTTAGGATTAAATTCATAGAACGTTTTATATTAAATGAAAACAATAAAAGTCCTTGGATTTTCTATTTTCTTAACAGGAAACTATGGTCATGAAATATTTGTTTGTAGAGATTGATGTTTGCATAATCAATCAGTCTATTATTGCGGAGTTCGAACCAAATCCATTAAAAGTTCGAAGGCCGGGGTCTAGATGAAATCTTTTGGAAATTCAGTTACACAAACCAACCTTCGTTATATTAGGCAATATTTTCAGATTGGAGAGTAGAAATTAAGAAGGGAGAACTTTTCCTCAAGGAAGATTTCAGATACTTCACATATGAGTCTAGTATACCATATCTACTATATTAAAGCCATGGTCAAGATACCGGGATATTTCAACCTTGTCCAGTTGATCCGTCATTCAGGTCAACCTGCATGAGTTGTACTTTTTAGGGCATAAATGTCTCCTCTTTTTTTTTTTTTTGTAAAATAGGCGTGATTGTTGAAAGTGTTCAGGGACATTTTATTTTACACTACTTTACCTTTGCAGAAAATGAAAAAGGAAGATTCATTTTCAACACCTTTTAGTGTCTTCTGTGACAACACTTCTCCATTGTCAAGTTTGTTTCTACATCCTGTAGGACTGCAGAGAACGGTTCCCTACCTCTTGGGTCTGATGTTGCTTTATGCAAAAATTGCGGAAATCACTTTCATTTTAGAAAATGAAAACCATAAGAAATGTTAAGATGCAACATTTAGGCCCTATTTGTTTACATAGAATACATTAGAGTCTATTGCAAAATGAGCTTAACTGAGGGACTATAAAAAAAAAGTGAAGATTGGAGGACATGAGGTGAGGGGCAAAGGACATGATACGGCAAAGTAGAAGGGACTTCACTTTCATAGGGTTTGAGTTATGGGGTGTTGGGTTGGTATTCATTTCTTATCTCCCATTGATTCAGTTTCCAATAAAGGAGAGGCTATTTGATGGTCAATTTTGGATATTCAATTATCTTTCTTCATTTAGAACACTTATAGAAACACAATCCTGGGATCCAATTCAATTATATTGAACAACAGGCCCTTAAAATTATGGGTGTAACGGTTCGGCTAACCGCGGTTTTTGGGAAAACAGTTAACCGAACCGTATTTCACGGTTTTTTATTTTTAAAAACCATAACCGTAACAAAACCATTAAAAACCGAACCGCGGTTAACAGCAGTTAACGGTTCGGTTACGGTTAATTGTCACTTAAAAAGATTTATGAAAATTTTGTCATTTACCAATTAAACTTATTGTGAAAAAAAAAATTATAGTTAGAGAATGGCATAATATGTTACTGTAAAAAAAAAAATCACATTCAGGCTATTAAGTTTTTTCTTATTAGTGAAACGGTTCTGTTAACCTTGTGTTTTGTGAACACGGTTAACCTAACTGTGGTTAACGGTCAACCGCAGTTAATAACTGTGAGTCGAGATAAAAACCGTAATCGAACTGTGAAGCGCGCGCAGGTTTTAGATTTAAAAAACCATAACCGTAACCGAACCGTGAAACACAGTTATTAACCACGGTTCGGTTCGGTTAGACGGTTTTTCGATTTTTTTTTACACCCCTACTTAAAATCATTCTCCATTAGAAATATTTTCATTTTCTTTTAAAACTCTCTCACCAGCATATACCTTACTTTGTTTTACAAGTTAGCTTAACCAACTTTCACATTAGCCTAATCACACTCTAGAGAAGGACCAATAGGCATGCAAAGTAGGGTGGCTTATCCAAGCCTAGGAAGTGGGATTAGGGTTTTGGGGTTAGGGTCTACGGTCTAGGGTGTATAAGTAACCTTTTCATGTAGATAATTTGATACATTAATTCCCGGAAAGACATGTAATGCGGCCGGATTGCCATGTGTAAAGAAGGAAGAAAAATCAAATTGCACCTCTACATTTTGCATTTTCAATTGGCCTCAGTAGCCATGGCCAATGTTTACAAATGTTTTGGTTGAAAACTTAAAAGTACAAAAACTATATATTCTACATGGGGCTGATTCCAAGTTAATTGGATATGGCAACGGCGATGATGATGATGGTGATGATGATATATTCTTGAATTTAGATCGCTTGATGTTGCAAGGAAAAGGGTCAGATCAAGTGAACCCTATTCGAACAGCGGTTGGTTTAAATCTAATAAAACATAAATATCTAATACTTCTTTATGGCCCTGGACCACCAAATCTTATATTCAGATTCACAACTGTCTCGTCTAACTCAAATAAGTCCAAATCATGTTGGCTATGACAAAATTAAGTTCATATCTAACTAACCATATTTCAACTCAAACACTTGTATTTTCCATGAATTAATTGAACCGTTTTAACTGAGTTTTAGATATTGGAAAAGTCGCATGCTTAGCAACAATAGTACACATGGAGAATCTCAGGAAAGGGAGAGAAGATGGGTGGAAAGGTAAAGCCATTGCATATATAGTACAGGTGTTTCAAATAAAAAAAATCATCATACAGTTCCCAATTGATTACACCAAATTTATTTCTTAAGATTGATTGGAAATCTTTACACCCCCACCCCCCCCCCCCCCCCCCCCCCCCCCCCCCCCCTCCCCCCCAAAAAAAAAAAAAAAAGTAAGGTTGAAAACACTAAAACAAATCTGATACAATGATATAATAACCACCTAATTTTAGTCATCAAATATAACCAACAATAAGCTTATTATATCAGACTCTTGATCTTTCTTAAGAATGTGTCACATCATGTATTTTTACAGATTTCATGAAGGGGCTTGCTTTTTTATGAGGATTTCATATAAAAATTAAATGTACTAAATATATGAAAATGATCCCATGCTACTGCTAGCTAAAACCAAATTTATCATCTATTTAGCCCATCTTAATGTGATCAGATGTGCTTATTAGCAAAGGCACCTATGTATGTGATCAAACAAAATTTTCACTGAAGAGTGACATTGGTCTTTGGTTAATCACATGTGAAATGTGTTTGAATTAATTACATTTAATCAATCCAATACGTCTTCAACATGTGTGCGACTCCTTTTTGGAGTGAATTTTTACTGTCCTTATATAGAGGGGTCCATGTGAAATGTGCTGGTTTGATCATATGAAGGCGGGCTCCATTCATGACCAATCTAGTTTTAGCTTATGTGAGCACCATACTGACAATTAATATGAGATCTCTCAGTCACTCTCTTTCTCTGTGTGTGTTTTGTTGAGGATTCTACATCCTAATCAAGCAATTGAATTCAAGCTAGTTGTTTATCAAGGATTATTAAAGATAAGAGTGATGAAGGATATAATAAGGTGGAGATGTAAATAGACATTAATATTCCTATGATTTGATTTACAAGGGTCATGGTTAGATACTCAATTTCCATTAAATTAATGAGAGATTTTTTAATGGCCATACATGGATATTTGCCATTTGGAAGTGGGATCCTCTTAGGGTTTTGACCCATGGTGACTGAGTGGGCCAATCACGGTCTACCACATCAGGTTGCCCCACTGTGACACGGCGTATCATAATAGGACCTCACGGTCCACGTGGGGTAAAGCCTAACTCTTATATTTGTTTCTTCAGTTTCAGCCACTTTTAATAATGTTAATAAAATTGGTAGGAATGCAATTCAATGCAGCCTCGTGATCATGGTTTTTGAGAAATCTGGTGGCATCAGACAACCTATGGCGACACTTGCTTAGTAACAACTGCAAACCTAATCGGATCTTCTACTCAATGCCCATTTGACCTACTTCACCGGATCAAGTTACCACACAATTCTTGGGTTGGTCATGTGTCAGAAAATCTGGTATGAGCCAAATCTTATTACAATGGGGTCTGAGTATACAATATTTTGCAGTTTTTTTTATCAGTTCGGGTCTGATTACTAGGGTCTAGATCAACCTGAACAGTATCCAAATGAGTTATATATTTAAGATGAAATACATAGAAATATACATAAATACATCAATCATATATTAATTCTAGAAACATTATTTCATACAAATATACTAAAATATATAACAATAACATACTTTGGCTTCAGTTGGGTTGAGTCAAAACACATCAGACGCATAACTTGTCAGTATCCAGGTTGCCAACCCATTTACATCTCTAAATATTGTGCATTTTTTTTCTTATTTTTTCTTTTTTTGCCATATTAAGGATTCGGACTCACCCACTCTACTGATACACCTATGTCTCTAACCACTTGTGCAATAGTTGAGAGATTTCGATTTGCACTTTTAACATGTGATGCAAGTGGAGAACGGCCTCTTACCACAGTAGTAGGAGAAGTCAGTTCTCGCTTGGCTGCTTAAGGTCCGAATCTTGGCATGTCACCATCCCTCATACGAGGGCTCTTTCCCTCATTTGAAGGACCCCTTACTCACCCGAAGTCTCCTTCTCTCACCCGGGGCTCCTCCATTGGCATGGGTTAATTAGGTCACCAGCCCCATAGCTGGGTTATGGGGAAAAAATTGTGATGCTAGTTGCAAAATTCGCTGTGCACCACAAGTCGTTTGCATATACTTGGTTGGGCATATTTTACATAGGTACCACTTGGCATCTGCATGACAGTTTTTTATTCCATGAGAAAATTATCACTAGCCTATTTTGATGTTCATTTGGAAGCTTCTGCGTGAGATGAAAAATGAAACAAGCTCGGACAACATTTTGGAAAGTCAAATTCCTAGGAAAAAGCCGTGGAATGTCTCGTAGGATTTGAAAATCCTCATTTTAATTTGCAGATTTTTGCACTGAAAATAATTGTTTTCAGCTATTTGCTTCGATATCCACATATATTGATTTTAGATCCTAGCTATACAAATTCTAAATAAGAAATTCCTGTTTTAGGGGCAGTCACGAATCTTTAGATCCACAAATTCCTTACCTTCTACCAAACGTGCTTACAAGAAAAAAACACTTAGTATAATCAAAGATACTCACTATTGCAACTTTAAATATTATGGCTGCAAATCGTATTATACTAACAAAAAATTGTATTGCATGATTCTCAAAATGAATGACAAGTTTGACCTATCTTCTCTCTAAGACTATTTTTTTTCTAATGTTTGTGGTGTAAGTCAGAGTGTCACATCAACTATTAAATTTGTCTTCTAAATTTTTGTGAAACGCTAAACACAATGTAAGATGATTTCCCAAGGAAAAGAATTCGCTTTTAGTGATTCCTCATCCTTATGAAGATGAACTCTCTAAGAGCACATTTGTGCAGCATTTCTATGAAAAAGGCATGGAAAATCTTACTACTTTTCCATGGAAGAAATTTCTCATGTTTGGTGTAACCCCTTTTTTGTAAGAGAATTTGCTAAAATGAGCTAAATTCTCTGTGATACCTTGGAAAAGCCTTTCTTATGGAAGGCTGGAAAAAAAAAGTTTCCATGAAAGAGGAGAGGTTTCATGGAACCAATTTTACAAAAAATATACACAACGTGCTCTTTATAGGGCATGTTTGAGCAGCTGATTTCCCGTGGAAAAAAGTGAAATTTGTGGAAACACTTTCCCACACTACAATAAAATCAATAATGTTGGATGTGGCCGCTTTTATGCAAGCAAAACTAAAAAAATGAGGTAAATTTCTCGCAATTTTTGAAAAGTTATTTCTATGGGGGGTGGGAGGCATGAAATTTTTCTGAGAGCACGTTTGTTAATGTCTGCAAAAAACTAGTCTCACTGACTTTTTCCTTTTCCGTAGGCAAAATATTTTGACATCCCATCTCCCCCTTTAAGGAAAAGCTTTTTTATGAAATTGAGAAGATTTTAGTTCATTTTTGTGCCTTTCCTAGAGAAACAGCTGACACATCAAAGGTACGTTTGGCAACCATCGGCTAAGAGGATTTCTTGCGCTTTTCAAGGACCGCATGAAAAATCCACGTTTGGTTGAGCGCGGACAATGCTGGCACTGGCAAGGAGTCCCGGTTTCTTCATTTCCAAATATTCCTAATGTCAGACCACCCCGTCCGATTTGTTAACTGCATGCGTTCGTGGAATTGCCGATGAACAGTAAAAGTGGTGAATGTCTGGGGTGCCATTTTATGTTTGGAAACTTAATCTTGTAGGTCCCATAATTAAGATCTGAACGGTTGATCATGTTTGAAACGCCCAAAACGACCTTGTGGTCAAGTATCAGCCGTTAATCCTTCATATATTTTGATATATTTGTTAAAAACAAATCCGGACCTTTGGATTTCAATTTCTGAACATTGTGGGTCCTTTTTTCAAAATCTGAATCGTTAAAAGGCCTAACTAAAATGGTTATAGGGTCAAATTCGGAAACATGATTCAGAATGGAGCTTGAGAATAATAGGAAAAACAGATCAGCCGTTCATCATATCTTCAAATCTAACGGACTAAGAGAAGCGCTGCAACATGCCAGAACTGGTAATACAATTTTCACCATTTTCACGTTGTAACCCCACATTTTAAGTCCAACAACCAACATCTGAACCTGTAATCACGATTATAATGTCAAAAATGGCTATTAAGTCAAATTCCAGCCATTGATCTGTCACGGATAGTGAGATATTTGTGAATAAATTTGGACCCTAAAATATTAGCTTTTTATTTCTGTCGGTCCTAATTACAAGATCCGAACCATTCAAATCCTCTAAAAATCCAAAGACTATTATAGAGTGAAAGCATGGTCTTCATTTTTCATGGATTCTCAGAAAATTGCAAAAAACCATTAACCGTTGGATCACATCTTCCATGGATGGTAGGAATCTACCGTGTTTACCAAACCTAGAGCCTTCCTAACAAATACTTCTTGAGGATGTGTTGGATGCAAGAGAACAAGGAAATCCTCTAAATAGAGTATTCTTCTCTTTTTACGAAACGTACCCCAAATGTAGATTTTACCGTAGTGTGGAAATGCATTTTTGCAATGCCTTTTTTTTTTTTTTTTTTTATAGAAAAAATAGTTGCACAACCATGCCCTAATTGTAGATTGGCTATTTCCCCAAAGAGCTTCTGTAGATATATACTCTAAAGGGTTTTTTTTTTTTTTAATATAAAAATTGGTCCTCCTAATTAGAAAACTTAATTATATATTCCTTTATTTTCATTTTAATACTTTCCATGTGCCCAAAATCAGTCACCCTAACAATAATGGGCAACTGCGGTTGGATTTGGGTGGAATAATGCTTTCCCTATGTCTCTATCCTTTCCTGCATATTTACAAAAATAGCATTTACCTACATGCTTTCCTCTTCCTATGAACTCACCTTTTCACTCGACATTTTCATTTTAATCTTTTCATTTCCTATCCTGGCCATCCATCTTCATTCCACCATCCATCATTTTGCGATCACTTGCACACCAGCAACGTTGCCCACAACCAATGATCGGCAACATCTTCCTGCTCTATATTGACATAAATTTCTTTTTTTGCCCTTTGAATAAAGATTTATTTTTATTTTTTGGGACCATGTGTCACAAGTTATCGATTGTTACAGTTCAAAATTTATGGTTTTTGTTGTTTGAATTTGTGAGCTATGTGGATTGTTGGTTCTTGATTTGGACTTGTTTTCTCTAACATTCATCTTTTATATTATCAGCTAATTACAATTCATTGTTAGTTTCTATCTCCTCCTCCTCATAATCATCATCATCATAGCCTTGTTTCAACTATGTTGGGTTCAGCTATACAAATTCAATTTCTCCATTCTGATCTATTTTGAACAAAATCCTCATATAAGATTTATAGTTTATATCTATTTTTCTTAATTACTACTAATATGACAATTGAAAAATAGGTTTTATAAAAATTCAGTGGTGCACTAACATGGCCTTATACCAATGGTTCAAGTGGGCATATGCAGTTATAATGAGAAATTCACAACGGTAGCATTGCATTAGAATTGACGGACACAAAACAAACATTTGATAGGGGAGAGTAAGTCAACATAAATCAATTTCTATTAATATGGGGCCCATTTCATCATAATCGAAATCGTTCATAAGGAAGAATCTCCATAATAATTATATGTAGCTATAATCAACCTCAATCCGTGCACAATCCACCGTTGGATTAATGACAGATTCAAAACACATGATTAGATTTCATGTGGAACAGGGAGGGCCAGGATTGAGAAAGAGACGATTGGAACTTGAGATAAAGCAGTGAAGTTTTTGTAAATAACAACACGCTAATTTCTACTTCATGGATTTAAGAGCGACGGTTTCCCATTCTCATTAGGGGAACGGATTTTGAGAACATACAAGGTATTAAAATGAAAACTCGATCGTGAATTTATAACTATAAATAAAATCCACAAGGGCTACAAATCATGCAATTATTATCTTTTATTTTGTTGCTTAACTTGTTATGGACATGAATATACAACTACGAATGCGTGAATTCGAGTGCCCAATATAGAAAAAAAAATGGTGCAATTATCACAACACATTCACAGAAATCCGAGTAAACAAAGAGTCAGCCCTTTCACAGAGGTAGGTTGTTATGAACTCTTAACGGTTTCGCTTTCAGAAGTTTGGGAGTGCTTCACATCATGCAATGGACACTTTTGGCAAGTGAAAGAGAGTGTGAATGGCCTAATATCCTCACTTAAGAAGCGCCCAAAAGAGTTTCAATGGCCAAGAAAACAGTACCCGTGTATCTCACGGGTTCTTCTGCAACCGTCAAGATAGATCACCCCCACCAACTCTCACATGCAGCACAATCTCATCAGTTTAAAAAGAAGAAGATGATGATGATGATGAAGAAGCTCTTCAATTGAACTCAATTCTCACAAGAGCATCATCTCCTTCACTCAGCTCCCTCGTTCTCTAAGCTTGGTTTTGTCATTTGAAGAGTTCTTTTTCTTTGTGTCTGGGAAGAGAGAGAGGATGGGCAGCTGCATGTACCCGGTGGAGAGAGGAGCATACAAGCTCCTTTCTGAGATCGGCAACGGCGTAAGTGCCGTCGTCTACAAGGCCCAATGCCTCCCTCTCAACTCCACTGTCGTTGCCATCAAAGTGATCGACCTCGACCGCTCCCGCCCCAACCTCCTCGACGACGTCCGCCGCGAGACCAAGGCCATGTCCCTCCTCTCCCACCCCAACATCCTTACTGCCCACTGCTCCTTCACCGTCGGCCGCCACCTCTGGGTGGTCATGCCCTTCATGGCTGCTGGCTCCCTTCACTCCATCCTCTCATCCTCCTTCCCCCTTGGCCTCCCTGAGCCCTCCATCGCCCTCCTCCTCAAACACACTCTCCTCGCCCTCCACTACCTTCATGCCCAGGGCCTTCTCCACCGTGACATCAAGGCCTCCAATATCCTCCTTGACTCCAATGGCTCCATCAAGCTTGCTGACTTTGGCGTCTCTGCATCCATCTATGAGCCCCTCTCCTCTGCAGCCACCTTCTCCCCGTTCTTCAATGACCTCGTTGGCACACCGTACTGGATGGCACCAGAGGTGATACACTCACACGTCGGATATGGGTTCAAGGCTGATATATGGTCGTTTGGTATCACAGCACTGGAGCTGGCGCATGGCCGGCCACCGCTCTCCCACCTCCCTCCATCCAAGTCGTTGGTGATTAGGATCACCAACCGTTTTCGGCTCAATCACGACGACCACTATCACCACCACCAATACCAGTACCTAGACGATGAAGATGCGAAGAAGAAGAATAAGAAGAACAAGAAGAAATTCTCCAAGGCCTTCAAGGACATGGTGGCTTCATGCCTGGTGCAAGACCCATCAAAGAGGCCTTCTGCTGAAAAGCTGCTAAAGCATCCCTTCTTCAAGACCTGCAAGTCTCCTGACCACCTTGTACGCCATGTGCTGCAGGGGTTGCCCATCATCGAGGAACGGCTCAAGGAATCTCCACTACATCCACCACCTCCTAGTTCAGTTGATGGAGATGATGACGACGACAATGGAAGTGGTGAGGTCACTAAGATTAGAAGGATCAGTGGATGGAATTTCAATGAAGACGTCTTTGAACTGAACCCTGTGTTCCCATGTGATAAAAAAGAAGACCCATCTCCTATTACTTCCTCATTTTATTCTTCTTCCTTTTTGGAAGGAGGTGGTAAAGATGGAGATAGAAAAAGAGATGATCGTGTTAAGGTCAAGGAGGAAGAAAAGAAGAAAGATGATGAGATTCATGAGAAGGGGAATGAAGAAGAAGAGGTAGAGGAAGTGGGGCTGTTAGGATGGAAATCAAGAACGGCGGAAACGTTGGGTCCTGAGCTGATATCTCTGTTGAATAGCTTGAGCTTGGAGAAGGAGATGGTGATGAATTTGTTGGAGTCTTGCAGGGGAGAGGGAATGGGAATAGGAGATTGGGAGGAGGAGAGAGAGCAGAGGCTTGCGGACATGGTAGGAAAGCTGCAGCGAACAGTTGACGGTCTCACTATTCAGCTCAAAGGAGAGAGCGCCAAGAATGCTGCTTTAGAGAAGGAACTCCAAGGACTCAAGGACAAGAACCTCACCTAGCCTTAGAAATGAAGATTCAAAGTTGAAGCTCCAAAAATTACCTTCATATATATAACCACACAGCGTCCCCTTAAATGGAAATTGAATCATCGGGAAGACAAGAAAATGGAAATGGATACCCGACCATCACCTTAGTGAATTAAATCCTTGGAGAGTCAAGGTTCATCTATATCACTACCTTATAGCTTTATCTCTATGTATTCAATTCCTATGTATTCTATGGAAACAAACACTCCAAGTAATTTCAAAATAGAGGAGGTTTTTGTGAATATCTTCTTCACCGAAACACATCAACAAAATAGTTTGGGAGATGTCCAAAATTCAAAAATATCAGGATTTCCCGCCCCAGGTTCAAAATGGCATTTATAGGACTGTTACTTAAAAGAAACTTTTGTTTTTGTTTTTTTTTTTTTTTTCTAATTTATTATTTACTCATTTGGAGGAGCATATCTCTCTCTCTCTCTCTCTCTCTGAAACAAGGTTAGCAGAGAAAACAAAAGACCAGACAAACAATAGAGAAAAAAACACTGAAAATAGAAACTTTTCATCAAGCTGTGTGTTTTGGACCACTCCATCTCACTTTTCCTGCAATTTTTGAGTGGTTGAGAGCAAATTGCTGCCTGGCCCACTATGTTCATACTATTGCTTTCACATAATCAGAGCAGATCGGTGACTATTGGCCTCACATGTGACATGTCCCTTTTTCATCTGGCATGGTGGTAACTAATAAATCGTCATTAGTTGGCAATCACCATCACTTCTGATAATTTATTGCAGTTGATGGACCACCAAAATCTCCTGATATATATGGTCCAGTGACTCCACAACCTGCTGCACTGTGGGGCCCAATCTGGTTTGTCAATCTTTTGCAACTTCATCTGATGATATGTGGAGCCCAATCAGGATTGCCAGTAGATGATAGCTACCCTGATCGGAGACTAAAGCCATCTTTTCGGAGGCCCACAAAACCAACAGTTCAATCAAACTTTGTTTAGCTGCCCAATTCTCAGGCCTTCCCACCTATGACAGTAATCATCTAATCAGTAATAGCAAGTCACCGTAATCATCATCATCAACGCCGCATATCAATTTGATAATCACCAACAATTAAATTCTCAATGGTCAACTTGTTAAACAATATATTGGCACGTAAATTAGCTAACACGTGTGATTAGCAGGCACCTGAAGTATAGATAAATGAATCTGGTAGAAGCAAGCAAATAGGATTGAAAACGGTGAATCATCGGTACATAACTTTTTCTGTAGAAAGAATGGTAAAGCTGAAAGAAGAAAGAATGGTAAATCTGCAAGAACTGTATTACAGTAGAAACAATTGAAAAACTCATATAAACAGGACTAGTTTGCACTTCTAACAATTACAACAGAAACTAACCCAAGCAAATGATTCACCAATAACCCAAAACCTATCAGCAGACTGTACTGTTTGTGAGTGATGCTCAAAATAGAATTGAAATTGTGGCCAAGAGAAGCGCAGGTGCAAAAAGCTTGGCTCTTCCAGCCACAACTGATGATGCAGAAGATGTAGAGTGACGCTGTGGCCTGAAAAATTGAATTATAGAATTGAGTTCATTCATTGGAGATGATTGAATAGATAGAAGCACAGAGTTGAGATACTGGCTACATACTTTTGCAGATGCGCAAGGGCACCACAGAAGAGGGCATTATCTGGCATAGGCAATTCAGTTTTGTTAGTTATCTCTGGATTCACTATCTTTACATACACTTCCTGCCCGAGATACCAAGTATCGAGATTTTCTGCACGAATATTCCACACTCCAACATTGTCAAGTGAGACTAAGACCGCTGTCCACGCTCCAGGGAATACCTAATGGAAAATATGAAGAAGCATTGCAGAAGAAAATGAACAAAACAAATAATGACAGGAAGCTGGAATAACTTGATGGATAAGGTCAGGCCTGCTTAACTGATGCCCATCATGAAAAAATGAATTACTAAAAATCAGAGAGGTAGGCAAAATATAAAGATGGCACTACACTACTGGTGTAAGTAAAAGCAAAATTGTGGTGTTAGATAGCTTCGAAAGTTTTACAACGTTGTCCCCAATTTTAATGGTTCAACTGTTCATAATTCATGTAATCAAAAGATAACATCGCAAAACCCAAAACAACAGTAGTTATTAGACAACTAATTGTGGAACTTAAAGAAAAGATATGATTAGCCAATTAATATCATATTCCTGCTGATAATCCTGATGGTTAGCATAATTGATGAAATATGAGAAGAACATTTGGCTGCTTTGATGGTACAGAGCAAAGTGAAAAGGCTAAGAAAGTCCTGTGAACCACCAAAAGGACCATGTGAAGGGCAAATACATTAAAAGAGACTCCGTTGGAAGAAAAAAAAATGCATACAAACTCACCACACTGACATGATTTCAAAATGGTTTTTTTCATTGCTTTTTTATCAGTTAAAGTTTCTCTGTTTAACCTCTCTACAAATGCCTGAGACTTCACTTTCTGTCCCAAAGAATAATTTCCTTGAGTCTACCCTTAAAATTCAAACAGTAATTATCTTACAATTTTACTGTTCCGAGAAGACAAGGTCGGGAACATAAGACAAGAATACCAGGTATAGCAAGAAGAAGAGGCAAGGGTAAGTATTTTACAAGAAGTGCAGCTTGGACGGAGACATGTGGGTGTGAAAGTAGAGTGCATGAGTTTGAATCCTCAACGTAGCAAAAAAAAAAGGACATAGATACAGACAGTAGTAAAAGCTTTAATAAATTTGATGAACGCATTTTGAATGGAAAAAAAAAAATCAGCTGCCATGGATCAGGAAATAATTTTAAAAAAAAAGTTGTATGATGATCCACCATATACTTTTAATACACCTCTCGGAGCTTCCGACCCTCAAACTTGCAGCATATGTTCATAGGACACGTTTACTGATTAGCAGTAAAGGAGGGTTGCATCAGATTAGCAGTCATCTATCAAAACTTGACACATTTAGTTATAAGTTCAATATATTTTACTTTCTTAAATCCGATGAAATAAGGCCTAAGTAGATGATGAAAGCTGAAGACAAATATAAACTAAGATCCATTGAGATTATAGAAGATGCAGTCCCTTTAGAAATTAGGATTCTACAATTAGATTATTCAGTAATTTGCTCATCCATGGAAGGACCCACCAAATGGTGCTTGGTCAATTTTACATGTTCCCAGTGCAGGCATTGCTGCCAGTGTCAAGTAGGGAGGTGTGGGTTGGCTTAGCAATTCTTTGTCTTTATCAACACAGGAAAAGGTTCATTCAACTTAATACATGAACATCAACAATATGTTTCACATTCACCAATGGGGAGGGCTTATTGTAAAAAAATTTACATAAAAAGAAAAGAAAATAAAATAAAGGGAAAGGAAGTCAATAAGCAACAAATGACTGTAAGGCTAAAAGTCAAACAAAGCGGGCTGTCAGAGGCAAAACAACATTGGAGACAGAAGGGTGTCTTGCTATAGCGAGACTCATTCTCGCTACAGCGAGAGTGATGGAGGCGCCAACCCAGTAGCAGGTCTCGCTATAGTGAGACTAATGCTCGCTATAGCGAGCTAGGCACAGAAGTTCAGTTTTGATCCGGACTCTATGGCAGAGTTTGAGACAGATTGAAAATCTTAGTGGATTATGACTAGGAGTCTTATGCACGAACTTAAGGCTATTTATTGGGTGTTTCTCTCAACCCAAAAGACACAAGACAAGAAGTTAATTCTCTCTCTTGATCTGAGGTTAGAATACCCTAAGAGAGATTTTCTTGTTTCTTTAGAGTCATTGAAAGATCGTTCTGAAAGGCTGCTCTAGAAGGTGTTTGCTGCTTCTACTCTCTTGTAGAATATTGATAATCTTGTTTGTCAAGGTGCGAGGAGATCAAGTAAGGAGAACGGGGCACGGTGGATGTCGTGTTAGTGGATTCTTTACAAGAACAACTACAGTCCTTAGGTCGAGGTATAGATTGAGGTAAAGGAGCTTGTAGTATATTTTGTAACTGTTCGTGAACTCTTGATTTCTGGTTCCTGATTTTTCTCCCTTGATAGGGTTTCCATGCTAAATATTGTGTCTGCCTTCTTGTGGTGTGTGATTGGTAGATAGCTAGTTCAGTTTTGTTTGATTGGTTATTTCCGTTGCATGTTGATTGGTTAAATTAGAACTAGTATTCCATTCTGGTGGGTCCTACAAAATCCTCAATAACTTCTTTTCATATAGCAAAAAAAGCGAGATCTAAGCAGTTCGGCTTGCGTGGTTCTCACTGCTTCGTGGAAACCACCTACCCAGAGAACAGAAAAGGGAAAAGCAAAAAAGGAATGTGTGACTCTTGAGATGGAGAAATGCAGATGGAAATGAGATAATTAAGAGAAAAAGAAACACGAAGACGATCATTAAGTTGTAAGAACCAATCATTTTTTAGATACATGCAGGAATTATATATATGCACCACATTAGGAAAGAGACAACTAAAACAAACTGAGGAATTAACACCTTTGTTGTAACCAAGAAGAGAAAGAAATGCTAATGACCAATATTATGCACCGTAGCACATCTATAGGAGCCTTGTAGGAATGAAAAGAGAATACCATACCTGCGTTGTACAGCGAGCAACTCCATCCCACTTATTGTATGTGCCCCTGCTATTCTCTGTCCACTCCCCATAATCCATCCTGAAATTATTCAAGCTTGTGTAAAGAGCATGATCAAATAGACAAGCTGAAACACATGCTGAGATGAAAAAAATAGAATAAAGTATAAAATAACAAAAATAGAATAAAATATAAGGTCAAACCATACCCAACCACAAAAAATGCATATCCATCCATGTGGTAACTCTGGATAGTTGTATCATTGTTCTGGAATATGATTTCCATAAATCCCTTATATGTACCATTGATTATAGACGTTCCAATGCGTGGTGATCCAATAAGTGGCCTAGTGGGAAAATCAAGTTCGTAAATTCCAGTCAAATTGAATTGATCAGCTAGCCTCAAAGGTGTCTTAGGAGCAGAGTATGAGATTCCACTGAGTGCAGTTCGACGCTTTCCATTAATAACCACCGGAGGCTTGTTTTTCAAAACATATACATCAGTCACATTGATCTGTCCATATTTAAAAGATCCTTGAGGATTAGGACGCGCTGCACCAGCCGACACATTCCACCTGACAAGTTCACAAATAGAACTCACGGTTCAAATAGAGGAATTAGGAAAAGATGTAACTAAAAGAGTTTCGTTTCCGTTTTTCTTTTTCTTTCTTAATAAGATCCCTCAAATCACGATTTTTTTTTTTTTTATTTGTAGTAGTAGTAGTAGTAGTTACTAAGAGAGTTAACTAGTAGCCAGTTCTCAAATCAGAACAGAGAGGAAAGAGAGGAAAGAAAAGAAATTCTCAATCATAATCACTTATAAATCACCATTTACTTGATTTTTAACGGAATGACCAATTGTTGCACAACTTGAAGGTGCACAATAAATAGAGATTAGAAACCAACAGAAAATAGAAAGTGGAATAAAATCTCATGTGATACTCTGTAAACTACAGGCTTGGCCAAGTATGCTTGAGAAGCTATCAGACCAATGAGCATAAGAGAGGTAAGGTATGGCATTGGCTACAGTAAGGCTTATGTAAGCTACACAGATTTACAAGAATAAATACATAATTCAAATATCTGATGTAAATAAGCATGGCGTTAAGAACAGACCTGATAGATCGTGCCTGGTTCATCGAAAAATACTTGTCATAAAAATCATTTGGTGCATCTGGTAGCGGACCAGCTGCTGCTCCCCTAGAGTTGGAATAGTGCAAGATGGCAACACCAGTAACTCTGGTCCACAGGGTTTCATTTACAAACCTAGCACTTGCTACAATATAGTAATCACTACTGGCATTCTGATCCATGGTAACCAAAAATGAATAAGATTGCCCAACATGAATATCTAGGTTAGTATAATTCTGTTGCACTGTGTATGATCCTTCTGTCTCTACGAGGAGAAGATTATGGTTCTGGATTCTGAAGTTCAAACTAGTTGAGACGCCAACATTGTGCACACGAATGCGGTATGTTCTACCTGTTCCAAAGACAAGAAACATTTTCAGCTAGGTCCAGAAGTTATTCATTACCATCATCATCAAAGTATTATCCGTCAATCTATGGTCACGTTAAAGGGTTTGACCAAATAAGATGAAAACAATCCATTCCGAAAATATCATTCTATCTATGGTGTAAATGGTGCATAATAAGTCATTCTAGAAGATAAGATGTGGAGAGCAATGGTGTTGAGAGGCCAGAGATTAATAAGCATCAAGACTACAAGTACACCACAAACACAGATAGCTTGCAAGTATCTAGTAGTTTTAAGTACTACGCCAATGTTATAGCAACATGACCAGGGCAGGAGCAGCCTAAAGTTATAGGCATGAGAAGTATGATTCAGCATAAACCAAAATTCAAGAAAAGATAAAGATTATTTATGTCAACAAGTGAATAAAATCTAAGTAGTTCTTAACCTCTCAACCATATTACCTGGTTGGACATTAATTGTCTCATAATCGATACCAGCAGGAACAAGGGTAGTATTATAGCGATAAGGTCCCTTTCCATTTACAAGAACCCCATCGGGCATCCCAAGATCCTTTCCATCGTCAAGGGCTTTTCTTAGGTCCTACAACCCATAGGAACAAACATCAGACTGCCAGCAATATTATACTCCATCATCCTATCCAGACTATTCCATCCAAACAAGGATTTCAAGTTTTCAAGCAAGATTTTTTTTCCCCTTCTTATTTAACTTGGAACACTCACAACCTATTGGCCAAAAGCCCATATCTGAGTTGGACCAAGAACTAGATTAAGCCTTTTCAAGTCTACAATGTGCATGCTGCATTAAAATTTACAATTCAAGTTTTTCAGCTAAATAATCAAGTTTATAAAGAAGGGGAAAAAAATCTCAGAGCATCCAATTGAACCCAATTCAGAGAGTTCTAAAAGTACTCAAAAGATATTCTGAAAACTATAAGACTGCAAGATTTAACCATAAAACTGCAATTAAATCCAGGGAATTGTGCAAGAACACTAACTGTATGGTTGCTGTTATACCAATCACCGATGAAAAGGCTGATATCCCCATCTGGCTGCCCAAATGGCACAGCAATAACAGCTCGATTATTTACAATGATACCTCCATAACCACCCGCGGCCCTCTGAAAATTGAGAGAAGGGAAGTAGAAGAAGCTCCCTATCTGATCCTTCACCTGGAACTGATAGGTCCAATTCCAACCCACTGGGATAGGGCAGTTGGTGCCCAAAACACCATCTTGCCAGGAATTGCGCCGGTGTTGAATCCCATCCCTACCAATGACAACAACCACAGGAATCTTCATATCCCACATACCGATAAAATCACGCCCACACTTGAGCAAGTGAATTACAGTCAAAGATTCAGAGAAGACTCATGACAGATTGTACTCACCAGGTGATAAGCAAAGGCTCATCCAAGTTGTTTACAACATTGACAGCTAGATTATTGTTTGTGGTCACATTAACAATCGGACCGGGGAACATCCCATTTATTGCAATCACCTACAATCCAATAATGACAATAAAAACCATATATATTAGTAATGAATGAGATTGATTATCCTTGAATATTTAGTCCTTGATTCTCCTTGAATATTTAGTCACCAGAAACGGAAACTTCTCTCTAATCAGATACGACCCATATAACGAATAGTTGAGATAAAGATCAACAGAAAGGAGAAATGCCGAGTTTGTGTCCAGGAGAAGAGATTCTACTAATAAAGACTCGATTTTTATCACTTTTCAAAGTAGAATTAGACAACCCAATAATCAAAATATTAGAGAACAACAAAGAATGGGAGAGATAAAAAAAATTACAAATCTAATACAAAAACAATTGACCAATCTCTATCTATAAAAATTCAAGATCAAATGCATTTATTTATTAGATCAACATGAAAATCGAAGATAAGGCATACAAAACAGAGCATTGGTGCTAAAAATCCCGAATTAAAGATTGCGCAAAAAAAACATACAACAGAAACTAGATTTTCCTCAAACCCACTAAACCAGAAGCTCCAAAACGAGTTGAAACTCAATCATTCTACATAATCACTGCCAAAGAAGAAAAAACCCAAGAGAGAGAAAGAGAGAACCTGTTGTTTGACGCCCAAAGGAGAGGCCGTAATGTAAGAGATGTCCCAGTCGTAGAACACATAGGGATCTGCGGCGAAACAGAGGCCGATAAGGAGAGAAGAAATGTAGAGGAGTGTTACAAAGCGGAACTGGGCCATTTATCGGATTAAAGGAAGACGAAGATGTTGCAAGAGTCGGTTTTTTTTACATATTATGTATGGCGCGGACTCTCTCAAGAGAGCTGATATTGGAAAGAAAGAGAGCAGCAAGAGAAGAGCAGAGCAGAGCAGAGGAGAGTCAAAGGAAGAGACGAGAAAGAAGAAAATATACACGCCGAGTGTTGCTGTACTTACTACTTTGTGCCAGGAAGAAGAAGCTTATGCCATTAAATTAAATTAGAGAGAGGTATGATGGTGTGGGGTGCGTGTGAATGATTTGAAACGTGTGGGGCCTACCTTTTTATGTCCAAATCCTTGAGCAATGAATGGGCTTTAACCAGGATTATTGAAGAAGCTATGGTTAGAGGTAGGGATGTAAACGAGTCCGTCTCGACCGAGTTCATGGTGGATCCGGAATCGGAGCCATTAATGAGGAGGTAGAATCAGAATTAGAACCGATTTCTTGGTTCCTAAATCGGAACCATCAATGAGAAGATAGAACCGGATATTGGACGGGTCCGGATCCAGTAGAAAATGAGATGGGAAAAATGAGATTTTCAAAAATTAAGATAATATGTAAGATTTTAGGTTAATAGGTTGGAACTGAAGCCGAACAAGTTTAGTTATCGGGGCCCATATAAGGACCCAAACCCGATTTTTAACTAATAGATCCTTCAGATAATAAGAGTTGAAGGATGCAAATTGTACGGTGATATGGTTTGAATTGATTGGTTCGATTTTTTTTTTCATTCCTATGGTTAATATTTACGTATCTAACTAGACTGGATCAAGCCGATTAGGCGCCGCACCACTAAGCTATCAATAGATTGGCAAGAGGATGGTTTGATCTCATACCCACTTATTTTTATTTTCTAATAAAGGAAATGTTAGATTTGATTTTATTAAACTTGTTTCCATTTTAGTTTTGATTTGATTTTATTTGGATTCTACATCAAATTTAGTTTCCTTCTATGTTTCTTTGTCGGTTAGATTGTAAAACAAATGGTGTAAACAATACCGCCCACAAGGGAAAAAAAAAAACTGTGCACATGCTTTCCACAAGTATATAAGTAGCCGTTTGGAGGAAGGAAAATAAGGGAAAGTATTGAATGTGCACTAGAGTTAGTAATAATGTATAAGATGACATGTGACCCATGCCACAACCATGGCAATTCAACTACTACCACTATTGAAATTATCTCACACTGTTTCTATTGTTCCATGACAGTATCATATCTGAATCCTGATACAGAGAGCGCCACTTGCTTTATCTCACACTGTTTCTATTGTTCCATGACAGTATCATATCTCAATCCTGATACACAGAGCGCCACTTGCTTTGCCCCATCAGTGGGTCATGCAGAACTTACACATACGAAATAAGAACAACTCACACATGGAAGGAGAGGAAAGGCCAGGTTCAAAAATAAAAACCCAAACCTTTTAATGAGAATTGCAGCTCCTTATCACTGCAGTGATATTCGATCAATCACCGACCGTAGGTGGGCCTCAGTAGAAAAATTATAATATTTTTTGTTAGTGTTTTGTGAGTTGTACACAATGAACTTAAGTAGATTAGCATGACTCCAGTTGAAGGATCTTTACGTACACGGCTAGGACGCGGCGTCGACTCTTTGACGCGGGATACATGCACATGATCCAGTTCGTTCATCACGCGGCACCCAATTTGTATAGGTTGGATCCTGTGCATATATAATATTTTTACAAGGTTTGGAACTCTCTCTCTCTTCCATTTGTCTACGTAAAAGTCCAACTTACCCCAGCTCGAAAAAATAGTCGGTTTTCAAAGATATTGGACACCCTCATCAGGAAAAGAAAAAATAGGAAAAACAACGAACAAACAAATATCTAGTAGATCGATTAGGTTTAGGATTGGCCGTTGATTGAGTTGGGACACTTAGCTCTAATTAAAAATCTAAACCCATATTTTGGGCCTAAATTTCACTTCAATTAGAATTGAGCATAACCCATCCCCCTCAAAGGAAAATGATTAGGGTAGAGTTCAATTATTTTGTGTTTTTAAATTTGCATGTTTTACGCATGGTCTATCTAGTAGTGGAGTTGGGTATAATGAGAGGGAAGCTTAGCCCATTGAAAACTAGAATGAGGAAATTTCACTCCAATGAAAACTAATATAACTTTGGATCAATCAATAACTCTTATACTTAAATCTCATTTCTCATGTCTTTGATCAAGTCAATCCCATAAATCACACCAACTGAAATGAAGTTTTGGTCAATGATTAATAAGTGGGATGTGTGTAGAATAAATATTTTTAGAGAAAAAGTAAGGTGGGTGGGCTCCATGTGGATCAATAGATGCAAACCCCACGTGGTCATCAAGGTGGAAAATGGATGGAAATTATGGAATAATCACAGGCGGAAATTGAGGATAGGGATGGGCCCACCTAAATCACCCCTTTTTAGTGTAATGAGAAAGGAAAGGATCTAACACCAGTAAACAAGAAAGCTAATAAAAAAAAAAAAAAAAGAAGAAGGATCGAAAGTGAGACATGGTAACGACAGCTCAATGTTTTGAGTAAGCGTGTTGGAAATTCTTGTAATGAGCACATGCTAAAGTCAAGTTCATATTTTTCTTCATTTGGAGACAGGAGCAGCAGACCTTCACTTATAATTTTCATTAGGTGGCTTTCTGTTCACACTAAGAGGAATAAAAGCAAGCTTCAATTTCAATGTCTGGCGCCTAAAAAAAAAAGTGTTTTGAGGATCACTGCATTTCTTCTCAGCCATACAAGTATACTCATTTTGCCATTTCAGTAAGGTAGCCAGACTGTCATCCTTCTCTCTTGCCACATTACATAAAGGTTACCAGCTGGGGTGACAATTAGTGAGATAATTTGGGTTAGGATGAGCAATGTGGATAACATTTATGAGCCAACTCATCTATTAATCACGTTCAAAATGTCAATTCTAGTTTAGCTAAAAGTTAAAATGATCAACGCAGACCCCTTAGTATGTCAGATTCAGGTTGGGCTGTTGGTCTAAGAACAAGAATTGTCAGCATGTGAACACAGTGCATTTGCTGATGAACTCAGAATGTCACCTGAAATTAATGGAGTCAATATGAATCCTAAATTATAGGTTGGTTGCTCGGGTTGACTTCAGAGACCACTAACCTAATTAATGACAACCTACCCACAGAGACATGAATATAAAGAATTTCAAAATAATAAATGCATTGCACATGAATTCACCATACTTCTCATTAGACTTTCTCCTCCCAATTAATACGAGAGGAATAACAAAAGTAAGATTTCTAACCTACCTTATCCCTCAATCTTAAAATCTAATAACACTTATCTCTACAGTACTTAAGATTTGCATAAGCATGATCATACTCAGCTTGATCACGAGATCGCCCCAACTCTAATACCATAAAGAATTTCAAAATAATAAATGGATTGCATATGAATTCACTGTACTTCTTAGAGTTTCCTCTACCAATTTATACAAGAGTAAAAACAAATAACATGATTATTTGAGAATCCAAATTTATTTCTAAACTACCAATCTTTCAATCATAACATTCTAACAACCCTTATGTCTAAAACACTTACTGTTTTCTCTAACAAAATGTGCATAAAGAAGTTCTTGTTAAAATCTAAAAAACAAACTGCAACCCTTTATCTTCATTTATTTCTTGATAAGACACAAATTTTGATCTTCATTACACTATCTTTTATTATCCACCAACAACATTAGATATAACCAAAAGGAGAATTTCATAAAAGGTTTTTAAAACTTTTTAAAAACTGAAATTAGAGCATATTGTCAATATTAGAAAGCAATGTAGGGAATTATGGCAAAAAAGTTATCACTCAAAATAGTTCAATATGATAGTGTTATGTATCTTTATGTATGGCCCCACCCTGTATGGCCCCACCGGTGCTCGCAATAGGGTGAGCACCATTTCTTATGGGCCCACCTGTGCCTCATCCGGGAAGCCCCAGCCAAACCAGTATATGTTTAATCAAATAGTTTAGTCCATTCAAATGGGTGCCAAACATATGATTGGTGGCTATTAGGAGGGGTAACTGTTTTATGGTCCACTCAGATGAATCACTAAGGGGGACCCACTTGGTATTTAGGCACACAATGCTCACTTGAGGTTTTTCCCTTTATTAACTGTAGTTATGTTAGGCCATCATCATAGTCATCTAACTCTTACACGGATCTGTGTAAGCCTTGATCCTTTCGAATGATTTCTAATCTATCATCTTAACAAAGATGAACTTTTTGACTTCTACCAGTATTCCTTCCAACTTTAAAAGCCAAAATGGCAATTACTTAAATTATTAGTGGATGGATTATGGAAATTTTGAGGTCTTCCATGGTAAGAATGAAACAAGCTTTTAGCACAGGCAATACTGCAAACAAGGGTATTGGCTAGAAGCCTAAAACATGTGAGAGTTTTTGTATCTTATTTCTAGAGAATATTCATGATCATTCATTTTCCAGATATTTAAATAATAAAAAAAAAATTCTTAAGGAGATTGATTGCTAGATGGGCATAATTCACTCATTCCAAATTCAATTTCTTGAGTACGTATTCCAATGTTTCTGATACGATTCCTTTTCTGGTCTTTTGAGAAGGTTATGGTTTATATTTTATTCAGAGTGGTTCATCATCCAAGACCCCAAGTTGGGTTGTTCCAAAAGAAAAGTTAAACAGAGAAACCTGAAAAAAGCAAAAAAAAAAAAAAACTGAAACAAGCCAGCTCAATGAAGTTGTCTCTCCTGAGTTAGAGGACAAGAAACTTCTTTTTCTTCTAATTTCTTGAACCAAATAGCCCAAGTTCCTGCCATCTGTTTCTTCAGCTGGCTGATAAGTCCAAGGAAGAAACTTCTTCCTTGATGCTAGATCCCATATATAATACACATCTAGCACTCAATCGGATGATCCTAACCGTCGGATTGGGAAACTTCTGGTTGTTGCCCTGATCATCATTATTCACTTGTCTCAATAGAGTTGATGCAAATGCCATTAATTGGAGGATGATCAGGGGTACCTGATCAATCAGAGGGTTGATTTTAGATTGTGTGGGGCCAGGCTAATGAATGGTCCAGATGACAACATGTTTTGGGGGGGGGGGGGGGGGGGGGGGGTTGGATCTATGATGATGTTGGGATGAGGACCACTGCGGTCAGCCGGCCAACAGTAGCATATCATTATCCGTCATGCACGTTGGCCGACGCGGACTCTACGCATGCGAACATGTGGAGAACGAGAATCAAGCAACGGTTGGCTCCAACGGTCCTTCAATCACAGCTGCAGGAGACAAAACCCAACTTCTTGGTCTTTTTCCCACTTCTTTTATGAGGTAACCCATCATCTGGGCCACTGGGTACAATGTTCAACGAAAATGTTCTCCTGCATGGCTCCATAGGGCCACTTGGGCCCACCTTCAATCAATGTGACCCCTTTGATAATCTTGTCCTTGGATGATCTGGCATCAAGCCTAAATTTACAATTATTGAACCTTTATTCACCGTTTGATCGAGTCTCAAAGGAATCTCCGGTTAAAATGCCATTAAAATTTGGCACTTAAATTAAGAGCTAGAATAATCTAGTGGGGCTGATGATTTTGAATCCACCCCCCATTCAAAGGGAGACTTTTCCATCTCCATCTTGCCTCCTCTCTTTCTTAGACATTCATCTAAGTGAACCCCACAAGTTAGATTGCTCCTAGAAAAACATTCTCCTAGTGTTCTATAAGCAAGTACATAATTAACAATTTTCTTTAAAAAATGATTTTCGTCACCTTTATCAAAGAGTTGAGAAATAGGCAAATCTTGGGACCCTCAAATTACTACAGATAGTGGTTTCATGGTTCTCATTTTCTGCACATACATAGGTCAAAAGGAGACCTTTTAGACCCCTAGGCCCCTAATCATTGTCATACTTTCAGGTGGGCTCCACAAAGCTAGATTGTTCCTAAGCCAAGCACACAATATGCTAATTCATGAAAATGACTCATAGTAAGATGCGTAAAATTTTACAGGAGTTCAATAAAAATTCCAAGTTCTAATTTAAGACAAGTATACAGTTGAGCTAAATTGTCTAAAAGAGATAGAACTCCCAAACCCAGCATACTATTACACTATGTCCCTAACCAACTGACCAACAACCGGGGATAGTTGTGCCAGATTTTATAGTTAAACACCCATTATTAAATCATTGATAGCAGCAGATGGCAAATGATAATCAACCTGGTGAAGCTAATCCATATTTACGCATGCATGCACACCAAAACCTGACTCATTGAATATCAGCCAAAAGATGTATACAATAGGTTCGAGTACAGGACCTATGCGAACAGATTTGTCTCTGATAGACTAATAAAAGTCAGTGCATGGTTTAGTTTTTATTTTCAGTCGATATATATAGTTACAAATGTATTTGTGATACAAATGTGAATCAGGTATCAGTCTCTATATCTAGTTCCTTTCAAAATCGATACAATAATTGAAGATACAGTATCCATGGACAATTTTAAAACAGTATATATTTAATACAATTGAGTGTTGAGTATAATCAAACATTACTCTCCATGCACAAAGTAAGCAAGCTTCAGATTTTGCTCGTGAATAATAGTTTAATCAAATCGCGTTTTCAACCTAATATCTGTCTACCAAAAAGTCCACCCCCACAATCCGTGTCCTACGGTTTGCCTCAAGATTTCTCCAAAGACAGCTCAGTAGATCCAATTCTAAAGTCATAACTGCTCAAATCACTCTCATCCTACCGACCCCATAAAAGCTGGGCAAACCATAAGATTAATCACATATTAAACACATGATTTATTTGTTCAAGAAGTAATCAAATCAGCTGTTTTACTGGTGATGAATTTGACGGTGGGCACAACTATAATTGAAACTTAATGCGCCCATAGTCAATACAAGGATAGAGATTGACTGGTTTGGTATCAGAAGTAGGCATCACTGATGTGTTAAGAGGTGTTAGAGTACGAAGTTTAAGAGACATGTTTATACTAGTTACTTAAAAGACAAAATATTGTCTGATACTGCATTTGTCCCTTCCAATGAAAGAACCATGATAAAATATTGTTACTTATAATGTTTATAAAAGAACCAGGATAAAATTTAATAAGGATTCAATAAATCTCTAAAGGACAAAGGACTGAAGGAGACATCAATTGGCTCAAGAAATGCCTGCCCAAGAGGGATTTCATTCATTTTAATGGCACAGTAAGGGACAGGTTATGACAAGGAACCTTTTAGCAACTAGAGTCTACACCTAAAGTGTCAAGGAATATGCTTTGGGCACATGCAAATGGGCTTTCTATTACCATCATAGCACCTCCTAAATTGGTTTAGACAGTCCAGATATATTGCCAGATTAGAGAGGGTGACAGTTCAATGTTAGTGCTTCATGTGCAATGGCAATCCACGAAATGAATATATTCCTTGCATGATTGATGATGACAAAAGAAGAGGAAAAAGGAAAGGTGGGGTTCTAAAGACCAACACCTTTGTATGATGATGCAAAGCTTCCACTTCACGCAAAATTCAGGGACTGATCTCTATATGATTGATGAAAACCTTTATATGATGAAGAGTCAAACCACCAATGGTAATTGGGATTTTAATGGATCAGGTCACAGTTTCATGGAGATCATTAAGACCTGACTCTAGAATGGACCTGATCTGAGTTGGAACAGCACCTGAACTCGTTTTAGGGTAATGGGTAAGATCCAGATCATGACATGTAATCGAATCTTTAATCTGGTGGGGTCCTTTCCTCTTGATCTAGTCAGTACAACCTCCACATTCCAAAAATGAGCATGGTTATGTCATTCCAGATTCCCTCACAGGAGACGGCAGATGAACTATGGCACATTGCCAATGTGGGCCACACCTTAAATCCAAGCTGCTCAATTGTCTGCTGTCATGTATTGGAGCTGGGCCAAATTGGACTACAACTGGAGTGGACTCCACCATTCGAATGATCACAATATCAGCAATATTTTCAATATATATATATATACACATATTGCAATATATACCCGAAACAATATTTTTCTGACAATAACACAATAATTTCAATGTTGCCCAAAAATAAAATGTTAGGAGGAAATTACAAGAAATTTCATCTAGAAACAGGAAAAACCTATAAAAACAGTATTTTATGTTCTTCTTAACTTAAGTTTGTTTCTATTTATTCAAAATCAATTTGTTCTTGGGAGATTCTTTCATAATATAACAAGAAAAAACCTTAATTTTGAAAATATCCTGACATTCATCCAGGACGATAATTTCCCAAAAATGATATTTGTGACAATGCTATGCGTAATGCTTGTATTACAAATTGTTTTTAGTACATGATGTAAAGTTCATTATAGTGACAGGCATGGGGGTGGGAACTACAGGACACCCTCCATCTAATTCATTGAAATAGATTTCTAAGAACTCTCTCATAACAGGCTACACTAATTTCAACGCCTAAGAAACTCATTTCCGAACAAATTAAAGAACAAAAGAAAGAAAGAAAGAAACCTTTGCCCATCTCAGTTTCTCTCTGCATGGGAAGCTGATGACACATTTAGGAGAATCATCTTTGAGAAAGAAATATCAGGGTTTCAGGCAAGAGAAATAACAAAAACCCTCCATAGTGAAAGAAAATACACCCACAAGGCCACAACCCAACTGCATTTGTAGCCTGTATCCAGGAGGATGATCCTGTATAACTGAAAATAAGAATGACGGCCCCTTAGAACTCGGTAGATAGTAAATTGGAGATGCCAAGGCCAAAAGACAGCTGCCCCTCACCTACTCCAATATTTCTCAATATCTCACCTAACAGATTTTTGTTTCAATACCTTGCACAAAATGCAGCCCCAAATGCATACCAGGTTTCAAACAATGCTTCTGAAAATCATGCAGCCACTAGTTACAATACTGTGGGGGCATAACAGGTCATACCATTATGCATTCTAAATGACTTCCATTGAGAGAAAAACAAATGAAAAGTCACTAACATATTAGTGGTTATGTAAACTTACCCACAAGATCTGTGATCAAATGAAAGCTTCTCGCAATGTTGTGGGTAGTTTTAGTTCCGGCTCGAACTCGGTGAGAGGGGAGAAAAAGTAATCCACCATGTCTTCGGATACTTGTTTCAAGGATGGAGGATCCCACTACATATAATGGTAAGAATGTAATCAATCACAAGTACAATGATTCCATTGCTCATGTACCTTGTGAATGAAGATAAAAGTTGATTACCTTCGGAGCTAAATCCTTGTCCACCAACCGTGCCCGCACCCCCTAGTAAGTCCAGGAAATAAGTTGGAAGAGAGAAAAACATATTCAAACTGTAAGAATTGTATGATACTTGAACCAAGGATATGCTTGATATGATACCACCCACAAGCTTGATTTTGTACATGCAAGCCGCTGTTTGGTCATCCAGGATGCAGAAAAAGTCATGCCTCAAAAATAAACACAGGTAGGTGGATCCTAATCAGTACATTTGTCCTTTTGTTGTTGAAGTGGATTATTGTGGAGTTTAATTCCTCATTTATTTGCTGGAACCATTTGTAAGGAGTTGAACTTATTCAATCTGAGTTATTTGCTGTTCCCATGAGGCCAATTAGATCAATGATCTGGACCACCAAATGAATTAAACATGTACAAACTTAAGGGCCACTTTATTGTTCATACCCATCAGTCAACAATGGAAGTTCCTCACTAAATCGTATTTTACACCAAGAAATGAAGTGTATATACCTCACAGAAGTCATTCGATACCCGCTTGGAGATCCCATGTAGGGACATCCGGTACTCACGAACCAAGCATTGATCAAGAGTCTGGTATCTACCTTCACGTATCTATTTCCATTGGAGAATATAGTCATCAGGCATGCATGCAATGCAAAGTGGATAGAATCCAATAGAAATTTGCAAAGCCACTCACAGATTTTAAGGAAACTTTCAAGCTTAGTGGTGACGCTTCTTTGAGCTTCTTGAGTGCTGAAGTACACCATTCATCTGATGACCTGGCTGCCTCATGTTCCTGAGAAGGCAAATTGCCGGACGTCAATAGATACTCTAGTATAAATTAGTGGCAAGTCAACTTAAAGGTGAACAAAGGTTGCAAGGCAAGTCATCTTAGTTGATACTCAAGTTCCATATCAGGAACCACTGATTTTTTTTTTTTTTTTTTAAATCCGAGAGGAAAAGGCAGTCACGAACCAAAAATTTCTCACCAAACTATGAACAGTGGAGAATCAGTGACCAGAATGCACCCTTCAGCATTGGCTGCAAAAAATAGAGAACTGTTTCCCGCTATTCAAGTTCATTTAATGGTATTTTTTTAATCCCCCCACCATATGTTGTGTTGCAGATTAAATTTAATTCAGGAGAACAGATGTGTTATTCTCATTAAGAACTTGTGCATACATTAGAGTACTACATGCAAATTGTATCGAGGCATATCTTATCAGTTTCCTAAAGAATAGTAACAGATGTTATCATAATCACTGTAATCTCAATTCAATCTAACAAAACCAAATGGATCTCACAGAACACCCTGTCTCAACCAGGGGACAAAATTCTGACGATTGTAGTCAGGTTTACAGAAGATTGAAATGAGATTTCAGAATGGCTGATTAGTTCCATGAGTTGGCTCTGATACCATGTTACAGCTTAGATTAAACTCATAGAACAGATATGTTACTCCCATTACAAAATCATGCATATCTAGAATACGTGTACAACATCTATAGACATATCTTATCAGTTACATAAAGATCTAGGATAGTAACATATGTCGTTATCATAATCACCGTAATCTTATCCTAACTCAATCACACTTAAGCAACTAAAACTCACTTATCTAAACAGTGTCAGCACATGCAGGTTCCTAGTCCTAGATAAAGGAGGGTTGTCAGTCAAAGAGGTAGCCAACCATAAAAATTAAGTTTCAACCATTTTGGGCTACTTAAATGCAGTAGCACTCGACCTACCCACGTTGTCGGGGACAAAGGTTTCAGCAGATGATGATAGTCATAGGCAGGCACAAGTAAGACAAAATATGACAACGCTTGGGACAACACTTGCACCCCTATCTAGTTGCATAACGTTGGCAAGTAGCAAAGCTTTGACAGAACTTCCACCCCAATCTAGTAAAAATAAATTTTAGAGGATGTGCTAAGACAACCTTACTATAAAATATCTGCTAATTTCAAATGTACTAAACTCATAGCCAAAAAAAAGAAAAAAGAAAAGAAAAGAAACTAATAAGGGCTTTATGGACATGCACAAGCAATGCTGAACTGTGATTTTGCTAGTGCTGCACATCTATATTTTCAATTTATTGTGATTTTTTTAACTTCTTTTCATGATATTATCCCAATAAATTCAATTTACGGCGGATTCATTACAATCGCTGTTTTCCTTCATATTCATGACAATGTTGGGACATTTATGATATTGTTGGTTGCAAAATACCAAAGGGGAAATGGGTTTCGAACTAAGGACTTAAAGAAGTTGAAAAACCTTATGATTTAGGCAACTAGCAGCTGATGGTGTAGTTTTACACAGAACAATATATAAAACCTCTAGCTTTTTACTTTTTCTAAAGTAATTTCTTCTCATGATCCTTAATGTTCTTTTTTCCCCTCAATTATTCAAATAATTTATACAATATTTTTATATTTTTATTCATTTATTTAAAATTCATCTTTTAAATAAAAAAGAAACACATGCCAACAAGATTGAAGGGAAAATCTTACAAAACAACAATTAGACCAGCTATGATCTATATGCCTAAGGAGGAGAATGTTGGCCAATCAAGAAGCAATACATGCACAAAATGATTGTAGCATATGAGAATGTTGAGGTGAATGTGTGGTGAAACTAGGAAGGATGTAATAAAAAATGAGCGGGGTAGTATCAATATATAACAAAATAAGAGAGACCCATTTGAGATGGTTTGAACATGTCCACACCGGCCAACAAAAACACCAATCAAGAAAAGTTTTTCTATGCAAGTTGATGGCCCACCATGGGGAAGGGGTAGACCGAAAAGGACATGGATGGAATTAGTAAGCTTGGATCTTAAGAAGTACAACCTATCTGAGGATTTGGCTCAGGATAGATCATAATGGAGAGACAAAATTCATGTAGCCAACCCCAACATAATTGGGACAAGGCTTTGATGGTGATGATTTAAAATTCATTTTTTATTTTAATATTATTCCCAATGATATCCCTATAAAAACACAATTTGAAATTATCCTGACATTCTGGGGCCTGTTGGTATTGGAGGTGTGCTTCTAACTTCAAGGGCAAGGTTTTACCTTTCTTTTCTATGAATGTGAGAGTTTACCAATAGGCATGCTTCATAACTTCAAAAGCAAGGTTTTGCTTTTGTTTTCTATGAATGTGGGAGTTCATCAGTAGGCATGCCTCTTCATAACGTCAAGAGTAAGGTTTTGCTTCTGTTTTCTATGAATGTGGGAGTTTACCACTAGGCATGCTTCTTCATAACTTCAAGAGTGGGGTTTTGCTTTTGCTTTCTATGAATGTAAGGGTTTTGCTTTTGCTTTCTATGAATGAATGTGGGAGTTATGTACTCCAATGAGGCAGAGGTGTTGGCGATTTTGGAACCTCTTCGAATGTTTTTTGGTTCATTCCAAAGTAAGTTGATTGTGGAAAGCGACTCGGCTAACGCAGTGAAGTGAGTGTCTCATCTTGACGCTAGGCCTTCGAGATCCAGTTTCATTTCAATGAAATCAAGGAGTATTTTTCACATATAGATGTAGCTTTTGGTCATGTGCTTAGTGCAGCTAATTCTTTGGCCAATGGTCTAGCTTAGCCATGGGATGATAGAAGTTCACCTTTAATGGCCCATGTTATGTAATTGTTGTGTAGGGTACAATTCTCTTATACCATAGCTTTGTATGGTTTTTCCTTGGATAGGCTTTTGTAACCAATCTTTGGTTAGGTTCTCCTTCAATATAATCTTCTTCTTCTTTTTATAACTTCAATATAATCTCTTCTTGTTACCGATTAGATGTGTGTGTAAATAAATAAATCCTAACATTACACCAGTAACAATATTTTCAACATTGATTTTTAGGGTCATCCATAGCTGGCTAATATGATAAATAAAACAAAGTAGGTACTGCAGTTACTCATTTCAATGTTTACATCAAAATATACGCCATCCTAGAAATTCCGTATTTAAATGTTGACAAAATATTTTCCTCTCTATACTTCTGCAGCCAAAGCATAATAATGCATGATGACTCATGAAGACATCACTTGACAATTCAGAATGCTTACCAAAGCATCAATAATTTCCTCAACTGTGTCATGGCCAAAGCATTTATCAATAACATCAATCCTGAAGAAATGGATTAAAAGTAAAATAAAACATAAGTTCATTATAAGATAGTTAAAAAAATTACTAGTACATAAATTATGTGGGTTTCTATCCTCCACACCCCCAACCCCCACCAAAAAAAAAAAAGAATCAAAAGCCCATTATTTACAGCAGTGCAACGAGAGATATTATAAAAATAATTTATATACATCTCCATAAAAAGAAACATAAATTCCTTAAAATTAAAAGTAACTGATGCATAGAGAAGACACAAACACTAAAACCGGAGTCCTTAAAAGCCTATGGGGCTTGTGGGGCTCATTACTCCAGGCCATCCACAGAATGAGGCATCCCAAAATGCTTTGTGGCTCACGTCTGAGGCATGGCTTGCATTGAGAGTGGCCACATGCCTCAGCATTTTTCTTAAAACATTGCTCTTAGCATACAAAAAGAAATTAATAATTCTGCAACAGTGTACAGATGCATAACATTATATTTAAGAAATAATGGAAATTCTTAAAATATGAAGACTTACTCTCTTTATAACTATATTTCATACTAGTTAGTTATTACCATGTGTATCTATGAATGTGTGAAAAGTGCAAAAAGGTTATAATAGTTAATTCATTCATTCTATAAATCAATCAACTCAACTCAAAATACCAACAATTATTTCATTGGCTCCAGGCTCCAGTTATCTAAGTATTTGCCAAAATATTCAAGAAAATGCATCTATTATTTCATTTGATTGACAAGGAGCCAATTAGTCATATGGGTTTATAGAAGTGAAAAGACAAGTTGGGATGTATACAGTATCTTCTGACTTCTCGTGTTTTAGAATAATAGAATCTCCTTAGTCATGAGGAAATAAGGTTCAATTCACCATAGGAGATCCCGACTTCACCACAAAGTAAGAAATATATAAATAAAAAAAAAATCAGAATTTAATGTGCAAATAAGCTTCACCACAAACAGGAGGGGATCTTAGTTCTACTCCCACACCATCTCTCTTACTTACAAATGGCCCAAAATATGGTCTATGAATAATTATTGCCCCCCAGAACAATTGATCTACCATGTTTTTCTTCCAGGAACTACCACCATCATCAAAGCCTTATCCCATCTATTAGGGATCAGCTTTCTGAGTTCTACCCTTTTACTTAGTAAAACTCATATTCAAGTCTGGCAAGTTTTTCTAAAGCCAACTGCCTATCTGATGCTAAGACTCTTTCAAGCAGGCTTGAAACCAGTTCATTATGAGTTTCTTCCAGGTTCTATATGATATAATATAAGATCAGTGAAACTATAACCCACCATCAGCAAGAGGTGGGAGATAGCATGTGCATTTAGCTCTGGCTATTGGAAATTTCATGTTTGTTTGGTCAGTAAAGGTCTATCGACGCTCAAGTAAATATAACAGGAGCATCCATGCCAGCCACAAGTTAAAACAAGGGCTCCTTTAATACAACTATTTGTGTCAGAAGTCAGAACTCAGACCTACCAATAACATTGGGTCTTCTTTTGCTCATCCTGATCCAACAAAGATGCACTCCCTCAGCACAATTAGTATCTCCTTGGTCAGCTCATTATATTAAACAATAAAGAGAAGGCCTATGGGTCTGTTCAGCTTTGTTTAGGAATCAATACCTCTTCTACCTGGGTAATCGTTGATCATTTCTTCCTATGACCAGATGCAACTGGTCTAAATATGAAGAAAGGATAATGAAAACAAGCAGAGGAAGGGTGAAGGGTATAAGAGGGGAAAAATGGGCTGCCAGCTTTTTTCTCTTCTAAACTCCAAACACACAAATAGTCTCCTTTCCCCTCTTCAACACAACTATTTATAATATATAAACTTTAATATGAAGAGAAATTACAAATTTACCTATTCATGCCCCTATTTCTTACCTCAAATACACTACCCTTCTATGAAATTCAAAAACATAGTTTTATTTTATCTTTTAATATACATAACCTTTAATAACCAAGGAATGCAAATTTTGTTATTCCGAAAGTTTGAGTAAACATGATCTGAACTTAGAAGAATATCATGTCATTGTTATTGACATTTATAACAAGAGGAATTAGTGCATCAAATAAAGTCAATATAGAGGAGATTACATTGTCACTGTTTTGGACATTTATAAATAGAGGAATTGGTGTATCAATTAAGGTCAATAAAGAGGAGTTTTCATATGGGGAAAATGCAATAACAAAAACTCTGACCAAAAACAAAGTGAATGATTGCTATGAGCACGATTTTAAGTACCTATGAAGAGCACTTCTCTTATCTGGATAGACAAGGTCACCATATTGCTCAAGTGAAGTTTCTATCACAGAAGGATCATCAGTGACCAATTTACCTAGCTGTTCATCAATCCCAGCAAGCCTCTGTAATGAGACATAATTACCACATTGCTGAGAAGGTACAGTCGCCAAAAAAAAGAGGGAAACAAACTCCCAGAATGGGAAAAGGGCACAAGAGACAAACAGCACTGAGCAAGTAGTGAGTAGCTAGGCCACAAGCAATCATTTCTACACCATTGAGCTTTTCTCCTGTTAGAGCCAAGTACTCCCCTGCAAGAAGAATGCAACAAAGAAACAAGCCCTCTAAGTTTTTATATGAACTCTTGGAAATAAATAATATGGGGTACTGGAGGTGGCGCAAACTACCAAGCATAAAATAACAATACAAGTGAAAATGGTACCGTGGGGTCAACCATGTGGACACGTCAGAATGTGAGTGCACATAAACGTAGACAAATACAGGAAATATATAAGATAAAGTACTCAGATGTCTTGGCAGAAATACGTACATATCAATCATTGCATAAGCCCACATTTAAGGACTTACCTATATAACCAGGTAGATGGGAAAGGTAAAATGAAGCGCCAGCATCAGGATGGAAACCAATATGAGTTTCTGGTGTAGCAAATATCTGTAATTTGAATGTGCCACAATAAGGGCATTTTAAACTGGACACGATTTCTGGAGAAAACTTTAAACTGGACTTCACTTGCTAGAGAAAACTGAGTACGAATAAATTTAATAAACATCAAGAGGAAAAAACATATGCCACAAAAACAAAACTAGAGGTGGTTCCTTTCAAATAATAAGAAAATGTAATGCTGTCAATAGGTATATAGTTTCTTCCATTGTAGTCACAAGTGAAATGTAGAAAATGAACATCTGTAATGCATGAGTGGAAAAAACTTCATGATTTTACAACATACACTAACAAACACATACACAACCATCATGCAGTGTCTTTTCAACCACTAAATGGTGCTAGACCAGGAAAAGGAGTTCTCTCTCTTCAAAAGACCAATCTCTCCAAAATCCCAGGAACAATCAGCATAAACCAACCAATACTTATATTATTACCATCTACTTTTATATAACAATGTTGACACACCTTATGTCAGATTAATATATTCAAAATTCATTTGCAGATGACGTATACAAGGTATAACTAAGATTACCAATCAAATCAGTCTCAGGAACTGAATCTGCGAAAGGGGGACATTCATATCTTTGGATACTAGTCCCACCAAATAAAAGAGGGGCAAGTGATCTTCACTGTTGTAGGTGGAAGATTCCATCTCACGCTCACTGATGTTCAGTGCTCTGGAAATTAGTTGCAAATTCTAAAACTGATTTTCTTACAATAATAAGGTGCAAGGCTCGTGATAGCAGTTTGATTCAGTTTTGAGAAACACCGGCAAACGGTTAGGTCCCTCAGCCACCAAATCCCAACAGTTGATCCATTGATGGTACCAAAAAAAAAAAAAAATGATAGTTGTTGAAAGACAATTAAAATATGATAGGGGGCACCGCTGTTGGGGCACCTCTGTTGAGAAGAAATTTCGATGATGATGGAGTGGAGTCTCTAACTTGAGCTGCATGATATACCTAACTTAATATGGCAAGGACGTCGTATTAAATCCCCAGAGATGAGTAAAAATTTTGGTGATACCCCTTTTTTATGACTTGCTGCTACTCAGAAAAGGGAGGTATGGTCTTTTTATATGGAGTATTCCTGCACCACCACTGGCGCTTGCTTTCTCCTGTATTTCTATTCTTGATAAGATATTGACCACTGATCATTGAAACAGCTTATAGTAGGGACAAGGCTTTGATGATGATGATTACTTTAGTTTCCATCTAATGAGCATTGTTGGGAGGAGGAGAATCTCAAAACTTTCTAGAGCAAACACCACTGAGTTATTACTATGTCACCCAGATAATTCAAAATAGTCACTATATTGCATCCATAAAAGTCTGATACTACATTTTTTATGTGTAAAATACGAGTCCCAGCCATATCTGGGCATCATAGGTTACCGATCAGGTTTGAAGAATGCGATTACTTGGTCTTTAATTTCAAAGGTTAATAGGGTTTATGAAGCCACGAACACTTTCAGAGAGGTGTTGCAGTAATCCAGTTTTTTTTTTTTTTTTTTTAGATAACAGTAATCCAACTTATAAAAAGGTGAAAATCTATGACATCCCATTACTACAATAGAAACAAATGTAAGTAATAAAAGAGCACAGTACAGTGCTTAAACATAAAAGTCATATGGCACTGGGGGCCAATAGTGGGTGGCCACAAGTGCAGTGAAAAATATATTACTTTGTTGTATCATAAATCCTCAGAGGGTAGCCAACAGACAATTTTACATATTTTTGGCAAGAAATCCCCCAAAAATAAATTATCAAGTTCTTATGCTTTAATCAACAATGCAAGTGGGTAGCATATGATAAAACACTCTCATAAGCATCATAAGCGTCTAGATGTCATATATACTCATGTACATGGCACAAACTTGAGCCAAAAACAGGTGTGACCGGGAGGGATCAGTCACACGTTAGCATATCAGAACCAAAAAAGCCTATTAAATTTTATAACAAAATTGATTCAGGTATAATCAAATGCTTGAATGTTTGCCTGGGTTCTGCATGACAAACTCATTGAAATTCAATCATGTAAATTAAAGAAAAACCATTCAAAAAATTATAGAAATGCACAATTAAAAAATCAGTACCGAGATAAAATGTTGGTACTATATATATATATATATAGAGAGAGAGAGAGAGAACTAATTATGTAGATAGACTGATAGGATGTACAGTTTTATCAGTTGCCACACGAAATGTCCCTGGAATTGAAACTCCTGCCCCACCCCCCATTGTAATACCATCCAAAATAGCCACCTAGACAGAAGCCATGACAGAAGAAAAGGTCAACATCCCATATTATGTGGCAATAAGACAAACACTCGACAAAGTAAATCCCATATGGAGAAGAGAGCAATATTTTTTTATTTAAACTAAAAAAACATGTAGATGATCAAATATCACAGTGGGATTCAAGAAGTAGACAAAAATCAAACGATACCAACAAGAGAATAGCTTGCCTAGATTATCTCGCACCCATCTTAGTCTCCTATTCATGAATTTTAGTCAAATTTTATTTTACAAGTTAGATTCTTTCACATTTTTATGTTAACTAAAATGCACTCGGTATAGCTCTTTTTTCCTGTAAAACTTTTGATCAACACAAGTTACCATTTAACAAAAAAAAAAAACCAGATTACACCAGATCTCTGGATTTTGCACCTATCCGAATGGACTGGACCATTGGATTGACCGATCTTTTCCAAGGTCCTTTCATAGATTTCACCCAGGAAATGGCATTAGCTGAGTCGCTCTCCACAATTAGATTTTGTTGATTCTAAGGTATGATAAATGCGAAAAGCGTCCAATATGGCCAAAACCTCTTCTTCATTAGAGTCTTTGATCCCAACATGCTTGGAAACATGTAAATAACCTCCCCTTTGTGATTTCTTAGGACACCCCAAATCCCAGCCAAACCTGGTTTTCCTTTAGCTGCTCCATCTACATTGAACTTTAGAACTCCATACGCCTCGTTTAATTTACTCCTTGCCAAACATTCACCTCCACACAACAAATCACATCTAACCGTCCACCCATTATTAAAATGATCCTTTAAAGGAAGTGGCACTTGATGATAGCACAGCCAACAGCTTTTTTCCATTGTACCCACGCCGCATTGGTTCAATTGATGATATCCAACTCAAGCCTCACATCAGCATTATGTTAAGAGAAATGAAAAGGATGAGACGGCAAAGATAAGAGGTGCAAAATACTCCATATGCATGTTCAGTAACAAATAGACATTTTGGGCTGCTAATTAACAGACCTAGCATTTCATGTTTTTGTAAAGCTACTAAAAACTGTGCCATGTCAAATAACTTTCATTTCTTACATGTAATGAATTGTCAGTTAAGTTATGCTCCTTCCCTTTGGACTAGTCAAGTAATAACACTATTTACTGCATTCATATCTTCAGGAAGAAAAAAGATTCACAGTTTCTGCCTCTCACAAGTGACCAAAAGAGTTCTAGAGTCTACACATCCTTGACACAACGTAGAACTCAACTGCATATTTCAACAACAGATGCTCATGTGAAACACTCATATGCAGTTTCAAATACATGCTTATACATCTAGAGCTCAACAGCATATTTCAACAATGGACGGTTGACATTGAAGACTCACATGTGGTTTCAAATATGTGCCAAGAATATATATGAATTTATACAATGTCCTGAAAAAATCCTTGCATTCTTCAGCTTTCCCTGAAAAAATAGAAAAAATAGAAGAAAAAAAGAGAGAGAGAGAAGGGGTACAAAGCATTAGCAGCAAGTATCAAGGCAATTAATAGAAGTGAATAAATAAATAATTATAGCTGATGATTTGGATTAAAAGAGTCTGATTTTACAGATGACCCGTTGGCCATTAGCTTCCCTATGCAGAAACCAATACCGTTAGAAAGTAATAAAAAACTGGCATGAATTAAATTGTAACAAAAAGAATAGTTATTACCTGAAACAGGAAACAAGCACGAAGAATAATGGTAGACTTCCCAGATATGGGAACATATCAAACTGAAATAGATTGTTAGAAACTAAAATGGATGAAATCTTAGTCCGTCACACATATGCCATGAAAGACAATATGTATGTCAATCTCTAAAATTGAGAAAGTTGTGTAAACATAAACAATAAAGTAGCATATCTGCAGGAACATCTTGGTACATGCAGCAAAAAGGAGAAAAAGATATCTCATAATTCACACCAAAAGAGAATAAAATGGAACAACTCCACATAGTTAAAGCTTCGAGTGCCAAACACATTACATGAACACTATCTGAGCACTCAAACTATTACAAGGACAGGTAAGTGAAACAATGTTAATTACTTAACTGATATTCATGACACGAGAGCAGAGAACATATTGGAGAATTTTTATAATTTTTCATAAGATGTTCCTCCCCAATTCATTACCTTCTCCATACACGAATATTGATTTGGGCCATAAAGTAAGAATCATTATCCCATCTAATTAGCTTGTGAAGCTCTGAACTGCTAAATGCACCCTGGGAGAAATAGACACTAATTTCAGTGTACTGATTTGATTCAGATCTGGTGTACATCCATCACCACATCACATTAGTCTGGGGTAGGCATTTGGTGTACATCCTATCACACCATAAATTCAAGTATCAATTACAATCTTCTATCCTAAAGTGGTTACCAGGAAACTCATTCCCTCATACATTTCTGCCTTCTGGTTTCCCACATTTGATTCATGCTTCTTCATAAATATTATAGCAAAACCCCACAAATAAGATGCTTCACATATCAGGTTGTTTTGCTTTCACAAATCTGTTTGTCAGTCTGGCAACTACAAAGTCTACCATTCAGAATGATGCTGATGATGTAACCATAATAACTTGACAATCCAAATTCCTAGATCCCTCAAGACAGACAAGAAAATGTGATACGATCAAATGATGCCACATATATGGAAGAGTAAGGCATGCCAGGAAAAGAACAAGCATCCAACATAACTTATGTGGTCCAAATTATTTCATATCAACCAATCAACACCGCATTTACATTTTCTCCAGTTCACTATTTAATTCTTATATAGCATGAATGTTTTTTAATGTATGTTTTTGTATATACATTAAACCCATAGTTTTCTCATCGAATCAATGCAAAGTAATCAAAGTACCTTCACTGAGTAACCTATAGAGGCCAACAACATCTCCACCCGCACAGAACGCTCTGCCACTGCCCTTCAAAATTCAAGACAACAGCTAAGTAATTCACTCACATTGACAGGAAAATAATACCAAAATCGAATTCTCAACAATTTTTCTTCCAAACTAATAGAAAGAAATTGACCCATTTCCAATAAAATGAGGCACATACCTTCATTACAACAAAACCAATATCAGGGTTTTCTTCCCATGATTCATACAGTTTGGTCAGCCTCGCCCCCTGAAAATCGACCCAACTCATAAAATTCAAACATGGGCATCGATTTAAACCATGCATTGAATCCAACATCCAAGAAAAAAAGGACCCCACCCACTAATAAGGCAATATGTCAAAAACCCACAAAAGAAAAGGATGGAAAGACCAAAACGAATACCATAGCAGTGGTGAGGGCATTGAGAGCAATGGGTCTGTTGAGAATCGCAGTTCGCGAATTAGCGTTGCCTTCAACTAGAACCTGAAAGAAAGGGCAAGACAGTATTTTTATGGCTTTACAGAGATGAAATGAAAAGAACACAATAAAAAGATGGAAAACAGGAAGTGGGTTTTGTCGAAACTGCTTACTTGGCTTTGAAAATCATCGTTTTCTGCGTTGTTGGGTTGATCAGAGAGATATCTGAAACGAGGGAAAGAACAATGGTTGGGAAGAAAACGCCTGCGTACGAAGGCCTTCAAAAATCGCATCTTTCTCTTCTTCTCTTGCTGAAATTGAAGATAGAGAAAGATTGGAATCGACTCTTTTGATCCTCTGAGCTTCAAAAACCTGCGAAAACGTCCTGCTCGGCTTGGGCACTATGCTGCAACTGGAGTGGGATTTGTAGCTTCTCGCTTTCTAAACCTGGAAATAAAAATGCGAGGGAGTGAAGTAATCTGGACCGTTGAAATGGTGGACCACATAGTATGATCGCACTGAGATAGTTCTTACTTCTTACCATCTGAGTAACTGAGTCAAGAGAGTAAAACTGAGTGCTTAGACTCACGTGAGCTACTCAATGACACAGTATGAATGACCCTCTTTGTTTGCTAGAATTCTGAAAATTCTGGTCTAAATTCTCCAATTTTGATCCCTGTGTAGTTCTCCAAATCCTCCAATACATCCAAGTAATCAAAGGCTGAATCTTTGAAATTATAGTAATCAAAGAAAATTTCTAGACGTCCTGTAAGTATACAGAGTTAGCTAGTCTTTAAAACCAAAGTTTTAAAAATCCAATTAGATCAACCTTCTGCTTATACCTAAACCCTTCAAATGGTCAAGAACTGATTAGACCCATTTTTATTTTTTTTTAAATCAGAACATCAGCACTGATTTATTTTATTTTATTTTATTTTCATCTTAATTGGATCCCTATCTCTTGAAAAACAATTCAAAATTTGGATATGTCTTTAAAACATTATTGTCATTTTAAAAGGGGAAGGTTTTATAATGTTGTTTATACAGTGTTTTGATATCAATTAGGTGTGGGCTAAATATCACTTGAATTGGAAGATTCGAATCCTTTGTTCTAGTGTGTAAAAAGTTCAATAATTTTGCAAGTTTCTTGTTTTGTGATTCAGTTGAATAGTAAACAATGGTAAGTTTCATGTCAAATGATCCCAAGTGCCTCAATATTTAGCCACCAGTGGACTAGCAAGTATAGTTTTCTCTTCAAAACATTAATATTAATTTTAGGGGTCATTTAGGAGTTCAAGAAAACATGAATTCCTAGGTATCATAATCAATATTAGTGTTTTATAAAAGCTATTTTAGGTCTATAATGCCTTATAAAATCTCATCTGCTAACCAATCCAACCAAAACCTTGAGGCTTTAGTGAGACTGTGAAAATACTTTTCAATAAAATGAACTCCAACAAAACAATATTAAAGAGTTAAGCGGTGAAGGATATAAGGATATAAGGTGGTGATCATTGAACAGCGATTATCCACTAAAAAAGATGATGACCATTTGTCGATTTTCACATTTATTTCTCCAATTTTAGCCACTTCGTTAGGAACCCAGTTCTTACAATTTCTAAGAATTCAACTCTACGCAGAAAAACACGCATGAGCAAATGAAGGACTTGCAAAGTTGTTTTCTACTTTCAGAATTTATAGACCTTGTGTCCAAATGCACTTTGAAAATGGTTCAAGAATAGAATGGGTCACTGAGGACAGATGATTGCCATAGTCTATCATACAAGAAACTTTTCAGGAGATCCCTATTTTATGTGCTTATTGAGATAAAAAGGTCACAAACTAGATCTAAGATAAAAAAAAAAATGAGTTAAACACGAAAATTGGTAAGGAAGGTCCATTATGTAGTTGATGATGTTTCAGAGCAAAACTATCTCATAATTTAGTTGCAAACTATCATATTTGGACATTATTGCTGGACTTCAATAGGGAGTCGATCTCAGACCTTCACCACAATGCACATACACCATCCACCAATGGAATTGTAACGGAGGAAAACAACTAAGGTGCCCAGTAATGCAGATTTGGAGGCCCAGACAACTCTGGATGATCAGTCCATGGGGACCACATGGCCCACCTAATGTCATGGTGGGCCTTGCCAATTGAAAGGCCACCCCCAGGCAACCCAGGTGGGACTGGACTGGCCCATTTAGACCCACTAATTAAGGGCCAGGTAACAGTTCGACTGCTGTATTGTAGCCAGAATTTTCTGAAAATTACACAAGATTATAATGATAACAGATGGGAAGCTTAAAGAGTTAAACCTGTTCTCTCTTATCTATTTTGAGGGAACTAACTTTAGTTTTTATTATAGAAAATTTTTATATGATTAGAGGTTATGATACTTGTATACTGTTTGTTTTGTTGAAACAAATGCAGGATAGATACGGGGACAGTCCATAGACACAGCAGGGACATGAATTTTACACATAAAAATTGAAGTGTCGGATACAACATGAAACAATAAGTTGCATATATTGAAGTATCCGATATCACCATTCACTTGACTACAGTCCATCAATAACACTGACGTTAGCCCAGGAGCATTAGATTTTAACTGGAGGGGATCCACTAGTACTAGCAGTGTCCAAGAAGAATTTCATTTTCTGATCTAAGCCAATCATTATCTTGTTTGTATCAGTGAATCTGTCGACTTCTAAGATTTTAGTGATTAAGATACTTTTCATAGTTATGAGAGCTCTAAGTCGAGTAAGTTCGGCCGAAGGAGGTAAAGGATATAAGATAGTGATGTAGATGGAACCTCTAATTCAATTTCCATTAAAAGGGAGGTCATTTGTTGGTCATTTTTTAATATTCACCTTTGACTCTTCATTTTTAGCCACTTAAAAGAAACACCAAGTCCTAAAATTCCTTAGAATTCAATTACATGAAACAAATAGTCTGTTTAAGAGCTTGAAAATGACGAAATTACAACTGATACTGGATTAAAAAAAAAAATTTATTTTTTTTTTGGTTCCTAAAGGAACAAAGTGATTTTGTGAGAGCTTTCTCTTTTAAGGTTAGATGCCTTGCAGAGGGTTTAAGATTAAGAACTAATTCAGTTGCAGTTGAATTTACATGTGATTCAATCAACACGTGGGATTTACCAACTAAAATCATTAATTAAAATAAAATAAAAAAAAACTTTTGAATGTCAGAGGATCAAGAAAAGATGTTAGAATGTAACTTTCTTTTTTTCCCCTCTCCCTTCTTTTTTTCTTCTTTTGCTCTAATAAACTTGTAACTGCAAGTTCTTAAGCAGTTTTTGGTACTTGGAAAGTTGGTCCCAGGCCCAGCTCATGGTTTTAGTGGGAGCTTTTCTTTAGTATAAACAGAGGTGCTGCACTGTTTATCTTGTCATAGAAATTACACAGAGCAATACACTTCCATGTACAGTATGAGATAGCCAAAAAAAAAATTGAATACATGAGAACAGAAACAAATAGTGAACAGGCATCTGAGATTGATCTCTACCCCCTTCTCATCCAAAATGTAAACTGTCCTATCAGGTTCACTGTAGAACTCCCAAATCAGGGAAGAAATGCTCAGCCCCTAAAATGGCTCAAGGAAAAAGATAAAGGATCCAAACACAAGCCTCAGCAAGTGAGAGATGCAAATGGAGAACGGTCGGTCTCATACATCTTATCAGAAACTAACAGCAATGCTTAAATGGAATTTCATACAATGAAGACAATGAAGAAGAAAGAAAACAACATTGGATGCCATTATCCAATTACTCACAAAAAGAGATTACAAGGGAGGAAAATATATTGATCTAAAGCTAATGACAAGAGAATCAACAATAAGCACACATCTGAGAAAAGATGTTCACTGACCACCTCAATCTATTTGTCAAAGCATGGAAACATATATTTATTATGCATATACACTAATGCTCATTTTACACTGCAAGTGATTTTTTCCATCTGACTAGGGAGTTGAGAAAACCCATAACCTGAAGAGACAATTAAATGATATCAGATACAAACAAACAAACAAAAAATCCAGCTTCTCAAATACTGTATCATAATTCTTATACCTCAGATGGATCCCTTAAAGAGTATAAAGCATTTGACTCTTTTGGCAGAGATGATACTAATATGCCACAGCCCCTATTACCTTCTCGCAATACCTGTTTCAGAATCAGGAGATATTAAAAGAGAGTGAAATATATATATATATATATATATATATGAAGATTACTCAAACAGATCAAAATCAATGTCCTGCACCTTGAATGCATCTTCATCTGTGGTATCATCTCCAATAAATATAGGAAGTACGCCATTGCAGTTGCTAAATCCTGCTCAATTTTTTTCAAAAAATAAGACAAATTACTTGAGATATGTAACTCTTGTTTGGACATTAGGGGCAGAGTTTACATACCTAATGATTCAAGTAAAAATTTAACGGCTTTACCCTTGTCCCAATCAATTACTGGACGGATGTCTAAAACCTAAACAGATAACCAGAACCCAAATAAGTAAAAACAGTCCCATTGCATAACTAACTAAAAGAACAATGAGAAATAAGTCTTTAGATTGGATGTACCTTCCGCCCATGTTTTAACCGTAAGCAAGGGTAATCTTTTAGAACGTCATGAACACATTGTGCAACCATAGTCCAATCCTGAGACGCAGAGACAGAAACACACATCGCTAAGGAATTGAATTGCTAAAGCAAAAACTCAGAAGTGAAATGAAGTCTTTAGATGGAGCTGAAGAATTAGCATTTACCTTTTCATCTACAAGTCGGTAATGAACAGAGGTACAAAACTTGTGATTCTCAACTTTTGCACCGTTAATTTCTTTAGTCATCTCGACAAGGGTTCTAAAAACCTGCCAAGCAAGAGTACAATCATCTTATTAATTCATGCAAGAGAGAGAGTTAGCATTCATGTTTCAAGGATTATAGAACAGAACTTTACCTCATCGATCATAGATAAAAATTCACTAGCAGGCTGGAACAAATTTACTTCCTTACCCTATACAAGATAAACCATAGTATGGTTAGCAGTCCACTACGTAACAGAGATTTCCATGTTTAGTAGACATAATGACAAGGATGGACAAGTTGGAGAGCCATAGTGTTTCTTTTTGTTTATGAGTAAAATAAGGGATGGAATTGCTAACTAAACACAGTTGTACTCTAGATACATAGCACCAGTATGTTGAATGAACTCTTAATTAAATATAATCTGTTGAAAAAGGGTTGAGTGCACCCTTTTCAAGAGATTTTTCACACTAAAAATTCCATTATGACAGGAAGTCCTGAAATGAAATCCAACAGCACTATTGTTGGACTTGTAAGAAATAAAAACCTTAAAAACACGGTACCCTGCTTTTGCATAATTTTAAAAACAAAATAAATAACAATACCTTAGTCATATGTTTTTTATGACATTCTTAAAAAGAGTTCCACTAATATGAAAGCGTTTAGTGTTTAAATCCAAAAGAACGCATGTAGTATTAGGAAAAGAAGCATCCTCACCCACTGGTCAGTAGACCTAACATAGGATATATGGCCATCAACAGACACAGAGTGCTTGACTGGGACCATTATATCCATTCCATGACTACCGGCATAATAAAGTTCTGGAACTCCCACCAATTCATACACCTGAAATTAAACAATCAAAGGAAAGACAATAATGAGACACTAGGAACAAGATACTATGCGCAAATTTTGTTATAAATATCAGGAAAAAAAAGATAATATAGATGCAGCAATAGGCTTAAGACTAAAAAAATGATTGGCGGAATGTCCTTATCACTTAAGGAAGACATTGTGTCGAGTACCTTGCTACGAGATCTTCCACTAATTACTGCAGTGGGGAAGTACTTTGCAACACTCCGCACAGTTGCTTGCATCTAGCAGAACATCACAAGTTGATTATAAGGCCAATATGGAAAGTATTTGCATCAACTACAATGAAAAAAATAATATACGAGGGAGAACATTAACTAACCGAAGGAGAAATGAAAGCACTGTCAGGATCATCTACTATTGGTGTAAGCGTGCCATCATAATCCAGAAACAACGCTATCTGCTTGCCTTTTGCATAGTTTGTGATTTTCTCAAATGCAGTTAAAGCTGATGGATACTTCATCTACATGAACAGAATAATGGACATCAGCAGCTTATCTATGATCCATGTTAGACCCGCAAGAAAATTAATTAATAGTAGATAGCAATCTCCAAGTAATTTACCAGCCAAGAATTATAAGTAGCATCATTCTCGCTTGAGGCAACTTCATTGCTGAAATCCTTAATCAACTTATTGCGTGGAGGTGATGAGGATTTCATGGCATCCAAATAACCACTTGCGCGGACATCATCTACCTTGCCAGGTATTGGCTTTTTCCTAGGAATAGTCAAATACAACCCTGAAGAAAATGCTCCCGCTGGTGGTAAATGAGGCAACAAATTTGAAGGGATGCCTAATCTTGAATTGTTTATAGGCACGGGATCAGTGAGAACAGGAACTGAATGGTTCGACTTCAACTCCATCGGATCCAGATTTCTTTCAATATGATACTAGACTTTTACTTTCAACTTGTTACCCAACTCTTTTATCTATAAAAAACCACCTCTTCAAAGTTTTCTTGTCAGTACAGTTGTGTGCGCAGCGACCCATCAAGTGCAAACTTCCTGAAAACTGGAAATAGAAAACGAATAAAAATAGTAAATGCTCATTGAGTTTACTCAAGCAGACATGTGGAATTCCCTAAACAGTGCCGGAGGAGATTTCAATTTTCAAGATACCAACGGCTAAGAGCCCTGGCAAAGTGGAATATATTCACTATTGCAACCTTGAGGTTGTGGCTTCAAGTCATGTTTGTTACCAATCAGAAAAAACAAAAGGAAAGAAAGAAAATTTCAAGATACAAAGGATAAAGGCAATCTAAATGTAAAAACATCTGGTATAATGTAGTACCTTCTCATCTCCACCACTACAGTGCATTTATATCAGGTGCCTGAACATTTGTACAAGGAACCTTGAGAACTGTAAATATAAAACCGGGCCAAATGCTCCTAGCCTGTGTATAAAGTAAATAAAAATAACTCAATTAAAATTCCATCAGTTACATAACTGTAGAAGTACGTGTATTTATTATGTATCAGAGCACAGGAATCAAGATACAGTGTGGGTAATGTTAGTGTAAATAGTATCATCTTGAGTGATTCTTCATAGGATGACTTGAGCTGAAGATTGCAATCTTGAGTCAATGAGTATAAAAGAATAAAGAATTCACATTGGTTTAAATAGTATCACCTTGAGTGATTCTCTTCATGATGACTTAAGCAGGAGATTACCATCTTGAGTCAATGGGTGTAAGGAATAAAGAATTCACATAGCTTAAATCATATCATCTTGAGTGGTTTTTTAGATGACTTAAGCAGAAGATCAACATCTTGAGTCATTGGATGTACAGGAATTAAATCACATCACAATTCATGGTTTGATTTCTTGAAATTTTAAAATATATTCAAAGATTTGGATTAGAATTTAAATTTGTTCCAATTAGAATTTACTAGGCCTGGCTGACAAGGTCTAGTTGGGGCCTCTGGACAAGGGATGATGGAGCACACCTTTCTTGAACCTAAACCATTCAATTGGCCACCACTGCCAGATATTTTGGTAATAGCATAACATGATATTGTGACAATTACTTGAAACAGCAGTATCTTGATAATATTGAAAAACTCTAAGAAAAATAGAAATCTGAAAATATAAAAAAAAACAATAATATATTTTAAGATTATTTTATATTTTGTATTTGTTTAATATTCTAGCTTTTAACCATTAAATTATTTTCTAAAACATTTTCTCAATAATATACTGTGAAAATCCCTAACTTTAAAAATACCCCAACTTCTCATGAGAAGATAATTTCCCTAGAAATTTATCTTTGAAAATGTCGACCAGAAGTCATAATCCTATCAGTTGCTAAACTACAAAACATATATCCACCTGCCACAAAATGGGCCACACATAAAGCACCTAATTAACTCCTATCAGAATTTAATAAGCAATCACTTCCATCTGATCAATCCAATTGATCCAACGGTTTGGATGCACAAAAGCTGGGTCCTTTCATAAATCACATCATAAGGGCACGCCGTTAGATCCTGATAATTGAACAGGAGGGACCCCTCACATGGTCATGATCAAGACGTTGATTAGAGGGGCCACACCTAGGATTAAACTAAAACCCACAGTTCAAGATCAAAATCCTCATATCATGGTTTTGAAATCACAAGCCCCATAAATCCAAGATACTGATCATTTCTTTCTTCACATCCAAATCTAAACAAAGTCACAAGCATGCATGCTTCAGTTGTGCTAAGAAAAAGAGAAACTTCCAAATCCTTCTTTGGGGCCCACCTTGATGCATGCCAATCCCAATCTGACCCAGTGATCAGCATAAATCATGGTGGGCTCCACCCCAAATCATGAATATTCATTGGAGATTTTTCAATAACAATGACAATACCAGAATATGTGTCAGATGAAACTACCATTGATAGTGTAATCTGATCAGATGAAACAGAAGATCTCATAATAAACTTCAAAAACAGGAAAGTGTGTGATGTCCACCTGATTATAGAATACCCAGAGCAAAATCTCAACCAAGAGAGTTTTTGAATGCAAGTAGCTATTGAAAAACCTTCAATCCTGTGGATAAAACCTATCATTACATATGTAATATTCATAAGATATGAATGAAGAAGAAATCAAGAAATGAAGGAGGAGGAGAAAATCACCTGAGAGAGAGAGAGAGAGAGAGAGAAATGACTCTTGGAAACCCAAAAGTTGCAGAAAAGTAATGGGAAGAAGAGATGAAATGAAGGAAGAGAAGGATATTTATAAAGGAAGTTAAGTTACGTCGCCAACGAGTCGTATTAAAGAAAACCAAGCTGGTTGTTGAATTGGGAAGCACGACCATAAAACTATAATTTTATAAGCTTGTGATTTGTTTATATAAATTACGGTATAAGGGGCACATCTCTCCCCTTAAAAAAAATACCCTTATACAATTGCTATCTTCGTTTTTTTTTTCCTTTTTTCCCTACTGCTGTCGCACCTCTTCAAAAACCAACTATTTTCCAAACACGTGAAATCCTGCCTCTCCCACACACCCATAAGTTTGTTTTTTGCTTGAATAAGTGGCCGCAACAAGCAAGCACAAGTTTGAAACCACATCATTCGCAGTCCGCAACACTTGCTATCTTGTCGGATAGAAGTTAATAAATCTCCTAAAGTTTTAATGGGGCATGTCAAGTTCTAAAATGTTCAAAATAGATGTCTCTATCTTTAGCTAAATTTTTATTCAAATAAGAATCATGCCCATTATTAAGTCGACACATAGTGAAATGAGAAACACATATATAAGAGGAATATTTATTTTTGAGTGTTTGGATTTTATGAATTAACAAGACCCACGGAAGATATATTAAAGCACAATGTGGAATTTCTCAATCATAAATTTAGACATTATGAAAAGGCACATGGTCAATGTTATCAATTATGTAAATAAAATAATTTTTAAACAACCAAAGCAAAAGTAAAATCTAGAAGTGATCAAAGAAAAAAGTTCCCTTTTTCAGAAAGAAAAAATCATCTTGGGTTGTTTTGTGATTTTCGGCGAGTATATACTGCTTCGATATATTATATACCAATATAATTGTGATAATAACTTATCACCATATTGTTCAAGATATAACTTAGGATGGATAAGAATGAAAAAATAGAATTTATTTAAAGACCCCAACATAGCTAGGATAAGGCTTTAATGGCGATTATATCGTTGAGAAAAGTTTCAATTTATCTCAAAAAGCTAGACTTACAACCATGAATCATTTCTCTCAAAAAAAAAAAAAAAAAAAAAAAAAAAAAAAAAAAAAAGAGAAGAATTCATATCAATATCAAAACCTTATTATGGAACTTATCTAATTTTCGTTTTGAAATCACCTTTTTCATTAGAGAGAGAGAGAGAGAGAGAGGGGGGGGGGGGGGGGGGGGGGGGGGGGCATCTTTGTTCTTTTATATATGTACAAACAAATGGGTTCTTTGTATATCAAAATCACAATGTGTATTGAACTAGTTGCATTACTAAAATGAGAATCTTTTGATTTTTTTTCCTTGACTTTCACTGCCAAATAAAGGTCCTCTATGACAGATGTACAGTGCATATGGTCGTGCATTTTACTACAGCCACGTAGGACTGTGGTATTTGCTACAGCTGACAGATCCAACCGTTGAACTTGATTGCACGTGTCCAAGTGCTTAGATTGACAGCACGTACGAAATCGTTTTCAGATCTTCCAAAAATAGAAAGAGAAGATAGTTTTCCACTGTCGCACGTCTCGAGTGGGAGTTTGTGCGGTAGCGTGCGCACCAAAGATTTCACGTGGGAGAGTTGGTCTCCAAAATCCACATAACCGGATCCTTGTTTTTATCTGTGGGTTTAATTCTAGATCTAGATCTGATATGTACATGGAACAATGAATTGTATTGGATTAATCAACTTTTAAAAATAGATTAAAAAATAAGATGTTTGGTAGGGTTGCAAACAGGTCTTTGCCCTTCAATTATCCATAAGTTTCAACCCGAAAAAACTCAGATCTGGAATCTATTTTTTGTTTTGATTCATAAACGGGTTTAAGTTTAGGTCCGAAATCCAGTTTAGGTTATGATTGATAAATAGGTCCAAATCTGGGTTTATATAGATTCCGACCTGTGGACTCAGGGCCTGGTATATAAGTCTTTGATATTGTAAATTTTACCTTAAAATTGGCTTTTTCATATATTTTTATGTATAATACTAGAGTTAGTAGACTTGATATATTTTTATATTGTGGTTTTGAAACTGAATTTCAATCCTTTAAGTGAACCCGAATCCTGAACCGGATCCAATTTTCCCATTACAACTAGGTCTAGAATCAACAAAACAGGTTTCAAATCAAAATCGAACCTAGAACCAGAACTATCATTTAAAAGCGGGTCTAAAGCGGGTCTGGGTCTAATATGGTTGTGACTCAAACACCCACACCCCCCCGAAATGCTCTTCTTTCCATTGATCCAATGATTCTTACGAGTCCTTATGGCAAGCTATAAGGAAACCTTTCTCATGTACCAAACACATGCGATAGAGTTTGCAAGGTCCACCATTTATTTTATACTTCATCAACTTAGATCTTTTTAAAATCAAGTACTAGAGCATGTCCAAAGGATTCAATTTCCCATTTGTGAGAAATTATAATTATATATTTTTTAATTTTTGCCAAAGGCGCCAATTATCCTTTTTTATGTATAAAGACCAATAGACACCACATTCTCTATCGTATCTAATCTAAAATATTTAGCAACAAAGTGCTATCTCTAGTCTATATTATTTTTAGTTTATTACACAAAACAAATTTGAATCACGTAAATAATGATTTTCTACAAATTCATAACTCTGCCACCCTTTTCCTAATTATCAAGTCAAGTCTTCTCCAATTAAATAACACAATTTACTTTAGATGTAATTATTCTAACAATATATAAAAACCCGCCTTCGTGATTCACTAGGGCCATTTATTTGCTTAGAAGTATGGGAATTCTCGTTGGAGGGATTTATGATTTCTTCAAATATTGTCTACATCTGATTTCACAAAATGCTCAAATACAATATAACATTTTGAAACTGAAAATTTAAAATTCTCTGTATATCAAAAGTAACATTTTATAATTAAGACTGATTCCATGAATCCTCACAATTTAAACAGAGACATGAGATTCAGGATTCTTGAAAGAGTACAGTACGTGCATTGCTATAAAAATTCCTTGATAGGGAAAATTTCTAAAATTCCTTTCTAACTTCATACTAATGGGCCCTAAGACACACATCAATTCTAAAAAACACCCTAGGCTTTCTTGATTTTTGAGGTTGCCTGCATTGGGTGACACGGGGATGGGATGCAAATTACATGTGAGAGGTGATGTTGCAGTAAAATTAAAAATGAAGGACAAGGATTTTAATTTTCTATATATGTATTGTGTTGTTTTCTATCCGGCACGTTTATACGGTGAATGGTACCAGCTCCACCTGTTACATGTCGGTCGTTTCTTTCTTTCTTTCTTAACAGAGGGAAGGAAGGAAAAGATGCGAATCCGTTTTGTTACGTTCGATGCAGCCAGCTCGGATCCACGGCGGACGCAGTCCTTGTCGCAACTCTGGAAGGCAAGATCCTTTTAACGGCGCAGACAGTGTCCGGATCCGGAGGCCCCACATATTGATATTTCGGGCAAGGCTATTAAATCAAGGGATCAAATGATTTGATCTTTATACCCTTAATAATTAAAAGTGCATATTAGACCATTAATAATCTGCTGCTGTATGATAGTGATATTCATGTTTTCAATCTTATGGTGAGATCAACCGCTATCCAAGTAAATTTGATGACATGCCACCAATTCATTATGAAATGCCAAAAATCATCAATAGATGAGCCCCGAAGTAGAGGTCAAAACATCCCCACAATCGGAAGGCTTGTGGAAGATGTTTAGTCAATTTGAACCCTCCAAACATATTGATGATTATGCGACTTCATCAGTTTCCGGTCATCATCGGATGGTTCACATATTCAACGAATCGAGATCATATGGTTGTGATAGCCCAATCAATGAGAACCATCCATTTGCTTTTTGTTCTTTTTTTTTTTTTTTTTTAACAAGGCTTGAATGGAAGGCCAAGATGGCGTTTGCAATCTGCAAGGGACGATAGGGATGAAGAGGGTCAGAGGGAGTCAATTTTGTGGCGTGTTAGGCGCGACTGAACCCACCCAAGTAGCATCCTAGTCACTACCACATCATTGGCCAAGCTTCCTAGTAGCTTCTGATTCGTCTCTTGATGTATTATAAACTAAAGTTCAAATTGGTTTGACAGGACTTTGTATTGTTTTTCATTTTTAGTGTAGGCAATGGGTGGAGGCAAGCTATTAATCAATTCCTCCACACAAATTCACACTTCTCCTTTGTTGAATTGTAACCCCAATTTCTCAATCATTGGTTTGAATTCAATGGAGAGACTGTTAAAAACTTTTGATGTCCTCATGGTAGACTCATTCTTAGAAATGGTCTCAGATATGAACCCATCTAGAAGCAAAATAATCACAGGGTTAGGTGGGAGGGGATTTGAAAGTTCTCCTCTTACTTTAACTTGTGCAGGAAAAAAATAGTAATCATTTGATCTTGAAAGGTACATTTAAGCTTTTTTGAGAAAAGTACGAATGAATAGTCAAAATTCAATGAATGCTGAATTAGAAAGGAGTATTGAGTGAAGGATATGGGTTGATCATTGGACAGCTTCAAGCATCTAGAAAAGGTCTTTTGTGAACTGTCCATCCACGGGCAACATAACAACAAATGACCTAGTCAGCATACACACCTCCACAAAATAGAGATTTGACTGTTCATCAGTCACTCCAAAAGACTCGGACAGCTTTGAGTGTTTATCTTAGCTTCTTTCCAGGATCGATTAGGCTAACAACTATTGACCCAGATGTTCTCTCTATTCAAAGATTCTTTTTGTTGTCAATTAAAAAAAAAAAAGAAGAGTAAAAGGACTTTGAAGCTTCATCAATTTCACACTCCATTGACAATTTATCTTCAGGATTCTTGTGCGAACTCGATAAAAAAAAAAAAAAAAAAAGAGTTGAAAATGCATCCTATACTCTTTCTTAGTTGCATAGGAAACATTCAGATTGGAAGCTATAAGAAATGATAATTTAGAATGTTAAGGGCTCCTTTGTTTGTATGGAATTGAGTTTCTAGGAATTTTAAACCATGCATTTCCCAAAGCGGCTAAACTTGAAGAAAAAAAGGTGAAGATCTGTAAATAGTCATCAAACAATTTCTTCTTTAATTGAAAATTGAATTAACAGAAGATGGAAAATGAATGCACATTCGTCACCCTAGTAAATCAAATCCATTTTCCATCTTATACCCATGTACCTCTTACCTATTTTAATAATTCTTTGTTGGTTGGAACCCATTTTGAAAGAAAAACTTCTCTAAAAATGTTGCCACCAAACACAATTTGGCATCTACTCTTCTACAAAGTTCATTTAGAAAATCCATTTTTCATCTACTTTTTTAATTCACGCTCTGTTCCTAGGGCCACTTGCCCTGTCAAAAGCCTAACTTACCCGGTGCATGGAGAGATAGGGACTTTATGTGCATAGGGAATAGTCGGTTCTCAAAAAGTACGGACACCCTTGTCAGTAAGAAAAAGAAAAGGGGCCTAAGACAATCTCAAACCAAGGTCTCCTCTATTAATGAGGTGGTACATGCGGTTGGCCTTTTCAAGCCACTTTTCGGATTTTAGACCAATAGAAATGCCAAAAGCCTCATTTGCTTAATTCATGCTCATTTGAAAAAAAAAAAAAAAAAAAACCCTTACACTAGACAATCAAGGGAACATCAAAATATTTCCCCTTCTAAAGCAAATGTGAATTCTACTCTTTGGCATACCAAATTAAATCTCAAGAATTCTATTGCCTCCTATAAATCTCCACCCTTGAGCCTTCACTCTTCACCCCCTCAATACCCCCATGAAAGCTCCCTTTCCCACATGAATTCCATGGAAACTTGGTGGGACTTAAAAAAAAAAAAGAAAAAAGAAGAAGAATAGACCACGTGTAGCTGGCTAATGAGTTGGAATCGCATTGTGGTCCCATCTTTCTCTAGTCGAATCTTAAAATCAAACATAACCCACCAGTTGGGATTCAAATAACTATTTTGTTAAACTAATAAACTGGCAAGCACCCAATCATCACCAAAGTTGAGTTCATATAATTGAGGGGGTCAATGTGGTCTTTTCAATTCTACATGTGATAGTTTTTCCATAGGAAGAAGAGAAGCTCCATAGATCTATTATTGAAGGGAATCCATTGATGTCAGTGGTTGGGTGTAGCCTTTAACAAAATCATCATAAGCATAAGTCCTAATTATTCTAAAAATAATATGCTTTCACAAAGATTTAGACAGTGACTCTTCCAAAATTGATATGTGGTGCCATTGGCCTTACTAATTATACTATATTAAGCTAAGAGGTTTTCAATCTAATTTTGACCTTCTCTTCTGATTTTGACCGTCAGTTATTCCCTCCTCTCTTATCTCTTGTAATTGCCCACTTCTTATCCCATGCAACACTAATCATCTCATATAACTACCCATTTCTCACTACCCACATAACTACCCATGTCTTTTGTAACTTCCCCATTTTTTCTTTTTAGTTTCTGCAAAAGTTCATGTCTACTCACATCTCTTATTCCTATTTCTACATATTTTTCTTTTTTTTTTTACTTCATCTCTCCTTTTTTTTTTTTTTTTTCTTTTTCTATTCTACCTCTCTTAATTGCGAAAATAGGTACAGCCATAGATATTCTTCTTTCATCTTCTTTAAAAAATTTTATTGTTGTGCAATTGTATTTGGTTTGAATTGTATGGATAGACTCGTGCTCAACACGGGTTCTAGTGCTAGTCTTATTTATTTGAGATTAATATGATATCCATGTTCCTAACAGCTGAGCCTAATTTAATCTCAACATCAATACAAAAGCATTGCTTCAATCTTGGACTTCTCTATTGTATGGTTTTTTAGTATCTGTGATTTCTATTGTGTACCATTACCAAGACAGGTTGGTGACCATGCCTGAAACAATCCCATGAAAGTTACCATGATGAAAAAAAAAAAAAAAAAACAAACAATCCCATAGAAGTTTAGGTGAAACCCCTTGACAGTCACTGGTATATTGTTTAAAATCATATTCATATATTCTAATATGCTATCTCCATCTTCCATGTACTAAACAATAATATATTATATATGTACAAAAATATTATACTAAAACACTAAAATGTAATAAATAAATAAAACTTAATGTCCCCATTAGATCTATAGCATGACATAATGGAAATTTTTTGGGCATACAATATTCAAGCAGATACCATCCGTCGTCCATCGTGACGTAGTAACCAATGGCTCCATTGGTCCATCCATATTGAAGTTTGTTCTCTCATGAGATTGAGACCCAAAAAACTAAAAAAAAATAAAAAATAGAGAGTGAAGGAATAGGATACAAGAATGGAATGTATTAAGTGATTTACAAAAATAAATAAAATAAGAAAGCTCTACGCGTTGAGGAGACAAATGCACACTATTGGAAGTTGGTGGAGTGGCATGAGGGGTGTGAGTTTGCTATCCACTTGTCTTGTATTCAAAACCAAAAGAGGTCATTTGTAATCAAATACTTTTCCATACCCACCTAGGAGAGGTTATTTGTAATCAAATACTTTTCCATACCCACCTAGGAGTCGGTGGAGTGGCATAAAGTGTGGATTTGTCCTTCACTCTTTTGTGTTTGAAACTGCCCTCAAATTTACCCCGTGTGCGTTTTTGTGGATTTAGTGGGTGCAATCCATTGGGTCAAAGACCACATCACAAAAAAAAAAAAGCAAAACACTTCTCCATGGTTTCTTTAATATCATGTTTTGCATCAAAGGCAACCTAACGCATCCAGCTCATCTGGGTTTATTACTAAAATTTCTGCAGAAATATTTTTCACCTTGAAAAGCTACCGCAAAGTAATCACATATATAGCTGCTAGATTAGGCTTTAAAAATAATACACAGCCAACCAAGCCACCAAAAGTAATTAATCACCAACCCCTGTTAGAAGAAGTCAAGTTCTCATGAATCACATGTGAAATATATTAATGGGAATACATGTGGAGTATCAATAATAAGCAACATGAGTTTTAGTAGTATATTTAGGTGGAAGTTCAGTGGTTTCCATCAATACAATACCTTTTATGGTGCCCTTGACAAAGTATAAAAGCCACCTTTATATATGCACATGAGGGTATTAGTGACTTCTGAAGCAGGTATCTTATGGGCAAAACCATTCCTTTAAAAATCATCTATTGACTGACCTAATCTCCTCATCGAGAGGGGGTGATTAAATTTAACTCGGATAACTAATCTTCACATTCTTTGTTTAATAACTCAATTTAATCAGATGAACTTTTCAGATGTTATATTAGATTTTAAGGTTTCATTCACTTCATCTGATCTACCACCTCTTGAACAAACAGAAGGCTACTTGAACAATTTTAGCCTTCTTCCAACTGACATGAGCAGGAGTTAGTGGATTTAAGATTTCAATAATAAACGGAAGTCGAAGCTGTTTCGGTTTCTTTGGGCCAGTTTTGGGCTTTGGTTTACCTAGTTGGGTCATGAAAACTTGCCATTCCTAAAAATTTGGTATGAAAGAAGTGTAAAACTAGGGGTGTTTATGGGCCGGGCCAGCCCGAGCCCAACCCAGGCCTAGCCCGCTTTGGGACAGGCTTGGATTAAGTGATGGAAAGCCCATAGCCTGGCCCGGCTTGTGTAAGAATTGTATGTAATTTAATTTAATTAATGCTCTAATGCCCACAAAATTGACGAAAAGCCCAGTTCAGCCCAGCCCAATTGATTAAATGGGCGAACTCGGGCCTAGGCCAGTGTTTCTAACGCCAGACCGGGCCTGGACATGCATTAGCCCGGCCCTTGAACACCCATATGTAAAACTTACTACACCACCGGTAGCAAATGGTCCAAACCCCCTACCCAACCAAAGTGCCAGTCAATATCAGTTTGGCAGAAACCCACTGCTATCTACTATAGAACTGAATCAATTACCAACCCACTGTCTAGTATAGAACTGAATCAATGACCAGCTGGAGACCATCTTTTCCCACCTTTCTAATCTTTATGATGGCCTTCCTACTACTACCCAATAAATGGCATGCATGAAAGTGGGCCCTACAATTTTTCTTTTCATGGATCTGGCATGGTCAACCCTTCTCCTTTCCATTGATCTGAATTTCCAACTTCAAGTGTGGGTCAATGACTGTTCATGTTTCCAAACACTATAAAAGAATTTCCCTGGAGTATCTCCTATTTTCACATCATAGGAGAATGAAAATTATAACCGCAATATAAGGGAAGACTCCTGTATGTTTTTTTCCTGGTCCTGAGAAAATTGCACAGGGCGAGGTAATGGGAACTTGCACATGCAAGGGGCGGACAACTCACACATGCAAGGTGGCTATGCGTCTTACCACCGGGGTCAGATGCCCTTCTCCCTCTATTGTAAGTTATAACTGGGCTAGTCCATTCCACCATCTAGGTCTGATGAACAGCTAATATTTCCAAAGGGTGTAACGTAACTTACTGTGGGAAGAAAAAGGAATGAAACACTAATTTGTATACCCAGAGAGAAGGATGCAGAATCCAGATAAACAGGGAGGGTGGAGAAATGGCTCGAGAACCCCGCCACCCCATGCTACATATCAAGGGTGCAGAAAGTGCTCTGTTCCCTGAACTACATATCAAGAGGTTCCACTTTTTCCGATCTCATCCCCATTTCACGATCGCTGATCCCCACGTCAGACCAGCCCCAAATCCTGCAGTGGCAATGATATTGCCTGCCTGCACCTTCCCACTCCGAACAGCTTCGTCCAATGCCAGGGGGATGGAAGCAGCACTTGTGTTACCATAATTAGCTAAATTCGATATAACATGATCAGGTGGGATCTGCAAACGGGTTGCAACGGCATCGATGATCCGTTGGTTTGCCTGCAGTTGTTTGTTGCTCAGTTAGATTTCTTGACTCCAGCATGACAACATATATAGCAAGGTAGGTTATAAAGTATCAGTACCTGATGAAGCAGTAACCAGTCAATACTGGAACTCATGAGACCGGCTCTTTCTAGTGATGCCTCGATTGACAGAGGGACGCACCTAACAGCAAAGCGGAAAACCTCCTTGCCGTTCATCTGTATGCAGGAGTATGAAGACGGTCTAGGGAAAGAGGTTGGCACACCGTTTGAGACAAAGAGATTCTCTGTTCGATCATCTTTTGCAAGAGCATTCAAGTGCCTGCAGGAAGGAGATGTGATGACATACATCAGCTTGAAACAGCAAGTCACAGACAGGAGAGCAGACAAATTCAGTTGGCTGTACCTACTTCTGGCCATCACCATCACTGTGAAGATCGTATCCAAGCAAGGCATCTTCATCACCATCACATGCCTAAAAGTAACCATTAGTTTCATGTGAGAGCATACCATAGGGTAAATCAATTTTAAAGCCATGTTGCGTTAGTATGAAAGCCCTGAAAACGACATGAGACACACTGAAAGAGAAACCCTTGAATCTCATCTCTAAAAGGTCTGGTTGGAGTAAGACTGTTGAAATTCAATCACAAACCACTGTCAATTCTCTCTTCAATTACTGGTGTTTTAGCTTTTCCAACCGCACTGCAACATTTGAGCATTTCATCTGTTTTGGTTTTCCATTTTAAAGATGCCTGAAATTTTTTGTTTAAATAAAAAAGAGGAAAAGGAAATTAAAAAAACAGGATAAAGAAAAGGGTTTTCCAGCAGTATCAAGACCACCACTTCTTTGATAGACATTTCTTAATTAAAATGCCCCAAATAGCATTAAAGTTTATAAGGAAAAAAGAAACATTATAATAAGCATCATGGGTGAAATGAACCAGAGTGAAATGGCAGAAACATAACAATACACTCCAGCATCCACACAAGTAGAAAATATTTCAACCAAAACTACAGGAAACAGCAAAATGGCTCATAACGAACCATAGTTCTAAAACTTGGAAAGACTGGATTTAACACTGCTGAGTCAACTCAGCTCCACAGGGTGTCAACTTGAACGAGTATGTGTGTAATCGAGTACTCATTGACACTGCTGAGTTACTCAACTCGACAGCCAAGTTTTTGAGTTCTGATACAATGCAATGAGTTCTGATACAATGCAATGAACTTGTGTTCAAGAATATCTTCATCTCCTATGTGCACTCTACGTACATTCTACAAAGAGAATCATCTTCCCTTGACAAAATGGAGAACAAACTAATAATTGCACAATATGAAATCAACGTAGACAGATAAGACGCAAAAACAAATGAATTGAGTCCAACCGCATATGAATGTTCAAGTGGTGGTTAAGTTTTTCAAACTGCAAAAGACTATTACAGCATTTTGTGTGTTTTTATTTTCCACTTGAGCATAATAAAGAAGGTGTTTTAAATAAATAGGAAATTAGAATAGGACAATGAAAAGAAGTTCAACTAGAATTAAGCCAACCACTCAATTAAGAGGGGTCTTCTTCAAAAACACCATAATAGCATTAGGAGGGAGGAAGAAGAAACATTTTAACAAGCAGTCTGGGTGAAATGAACCTAAACAACTGGAAAGACCAAAATGGCTGAAAAAAAAAATCAATTAATAAATAGACTACAAAAAGTTTGGGAAGAAACAAAAGAAACCTGACAGCATGCTTCCAATTTACTTGTGTCAAAAATATCAATCCGTCCATCAGTGGGCACTTCATGTACACTCATTCTTCATAAAGACTTTTCTGCCCTAGACAAGATCAAGTGCATAATAATGTTTGGCAGTATGAAATCAACAATGATGGATATGATGAAGAAGAACACTTGAATGGAATAGAAAAAAATCATGACAACATGCTGAAGGCATGCTGAAGGTGAACAAGAAGGTAAATATTGGGTGGGGTGAAAGTTCAGATGACCCTTGAAAGAGTGGGGCATCTGATACAATTGAGGTGTGGGGGGGGGGGGGGGGGGGGGGGGGGGGTGTTGTGTGTGTGGAACACAAATGGCCAACTCTCTCCCATTTGTAGAGATCACAATGTTTACTAACATTGATGATGCTACCAATTTCCATCTCATTTAAATAAAGTGCATAGTTTCATAGTAAAATATTTTGTATTTTTACTTTTTAAGAAGTCTATTTCAGTGACTAATGCTTTGACAAGATGTTTCTTAGTAGTTAGTACTGCTTATTGCAAAATCTGGAAGTGTGCTGCAGATGCCACATGCCCCTACTCCCCACACGCATGTGAGAAGGAAGAGGCAGTCAAAAGAAAATGGACCACAAATTCTATGATCTAAATAACTACTCGCATGATCCAACACAGTTATGGTATGAGAATACAACGGAATCTATAAAGACAAAACAAACAGAATATTACACCGACTTAATTTGGTTTATAACAAAAAAAAAGTCACATCCTCTTTTACGGGGAATCTACAAGATCCACAAGATCAGAAGCATATGAAGAACTCAAATTTTCTAGGCCTAAGATTATTTTGTCAGTCACACCCAACACATGTTGGGCTTCTATCTCCTTAATGCCTCAACACTGTTACTGTTTTTAAAAAAAAAAACTTCGACATCTGTAAGATGTAGATGACTGCAAATTTTTCACCAAACACTTCTAAAAACATTGATTGATATCAATTCTGAAAGAAAACTTGCAAACAGTGAAATCTAAACATGAAGAAAACAAAATGTCACAGATTAAAAATCGAATATTGACCAGAATTTGTGCATTGCTAGCATGTAGTTGAAAGAACTCCCTAGCTGCCAGATCCCTGTTAAGAATCTGTATATTATAGATATCATATGAATCTTTTAGTATTTTTGTAGTCTTCGGGGCATTCTTGCATTGTTTGTATTAATTTATGCATTAGTGATAATATTCTTATCAGTAAAGCAGCCTTTAACTCCCCTTTTTTGTTTTTGGTGAGAAGCAGTCTGAACTCTTATGCATCATCCTTACCCAAAAAAAAAAAACACTCTTATGTAACATCCAAGTGATATAAAGCCTCTACCGAACTATTCTCTCTCTCAGTACTTTCTTTTCTAGTTCAAGATTCAAACTACATAACATCTACAGCTATAAATAAAATCAAAGGTACCTGTACTAATACAGCACCAGCAGCATCCCCAAAGAGAATGCAGGTACCTCTATCTGTCCAATCCACATATTGAGAGAGTGCATCGGCACCAATTACTAGAACATTCTGAAAGCCACCAGCTGTGAATTTTAGCAAAAGAGTTTAGTTCATAAACCAATACCAATAAAAGCTACTGCATAACTCTCTGAAATTGAAGCAGAAAATGGGTTACCTCTAATAGAAAACCCAGCAGTCATTAGACCCAGTACAAACCCACTACATGCAGCTCTAATGTCAAAGGCCAGTGGATTTTTTCTACAGCCTAGCTCTTTCTGGATCTGATATATAAAAAAGAAAAGACATCAAATTGAGTCTATAATAATTGTATTGTCAACCAAAAGATTGAATGGAGCACATCTGTAAATTAAAATTTGGAGTTGAAACCATAGTTGTCGATTTTGTTTCAAACCCATTACGTTTCACTCTAGACCGAAAAACTCTCACCAGCTTGAAATTTCGGTATATTGATTAGTGCTTAATTGTTCATAATTTGAGCCCTAGTATTGGGTTTATCTTGTGCTAGTTCATGGTTATTTTATTTGTTTTGACATTGTCTTTGTTATTTTCTATGAAAAGGTCAAAAGGAGCTATAAGGGAAGAATTTCAGAAATTGATTAATTGAGAGATTCAAGTGGGCCCTCCCTATTCTTTTTGGGGATTTGAAATTCGAAATTAAAGTGGAGCCCTAGAAGGAAAGTGTTGGAGACTCGTAGCATAAACCAAAAAGGAAAGTGAAACAAAGAAAGAAAGAAGAAAAAAGCCCAACTATGTGTTACACGCCCAAAGTGGGCCCACATCTATTGCAAAGAGTTGAATTTAAGAATTTGGAAATTCTTTCTCAAGTCCAAGTGGTGCCCAAGCATGAGAAGAAAAAGGAGAAAAAGAAGGAAGTACCAAGCAAGAGTCCAAGCTAAGCTTAGAAGTCCAAGAAGGGGGTCCCACACACCATGTTGCACGCCCCATATGGGCCCACTCTCATGTCAAAGATCCCGATTTAGTCCCTTGAAAATAAATCTCAGATTTGTGGGTCCAAATGAAGAACTTTCAAGAAGCCATAAAGTGGGACCGGAATTAGAAAGTCTTGCACATCAAGAAAAGAAACTTCTATTCTCATCTAATTAGGAAACCTACTTGTAAAGAAAGCAAGAGATCTAATCATAAAAGGAGACAAAGCCTAAACAGGAGGAAATTCCTTGCTAAAGAGAGCTTTTGCAAAAAGCATAAAAGGGGACAATAGGGTTGGACGACGAGCACCCATCCACAGCCCTAGCATCCGTACACCATCAGATTTGGGAGCTTTTTGAAGCCCAAGGAAGGAGCAAGCAAGTTGCTGGCCGTGCCTTCTTCTTCATCAATCTTCTATCTTTTTTCTTATGACCTTATTTTCTATGTTATTTTCAATTCCAAACATGAGTAGCTAAACTTTTTAAGGCTAGGGTGTAATTGAAACTCTAGCCTAATTTTATGTAGTCCATTTTGGCATTCTTTAATTCAGATTTCAGTTTTGTTGGTTGAGTTTCTAAACCATGATTTTAATTTGATGAGTTGTGTATATGCCATGCCAACCATGCCATGTTCAATTAAATTTAAGATTAGCTAATTTATCTTTGATTGATTTTGATGTTAAGCATCTAGGATTTAGAACCATGAATAATCTAAGTATATGCCATGCTCAAACTTATGCATTTATCATTCCCATTGTTTTTATGAATCATGCATGTATTGACTAGGACAAATGCCATGCTTAGTTATTGCAACTTGATGAACAATTCATGTAGTATGCCACTCATGAATTAGGTTTAGGGGAATCATAATCTAGATACATATGCCATGATCTAGGTTGATAAATGTCACCAATAATTCTGATTTTTTATTAAGGGATAATAAGGAACATGCATAAGATAGGTTAGGGGAGTAGATGAAACCCTAGTTCATTCATTATCATTGTTTTCAATCCTAGTAGTAGTTTTATGTGTTAAGTTACTTTCCATTAAGCTTTTGATAGTTTAATTTACTTTTTTTAGTAATTTCATTCATTCAATCATCTTTTTCATCCATTTAATATTCTGATTTTTTTAGTTATTTTTTACATTGTTTTATCACAAGTCTTCGTGGGATTGACCTCGTACTTACAATTCATTATACTACATAGTGATCTTGTGCGCTTGCGAGTTTTAAGTTGTATGCATATTAGTGCTTATTTCTAGGTTACTTGGTGCATACCATATATTATTTTGGAGTTCCATTTAGGTAAAGTTATATAGTAAAAAAGGAGTGATATTAACAGAGATAGTATATCAACAGAAAGAAATATTGGTCGAGGCAAGATAGGAACCAGAGTATTCATGTTAACGACCACTTACTGATATTTGCACATGCACTTTTTCCTTCATTTTCTTCATGCTTGTCCAAGGATAGGTCATAGGTTGTATTTACATCCCTTCTAAAGCCTTGAGGGGGCAAATGGCCCTTCAACATTTTATCGAACTAAAATCTAGGGTTTCAGATAGCTAAAGGCTCCATGTAACTCCCTTCACGTTGGATCTTCCTTTTCTAGTATCTTAGGCCAGAAAGGGGACTAAAAGCATTGCTTTTTGTTTGAAGTCGGGTTTGTACAATGTAAAAACTTGATTATGTTCTGCTTTAAAGGAAAAAAAAAAAAAAAAACTCAGGCATCCAAATCATGAACATGAATCCAATAGATATTTAGTGATTACTATTATAGCCAAGGAGGTTATGCCATGTGAAATGACTGCAATTTGATTGCCACAATGTTTGAGAATGGCAGCCCACGTGGATCCCATGGGAAGAGTTAACACCATGTATTTCTACCACAATTTCACTCTAGTACTCAAAACTATTGGTGCGTTTTTCTCCTGTAGACATTGATGGTGCAAGAGGAAGAAAATGCATATATAGTATGGGACAAGATCCAGTATGCATCATTTTGCATTATTAGACGTATATGGTTGCTTGTAAATGAATTCTGAGAAGATACTAGAAAACAATCCTAATGAAGTGGATAAGATACAATGTAGAAGAGAAGCATATGGCTAGGAGAAATAATTGGTAATGCACAGAAATCCCTTGTACTCCTTCCAAGTTCATCTTAAGGCACCATCAATTTATGTGACTTTATTATTATATCATTCAACTTTAGCGGATCTATGGCATACATTCAACTTTTGGACAAGCTTTGTCCCCATACTTAATTATTTTTTCTCCTATCCATTATGATCAAATTTTCATTCATCAAACTCTAGCAGCAGAACACCATGATTCAACAACCATACCTGAGGACCACTACCAAAAAGATCATCTGGAGTAGATGTGCACAGCAGAATTAGGTCCACATCATCAGGCTTGACTTGAGCCATTTGAAGAGCTTTCCTTGATGCTTCTACGGCCAGCCCTGTCAAAGTCTCATCCCCTGTCAAAATATGAGCCACTTAGGTACAATTTAGTAAGGAGAATTTGTTCACAATGATACAGATAACTTGCTTGCTTGTTTCGCCTTATAAATATATAATTACACACATTTCATAAAGTATATCATACGAAATTAACAGATATATATCATAAGAAATTGAGAGATACAAGAATAGCCAAAGTTCAACTAATTGCCATGCAAGAAAAAGGAACGAGAGAAAAAAAAACTGCACATGCTCCCAAGATTATGGTACCTGAAAGAATCCGTCGATTACGAATCCCCGTGCGGACAGAAATCCATTCATCTGAAGTTTCAACAATTTGGGCAAGGTCATCATTAGAAATCAGACGCTGTGGCAAAGCTGAGCCACATCCAACCAGCTTGCACCCTTTAGCAACAAGTCTGAAGAAATTTCTCATCAAATGAAGTGGGTAAAGCTAAATATAAGTGAGGCATACGAATCATATAATATAGACATGCACTACTCCAGAGAAGTATAATTGGATTGTCCCCCTGTTCTACTTTCGTCCTTACATCATTTTGTAAGCTATCAGCTAAACAAAGAAACACTGCTAATGAGTAGAGTTTTTCCTGATCCAAAACAATAAATGATTCTCTTCATTTTTTTTCGTTTTGTAATTACCCAATACAGTAAGATAAACTATTGATGAAGCATCACGGTTACTTCCCCTCCATCCTTCCTATACTTTAACTAACTATTGAGGTATTTACCAAAAAAAAAAAAAAAACACTAACTCTTGAGGTTTCATCATTAATTATTTCCATGTCTACTGCACTTAATCACCTCCTCAAATAAACTATATGCAGAATGTGACCAAAACCATTGCTCATGTTTCAGCTCATACTTGCCAGACAGAGAAATGGCTCCGAAGAAAGGAAGTGTGAAATGCATTATTCAATGCCATTGTTTCAATAGAAACATATTTGGAATGGTCACTTTCCGCATGGATATCTATAGGAGCAAAAAGAAACTTGGATGTCATGACTATTGATAGTAGAGAAGTAAACCCTTCTTCTAACCAAGTACGAAGAATAGCGTTCCAATTACTAATATAAAAAACTTTCTAAATCAAATACAAGCAATCGCCAATCCTGACTTGAAGCAGAGAAGTTAAAAACATATCATGCAATCAAATTCCATCTTAAATTTCTGTGCCACCCCCAAACACATAGCAGCCTTCTTGCCAAATTATCAGATCCAAATGCGATTTAAAGTACTTCGAACTCGTTCTAAAATGAATCAACCGAAAGGGGATTAGAATGAAGTGTTTGTTGCAAGGTTCGCCAAAACAGGCAACTTTGATCATACCAGATTTAATCAAAATTCAGCACAAAAGCAACCAAAGAGGCATTATGTTCAGTCCATTCCCTCATTAAATCAACCCCAAAAACGAAGACTCTGCTCCTGATCAGTCCGGAAAGCAAAAAGACTACTCCTTTTCAAAGCATACCATCAAAGAAATTCACAAACATTCTCAGAACACCAATCAATCAAACACCCATTAAGAAATAGGAGTCAAAACTGGATTCAACCCATTATAAATGGAGAAGAGAGGAAGGGAAAGAGCACCTGGGTGTTGGCGGATTCGAAGGGAACGAGGCCGAGGCAAGGTCATTTATGCCTTCCGCAGCGCTGCAGCGAAATGCCCTTCTCGTAATTCGCTCCGCCGAGTAAAACCCAGACCGTGAAATGATGTTAGAAGGCAGATTTCTCCGTCTAATGCAAGGAGTAGAGTGTGAGATGAGGCCATATGCATTGGCCATTTGGGGGCAAAATGCAAGCTTGATTAACGGAATTCAGAGCCCAAGTGAAGGGAAATTGGAAGAGTTTTAGAACAGAGTTTGACGACAAAATAGAGGCTGCGAGCCCACAAAGAAAACAGGAAACGTGGAAGAAGCATAGGGGGGAGAGAGAGAGAGAGAGACTTAGAAGACTCCGAACGCGATGATGCGTATTGTCTCTCTCTCTTCCACCCCTCTCTCTAGCAGTCGTGTTTGGATTCATGAAATCATTTGACTAGAACGGAAAAAGAAGCAGTTTTTACAGAAGTCAGCAGATGTGAATGTGATATCAGTCATGGCATGGGGGACCTGTTACAGAGCACGCATTTTTAACCCTTGGATGAAACATGTGGGTACTGCTAGGGATGATTTGGGCCAACTGATGTAGATGGGTCACAATCTGATAATCTTATTGAAAAGTATTTCATCTGCCTCTACCAACGCCTCGAGATTTTGGTAGGAATGGCTATCGGAAGAAATTTATTAATTTAATATCATATTAGAGTCAATTGGTCGAGGCTCGAATCCCAAGACCAATGACACAGTGAAAAAAAATACGTGTCGTCAAAAGTGGGCCGGATAGGTTCCACATGAGGGGGAGTATTAAGGAGTGGGCTCCACCCGTGGAGAAATATTGAAAAGCATTTCCGCTGCCTCTATTAATGCCTTACATTTTGATAGGAATAACTAACTGAAGAAATTTAATAATATGACCACAAGTGGGGGTGAGAGTCTTACTCCAATACTCTGTCTCATCTCCAAATGTACATCTCCTTCTAATGGAAAAAATAAAAATAAAAAAAAAAGGAAAGAAGGTAAAGGAATAAATCACTCACCTTGATAGTTTTTTTCTTTTCTTTTTTTTGGCTAGGTTAGTCCACCAGTTAAGAGTAGTTAGCTTGACAACCAAAATCTGGGTGTGTTGAATAATGGTGAATTGAAGTGACGTGAAGTAAAACCACCATTCTCTGGATAAGAAAAGAGAGGGGGTCAAATTAAAAATATACAAAATTCAAAATTTACTCCATCTTTCAAAGAAAGAAAGTAATCATATTAAAAGTACACAAATTTAAATTTTACTCCCACTTTCAAAAAATGAGCAACCTCCTTTCTCCACTAAATGATATAAAAAAAAACTCTATTTTTATACAAAAAGTAAAAAAGAATCCCAATCAAGCAATTAACAACAAAAGACCATCATAGCTCTCTTATATTTTATTCTCACTTAATTTGATGCTTTACCTCACTTTACTTCAATTTACCGTAAATCTAAACACTCACTTTACTTCAATTCACCGTAAATCTAAACACGCTCGGACCCCAATTTTTCCCTTTGGATTTCTGAAATTCGTGTTTGGGAATTATAAATGTTTGAAAATTTAGGCCATAAAAATCCTCAATCTAGAGGATTTTCAAGCCCAATCACCCCACGTAGGATTTGAATCATTAGTTTTACAGATTTACACGCTAACACTAACTTTTTTCAACTATATACACATGTGAAATCCTCGGCCGTATAAGAACACATTTGTGTACACGCTGTAGAAAATAAATTCTACAAAAAATTTCCCCCACAGGAGATTATTTTCCAAGAAATCACAGAAAACTCATCCCAAATTTTCACTTTTCCTAAAAAAAAAAGAAATAAGAAAAAACAACCACACCAAACATAGAATTAACTGTAGCACGGAACTTAATTTCTGCAATTCTCGCTTTTACAATGGGAAACCAGCTACACAAATGCGCCCGAAAGGAGGAATATCCAAATTTGCAGCAGTGAGGAATTCTCAAATATGCAATACTCTTGATGAGTTCCGCACCTGTAACAACCATGCTCTCAGCCTCCATTTAGCCATGGCATGAATATGCTAGTCTACTGAAGTTTTTTCCAGCTGATGCCACATTTGGGTCCTCCAAACTCACTTGCCCTTCACTTACTTTATCTGTGGACATATCTAGTTTCAACAATATTTGCCTGTGAGTGATAACGGTGAAGCTCTCTTCCTTTTACAAGACCCAAATTAAAACCAAACCCAGATGAAAACATGATTACTTTATTGGCCCATGGGTAATGAGTCTTGGTATCCAGGCATCACCACAGGAACCTGGCCCAGATTGGACCAGATTCAGGCTGTGTTTGACTATTTCCAGGAACTTCCTAATTTCTAGCCCAATAATTAAAAGATCTGAGCCATGGACCATTATGATTAAAGGCGTAGCCCAGCCTGTTACAGTATATTATTATGGAGGTGAATACATTTTGTAACTGGTCTGGGCCTGGACTCACTTTCAGTTTCAGGTATGTTGGCTGGACCTGGGCCTTAATCTTACCACTAACAGGTTGACCTTGAACAAGCTTTGGCGAATACCAATCAAGCCCATGAGCATGGGTACCTAACTTGGACCCTGGCCCAGATACGGAATTGATTACATTTTCGTGATTTTATTTGGACCCAGTCCTAGTCACAAATACCATTGCTTAGAAAACAAAAATTTATAATAAATTTGCGAAATTGGTTTATCCCAATTCACACTAAACAAGAAAAAACCAAGAAGGAAAATGTGTGTTTTTTTTTTTCAGCCAGGCATTTTTCTTCATCAGTTGACAAACTGACCAAATTAATTATAAGCCAGTGTGGTACACTAGAAGTCCCAATGCAGTGGTAGGCGTCTCCATGAAGAAATCTCATGAAAGGCATAAATATCCCAAGGGCTGCAAATAGGTGCTCAATCCAAACTCTAACCCAATCTGTTTACTGAACAGGTTGAAAATGTTAAGCTGAACCCTAAATTCTTGAGTCAGATTTAGATCAAATTGGCAGGTTAAAGTAAAAGAAGCCAAACCTGGTAATTGATTAGTGACATGGACCTGACCCATACGTGCCCCATTTGTGAAATGTTGGAAAATCAACCCATAACACTGACAAACAAGTCAGGGTTTGGGTTGGGCTCGCAGGTTGGTTCAGGAATCGCAGTCCCTACTATCTATTGGATGAAGATAATTACAATGGGCCTGGACCTACAAGGCCTCATAAAATCCTGGTTGTTCTACTTCACTAGATCACACCGCATTTGCCCTTTCTCATTTTCTGGACCCGAGAGTAATGGGAGGAATATCCAATCTCCAAGTAGAGGAATAGGGCTATCAATTGGGACCCACAATGTGATTGATCATAGGGGCCTAGTGGGCCAGAATATTTGAAAAGCTTGATTCAATGATTTGGATCCAATAAAATGTTGCTAAAATTCCTCTTGATTGTTTTGGATTGAGATCCAATCAATCCTCAATTAAGGGGCGTAAATCCCTATATATACTATTCTAATGTTGAGTAGGAGATTGAGTAATGAGGGAAAGAAAGAGAGAGAACTCTTTTGAAAAAAAAAAAAACCTCTGTTTCATCTCAACCATCCATCATCAACTTCCACTTCGAAGAGTCCATCCTTGCCTTTGGATCATGTATAGTGAAACCCATGAGATTGATCCCTAGGAGACGATCTCAGATCTGCACAATGGGTGCCTGATCCAAATGTTTGATTGTGTGGTCTCAATCCAGTAGATGATGTAGTAAATTGACTTATATCAATATAATCATGCTTTTCTTTCATGAGATGAGTGGTGTTTTATTTATTTGTTTACATACAACCAATACGAATGACATAATGGTTCATGAGATGAACCGGAGTCTACAAGTATATTAGATGTAATACATGTGTGTGGATGAGATCTACATGCAGGAGACACGTGTCATAAATCTTATACTTAAATCAATTCACAATCAGTGATGAGATTGGCCATCTCATCTGATAAGGTTGCAGCATTATAATCACTATGAGATAGTGTGATTTATCTCGATCATCAGAGTGTAAGACTCTGGATCATTATGCTAGTACATTGGATGTATTGAAGGACCATGATAAGTACCTTATGAAACATTGTCTTTACTTTAAAGTCTGCTCTCATAATTTTCTACCAATAAGCTCTCAATCTTGAGACATTGATGAACTCAAGTTTCTATCTATTCATTTGTTTAGAGTCACCAATGAGTGAGGCCAACTGTAGATCAACACATCGGTATCTTGGGTACGTGGTAGTAGGACTATGGGAACATTTAATGGTCAAGATGGAATCGATCTTTATTATCCTATTATACCAATTAATGGATTTATTATTAATAAGTGCGCACCCATCTCGATTAAGAATTAATTGGATGGTATTGATGATCACTGTGATTGATTGAGTCTTAAGGATAATAAGATGTGGAGCTAAATTGGTGAGACATGTTTAGTCCAAATTGATCCATGGATATTGATAGAAGGGCCTACTTGTGGTGATAGGAAAGTTTAGTGTATTTTTGTAATTTATTCGTAAGACTAGAATTTAATTGTATTTATATAGTAGAGTTATTTGTAATTAACCGTAGGCCTAAATTCCACATGAAATGTGAGGTCGCGGTGTCCCAATTGGAGCCAGCTTTTTATGGAATCCCTAGTGGTCCCCACGCTAGTCCAAGATTGGATCATTACTAATTCTACTTGAACTCAAAAGGAAATGAATTAAAAAGTTACTATTTCTATTTGAAGTAAGATTTCTAATAGTGGTAATAGTAAGAAGAGAATGTTACTAATTATTATTGAAGTTGGACTTCTATTTCTAATTAGTAAGTGAGATTGCCTAAGGCTATAAATAAGGAGAGATAAATGGCTGGATGTCCATCCCCCTTAGAGTCTACGCTCAGCCCCCTTGTGTGCAAGAGTTGCACTCATATCCTCTCTTCTCTCTTCTAGTTTCTCTTCTTGGTTTTTCCTAGAAGTTCTAGTTGGTTTTTCTCTTGGAGATCCCATCATTCTCTTTGAGGAAAGAGATCTGAAGCGGGTCATAACGTAGAAGGCAAAGAGGTTTTGGAGATTCTAATTTGATTTGTATAAGAGTTCTTCATCAAAGAAAGATATCAACTTCTCCATTAGAGCACAACCGAGCTCACAAGTTATAATCTACTTCCATGTTTGTTGTGGATTTCATGATTGCTTGTTAGGTGTTATTTCTATCTTATAGATAGAGTTTTTCTACCGTACATGATAAAGAGAAAGAGGCCATGGATCTTTGATTGGGTTTTGAAGCCTTATTGATACTTGATCCCTGCATTAAGTGGGTCAAAAGTTTTGTAAACCCATCTACGAGGCCCACCTAGTTCCAACACCAAACCCGAATTGCATTTGTAGCAGCCAAATTCTTGTAAAGCTTCCTCTTTGTCGACCTACATGTCACAGCTACTAATCTTCTCATTACCAGTAGCGTGATAGTTTTTGCCAACACTTTGATATTGGTCCAATGGGCTGTTACAAACCAAATTGTGCCTCGATCAATCCCTTTACTGAAGTCCAGCTGGGGTTGAGGTCTCTATTTCAAATTTGGGTATGGTTATAGTCCCTAAAACCAACATTGGGAGAAAAAAATTCGTTTCATTTCACCAAACTGTAAAAAAGCATATGACCTTATGGTCTCAAAAGTAAGGGTACGACATTTTGCTCCTCTAAAATGATAAATTTCCCCTACAGACGTTCTCAAATACGATAGGTAGCGTTGTCACAGTGGTGCCGTGAGATTTAGAGGGTCCCAGATTATTGATGGCTGCCACGCATCTTTTAACTTGGGGGCCTTCCATAATCAGAAAACTTGACCCCCTAAACATACCCAATCTAGAGGTATCATTACCTGACCACTATACACCACTTAACTTGCTTACAGCCCTTGTTATAGGGCTTATGGCATTGTTGATTGCCGCCCATGGTGATTGAAATACATTTTGATGGATGGCACACTGAAGATAACAGACAGTACATACAAAAGATACAGAATCAGCTTCCCCAAACAGCCTGACTTATTTTTATGGCAAAAGTCAGTCACCCCACTACAGCATCTAACATTGTACAGATTACATTTGGGAGTGCGAATAGTCCACTCAAAACAGTTGGGACCACCCATAAACTAGAGAAAATCAGGCCAGGAAAGGCCCCATTGGAACCCATCATTTACAAGTTTACATATTTAAACTAATGAACTTAATAAACATGTGCACATAAAACATGGCTATCTGCATCAAGTGTATGGGTCGTCAGATATGAAATCAGTGGACCCAAACTTGGAATCAAATTTCAGTGGACCCATCATCTTTTTCAGGTTAGGGTTCTTTGGGTAGTAGTGTATACTATTTTCAAATTCAAACCTGTGTTCTGACCTTCCTTCAAAAAAATGAAAAAAAAATAAAAAAATACACCCTATGTAGTATGTACTTACCCCACTGATATTCATTTTGTATCTAATGCTCCAGGTCTGTTTGTGAAAATAAATACACTTTATCAAGTCCTACCCAGTCCAAACATTGTGTCCACCTCTCATGCAGAAAAGAGGTCAGAATCAGATAGGAAAGTGACTTATCTGTGGGGTAGGGGCCCTCTGCCAACGTACATATTAGCCGTTGGTTCGATTTATCCAAGGTGGATTAGACATTGTGAGTCCCTAGATTGGCCCCATCCAACAAGAACGTTATCTGCTTCCCCTCACAAAGACATGTCTTCTTTACCACCCAACACTCTTACCTCACTTCCTTCCACGGATATTACTCTGCCACGCGTCCTAATTCCACTGTCCCCTTCTACCTACTGTGCCCACCCAATTACCCAATCCACAGCTCCTCATCAGTGACTGTGAGTGCTGCTTTTATTTGGGCCCTAGTAACTCACATCCTTTTTTAACTCTGTTTGCGTGTCTCAAATCCAAACATTTCAAATATTAAAGTTATTTTTGAACTAAATTGCAAGTAAAAATCAACCCAATACAAAGTAGCTTATTCAATACAAACTAGTAAAGCTATCCCATTTGTATTGTCCAAGTTAGGAGGGACTTTTTTGTGCAATGGCCACTTATCGGGATTTTTTTTCATAAAATCCTCCTTACTCTAAATAGCAAAATACTAAAGCTCCAAATTGTTTGAATGCGTTTGTTTATACATGAGATTGGCTGTCAATAAATTCATATCTTACTGATTGGAAGAGTTATGTGGATTGACCCTAATCTAATCCATTTTTATTCCGGGTCAAGCTCTATCAACCCATGATTGATCCGTAATTATGTGTTAGGTTACGTGGGTCAAATACGGGTTTAATTATGCGGATAGAGGTGGATTTTGCCACCCCCACCCTACCTATAGGTGGGAACCATCTAACCGCAGGAAGTACTAGTTTGAGATAGTACTAAGATTTAGCAATTCTAATTGCTAGACAAAGTGAAATGGGTGTCAGATTTTGGGTGGTTAATTAAAAGTCTTAGTAACTACAAATGAGTGTCAAATTCTAGTGAGTAATAATTTATGATTGAGAAGGTGGAAAATGTCTTCCACAAACAGCTCTCATAAGTATTTCCTAGTAAGTTTTCTCCACCATTAACATGAATTGGAGGCATTAGCATAGATAATGGGAAAATGTTTCAAAATGGTCAATTAAATTTTCTCTGCTAATTAATTTCACGGAAACCTCGAGACATTAATAGTGGCATCCCAAGTACTTTCCAACATTTCCAATCCTTTTCACTGTGTGCCAGCTTTCCATTACCATGGTAAGAATGTAAACTTCCCTTCCCTGTCTCATGGTTTCATGAGTCTCACAAGTGGTTGATGAAAACAACAAAAAGAGGAACTGCAATCTGAAAATGACAAAGAAATGAAAAATAGTAGGAATGGGGAAAAAGGATGGAGAAGTGATTAATGCATGTGCGACGTGTCATAAAGCATAGCATGATCAATGCATATCTGAAAATCAAAGGCAGCCGTGGGCCTCTGGCCCCGCACCTCCTGAGCAAGAGTCTCTCTCACAGAGAGAGAGAGAGAGAGAGAGAGAGGAGGAGGAGGAGTGTGTAGTGTAGGGTTGTGTTGCTGTTTCTGGTGTACAGTGATGTACCTGAAATGGCGTTAGCCGCGTCCGAATTCGATCATTGTGTTTGGATTTTAGCAGCAAAATCCAGTCGTATGTCCTTTTAGAAGTCACCTCTGACTCAGTGTACCTGAAGAAAAGGTCTACACTCTCTACAGTCTCCAGTGGACCATTTCAAATTGCGCGGGAAAACAACTTCCTGAATAAGAGAGCACATTTGTATAGTTTTATTTTTACCACACACTAGCCAGTCACAAATGCAGTAAATGAGTTGCCTCTAAGTATGTGTATATGTGAAATTTTCGGAAGAGATTTTTTGTTTTTTAACAAAGGCCTCTATATTTTTTCACAAGACCACAAAAAGGTCCTGTACTTTATGTTTTTACTAAAATCTCCCTTAACTTAACACTCTAAATGTACAAATTACAAAATGTAACTTGAGAGATCAGTTTTTATTTTTTAATTATTGGACGATTTGTCCTTAAAAGATAGATTCAATTGACTTATCTCTTGAGTTAAATGAGAGAGATAATTCTGCCCCTTGGATTTTGAAGAACTAAAACCAAAGGCAACTAATCATTTGGATTTATCTGTTTTCCTAATTTACATCTAAGGCCTTTCCATTGCCATGCCTTCCTTAATCATCGTGCATTTAGGTGGGCTCCACTAAAAGCAAGTGTTTTACTTATGAATTTGTTTTGTAGAGTCATGCTTATGTATCTTCTGTTTTTTCTTTTTTTGTTCCGGTAGTTAGGTGAGTGGTATAGACTTTGTGCGTGATACTACCTACTTACCCATGAATTGATCCCGGGCATGCGTGTGAGATGGGACACCCTTACCCCTGGTTTGTCCCGAGTTTCTTCATGTATCTTTTAATAGCTAAGAAGTTTATTTTTTCTGCTTACCGTAAGAGTAAGGATGGCCAGTTTTTACTTGGTTGTCTGGGGTTTGAACCCCCGGTACGTCACCTCTTTTCGCTTGTGCGGGCTCCTTTCCCACCTGTGCGGGCTTTCTTCCCGCCTGTGCGGGCCTCCTTTCCACTTAAGTGACCACCTTCCCTTGTGTATGCGGTCCCAACCTCCTTGGCTGGGGTACCAAAAAAAAAAAGAAGCTAAAATGTTGGTGTTCTTCTTTTAGGGATAATGCCTCAACCATTGTACTTTTTAAATAAGTCTTTTGCGCCATCATTTCTAAAAGGATATGAGATTTTTTACAATGTAATTGTGTTATAAGTAAATGACATGTGTTTCATATGAATAAAGCATTCATAGAAAATTGAATTTGTATGAAAAGTTTAAAAAAATACATTGAAAGACCAATGAAACCCTTGAAGATAGACACACTCTCACATTGAAAACTTTATTTAAACCCCGAGGGGTAGCTCAGTTGGCTTAGGACCACGGTTTGCACCCCAAGATTGAGGTTCGAAACTACACTACCACACTGGGGTCATCACAGGGGATTTACCCGGCTCCCCCCGGGCCCGTAGGGATTATTCTGGCCCAAAGTGCTGGGACAGCCTCCGTTATATATATAAAAAAAAACCCTTATTTATAGTGACATATATATTAACGAGTTTATTAATGCCAAAGAGATATTTGGCTTTCATCGAGTTATTGATAGGAATGTATTGTATAAAACATAATAATCGTGAAATATGATAAATAGTTATAAACATGTTTAAAATGCTAATATATAATATAGAGATTTTAGGAAAATACCCTAAAGAAGATATTACAATACTATCAGATTAATATTGCATAATTTTCATTTCATTGTGACAATTATGAGTTTCATAATAAGAAAGGTATTAGCAATTTAGAAGTAAAATTTCTAATAGATGTGGTATTTTGAAAATATATATTGTATCTTTGACATTGTTATGCAGAGTCATGGGAGGGAACTGAACCGCTCCAGACAAAGTTTGAGCTTCACTAAATAGGTGGTAGGTCGTGTCTGGAGTTTAATAATGAAGTTCCTTTGGTAGATCCCACTTCTGCCATGAGTGGTGAATTTCTGAACTTCTTTTATGAGTCACCTATGCATGAAATTGGGTCTCATGATATGGCTTTAAGGTAAAGGTTAAATTGCTTTTCAATTGGGTTGTGACTTGTGACTCATGGGTAGGGCAGGGCCTTTGACTACTTGGTCCATTAACAAAATGGTTTGTTGTGTTTGTCTTTGATTTGGCGCCAAACAAACTCAATCATTCAATCTTCATATGAATTCATGGCCTAAACTTTTGGAAGTGATGATTCTTCGCGTCTAAAAGGGCTCTTAGGGCTGTTTGTCTCATGTAATTGAATTTCTCGGAATTAAAAAATTGTTTTTTCGTAAAGAAGAATTCAAATACTGAGTATTTATAGAAGCAGCTAAAATGGAAATATCTAAGGTGGATATCTATAAAATGACCATCAAATATACCTACCTTTTCCTAGAAAACCGAATCAATGGAATATAGGAAGTGAATACCCCGCACCATTGCCTAGTAATTCAACTCTAGGAAAGTCAAGCTACATCTACGTCGCTATCATATATTCATCCCCATCTCACCTCAAATCCTCCATCACCCTCTCATCTTTTTAATAATTCTTGGTAGTGCTCATTTGACAATGAATTATTGTATATTCAATTTCTATATATTCTACACAAAAAAGCAAATCCTTATGATTTCATAAATATCATTGTCAGCATCAACAAAGCCTGGTCTAGCTATATTGGGGTTAGTTATGTAAATTCAATTCCACTATTTTAGCACGTCTTGGGCCAAATCCTCAAATAGGTTGTACATGTAGACACTTATTCTATTTATTTCCATTCATATCCTCTTTAACCTACTGCTTTTGCGTGAAGGGACATTAACTAGCACAGAAAACTTGTTCTCACAAAAGCAATTATTGTCATATGTTGAACATATCCAAACTATCTAAGTCTCCTAGTTTATTATCTACTGTTAGTTTGTTACTACCCTTGAATACTAGAGTGTGTGTATAGATCATCCTTTTTTCTGTAAATATAGTCCACTGATTACCCATTCTTCAATGGACATTGTCCATTATGGTAAACCACCTAAATCTTATCTCCTCTTTTCTCCAATACTTGCTTTTCTTTTATTTTGGATATTGTTTTAACTTGGTTGCAATTTTCTTCGGATAATAGAAGCTCTACAACTACCTCTCATGTTTTAGCTAGTAGTCTTCATGAATTTTTATTATGCCAAGCAAACCCCATTATTATAATTTTAAGAGGTACAAGAACTATAAATGAGTTTATATAGAGTTGGTAAGATAGACAAGTTTTACAGATAAGTTTTCAAGTCAAGAATTTGCAAAGTTAGTAAGAGATATTGAAATATATAGTTCGGATTTTCTTGCGTAATTATGCAATAAATATTGTAGAAAATCAATAACAGTAAAAGTAATTATGAATATGCTTAAAATACAGAATTATAAATTTGAAATGAACTGGTTTAATTGATAATATTGTGGTTTCTACACTCTACTGCCATGCAACTGGTGCACAACACCTCATAATGCAACCAACTAATCAGACCATTTTTCCAACAATAAGACTTCTCTACATGATTGCAGAAATAAGGCCTCCTCTGTCCATGAATGTATGGATTTTACTTCACTGTCTTGACTCTGATTTTACAGTCCCTGCCTGTAGGTTATTATTATTATTATTATTTTTGGTATGCCTGTAGGGTTAATGCTCAAAAGATACCCTTGTAAGAAACAAGTCCTTTTCTCTGCCCGCCCCTGTTATATTGTGGCCTCTAGGCCTTTGCCTATCTCAACACATGAAGTGGGCGATTAGAGAGGAAGAACAATTAGTATATTAGGGTGCAAACCCAATAACTCTTGTCCCCAGGAGCTCTTTAATGTCCCTAACTAGCTATGTTAGCATCCAGGGACCAATTTAAAGAAAATTGGGACTTTGCCCATTGTTGCCCTAAGACGTAACTTTGCCCTTTAGCGGTCAAAATTTAAATATTTCATGCAGAGGTGTTTGTGCGATAATTTAGGGTAGTCCAACATCGCACTATGCGATATTTTATGGCCATGTGATATCGCACATTTGTTGAATGAAAAACTGGGAGATAAATATTAAGACTTCGGCAGTTCTAAGGAAAATATCAGGTCTAAGCATAGTTGTACAATCAAAATCTTAAGACAATTTGATTGATTCCCAATCAGTAGAAACTTAAAAATAAAGCAAAAGATTGAAGGGGAATCGCAGCACTCAGAAGGCTTGAAAATTAGAATCCTCTAACTTGATATAATAGGTCCATTACTCCCTACCCATCATTATTTATAATACACAGTAGGTTAGTCTACCGATTTGCCATGGTATCATATAAACTAATCCTTTTGTTTTTTTTAACGGTGTATAAACTCATATTGTTGATGCATTGGAAGCATTAGTTTTTCTTATAACGCGTCCCTTCGTACTTTTCCAACACTTCGGACAAGAATTACTATTAGATGGCACCTTTCTTGATGGCTGTGCAGGGCAGGGCGTTTCCAAAGTTTTGCTCACTTCTTGTTTTAAAATTCGAAAATCTAATCTACTTGCTACAATTACAAAACAATCTTAACCACTTTGGAATCAATATCATTTTTCACTTTCCATCCAATTTTTCTGATCAGACATAGCACAATGGCATAGCTTGGCATGGAGAATAAATTTTCAGTTTCTTCTCACTTGAGATTAGTCCATACAATTCCTATCAACCTAACCCACCAGGGTTGCAGGGGAAATTTGAAATGTGATGGCCAGCCTAGAGGGCTGAGAGCCCATAAATAACAAATCAAATCATATCATCGGAAGGGAAACAGATAGCCCTGTCTAGTGTTTAAGGTGATAAAGAGAACGATGTGAAAGAACCCATGCCTCTGCCACCACGCGTCCTCATCTCTTTTCAGGCTATCATTTTCTATATACGGCCATCACCAAACATATCAACGGGAAGATGGGATTTGAAATTTGACAGAAGGCCCACTTTTCAAGATGGCCAATCTGCTGCCCAATACCTCTCTCACCTACCAACCTTTGATTCTCTTCTTTCTCTTAAATTCATTTTACATATATGGCTTCCATGTTGCTGTGTCCACCCCTACAGAATAAGGTACAGTCCAGTTATGTGGTGTCTACTTGGGCCTTCTTTTGATCAGTGCAGTGTAGGCAGCCCCTTTGATACTGTGGTCCTCCTGCCTAATTTTGGATCATTGAAAAAATTCACAATTAAGATGCCATTAAATTTTAAGGGTCCGCTTGTAAGTGGCTTTTGTCATAGAAAAATTGGGAAACGTGGAGAGAGCTTTTCATAGCACTACAAACGTAAAAGATCTACATTTGGTGGCGTAGCTTTTATTGAAGAAAAAGCAAAAAATTGAACTAAATTCAATATAGTTTTACGATAAACCATTTTTGATGGAGAGTTGTTGGTTTCGTCTGAAATAATAGAAATCTTCCTTTTCGATCCTTCATCCGAAAGTAAATGAGATTCAAAACTTTCTTATTTGAGTTCCATTCCATTCCGGTTTGTATTATTGTATTTTCTATAGTACGGATGTATGCAAATACAATTTTCACCAGTTTTTTTTCTCTTAATATTCATATCAAGAAACATACATGGTTTATATTTTATTTTTTATCTTTTTATGTTTCGTATGGATATATATTTTTTTAATTTTAATAATTCCGAAAACTTACTTCAAGAAATTTCATCGAAATCCCGAAATACATAAATATTTCATTTTGGAGGCTAGACTAAAATAACAATCAAACTTTGTAGCTCGGCACAAACTGCCCACAAGACTGTTAAATGGCGGAATAAGATGGAGCTGGTTTTTTGCTCCCCCTTCCACAGGGAAACCTCTCCATCTACTTTCCTCCCACTGATGAAAATGCCCATATGAGTGGGCCCCACTGCAACTGAGCAATTTACACCATTCTCCTAGGTGAACATTAACCCTTGGACTTGGGCATTTTTACACTGGAAATTGCAATGAGAGTGATGAACGGCTGAGATGGGAGTTGGGGAAAGGAAGGAATTAGAATATGAACATGCATGTCGGGACAAGAGATTCTGAGCTGCATTGGGACGAAGTCCCACAGTCAATGTTGTTGTATGCCAACCAAACCCTAGGTTACATGTAATGTAATGTAATGGGTCTGAATCTCCGAGCTTCCTTCTCTTTAAGTCAACTCGACTATCGACACTGCAAGTTGCTAGACATCTTTCTTCTTTTCTCTGTCTTTTTACTCACAGGACAAAAATATTGCCAATCTTTGTACAGCACGTGGCATGTTCTTTCCTTGAGATTATAATAATGCACATTTAGATCCTAATTCCAAACACCCCAACCTCAACTTACCAATTTGTCAGATAGGCTGCTTGGAAGGAAAATCAGGACCCATCACTTGTGTCATGTTTCCTTTCTGTTTTTTCATAGAATGCTTAGGAAATTGAATATCTTGGAATTCATTGGCAAATGAGCTCCAAAGAATTATTAAATAGGAAAAGAGTGAATGATTTATGGTGATAGGTGCAGGGTGTCTCCAGTCCCCAGCTCTAGTTCAAATTGGTTAAGACAAGGGTGCATGAGTAGGAGTGTGCGTATTATAGCCTCTTATTTAGTCTAAATCCTTCTTTGAAAGATATGGGAGATCTAGACTTGCTTAGATATTGTATTAATTACTAGGATGGTGCCTGGTTATTAATTTTTCATCTCTCTTTGATTTAATTTTCACTACATAAGAGGTTATTTATGGCCATTCTTTAATCCTGATTTCTTGCTTCTTCAATATTTCTAACAACTTAGAGAAATACAAATATTCTAGAAATTCAATTTCATGAAACAAACAAGCCAACAAATCATCAGGCGTTCAACTTAATTTTTGGAATGAGCAAAAATAATTATTTTTGCTTACTCTCCAATAATAGCTCTAGATTAGATATCTCAAGCATTATAAATAAAACTTTACCTATTGAAACACTATTGCATCTAGAAAGCCAATGCGCTCTATATATAACATGTTTCATATGTCCTAATTTAAAAAGCAACTTGCACATTTCTAAATATTGATATAAGACAATATTATGCCTGGTTGAATATGAATAAATATTTGAGCTACACCTCCAACATAATATCAATTATATATATTAAAGCAAAGGGGGATGTGTGCTGTGAGGGGTGCCACCTCACCCCTGAAAAGTCTCTCCTTTCAGAGAAATGCAAAAGAAAACATGAGATTATTTGCCTTAGATGAACGGTGAGATGGTGAGATGGTTTGGCTTCGGTGACTTGATGGAGGGTCAGATTCTATGAGGTTTGGATACTCTCAAGTGGAGCCTTTTCAATCTCCTAAAATCTCTCTCTCTCTCTCTCTCTCTCTCTCTCTCTCTCTCTCTCTCTCCATTAAGAGATCCATCAATCCACGATTAAACTCCTAAAATATCTCTCATTTGCATTATCAAATCCCTTTCACTTCCAGCTCCTAAAATCTCTCCTCTACGGTTATAATATCCACCTAACATTCCCTATTTTCATATAAAGATAAAATAAAATTTAAATTAAAAAAGATTTGAATGCCAACTAATTTGGACGATAGTCTAGACCATCCAACTCTCTATATTTCAAAACCCAATATGTCCCTAACATCTCTCTCCATTTTAAATCCTAACCTCTCTCCCCATCTAAATAATCAATACAAAGCATTTAAATCCTCTAAATCCCTCTAAAATCTCCCCCACCCCTCTCTCAATCTCTCGGTGATTCACGTATTCAAGCATCAATCTTCATTCTGGTTTACAGGTAATTCACGTATCAACTTCGTCCATCCAAGTATTGATTTTATATTTGGATTTTCATTTGTGTGTTGGGTTGGAAACTGCTCTACTAATTTCAATTTCATTTTGTTTGCAATTTTTTGGAGTGTGTGGTATGTAACATTGAACTTAAATATGCACATCAAATGGTGCAGGTGATCATTTTTGGGTGGTTTGTAGCCATGTAGTAACCTTTTGAAAAATAATTGAGTTGAATAAGAAAAATCATTCAGTTTGAATCAAGATTGTACCGGAGCCATTTGAGTAAAATCTACATACCACACTGGAAACTCCAATGGGGCCTTCTTCAACTATAATAATTTCTGAATAAAATATAGTGTACAACGGTAAAAATTAATTTTATTAATTTTTCATTCTAGCATTATCATGGTTATCATGATTTTTTTTTCAACATGGGCTTATTTGAAAATATTGTAATGGCCTAAGAAGAAAAAACGAAACTACAAAAATATGTAACTTTTAAGCATCCATCCCTCGTAACTATGATTGCTTAATCAGCGAATACTATATTAGCAATGGTTGTTAGATGTGATTAGAGTGGCATCCCATACAAAGGTTCAAGCAGCCGAGGAAACACTAAACCAGCGTTAATGGATCATGCGTGTTATTTGAGTCATTTTAGAACTATATTTGTATGTTTCTTGTGGTATGAAGATTAGATAGTCATTTTTTTTTTCAGTAGCATTTATCTTTTTCCTAACAAAGCATTTTTAGATAAAATTTCAATAAAAATTATATAATTATTTCATTTTTAAATTTGGGAGATTTATTTGTTGCTTTGGTGAGGCACCTCCTTCTACAAAGACGACCAAGGATCAATGCCTCTCTTTACAAGTGTTTCTGATATGCTTCTAAGATTTATAGATAACTTATAACCTATTGCACATGAATACAAATTTATTTCCCTACAATGTGGAAGATCATCATCTATTCTATGGCCTCCGATTAAAAAAAAAAAAACAAAAACAATCCTTTTCTAACAATCCCTAACAATATTTTACGTGGCCCGCTTTGTGATTTATCATGAAAAGGATAATATTATTTTTTTAATAAGATCTATCATACGTGGAGCACAGAATCATTTGTGTGTCCATTAAAGTATCATATTCAAATAAAGACTTGCTCTTATCCGACTCAAAACAAACAATTCTCTTAATAAAATGACATGTTCATGTATAAAGTATAATCATGTACAATTATTGTGAATGAAGTGCAGCAGGTCGTTAAGTCTGATAGGTCACTATTTATTGGACTCAACTTTTTTTTTTGAATGACACAGATTTTCTCCAATGCAATTTGTTGGGACCAACACATTTCCGATTTTCTTAGTGTGCTTAGGTGCTAAATTGCTCTTTGTTAACTGAATAGTGCAGATACAAAATTAATATGTTTTACTTTGATGAGGGTCCATTAATCTCAATTCTCCCCCTCAAAAAGTAAAAGATAAAATATGAATCTTTCTACTCATGATAAGTTAGGGATAATTTATACTTCATCAGCCCAAACTGTGTTCTTTGTTTTTTCAGGATTTGAAACTCACAAGAACAATTCCTTAATTTATTAATGGCCATTTATCATTTGTTTATCATGTTTACTAATACTCTTCACTTCTATAAAATAATTTTCTTTTTTAATTTTATTTTTTATATATTCTCATTTTTTGTGCCCCAGCTAAGCACGGGCCTTTGTTGCTAGTTTTATTTAAGATGAAACCATTCGACTCTAGAGCAGTATTATCCTCTGGGCCCCTCCCTTGCAAGGTTTACTCCGTACCACTGTGCCAACTGCTGATTAAGAGGAAAAAAAAAAAGGGAGACAGGCATGGACAGATCGGTTTTTGGCTGTGAGTTCGAAGTGGCTCAGTGGCTGTTTATTTCATTTCACCATCTTCTTTCGCAGAGATTCAATAAATCGGTGAAATTTGTGAGGGTCACATGTTGCACATCAACCCCATTCATCAAGTGATTCTGCCCTAAAGTTTTAGTAAATTTTGTTGATTAATGCATTGTGGCCATTTTGCATTGGAATAGGTAAATGTTGATTTATGTAGAAAGCCTCAACTTTGAGATGATATATTTCTATTCTAAACAATAGAGTGATAGATAATAAATTAAACCCATGTTTGGCATCTCTTTTCTCACATGCACTTATTCTCTTTAGCATGAACTAATTGTAGTTCAGATGGTAGTACATACAAATGTTGGAAATATTCAGTTATTTGATAACTACCAATCTTGTGTTTTTATTGAAATATTATTAAAAAAATATTAGAATAAATCTTAAATTGAAAAGAAAAGGTATATAGTGATTACAAGACTGCTTTTGAGAAACCGTTAAAATACTAGATAATTTAAATGACTCAACAAAACAGCATGCCAACAACTTTCACTGTCAGAGTTATGAAAGGTTCTTAGCTAACTTTTTTTCTCCATCTCTCTATAGAGCCCACCTTGGATTAGTCAATTCTATTCACACGCATCTATCATCGTTGGATAACTTAGAGGACTACTTGTGCATCTAAGTGGTCAATCTCACATGAGTTCAAGACCATATATGCAAGAACCTATTTGGTTGTAAACATTCTTATCGGGATTTGGAGAATGCTAAATGTTATTCCCATGATAGAATTCTTAAATGCTCAAGGGGCTTGTCGCGATTCAAAATCTAGAATTGTGAGAATATCCTATTACAAAAGATGATTTTCACTTGCCTATAAATTCTCACTTTTCAAATTGAATCAAATAGGGGATTTGGAGCTCCTAGAGATAGCCCCTGCATTTATACCAGGAATTGGGACTTCCCACCAAAGATGGTCTCAACCAATTTGATAACATTCATGACAAAAAATTCATGGGAAATATGTAGTAAATAAAACTTTTTTCTTATACCTCATATCAGGGGCTGGGGTCCCATCGAACTCACCTAGTGGGAGGGCCCTCAGGAGAAAGGAGAAGACTTTGAGTGGGGAAAGAGCCCTTCAAACGAGGAAAGGAGCCCTTAGGTGGGATAAGGTGGTATGCACATGATATTCAAACCCACGGCAGCTTGAGCGAGAACCATTCGCAAAACAAGTAGTAAGTTGATAAAGTAAACATAAAATCTCTAGTTGAGTTTGTGAATGCGTAGGTGAGAGAAAATGAGAACAGTGTAACTCATTAGCTCAAACAATAGAGATTCATCTTTTGAGAGAAAGAGAGAGAGTCATCTTTTCATATATTCTTATACTGTCCATATTATAGTTTTTTAGATTAGACAAATGGCCATTATCATTGAACATACGAAACATGAAGTAAAAAGGGTGAATCTAATGCTCTCTTGGCATGAAAATAAGAGCATTGGACTTGCAAAATCTGCCACATATCATATTTATAAAAACAACTGATTCAAACCCTCATACAATGGACCCACATCCTAATATTATTCTGTGGTGCACATAGAAGATACGTTGCTGGAGCAAAGTATTAGCTCAGCCAACCTCAGTTTTAGAAGTCCTAGATGATCTATTATAACAATGACCGTTCATCTTGTGGGAAGGGCAATGGACGGCAGATGGACATTGGACCAAAATCTTCTTGATTGGTCAACCAAGTGGTGAGCCTTTATTCTTTATGAAGAGTGGATGGATACCGTATTTGGTTGCATGGAATGTCTAGTGATGGTGTATTTTTAGAATCTCTTGTCCACTGACAGAAAAGCCCAGCAGCCGAATGGTCTAAATCATTGTCAGAGGAGATCCCACGCGTATCAATTGCTTTCGTCCTCCAAGCTATACCATACTATAACAATACACCAGTCCGGATCTGCTGGTGGGATTTGGTAGAATTCTAACTCACCATTCCTGTTTCTGTGAGGGGCTGGCCTCTTAATTTGCAGGCATTTTTAGATGAGAATAGCAGTTGATGGGAATTTCAGACAGTGGCGTGAGGTCATGTATTTAGAGCATTGGAGATTTTTCCATCAAACATAAGAATTTTGTAAGCCAACTTTTGTGGCCTTTGAAAGTTTTAGAATTTAGGTTTTTCTAAGTAATTAACGTTACTTATTTTAGAGAACCCTTTGTGTTTGGTTGTACGGTAAATTGAGATAAAATGAGGTGAAGCACCAAATCAAGAGAATAAAATATAAGGGGTTACGATGGTTTTTTATTTTTATTGAGGATCTTTTTTATTTTTGTGTAAAAATAAGATATTTTTTTTGTCATTTAGTGGAAAAAATAGGTTGTTTTTTAAGTTTTTTTTTTTAAAAGAAGAAGAGAATTTTGAATTCGTGTACTTCTGATATTGCTTATTGTCTTATGTTGTCTAGATAATGAAGGCACTATCTCACTTTACTTTAATTCACCACATATCCAAACACGCCTGCAAAATCCTGGTCAACTCCTTCCTTCCTTATTACTTTGCATGTGTACTATATCGCATGACACTAGGATATCGCACTGTATAATGTGTGTAATATCGCATGGCCTTAGGATATCACATGAGAAAAATACTTAAACTTTTACATCTCTAGGGAAAATTTCAAGTCTAATGGCAGCTCTATGGGCAATATCCCAAAAGGAAAGGAAAACCATCGATTGCAAGATCCTATAACAACTGGGCCATTAAATCTGGCTACCCAGTTGATGCTTTAGATGCCCACATCCTATACGGAATATCTAGGGGTGTAACAGTTCGGTTAACCGCGGTTTTTGAGAAAACGGTTAACCGAACAGTGTTTCACAGTTTTTGGTTTTTAAAAACTGTAATCGTAACCGAACCGTGAAAAACCGTTAAAAACCGAACTACGGTTAACGATTCGGTTACGGTTAATTGTCACTTGAAAAAATTTGTGAAACTTTTGTCATTTACCAATCAAACTTGATGTGAAAAAAAAAGAAACCATAGTTCGAGAATGACATAATATGTTACTGTAAAAAAAAATTCCATTTAGGCCCTTCGTTTTTTTTTATTAGTGAAATGGTTCGATTAATTGTGTGTTTTGGGAACACGGTTAACCGAACTATGGTTAGCGGTTTGGTTTGGTTAATAACTGTGAGTTGAGATAAAAATTATAACTGAACAGTGAAGTGCAATTTTTCGATTTAAAAAATTGTAACTGTAACCGAATCGTGAAACACAAATTAACCACGATTCGGTTCGGTTCGGTTAGACGGATTTTCGGTTTTTTTTTACACCCCTAGGAATGTCTTTGCTAAAGGCCCGTTTCTTTACAATAGAATGCATACAATTTGAAAACATCAGAATTTAAAATCAAATGAGCAGCAATGAAAGATAATTAAAGAGGTAAATTTAAATTATACGAGGTGAGAGATAAAGGATATAAGGTAACAATATAGATGAAACCTTGACCTTGTAGAAACTGGTTTACTAAGATGATAGCCGGTTTGAGTTCCCATCTTCCCTTCACTTTCCATTAAAGAGGAGGTTATTTGATGTTCATTTTTTATGTTCCTATTGCAAATTCATTTTTAACCACCTATAGCTTGAATTTCTAGATGTTAAATTCCTATATATTTTATGCAAATAAATATTCCCTAAAACTGATTACATTAAATGTAATATAGTACCAAAGTGTTATAAAAATGCAAATATATTTAAAAAAGTGCAACCCATTCAAATCGTAAAATAGGCCCCACCTATAGTCAATACCAACAGTCACACACCAACGACCTAATCCTCTTATTCTCTAAGTTGATCCACTATTGTTAGCTGTTTAATTTTAGACAGAAATTCCACTCACAAAAAGTTTAGTGTTTCTGCCCCTGATTATATTGTTGTCATCATCTGCTATCATGAGTTCGCACCTTTCGATAGCAAGAATTTGAGTTCTTATACATAAAAATGTTTTATTGGAGGGGATCTATGTTTCTTTGTTTCAAATTAAACTAAAGAAACACTCAGTTCATTTCTTTTCTCTTTCATTTTTAAAGATGTTCTCCCATTTCAAACTTTTAGCTAGTAACAATTATATTCCATAGAAAGGAAATATCCATGCCCTACATATAAAAACAACACACTCTCTCTCTCCAAGAGTAACCAAGGGAGAGTTTTCCCCATGGTTCTTTTTTGGTTTATTCATGGTTTCAGAATATGTGATTGTGAAGAAAATAGTTAACACTTCCGTGTGACACAGGCTAGACATTTTAGTGTCATATTCACAACATATAATTCATCCCCAAATGATAGACGGTTTTGGCCAACACTCTTATGGTTGACCCGCGTTGGCACCTTAGTATCACACACATACCAAGGGATTAATTCATGAGTTTTAAAGTTTAAAGTATCACTCTTGACCAATAACCCACCTTAGCAAAAAGAAAGAAAGAAATAAAGGGTTTTCGTTATGAGAGCATCGCACGGCGGCCCTGTGAAAATCTTAGTTCACTCCCCCCTTTGATTTAAGAGGTGCTGCTTCATGACGGCCAAGTTGAAAATCCTCCAATGTCTTTGTGTGGGACAGCTGTAGGTAAGAAAATTTTTTTTTTTAAATGGAGTATTACCTTCTATATAAATAAGGCAAATTAAATAAAAAAAAGGTCATCACTCACTGTGATCCTAATGAACCAGGGTCTTAAGAAGGTCCAAACTGGAGACAGACTCAACCTTTTGATAATTTTACACAAAATAGTTGTTCACAGTTCTCGTACCTGTATTCTCACGTATGGCATATGAGACTTTATTGTTTTTTTATCTTTTAAGGTGGAGGAAAATTGTAAGAATATAATATTTCCAAGTGAAAGGCCCGAGGGGGCACTTTGCCTTACTCTTCAGTATTGTGGACAAGCAACATACTATTGTCCACAAAATCACCTTGGAGGGAAGCTGCTGGGAGGCAAACGTACGGATCACTGCTACTACTGGAACATCTTCAGGATGTGTAGTCCATTCAACAGGACTATTGTTGTAAATTCTAGTTTTTAAACTTCAATTGTGATTAAAGAATGGGAGTTTTTCTTGTAGCTCATTTGTCCTTTGTATATAGGGATAAGGGTTTGCTAAAGCAACCTCTCATTTGAGGGTTGATACATGTACATTTAGAGAAGTCCATCCGCAGAGTACGACTAAATCAAAGTCTTCTTGTCAAATTGGTCCACTTGCAAAGCTAAATTCATTACATCCCCAATCTAAGGATATCAAATGTAACTAAATGAGGGGTCTGTGGATTAGATTTTAAACCTTCTTCTTCTACTGGATACAACTATTTTCTAATGCAATCTCGGATGAGAGAGAGAGAGAGTGCGCACTCCAACGACATCTAGGCAGATAGCATTGTAACCTTAGTCCTAAAATAAATACCCAAATATAGAGTCTTTTAGATTCACTTTTTGCTGTATCTGTCCAACTTGTATCGTCTCCCACCACTTTCTCCCCCAACTGGATGTTATCCACTGTGCTCTTGTTTAATTCTTTTTTGCTTCTTTTCTCTTTTGTTCTCACATTCATTCACTTCATCTCATTCCTCCCCCAAACCCCCAAACAGCAGACACATACACATCCCGTTTAGTAAGGCGCAGCTCGCTTAATCACTTCTTCACTTTTATGGATTTGGTTGCGATTTGCCCCCTGTGCCCTTGACGGATTGTATGACATTCAACACAAGTGAAAAAGAAAAAATTATCTTAGAAGATTCTTCACCTTCAGGGTACTTTGCTCAAAGAGAGGAATCCATGGAAGAGAGGGAAATTCTTCTTATTTTTCATTCAATTCCTTTTTATGTCATTTGGTGTGACACATTTTTCTCGTATAAAAGAAAAAAATGAATTGATTTTCCTCGAGAGGGGGTTTAAGTTTCCTATGCCTGGGGTAGAAATGCAATCTCTCTCTTTTGTTAAAATGAAAACCCACCATGAGTAAAATTCTCTCACTGCACAAATAAACCCATTTTGATTTTTCATGTGGTTTACTATTCCGTTGTTTGGTGCAAGAAGGAGAAAAATGAAGAAATTTTTCTCAATAGAAATAGTTTCAGAAATTCTTCTCAATAGAAAGGGTTTCAATTTCCTATGAGAGGGGCTTAATTTTGGTTTCACATCTTCATTACACTAACTTCATTTGTAAAATTTCTCATATATCTTAAAATCTATAAAGATTCAAGACAGGTAACTAAAGGCGTGTTTGTTTGCACAAAATATAGAGAAACTCTACATTGGGGTTTTTTTTAAACAACTAAAAACGAATATGAAAGGTGAATTTTCAAAAATTAGCATCACATGGCCTTTCCTTTTATGAAAACATAGTCAAAGAAATATGGGAAATGAATACCTACCTTTGGTCTTCATTTTTAATCACTTGAAAAAGTCCTATATATTGAATTCTTATGTATTTAATGCACACAACATACATGGTTATTCACGTGGGAGTCACTTAAAGATTTAGACTAATGACACTGAAGAAATTATTTCAATTTGAAAACCTCCCCAAGTAAGATGTTCATATATCTATAGTGAGACCTCTGCCATACATTATTTTTAGAAATTATCAGTCCCTAGAGCAGTCCAGCTGGCCGATAATATGAATCAACCCCAGAGGGCACATATACATGCTCTACTTGATTTTTAAAAATTACGTCAATATAATTATTGGATGAAGATAAATCTAAGCGGTTAAAAAACAGATTTTATAATGTAACACCCCGACCCCACCCTAATTGTGTTTAGTGTCTCACTAATCTTAATTAGACACCTAATGTATGTTTTGAATATAATTGGGCTTGATTATGTAGATTAGAAGGGGTTTGACCATTAACTAGATAGCATTATGACCTTTTAGGTATTTTGGGTTTAGTGTGTGCAATTTCAGACTTTTGTGCATCTTGGGTGCATTGCATAGAGCATATCATCTTCATTGGTTTTTGTGTTTTGACCCAAACCATTTGAGCTCAAATTGATCCTCATCTTGGCCCAGTTTTAGCTTGGAAGCCCTTTTTATAGAATTTCTTTCATTAGGCTTGGTTTGCATGCAAAAGACCCAGAAATTTTCCCTTAAAACTCTAACCATCTCCAATGACTCTCATTTCTCTTCACTTCATTTCAGGTGAGAGACCCTATTTCTTCCATTATTCTCTTCTTCTCCTATTCCCCTCCTAGCTGGTTCAAGCCTCCATTAGAAACCGTGTACGAGAGCTTAGTGGTTTCATCTCCATCCCTTTCAAGAAGGCTACCATCCTCTCCAAGCTTTCTTTTCTCTATTGAATCTCTTTGGTAAGTTTCTTTCCTACTTCCCTTACCTTTCCTTCCAATCAATTGTAGTGGTACCTCATGTCAAGTTATGTATGGTCATTGTAACGCCCCATACCTTAACCCCGTATTAATGATAATTAATTGCTTGGTTAGTTAGTAGGTTAGTTAGTAGGTGTGTTTAGAGTCTTAGCGAGTCGGGTTTGGCGTGTGGATCGCACGTGCGAAGTCTCATGCGAGTCCGAGTGCGTTTGGATAGAGTAGGGGGCTGGTTTCCAATTTTGGGAAGTTTTCAGGGGTTTTTATGAGATTATGAGTTTTGTGAGTTTGGTTGCATCGGATAGGTCTCGTCATTTCATGAACTTTAGTCTTCTGTCACGTTTCGATTCAACGCGCTGAAGAGGACCAAATAATCACATTTATCAAACCAAGGACTTAACCCAAATTTCACCTAAATATCCCCTTAATATCAAGTCATCAACCGGATGACTCATTCCTTTCTTATCTTCATTCATCTTCATCTCTTCTTTCATTTCTCTGTGTCATCTCCAAGCCCCTTCTTCTCCTCACTGTTGCCTTGCCAACGACAACCACCGGAGCTCATCTTCGCTAGCCAATCCACCCATCTTCTTCCTCAAGACTCCAAGAACTCAACCATCTAATTTTCCAAGCTTTTCATTAACAAACCACTACAAGGTAGGCTCTCCAAGCTACTAGACTTAGTTAATCTTCTTCCTTTGGATTAGAAATGGATTAGGGAGACTCACAGCAACCCTTTGCATTCATTTTTGTAGTGAGGTTTTGGTTTGGAAACCTTCTTCTTCCCCTTTGAGCTCTAGAGGAGTTTTCTTCAATTTCTTCTTGAAATTCCTTAAGCTCTTCATCAAGGCAAGTTAATATACATGTTTATGATTTGATATGTTTTGTCTTTCCTTTGATTGATGATTGATGATGTTTAGATGACCAATTGCTCTTTGGATTTGTTTTAGATTGAAAACATGATAATTGATTGTAATTGCTTAATGAAATGGATTAGGACTTTAATGACTTGATTAGATGATAGGATTGAGTTTTTATGGACTTGTTGCATCTACATATGTGTTGATTCATCAGGTTCAGGAAACAAGATAAGGAAAGGTCCCAGGTTCACTTCAGTTACAGAACTTGTGTTCTGTAACTGTAGTGTACCCGGTCGACCGGCGACACTGCGTCAGGTTCTTTGGAACCTGACGAGAACACTATTCTGCCTTTTTCACTTACAACTGCCGGTCGACCGGCACAGGGCTCGGTTGATCGGGCACACAGGAGGAGGTCGACCTGCTTCTTGCAGGTTGACAGGGGTACTGTGTAGGCGGTCGACTGGCCAGGGGCGCGGTCGACCGGGTAGACTGTGTACGCGGTCGACCGGCCCAGGACCGGGTCGACCAGGTCAATTGTAGAAACCCTGTTTCAGGGGTTCTTTTCCCTATGTTTTGAGGACTTTATGTGGAACTTTGACTACCCTTTTTATGACTCATTTGACTATATGTGAGGACGTTTTGAGCGAACGTTCTTCGCGTTATTCCGGTTGTATCGGAAATCAATTTCACTCAATCTTGAACGTTATGGGATAACGGGATACCTTTTCTATATCTTTGCATGAAGATCATATATCCAGGTATCGCGAACTTTAAACCCTTTCGTTAACTGAGTATGATTGTACGATGCTTCGGGTTTAACAATTGACTTAGGATTAGATTACTTATTGCCTTGGATTTTGGATTGTACCGTCTGGTACTGTTTACATGAAACGTTCATGTTCATTAGCTTCGTTTATTTGCTTTGTTTTGGGATCACTTTTGAGAACTTAGATTGATGGATTTAGGATCCCTTTTGATGTTTCGTTGTTTCGAAGTTTGATGGGAATGTTGAGGCTAGACGGCTTTGATTGGAAAGCTTGTTTGAGAACTACCGGTATTGATGGTTTTGACTTTGATTTGATGATGGAAATGTAGTTTCTCTTTGCTTAATGAATCTTGTTCACACAAGAAAGTCTAGCTCTTCACTATCGGTTGTTTAGGACTCTTTGTGTCAGGCACCACTCGACTGTTAACGCCCAACACAGATGGGGCACTATTCTGTGTGAGGACTTTGGATTGAACGTCTGTGCAATACGATTTTTTATATTTTGATGGATGTACACCATCGGATACATATTGAACGATTGACTTTGATGACGCATGACCTTTTGGTATCTATTTTGATTGCTTGCTTGCAGGGGTTCATCCCGTGCCACTCTACCACAGCTCAAATGTTGAGTCAGGAGGGTCATGTGAAACTATCCTGTGGTGTATTAGTTTATGTGGGTTACCTCTTTGTTAGATGTTTATGTTAGTTGATTTTGATTCGAATGCTATGCACTTTCTACGATCAGGATGCTATGCATTTCATATGATTTTGTTTATTGTTTACTTTGATTCGTTCTACATATCTGAATGATTTATATATATGTTGCTTGCCGACCTTCGTGTCTGATGATGCTACTCTTGGTGCATAGGTACCGAGCTCTATCTTACCGAAGAGGAGGTGACGGAAGAAGTTCAGGCGGATCAGCCTGATGACTTCCTATAGTACTGTACGGACGGTATTATATAGCCGTAATGACCCCGTACATGAGCGCCTTCACGTTATTTTGTGTAGCTTCATCTTTTGGTTTCTTCATCTTTTGATTAGGCCCGAGTTTTGGATGTAGCCTATTGTTGTAAATAATACTTTTGTTTAATTGTTTTAAACTTGAACTCTAGTTAATACATATGATCAGTCTTTGCTCTTAACTATATACTTCAAGATACCATTTGTACTATGAAGTTTCCGCTATACGTTTTATGTATTTGAGGAAATGTTTATACCTCACAGCAATCTTCGATCCATATTAGGACATGATTGGGGCCCAGTGTTGTTATTAATGCTGAAAAATTTTAATTGGCCCTAATCTCACGCATAAACCCCGGTTTCACGATCGGGGGCGTGACAGTCATCCTCCCATCTAATTTCATGTTTACATGCTTATGTGGTTGTGCCAACCTGATTTGTTATGCTTATGCACTTGTTGCCCTTGATCCCAATGCGTCATGCCTATTCATGCATTAATTATGCCTAGACTAATATCATTGACTTTATGTGATCTATCTTGTTAGTTTTACTGATTTGAAATACATGTTCCATTTTATATTTATTTATTTTGCTTAGCATAGTCTAGTGGTGCTACAATTAGCATTATAGGTAAGGACCTTGATGCCATCGCTTAGGAGGTCGACGAGGAGGAAGAAACTCCTCAATGATTAATTGAGTGGGCCCCATAAGTTGTCTTTTATACATCTATATGATGAGCTATTTGACGTTATATTTTCCATGATCGTGGCTTGGATCGCCGTTGTTTAGTTGATGTTATATTTTGGAATATAAACTTTAACTAATACTTGCTTCCGCTATTTTTTATTCTCTTTTCTTTCACCTTGAAAACTTGAACTTTAACTTATGCTCATGAAATTGTTATGGTCTTATATCATGGTGAATGTGTGATAGATAGTAAACCTAGATGAATACCTTTGGCAAATTATACAGAATGCAACCTCACACGTGATATCTTGTTGGAGAAGAACCGTTCATAGGACTTAAGGCTAGAGAGCTGGACTCAAATCCCCATGTGGTGTACATCGTGCTTTGAGATGAGTGTAGTCTCGGGCTCGGGGCGATTTATATAACACCGTTGACATTTTAATCAAAAGGTAAATATAATTTTAAGCCTTAACTTACCAACAATGGAGTTTGAGACCTATTTGTCAAGTAACTTATATGACAAAAAGAAAGTATAAAGTTGATAAAAACACGGTACCTATAGATCATAGAAAGTGACTCATTGTATGCTATAACTAAAACACATTAAAGCTCTTGCCTCCAAATATTATTTGGTTTATAGGGTCAAAATATTATTCAATGCAATTAAGATATTTAAATTACTAAATTATAGGGTTATGTTTTGCTAAGAGCTGCCTCTCACGATTTGTGTAACAGGTTCCTTTTTTTACCAATCGCATGGGACATGCCTAACGAATCCAGCTCCTCACACTCACTAACCTATGTGAATTAGCACTCTCACTAACTTGACACTATTCTAAATAATTATCACTAGTCATATTTAATTCTAATGATTTTTAAAGTTATATTTTTAATAAAATTTAGTGTTATAGCGATTATTATTAAGATTAGTATCAAATTAGGATGATTGGTAATTCATCGTGATTAGTAAGTGTAAGGGGGTTTGATTTATCATGAGGTGTCCCATGAGGTAGTAAACAAGATACCACCCGCGCAAATCCTTTGTAGAATATAGCTCTACAATTCTTATTAAAAAACATACAGATAATGCTCCAAAATATACTAGTCATGTAAATGTTTATGTACTTTCATCGTAATTAGTTAAATGGTAGAGTTAAAATTGTGGTATAAAACCTAATCAATCAATGAAAGTTTCCTTCATAAAATGTCAATCGCGCGTCTCATTATGATTAAAGTTCCCCATAGACCCAAAGTATTATCCTATCAATCTAGGAATGACCTTGAAATTGAGCGTATAATAAGATAATCACCAACTTTGGTCAAGATACATTGTAATGTGTCGACGAGTCTCTATTAGATTAGTATAAAATGAGAATTAATTTGAATGGCTGGCATCTTAATCATAGACAGAACAACATTAACAAAACCCACTGTATAAACCATGGGAGATCCATATTTTTGCAAATATACATTGAACGATATATATATGGTTACTTTTCAATCTAATTTAATGGTTTCACCGTGTTGACCCACAAAACAATCTGACTTTCCAGTACATTTGTTCAAAAATCAGCATCTGAAGATGAGTTGGAGAAGCAAAATATCACAACCCATTGCTTTAGTGGCAGTACTTACCAGTATGTGGGCCATTTCTACCTAATCACAATCACAGTTATCAGCAATATTTAAAATAAAAAAAAAACATTTCAAGATACACACTTGAAGCAGTAATATGTGGAAAACTACAGCCAGAAAATACAAAACATAGCTAGAAAATCAAATCATGGAAATAATAAAAATGTCTATTTAAGACTTTCCAACAACATCTTAAAAAATTAGTGTATTTTCTGCCAAATCTTCCCAAAGAAAAAACGAACACCCCCATAATCAATGGGTCTGATTTCATCTCCAGTCCAAATGATGAGTACCAGCAAATCTATTCATGGCCTAATGACATTGATGAGTGACATGCATCTGACCATGTAGTAGTGTAGACACACGACGGACACAAAGTACAACATCCCACATTTTCCCAACAGAATCCGGACACAATCTATACATTTACTATCATTGCATTAATCACCTTATAGATCATCAAATCAATCTATACTCAATCTTGTTCATTTTGAACCTTCGCCCTCATCAACAGGTTGGCCTCATGGTGGATGACTCTACACATCCCACCCACATAAAAGCATGTTGGAATCATGAAGATGACATCAATGGTCCTGATCATCTTCTCCATGATGGCTGTGAACCACACATCCCATCCACAGTGGGTCCCATCAGATTGACCACCTCCAGCACGCGCCCTCCTCTACGCTCCCATACTCATCGAGGCACGGGAAAACAGAAACCTTTTCATATTTCCTGTGCTCAGGACTATCTCTCTCTCTCTCTCACCTCTCAAAAATCCAACACCAAAGCAGGCCATATTTGTCATCTCCAAAGATAGAATCGGCGTTCAATAGACGGTGGGCAGTTATCAAAAACCAGATCCAATGGACGAGATTAGTCAGATCCAAAGGTGGAGATTGCTTGATTGAATGCAGTGGGGCTCTAGTGGGCCCCACGAGGCCTGTTGCAGAGTACTGGGACTCGTCGCATGTATTGCATTCGTCTTTTATACCGTTTTTCACCGAGAAATGAGAAAAGGTCACCGTCTGTGGTCTTGTCATATTAGAGGAGGAGAGAGAAGCAGGTTTTAGGGTTTTAGAGTGGTGGTGGTTTTATCAGAAATGAGTTTTCGAAGAGGGGGTTGGATGTAATTTTTATATTTGTTTTTAGTACCCACTCCTCCCTTAAATGCCCCAGCGTCTTCTCTCTACTGTGAGCTTCATTGGCAGCAGCACTCGCAGCAGCGCCATTTCCTTTTCTCTGGTTTCTCTTTCGCTTTCCTCTTTTGCCCCTTTGCCCCCCATCCTACTTTTTCTGCTGCAGGTGATGATGACGATGGCGATGGCGAGACTTTCATCTCTTTACAGGCCGTGACTACTACTTCACTTCCCTCTCAATCCCCCTCTTTAGTTTGCTCCTGTAGCTGCCAGAGAAGATAGAAAAAGAGAGGGAGAAAAATGGTGGGTTTTTTTTTTTTATTGTACTCTGTACCTTGTTTTCTGTTGTTTTTTTTTTTCATGGAAATTGAATTAAGTTGGGTGTTTTTTGAATTTTTGAGTGAAAAGAGAGGATGGGTTTGTTTGGGTTCTCTGCAACTTGTTTTTGTGGTGAATGTTTCGATGGAAATTGAACAAAGTTGGGTTCTTTTTGAATTTTTGTAGGTGGGTTTCTCTACTTATCCTCGTTGGCTTGAAGCTCTTCTTGGTGAGAAGTTTTTCAACCCATGTCTGATTCATGAGTCGGCAAAGAAGAATGAGAAGAACATCTACTGTTTGGATTGTTGTTCCAGCATCTGCCCTCACTGCTTGTCTCCTCACCGCTCTCACCGCCTTCTCCAGGTGAGAAACCTAACTTAAAAAACAAGGAACTTTCCTCCTCTTCTCATCTGTCAAATCTCTCTTTAACTTTCTAACATTTCTGTGCAGATTAGGAGATATGTTTATCACGACGTTGTTCGGTTGGATGATATGGAGAAATTGATAGATTGCTCTTTCGTTCAAGTAACTCAAACAATTAAAAAAAAAAGAAATCTTTAAAAGTTCTAGCCTTTTCTTCTTTTGATTTTGAACATGCTTTTGTTTAATTTGTTCCTTCAGTCTTACACAACCAACAACGCAAAGGTGGTGTTTTTAAACGAAAGGCCTCAGTCTCGTCCCTTCCGGGGTTCGGGCAATCTCTGCAGCACATGCGACAGAAGCCTGCAAGACCCGTATCTCTTCTGCTCCATAGCATGCAAGGTCAGTACACACAGAACCATCAATTGAATTTGAGCAACCCCAACTGCATTTCTCCCTGTTTCCTCATCTGGGTCACTGACTTTCTTCCATTTCCTCATCTGGGTCCCTCTATATTCTTCCATTACAGGTTCAACATCTCCTTAAAACAGAAGGGGGGCTCTCCAAATACCTGTACGAGTGCGAATTTCTAGCTTTGGGAGACGGCGGCTGTTACGAGCTTGAGGACGGTCAAATGACTCCTGACTCGATCCTCGACTCGCCCGATTCCTTCCAGACCTCGTCCGGTTCGAGCGCGAGTGGTGGAATTGTCTGCAGAACTCTGGCGTGCACCGCCACTACTGAGATTGTGAAGAAGAAGAGAAGTAGCGTGTCGGGTTCGAGAGCCTCGTTTCGGCCGACATGCTCACCTGCAATCGACATGACGATTCAGCAAATGAACCGGCGCAAGAGCGTTCCGAACCGGTCCCCGCTTTATTAAGAACCGGGTTCGGAGTAGGGTGTTTTAGAGGTGGCTATGGCTTGGTATTTTTGTGATTTCGGTCAAGTTCATGGGGTTCTTGGTTTTGGGAAAACAAATGGGAGTTTCGGAGTTGCTCCCGATTTTGGAAAGGAATTATTGTTCCTTTATCTCCAAGCTCTTTCTATTTTAATTGACTATTCTCCTTCCTAATATCATGCACATTTTACTATAATAGCTTCAGTTTACTCTCATTCCAATCTTAAGTTTTCATGGTGGATTTGGTGAATGCACTTTAGTTTAAATCTTTTTGGAATTTTAGAATTTTCTTGTGGTGCTGATGTTGGCCTCTACAAGGTCTGAAATGGAAAATTGGTCTTTATTGCCTTGTGGGTATTGCTTTGCTTTACAGGGCTATCCTTTCCTTATTTGAATTTCAGGGCATAGCAATTTATCTTGGAAGTAGGGAGAAATTCAGGGCATGTAGATATTTTTTAGGTTTTCTTGTTGGGGTATATGGATATTTCTAGTATAACATGGCTGGAGTTTTTTGTGGCTTTATTTATACAGCTCATCTGTTGAGAGTCAGATGGGGCAAGAAAAGCAAGATGACTGTCTAATTTTGCTCTACTACCGGTGCATTGGTCCCAAAAATCTGTATCTGTGATTTCTTTTGAGGGGTTCCATGACCCACTTGTGAGAGATGATTCAGTGCCCCAGCAAAAATAAAGACAACTTTTCTTTTCATTTTTTGCACCCATCTCTTACTTCTTTCTTTCTTTCCTTACTTCCTGTTGCCCAGACTGGATTCAGGACAAGAACAATTTATCATATTTGTAATTTGCTTGAAGGCATTGCTTTTTCAAGGTGGTACCTGGATGGAAACAATCCATACTGTCCAAATCATGGGCTACCTCTTGGTGGGGCCCACTATTAATGAATGTTCTGATTGTGCTAGACTGTCCACATGCATGTTGAGCCCTCATCTCACTAGTGGCCAATAAACATTTTTTAAGGTTTTTCTCTTGATTGGTGTTTTGACTAATAGACATGACATTCAGTCAGTTTAGTCTCCTAGGAGGGTAAATTTGTCAATAAGGTAAATGCAAATGGGTGTGGGAAATCCTGCCAAATAAACCCTTTTTATATATATGAATTTGGCACCTTGTCTTGTGATTTTTTCTTGTCCTAATTGAGAACCCATTGTGATAAAGTTGGCTGGATATGGACTTCAGCAACCACTGGACTTTTTATCACAAGAAAACTGCTTGTTCAGCCCATTTAAATTTGATTATATGAAACCAATGGTTAGGATCAATTGATTTGTGTGATATCCATTAATGTCCATCATCCATCCCTTTGACTATTTGATCTAAATGAAATCAGTTGGGCTCCACTTGAGGTGGACAGGTTTGGAATGGGTTTGACTCATGTTAAAACTTAGGTGTATCCGACATGTCGTCCATTTGGGGGCAGATTTTCCTTTTATGGTCTTCCAAGGAATTTCTCTCATAAATCAGGATGGCCCACCTCCTCAGTAGGCACGTGTCTAAAGGTGTCCACGTGGCAGGGTGTGGACCGTTTAGCTGGGACACCCTTCCATTGGAATTATGCGTTTTCTATGGGAAAGATGTATTTACCTTTTTTAAGTTTCTCTATTATTATTTGTGGGCTGTGGGCCTAGGCAATACTGCCATTTGGCCTAGCAGGTTTGGCCCACAACATTACTCATGCCACGTGGTAGGCCAGGACAAAGCTTTTTGGTGGGTTGCATGCACCCCTGTCAGCAGCAGGGTAGTATTAGCACAAGAAGAATTTGGGAGTTTTAAGTGGGAGCTTGGGAACCATGTAAGTAAATTATGAAACTAGCAGAAAAGCCCTAACCTTCATGCATTAACAAAAATAAGCAGTGTCACATACTCTAATCTCTAATTTAGCACTCATCCAACTTTTTATCAATCTTTGGACGTTGTCACAATAAAAATGCAATGATAAAATCAGTTAACTAGAAGCACAAAAATTAAGGTCTCAAATAAACAGGTTCACTGATATTCGGCTTGCCTCTAATATTTTCATAAAGTCATCGTTTTTCTCTTTTTTTCCTTTTCATGGTTTCTTTCTCATATAAGTTAGTTTTAGAAAATAATTGTGATAAAAGATATAATCCTCTAAGAGTATTCATTTTGATAATTTTTTCTAGTGGCTCAATTTTATTCTCACATCATCACTAATAGCTAATCGATAAAGCGTCTCCCTTACCATGGGAATGACCAATGTGGATCCCAGTTGTGGATCTATTAGTGGTGGACATGGGTAGGCCGTGCATTGCGTGAGTATTTACTTGAGAAAAAACAATTCTTGAAAGTACTTTAGATTTTCTCCGGGTCGCCAATTAATCAGTAGCATAGTGGTGAGGCAACTCCCTCGAATGCAAATAACTAGGGATTGATCCTTCCTTGATATTATAGTACTGATGGCGAGGGAACTTGGGCAAAGAGGGAAACAACAAAAAAATCAACTTATTTATGCACTGCACCTTTTTATTCTTGGAGACACGATTAAGATCTTTAGGTTTTTAAAATAAAACCCAGTTAAGAGGTCATGTAACCCATTCTTTTCAAATGAACAAGTCTTTAGAATCTAGTCATGTATAAAAATTAAAGTCTATTAAATGTTATCTAGTGTCTGCTGCAAAGCAATGAAGTGATAAATAATGCTTTCATTTTGACCATATCTTCAGTGGCCTAAAATTAACATTTCATTGGACCATTCTTTCTTTGGATTTGTCGAATGCAAAGCTCTATTGTATCCAGTCGGTCTTCTGACCTTATGAATTCTCTTCCATATTCTATTTTAAGAAAACATCAAGAAGTTTTGCATGGAATTTTATGTATATATGAATTCTTAATTAAAGGAGCCTCATCAAAGGATTATTTATAAGTGTCTTTTCTAAGGTTGAATTTCTATAATGATGATTGAGTATTCATTTATCATCTTTCTTTTATGGAAATTTCATTAAATGGTATAAAGTTATGTGATTGTCATTTCAGATACTGACCTTAGATTGTTCATTTTTAACCCCTTTTAATTAATTACAAGATCTTAAAGTTTCTAGGAATTCGATCACATTTTAAAAACTCTGTTAGCTGATATTATTTTTTCTTATTTAAAAGATTTTTTTTCCCTTTTGATTTTTAATATATACTCTCTTGTAATGGTCCAATAGTTTCCACATAGAGCCATGTCATTTCTGACATGACAATATACGCATAATATGGTAACTTGTGAGGCTACGCCATCTTGTCCTTGCTATCTTTTCCAGACCCTTGGCCTATTTTCCAACCTCTGTCTTCTTCCCTCCTGTTTGTATTGTTGCTTTCTGTAGATTGAAGAGCCCCGAGATTCAAAAAAACACAATGGGAGTTGCATAGAGAGAGCATGAGTCAACGCTGCAGATGAAGTTCCCAAAATGACAATATAATATTGAATGCTTCTTGTACGTTGGGCATTTAAATGGCTTCCACTACCTAAGAAGAAGGAAATGACATCAATGCTGGCTTCTTGTCATTGGGCCATGTGATCATGACCCTTCATCTTATGAGAGTAACACACATGCAAAAAATTGGCTAAGGTTGGAAATTTCAAGGCACACGATCATGATATTTAAACAATAAGCTTCCTGAAGTGGGCCATTGTGTTTGTCATCCATGCAGACAATGTGAACTGCTTGGATCCCTCCCTTTGCCTTCTCTTGATGAAAGGTTAGAAGATAGAACTGTAGGTCACATCATATGGTGGGTGGTTGAACTACTTGCAATTAAAAATTCACTCGTTCTAGTAATATTTCACAGTAAATGCAGCCTACTGACAAGAAAAGGGTAAGAGGCATTGGTCCATATGATTTAAATAAACTTACTTTTATGGACATGATTGGCTACAATTTTCAGAATCAGTGGTTTTAAGCAACACTGTGATAACCCATTCCAAGATTAGACCTTAGATGATGCATGGGTCATCTTTGCAAGCTGTTGTCTTATGAACCTCTGGGACCCACCTTTCATGAAGGGCTAGATCATAGTTGACCATTTGAGCAGAGCATAATTGAGGTGTGCTAACTAGTAATTTGTGCTAATGCCCAATGGTTAACAAGGTTTAATATTTTATAAAAATAGATTCCTTATAAAGAACCAGTCCTAATTAGAAAATCCTCAATGAAATGAATTTTTAAAATGGGTTTATTAGGGTTGATGGATATTAATTACTCCCTTGACTTGTGATGGACCCCATTTGGCATTTTTGCCCTTAGTTTGACCGGGCATTGATGTTCAACGAATGATTTTCTCCAACGATGTTCCCACGTATGAACAGCTGATATTGTCATGCTTAGTGCCGTGAATTTAGAGGGTCCCAATATATTGATGGACCCTTGCCTCTTTAACGTCCAAATTTGAACATGCAGGTAAGAGGAAATTTGATGGAGAGGTCTCATTTGACCTATCATTGGTAGATGTTGCGATGAAAATGTCTCATTGTAGATAGGATTACGCAAAAATCAACTCAATGAGATCACTACAACCATTGATTCAGAGTCCTTGAATGGTTTCATAAGTTTTAAATATATATATATATATCTGAAATTAAAATTCATAGCGATTATAGTTCAAATTTGTGTTAACTTTGCAAAATCACTTTATATTATGCAAAACTTCCTTAATTTCTTATACTGCCCCATCCAATTTTTTATTTACATAGTGGCCGTCCAAGGCAAACTTCCCAGTTCCCCCATTTTTTCATGTGGTGGTAAAATAGTTGCCTATCATGCAAGCCGCAGGAGGCACCTCTTAACATAAAGTAACCCTACTTATTTTTAATTATGAGACATCTTACTCTGTCTTCTCATAAATATGAGCACACTAACCCATATTTTCTTTCTTTAATATTGTTGTGTGAGAAAAAGAGTGCATAAGACACTGAGCAGCAGCAAAGAAAGAAATGAGTTCCTGAAGGTACTGGAGATAAACAACATCATTTTGACCAACGTTGTATCAATCTCTCCATCCAGAGTTTAGTTTTGGTGAGGAAAAACCCCATTGTGACCGTGAGTGAATCATTTAAAGTCAGCCACGTCACCGTGGGCAGCCTGCCATGCATCTGGACAGGAGCTACCCGTGGTGACGTAGTGGATCTTGAGTGGTCCAGTCAGTTACCGTGCATGGACACACTCATAGGATCCCAATTCCTCCATCCATTTAGGGTCATTTTAGTAAGTATTGCTTCCTTACTATTTTAAGTTACCCTCTTTGTAAGACCATGGTCTAAAATAGTTTTTCTCAGCTCTCCATCCAAAGTTGTCTCTCCATTCTCCTCATTCTTCGAACTTGGTACCATTTAAAAGGTCAAATTTTAGCCACTGGACAGGATCCTTATGTGTACATGTCCAAACCAACTCAAAATAATATTTCATGATTTTCCATTTAGAAAAATGAAACTCTTTCATGCTTTCTCTAATTTCTATCTCTCTAGCAAATTTGGCCTAATTTTTCTCTTACATTAAGCAAAGGAGGTGACAAATTAGAAGGGGTTACTTTATTTAAGGTAAATAATCATTTAGGGGCTTTTCTATAATTATAAGAAACGGTAGGGCTAGTTTTGATAAACGTCCTTCGAAATGGATATATTTAGTATGTAAAAGGGGCTATGTAGAAAGTCAAGACAGCATCATAATCCAAGCTATGTAGGTTCTTTTATAAACGGCTGTATCTTTCATAGGTTCAAATCTTCATGCCAGAATACACAAGGATCAAAATCCTTCATGTTAATATGTGGACTTCTCTTGGATACAAAAGCCAGTTCCTTTCCAGATTCGTGCTGGGATAATTGAATGCCAATTTACATCTGCATCCACCATACATTTTGGACCACCTCCCTCAAGGATCATTTTTTTTTTTTTTTTTTTTCATATTGTCTGATTCCTCCAAGACTGTGACTTAGAGAAATCATGAATTGAAAGAGCGGAGGTCTATAGTGGAGCTTGTTGAGGAGTGGAATCCACCAGAGGAGGAGTATTGAAAAGTATTTATGTTACCTCTGCTAACACCTCAGGTTTTGCGTAAGAGGTTTTGGTAGGAATGGTTTGATGAGTAAACTTATTATGATGTTAGAGTCGGGGTCGTGTGTTCGATACCCTGAGACACGTTTTTGTCCATGTATGGTCATTTGGCATATTTCCATCCACGTGTAAAGCCCTACGCGTGAGAGGGTCTATTAGGCCCTCTGATATACATTATTGTGTCATTCTCTTGCAGCTCAACTAGAGGTAGAGTAGTAAAAAGTATTTATGCTTCCTCTACAAATGTCTTGAGGTTTTTGTAGGAATTGTTAACTAAGAATACTTAATATGGTATCAGGGCTAATCGACTAAGAGCTCGATTCCAAAAAAAAAAAAAAACTCGGTGTGAAGAAAAAAAAGTGTGTAGCCAAAACGCGCCACTCATGTTCCCCCCGAGGAGGGGTGTTGAGTAGTAAGCTTCACCCGAGAGGGGGTATTGAAAACTATTTCCACTGCCTCTACTGACTCCTCGAGGTTGTATTTATGTTGTCTTAATGCCTTGAGGTTTTGCCTCTAAAATTTTGGTAGGAATGGTTAGTTGAAGAAACTTAATAGAGTCCAACTATTGAAAACCCGAGTCACATAAAATGAATGCTCCCCTATTTTATAAGTAATTCCAAAATTTTATTTGAATAGGAGTTGGTCTAATTGTAAGGCTGCCCATTACAGAAAGTAAATGATTTATTTATTGGGATGATAAACATTTAACACCCATGAATAATTTATTGGACAAAATGAGATCGTGGACCCAGTTGAGGCAACCAGGATAATGAGGCATGAATCAGTAAATTTTCCATGTATGGATCCATTTATTGGCAATGGGAAGGTTTGCTTTGTTGACAGAGAGTGTCCCACCCATGAGGTGGTTCTCCATTTGGGGACGTTTCGTTTCTCATGATGTGTACACTGAGGCCCTGTTTGGCAAATCTTATTTGTATGAAACAGATCTGCCTGGCATAGATCTGTATGGAATAGAACTGCATGAAATAGATGTTCTAAAAATAGAGTGTTTGGTATGAGAAATGACGGGATTGAAATGGACTTTTTTTAATCCAATGGGTCAAATTTTTTCTCAATTTTCTTGAGATCTATGATGAATTAAGAAGAAAAATTTCACTCCCTACCTGTTGTCATCCTTCCAAAGAGGATCAACGGTTTAGATCATGATTTTGGATCCTATAGAAGTCCATGAATATAGATCTAATGTTCGAAATTTTTCACAAATATCTTTAGATTCGTGCTGGATCAAGGCTCAAATTTGACTTTATATTTGTATTTGAAGCTCTTAAGTTATCCACCGCCGGTTCAGATCCTGTATAAGTGGCCCACAATTAAAACAAAAAAGAAAAAAAAAAACAAAAAAACTGAGCATTATCATGTGAGAACCCAGCCATCAACATATCATTACAATCCACGGGTAACATATTTTTAATGATTTCTTGAGATCCAGAAGGAATGAATGGATGGAATTTGGACTGCAAGTCATTCTTACCCTTCTAAAGAGGTTCAACTGTTCAGATCTTGATCATGGCCCCCACAAACTCCAGATATCCAGATCTAACGGGTTGCGTTTTCCCACAAATATCTCAAGGTTCGTGACGAATCAACGGCTCAAATTTGGTCCCATAGCTGTTATGATGATGATGAAGACTTTCAACGGTTCAGATTATTATTTAGATCTATGGGTCTTCTAAAAAAAAGAGAAAAATGGACTGTCAGATTTTTCACTGTAGCAACAAGGTTTGTCCGCTTAAGATAATTTGATCTATATGAAAAACCCTCAGTTTTGTGCCCATATGAAATAGACGTTTTTGGTCTAATGTCTGGTTCAAACAGACATACCAAGTGTTCCATCCAAACAGGCTTATACGTCTAAATCTTTGTTTCAATGCATTAAGAGGAATAGAGGCAAAAAGTAGATTTGCCAAACGCCCCCTGAATGTCTCCAAGACAACCCCTTGCTACCCTTCTCTCTATCCAATCATCCAATTCAAAATACATTTATAGAATTAGATCTTCAACGTGCGGCCATGTCAGCATCTGGTCTGCACTGTCATTGGCATCATGGTTACCTGGATCACTACACCCATAATTCGTCTGGTAGTGGTTAGTGGGCCCAAGTTTCTATTATTTTGAAAAAAAAAAAAAAAAAAACTCTTTTTTACCAAATTTGTGTATTTCTCATTTACAAGTGAGAACGTCTTTTTAGTATCACAGACCTATATTTGTGGCTTTCTTATCTCCCTTTCAAATAAACAAGGGGAAAACCTAGAAATTCAATACATGTTCTCACCGGATGTCATGATCCGAAATGTTAATGGAATATTTAAGCCTTTTTCTGAAATGTGAATTCTTTTTTGCCCTGATTTGAAAATCAGGCAACACTTGGGCCTTATTTTGAAAATTTCCCCAAGTAAATTTCTCAAAAAAAAAAAAAAAAAAAAAAAAAAAATCTATTTAACCCCCTCTCATTTTTACTCCCGATTTCACTAGGTGTATGACTCCCCTACTTTTACCTTGCACACCCAGACAAAAGGGAAAGCCAAGACCAAGTGAATGAACATTGGATCAAAGTAAACCTACACATTTCACAGAACTTTTGATCAATACAGTACATGCTTTAAAATTTGTAACCAGTTAGTAATTGCCTCATCCTTAACTTCTATATAAAGTGGCCCACACAATGCAGTAATGAAAACATTTTGGGTCAACAATAAAGATGTTCGTACTTGATTTGGTAAAGATGTTCGTATGATCTGACAAAAAGAAAAAAAATTTGTACACCATGAAATCTTTCTTATACAAAGGCCTATAAAAGCAATTTTGAAATGGTTTGAATCCAAAATAAATCTAACAAATTTACTTCAGAATTTTCATCATTCTGTGCCGAATTAATACAGCAGAATGCAGTGCAGAATCCATGGCATTAAACAAATGTGGCCTAACTGAACATTTTCCATCCCAAGAACCCAACTTTTTTTTTCCTTACTTTTCCCATTGCATTTTCTCCAACTTGGTACGCATTCTGTTTTTTTTTTTCCTCTGGAACACTTCTCCCACTACCCAATGCCCCCAAAATATAACAAACATAAGTCCTGACAGGTATAGTAGAAAATCGATAGCCCTCCAATCAAAGATTTGAATTGTACAATTACATAAGCTTAACCCCATCTACCATCCAAAATAGAGCCCACCAGATCAATGATGGTCACCCAAACATGCTCAGCTGCTGGAATTAGAGTCCATGCATTTTGCGCCTTCCATAACAACACAGTTAACGGAGAAATTCGTCCTACAGGCAGACTGCATGGCCAATAGAACAATATGGGGTCCACTTGGGCCCACCATTGATCAGTCCGCCCCCTCTCTTTGACATTACATGGTCTGGGAGAAGGTCCAATTCTAAACTCAAACCACCACTGGCAGTTGGATTGAAACTAAAACTAAAAAAAAATCTAGGGTCAGAAAGCCATTAAAGTTAAATGTTTTTTAATCAAGGGCTTGGATAATTTGACAAGGGGGATTTTGCTAATAGAACATTTCCCCACTTTGACTGTTGACTTCCAAGATGGGAACTACAAACGCCCAATTGGGTCCATGGACCTTCATCACCTTGCACTGAGTTTATGCAGCTCTTTTTTACCTAGAGTACTTTTATGCTACAATAGGATTCCTAACCCACGCATTCTACTCACACTCCATCCCTAGCCAGCTGAGCTACACCAGAGGGGCTTTCAAATGTAATTCATTACTGGTAAAAGAAAACAACTGTGACCCAAGGTAACTCTTAAGTTATCCAAGCAGGCAAAAACAGTCCAATCCAACCGTCCTGGGCCACCGACCATGAGAGAGAGAGAGAGAGAGAGGGAGAGAGAGAGAGCACTTAACAAGCATAAAACCAGCTAATCAGTTCCCTCAGAGTTCTACTTCAGACTAATTCCTTCACTCAAGTCTAATCCAAAAAGCACCAGCTACCAATTAATCACTAATACACTTCATCCCCAACATAATTTAACAACAAGGCAAGTAGAAACACCTAGTAGTCTTTCAATTTACTCCCTATCTGATTGAAGGGGAAGACGAGTGCAGAAAGAAAACATCATAATTATATGGAAACCTCAGCAAAGGCATCACTTCCATTGTCTTCCTGGTCTAGCATTTGGACAACCTCCGACACACCCATTGCCAGCTCCTTATGGATGAGTCCATTCTCAGGCAGATCAAACTTTCGCCTCTTCATCGAACCCAACTTCCCAGGTGGCTGTGGGTCCACCACATCAAGCATACTCTCCAGCTCTACCACCATTGACCTCCTGGCTGCACGAACCGTACAATCCGAACCCTAAAATAGCAAAAAAAGCAACAGTTACCGCACACATAATCACCATTAACAGACACCATCACAAATCAGAGAATCTAAACAAGTAAACAAAAACCAAACTAAGAGCAAGCACCAACAGCCATAATTTGCTTACATAATTTGTCACATCTCCCAACATAAATTAAAAGACATGGTAAACAAAATTCACGTAGCTACTCGAACATAGTTGTGACAAAGGTTCCGATGATGATGATGAATACAAGCAATTTAGTAAAATGATATCTAAGAACCAGGAGCGGAAATAAAGGAAGAGGAGGAGAACATATTAGTCATTGTGTGCAAACAAATGCATTGAAATTACCTGAATTGCATCCACAGTAAGGAGCAGTACAATGATTTTCTCAGAGAACCGCTGCCGCTCTTCTGCATCAGCTGCAATGCGTCGACGGTAGGAGAAATTAGAGAAGAAAACCCTGAGTTCCTTCAACTTGGCCTTCGCTATGGCAAGCTCTCGAAGCCCACGAAGCATCTGAGATCGACGTACAAGATGAGCTCTGAAGCTCATCTGGATAATCAATGCTGCATCTTGAGGTGATAATTCTTTCTTCTTCCCTTTGCTGCCACCGGCAGCTGCAGCCCTGCTCCTAGCAAAAGCCTTCCAAAGCAGAACCAGTCAACTTTTTAATAGAGTTGGAGAAACCAATGCACACCTCCCAATTATGAGAAAACCAAAGAACATATAACACATACAAAAAATTAACTAATTAATTAATTAAAAAAGAAAAAATTGTTTAGCAAATTCTAAGGATGTGGAGGCTATGGGCCTGCTGCATCTAAGGCCCAACGGAACTGTGGGCACACCCATTTACCCATGGGCTCGGCGGCATCACCATCCTTTAATACATCATCAACCTTAATAAAAGGTCCACCATCAATGATCCAAGGGCAAAGCTGTCATATAGATGAAGGAACTTATTTGAAGAAGCTTAAGAAACAAAATCAGATTCACAGGGGAAAACAGTAGATCAGATACCAGAACATCTAGAGAGAAAATATTCAAACCAAAATGAAAGATCAAATTTGAAAAATCAATCAAGGTCAGCGAACAACAACTGTTCAAGCTTTGGGAGGAGCAAATGTGAGAATTAAATGCAGAAGCCATGCAAGGATAACAATAACCGGACAGATCACATGAAAAGGGTCACCATGCACGCATAAAACAAACAGATGTAAGGAAGTGATAAATTGGTCCACATTCTTAGAACATATGGTAATAAGACTTAAACAGTGTGGAAAATCAGAAGAAAGAAGCTCATGTTTAATTCTTGAAACACAAAGAACTTTCTTTGGATCAGCTATGTGAAGGCAGAAATATTATTACCACAAAGCAGGATGATTCCTTGCTTGAAAGAAGTTGATGAAGAAAACAAGATGCGACAGAAGCATAGAAGGGCTAATGAAGGAGAGGTGAACAGAACTGGTTTTGAGTGCTGATGATTGGGACCCCTCAGATGCAAGCCATGTGGTCGAAAACCCTAGAATGAGAGATGGTGAAAACAGACGGGAGAATAGGCATAGCAGCTGCGATCCGCGAACAAGGTGAGCAGAGACTCCTGGCTTGATACAAGCAGCTCTAGCATGACTTGCAATGGTTGGGCAAATGGGTTGTGCTTAGTAGTTATGAGCAGGTCAACAGCAGAGATGGCAGACAAGCAGCCGATAGTGGTTCAGATTTCAGGAGGAATCAGCAATGGGGGCAAGCTCAACAGCTTTGTAAAATCAACAAGGGCCCAAGTTGCCTATAATCAGAGCATCACAGCAGTGAAACATATTTGGAAGGATGACTAGATGGGAAGTTGGAGGGTTGCTGTATATTGGATTAATGCAGTGGAAGGGGAGGAAATTGCTATGCTGCAGATGATCTTCAGCATTTAAGACATTTAAAGACCTTTTGCTATGAATTTTCACCCTCTAGAATCCCAGGTAAGTTGGATTGAGTTAAGAGTATTATCCAATGGTTGCATTTTTTTAAACAGCCGATGAAACAGATCTCTGAATCATTTCACTTAGTCTGCAAAGCATTGGGCTCTCAACAAGACGTCCATGACCAAGTCACCATAGAAGCCATATGGTCACATGTGGTAGGCCCATCTCAGAGATGTGTTCACACATGACGAGTCATGCATCTCACTAAAAGCCCGAATTCATCTAATAGAGCATATGGATTGCAAAATTGTAGGTGAGGCCTCTAAAGGGTAGAGGCACTGATATGTTTAGTCAGAGCAATCCCACATAAATGATATATCATTCTATTAACTATAATCCAATCTAAACAGTAAAGATAATAATAGCTAATGAAACTAATTCCCATCAATGATCTTATAAATCTTATCACAATCTCAACAGACAAGTATAGTCTATATTATATTCGACCAATACTCTTTAACAGTGGTTTTGGCACACATTGATTTGTATCAGCAGCTATGCATCACCAGCCACCATATTGGCCAATCCCAATATCACAACAAGATAATGTAGGGATATTAATCTGCAAGCCGGTCTACTTGGTCATCACTTCAAAACACGTGTGCCACATGCAGCGATAAGCAAGTAAGATCGCCATCCCCATGTAGACAAAATATATGATCATTGGGTCCAGCCCCTCGGGGCCCACTTAAATGCATCTCTGTCATTGGAGGTGTGATACTGTGATGGATTGAACGGTCTCTTTTTGAAACGATGTATTTTTTTTTTTTTTTTTTTAAGAAGGATTGAAACAGGTCATCCAAAAAATCAGCCCCATCGGATTATCCTCACCCTTGATTTATTAACATCCTAAATTAACCATTGGGTTTTTCTTTTAGATTCAATCCAACGGTGGAGCAAAGGTTTGATCAACACAAAGAGCTACTAATAAATTGTAATACTAATTCCCACGTTGCATATGCAATCAATGGGTTGGGACCCACTACCTTTAATTTGCAACCCATCACAACTGGGCCCCACCCCTTCATTCTCATCATCCCCCTCCCATCATATTATTCCAAGGCATCTCCAATAAAAGCATATAAAAGCCCACAGCTATAGGAATGTCACCATCCAAACATACTCATCTGGTAAGCTTTTTGCTGATTCTGGTGATCCTGCAGAAAACGATAGCAAACCATATCTGAAGAGGTGGGTCCTACAATTTCAACCAATGAGAGCAAAAGGAACTACCTCAATTGGTATTCCCACACTACTACCGCTTGCAAAAATGACAAAACTGTCCTAAGAACAACAGAGGTTTCCAAAGCCAACTAATAATAACAATTAAGCAAAGCTAACAAACGATTAGGACAGATTAGAGTTTGGATTAGAGACCTGTCTTAGAGCAATGGCCGCATGATCCGTGTCCTCGATCTCAACCACACGTGGGCCAGGTTTCAAGCACTTCTTCTCCTTCAAATCCTTCTTACTCACCTTACCAGAAGGAGCCGTAGACGCCTGGAACGTGTACGTGCGCGAGATCGGAGCGTCCTTCCCCTTCCCCTTAATCTCAGCCGTCCATTTATAGTTCTTCTCAGCCTTCTCCACCTCCCGACCGTACAAATCCTTCTTCCCTCCTTTGATCTCCGCCACCAGCTTATACTTCTGATCTACGCCGCTCTTCTTCTCCGGCCCTTTGATCTCGGTCGTCCATTTGTACTTCCGATCTCCGCCATCGATCGTCGTCCCGTTGAGAACACGATCGAAGCCGAGCTCGAGGGCAGAGACCCGGTCGCAGAGCGATCGGAGGTAGAGATCCGAGCCGGAGCGGTGGTGGAGGCCGCGGTAGGAGGCGGAGAAGGGGGTTTTGTGGATCTGGATGAGATCGGTGGCGGATTCGAAGAGGTCGAGAGGGGAGGGAGGGTTTAAGGGGAAGAGGCAATGCGGGGAGATTTGGAAGGGGTTAGGGTTAGGGTTTAAGAGGTCGAGAGCGAAGGTGAGTTCTTGGGTGAAGAGAGAGGGGTAGGGTTTTAGGAGGGAGGTTTGTGTCTGGAAGAAGGAGGAGGAGGAGGAGGGGTCGAAGAGATCGCAGGTGTGGAAGCGGCTCATGTTTGGAGAGGGTGTTTTTTTTCACGGTGGAAAGTGGGAGAGTAGAAGTAAAGGTGTAGGAAAGGTGGAGTAGAGTATTTATGTGTGTGGTGAAGTCAAAAGGAGTAGTGTGGGAAAGGGTAAAATGGGGAATGAAAAAGTGAGGAACAGCACTGACGCGGAAAGTGGTTTGGGGGTGAGTGTGAACGGGAAAGGTGGGACCGAGGGAGGGACTAATGGATGAGGAGAGGAAGAGGATCCCCTTTTTGAACCCTGTTTGGACCAACCAGGGGTGCCACATGGGGGTGGAAATTTTTTTTTTTTTTTTTAAGGAGAGATGGGATGGGTGATTGGACTTTTTTTTCTCCATGTGGCACCCCCTGGTTGGTCCAAACAGGGTTTCCCTGTTTGGACCAAACAGGGGATCCTCTTCCATGAGGAGAATATCGCCGCATACGGGACGACATGTTTTTGACACGTTTGAAGTGATGGAGAGTGGGGCCCACTGAAAGAGACTCCCCGGGCTCAAACGGGATCCGAGGAGGGAAAATGTGGGGGAGTGGGGCCCCACGCGAATGGAGTAACCTCTCAATGGGATCCGAGGAAAGAAAGTGTGGAGAGTGGGGCCCTTTTGAGATTTGAATATCTCTCGGAGCGCATATGGTTCGGTTCGAACATTCGTTTTTTAACCCTCCAATGACAACTACGGCTCATTATCATTGGGATGAGAATCCGTTCTCCACGTCAATCACTGAGTTTTTAATCTAACGGTGGGCTCAAGTTTACCAGGGTGGAATCTTGGCAGCACCCACACAGCGAGAGGCATTAGTTTGGGTAGATTTTAATAGTTCCGCCAGGTAAATATATTTTAAGTGCTTGGATAAATGAGAAGTGGCGTAAAATAAAGTGGATTTCACATTAGTAGTGAAGTGAAGGAGGAGAAGTAGATTGAAGTTAAAATTGTGCACTTCACACCACTACATTTAGATGCTTATGGTGAAGTTAAGGTTTAAAGTAAAATTCACATTTACTCAAAAAAATTGAAATATTTATTATTTAGAGTTGAAGTGAAATGAAGTACATGTAGTTGACAACATTACTTCAGCAATCGGATTAGACTCATTCAAACAAGGAAGAGTTAGAATTTTAAAGTGTTATGGCCCATTTAACTTTAAATTACTCAATTTTTTCCTTTCTTTTTTTTTTTTTTTTTCCTAATAGAGGTTTCCAATCTTTTGGACTGGACAAATCCTTCTAGGCCCAAAGAGAAGCCGAGTAGAACCATTGTAACCCTCAAATAATAGCAATAGTAGACTCAATCTTCAGTTACTAAAGAGAACAAAATAGAAAATTGATAATAAGACCCTATCTCCACAAGAGAGAGGAACTAGGACCCTGACCATTCAGCCAAGCCCTAGAATTGCGTTTGTGAGATGTGGAACAGCAAAACCAATTCAACATAAGAAGGTAGGAATACTAGGATCTGCTCTCGGGAAGAAAAATCGTATAAAATGGCAGATTCCCCCTTTATTTTTACGGCTGCACGGAACAACAATTCGGTGCCCTGCGGACGTTCCTTTTTCCGGAAAACTCCGTCACACAAACACCCAATAAAGAAAAAAATCAATGCTACCTTGTTACCTTTTTATTTTAGTAAAATGAACATTGCCTTTCATGGATTTTTTGTTTTTTCTCTTCGAGGAAGTCTTGTGTGTGAATCAGTGGGCATTTCTCCATGATGCACCTTAGAAGCATCCTTTGCTTGTAAACTCACATGCGCCTAAGAAGACCTGAACGTTAAATATTGCTGAATTTTATTAAGAGCTTGTATGGCCTATAGTTGTGAAACATTAAATATAGATTACTAAAGGGTTATGATCATTTGGTAACTGGTTCACATGATATTATGTGTTAGCCCTTACTCACATTCAAACCTGTTGATTGCCTTTTCTCTCTTGGTTATACATTTAGGTGGCCCCCACTATAGATCAATTTTTATGATTACAATAGTTATTTAAGATATAAGAATTGTCTTAGTCTTCAACTATCCCTAGCAATTTTAAGGAATGACCCATAAGCGAGAGCAATAATAATGAAAAAGTAAAAGCGGCCTATTACTCTAGCAGCCAAAGGCATTAGATCTAAATTGGCTACTTAGAGTTCAAACCTTGGCAACCAACCACCTTCCCTCACTTGAGGGCTCTCCTACGTCACCCAATGTATACTTCTCTCATCCAGAGGGCTCCCTCACCTCAACCAAGGGCTATCCTACCTTACCCGAGGTTTACTTCCCTCACCAAAGGGCTGGGTCCACTGCATACCAAAAAAATAAAACATTTTTAAATAAGGCATTAAGTTTTTACCTTATTTTAAAAATGGATATGAGTTTCAAAACTTTCCAAACTAGCCCCTAAGCTTTCCATTAAGTCTTCAATTAAAGACATATGGCTATTTAAAGGTATTTTTTAGCGACTTTTTTCCTCAATTTTATTTTTAAATACCCATATTGCCAAAATTTAAAGGCATGGCATAGTTCCAACATACACTACATATAGCCAATTGTTGTGGGGACTCTAGTTACCCTTGATCACTGCGAGGATGCCAACGAAAAAAATTAGGAGAATATAGAGGAACCAAAGGATTTTATTTTGATGAAGAACACTATGGGTAGCCTAAAAAGGAAAAAAGTTGTTGGAAAATAGTTTTAAATGGATGGATGTCCTTAATTGAAGACTTTATGAAAAACTTAGATACTAATTTGACAAAAAAAATTGAAATTGTGTTCTTTTTTTAAATAAGGCAAGGATTGAAGGCCTTAGTTGAAATCAAGGGTTTACAACAAAAAAAAAAAAAAAACACTTAGATGTACCCTAGATAAAAAAAATATCATTTTAGTTTCCCTCACACCAAATCGGTCTTCCTGCCCAAAAATTCTTTTTTTTTTTAACCTAATTTTTCGAGGGTCGATATCAACCCTCCCCTAAGCAGATGAGAGTTGATATCGACCCTCCATATGTGAAAATAGCAATTATCATCATCTTCTTCCTCCCCTGTTCTCCTAATCTAATCGAAAGGGAAAGACAAGTTAATTGTGCATCAAATGGTTTGATACTTAGCTCTCGCACCTTTAGTCTATTTTTCCTAGTTAATTGGGCGCAAAAGATTGAACCTTCTTTGGTTTCTTTGTAGTGCACTTGGATGTGCAGAGATGCAAGTAGATGTCTCGGTGACTTAAATCCATGTGCATTCTACTTCAATCTTGAAACTGCAAAGGAAAATTCATCATATGGGATATTGCCGTTTAAAAATAAATATCTGAAACATCTTACTAGTTTGGTTTGCATTGTTTATGCATCTAGGATATCATCAAATGAGAAACCATTATGTTGCTCCCTTGTTAATGCATACCAAGTTTAGGAAAGCTGGGTATGTTCTCTTTTCTTTTTTCCTTTTCTTTTGCTTCTTTTAGTCTTGGGATTTTTTTGGTACGGTCACTTAAACTCATTGAAAACTCCTCCTTGTTACCAAACTAGGCAATTTTATCTACACGTTTTCCGTATCATCCGTACATCTGCACAGTCAAAAGTCACCTTTTCATTTGCGATATGACAAAAAATTTCGCGATATCGCAATTTATATTGTGATATCACAAATCTTCACTTGTGATATCGCAATTTATATTGTGATATCGCATAAAGTTTTACGTTAAGAGTCAACGAATGCATCTCTGTTTATAATTTCATTCCATTCTATAGCTTTCGTCTTTTGCTTGGGTCCGTTGCTTCCTTTCTTTGTAAGTGAATCCTGCAAGTGAATCCCTTCTTTTTCCATATATAGCATTGAGTCTCATGCCTTATCTTTCTCCGCTACCATTGTTGAATCCATCAGTACTATTCATTCCCTGTTTCCCACCCTGCATGTATCTCCTTATTTATTGTGTTGTTTTTTTCTTCTTTTGTGTCTATTGAAAGGTAGTTAGAATACCAAGGAATCCTACATGTAGAAATATTTGAAACATTTTGTATAAATATTAATAGTGACCTTATGAGAGACTTGTAGAGCCTCACTTTTTTAATGAACATCCATGTTGAAAATGTGGGCATTCAGCCTTATATTTTCTGACAGTCTACCGAATTCCAATTATGTTTGAACATCCGGTTGTTGATATATTAAAAAAATCATGTTGTTCTCATATCATAAATTACCACTTAAGGTTTTGGACTGAATGTCCAGTTGTAAAAAATAATGTGGAATGTCTTGTTGATCCTGCCCTGTGGTGGGTCCCAGAACAAACTCGCTAAAAGAGAGAGGAAAGAAGGATTACCAGGCTCTACAAGGGGCGACTGCAACAACACCAAGCTAAGGAATGCCCAGATTATGAAACAATGGTGGCCAAAATCCATCATCAATCGAGGAAGGGGAGAGCATGTTGATTCGTCGACGTCGAACGAATGCTGGGGGCCTTGCGTATTTGAAAATAGGCCGGGGAGGGAGGAGGAGAGTGAAATCAGTTAAGGGAGTGAGTTATAGTAGGTGAAAGTGAGGAAAAGTCGAAGCAAGGAAGGATAAATGAATGGAAATGATTTTTCAAGTTGCGATATCTCAATATAAATTGCAATATTGCAAGTGAATAATTTGCTATATTGCAAAATTTGTTGTGATATCGCAAAAGAAAAAGTGACTTTTGGCTGTGCAGAGGTACAGACGGTACGGAGAATGTATAGGTGAATTTGTCTAGTTTGGTAACAAGGGAGAGTTATCGATGAATTTGGGTGACCGTACAGAAAAAATCCCTTCAATCTTTCCTGTCTCTCTGATGGAACTTTGGGTCCGATTTATGAATCCATTGCTGATGAGGTTTTTCAAATTGAAAGGTCCTCATCTCTGGAGTATCTACGAATTATATTGACACAAAAGAAAACATAATCTTCATATTCAAGACAATGATCAATTAGCAGTGTTAAAGCTAAGTATCAAACCATTTAATGTCCAGTTAACTTGAAATCCTAGTGCCCTTTGCTAATATTCCCCATTTGATTGGGTTTTGGGAAGAGATGATGATTATTTTCGCCTGCAGAGGGTCAATGTTGCCCCACATCGATTTAGGGGAGGGTCAATGATTTTTTGGTCTAGTGTGCATCTAACGTATTTTTTCAGTAAAATCCTCTTTGAATTTTTTCCAAAAATGAGAAAGTAGCTTTGAATTTTTTTCCAAAGAAATAATAATAATGAGAAAGTAGCTACCTTGGATTTCAATGTCCGAAATCTGGTTGCCCTCCAGGACTTGCTTTACATAAAGCGTGATGATTTAAGTACCGAAATTAATGCTGTAAAGATAAACCCAAGGAATCCGACCTTTGAAAAGCATTCATAACAAAGGTGCTTTCTTAGGAGTGGAAGGAAAAAAATGTCAAAAAGATATATTTGCTTCTACAGTACATAACAACATAAATAAAAAGAAAAGGTTCCGCTTTACATGTTCAAAATAGAACGGCCCCATGCGTTCCAATAAATAATCTCATGCCTAGAATACAACCATGATATGATGTGCTTATTTCGCATGACCCATCATAAAATGTCCATCAACCTTCCTTACTATGTTGTTGATTATATAATGTAAATCAGGTCTATATTTATCATTAGTTGGCTTAATCAATCAATCAAGCAATGTACCAAAAAAAGAAGGGTTGTGGTGAAAAAGGTGTAAGATGCACATGGGTGGGCCTTTTCTCTGTTTTGATCACATAAAAAGTGGAGTGGCAAAAGGAGAACTAGTGAGGGCAATGTGGCCAGTCAGCCTCTGAAAAGAGGGTGGGAAAGAGACAAAAGTCCTGGTCAATAGAGCAGTGGTTTGACACTGCGGACATGAGAGAGGCCATATGAGGGAGGGAGAATCAAAGAGGAAATCTGTCAGGCACACGGACATAGAGATCTACCTCCTGCTATTTTTTCGAAGAGAAATGACAGCGGGTGCATGGTGTACGGCAACTTCTCTAGTTTTTTTGGGTCAAGGAGCGAAAGTGTACGGCTCGTTTGTGTGCACCGTTTATCGTCGGTTTATTATTTCTAACGGAAAATCTCAAAACAGGACTTCAGCTTTTTGTACACTTCAAAACAGGACAAATTAGAATCCGATTTCAGGAGAGGACTTAAGTTTTTTAAAAGCATTTCAACAGAGGACATCTGTGAATTTGATGATCTTCCGGCTGTTCTTTCTATCATTTTTTTTTTCAAAATCCTAAAAAATTGACTATACAACTACACTTGAGCTTGACAATTGCCCAAGAACAGTCAAACTTTAAGCATTTTATCAAAATAAATTCATACAATAATGGTGCAATATCGCACAGCCCTAAGATGTTGCATAATTGATATGTGCAGTATCACACAACTCTAAGATATCGCAAGAACGATCTTATGAAAAACACTTAAACTTCAACCTCTCAATGGTGAATGCTAGGCTTATGGGCAACTGTATGCGCAAGATCCCTTTCTATTTTGACCGTACTATTGGCCATGGCATTTTCTTTTTAAGAGTTGAAGTTTAAATATCCTTCTACACCAAATGTGCGATATGTATGGTCGTAGGATATAGCATTGTACAATATGTGTGATTATCGCATGACAGTGAAATATTGCATGGCTCTAAGATATCACACGAACAATACTGTGAGAATTTCTTAAAGTTCAACCGTTGATGGGTGAGTATTAGGTTTATGATAGTTGTATGGGGAAAATCCCTTCTTTAACAGAATTACATGCGAGCGCTATTTTTTGACTAAAAAACCTAAAGCTAAGTAATTTTCTTAATTTCTGAATCGGTCTAAACTTTTCATTTAGAAGTTCAACTGAAATGGTGTCTGAATGAAATCTTATAACACTGGTTATGAGTTCTCCAAATGTTGTTACAAATTTTTAAATGCTTAAAGCTGCTGTGCATTGGTCGATGGGGCTAGCATGTGATCTCATGCGGGTGGGTGGGATCAATAGAAGCCCCCAATAAGAAAGTATTAAATAGTTTTATTAAGATGAGTGGAGTTAGGGGGCTGTGGAGTTTAATTTTTTTTACCAGTACCCACAAAGAGATTCTTTAATTTTTCTTTTCACATGGAGGTCCTCTCACGGATAGTCTTCTGGTATTGCCCCTCGTGGTGAGTGGTAAAGAAAACTCAAATTTTCTTACTTTTTTTCCTTGTTGATATTCTTCTTTATTGATTTGAGATAAGAGATAATGCCCTATGAATGTCACTTTTGACCGATCTGTAGAATCCTCATAATTTCAGTTTTTGAAATGTTATATCATACTTTAGGGCATGTTTTTTTGCTAAAATTTCTAGAATTCATGTTTAGAAATGCCATTGATTTCCAAATGTTGAGATTCTAAAATCCCATTGATTTCTGTCATTCCTGAATTATATGTTTCATTTCTATCTGAATTTTTGTCTGAGAATTTTTAAAATTTTGAATCTCATAAAACTCTTGTTTTATTGCGACATAAATCCTAGACTGGAATTACACATTTTATGCATTGTAGTACGTGAGACCCACATTTTGTTGTTGTGAACTTGGGACCCAACCATAAAAATTATAATGTGGACCCACCTCAGGTATATGGTATATGGGCCCATCTTTTAGAAATGAAAGTGTGGTACCCAATTTTAGAAATTTGAACATGGGCCCATCTTGATAGGAATTGCTTGGGCCTAATTTTTATAATTGTGAATATGGGGCCTACTTTATTGTTAGCAGGAGGGTTCACAGTTGGGCGCCGGAGTTTTAACCAAACTTTTTGGAGTTTCAGAATTCTGAAATACTCTTGGAGGGGCTACATTTTTGAATTTCACCTTTTTGGCATTTGAAATTCTGGTTGTTTTGAATACTCGGAATCCCATTAAAAGAACATTGAATTTCTGACAGGAATTGTTGAATTCACAGACAACTTGAATTCCTGTCAGAAATGCTTGTAAAGAAATATGCCCTTAGCATATGTGGAACAGAGTGGAGAACAATATTTGGGGAATTCATAAAAACCCCTAAGAAGAATTCTTTTAATACTTACAATAAAACTTTAACAGGTTAATAATGCTCGCTCGCTTTCCAATAGCCTTATTAATTGTGGTTTTGGCACACACCGGAGAAATGTTCTCTTACAAGCAACCTTATATGCAAGCCAGCTCTAACGGGCCCACTGCAGCCCACCATTTATCAGTGCAGGCCTTTTCACAGTCTCATCCCCCTATAATATGGTACTAGGCCCAATTTCACTCTCATCATACATTTATCCACCCTTGGATTGAATATCTAAAAAATCTATGGTTAAAAAACCACTAAACTTATGACATTTATATCAAGGGTTAAAATGATTTGACATGGCTGCTATTTCTTTGACCATTATCCATGTCAATATGGAGACCTTTCTGCGTATTCCACCACACCTTAAGTGGGCCCCACAAGTATCAATCACCACATATGACTAGTGTGCAGTCTGCCCTAAAACCCAACTGATATTATAATATTCAACTCTTTCTTTTGCCCTTTTTTTTTTTTTTTTGTCAAATAAAACCTTTCAAGAATACAATGGTAGACATGGCTTGATGTTAATAGCCTACTCTCTTAGCAAAATCCTTTCTAACAGTGGTTTTACACCATATTAGAGGATGGCCTTGATCACTACTAATATATGCTTACAACACTGCTATAACTTTAAGGTATTTAACTTAATAGACTTTTTTTTTCAGTAAAAATTGACTCAATAGTTATGAACATCCAATTGTGCTAATATGAGGCCCATTTGTTAATCCATGACCAAGCTTTCCAAGTAGGCTTCTCATTTGGGGCCTTCCAAGTGGTAAAATGAAGGTGGGGGTGAGAAAATTTGATGCAAGACTTAAAGTATTATATAAGATGAAAAAGAAACCTTCAACCAATAGCACCAGTGGTCTAGTGGTAGAATAGTACCCTGCCACGGTACAGACCCGGGTTCGATTCCCGGCTGGTGCATGTGTATTTTTTTGTCCATGCATCTAAATGTTGCCTGGACTAAACCCAATTTGCCTTTTTGTCATTTTTTCCCCAACCATATTAGATCTAAATGTTGCCTGGACCCAACCCAATTTGAATTCACTCTGGAATTCAGATTCTAGCAAAGGGTGTTTTTATGAGAAACCCAAGCCCTAATCATGTAAAAATTAATCATAGTTGAATCATCAGATCAAGGTGCACCAGACCCATTGATGGCTCTGTTAAATATAATATTTTTTTGATAACCTCTGTTAAAAATAATAATACGGCTTGCTAGTGATTTAATTCCATAAAATATACCCTTGTTTTTTTCAGGAACTTAGATTCCCTCATCTTCATCTTCATCAAACAAGTCTTCTTTTATATCATTGAAGCCTCACCTAACACCGTGTGACTAAATGCTTCTTCACTCACCCCTATTTAAAGTCAGTATTTTTAGTAACTCCACATTCGATCAGGTCGAATTCCCAACTTAAATATTGATTACATATATGATTAGCACCAATGCAGGAATGGATTGTTTCTATCCATATATTTTCACACATATGAATGAAGTTGCAAAAAAGATAATGCAAATAGTATACAATTCCTTATTTTATATGTACTAATAGAAAATAATTATTGCAGAGGCTATTTAAAGCCAAGACCTTTCAAATGCTTGCTTTACAATATCTTTGGAAAGATTCATGTGCTTGTAAAACCAATGAGTGATCATCCCATTCATCACGATAGGATTCCGGACGGGCCACCTTGTTTTCCCAACTCATCACATACATCTGCTTTCGCCACTCCTCCACAGCTGGATACCCACACTCAGCTGCAAGCTCGTCTGTGTAATCAAACTGCATGCAATATGATCACCATGTAGTGTTAGAGAACCAAGCCCATGCAAACGGAGGAATATTAGTTAACTGAAATTGTGAATCTATATAGCCTTGATTCCCATGAAATGATGGACAATAGACTGAGTAACTTTTTATTGCTCACAAGTAAAAAAACTGCTAGAGAAACAGGACACATTATGGAAGAGGTGCAGCTTAATATTATGCTAGGCAAACAATATCGCAAGAGCTAACTGCATGTAAACATCCAGGACAGAGCCGGCTGTGTTGGAAGGCACAATGGGTCGCCGTAGAATGTTGATTCAAGCCCAATAAAAGAAACAAAAACACCAAATGAGAAAAGGGCAAAAAGATATCGAGAAGCGATCGACACGAAACAGCTGATAAAAGATCATCACTATCAATGAAAAGGAAATCCATATCAAAGCTCACATATGGAATCATTCCATCCAAATAAACCAACTCGATGAAATTCAAGTTTATGGCCAGTGCAAAAACTGCAACTCTAATACATGGTATTCAAAATCAGCAATTCATATTGGGTTGATGAATCTATGAATGTAGATGATATGACATCAATGGGGATGATGATGATGAGTGTATATCCTGGTTAAGAATAGCTAAATGAGTAAATCCTCATGTCTCGGATCAGCCACCAATGACAGGAAAAAGCTTTTCTGAAGTATTTTGGGATTAGTAGTAAAGAATTGCGAGATTCACTTTCTTCCCACAATTTCACCTTAAGTGTCATTGCATGAAAAGATTACATTTATAAATGAATATGAACTAACCATATCCAGAGGATAAGGATGATCCTAACAACACTAACATCCTAACAATCTTCTTTAACAGATCCTCATAATCTCTAACATCCCCTCTCAATCATTTGGTACTTTCAGATTTCAGAGAATATGGTGAGATTGCAGGGCTTAGATGGATGGATAGGAGAGGATGCTATATTTTTTTATTGAAAAATAAAAGGATGGGTGATAATTGCAGAAGCAGATTGTACCCTGGCTAGATCACACGATCATCACCGGGCCAGGCTTTGATAGCATAAAGAATTGCGAGATTCGCTTTCTTCCCACAATTTCACCGTAAGTGTCATTGAGTGAAAAGATTACATTTATAAATGAATATGGACTAACCATATCCAGAGGATTAGGATGATCCTAACAACACTAACATCCCAACAATCTTCTTTAACAGATCCTCATAATCTCTAGCAAGCAGCCCTCAAGTAGTGCTGAAAGACCCACAAAAATGTTGTATATTTCACACTATCCATAACCTGACAGGAAAAAGCTTTTCTGAAGTATTTTGATATTAGTAGCCCTCAAGTAGTGCTGAAAGACACACAAAAATGATGTATATTTCACACTATCCAGAACTTAAGTTTAGCGAACCGTCTACAAATCAATTTAGTTTCGGTAAACAGAAATAACCTGATACACTGACAACTTATGAGTGTAACGTTTGGGTATTCCAGCAGCATCAAGTTTTGAATAGAAGGCTTCAACATCCATCATCATCTCCTCTTGTGATGGAAGTGCTGGCCGTCCAGATAATACACTTGCTACCCACTTGCTTTGCATTTCAAACATGGGGAACGGAGTAACCTGGTACCCCAATAACAAACATGGCAGCTGATCATTTTAACTAAATATGGGTAGAATAAAAGACCTTGTGAAAGAAATAAAAACAACTAACCCTCCAAGGTAATCCAATAAACGAAAGCGATGGTGCCAGTAATGGTGGGAAAATATGTTTATACAATGGGCCAACGCGATTGTCATCCACAGTCACAACCTGTGTTACATGGACTCGGCATTAGTATCGGATGCGGGTGTGTATTGGGTGCGGGTGCGCCTCAAGAAAGTATGTCAAATAACTTAGAAATGAAGTATCGGCATGAGTATCAGGTGCTGGTGCGTATGTGTCGGGTACGGGTGCGTCATGGTTTTAGACGAGTCCATGTATCATAGGTCACAACACCATTAACTTTGAGAAAAGGGAAATCATACTTGTATCTGAAATGTAGTCAATAAAAATAAATAAGAGAACTAGTGAAGTAGAATGAATGAAATGAAGTACCAAAGAAGTACCGACTTTCTGATTATTTAGTTGGATTGAGCTTTGAGGCTCATACCCTGTGCAGTGAAGAATTACGTCGGCGAGGACTGAACTTCCATCACGAAATGCCACCGTACCATCATCATGGGCGCTTTCTATCTGCACTAAATGTTTCAACTGAGATTAGCACATCTTTCTGATCCAGTTCCTAGAGCTGAATTCTGAATTTTATCAATGGACTTTTCATGAAATTTGAACAACTCTCACTCGCCAGGTTAAGATGTTTTACCATAGAATGAAGCCACATATTATCATAGCCAGGCTTCTTTGACGCTGGCTGTTTGTCAGGTGCAGATCTTGATGACACATGAACTTCCTTTGCAAATGCATAAATGTCCCTAGAGATGTCAACTGCACTAGCTGAACTCCCAATCAAGATCACAACCTGTCAACAGCAGAGAATCATGCTCGTGAGCAAAAGGGTATCAGCTAAATTTATGTCACAACTCGTGCATGCAGAAACATTGGATGCTTCTCCTAAAAAACTATGAGGAATCCGACAGGTATCGAAAAGTATTTCTGCTACCTCTACTAACGCGTCGAGGTTTTGGCACAATTGGATAGCGGAGGAAATTTAATAATACGAACTGTACTTCGATGTGAAACATCTTCCAGAAGGAATGCTTTTATTTCATAAAATTGACAGATACAAGAGACAACCAACTCATGTCAGCAGAATCCGAGCATATAGCTCATATAGGTTTTAAGCCTCCAGCCACATATCCCAAACAGAATTATGTTGTTTCGAACTTCTTAACTGCCAGGAACATATGAAAGCTTCCCAAGAAACTTCTATGATTCCACTACCATTGAAACAATAGAACATGGGACAGACATGAGGAGTTCTGATTTTACAAGCCGAAGTCTAATTAGCTAATAAGATTTTATATATAAGGTGAGAGATATCTCTCATATATAATATATATATACACACACATACATACCGGAGAAACAAGAACAACTTTCAGGTCATATGTTCTTCAACTACAATCAGGATAAAATGTGGCAAAGTGTACATGAGAAGTAGTACATTCTTACTTGATCCTGGAATGGCTCAGGAGCACGATAGTTGTGACTGGATTTGCTTACCTGGCCATACATCAATTCCTGAAAAGAACATATGTTTCAATTAAGGATGGGAATTGGTAAAGAACTAAGCATTATCCAAGTACCAAATAAAGCTACTAATTAGATCTGTATTTTAATGAATGCTTGGGATGCTAGAGAGAGGGGTTGGTCTACTCTTCAGTACACATGGAATTTTTTAATATTTTTTATCTGAAGAGATCTCTCACTCCATGTTTTTTTCTTCTCATTCTTCTTTTTCTACTTGACAAGCTCATTAGAGGTTCATCCAAAGCCTCATCACAAAATAAGCACTCCTACATACACTACTAATACAGGTGAGGATGAAGAACCGCTCCTTACCCCACTAGTAAGGAGTTGTGTTCTTATTGGGGAGGTTAGGGGTTCAACCCTACCTCCTCCATATTCTTGTATGTGTATATACGGGGTTTTCTTCCCACCTCGGTGGACTTCCTTCTTGTCATTCTCACAATTGCAATCACACAAAGACTGAATGAGACTTTTGGAATATTGGATTGTATTGATTGTCGTTTCTCTTGGAGAGGGATCTCAATATATAGGATTATACATGCCTTAATCAAGGCTCTTACAAAAGGAAACTAGCTAATTACATTAATCACTAATCTAAAATAGGAAAATAATCAAAACAGAATATGTACAGCTATCTAATTGTTGACCAAATCAAATCCCTCGTGAGATATAGCTAGCTGGACTGGATTGATGGGCCTTGGGTCCCTTCATGGGCCAACTAACATATGAGCCAACTTAACACCCCCCCTCAAATTGATGCGGGATAATCAATGAGCATCAATTTGCTAACCAAGAATTGATGCCGGGGTCGAGGAAGACCTTTAGTAAGAATATCAGCAATTTGAAGCTCAGTGGAGACATGCGGAAGACTGATGACATCACGTTTAAGCTCATCCCGGATGAAGTGACAATCAACCTCGATGTGTTTAGTGCGTTCATGAAAAATCGGATTTTCAGTAATCCGAATTGCATTAGTATTGTCAGCATAGAGGGGGGTAGCGCCTTCTGCGGGGAAGCCAATGTTAGAGAGTAGGCCTCGGAGCCAAAGAATTTCAGAGCACGCAGCAGACATAGCGCGGTATTCAGCCTCAGTAGACGATTTTGAAACTTTGTCATGTTTCTTGCATTTCCAGGAAATCAGACTATTTCCCAAAAACATGCACCATCCTGTCGTCGAGCGGCGAGTATCTGGACAACCAGCCCAATCAGCATCTGAATAAGCTGTGAGAGATAGAGGATTGTTGGATGGAAAAAACAACCCGCGAGTCGGAGTGCGAATAAGGTACCGAATGACGCGTCGCACAGCAGCCAGGTGAAGATGACGAGGAGCAGTCATGAACTGACTCATGAGGTTGACCGCAAAGGAGATATCAGGACGAGTGATGGTGAGATAGATCAAGCTACCTACTAACTGGCGATAGGCGGTAGGATCGGGAAGAAGATCACCCTCCTCTTTACTGAGTTTGACATTCAGTTTGATGGGCGTATCAACCGGAGCGGAATCAGTAAGGCCAGCCAAGTCAATGAGGTCAACCGTGTATTTGTGCTGATTTAGAATGATACCAGTAGGGGATTGATGAACTTCAAGACCGAGGAAATAGTGTAAGGGGCCGAGATCCTTCATTTGAAATGTCTGATGAAGAGATGCTTGAAGGTCATGAATCATTTTTGCATTGGGACCTGTAATGACAATGTCATCAACGTAGACCAGTAGAACAGTAATGCCTGAGGAAGCATGATGTAAGAACATAGAAGGATCATACTGGCTCGGATGAAAATCCAAGTGAAGAAGAGCCTCTTGAAATTTCTCAAACCATGCGCGAGGAGCTTGCTTCAGACCATAAAGAGAGCGACGGAGCTTAGCAACCATGCCCGGGCCAGAGGAGGACCCAGGAGGCAGACGCATATAGACGTCTTCTTTGAGATCACCATGAAGAAACGCATTTTTGACGTCCATTTGATAGAGAGGCCAGGATTGAGATGCCGCAACAGCAAGGATTGTGCGGACAGTGGTCATCTTCGCGACAGGAGCAAATGTTTCATCATAATCAATGCCATATTCCTGCCGATTTCCGAGAGCAACGAGGCGCGCCTTATATCGATCGAGAGTGCCATCTGGTTTTAACTTGAGAGTAAAAATCCACTTGCAGCCAATAGGTTTGACACCCAAAGGAGAGGGGACAATATCCCATGTATGATTGTTCTCTAAAGCTTCCAACTCATCGTGCATAGCCTGGGTCCAACATTTTTCCTGCACAGCCTGAGAGTAGGAGCGGGGAATGGAAGAAGAGGACAAAGTGGCCATTAAAGAAGTATGGGAAAACCCATAACGGTCAGGGGGTACCGAAATGCGGGTGGAGCGACGCAATGTAGGAAGCACAGAAGAACCAACTGCCGTAGGTGGACCAGATGCTGGAGGAAGATCAGGAGGGGGATCCCGGGGAGGCGCGTCTGTATGCCGTCTGTGGTACACATAGTTAGGATTGAAACGAACAACGGAAGTGGTGTCAGAAAAACCAGGTAAGGACACTAAAGATGAGTCAGGAGGGTCAAGGTGCTGTTGAAAAAAATACTGGTGTTAAAAAAAAAACAACATTCCTAGAGGTCCGGAAGCGATGAATGCGAGGGTCGTAGCAAAGGTACCCTTTCTGGAAGGGGGCATACCCTAAAAACACACACTTAGCTGATTGTGCAGTTAATTTGGTTCGTTCAGAAAGAGGCAAGTGCACAAAGCAAACAGAGCCGAAAACATGCAGAGCATCATAAGAAGGAGATGTCTGGTACAATCGAGAATATGGGCTCTGATTTTTAAGTGAGGCAGAAGGCAGACGATTTATGAGATGTGCTGCAGTAGCCAGTGCCTCAACCCAAAAACGGGTAGGAACCGATGATTCAAGCAGTAGGGAGCGAGTGACATCAAGTAGATGTCCATTTTTCCGTTCAGCAACTCCATTCTGCTGGGGAGTATAAGGACAAGTACGCTGAGAAATAATGCCTTTGTGTTGTAAAAACTTTTGAAAATCAGAGGAGACATATTCTCCACCCGAATCAGAGCGCAATACTTTGATGCATGTGGAGAATTGATTCTCAACATAAGCTAAGAAAATTTTAAAAACAGGGAAAACATCAGATTTGGAATGCAGAAAGTAAATCCATGTGAACCGACTGAAATCATCAATAAAAGTGACAAAATATTTGTAGTGAGCATGAGAAAGAGCGGGAGCAATGCCCCATACATCACTATGAACTAAATCAAAACACCTAGTGCTGTGTGAAGTGGAGATAGGAAAAGGAAGAGTTTTGCTTTTTCCCAGTTTACAAGTAGCACAATCAAAAGGCACACAAGAAGAGAAGCCAATAGATTTATTGGATAAACCAGAATTTAACAGGAGGGACAAAGCCTTGGAATTAGGATGTCCGAGTCTTTTATGCCACAATTGGCAATTATCGCTAACAGAAAAACAAAACATATTATTGGCAACTCTAGTCCTAGGAATATGAGAAAAATCCAACGGAAACAGGCGTCCACACTTAGGTCCCCTCGCGATCTCCTGCCCGGTCATCTGGTCCTGCACAACACAACCAGAAGAAGAAAAAGATATGTTACAGTTATTTTCAACAAGTTGCCCAACTGACAATAGATTGGAAGTTAAAGTGGGACAAAGGAAGACATTTTTCAAGGGGATGGGACCAGGAATGTCTCCAAGGGCAGTAATGGGAACAGTACCTCCATTGGCAGTTTGTATTTGAAGATTACCAGTGCATTTTTTCACATTGGAGAGAGGGTGTTGGGAATATGTCATATGATTAGAGGCCCCGGAATCAAGAAACCAAGTAGAAGATGGAATGGATGTACCTGAGAGACCTAATGCAGAAAGGGCATTGACAATCATTTGCTGAACCAATTCAGGAGTCAGAGAAGAGGAGGGCCCAGGCTGTGAGGATGCAGATGGTGGAACAGGCAGTTCTGAAGAAGCAATATAAGCATGCGGAGTCGGAGACTGAGTCTGATATAGTGGAGCCTGATGCTGTGGAGCTTGATACTGTGGTGCCGGACGTTGTGGGCGGCGACGACACTCAGAGATAATATGTCCCGGCTTTTTACAGTAACTACAGACCTTCTGTTTGCATTGAGATGCAAGATGCCCAAATTTGTGACAGCTGTAGCATTGAGTTTTGCTCAAGTCGCGAGAGGAAGGCTGAGGAGCCTTATTGGCCGAAAAAGCGACTGAGTAAGTCTCAGTGGTTTGTTGAGCCAGATGTGCTGAGGTAGACAGGCGCTGTTCCTCTCGCAAGAGTTCATTGAGACAGACATCCAAGGATGGTAAAGGCGTCCGATTCATTAGGGAAGAGCGAATACTGTCAAATTCATGCCGTAATTTCATCAAAAATTGGTCTCGCTGACTAGAGGCCTGAAGATCACGAATGACGATCAGAACGTCAGCGGCTACATCTGCATATTTAATACTATCATATTCTGACCATAGGGTTCGGAATCCGGAATAGTAATCTTGAATTGACAGGTTCCCTTGGGCATATTCAGCAATCGCACATTCAAGATGAAATTGACGTGCGGAGTTATCTTGATGGTACATTTGCTTCAGATACGCCCACATGTCTTTAGAAGTGGGGTAAGGTTTTAGGTTCATTATCAAATGTGGCTCCACAGACCCCAGTATCCAAGTTTTTATTTTTTCATCTTTAGTAAGCCAAATGGATATCTTCTTTTCATCTTCTGTGGGTTTAGGATCAGATCCAGAAATATAGCCCCACAATTCCTTGGCTTCAAGATAAATTTGGAATTGAAACGACCAAGCGGGGTAATTTTTTCCCGTGAATCGGATCAAGGTAACCTTAGATTTTTCCATCCTTAATGATGATTGTCCAAACACTCAGTGCAACAGCAGATAGAAGAAAATCCAGTAAACAAAGAAGAAACAAGAACTATGAGTGCATAACCAAGATCGGACCAACAGTGTGCACAGAATAGTAAAGCAGTCAAAAAATCACCCCAGACGACCCAAAAAATTGCTGCTGGATTGTGACGTGGGCCCCACTGGTAGATCTGAGCAGTGATTAGAGCACTGATCTGAGGAGACACAATCCTCTGGCTTCTAATGGAAGAAGAATGAACTAATTCGACCACAGATCCAAGATTCTGGACGGTCGAGATGAAAACAGTATTAAAAATCTGGAAAATCTCTAGAAGGAGTAAATCACCAACCTGGAAGTTCTGAAAAAATCTGAAAATATCACCAATATTCCTAGACAATCCAGGCGACCAAGACTGGACAGATTTCTGAGGGCGATTTGATGATCAGAGGTGGGCCACCATGAAGATCACAATGCTGCAACGTCTGGGTTTCTTGAACTAACGTTCTAGGCTGACGATCAAGGAAAAAGAGATCAGTTTCTCTCTATCCTCAATGTGTTAATGCTCTCTAAGATCATAAGACAAGATTTCACTGGACAAGGCTCTGATACCATGTCATTCTCACAATTGCAATCACACAGAGACTGAATGAGACTTTTGGAATATTGGATTGTATTGATTGTCGTTTCTCTTGGAGAGGGATCTCAATATATAGGATTATACATGCCTTAATCAAGGCTCTTACAAAAGGAAACTAGCTAATTACATTAATCACTAATCTAAAATAGGAAAACAATCAAAACAGAATATGTACAGCTATCTAATTGTTGACCAAATCAAATCCCTCGTGAGATATAGCTAGCTGGACTGGATTGATGGGCCTTGGGTCCCTTCATGGGCCAACTAACATATGAGCCAACTTAACACTTCTCGGGTGTGACGGGCTTTCTTCCCACTTCTTGAGCTTTATTTTCGAGTGTATCGGGCTCTATATAACTTAAAAAAAAAAAAAAAAAAGTCCCAACCCCTAAAAGCTGGGATACCAAGAAAAAAAATACAGGTGTGGATGTCCCACATCGTGTGAGACAAACGGTGGAGCCCACCTTGGCCTCTTGTGATCAATCCAACTCTGTCGCGGAAATTTTGCACACAGTTGGGTCACATCCAGATGTCTGTTCCAGGCCAAGCAGTGTTGGGCCTGGATACCCAGCCCATGGGATGGCACGGTACGGCTCGGCCTGTACCGGTAAAAAAGTGACTATACTAAAACAGAAAACGAAGAACCTGGAATTTCAGCGATTCGGGGCTCCATGTGATGCCCATTGCAAACGACAACACCATCATAGACCTCATTTTCATCATCAACAACCTCATCATAATCATCACAGCCGTCCATCCTCACCTTCCTCGATCTGACCATCCATCTCCCTTCATCCACCAAATGAACATCAAACACCTCAGTCTTGAACCGGACCAACCCCATGAGCTCAAAATCCACTGCAAAGTCTTGGAGATTGAGAAGAACCTCTCTATGGCCTGGAAACCGCCTCGAATCCCTCTCTTTGTTGGTGGGTTTAGCCACGAAGGGGTAGTCTCGAAGACCCATGGACTCTCGAGGGAGATTGGTAGAGGCTGGTCTGGACCTTTTTTCGATATGGGTCGAGCCCCAATGGGTCGGAGTCGACGCTGGGGCTGTAGACCCAGGTCCCACCGACTGAGTCGCCGCTCTCGAAGGCCACCACCTTGTGGCCCTCGCGGCAGAGCTCTCGGGCCGCCACTAGGGCTGCTGCACCGGCGCCGATCACGGCCACGTGGCAGGACCTGATTTGGGGCCCCTTGGAAGAGGGGAGGTGAGGGTACATGGCCGCAGGGTGGCGAGTAGGGGCAGCCGCCATTGAGAGAGAAGGGAAGGAGGAGAATGCATTGCATCTATTGAATTTGGAGGGAAGGGAGGTGTGATGAAGGATCGAACGGTCAGGATCAATTAGAAGATCTGTCGTGTCCTAGTTGTCCACTGGAGTTAGGCTGGCCGACCAAAGACCGGGAGCAGCTCTTTCTATTTTTTTTTTTGGGTATCCAAGCTTAGTGGGGCTGGCACTGCCCCTCTCGAGAGGATCCCTCGGATGAGGGAAGTAAACCTCAAATGAGGTGGGGGTTTATCCGGTGAGGGGAGTCAACCTCGGGGAGGTATCACAGCATCTGATATGAAACTGTGTAGTCCTAGCAAGTAACAACTGACTCCTCCTACCACAAGGATCAGAGGCCGCTCTTGAGTGAAAGAAACTTAGAAGAATCCTCCTGCGTTTTTTATAACTGAGAGAAATGTTTGAGTGTAATCAAATTTTACCTCAATCTGAGTTCTAACCTTTGAATTTATTGTTTGTTTGAAACCATGATTACGGTTATACATGAGATTGTGTTTGTCGCATTTTTATTAAACCGTTAATCCAATGGTGGAAATTGACGTAAAATTTGAGAATACCTATATCCCTAAGGGCATTTATTTTGAACCATCTAGATTTCAATAGCTGGGCCTAACGCGGAGTTTCATTCGTTTTAAGCCTAAGATTTCTCCATGTTAAACGAGTAGGGGATCAAGATTCGTTTTGTTAAAAGGAAGAGTGTGCCAGAGCCCGGACTTCTTAGAAGCCCATTTAAGTAAATGTTTGGGTTTTGATAAAAGTTTTTTGGTGGCTGCCAATTGTAACCTATTTTGTCCAGGCTGGGAATCCTCAAATAAAAACTGGCCAACTATTGAGCTAATTACAAATGTTCTGTGACAAATATTTGAGCTAATTACACCAGAGCTCAAACAAGCCCAACCCAAACTACATTTCTATGTAAGATGAGATATTTGAGCTAATTAGGCATGTTCTTTTGACAAATATTAGATGGGGTTTAGGACCCGACCCATGGACTCTTACTGAGCTATTAACAAACATATTAGTTATTTGACCATACTCAATCAAAAGACTGATCAAGAAACACTTACAAGAAAATATTTCAGAAAAACAAAGCTATATTTCTTTTTAGAAAACTTGTGATAATGATAAGGATTCCATTTCCACTTTCTAATTTAGTTTAACAACTAATCTCTCTTTCTAATTTCTCTACAACTTGCTCCTTATGCAAGTAGGGTCCTTAATTAATTTTGTCAACATGATAACCCATCTTGACATTCCTCTCATGATGGACCCCACAGCTTAAACTACTAATTTACTTGGGGGCCTCAGCTATATGGACTTACTTAATTATGTCAATTACATTTATTAATTCTAATTAGTTTACATGCAAGTGGTTCTGCACTTCAACACTTAAAACTACACAGTTATAAGAAACTATAATTAGGTCCTAGCAATAGAATAAAACTATAAATTAGTCCATCGGCCCACATGTAGGAAATTCTTTTTTTTTTGGGTAAAACAATGTAGGAAATCGTAAATGATAAGAACACCTTGATTGGGTTCACATTCATATCCACAAGATTTGAGCTACAGTAATTCTTAAAATGCACTAATATTGCCAATTGACAAAATTATGTTTAATTGGATTTGGGTCATTGTAGTCAAGTCCATTCGGATTGGTGCAAACCCATGGGATTATCACTCATCTTAATATGTTGAGGAATTAGATGCACATGAATATTTTCAATCTCTCTCTCTCTCTCTCTCTATATATATATATATATATATATTATCAGGAACATGGGTCCCCACATCAAGATCTGTTGAAACACATGTGCAAACACAAGATAAAAAAAGTCTCCATTTAAATCATTGAATCCTCACCTAATATATATGTCTTGGGGTACTCTTCTTCACTAAAACCCTGTTTAAAGCCAGTATTTAGCAGCTCCACATCCTATCAGTTTTAGTTCCCACTTACATGTGGATTGCGAATAGGATTAGCACCAATGCAAAAAAGGATCAAAACAATGTATCAATCTATTTATTTTCACAAAATATAAATGAAGTGGCATAAATCATACTGCAATGTCTACATACAATTGCCTGTTTTTTTCCTGTATGTATAAAAAGATAATGCAAAAGCTCTTCAAATCCAAGGCCTTTCGGAGGCTCTTACAGTTTCTGTGGAAATCTTCATATGCTTGTAAAACCAATGAATGATCATCCCATTCATCACGGTAGGAATCTGGATGGTGCCCTTTGTTTTTCTTGGTCATATCAAACATCTGCTTCCGCCACTCCTCCACAGCTGGATGCCCACACATTGCAGCAAGCTCATCAACGTAATCAAACTGTAATAACATCATCATATTTATAGTGTTTGATGGAGAAAGTGCCATTACTTTGGTGCAATGGTAAAAGTCTTAGATGCATTACATGATAACAGAGGCTCGAAACCTAATAATGGGTTTTCTTAACAAGGAAATCACAATTGGGTCGCCCAACTTTAGAAATCAAAGTGGTTCCATTGTTGGGTGCCCCCGCTGCGATTTCAACAGTGGCTATGCTCCATGATTTCCACTGTTGAGTGGCTCCAAGTTCATGACCTTTACCATAAAGTGGCCTCCAATAACAATAAGAATAATAAGACTGAAAAAAACATTAGTTCGAGTAGTGACCATAATGTGAGCTTATAAAAATGAATAAATATAACTTTTAATTACGCATGTCATTAGAAGTCTTAGAAATAGTATCTCACCAAATTATGAACTGCAAAAGAGAAATTATGTTGGGTTATGTCATGTATTTTGTTGGCTTAACTGGATTGGTCTTCCGGATTAGCTAAATCACATTCAGGGTTTGAGGGTATTTTGGTTTTTTGTAACAGGGCATTTAAATGAAGGCTTAAGAAAGAAATATTATAAATATAATGTAATATGTAATCCTAACAATGTCAACGAGGGAGGAAATAATTGACAATGTTTCTCTCTCCTAAGATAGACTTAGTGGCAATTGCATTAAGGGCTTGTTTGTTTATTGAAATGGGCAAATCAGAAATAAACTTAAGAGTAAAGGTGGAGAGTGAAAAACACTATATGATAAAAAGTTACTCATCCCCTTTTTATTGCACTTGAGGGAAGTAATAGGAAGTGAGAAGGTGTTAGGTTTTTGTATGTTGACTAATTCATGGGTTGGACAAAGACTTTGGATCCATTGAATAGTATTTTTTATTTTTAGAAAATGACTGTGTTTTTGCTCTGAAGATAGAAGTTTGGAAGGATTAGGAGTTAGAAGACTCCAAGAATTAGAAGTTAGAAGACTGGAATGATTAAGGGAAGAAAGACTTGAAGAATTAGAAGTGAAAAATCAGACATACTTAGAAGTATGCTAAAGGGAGAAAAAGAAGTCTGATAAAATTGGAAGAAGAAAATTTGAAAGGAAATACAAGTGCTGAATTTCTGGATAATCTAGAATGGGGTCGAGTGCCCATGACTTCGCTGGAGCGGATGTAGTAAAAAAGTTGCCAAATACTGAGACAGAACTTCATCTGCACGAGTGCACTTCCATTCGCTCGAGTGGACAAGGCGGCGGAGTTTGACGAAAATTGGAATTGTGTTTCTAATTGTGCCCAAACCCCTTGTTTTAGTCCTAATCTTCTTAGGCAACTTTAAGCATGTCCTAAAGGCTATTTAAAGGACTCATGGGCTACTTTAATGATATACCACATCTCTCATTATTCTGAATTGGAAGATCTAATTGAGAGAAATCTTCTCTAGAGAACTATTTGAAGACTTATGCTGAAGAGATTATCTAGAGAAAAACTCCTTCTACTTTCCTAGTAGAAGATCATCTGCTTGCGTAGAAGATTTGAGGAATTAAGCGCCGGTTTGAAATTGTTGCAATGAACGGTGTGAAGTCGTTGAAGAGTGAAGCTACATAAGAGGTAACTGCAGTCCTTAGGTAGGGGATATCTGGGGAGGAATTTGTGAGTGTTTTGTAATTGCGAGATTTATAGTGTTTGATTGTCGATCATGTTCGGATCAGTAGTTTTTCACCCAATTATGGTTTTTCACTTTATATCTGGTGTCTTTGTGATGTGTGCTTTTGCCCTTTGTTTTTTGTTTCTGCTGCATATTTTATTTTTGCACACTATTGGGCTATTGGGTTGACCAATCTAGAGATTGAACCCTAACCTTTCAGTAGGCTTGGAGAGTATACTTTAGATCACATAACAAGATTCACTCAACTACTATTTTCCCATCCAAACATGGGTAAAGGAAAATGTTAACATCACTAGTTTTACTTTCCCTCTGGGCTTTCAATCCAAACACCATAAAGTAAAAGAGTCAGTCACATCATGTAACTTTTCATTTTTCTTTTCCAATATTTTAAGTTAAATGAGCATATCCTCATGCATCACATTAGTCACTAGTTACAACAAAAAACAAAAAAAAAAAAAAAAAAAAAAAACAAACAGACAAAAGACTTTTCCAGGGCTAATTGGGTAATTTACTTGTATTCTGTTGTGAAGTGAATGGTTAAATCAAGAGAGAATAAAAGAAAGAGGGTCAAATAAAAAAGCACTAAATGACTAAAAAAAACCCACATCTTCCCCAAATTATAGCCTCTTGTCAGTGAGTGAGTTTTTTACATTTTTTTTAGTAAAAAGAAAGGGATTTTTTTGTCATTCAGTAACATGAGAGTAGTGTTTTCCTTTTTGTTTTTTTTTTTTGGTAAAAAGAAGAGGTGTTTTTTGTGATTTAGGATTTTATGACTTGACCCCCGCTTCTTTTATTCTCTTTTGATCTGACCATTCACTTTACTTAACTATAAAAGTATTTTTGATATTATTAGTGCTGAAAGACCCATAGAGATCATATTATGCTTGACACTATCAGGGACATAAGATGATTAGTTAAGATAACCATCTTCAGATAAATAAAGTTTGTGTATAATGAAATAACCTGATAATCTGACATGTTATGAGTGTAATGTTTGGGCAGCCCAGCTGCATCAAGCTTTGAATAGAAGTCTTTAACATCCATCATCGTTTCCTCTTGTGATGGAAGTGCATGTGCATTTTTTTTCCCATGTATCTGAATGTTGACTGGACTAAACCCAATTTGCCTTTTTTCATTTTTCCCCCAACCATTGATATAAATGTTGCCTGGACCCAACCCAATTTGAATTCACTCTGGAATTCAGATTCTAGCAAAGGGTATTTTTAAGAGAAACCCAAGCCCTAATCATGTAAATATTAATCATAGTTGCATCATCAGATCAAGGTGCACCAGACCCATTGATGGCTCTGTTAAATATAATATTTTTTTGATAACCTCTGTTAAATACAATATTATGGCTTGCTAGTGATTTAATTCCATAAAATATACCATTTTTTTTCAGGAACTTAGATCCCCTCATCTTCATCTTCATCAAACAAGTCTTCTTTTAAATCATTGAAGCCTCACCTAACACTGTGTGACTAAATGCTTCTTCACTCAACCCTGTTTAAAGTCAGTATTTTTAATAACTCCACATTCGATCAGGTCGAATTCCCAACTTAAGTATTGATTACATATATGATTAGCACCATTGCAGAAATGGATTGTTTCTATCCATATATTTTCACAACATATGAATGAAGTTGCAAAAAAGGCACTGCAATAGTATACAATTCCTTATTTTATCTGTACTAATGGAAAATAATTATTGCAGAGGCTATTTAAAGCCAAGACCTTTCAAATGCTTGCTTTACAATATCTTTGGAAAGATTCATGTGCTTGTAAAACCAATGAGTGATCATCCCATTCATCACGATAGGATTCCGGACGAGCCACCTTGTTTTCCCAACTCATCGCATACATCTGCTTTCGCCACTCCTCCACAGCTGGATACCCACACTCAGCTGCTAGCTCGTCTGTGTAATCAAACTGCATGCAATATGATCACCATGTAGTGTTAGAGAACCAAGCCCAAGCAAATGGAGGAATATTAGTTAACTGAAATTGTGAATCTATATAGCCTTGATTCCCATGAAATGATGGACAACAAACTAAGTAACTTTTTATTGCTCACAAGTAAAAAAACTGCTAGAGAAACAGGACACATTATGGAAGAGGTTCATCTTAATATTATGCTAGGCAAACAAAATATTGCAAGAGCTAACTGCATGTAAAAATCCAAAACAGAGCCCGCTGTGTCGGAAGGCACAATGGGTTGCCATAGAATGTTGATTCAAGCCCAATAAAAGAAGCAAAAACACCAAATGAGAAAAGGGCAAAAAAATATAGAGAAGCGATCCACACTAAAGAGACAATAAAAGATCATCACTATCAATGAAAAGGAAATCCATATCAAAACTCACAAATGGAATCATTCCATCCAAATAAACCAACTTGATGAAATTCAAGTTTATGGCCAGTGCAAAAACTGCAACTCTAATACATGGTATTCAAAATCAGCAATTCATATTGGGTTGATGAATCTATGAATGTAGATGATATGACGTCAATGGTGATGGTGATGATGAGTGCATATCCTGGTTAAGAATAGCTAAATGAGTAAATCCTCATGTCTCGCATCAGCCACCAATGACAGGAAAAAGCTTTTCTGAAGTATTTTGATATTAGTAGTAAAGAATTGCGAGATTCACTTTCTTCCCACAAGTTCACCGTAAGTGTCATTGAGTGAAAAGATTACATTTATAAAAGAATTGCGAGATTCACTTTCTTCCCATATCCAGAAGATAAGGATGATCCTAACAACACTAACATCCTAACAATCTTCTTTAACAGATCCTCATAATCTCTCACAAGTAGCCCTCAAGTAGTGCTGAAAGACCAACAAAAATGTGGTATATTTCACACTATCCTTAACTTGACAGGAAAAAGCTTTTCTGAAGTATTTTGATATTAGTAACCCTCAAGTAGTGCTGAAAGACACACAAAAACGATGTTGTATATTTCACACTATCCAGAACTTAAGTTTAGCGAACCGTCTACAAATCAATTTAGTTTCAGTAAACAGAAATAACCTGATAATCTGACATTCTATGAGTGTAACGTTTGGGCATCCCAGAAGCATCAAGTTTTGAATAGAAGGCTTCAACATCCATCATCATCTCCTCTTGTGATGGAAGTGCTAGCCGTCCAGATAATACACTTGCTACCCACTTGCTTTGCATTTCACACAAGGGGAACGGAATAACCTGGTGCCCCAAAAACAAACATGGCAGCCGATAATTTTAACTAAAAAAGGGTAGAATAAAAGACCTTGTGAAAGAAAACAAAAACAACTAACCTTCCAAGGTAATCCAATAAATGAAAGAGATGGTGCCAGTAATGGTGGGAAAATATGTTTATACAATGGGCCAACGCGATTGTCATCCACAGTCACAACACCATTAACTTTGAGAAAAGGGAAATCATACTTGTATCTGAAATGTAGTCAATAAAAATAAATAAGAGAACTAGTGAAGTAGAATGAATGAAATGAAGTACCAAGGAAGTACCAACTTTCTGATTATTTAGTTGGATTGAACTTTGAGGCTCATACCCTGTGCAGTGAAGAATTACGTCGGCAAGGACTGAACTTCCATCACGAAATATCACTGTACCATCATCATGGGCGCTTTCTATCTGCACTAAATGTTTTAACTGAGATTAGCACATCTTTCTGATCCAGCTCCTAGAGCTGAATTCAGAATTTTATCAATGGACTTTTCATGAAATTTGAACAACTCTCACTCGCCAGGTTAAGATTTTTTACCATAGAATGAAGCCACATATTATCATAGCCACGCTTCTTTGACGCTGGCTGTTTGTCAGATGCAGATCTTGATGACACATGAACTTCCTTTGCAAATGCATAAACGTCCCTAGAGATGTCAACTGCACTAGCTGAACTCCCAATCAAGATCACAACCTGTCAACAGCAGAGGATCATGCTCGTGAGCAAAAGGGTATCAGCTAAATTTATGTCACAACTCGTGCATGCAGAAACATTGGATGCTTCTCCTAAAAAACTTTGAGGAATCCCACAGGTATCGAAAAGTATTTCCTCTGCCTCTGCTAAAGCGTCGAGGTTTTGGCACAATTGGTTAGCGGAGGAAATTTAATAATAGGAACTGTACTTCGTTGTGAAACATCTTCGAGAAGGAATGCTTTTATTTAAAAAAATTGACAGATACAAGAGACAACCAACTTATGTAAGCAGAATCCGAGCATATAGCTCATATAGGTTTTAAGCCTCCAGCCACGTATCCCAAACAGAATTATGTTGTTTCAAACTTGTTAACTGCAAGAAACATATGAAAGCTTCCCAAGAAACTTCTATGATTCTACTACCATTGAAACAATAGAACATGGGACAGACATGAGGAGTTCTGCTGATTTTACAAGCCAAAGTCTGATTAGCTAATAAGACCGATGTATATGTATACTGGAGAAACAAGAACAACTTTCAACTCATATGTTCTTCAACTACAACCAGGATAAAATGTGGCAAAGTGTACATGAGAATTAGTACATTCTTACTTGATCCTGGAATGGCTCAGGAACACGATAGTTGTGACTGTGGATTTGCTTTCCTGGCCATACATCAATTCCTGAAAAGAACATATGTTTCAATCAAGGATGGGAATTGGTAAAGAACTAAGCATTATCCAAGTACAAAATAAAGCTACTAATTAGAGCAGTATTTTAATGAATGCTTGGGATACTAGAGAGAGGGGTTAGTCTACTCTTCAGTACACATGGAATTTTTTAATATTTTTTCCTGAAGAGATCTCTCTCTTTATTTATTTTTTTCTTCTTATTCTTCTTTTTCTACTTGACAAGCTCATTACAGGTTCATCCAAAGCCTCATCACAAAATAAGCACTCATAGATACACTACTCATACAGGTGTGGATGTCCCACATCGTTCGGACCCACCTCCCCTAGAATGTCACAGATTGCATTTTTTTTTTATACCGATCTAAACAGAACTGACAGTAGGATTGAAATTAAAAGAAAGAAAAAAAAAAAAAAAGACGCATTCTATAATCACTAATATTGAGGGCCATAGGCCTACGGATTAAGGGGTTAGGATAATCAAACTGATTTAAAATTCAGCACGCAGTTGGGTCACATCGAGATCTTTCAAGCACCAAGGTGGGCCCCACTTGCCAGTTCAAATGCCTCTGTGGAAGACATCCTCACCCGAGCACGGCCAGAGAGTTGTCGTTTGTAAAACTAGTTCACACACTGATTTTTTAAGAAAGCCTGGAGGTTTATACCCCAAATTCAAAGCCTGGAGGTTAGACAGTTCCAACACGTAGTGAATCAATTGATCCCAGCTGATTTGTATAATTATATGTGCTTCCAGCTTCTTACATTACTTTATATCCATTACATGCCTCTCACCAATCTTGACCGCACAAACAAACAATTTTAGTGGTTGGAGTTGGACACTTTTTGGTGGCATAAAGAACTTAAAACTACAATAGTGATGTGGATTTCTCTACCTCTTTTCTTCCAAATTCATATTCCTTTAAACACAATCGAAAACCAATACACCACCAACTAGGGATGTCAAGTTTTGTTCCAGCCCAAGCAGTGTTGGGACTGTGTACCCAGGCAGCTGGGCCCAGCACGGCTCGGCCTGTAACAATAAAAAAAAAAAAAAAAGGCTATATCAGAAGACAAAAAAGAAGAACCTGGGATTTCAGCGATCCGGGGCTCCATGTAATGCCCATTGCAAACGACAACACCATCATAGACCTCATTTTCATCATCATCACAGCCGTCCATCCTCACCTTCCTCGATCTGACCATCCATCTCCCTTCATCCACCAAATGAACATCAAACACCTCAGTCTTGAACCGGACCAACCCCATGAGCCCAAAATCCAATGCAAAGTCTTGGAGATAGAGAAGAACCTCTACATGGCCTGGAAACCGCCTTGAGTCCCTCTCTTTGTTGGTGGGTTTAGCCACAAAGGGGTAGTCTCGAAAACCCATGGACTCTCGAGGGAGATTGGTGCGGAGAGATTGGTAGAGGCTGGTCTGGACCTTTTTCCGATATGGGTCGAGCCCCAATGGGTCGGAGTCGACGCTGGGGCTGTAGACCCAGGTCCCACCGATTGAGTCGCCGCTCTCGAAGACCACCACCTTGTGGCCCTCGCGGCGGAGCTCTCGGGCCGCCACAAGGCCTGCTGCACCGGCGCCGATCACGGCCACGTGGCAGGACCTGATTTGGGGGCCGTTGGAAGAGGGGAGGTGAGGGTACATGGCCACAGGGTGGCGAGTAGGAGCAGCCGCCATTGAGAGAGAGAGAGAGAGAGTCGAGGGAGGGGTTGCATTTATTGAATTTGGAGGGAGGAGAAGGCTGAAACGTTACGGCCTCTGGAGATATGTGATGAAGGAAGGAAGGAACGCTCAGGATCAATTAGAAGATCTGTCGTGTCCTAGTTGTCAACTGGAGTTTGCCTGGCTGATCAAAGACCGGGAGCATCTCTTTTTATTTATTTTTTGGTATCCCAGCTTTGGAGGGGCTGCCCCTCCCCCTCCCCATGGCACCCTTGAGAGGGGAGTAAACCTCAGGTGAGGGGAGGTATCACAGCCTTGGATGAGAAACTGTGGCTGCCAAGATATAAACCTTGTAAAGGCAAGTTAGAAGTGGCACCCCTTACCACACGGGAAATAGGCCGTTCTTGAGTGAAAGAAGCTTCCTCTTGGGCTTTTTATAACTTAGAAATGCTTGGGTGTTCTCAAATTTTAAATCAATTTGAGTTATAACTTTTAAATTGATTGTTTGTTGGAAACATGATAATGGTTATAAATAAGATTGTGTTTGTTGCATGTTTTATTAAATCGTTAATCCAGTGGTGGAAGTTGACGTAAAATGTAAGGATACTTATATTTTCAAGAGCATTTATTTTGAGCAGTCTAGATTTCCATAGCTGACCTAACATGGAGTTTCACTCCTTTTAACATAAGATTTCTCCATATTAAACGTTTAGGGGACCAAGATTCGTTTTGTTTTTAGAGAGAGTGTGCCAGAGTCCGGACTTCTTAGAGGCCTGTTTAAGTAAATGTATGGGTTTTGATAAAAGTTATTCGGTGGCTGTCAATTGTAACCTATTTTGTCCAGGCTGGGAATCCTCAATAAAAACTGGCCAACTTTTGAGCTAATTACACATGTTCTGTGACAAATATTTGAGCTAATTACACCAGAGCCCAAATAAGCCCAACCCAAACTACATTTCTATGTAAGATGAGATATTTGAGCTAATTAGGCATGTTCTTTTGACAAATATTAGATGGGGGTTTAGGACCCGACCCATGGACTCTTACTGAGCTATTAACAAACATATTAGTTATTTGACCATACTCAATCAAAAGACTGATCAAGAAACACTTACAGGAAAATATTTCAGAAAAACAAAGCTATATTTCTTTTTAGAAAACTTGTGATAATGATAAGGATTCCATTTCCACTTTCTAATTTAGTTTAACAACTAATCTCTCTTTCTAATTTCTCTACAACTTGCTCCTTATGCAAGTAGGGTCCTTAATTAATTTTGCCAACATCATAACCCCTCGTGATGGACCCCACAGCTTAAAATACTAATTTACTTGGCGCCTCAGCTATATGGACTTACTTAATTATGTCAATTGCATTTATTAATTCTAATTAGTTTACATGCAAGTGGTACTGCACTTCAACACCTAAAACTACACAATTATAAGAAACTATAATTAGATAAGAACACCTTGATTGGGCTCACAATCATATCCACAAGATTTGAGCTACATTAATTCTTAAAATGCACTAATGTTGCCCATTAACAGAATTATGTTTAATTGGGTTTGGGTCACTATAGTCAAGTCCATTCGGATTGGTGCAAATCCATAGGATTGTCCCTCAATGTAATATGGTGATGTATAAATGTACATGAATATTTTTCATATATATATATATATATATATTATCAGGAACATGGACCCGACATCAAGACCTGTTGAAATACATGTGCAAAACACAAAATAAAAAAAGTCTCCATTCAAATCATCGAATCCTCACCTAATATGTCTTGGGGTACTCTTCTTCACTAAAACCCTGTTTAAAGTCAGTATTTAGCAGCTCCAAATCCTATCAGTTTTAGTTCCCACTTACATGTGGATTATGAATAGGATTAGCACCAATGGAAATATGGATCAAAACAATGTATGTATCTATTTATTTTCACAATATATAAATGAAGTTGCATAAATCATACTGCAATGCCTACATTCAATTGCCTGGTTTTTTCCTGAATGTATAAAAAGATAATGCAAAAGCTCTTCAAATCCAAGGCCTTTCAGAGGCTCTTACAGTATCTGTGGAAATCTTCATATGCTTGTAAAACCAATGAATGATCATCCCATTCATCACGGTAGGAATCTGGATGGGACCCTTTGTTTTTCATGGTCATATCAAGCATCTGCTTCCGCCACTCCTCCACAGCTGGATGCCCACACACTGTAGCAAGCTTGTCAACGTAATCAAACTGTAATAACATCACCATATTCAGTGTTTGATGGAGAAAGTGTCATTGCTTTGATGCAATGATAAAAGTCTCGGATGCTCTCCATGATAACAGAGGCTCGAAACCTGATAATGGGTTTTCTTAACAAGAAAATCACAATTGGCTCGCCCGACTTAAGAAATCAAAGTGGTTCCATTGTTGGGTGGCCCCACTGCGATTTCATCGATGGCTATGCTCCATGATTTTCCACTGTCGAGTGGCTCCAAGTTCATGACCTTTACCATAAAGTGGCCTCGAATAACAATAAGAATAAAAAGACTGAAAAAAACATCAGTTCGAGTAGTGACCATATTGTGAGCTTATAAAAATGAATAAATATAACTTTTAATTACGCATGTCATTAGAAGTCTTAGAAATAGCATCTCACCAAATTATGAACTGCAAAAGAGAAATTATGTTGGGTTATGTCATGTATTTTGTTGGCTTAATTGGATTGGTCTTCCGGATTAGCTAGATCACGTTCAGGGTTTGAGGGTATTTTGATTTATGTACCACGGCTTTTAAACTAAGGCTTAAGAAAGAAATATTATAAATATAATGTAATATGTAACCCTAACAATGTCAACGAGGGAGGAAATAATTGACAATGTTTCTCTCTCCTACGATAGACTTAGTGGCAATTGCATTAAGGGTTTGTTTGTTTATTGAAATGGACAAATCAGAAATAAACTTAAAGAGTCGAGGTGGAGAGTGAAAAGCACTATATGATAAAAAGCTACTCATCTCCTTTTTATTGCACTTGAGGGAAGTAACAGGACGTGGGTAGGTGTTAGTTTTTTGTATGTTGACTAATTCACGGATTGAACAAAACTCTAGGTTCATTGAGTTGTAATTTTAATAAAGGACCGTGTTTTGCTCTAAAGATAGAAGTCTGAAAGGATTAGGAGTTAGAAGGCTGCAAGAATTAGAAGTTAGAAGACTGAAAGGATTAAAGGAAGAAAGTCTTGAAGAATTAGAATTGGAAAATCAGACAAAATTAGAAGTATACTAAAGGGAGAAAAAGAAGTCTGATAGAATTGGAAGAGGAAAGTTTGAAAGGAAATAGAAGTGCTGAATTTCTAGATCATCTAGAATGGGGTCGAGCGCCCATGACTTCGCTCGAGTGGATGTAATTAAAAAGTTGCCCAACATTGAGATAGAACCTCATCCGCTTGAGCGCACTTCCATTCGCTCGAGCGGAGCGGACAAGGCAGCAGAGTCTGATGAAAATTAGAATTGTGTTTCTAATTGTGCCCAAACTGCTTGTTTTAGTTATAATCTTCTTAGGCAACTTTAAGCACATCCTAAAGGCTAGGAAACCTTAATGATACACCACATCTCTCATTATTCTGAGTTGGAAGATCTAATTGAGAGAAATCTTCTCTAGAGAACTATTTGAAGACTTGTGCTGAAGAGATTATCTAGAGAACAACTTCTTCTACTGCCCTAGTAGAAGATCATCTTCTTGCATAGAAGATTTGAGTCGTCAAGCGCCGGTTTGAAACTATTGTAATCAACTATGTGAATTCGTTGAGGTGTGGAGCTACACAAGCAGTAACTGCAGTCCTTAGGAAGGGGATATCTGGGGAGGAATTTGTGAGTATCTTATAATTGCGAGATTCATAGTGCTTGATTATTGATTATGTTCGGATCCGTGGTTTTTCACCCGATTAGGGTTTTCCACGTTATATCTGGTGTCCTTGTGGTGTGTGCTTTTGCCCTTTGCTATGTGTTTCCGCTGCACATTTTATTTTTGCACACTATTGGGCTGTTGGGTTGACCAATCTAGAGATTGAACCCGAACCTTTCGGTAGGCTTGGAGAGTAAACTTTAGATGACATAACAAGATTCACTCAACCACTATTTTCCCATCCAAACATGGGTAAACAAAAACGTTAACATCACTAGTTTTACTTTCCCTCTGGGCTTTCAATCCAAACACCATAAAGCAAAAGAGTCGGTCACATCATGTAACTTTTCATTTTTCTTTTCCTCTATTTTAAGTTAAATGAGTATATCCTCATGTCTCACATTAGTCACCAATAACCAAAAAGAAAAGAAAAGAAAAGACTTTTCCAGGGCTAGTTGGGTAGTTTACTTGTATATTGTTGTGAAGTGAATGGTCAAATCAAGAGAGAATAAAAGAAAGAGGGTCAAATAAAAAAGTTCTAAATGAGTAAAAAAAAAACCACATCTTCCCCAAATTATAGCCTTTTGTCAGAGAGTGAGTTTTTTACTTTCTTTTAGTAACTTTCTTTTAGTAAAAAGAAGGGGATTTTTTTTGTCATTAAATAATATGAAGTAGGTTTTTTTTTTTATTTATTATTTTGGTAAAAAGAAGAGGTTTTTTTGTGATTTAGGATTTTATGACTTGACCCCCTCTTCTTTTATTCTCTTTTGATTTGACCATTCACTTTACTTAACTATAAAAGTATTTTGATATTATTAGTGCTGAAAGACCCATAGAAATCATATTATGCTTGACACTATCAGGGACATAAGATGATCAGTTAAGAGAACCATCTTCAGATAAATAAAGTTTGTGTATAATGAAATAACCTGATAATCTGACATGTTATGAGTGTAATGTTTGGGCAGCCCAGCAGCATCAAGCTTTGAATGGAAGTCTTCAACATCCATCATCATCTCCTCTTGTGATGGAAGTGCTAGCCGTCCAGATAATACACAAGCCACCCACTTGCTTTGCATTTCACACAAGGGGAACAGAATAACCTGGCACCAGAAAAACAAATATGGCAGCTGATAATTTTAACTAAAAAGGGGTAGAATAAAAGACCTTTTGAAAGGAAAAACAACTAACCCTCCAAGGTAGTCCAATAAACGAAAGCCATGGCGCCAGTAATGGTGGGAAAATATGCTTATACAATGGGCCAACACAATTGTCATCCACAGTCACAATATCATTAACTTTGAGAAAAGGGAAATCATACTTGTACCTGAAATGTAGTCAAGAAAAAAGAAAAAAAAAATAAACAGGGGGATAGAATGTTATGTGCACACTTCTTTTACCCTATTTTTGAGGGGATCCATGACCCTCCAATAACTTAAGAAGAAGTTGCTAGAAGATAGGATATCCCTTTCATTAATCTATATTATCTTTAAATTCAATATACATGCATGCACTTATAACTACCACAATTTGACCCACTCTCTATCACTAATACCACGACTTACCATAACCTCATCCACTACTTACACTCCTACAAATAACTGTACCCACTACTAACTACTAACACTCCTACAAAAATGAAAACTATTACTACTCATAGGCAAACCAACTAACTCTCCATGACTCACTACTTTCCCTGTGGCTCATGCAAGAACAACTACCCACACCTCATATATTACTCTTCATATAACTCTTCTACTGCCATATGGCCCCATATAAGAATGATCATGCCTGTGTAATATAAGAGCACAACAAAGAATGACTGAGATGGAGAAGTGCCAAAGAATTACCAACATTCTGATTATTTACGTGGATTAAGCTCTTCGGCTCATACCCTGTGCAGTGAAGAATTATATCGGCACGTACTGAACTTCCATCTCGAAATGCTACTGTACCATCAGCATGTGCCCTTTCTATCTGCATTAAATGTTTAATTGAGATTAGCACTTCTTTCTATTCCAGTTCCCAAAGATAAACGCAGAATCTCCTCAATGGATAAAATCTTTTTACCATAGAATGAAGCCACACATTATCATAGCCAGGTTGCTTTGACATTAGTTGTTTGTCGGGTGCAGATCTTGACAACAGATGAACCTCCTTTGCAAATGCACAGATGTCCCTGGAGATGTCAAACGCACTAACTGAACTCCCAATCAAGACCACAACCTGTCCGGAGCAGAGAATCGTGCTCATGAGTGAAGGGTTCCAGCTAAATTTGTATCACAATTCACAACTGGTGAATGTTGAAATGTTGGATGCTTCTCTAGAAACTTACATGTTGTGCATGTGCATGTGGAAGTGCGAAAAAGCTTGAGATCGACAAATCAAGGCACACAAAAGAAAGACACGAGGGATTTACATATTGGGCAGATGTGCCTAGGTCTTTGTTGGGTTCACTCTTTTGTTTAAGTTATATCATATATTTATAATCAGGGGCGGACCAGTGTGTTATGATGCGGGTGCGATCGCACCTAGGAAATTAAAAAAATTCCTTAAATAATACCTTAAAAAAATTATTTTATTATTTAACCTCTTAACTTGACCATTGCCCGCACCACCCAAATGAAATTCCTAGATCTGCCATTGTTTATAACTTACTCTTTGTTAAGTTCTAAAAAATTGAGATAGAGAGTTTGATGAGGAATTTCCTATGGACAGGTTACGCGTCTTCGTCTAAACCAAATTATGTCAATTGGGCTACGGTATGTCTTCCAAAAGCTGAAGGTGGCCTTGGGATTAGAAAGATTGCTGAAATCAATGATTCGTGTTACATCAATTAGGTTGGCAAGCTTCAAAAGCAGACTCTCTTTGGTCGCAGTGGTTCAAAGATCATTACTTCAAGAAGAGCTCCATCTGGAACCCTACCAACACCTTTTATGGCTCTTGCATATGGAGGAAGATGCGTCGTCTTGGCCATTACATTCAAAATGGCAGTAGATGGATATTCGGGAATGGGCAGGAAATTAACATTTGGCATGATTCATGGTGCATGGAACATCCCTATCGCTGCCTCTTTTTTGCACCACCAATTCCTAGAAGACCAACGTCTCTCCTCCCTCTTTCACAATGGCACCTGGCATATTCCCAACAACTTACAAATTGATGTTCAAAACCTGTTGTCTCAAGCTACTTCCTCTCTCATTCTAGACCCAAATTGCTGCGATACTCTAATTTGGACTTCTTCCATAGATGGGTAGTCTCTCCCTCAATTCAGCCTGGCATGCCATTCGGTCAAGAGCCATTAAACTAATATGGCCAAATCTGATTTGGAATTACATTAACCTCCCTCAAATTTCCTGCTTTGGTTGGCGTTTGATGCTCAATAAAATCCCAACACAGTAACGTTTGCAACATTTGGGGATCTCTCTAGCTTCAAGATGTAGTAGTCTTCGTTGCCAAGGGGAAGACTTCGTTTCCCATCTCTTCTTCAACTGCAATCTTGCTCAATCTCTCTGGATATGGTTATTTCAGCTACTCAGAACTCAGCCTCCTCAGCAGCTTTTGGCGACCTCCATTTGGAAGAACTTATCTAAAGGGTGTGATGCAGTAGCTTCCAAACATATAGCCTCCATTTTCATCAGTGCAATATACTACCTTAGGAAAGGTAGGAATGAAGCTTTGTTCAATGACTGAAGGCCTTCTCTCAGCAAAATCAAGGTTCAGCTTCAGGAAACTCCTTTCCTCTCCCTGAAGAAAATCTCTAAGCCTTTTTAGAGCAGCCAACTTCGGTCTCTTCTCAATTTTTTGGGAATTCATGACATTCCATACACAACTCACTTGTAAGTAGTGCTTCATTTCTTGCCTCTTTAATTCTCCTTCTTTGGTCTTTTTCTGGTTGTTTCCCTTGTATTTTGGGGCTCCTAGAGCTTATGTAATTCTCTTTCTTCTTTTTCTCAATACAAAGTAACCTTTTAAGCAAAATAAATAAATAAATAAAAATCTAAGAAAGTCCAGTGTAATTATCAGAACACCCTTAACCCAAAGTTGGTCTCGGCTAATCCAATGGACAAGTTTGGTTAAGTCGAAATACAAGACATAAATCCAACATTTCAGAAACCATTAATAGCAACTATGCTTTGATGTAAAATATCTTCCAGTAACAATGCTGTTATTTTATAACATATATTGAAAAATAAAATAGACAACCAACTCGTGTCAGCAAATTCAGAACTATAGCTCATGTAGGTTTAATCCTCCAACCATACGCTCCAAGCAGAATATGTAGTTTGAATTTTCTTAGACTGCAAAGAACATGACAGCTTCCCAGAAAACTTCTATCATTTTACCACAAGTGAAACAATAGAAGGTGGGACAGATAGGGGGAGCTCTGGAAACAATAGAAGGTGGGACAGATAGGGGGAGCTCTGGAAACAATAGAAGGTGGGACAGATAGGGGGAGCTCTGCTGATTTTGCATTCCAGAGTCTCACAAGCTAATGAGAACTAATTGTATACTGGAGAAACAAGATAAAGTTCCAAGTCCTATATTCTTCAGGTAATACCAAGATAAAATGAGGCAAAGTGTACCCAATTAAATTAGTAAATTCATACTTGATCCTGGAATGGTTCGGGTACACGATAATTGTGGCTATGGATTTGCTTTCCTGGCCATACTTCAATTCCTGAAAAGAGCATATATTTAACTAAGGATGGGAAAGAAGTAGGCATAATCCAAGTATAAAATAAAACTACTAGTAGAACATTATTTTAAGAGATATTTACAAAAAAAAAAAAAAAGTCTTCTTTATTTTCACACAACCTCAAAAAAGTCCCTTGTTTTATATATTTTTATAAAAGGGTCCTTGGCGTGACATTAGGTTTTTTTTCTTGAAAAAAATGACATAAATGGCTTTTATTTAAGGTTAACAAATCTTACTAGCTCAAGTAACTTTTAGTGGGGCCCACTTGAATGCAAGATGACAAGAGAGACATGGTGATGGAAAGGCTTGGATGTAGATAAGTAAAATATGTAACATCACGCCATTCAAAGACAAATGATTCTAACATTTGGTTTTAGGACCTCAAAGTTTGAGAGGGCAAAATTATCTTTTTATCTTTTTACTCAAGCGATAAATCATTTGTTCTTTTTCCTTAATGTTAAATCTATCCAACATAAGAAAAACCACTTAACTGTTTAGTTACTTTGGCTATATGGTTGGACTGTTGGAAGGGGGTTTTCAGAAAAACATAAAATATAGGCATCTTTTTGAGGTTCTGTGAAGATATATTGGCCTGTTTTGTTTAAAAGAAACTCTTATTTCAATGAATGCAAATGCAACAAAATTTGAGAATATAACCAGCAACAAAAGCATAGAGAAAAAGCTGTATTTGGGGCAGGGGCGGAAATAGGGCCTGGCCTTCCTGAAATTAAAAAAAACCCCTTACTTTTAAGGAAAATCTCATAACACTTTTAAATGCCGCCCCCGCCGCCCCCCTCATAACTAGGGGTGTAACGGTTCGGTTAACCGCGGTTTTTGGGAAAATGGTTAACCGAACCGTGTTTCACGGTTTTTTATTTTTAAAAACCGTAACCGTAACCGAACCGTGAAAAACCGTTAAAAACCGAACCGCGGTTAACGGTTCGGTTACGGTTAATTGTCACTTAAACATTTTTATGAAAATTTTGTTGTTTATTAATCAAACTTATTGTGAAAAAAAAAAATAATTAGAGAATGGCATAATATGTTACTCTAAAAAAAAAATCACATTTAGGCCCTTAAGTTTTTTTCTTATTAGTGAAACGGTTCGGTTAACCGTGTGTTTTGGGAATACGGTTAACCGAACCGTGGTTAACGGTTAACGGCGGTTAATAACCGTGAGTCAAGATAAAAACCGTAACCGAACCGTGAAGCGCGGTTTTTCGATTTAAAAAACCGTAACCGTAACCGAACCGTGAAACACGGTTATTATCCGCGGTTTTGTTCGGTTAGACGTTTTTTCGGTTTTTTTTTACACCCCTACTCGTAACATTTTTAAATTGCCCCCGCTGAAGAAGGAGGAAAGAAGAAGAAGAAGACGAACCTGGAATTTCAGCGATCCGCGGCTCCGTGAAATGCCCATTGCAGACGACAATAGCGTCGAAGACCTCGCTCTCATCGGCCACAGCATCATCACAGCCGCCCATCCTCACCTTCCTTGATCTGACCATCCATCTCCCTTCGTCCAGCAAATGCACATCAAAGACCTCAGTCCCAAACCGGACCAAGCCCTTGAGCTCGAACTCTCTTGCAAAATCCTGGAGATAGAGAAGAACCTCTCTATGTTGTGGAAATCGCCTCGAGTCTCTTTCTTTGTTACTCGGTCTGGGCACAAATGGGTAGTCGAAGAACCCCATGCATTCTCGTGGGATATTAACACGAAGTGATTGGTAGAGGCTGCTGTGGACAATCTTCCGACATGGGTCGAGCCCCAATTGGTCGGACTCAACGCTCGGGCTGTAGACCCAGGTCCCTCCCACTGACTCGCCCTTCTCGAAGACCACCACCTTGTGACCCTCCCGCAGTAGCTCTCGGCCCGCCACCAGCCCCGCTGCTCCGGCTCCTATCACCGCCACTTCGCATGGCCTTGGGTAACCCATAGCCACAGAGTCGTCGGTAGGAGCAGCAGCACACACAGAGAGAGATAGAGCCATTAAACTTATGCGCCAAAGTCTAAGCTTAATGCTTTTATTCCAAACCATTGAACTTGTGGACCATCTAATTATTTTGGGGTAGGAGCAGCAGCACAGAGGGTGGTAGGTAGGAGCAGCTACGGACAGAGAGAGAGAGAGGGAGATATATGGGACTCGTTCTCATATGATTGGTGGGAAAATTACAAAACAGGGATTAAGCTTTTTGCAGATTTCAACACAGGACTAAACTATAGTATGATTTCAAAACAAGACAAAATTAGAGTGTGATTTCAAAATAGGCCTTAATTTTTTCAAAAACATTTCAATTGAGGATATCCAGCGATTTTGATGATATTTCGGCAGTTTCTTCCCTCATTTTTTCCAAAACCCCCAAAATGCCCTTAGGGCTTACAGCGACGTCGTGGGCATCTATGGCGAAACCAAAGCCTTCCTCTCCTCTGCCAGAATGCTCTTTCTGCCCACCAGCATCGCAGCGGGTATAGTGGTGCTGGCATCTCCGTCTTCCACAACAATGTGTTCGAATCAATCACGGTCGTAAACCTCGTATCCGAAGTCTTCAAAAACTTAGCAGCTCGTGGAAGTGGTACCTCCGCAATCTAATATGAAGAAAAGGAAGATGGCGTGTTGCCAGTCGCTGTTTGCCGATGTCGATGGCTGGCAATGTTGAAGCAGCGGATGGATGCTTGGCTACTGGCTGCTGACGGAGGAGCGGTGGAGAGTATCGAGTGCCAGGTATACTTCTTCTAACTCAGACTACTCCTTCTCTTCTTCTTTCTTCTGCTGCTACTTCTTTTGTTTTTTTCTTTTTTTTCCTATTATGTTCTTCTCCTTTCTGCTTTTTTTTTTTCTTCTCTGCTTCTTCTGCTCTCTTTTTCGTTTTTCTTTTTTCTTCTTTGTTGGGGTTTGGGTTCTTTGACTGTTCGACGAACGGCATGGGTTCGAAGGTGAAGGAGGGTTCTGTTGTTTGGGAGAATGGAAGGGCAGGTTTGAGATTTGTTTTGGGGCTTCGGCTAGGGTTCAAGGGGTTTGCTGGGAATGGGGGTGATGGGATTCGGAGGTGGGATTTTTTTTAGGGTTTGATGTGGGAGTTTGTCCGATGGAGCGGTGTCGGTGTGGAGGGATGCTCGGGTGATGGTGGATGTATTGAACGGAGGCAAAGGAGACAGAGGGCTTCGTTTGGGTTGGTTTTGGGGGGGGGGGAGATGTGTTCCTAAGGGCATTTTGGGGGTTTTGGAAAAAAAATGAGGGAAGAAACGGCCGGAATATCATCAAAATCGCTGGATGTCCTCGATGTGTTCCTAAGGGCATTTTGGGGGTTTTGGAAAAAAATGAGGGAAGAAACGGCCGGAATATCATCAAAATCGCTGGATGTCCTCGATTGAAATTTTTTTTTTTTTGGAGGGGGGGGGGGGGGGGTATGTGTTCCTAAGGGCATTTTGGGGGTTTTGGAAAAAAATGAGGGAAGAAACGGCCGGAATATCATCAAAATCGCTAGAAGTCTTCAATTGAAATGTTTTTGGAAAACTTGAGGCCTATTTTGAACTCACACTCTAATTTTGTCTTGTTTCGAAATCTGCAAAAAACTTAAACCTTGTTTTGTAATTTTCCCTATGATTGGTCCATTAGACTTCCCCGTAAAAAGTCCCGTGCAATGCATGGTTAAGTATTAACTAGCAACACATCCCCGCGCTAAGCCCAGGCCCATAAATAAAAACCCATCCAATTTGTGGCTATTTTATGCGATATTAATTAATGAGAAAATAAATATAAAACAAACAAATATACTATTTATTAGGGCTCGAAGCATGGCCCAGCACGACATTTATACAAAGTAAATATTATTTTTTATATAAATGAGTATGAAACTTCAAGTCTTATGTAAATTAACATCATCAATGTTTATGTATTTATTTTAGTAATTTCAACTTTATCTCAAGTTGAAAATCCTAAAAGCCCATAAAGTCTCTTTTAATTTATATAAAGCAAATTTAAAAATAAAAGATTAGGATAGGCATGTAGGCCAGCTCGTGGATGGCATTGCCTGGCCTAATTGGGGTACGGCACGGCACGGCTGGGCCGATCTGAAAGTGAGCCATGCTTCTTTGACAAAAGTTCAAGTCTTATCTTTATTTGAGAATTATTGGTGGTCTTTATATCTTCTTGTAATAATCCCTTTTGTTTTTATATTTTCTTAAAAATAACTTTGAAACATCTCACTTTCCACGGAATGGGCCAAAATCTCATTTAGACGCCAGGCGCCAATACATACGAACTGGGAACTTGGGTGCCTTGCAAAGTTGCAATATAACTTGCTGTGAAATTGTATGTATGTTACATATCACTCAACACAACATCTTTTAGTTACTATATGAAACTTTCTTAATCGATTGTAAGGCAACCCAAAAGATAAGATATATATTGTGAATTCTATTTAAATGAATCTCTTTATAAGAAAAATCATAAAAGATAAGATATATATATCTATTTTTTAGAAAGAAGATAAAATAAAGTCAATATTAAAATTGAAATCAAACAATCTATTGCAAAATTGCATGTGGCCCTGTCTTTAGGAATTAGAATATGAGGCCCACTTTAAAAAAGTTTATTGTATGTAGAGCCTATATGTATAAATCACTATCAAGAATCCACTTTTAAAAATCACAAGCATTAAGGATTTTCTAACCATAATAAATATATTAAAATTCTAAATCCACCTAAAGAAGACTCACTTTAACTTGGTTGGATAGAGTTATTGAGCAAGGTGGATTTTTTCATCCGGACTCTTTAATCACCCATCTATAATAGATATATTTATTAAAATCTGAAATTCACATAAAGAAGCTTAACAAAATTGGACTCTGATTTGATTGATAGAGCTTATATCTTGAAAATGATTTGATATATAATTTCTCAAATTGATTTGAGATTAGAGTCTAATTTTGGAATCGATTAGCAAATTGGACTCCAATTTCCAAATCAATGCCTACGTTTGTAATATATTATAATTAGTAAAAAACACTAATGGACTAATGATGAATTAATTTGTGTAATCTCATAATATAAATTCATATTATCCTATAATCAACTAAAAAGAACAAGATAATGTTTGAATTAAATTCTTAATAGCATTAGAAGCACAAATCACTAAATTAAAATGGAGTTTGTGCGACCATTAAATTAATCATAATTTTAAAGTTTGATCTAGACAACAATATTTCCTGTGAGCCACTCTCAGTCTTGAGGGTGAATGCCGATAGACTTAACTCATAACATAATTGTCTTAAATATGAAATATGAGTACACAACTGTGTGAACTGATCACACCCGAAAAAGCGATTTATTATATTGGAGTTAATCAAGGAACCAATTAAAAATACTAATAAATTAGCCCAACACTTAAGAAATTAGAAAAAGAAAAAAACTACAAATCGTTCACAATTACGTCAGATTCTATAGAATTTATTCCAGGAAACCCGGGCCATACTTCCTTTCTCTACCATGCATATGTTGCAGACAACAAAATTAGGAATCTGCTTATGAGTCTTTTCCAAAACACCCCAAAAGCATTTTTTTTTAAATTGATTATCCCATATAATAATATAAACAACCCCAATTTAAAGGATTGCATGAATGCAAATAAAAAAAAAAAACAAAAGAACCCATTAAAGCGAAAAAGCAAGAAACCCCAAGAACTGATGAAATGCATTAGATTGCTGTAAATATGTTTAAGAAAAGAGTAAAAACAAAAATAACCAACTGAAAAAAATAATAATCTGATGAAGATATATTTGCCATGGTTTCTTTCTTTCTGTAAGAGATGGATGGAGCGGGTGTTCGCACCAAGTTCATATAACTCTTGCCATGTCAATGTTACAAAGATATCGTTTTGAGGCAAGGAGGCTTTAAGAAGAGAAATATCATTATTGCTTTGCAAGAGAATGAAACAATAGGTCTTTTAAAGTTTCAAAGAGAAGGAAGGCATCTTATCGGCCAAGGTGCTGACGTGGCTTAATGAGAAGTGAGATTTTGACTCTTTTTCTGAACAGTGATTCAAACTGCACCAACCGTTTTACACATTTCAAGAGAAAGAATGGGCCAGAGTCTAAGCTTAGTTCTTTTATTCCAAACTATTGAACTTGTGGACCATTAATGATTTTGGGGTTAGATCATTTGATTGGCTTGAAATTATATACACACACACATATATATCTGGGAGGGCCTCTCCTCAACTCACGCTGAGGAGAGGGTCTGCTCAAACAAGTGCGTGTGCTTGGAAATTGGGTGCTAAAAATTTTCGCGTGTCCCGCCTGCCAAAGCCTCTATGAAGACTTTCGAAGTCCAGCCCTAAGCCTCTGCAACACCAAAACATTTTGGAAGTCCCTCTCCCTCCCCATTCTGACTCTCTCTCTCTCCCGACCGGCCGCCAGGCCCCCGACCGCACGACTCTCTCTCCTTCCATCCCGAGGTCTCTCTCCCGCACCTCTCTCTCCCGACCATTCTCCAGTGCTGTGACTCAACCAAACATCAGGTGAGCCCTCTCTCCTTCCCTCTCTTGTTCTCTCCCTCCCTCCCTCTCTCTCCCTCTCCCTTTCTCTCTCAATTGTTTTTTGCCTTCCCCACATGCCCTAAACTCAAATATGATTTGAGTGTTTGGATTTGGGATTTTAGGATTTGAGATGGGGATTTGAGTGTTTAGGGTAGTATTCCCTCTCTCCCTCCCTCCCTCTTTTCGTTGTTTTTTTTTTTGTCGTCTCCACACATGATGTTTGGATGTCTGTTTGTGGTTTTTTTCCTCTGTTTAAAGTTTGGGGTTTGATGGACTTGAGGGTTTGGGTTTGGGACTTTAGAATTTGTAATGGTTATTCACGAAGGTATTTCTCAAAAATCAGATTTTTTTTTTTTTTTTGGTGGAACTAGGGATTGCTTATGTGGAATTGGGAAATTGTTTCATTTGAGCATGACAAAATCCTCAAGAGTTGGAATGAGAGATAAAAGATTGTAAGATCTCCATTTTCAATTACTGGTATAGGCCTGATTTGATTCTAGGTTCAACTATCTTTACTCCATTATTATTGTTAAACTTAACAGTAGACCTGTTTGGGAAGAAAAGAAAAAAGGATTGTAAATCTGATTGGGTCACATAAAAAAATATTCTATTTAATGTTAGGGAGACCAACTTAAGGCCATGAAAATGACAATGAGCTGGCTATTGACTACTTTGGGTTTTGAAGGGGGATTGGTAGAAACAATAACCCTTTTTTTACTATTTTTCTTTTAAGGAGCTTACTTTTATTTTCCCTATAGAAGACATCTCTTCTTGTGAAGGGGGTGTTTTCATTGGTGATCCTAGGACACAACAGTCCTTGAATGTCTTTAGGCAACATGCATAGATAACATGTCTAACTTGGTTAGAATGTCTTAAGCATGTTGACTTTGGATATCTGCATGCCTTTTGGTTTGAATTTATATGACCAATTTAGTACCATAATATTTATTATCTGTGGTCCAATTTCAAGATGTTGACTTATTTTTTGTCTTTGTGGATGATCATAAACCTGTAGATTGCATGAAATGCGACCATTTTCAAGATGTCCTATAAGGGTTCGAGGGTGATTGCTATATACATTTTGTTTTCCTTTTTTTTTTTTTTTTCAATTTGTTTCAATGGAATGTATTGTGCTGGGATTGAATTAGGATGCAAAGTGAATCCAATAAAATGTATTTTGTTCTTGAAGTGAAGTTCGAATGTATTTGCTTCAAGGTACTTGCGGTTTCATTTCAGTTGTTATATGATGTTTTATTTTTTGTTGTGGATTGTTATTGATTTTTTTTTTTTTTTTTTGAGTTTGTGATTTTAATATATTTTCTCTTATGCATATCTTCAACGTTGAATTTTATATTAGCTTTTAATTTGAATGTGAGTAGATGTTGAGAGAAGATATTTCATCTCTAGTTCTTAATTATTGTACAGGATCTTCAAGCCATGTTCACATTATGTAACATGATGTTTATGTTTAGGTCAAGTGTTTAAGGTTCTATTTCAAGTTGTGAGTGTTTAAGGCAAGTATGGAAATTCACAATGTTGAATGCGGAGGTCTGAAGCACAAATATAAAAGTAAACACCTTCTAGGTTGAATGTGAATGGTGATGCCCAATAACAGGGTGATGTTGCATGTGAGAGGAATAGGTCACATGGCGTTGGTTCTTGAATGCTTGTATGTTTGGGGCACCAAGGTTACCCTTTCTCCCAATGCTAGAAACCTTGGGATGAATGTTTGCAATGAAAGAAAGAATATACAATTGTTGAAAATGAATGAATGTACAAGTGTTTCACATATCCACAAAGGAAGATCTCAGTCCTGTCATACAATGCGTCAGTACCAAAATCAACGGTCTAAACTAGACTCGTGGTTTGTGATGGTGTTTGATGAGAAAAAACCGTGATAGACTCCACTTCTGCAATTTTAGAATTCTGCCATGGACTTCTTACACCCCATGCATTACAGTGCCTCTTACATCGTGGTTTGTAAAGGTGTTTGACGAGAAAAAACTGTGACAAACTCCACTTTTGCAATTCTGGATTTTGCCATATGAGTAGTTCACTACTTCACTACACTTGTACAATTCTGGAGAACAATTGGACTTCTTACACCCCATGCATTACATTGTCTATTACATATTGAATGTACAATGCCTTCTTACCTCTCAAACGGACGGATCATAATATGGTTAAAATTACACGGGCTATTTCAGCTTGAATGTACAGAGGCATTTCATAATAATTTCAAATTTTCAAACTGTCCATATTTCAAGATTTTTGCAAGAAAGTTTTAGAATATTCAGCATATTATCCCTGTCCGCATATCAATCTCAGACCATTCTCCATTCAACACATTTAACATTTTAAACCATTCAACACTTTTAACATTCACATCAATATTTCTACATTTCAAACATCAAGAACCGAGGATTCTTCTTGAAATCTTCAGGATCCAATATCCAATGAGTCAAAGCAAGTTCACCCGAAACCCACTGCCGTCGCTTATCCTGAAAAAGATCATCATCAAGTTCTTTAAGATATTGGATTCCATAAACCAATGCAAGCCAATTATCCAAAAAGAAAAAAGAAAAAAAAAACCCAGAAATCTTACAACATTTTATTTGTCATTCCAACTCCTGAGAATTCTATGATGCCCAACTAAAATCATTTCTCAATTCCACACATGGAATCCCCAGTTTCACAAATAAAAAAGAAAAAAAAATAAAAAATTGAACACTTTGGAAATGCCAGTTTGATAAAAAAAAAATCCTGATTTTTGAGAAATACCTTCCTGAATAAACATTATAAACCCTAAAATCTCAAACCAAAACCCTCAAATCCATCAAACCCTATACTTTGAACAAAGGGGAAAAAACCACAAACATGCATCTGAACATCACGTGTGGGGTTGACAAAAAAAAAAAAAAAATGGAAAGAGGGAGGGAGGGAGGGAGAGAGAGAGAGAGGGAATACTACCCTACACACTCAAATCCCCATTCAAATCCTAAAATCCCAAATCCAAATGCTCAAATAAAAAAAAAACCCAATATGTGAGTTTAGGGTATGTGGGGAAGGAAAAAAACAATTGAAAGAGAAAGGGAGAGGGAGAGAGAGGGGGGAGGGAGGGAGAGAACAAGAGAGGGAAGGAGAGAGGGCTCGCCTGCTGTTCGGTAGGGAGAGAGACCTCGAGATGGAGCGAGAGAAGGGCATGCGGTCTGGTTCGGGGCCTAGCGGCTGGTTGGGAGAGAGAGAGGTGCAGGAGAGAGAGAAAGCGCTCGGGATGGGGAGAGAGGGATAGAACAAGAGAGGGAAGGAGAGAGGGCCCACCTACTGTTCGGTTGGGAGAGAGACCTCGAGATGGAGGGAGAGAGGGCTGTGAGGTTGGGTTTGGGACCTGGCGGCCGGTTGGGAGAGAGAGAGGTGAGAGAGACAGAGAGAGAGAGAGAGCTCGGGATGGGGAGAAAGGGTCTTTTGAAATGTTTTTCTTTTCGTAGGGGCTCGGGCGGGACTTCAAAAGTTTTCATAGAGGTTTGGGCGGGTGGGACACATGAAATCTTTTAGTCGCCAATTTCCACGCACACACACGTGTTTGAGTGGATCTTCTCCTCAGCATGAGCTGAGGAGAGGCCCTCCCTGTATATATATATATATATATATATATATATATATATATGTATATGAATCTTTAGTTGTCCACATTCCCTTGATTTGTTGAGCAAATGTGAAAGGATATGCATTGGATCCCCACATTGTATACAAGTATAAACATATAATTAATGGGGTTTGATCTAGTGAGAACTCCGTGAGGACTTTTGATGGGGCCCACTAGGGGTCCCATTTTGGGATGGAACCAGTGGGGATTGGAAGATCTATATAGGACCACCCCGAATATTAAGTTTAGCCCCAAGCCCATGCTCCTAATCCCCTTCATCCATGGTCGATAAGCCCATTCCATTCGTATGGGTGTATAGTCGATCCAAGGGTCCAATTCGTTCGCATTGGTGCCAAACCCTAGAGTGTGTGACTATCAAAGGGGTCCCTATCCATTACAGGATTAGGATTGGGTGATATGTGGGCCCCACCCATAGTTTTCACAGTTCTCACCTGATTATTTTCCATATTTAATAGGAGTCGTACCTTTTCTCTCACGATTCCATCATGTTTAATTTATTGCCCACTAACATTGGACTATGAATAGGATTAGCACAAGCTGGATCAAAATAATCTCTACCCAAACCTTTTCACATTATATAAATGAAGTTTCACAAACATGTGCACGGGGGATTGTCTCTACCATTACTTTTTTTTCTCCTATGTTTTATTATAAAAAAATCATATATATATTTACATTGGAAATATTCTGGTGAGAACTAGTTCTCACAGTGCTTCCGTAAAACTATTGGTGGGGGCCGTGGGGCCCACTTATTAACCCATCCAAACCATTCACAAATAGGGATCCCTTTGATAGTCACTGATCCCAAGGATTGTCACACATCCGAATGGACCTAACCATTGGATCGAGGGTTGAACATTTTTTTTTTTTTAAATATGAAGCCATTAAACTTGTGGGCCACGGATTAAGGGGTTGGGGGTATGGGATTGGGTTCAAACTTGATACTGAGGGCTGTCTCACATAGATCTTTCCATTCCCCCTGGTCCCATCCCCAAATGGGCCATAGTTGGGCCTCACTGAAAGTTCTCATATAATAGGTCTCACTTGAATAAATCCATATATATATATATATAGAGAGATTGGCTCTCCTAAGCTGCAGCTGAGTATACCATCAGCTGGAGCGTGTGATTGGCTAGTGTGGCAGTGGGTGGGACTTATGTACATACAACAATCAAAATCCAAACATTTCCCCCTTTCATCTCCATCACGTTTGGCTTCCCCCTTTCAGCCGCATCACCGACCACCACGTGCAGAGGTTTCGTCTCTCCCTCTTTCGTCGAGATCTCTCTCTCTCTCTCTCTCTCTCTCTCTCTCTCTCTCTCTCTCTCTCTCTCTCTCTCTCTCCTGCCTCTCTCGTCGAATCTCATATCGTCTCGCTACTTGCAGCCATTTTCAACCACGAAATCTTTATCCCTGAGAGCTTTCACAATGGCGGCATCATGAGCGGCCCCCATTTTTGTAACACTTGCTTCAACCTCATGCTGCTTTCCCCCATTTCTGCTCCTGCGATCTCCTCCCTTCTTTCCATCTGAAAAAAAAATAGAGAGAGAGAGACAGAGAAATTCCGCGATCTCCTCCTTTCTTGGGATCTCCCAAGTTTCTCAAGAGGTAAGCGTTCCTTTTGTTCATTTCTTCTGTCATTACATTTTTTTGTGAGGATATCTTCGAAAATCCCTCTCTCTTTTGGAACCCTAGCTTGTCTTCTCTTCTCGACCTCACTGTTGCGTTCGATCGTACAAATTCTCTGCTTTTGTGTTGGTTGAAACTGATCTGTTTCTATTTGTGTCAATTTATGCTATTTGTGTCAATTTGTTGTTGTTCTGTTCCGATCTATTGGGATTTGCATGTGCATGGTTGAAACTTCATTTATTTATTTTTATTTTTTGAAACTTTAATGGAATTTATACTGAAAGGACTCGGTTGTTGAGTTTCATAAGTATAGATTATCTTACTTTTTTTGTTGTGATTGTTGATTTTTTTAGAAGTAAATTGAAAATGAACAGGGGTGAAGTCTTGGATTTGATTTTCAATTTTGTTTTGTTGGCATGTTAATATTTTGAATTCAGTCTTGTAAGAAATTTTCAAACATGGGGCGAAATGTAGTTTCGGTTTATGAGTATTCGTTAATCTTATTGTATGTCCTAATGTGTAAGGCATCTGTAGGAAAATTGAATTTGTCCTAGACTTTGAAGAGAATGGAGTAGGTGCGAATGCATGATGTATTTTAGCGAAACTGTTGATCCAATTACATTTTTTTCCTTTTACTGTCACATTTGGTTGCTGTATATCTGATTGTTTGCTTCATCCTAGTAGCAATCTTTTCTTGTTATACTTAGAGCATGTTCAGTTGCAGGTTTAAGGGTGGCACAAGTTTGTTTATGCGAGGGAGAATGGAGGAAGCCTGAAATATGTAGGAAGAGAGTTGAAGTGTTATTATTTTAGCGCAATGACAGGATAAGTTGCTCACTATAACAACTTGAGGCCGTGGGTTCAAGTTATGTGCGCAATTTTTTAAAAAAATGTATATTTTATTTCTATGTTAGGTGTAGGAAAGGCTTGTGGTGGACATGCATAATTATGATGAAAGGGTTAAATCTATTTGTTATCATCTATAGTGCATCCTTATTTTGGCTTATATCTGCAATTTTCCCTTTGTGGTATGATGAATTGATGATTTGGGTTCTTCTCTCACAATGGAGTAAGGTGATTTATTTATTGATATATGCATGCTTTCTTTGGGTCTGTTATGACCAATTTTAATTATTTGTGATCCAGATTGTATATGGATATGACCTCCTCATCATCATCAGTTGTCCACTATCCAGATGTAGATGAAAACATGACACCAAAATTGGGCATGCATTTTGAGAGTTTAGATGAGGCATATAACTTTTACAGACAAAAGTGGTTGGATTTAGTATAAGAAAAGAATTTAGTAATAGAGGTAAAGATGGGGAGGTTGTATGGAAGCATTTGTCTGTTCAAAGCAGGGTAAAACAGATGAGAAACAATGGATTGATAAGGAAGTTGTTCAAAGACATCGAATGGAAGCAAGATTCGATTGTAAGGCTCAGTTGCTTGTGAAAATACAAAAGTCAGGTGGTTATGTGGTATCCAAGTTTGTTCCTCAACACTCTCATGCCCCTGCTACTCCCAGGAAGAGATTTATGCTGAGGTCGCATTGTGAAGTGGCAGAATCAAAGCGACAAATTATAAATACATATGATTCAGCAAATGTGCGAAGCAAACAACAAATGCAAGTTTTTGCATCACAATTTGGGGAACTAGACAAAATTGGCTTTACAGATGTGGATGCCAAGAATCACCGTAGGGATGAAAAGGAAAAAAAGAGGGGGGGGGGGGGGGGGGGGGGTGTGTTGGGGGCAGCTATATGGACAGTTGCTATTTCAACTTTTTGAAAACCGTAAAGAAATGGGAAATGGTTTAACATATACCATTGAGCGAGATGCAGATAAAAAGATAACACATGTTTTTTGGGCAAACGGAGCATTTTGTTCGGCTTACAAAGTTTTTGGTGATGTGGTGACATTTGATACAACCTATAGGACAAACTACTGTGAACTTATTTTTGCCGCATTCGTAGGTTGCAATCACCATGGGCAAACCACTTTGTTTGGATGTGGGTTTTTACCAAATGAAAAAATGGAGTCTTTTGAGTGGTTGTTTAACACATGGCTTTAGCCCACCTAAGGGAAGTATAACAGATCAAGATCTTGCAATGACAAAAGCCATAAAGAATGTCATGCCAAACATTGTTCATCGGTATTGCCTATGGCACATTTTGGATAAGTTGCCTGCAAATTTAGGAGGGGTTCATGTTCACAGTGAGGGTTTAATAGATAAGATAAAAAAATGTGTTCATAACTCTGACACTTTTAGGACTGTCACCCCGAGACAGTGAAACGTCTCGCTATAGCGAGACTTATTCTCGCTATAGCGAGAGTGACGCAGCTGCTCGCAAAAAAGGGTCTCGCTATGGCGAGACTCATGCTCGCTATAGAGAGCGAGGCGGAAGGCTCCCAGTTCCGACCGAATTAACTCTGGTGATGAGTTTGAATATGACTTCTATTCTGCTTGGAGTTTAATTAGAAGTCTTATGCACGAACTTGAGGCTATATATAGGGTATTTCTCTCAATCCTAGTAGACACACATCTCATTAATCTGAGTCAGAGATATCTAAGAGAGAGATTATTCTCTAGAGTCATTGAGATATCATTCTAAAGGGCTGCTCTAGAAGGTTTTGCTGCTTCTACTCTCTTGTAGAAGACTGATCATCTTGTTTGACAAGGTGCGAGGAGATCAAGTAAAGAGAACAGTGCACAGTGCAAGTCGTGTTAGTGGATTCTGTGCAAAAATAACTACGGTCCTTAGGTTGAAGTACAGATCGAGGTAAAGGAGTTGTGAGTATATTTTGTAACTGTTTGTGAATTCTTGATTTCCAGTTCGTGATTTTTCTCCCTGAAAAGGGTTTCCACGCTAAATACTGTGTCTGCCTTCTTGTGGTGTGTGATTGGTAGATAGCTAATTCTATTTTGTCTGATTGGTTATTTCCGCTGCATTGATTTGTTAAATTAGAACTAATACCCATTCTAGTGGGTCCTGTAAAATTCTCACACTTCTTCTCAATTTGAGAGTTTTTGGAATCAGAACATAATAGACAATGGGCTTATGGAGAATGATTGGTTGTCGGATATATTTAAGATTCGTCGTATGTGGGTTCCGGCATATTTGAACCAAAATTTCTTTGGTGGCATGTCGACCACTCAAAGAAGTGAAAGTATGAATGCATATGTGAAGCAACACGTAGAGTATAAGAATTCTCTACTTGATTTCATATTGCATTTTGACGCCTGGGTTGAATGATGAAGGTATCTTGAAAAGAAAGAAGATTTTGAGAATAGCAATGGAAGGCCTAAAATGAAGACCTGTTCACCAATGGAGATGAAAATGGCCGAAGTATATACAAGAAACTTATTTTATAAGTTTCAAGAAGAGTTATCCACTGCCATGTCACTTGGCGAAACTATTGTTTACGAGGATGATGTGAGCTGCAAGTTTGTTATGAAAAATTACTTTAATGAAAAGCAAATAGAAAGAGATGTTTTATGGAAAAAGGACAAGATGCATGCATATTGTTCTTGCAACAAGTTTGAATTTGAAAGCATCCCTTGTTGTCATGTTTTGTCTATCTTGAGGAGAGGTACTATACTACTTTTACCCGATCGTTACATTTTGAAGCGATGGTCGAAGGGTGTGAGAAAAGATGCATTTGTAGACGTTGTTGAATCGGGTGGATCGGATGGTGTTAACCAATGCTTGGCTCGGCAGTCACTTGTCATGTATGTTTGCAGGGCTTATTGACATAGCTAGTCAATCTAGAGAATGTTTCGAAACCTTGCTGAGTGGTCATAAGGAATTGGAAATGAAATTGAGGCAGATGACGTTAAATAACTCAACAGATAGAAGCATTGATAAAGGGAATGGACTTGTAGATAGTAATTTGGTTGAATATCACGAGCCATCACATGTTGTGATGAAAGGACGCTCGAAGAGACTTAAACCATCGAAGGAAAAGGCAACAAAGGGTGTCTTTGTAAGGGTTGCAACACGCTCAGTGTATTACATGACAAGAGAAATTGTCCGGTGTTGTTGAACATGTAAACAATTTATTTCAGGTTAGTTTTCTTGTTATCTCCTATGTTGCATATAAAACTATTACTTATTTCATGTATGTTATCTCCCAACAGGTTAGTTGATGCTGATCCAAGTAGGTCATTGGACTCTAACCTTGGAAGTAGAGAAATTAGAGAAAGCTCTAATGAAGAAATGCATTGACTTAAAATTATAATTCATTTCTTACTTTAAGAATTATATTGTTCCTCTATTAAAATGTCATGATGCTCTGATGCTCAAGATGCTCTTATGTTTGTTTTATTTTTGCTCAAGATGCTCTAACTTTAAAAAATTAGAGATAGCTCTTATGTTTGTTTTATTTTTGCTCAAGATGCTCCAATCTCATATTTTTTATAATGCCATGTCCCTCCATAGCTTATCTCATGTATGAAATGTCTATTGCAGCTCAATTACTGTAATGCAGAGAATGTGCCATCAAGACTGCCATCATGTCTAGATACATAGAAGGAAGGACTCCATCAAGATTGCCATCAAGGAAGGAAGCACGGTTATGCCCACCTTAAGAGCTTTGTTGCACCAAATGAGATTTATTTGAGATAAATGGGATTTGCATGTGGATTGAATTTTGTGGAATTGCATTTTCAGTGTATTACATGGGATTTTGTGGAATTGCTTGTGGGTTTTTTTAATATGTGATTTCCAGAGTCTTAGACAATCTTGGTTTCTAACTGCCATTTCATCTTTTGTCAATCTATGGTTACTTGCCTCATTGTGATTCTCATCAAATTCTGTCTGTTATGTATGATTCTGAACTCTTAAAAATACATGAGGTTCAGTTTTGAAAGATTAGAGTATAAATGGCCTACTATGTTAATGGTTGGAGAAGAAGGTGAAGGCAACATCCAAGTTGCATTCAATAGAAGTCCACATTCAGATGGTTGGGATTATGATGCGTATTTGTGGTGTCAGATTGCTGGGATTATGCACTCCATTCTCAGAGGTTTTGTTTTTGCAGTGCTCCCCATCCAGAAACTGTGTTTTCAGGTTTCTATTGTTTGGTTAGATGATCCCAGCTTGTGGTCTGTTGTTGGCCTTTAGCCCCTCCTTTTAGTTGGGTTAGCTTTGCCATATTTTGCTCTTATGTTTGTCAAATGGGCTATATGTTTCCTTCAGATTCTATTGTACACTGTACATCTTATTTTGGAAACTCAACACTTAGGAACATTGTGTTTTCACATGCTGTGTTCAACTAAAAGGCACTGCAGCTAGTGCAAAAATTGGGTTCAGTTGTGACTTCTGTTTTCACATGTTCAACTCAAAGGCACTACGGGTGTTTTCACATGTTGTGGCTTCAATTCCCTCATTTCAGATAGTGCAAAAATTGGGTTCAATTATGTGGTCTTCCCTTAGCCCTTTTCACATTTACTTCTTGAAGAATCAGCCATATCAAAATGCCAATAAGCATACCATCATACACAAAGTGATGAAGCCCCCATACTGTGTGAAGCTCAAGTCCCAACTTTGGATACATCAATTATGATGTAATTATAGGTTTTCTGTTGTAGGTTTTGGGTTTAGCCGTAAGTTTCCTCAGGGTAAAAGTTTTGTACTGGTATTCAACTAATAAAAACCTCCACACTTACCTGAAAAAAATACAAATCATGTGATCAAAGATCTATCCACAAAAATTGTCATTTGATTAAGATCTGATAAGATATTGGAATAGGCAAATTAGAGAAATGTTGCTGAGTACCCCTGTTTAGGCACTGGTTAACCCACTTCTCGATGGAGTTTTTTTTATGAAATTTGGGTTTTCGAAATCCATATTACGAACTTCAAATTTGCTATTTTTTGGTCGGAACCAACCACGTTTGCCTCATTTTCAACTCGCTTACGTTTCCAATACAGTCGGTCAAATCTGCTGAAACGTTGTTGAGTACCCTTGTTTAGGGCATTGGTTAACCCACTTCCCGAGGGAGTTTTTGGACGAAATTTGGGGTTTTCAAAGTCCATATTATGAACTTCAAATCTTCTATTTTTTGGTCAGAAAAAATTGTGTTTGCCCTGTTTTCAACTCGCTTACTTTTCCAACACAGTCGGTCAAATCTACTGAAACCTTGCTGAGTACCTCCGTTTAAGGCATTGGTTAACCCGCTTCTTGAGGGAGTTTTTGGACGAAATTTGGGGTTTTCGAAGTGCATAATATGAACTTCAAATCTGCTATTTTTCGATCTTAAGAAATCGCGTTTGCATCGTTTTCAACTCGCGCACTTTTTCAACACAGTCGATCAAATCTGCTGAAACCTTGCTGAGTACCCCTGTTAAGGGCACTGGTTAACCCACTTCCCGATGGACTTTTTGGACAAAATTTGGGGTTTTTAAAGTCCATATTATGAATTTCAAATCTATTTTTCAGTCGGAGACAATCGCGTTTGCCTCGTTTTCAACTCGTGCACTTTTCCTATCTTAATCCTTCATTTTATAACTTGTAAAAAGGGTGGATTATTAAAGTGGAGTTTTGCCCGTCAAAATGGATTCCCATCTTAAGCAAATAGCCAGGTTCATATGTTAAGAATGATTGATAGTAAACATTTCATTGCAGACAAAGGCTCTCACTGACAATTACGTGCAACGCACATACCTCTCACTAGTAGTCAATAAATAAACAAGTGCATCTGGACATTTCCTTTCAAAAAAAAAAAAAAAAAAACTAACAGAGATAGCTATCCTCATATTGCAAAGTTTGATCCGAATGCATATGCAACAAATAGTAGAAACACCATCAATATATAGTTACAATAATTTGGGTGTTGCTGCCGAAAATTATGAGCTTCTATACTTTCTCTCAAAAGTTTGATTTCATGCTTAATCTCCTACTTCATCTCTTCAAGTGACGTTCGCGTTTTATCTTCTCTACTTTCGATTTTCACACGTTCGATACTTCATCTCGATGCATATTCAGTCGCGACCTCATCCACCCAAATCAACAACCCACAACCGCGTTCTCCCTACACACAAATCCATAGGAAAAGAAAATTTAATTTTTGAGTGAAAACACATATTAATTTAAGGAGTTGGAACCTATAGGCACTTACGTGTAAATATGGACATTTCCAAAATCTCCGTCCCGGATTATGGGATGTACAAGATGTCTTTAAAATCATGTGCTCATACCCACATGGGCACTTTGGAGCCCATTCTAAGTTTCGTACCGAAGACGATGCAAACGACATTTGTAAGGCTGATCCCATTATGGAAAGAAAAAATAAATAGATTAACATCAGATAAAAGAAAATGCCAACTGGAAACTTGAGAGGACTAAGTATCATGGCAGCCATGGATACAACAGGTGCTACATTCTACAAAACACTTTATAGCAACAAAAATATAAATTTCTACACTCAAATTCCACAAAAAAAAAAAAAAAAATGGTGCTTTATCTATGGTGCTTTATCTAAACATTTATGTAACACAAACACAAGCATTAATTTCTAAAAAAATGAGCTCAGTGGATCTATATCTAGTGATGAGTGCAATATTGTTAGATTCATTTTGTTTGGAATGAAGTAATCACCTACCATTCCAAGAAAAAAAAAACAAAAGATATACTTCAGTCACGTTTAATTTTGCGAGTGTTTAAGTACATATTTTCATCAATATATGAGAAGACATTGGCATACGAGCAGCTACAAAACCAACAAAAAAAAGCTAGCATTTGCACAGCAGAAGCCATTTAAATTCACTTCAACTTCTTGATAAGCTAGTGAAACCATGATATCAGTGCAGAAAAAGTACAAGAAACCAAAGCCTGCTTCGTAAAAACCGTATGAAGCCTATTACAATTGCACTCGGTAACTGAAAGCACTCAAACAACCCAATAACATCATTGCATTTCACACAAAAGAATCTAGATCATATCAAAGGTTGCAAGGTACTCTCTTCCATACTACACACAACACAAATGAAAATTCAATAGTAAAAAAAAAAAGAAAAAAAAGAAGCAAGTCTCAAACAAATGCAAGGTTGGAAAAAAAAAATAGCACAATTTCCATCTCACATTCCTTGATTCGAAATAACTTAAAGAAACGGTCCTAAGCCAGACCGGACTCATCCAAGTCTCCATTAACAAAATGCAACATAAGCAGAAGTGTTTTCTTACTCTTTTTTCCAGTGGAACAGTTGTTGAGGGAGGGGCTTGGACCGTTGTAGGGCAGCCGATAGAGAGATGACGTAAGGAAGATTGCAGCGAGGGAGACGACACCAGGCAGACACAGCTGCAGCGAGATCAACGTCCGGGAGCGAGCGATGGATGCACCTTCTTTTCGAACTCGCCCCTAGGCAGAGCTCTAGCGCGAGAGACGACGTGAGAGAGGGAGATCAACGCGAGAGAAAGGTCGAGCTAAGAGGGATAGTAGTCGCGAGAGAGAGATCGACACGAGAGAGAGAGATCAAGCTGAGAGGGAGAGCAATTGTGAGAGAGAGATCGACGAGAGATAATGAAAGGGGGAAATGAGAAGCGGGGGAAATGAAACGGAGAAATGAGAAGTGGGCCCTGTTTTCATTTCGTTTGCTTTTCTCTTGTGTTCCGCCTAAACCACACGCCGGTCTCGCACGCTGCAACTGATGGTATACTCAGTTGCAACTCAGGAGAGCCAACCTCATATATATATATATATATATATAAAGAGCTCTCCTAAGTTGCAGCTTACGTTATCCTAAGTTGAAATTGTCTACAAAATCCTTTTCATTGTAAATCGCCTTAAATCATCGCCTCCAACCTATTGATAAATCCAATCAGAACTGGATTTTTCAGTTCCGTCAGGCAAAAAAAAGAGAATAATGCCAACGATACACTATTTCAGCTTAAGATAACACAAACTATAGCTTATGGGAGCCCCTCTCATATATATACACACATATATATATATATATATGAATTTATTTTGAACTATCCGAGTTATCATTATGTGGGCCCCACAGTATAGTGCTGAACCTCTATTCCACCTTGATAGGAAACATATATAACACATGAAGTTTGTGATATACACTGGCAAACCCAGAATTTTTGTGCATGTGGGGCGGACAATGGTCCATTGAAAAAAGGCAATTATTCTTTTGTTAGACTTTCTTCGCATTAACATGGCAAAAAAGAAAATGTATTGCAAATTAATTAAAAAGAATTACAATGGTTAACATTTAATTGTAATAAAACACAAAATTATAGAAAATCTCCATCAATGTAAAAGAGTTCCTTGTTTAAATAGTGTCCCAGAACTCTTAAAGAGTCTGTGATGTTTGATCTCTCTTGGTCGTTGCTCTTGGCTGTTGATTAAATAATTTTCCAAACTTAAATTTTGTTGGCCAAAGAAAATCCACTAGCTGAGGACCCAAAAAAACCTAATCCTTCCTTAGTTTTCTATAAGAAATGTGGAAATATTCCTTAAACTTATCTTCAACTTACTCTCTTTCCCAACCTTCCTCACCCAAAGAGGATCAATAATCATGCTGATATTGCTTTGTGTTTATTATGAAAAGTTCATTAACTCACTTAAATGACTTTCCATAAAACAAAAAAGTATATTTTGTCGGCATTGCTCCAATAATCCCCTCTAACCATCCACAACCATGCATTAAATAGAGCATCCATGCAATGAAATCAAAAGAAAAATAATATGATTCACTGCAGAATTTTAACAAACAGCTAATGTGCACATCAGATCATCCATACTTGAACACAAATTCACGAGATGATTGTTCATTATAAGATATCCACAACCATAATGAAATCAAAACCATAAAGTAAAACACTAAAGCTCATGAAATGTCCACAGCATAGAGATATGATAGTTTGCACCCAAATCCTAATCCTATTCCAAGCATGAGAAACACAACTTCAGACCCTTGTAAAAAAATAACACCAAGTAAGTCAACTAGGCTAACATCTCTGGAGGGGCTTTCATCAAATAGTTAGTTATCAAAACACTACAAATGTATAGAACCAGCTTATAAAGAAAGAGAAAGTTACCATTTTGAAACCCTTCCGAGCTAGATGCCCGCACTCAGCTGCAAGCTTATCACTGCAATTGAACTGCATGCAATATATGATCATGAAACATTAGTTACAGAATTTGTTGACATCGCCTTGATTTCCATGAAATGTTGGAGACCTCAACGATACAGCAAGAGCTATCTGCATTTGAAACCTATCTCTGGGCCCACATGGATCAATCCAACCCCTCCCTACCCCTTGTTTGGATTGATATCACCGTAAAGTTCACATGCTAAAGAGTTGGGGGCCTTAAATTGATCACTACCATCATTCAACCGGGATGATTTTAGACAATTCTCTTCTCGTCCAAAAATGAGACCTCTCCCATCTCATGTTGGACCATGAGTACCCCAGCCGAGGGGGCTGCTGGGAACCCATGAGAGAGCCCACACTAGTTGGAAAGGACCCCCTCACGCGTGGTAAGAAAGCCCACAAACGTGAGAAGATAGTAGCATACCTAGATATTGATCCGTGTGCAGATAATTAATTGAGATACAAGATCGCCAACTAACTAAGCAACCTCAGGTTCAAACACCTAACCAACTCGTTGAACAAAATAAGAAAATCCTGATTATAGTAAAAATGCATAAAATGCATGATAATTGAAAAATAATCAAGTGGTTAGTCAAACTTGTGCAAACTATTGAGCTATCAAGAAACCTATCAGTCATCTGGTTGAGAAACACTAGTAAGAAAATGTTGAAGGAAATCAAATTTCGGTTTATGCCAAGAGGATCTATGCAGCAGAAGCTATTTTGCATGTTTTAGACAACTCTTGATAAAGATTAGAGGGGAAAAAAATTATACATGGCCTTTATTGATTTGGAAATCTTATAATGGGGCATTAAGACACCTTATTTGGAGGATATGGAAGAAGAAATGCAATTGGATTGGTTATAACAAAATTATACAAGACGTGTGTAGGAGCAGTTCAAGCACAAGAATTAGCTGCATGCGGAGTAACCGTACATTTTGACTGTCCAATTTCAGAAGGATTGCACCATGGGCACCATTTGGAATTTTTTTTATTTTATTTTTTTAATTCTGGAGGGGCCATGTGGAAAGAATTACAAAATCTTATAAAAGATAAAGGGATTAAATACTTCAAATTGAAGGAGGGACTGATAATAAAGCCTTCTAAGTTCTAACCATTTACTCAAATCCAGGGGCGTCACACTTATGATATCATGCCCCTTTACACCTGAACAAAATGATTCCTAAAACAAAAGAACCTCATGTTGTTTAGATGGGTCTTGTGCATACTTCATTGCCAAAAACATGCTGGGATGAAAGCGGCTAAACGGCTATCTTTATGATTAATAGATTACCTTGCCAAATGTAAATATCAGTCCCTTTAGAAAGCTCTTTCATCTGCCATTGGATTACCCACTTATGCAATATAAATCTTTTTGGTATTTTCTTAATTAAATTCATTGGTATGTCTGTCATTTAAATTTCTTTTTGAGTTTTATCATTCTATTGTTTTGTCATTGTTTTCGTTTTTTTGCCTCCTACTTTATTCAATATTTTTTTTTTTATTAACTATAAAATTTGAAGCATTCATTTCTCAACTATTTTTCATCTTACTCCTGGGATTTTAACCCTTTTTATTTTCAAATTCAAAAAAAAATTATATATTGAATCTCAGATATATCTTCTTATTTTAGCTATGCCGCTGGCTCTTATCTTCTCATTGATTCTTACATTGCCTGTTTACATTTATTTGAATTTTATTGTCTATAACTTTTGATTTATAAACATATATTTTTCCTTAAGAAATTTTCCTTGAGTAACTAAAATTTATATCATGCCTTTTTCCCATAAAACTTAACTATCTAAACATATATATATATATATATATTAATTTTTACTTTATGTTTCTTAAGCTTATCTCTTTTTCCTTCTTCGTGGGCCTGTGTTAGTGGAGATAATTTATCTGATTTTCTTGTTCATTGCGCATTTTATTTTATTTACAAATCCTTGGAATTATATATATTTGAAATTTCTTTTATTTTGACTATGCTGTCAAACTTAATTCATTTTCCTTTTTTTGTTTGGCCCGAACATGCATATGTTTTCTGCTATAATTCACTAATTTTGCATCGACTGCAAACTATTGTTGGATTTTCTTTTCAATTCATGCATTTGGATGGTTTCAAATCAAATATAAGAGGTTATATATGCTCATGGGCTAGGCCTGCACTGGGATGAATTTGGGCTAGCCTTTTAGGCCTGCATTAGGCTAGACTATGTCATGGCAAGAGCTAGACTTGGACCTTCGTGTGCTAAGGCAAGCATATGTTATGCAAGAAGGCTGGATCAGGACCTACTTTTCAAAAAGCAGGTAGACTTGATCCAAACCTTACTATTTCACCAAAGAAATAGATGGGCTAGCTCTAACAACCTTCGGCCTGGTCCAGTCATGATCAGCAGCTCTAAGCAGAGAACCGTTTGATCAACGGTCTTCCTTGTTGGTTTTTTGGGTGTTTCAAAAAATTCATAAGGTTTTTTTTTAGAAGATGTTTTGTCCTTTGTGCTTTTGCTTTATGTGGGTAGTGTTTACTACTAGACTTCTTAGCATCTCACATTGCTAAAACTCAACTCTTGAGATACCTTTATATGTGGTTTCACTTCTATATACCTTAAAGAGTTTTGGAACATTTTGTCATGGGCCCTATGCGCGCACGCAAGTCGGGCTTGACCAGGGGTGGCCGGTCCGGAAAACGTTTAACTGGGCGTGCGTCTGCGACGGGCATCCTGCGTGTATATCAAGCGCAGGGGGAGTGCAAATCCAGGTCACCTGGCCTAGAGGGACCCATATTCTGATATAAAAAACTTGCGGCCAGGCCTGATCATCTGTGAAGGCCGTTGTATCCTGGGGGCGATTCCTGCAGAGATCCAACGTGCCTCGGCCCAAATCTCGATCGATTTCCGCCTATACAGCGCTCTTCACACACCCAAGATTTTGGTTTGAGGGGAGCGGACTTAAATAGGTAGTTGGATTTTATGGGCAAATTAAGGGCATGCTTGAATAATGTCCTCGAAGAGGAATCCTCTGTAGTTTTCTATGATTCGAAGAAAAACCCACAATTGGGTGAGGAGAAGAAAATTATGAGAGGGTTTTTCAAATCCTCTAAATCCATAAAAAACCATCTTTTCCACTGATTCCTCGGTCTTCACTTCTCTCCCTCGAATTTTGCAAATCCACAAAGGCAAAGAAGTGAGTGAGTTATAAGAAGTGACTCCTCATGGGTGTTTTCCAAACCTGGAATGCAACGACTCCTCCCATTATGAATCCTCTGAGAGGGTAGCATGATTCCAGTGCAATGAAGGAGTCCTATAGATAGAGGATTCATCTCTGTTTACCAAACGTACCCTAAGGATTTACATGTGGGTTTTGGAGGCAGACCTAAGATATTCATTCGAGTTTTTGGAGGCAGACCCAAGTTCTAGGGTGGGGCGACTCCCCCTAAAACACTATATGTTGGTACTGGGTAAGCTCCTGATAGAAGAAAAGGTGAGGTTGCACGTATGACTATCAAATTATCCCACTTTCATGAAAAATGAACACCCAACTATTATACTGTTAAATCAAATTTCTAGGAATGTCAAAATTATCCATATCTCCATCTTATATCTTTCAACTCTAAACTCTTTAATAATTTCTTTTTATAACTTGTTTTACTCTAAATTCATAAAGATTCAATTCCTTGCAAATGTTAGTGCCATGGAAAAAGCCAATGGCCTAGGACTCTTAGAACTAAGAACCGTAAAGTTCTGAGTGTGGATCCTAACAAGATTTGACTTAGAGAAATTTTGAGTTAAAGGAGTGAACATTCATAGTGGGGCTCGCCTATTGAAAATTCGAGCCGTTCAAAATAAACACCTCTCAGTGTATGGCATGTCCCTAGATTCAATCTAAGTAGGAATTGGTCCCAATGTATAAAATCTTCCATTTGATAGAAAACATGATTAATGAATATTCATAAGATGTGTTAACCACATTTTTAATTAAATGGTAAATTTTATGGTGAGACCAAATTCTAGAATCCTACCGGAGTAAATTTTGGAGGTATGATGTGCATTGGGAGGGCATTTATTTTAAATAACTTAAATATTCAATAGGTAGGAGTGGCCACCATGAATTCCCACTCCTTTTTTAACTGAGGATCTCTCTAAGCCAGAGCCTCAGAGGATCCGAAGTCTAAAATTCTTCACAATTGACAAGCATGACAGCAGAATGATAATGCCAAAGCAAGCCCATGATGTAGACCCCGATGTTCAAGAGGTGGGTTGGTGTTTGGTAGTGGATTAGATTCATGGGCAAGTGGAATAATACCACATATGCACCCAAAAAGTCCACCTAAAACCTTGTGTTTCTGTCTGGCTTTTGTACCAAGAATCGTCAAACACATTCCACATCAAAAGCAAATAACCATTTTTCTTCATCTGAATCGAGTAGTAGTTGGCCTCAATGCTTATCAACTCAGATAAAGATACGTGGAATGGCTGCCATATTGCAATCTAAGCATGCAACCGCATTCACTCCTTACTTTGTACTCCAGCCTCTCTCTCTCATGTGATGGTCTTGATGGCTTTTCCTTTGTGGGTTTTTCTTTTCTATATTCCTAGAAATCTCACATCCTTTTATGTGTGGCCTTGAATCTCTCTAGCTTTGAAATTTTAGAATTTTGGGTAGTGGGTTTTGTCAAAGAAAGCATCTTTGAGTTTGTATGGCATGGATTTGGCAATTGTTTTCAAAGCACATCCATTTCTTTGTGGGTTCTGTTTCTTGTTTGATATAAGTGGGGTGTTCTTTGGCTTCTGGATTTTGTGTCTCTGCAATTGGGATTGATGGTTTATTTGGTTGATGCAGAAAATAGAACCCAAAAGGAAACGAGACCTTCTAGAGGTTTGGCTCATTCTCCGAAGTATTTTTCTTGACTTTTTTTTTGGGTAATGTCTATTGGTGGATTTATCAGGCAATAGTAAGGTTCTAGTTTGTTCAACTTTGGCATTTGTAGAGATTGCACCATGAAAATTGCATCAGATGTCTGTGTTTCCATGACCCAGAAGTGGGATTTCAATGTCCATGAAGCTGCTCAAAGTAGCTTCAGATCAGCCCACCATCTCTTCAACTGCATCTCTGGACAGAAACAGGGGACAAGTGTACAAGAACTGACCTTGATCACTGAAAATGCCGTTGCTGAATTCAGGAAACTGCTTTCCCTGCTAGATAGCCCACCCCTTCATAGCGAAAGGATCAGAAAAGGTCCCTTACCTACTTCTCTAAACATCAACCCCAATGAATTGTTAGAGAACCTCAATTCTCCAGTTCCTCTACGCGTCGATCCCACTCACTTCGATCCCCCACATCCCCAATTCATGCAACTGTTTCATCTTCACAACAGACCCAACAACAGTTTTCAGTTGTATCGACAAATGCAACTTTCCAAATCACAGCATTGTTATTCAGAAACTGATGTCATTGCCCAAAAGAATTCCTCATTGCAATTTGATGGTTGTATCAGCCTGTCATCATCTACAATTCCTTCTAGGCAGTCATTCCCATCTTCAATTAGTTTGGATGGAAGTAGTATTGGAAAGTCAATGATGCAGTACTCATCGCTGTCGATGCAGTCAACTCGAGATGATAGCGCTATACTCTCTTCCAAGATGAAGTTTGGAGGAAAGAGTGAGGGGGAGAGCAGAAAATGTGCGGCCTCGACTGGAGGATGTCACTGCTCGAAGAGAAGGCAAGCAATTTTGATTTCATCCCTATGTTGTTCTCATCTTCCGTTTCAATTTCATAGCAGCAATTCTGAGAACTCATTCAATTTGGTTGCATTTGGATGTACCCATATCTCAATTAGTCTGAATATTGTGGTAAAATGGATAGTGTTTTGGGTAGAAAAGATATTTGAAATCATGTTAGGTGGGCTAATGTTTTTCTGCCATTTCTAGCCTTACTTATTGTGATTGTTGATTGAAACCGTTTAGGGGTGGAAAGTTGGCGGAAAATGTCTCACAGTACAAAATTTTCTAATTTTCATTCCTCGCGAAGTGCACAACAGAATGGCTGGTCACCCATTCTATTGATGTGTGTTGAAGATTGTGATTTAGTTTATGTCTTACGCACGCTTGAAAAAAGAAAGTTGACTAGAGAAAATATAGTATTTAGAGGTTCCTCTCAATGTCTCTTGTCATTGATGTAGTAATTCTTCCCATATTAAGGTCTATTCGTCCTCTTTTGTGATAATGGTGTTTTGACTTAATCAAATTTTTTCATCTCATTTTTGTTTTCTTCTGTCAGGAAGCTTAGGATAAAAAGAACCATTAGAGTTCCTGCTGTAAGCAGCAAATTAGCAGATATACCTTCTGATGAGTTCTCATGGAGGAAATACGGGCAAAAGCCAATTAAAGGTTCTCCATATCCAAGGTATGCGAATGCTTCTTATCCTTCTTCTATTAAGAGAAGATTATGTCTAGGAAGTACATGAAATGTGAAAGATGAGAACTGAAAAGAGATAAGTATGGGTGAAATGATTAGGATTCTAATCAGGGGAATGTTCAACATTTGAGAAAAAAGTGATACTTAGTGAACATATGACCTCATGATTCTTTAGTTCAAGTACTTAATGGAAATCAAAGATTCATCAGTTGTGTTAGATCACCCTACCAAGTAAATAAAGACCCAGTTAGTTTCTTCCTATTCCCCCTATCCAGTTTCTAGTGCTTGAATTGCATTGGAGTGGTGGTATCTCATTGTGCATTTCATTTCATACATATGGTAGACCTTCCAGAGATTGTGAGTTCATACTGTTGGAATCAACTTAAGCAGTCCCAATCCAGCCTTTCTTTACAGTGAGTGCATCCTCATTATGCGTTTTTTTTTTTCGAATTCAGCAGTTGGATACATTCAGGATGTTGTCAGCAGCTTGGGATTGGCCTCCAGATCTGTGACTTAGTTCTGGCAAGGGGTAGGCCACATGTGCCTGGTAGCGGAATTGGGCCTTTTTCAGGACAAACTGCAAACTGACAGGGGTTAGGTCTAGCACACCTCATCACCTCATACTGGTTGGACCATTTTGGGAAGTGTTAATAGCAATGCATGTTAAATGCAATTTTATTATGGATAATTTACATGGAAACTGACAGCAAGGCCCTGTCCTGGTAAATCTGAAGTGGGTTGAACTCAGGTCTTTGAAAACTTGTCCTGGTCTTGCTCAGGTTAACCAACTCCTCACGCACATCTTATTCACAACCTAGTAATCTCTCTAGCAGTAGAATCATTTAGCTTTTGATCTCTTGCATTAGCACATTATCATTTGATGCTCAGCTTCTTCTTATGCATAGGAAGCACATTAATTTTAATGTCTTGTTTTTTTTTCATTTTCAAGGAGCTATTACAAGTGCAGCAGCATGAGGGGATGTCCAGCAAGAAAGCATGTGGAACGTTGTTTTGGTGATCCTACCATGTTAATTGTGACATATGAAGGGGACCACAATCACTCGAAAATTACTTTTCCAATGCCAAACATTGTAATTCAACATTAGGATAAGTGCAACATCATCTACCTCTTTATGTATTAGGTAAGAAACAGATCATCTTCCTCTCCATGGAGTCCTGGGTTTCGTACTAATCTACTGCATTGCACTTTTAGGGGACCCTTCTGTAGAAATTTGTCATTGTATAATATCCTACAACTTCTAGTTCATTGCTCCTTAATTGTCTAATCTGCACAAACAAGGCAGATAGATATTGAGCGGAGTTTCTGTTGTAAATATTGTAAGCTGCAATACTTAAAGAGTAGCAGCATATCAAACCACTTGAGTAGAAGAAATGAGGAGGTTGAAATATCGTTAATATCAGTTGGAACTCTTCTTATCAGTTTGTTGTTTGAAGATTAAGATTGCCATTTTTTGGAGTTGGTCCTGTGATTTGAGGAACATCCAAAGAGGACTGTAGCTCATCCTGCTTTTCACTTGAGAATTAATCCTGATATTTTTTGAGGCATAAATGAAAGATTCTGATATCACAATCCCACTCACACAATGTACCCTTGGTATATGATAATCTAAGCTCTTCATGCTCATCACCCCAACTAATCCGAATTGTGTAGACCATTCAATGAATACTGCAAACTTGGCTAGAATTTGAATAATTTGAAGTTGATAAGATAGTTTTCATTTTTTGCATATAGGTAGGCACAAGGAGACTGTTCAAGTATCAATCTCCCACGACTTGCATGTTTGTAGTTGAGCCCCAAAAGTCGGACCATTCCAGGCTTAGAAACAGTTTGGTCTTTCTTGAAATCGGCTTCTTTATTGCACTTCTCTATTTTCGTGTGGATGCATGTGTCAAGTAAGTCAATGGGGGAGTCATTTTCAAGAGAACTAGAACGTTGCTAGCTTAGGAATTGTCCATCATGTAGGACCTTCTAGTGTGCAAAAAATTGAGAATCGTATGGTCGGAAGACATACTATTTTGAGAGACTAAAGTTGTCTAGATTCCAATCATTGGTTGAAGTGGGAAGAGTGTTGAAATTTGCATGATCAATTGGAGAAACATGGTTCATTGCGCTTTCAATGGTAATGTGGGGGGTCGTGGAATGAGTGTTGAAATTTGCATGATCAATTGGAGAAATATGGTTCATTGCATTTTCAATGGTAATGTGGGGGTCGTGGAATGACCATAGGAGGAGAGGAAGGACGGACATGATAAAAAGGTTACTCCTACCCCAAGTTATTGCACTTGGGGGAAGTACACGGAAGAGAGAAAAAGTGGGGTGAAGAGTAACCTTTATGCCATGGCTTTACTCCCGTCCCTTTTGGCATCTAAGTAAGGTTAAATTATAGCATTCATATTGGTGGCTTTACTCTCACTCTACTCTTAGCATCCAAATATCATAAAATAAGAGGGTCAGTCGCATAATGTACTTTGACAATTTACTCTCCTCCTCCCCTCATGCAAACAAACTTGACTGGGTTAGGCTACACTTTCCTTAGGGCATGTCCTTTTAGTGGATTTTTTAATGAGAATTTGGCTATTAGGTTTTTTGTTGACATGATGTGATCGCTTTTCACATGGCATTAGCAAATACATATTTCTTCACAAGAATTTTAAAATGTTAAGTCACTTAAAAAGTGTCAAATGACCTTTGGGATTCCAATCTTTTTGCAGAGTTTCTGAATGTTCAAGTTCAATGGAGAATCCAAGAATCCCTCTATGTTGGACGGAAATTCGTCAAATTCCAGTAAAGAAACAAACTTAATATATGCTAGCCTCATGGGAGGCTCACCTAGATACATGATAATCAATGGATCATAGAGATGGATCAATCTTGATTTGAGGGGTGTGATCAATATCACTCGGATCAAATGATCTTAACTCTTATGGCACGTTTGGTAATCAGAGAGGAACCCTCTATCTCAAGGATTTCTACATTTCTCTAGAACAATGCTATCCTCTCTAATTGAGGAAAGGAATCACCCCAATCTAGGTTTGGGGAACACTTGGGAGGAGTCACTCTTGTACATTAGGTGCTTTTCTACCTCCGTGGATTTGCAAAATTCGATGGGACAGGTGGAGACGGAAAAATCAATGGAAGAGGGGAATTTTTATGGGCTTGGAAGATGTGAAAAATCCTCTCTTACTTTCCTCTCTTCATCCAAATATGGGTTTTCCTTAGAATCGAGGAAAACCAGAGAGGATTCCTCTCTGAGGACATTACCCAAATATGCCCTTAACTTTGATGGGCTTAAAGTTAAATCCATTATCGATTCATCGGGGCCCAATGTTTGGACTGTGTAAAATTGGGGCCGGTGCCGATAAAAGGGGTGGGCACTTGTGAATGGATTGGATTGATTATAGGTTGCCCACTTATATGGCACAAAGTAGGTAGAATTCTCCATATATGCAGCATACTTACTAATAGGCATTTTAACTTATAATTTGGGCTGATTTTACCAATAGGTTTTACACTGGTGGACTCAAGCTTGCCCATTATTCAGACGGATGGACTCTGATCTGACACTAGGTTACATGATGGACTCGGACTTGTACTCCTCAATTGCAAATGGAAACTTGCCCTTGTAAAGCTCCCACCTCTCAACATCAGTGGGTCTCCCAGTCCCTCAACTCTTGAACTTATCTCCCATAGTGGCAGCCGCACGCCTGTAGATGATGCAGCATTTTGAGTGCTTTTTTGACGAACTCTTTGTTTAAGAATGCTTTCGGCTCTGATAAATTTATTCAAAGGTAGTTACCTGAACATATAAATAAGTTAGGTTTGATTGACCTATCTAATCCAATTAATGAAAGGTCTGTATTTGATATGAGTCCTTTCTTACTGTTGGACTCCCCAACCTAATATAACTTGACCATCTCAAATCCGACTTGTTAATTACGGATTTAGTTTGATCCTTTTAACTTCTTGGTTGGATTCAAATAGACCTTTTAACTACTGCATCAGGTTCAAGTCGCGATTTCTAACCCTATAAATAAACAGGTGCAATTCCTGTTGGGCTTATACATGTTCGCTTGGCCATTGATGGGTCAAATAGTAAGAATTGGTTCATACTAATTACTTTTTATTAGTAGATTTTAAACTATATACATCTTAATGTAAGTAAGAGGATCTTGACTCATACAAATTAGCAGATGAGTACAAGAAAGAGGGGTCCATACATGGCTTTTTCAGGTCAGGTACTAATCAAAGACGGGTCCATATTGTAGGAGTAAAGATGATCTAATCAAATAATCCAAAGATGGCACATATTGTCGAATCATTCCAAGATAGAAAGCATGAATAAGATGATCTCAACAAATTGTCCTAAGACAGAGTATTTTGTTGTAAGATAAGGATGACCTCATCAAGTAATCCAAAAATAGTATTTATTGTGGATGGTTGTATCTTTAGAGATCAGAAAGAATATGAAGAGAGAATCTCTCTTATGGAACTACCTATTGTATTCTACAAAGGTATAGAGCTATCCATCCCATTGATGGATAGTCAAAAAGTGTCTTTTGGCTTTAAATATTTCCTTACCATATTTCAATTACACAATTTCTCATCTTGGGATGATTTGATGAGATGTATTTCTTTTAATAAGTTGTGTCCCAGAGATGATTTGACAAGATATTCCATCTTTGGGTGATTTGATTAGAGATATCCTTACTCTTACATGCACTTCTAGCTGGGGATTGCAATTCAATATTGTCTTTGTTTGCCTTGGACTTATAGCTCCAAACCATGATTTCAATCTTTGTATTACTTTTGGAAAAATTGGTAAAAGTTGAAGCCACTTCCTTGTGGAAAAAGGAGAAAAATCATTGGTCATGCTTTTACTTGATTGTTGTGCATAAACTCCAATGGGTGTTTGATAGTTGGAAGCCCAAGTCTTCAAGGCTTCTCTACTTCAATCATTTTCACATTTTAAAGAAAGATAGATGGAAGATGATGAGGACATGAGGTTCCGCCACTTTAGATCTTTTGGAGGAGCTTGAATAATTGGATTAAAGAAGTGGGAATTGCATAAAGGATAGGACAAGTGGGTGTGCCTAGAAAGGAGACAACTGGAGAGCTTTGTTCCATTAGAAGAAATGGGTAGATCCATAGAATTTCAGTGGACCAGAGTGGATTATTAACTTTGCTAATTAGTTAAACAAAGACTTGGGGTTTTTAACATAACCATGGGTACTTTTTCCTTTAGCATCATTCTCCATGGAAGAACTTTAGTTGTTGGCCTTTAAATCTTGATGATAAGCACCTCACAATCTTCTTAGTTGTTAGATTGGGATGAGATTCCCTCCTTTAGGCATGGTGGACGCACCAACTAGAACTCGTGGCCTAGACCAAGAGTGTAAAAGAGACTGAGAGTTCCCTTTGGATGTACACATAGCTAGGCATGCAGCCGAACCAAAAGAAAGATAGAAAGAAGAAAGAAAAGATACAATGGATTGTCTTATAAATGGCTCCATGATCAAATATGCTCATAGTATCAGTTTAAGGTTTGGCTGGTTTAGGCTTGTGAGCTGGGCATGTGCATTTTTTCTATCCGATAGTTAAATCGGAGTGCCTGAGCCTACATAAAGGCCTGATTGACAAAAGGTTAACATTTTGTATATGGGCTAAGCCATATCTTTATGATCAGGCCAGTCTAGGCCAGAACAGTCGGATGTAAAAGTTAATGGCTAGGGCTTCGGCAAGCTTTGGCTAGTCCAAACAGGTCTACTAAAGCACCTGATGTCATGGTCCCACTTGGGGGTGATTGCTAGCTGATTGTGATCTAATGGTGATCATTCTTTGGCCTTACACAAGGAGCCCTCACTTATGATCCATGAGCAGCTCAATCATGTAACATCATGAGATTAGACATTTGGAATCATCATAGAGTGGAGAGAGTGATGGTAGGGACAAGTCTCTCAAGTTGTCCATTCCATTTTGTATGTATTAAAAAATGTTATCAAACATATCTATTTGACCGATCCGACTATCAACCAAAGTAAGCTCCAAATTATATTTTTTTTTAAAAACCTAATACTCCAAAACTAAATGCAATGATAATTTGGATCGTGTCATAAGTGTAGGGTCATCACGATGTAGTAATAATCGGTGAAATCAGGTCAATCTATAGGGAGCCAATGATCGCGATGTACCTGTCATATTGGAAAACTGGTTTTAGCCTATAAAAAATCTATAAAAATAAAAAAATCATATTCTAATTAAAAATTAATTAGAAATCTGATTAAAATTAATTACAATCTTAATTAAAAAAAATCCTAAACTAGAAAGCTAGTCTAATAAAACTATACTAAAAACTGCATCAACCATAAAAATAATCAGAAAACCAATTGGAGATGTTAAAAACTCAAAGATAATTAAATTGGACTCAAAATTGATTGAGAGCCTTGCAATCTAAGGGTCGGGGTTCAGTCATTTTTTAAATACTGAAAATATGGGCGATTTCATTCAAGACCCAAAATCTGAAAAATTAGATTTATTAATATTTGAGAAATTTCAGAAAGACTCTAGTCTCCTTCGAATATTTTCAGTATTTAGTGGCCTTTAAGCATGCAATATATCATTAAATATTAAGGCATCAAAAAGACATAAATAAAGAAAATAGATTAATAAACTAAAAATCAGATTTTGAATTAAAATTGGTCACCCATAAAATCAATTAATAAAAATAAATCAACTTAGGCCCATTCTCCTTAGATTACAAGTAGCAAATCTACCCTTCTATTCTTCTTCTTCTTTACCAAATGATCAACTTTTCGTTGGCCTTGTATAATAGGTGAGTGAGAGATGTAGTAGATGGAGAGAAAGAATGGAAAGAAGTTAATGAGAGAGAGAAAGAGCATGGACGTGAGAGAGACTGGAATGAGAGAGATAAAGAGAGAAAGAGAGAAAAAATAATGGAGAGAGAGTGATTCACGTGAGGGATTTTGGGGCCTTCCCTTTTAGACCTCCAACTCAATCCTCAAGTAAATTCAAGATTTGAAACTTTTCAGATCTTAGAAATCTTGGATATATCTAACTTTTGCAACTTCTTTCGATAATGTTTCCTCTTTTAAGAGTTTTGCACAACTACTCTTTTCAAAAAACGGGACTCCACCTTTATTTCCTTGATTTGTTTGCTCCTCTAGCAAAAGGGGTCCCACTTTGACAAAATAATTAAAATTCGAAATTTCAAACTTTGTTGCAACTTGGGACAACTTGGATGTGTGAGTGCTTGGATTGGCATTGTGTTGGACGTGCACTTCTTGTTGGCATTGGATAATGCTTTGCTTTGTAACTTTTCAAATTTTGAAAAGCCTTAATGCTTGGACTCTTTTCTTACCTCTTGTAATTCTCCACTTGGGCCCACATATCAACTAAAATATCTAAATTCAAAATTTCAGAATTTAGTCTTCAACCTGCAACAAGAAGTGAGCCCCTCTTCAGTGTTTCTTCTATTTAATGCTATTCTTAATTTCTTCCTTCTTACAAGTCCCAATTTCTGAATTTTGACATAACAATTAAAATTAATTGATAAATAATAATGTTCATTAAAAGGAATGATGTTATGAATGGGACCCAAAAATGCAGAATTTGATAATTTCACCAAGACATGCATTTTTATGAAATTTTTACTTAAATTCAACCAAAAGAGCCTAATTGCATGATTTTGTGAAAATCTATGAATTCAATGCATTTTGTTTTAATTAAGTCCACAAATTTATGTGAAATAATGAATTAAATATATGATATTGTGGACTAATCAAATTTAATTTGTAATATCTTTCATGATTGTATGTAGCTTTTAGGGCATGTTTATTAGCCTAAAATACAGAGGAACTCATGGTGAAAAAGCTTTACTTTAGGAGGCTTATTAAATAGGTGATGAGTGAAAGATGTGAGGTAGATATATTGATGAGGCTTGACTTTCCTAGATCTTGAATTACAATATGTAATCGTTGAGTATTCATAACCCATCTAAATTCCTTTGATTCCACTTCCAATAAGAAAGAGGTTATTTGATGATTTCTTTTTCCATTTAGGTTATTCATCATCAACCACTGACAAAAATATAATCTAAGTTATCGTATTAAATGTAACAAAACCATCATCACATGTAAATAGGGTTATTCAAATAAATGACCTCTGAATCACCTGCAAGCTGAGTTATCAAAAGTGCTCGAAGCATTCTGAGTTCCAAATGGTCCTCCGCTGTAAACATTGCTAATAAAAATGTATTAGGATTTAAATAAACCCGAATGGATTTGAATTCACATGTACCTTACCAATTATCTAAGCTTGTGGGAACATGATTGAATTAGTACAGAAACCTTAACTCCACTCATGCAAATCTAATAGTATCCTAGGACCTAAGGTGAAGTCCAGTTGGCAGAAACACATGATAAGACATGATTTGGACAGTCTGAGATTGGCAAATATCCATTGAGATCTTTGCTGTCGTATCACACACCAGCAAAGCCTTCACTGCTTTCTTCCTTTTTTTTATTTAAAGCAAAGCCTCCACTTTTCAGCTTGAGAGTGTTTTTCATTGATCACATGACCTGACTTGTAACCTCTCTAAGAATTTTCTTTTTACACAGTGGCCTCCACTTTCTCTTGTGGTAGGAGCTCTTGTTGTTGGGGTTTGGCCATTTTGGGTTCTTTACTGGATAGCGTTGAGTAGGGTAAAGTTTTCATTTTTTTTAAATAAATCACATTAAAAATACTTTATATTTTATTTTTCACCATATTTTTCATAAAAAAGTCAAAAATCAACCATTAAAAGACAAAAAAATTCCATCTCCCAATAAAAAAGTAAAAAAGATTCCATCACAAATAACTAAAAACAAAATACCATCATAACCCATTTATATTTTATTATTTTTTTAAAATAACCTTTACTCCACGTAACTCTAAAAGTAAATCCCCCAAACAAGTTAGTCATGGGGTTATAGTTGATAATGCAATACTTGATGTAAGGTTTTTAGCTTGGCCTTCTGCTTTAATCAAAGAAAAATTGAAGTAACCCAACATAGAGTGAGCTACATTGACAGGAAGAATTGTGGACTATGTTATGTACAGTTTCCAAGTCCTTGGAGCCTTAGTATTCATTTGGATTAAATGTGGACTATGTTATGTACTCCATGGCCATGTTTGGACCCTGAGAACTTGTTTTGCACTCATTTAATTTATAAAATGCAATCCAACAGTCTTCTTCTTCTTTTTTTTTTTCTTTTTCTATGGTAAGTAAGAGTATATATTGATAAAAAAGGAGGGACCCCACTGTATGAAGGAGAATATACCCTCAAGCCATTTCATTGCTCTGATAAGATGACCAATTATTCCCTTACATACGGCAAAAGGAATAAATAAATATATATATATATATATTTATATATAAACATAGAGGATCAGAAAGAGAAAGGAAGGAAAGCCTTTAATTCCACCACCCAGTACATGAACCAGGAGGATAACAAAAAGACATTAAAAAGATGCTATGATTCACGGCAAACAGGCACAAATCAACTGTCATTTACAAGCCACTTCAATTTTTCTAGTGCATGAAAGCTTACTTTTAAATAAACACAGTTTAAATGCGTTTGGTTTATGAAGAAACAAGCAGGCCCATGAATAAAAATGAGTATGCATGCAAATATTCAGGAATTGATGGCCAACTCCAAAAATAATGAATGTAGTAGAACCGGAAATTCAACTTGCATTAGGGTCTATGATAATAGTTTCAAATAGTACTCTTTTTACATCTAGAATTCCAGATCTAGGTGCCCATATATCTTGATTTAAGGGATCAAATTTCATATCCAACAATGGCTTAAGTATATTCATCCCTATAAGATCATAAGTTCAGTTAGTCGTAAATCCTCTTATAAGGCAGTAGCTAAGCTAGTGAGAGACATCAAATGCTACGTGAGGAGTTCACAAGTGCATAACTTCACATGCATTCAAATTAAGGTGGGGGAGGGTTGGACCCAAAACCTTATTTATATTTCTCTCCTCTTAGCACTGCTTATTACTTTGACAAAGGTCAAATACTAGCATGTAGGCGGGCCAGTTAATTTAGCGTACATTTATAGATAGATAGATAGAGAGAGATTATTTGGATTAATTAGTTATAAATAAAAAATTAAATAACACAAATATTTCAATTTTTAACATTTGCACACAAACATCCTGATCCGACGTGGGAATCTCATGAAAGAATAGAAAATCTTAGAATTAAAGGACCCATGGGCAAAATTCCAATATAAGCGCAATGATCTCGAACCAGTCACTACTACCAAATCAACCATCTCTATTCATGCCTTTTTTAAGGCATGTGGGACCGTTGTGCGACACCTCTCATCTGTGCGTTGGATCCTTGAGGTACTTCTTCATAGTTGAACCATTCAAAAAGATTGCAACACTCTGCATCCCATATCGTAAAATTTTACTTCAACGTAGGACTACACAAAAAATCTAGTATCACCGCAAAACCTAATCAATTTTTTGTAGATCGGTTCGGTCAACCGTTTAAAAATCATGAAAATAGCCTTACATCGGTCGGTTATCGGTTTGAACTCACGGTTAACCGCCTTAACTGAACCGACCCGTATGTATTAACTTGAGTATTGAGTTTTGACTATTTTAGCTTTAGGGGAAGCGCTTGTATGTTCTATTTGCATGTTACATGTTTGATGAAAGTTCTATAATAAGTGTGCATTATTGGGTTTTTAGTAGCGTTGCCCAGCGGTTTGGTATAACCTAAGAGAAAGTGAACTATGAAGAGGCCCATCTCAATTAGTTCAAAATTGGGGCTACATTCCACTTGAACCCATCTTGTTGGCCAAAAAAATAAAAAGATCAGTTTGTGTTGATTTCATTGATCTAGATCAAGTAATGTAGTCTAGTCTATGTTTTATGTAGAGAAATAGGTATGTACTTGACCATTTTATTGGTGTAGTTTACCATAAGATTTGAACTGTTTAAGCTCATTGGCCTGAAAAGTTGACCGAGCCTGGCCTTGTCTATTCAATCACGCAACCGAATTATGGATGGAAAGAGTTCATCAATCGTTTAATCCATGCTTCCTTGGTTAAAACGAATTATAAAATATATTTAACTGTTCCTTATTCCATTTGATGGACCAAGTTTGAACTACAATTATTTTGTAAAAGAAAAATAAAACAAAAACGATGAGTTAGGTTTGATTATGGTTAGTTCGATTCAGTTTGAAAAATAGAAAAACAATGAGTTAGGTTTGATTAATAGTTTTCACTCTAAACCGATCCGAGCCGCATGCGGGACCCCAACTTGAAATACCTTCTCTGCTACAGTAAGATTTAGCCCATGACTGATACTGTGATTAGTTCAATCTTATTCATCATTAATTACATACACTAACTACATGACCAGTCGTGCTCAATTTTGCCAGATTTATCAGTGATGGCCCACACCTCTGTCCCACGTGTCCAACATCCAGCGGTTGAGAAAGTTATAACTAAGGATTTATGAAGGAAGAAGACAAAATGGCCGTCAGCTACTTCAGCTCCTGCACCAGTAGCCATCTCTGCTTCTCTCCTCAGATTTACCCGCGCATCTCCACTCCTCCGTCTCACTGCAGATTCCCTCCCTTCACCTCCCTCCAATTCCTGCAGCACAAACACAGAGAGAAATTCAAGGAGGAGAGGAGGAGATTCCTTCCAATGGCCGCCACGAGAGACGACGAGGATCCTCGAATCCATGCCATCGCTTCTGCAATTCGCGTCGTTCCCAATTTCCCCAAACCAGGTAGGTTTTCTTCCTCGTCTGGGATATTTTGTTATGGTTCTAATGGTTTTGTTGTTGGATCGCAAATTGCAATCTTTCATGTTAGTATTTTTTTTTTTTTTTTTTGGTTTCATGAGAATGAGATCTATTTGGATTGTGATTTGTTTTTTTTTTTTTTTCTTCTTTTTTGTGGTGATTAGGGATTATGTTTCAGGACATTACGACTCTACTACTCGATCATGAAGCATTCAAGAACGCAATCGATATGTTTGCGGAAAGATACGAGGGGAAAAACATCTCCGTTGTTGCAGGTATTTGTAAGCCATTTGCTTCTTTGTGTATTGGAAAGTTGGTGGAAGAAGACTCAACTCTCTCTTTCTTTCTCTTTGTTGTGCATTTGATCTTGTGTTGTAAGCTCTCGTATTGTAAAAATGAAAGCTTTTTTTATTTTTGAAGAATGGAGATGATTTGATTGATCTTTGATGTATTTTGAGCATTGGTTGATCGTGATTGTATTTTTGTTGTGATCTAAGGCCTAAGAAACATGCACAAGAGATCAATCAAGCACACACACAGCCACGTCACAGGATTTACGTGGTTAGGCTTTTGGCCGAGAATTTTCACTATGCAATACGAAGAGGCTTTAACCTTTATTTATAATATCAGCCCCAAAAACCTGGTACACCCAAAACAAACCCACTCCCAATCCCAGTAGACCAAGGGCCGTGCAGGGGCCTGTCAACCGAGACTATTAACCTATGCACTCAATACTACCGGCTTCTATTGAGCCATATAAGTCAACATATTTGTACCATTCTACTTAGCCTGTGTGGCTTTTTTTAAAGCAAAGTCTCGATTTTTTCCTTATAAATCTGCTTCCTCACTTGATGTTGTCTTTGGTAACAATCACTGGGACTCTGCTTTGTTGGATAGAGATAAAGACCGTGAATTGTGGTGACTCTCGGAGCTGTAGATCGTTTAAAGGCTTAGTAGGTTGCTTCACTTGTGGATCAGGAAATCGGGAATTTTTGTAATTGTGATTCTAGGAATTTCCATTTCTGAGCCTTTGAGTGAAATAATCTTCACTCTAGCAGCCACTGTGGGGCCTACATTTTATATGAGTGTCAGGCATCAGCATTCATAATTATTTTTGCCCTGCCTTCTATCTGGCAGAGCCTTAAGCTCTGTTTCATAGAATAACTGACAAAGGTTATTTCATTCTTGAAAATCTTTTTGACCTTTCGAAGAGATGCTAAAACAACTTGGAGAGTAAATTTCATGTTGTGAAGATTTTCAGAAAATGGAAGTTTTGCCCCCCCTTTTTGGCCAAATGAACCCTAAAAGGACAGAGGAGTCTATGTGCGGTCAGTGGTTAGCCATGGGCATACCCAATGAATGTCAGTTTACTTGTCACTCAGATAGAAAATAAGGTATAAATTGTGTTAATGAGGTGTTGATTATAATAATATAACAATATCTGGCCACAAATATGGGTTATTAATTATTAAACAAGTTGCCGGAATTTTCATTTTTATGCATCTTGGCATGATAGTTGACTTTGTCTTTATTTGTCTGTTAAGCCATAAAAAAACTTGATACTTTGAATTGTGACTAGATTTTATACAAGTTCATGTTGGCTTTTCACATTTTTTATATGCTCATATGTGATGTGTCACATGTTTTTCAGTTGTCATCCTTTTTGTTTTCAGTTCATTCGATTCCCATTGTCTATCTTGACAAGTTCAAATAAAATAACAAGCCAACCCAGATGGACAGGGTAAGGCATGATTTTTTTTTTTAATATATATATAGCATCCTTTGCATAGCAATTTAATGATGCATGAGGTATTGTGGAAATTATTCCAAGTTACAATATGGATACAAGTTGGAGTGTTAGATACAGGGCATGAATATCAGCAAGGGCACAAAGTTTACACATAATATTGAAGTATCTATAGGAGACTTTTTTCTCTCTCTCTTTTGTATCAAAGGTTTTTGTGACTTTATTGGATTGTTACTTGCCATTATGTATGTAATTTGGCCGTTTTATTCTCATAGCTGTTTTTGTTCCTTTGTCTAACTTTGTTGCAGTACTCGACTAGTTTGTCTGTAGAGCTTGGACATTATATTGTTTCATTAAATTATAATTATCACTTTAACATACATTTTTTAGGTCATCAACATGGTCTTGTTTGTTTTTGTTGCCAATTAGCTTGTGTAGTATTGTCTTTTTGGTGGTCTATAGAATGCACCCCCATGGATAAATTGTGTTGGAGCACTTTCTCATTGTTTTAATTTTTTTTCACTTACCCAGGTTTTGAATCTATTCTTGTGACTGATTGGTGCACATTTTGAATGGATATCTCTTAAAGGTATCAATTCCATGAGATGACATCAAACTTTGGCTTTGCTGTAGGAATCGAAGCTAGGGGTTTTATATTTGGTCCTCCCATTGCATTAGCAATTGGTGCAAAGTTTGTCCCTTTAAGAAAACCAAGAAAGTTGCCAGGTAATATTGTTTATAGTGGGGATGCTCATCTTGAATATATTAACATATTTTGGTGTGGTCTTTTATTAAAAGTCTTTTTGTTAAGGGAGTCATACATTTATTACATTAACAAACATGACCATGATCAGGTGTGACTATTTGCATGGTGCTTAGTCGTGAACCTCCTTATGTGGGGCCCGTTTTTTATCAACCCTTGCTACTTTGCACATTATCTTCCACCTTTTCACCCCTCTCCCACCTATCCACTTTGACATTTTCATATGTAAATGATGTTAAAATCTCAAACATCCCCTAATGGGTTAGGATGTGAATTTGGCATTTTTTTTTGTTTGCCCAACTTAATCCATAATTTTATATTTTCATCCCCTATTTCCAATGATCGTCATGCATCCTAGTGGGCCCTATATGGATTAAGCATTGTGCAAATGGTGCAAATGTAGCAATCCCCCTATGCCCACCTATGATCAATCCTCCAAAACACTCACTCCTCTTCCCTCTTGTGAATTGGTACTCACTTTAAGAATAAAAAATATATATATCAAATTGAGAGGTCCTGAGATCAACTAGGACCTTTCCATTCCATGTCCTCGATGATAGGCATGCATCTTGGGGACCCCCGAGGCCTTTGCAGTTTAGTTTGAGACAGCCTGAGCCCATAATTGGCATGTATCTAAGAACCCTTGAAGTCAACCCGAAACATTTGTTGGAGAGTCCTATTCTTACCCCTTTCCTGCTATTGCCAAAAATGATCCTGCCGAGCACACCTTTCATGAATCCATGTTCCGAATCTGAGTTGGTCCACTTTGTATTGACCACTCTTAAATTTTTCGTGCAGCAATTTGTTCAGTTTTGTAACATTCATTGATTGTTTATCAAGTAAAGTTGTTAGTTTCTTATTATTTCCAATTCACAGGTGAAGTTATTTCAGAAGAATATGTTCTCGAATATGGAACAGATTGTCTTGAAATGCATGTTGGTGCAGTTCAAGATGGTGACCGCGCTTTGGTTGTTGATGATTTGATTGCTACTGGGGGTACTCTTTGTGCTGCAATAAAGCTACTTGGTAAGTCATCTGGAAATTTAGCTTTTATCAATTGGAGTAGGTATAGTGCTGATGTTAGTGTCGTGCTGAACTGCTATGGCAGTTATCTGATTGAACCTGTGGAACCCACCTCAGTGATCAATATGTTTTCATATCACACCGAACCCTATGTATAGGATCTGGCATAAACTTCATTCTGAATGGAATGCCATATACTGTCTGATTATCAGGAGCAGAATACTCTCTCTCTAGCATAGGTGGTTTTATTTAATTTTTTTCCTTTGTCAGGTCAAGTAGGTGATTGAAAGGGGGTCAAAATGATCAATATAATAAGTAAACACAAATCGGTGACCACATATAATTACTCCTCTTAGAAGAAAAGGTATTAAGTATAAGAAAAACCACCAAATAAGAAGTACTGTATTCAAGACAGCTATGCTACAGCACATTCCTGGAAACATATATGCACAAGACCTGAGCAATATTTAAATGTGTCTTTGAAACCCCCAGAACCAGTAAAAATATAACCTAAGTGCACAGTACAACAAGGCCACTTCTCAGTGGAACCTACCTACTTGTAAGCTATGATGCCCTGATACGGCAAGGACATGCCATAGGCATGGCAGGGACATGGATTTTACACAAAAAGTGAAGTATTGGATATGCTACGACACAATATGTTGCCCATTTTGAAGTATCAGTGCATCATGGTTTGCAAGCCTGTTCCAGCTGCATTAAGATAGTCACTGTGGTATGCAATGGATACAGGTAGCCCATGGAGCAGGATTTGAGTTTATGTTGTGCCTCAGATGGGCCAGAAAGTCCAGCACATAATTGGTAGTTCTCTGACTAGGGATGACTACAGTTTGGGCTAAAACCAAAACTGACTCAACTAACATATGCAGGGCCCCATACCTGACCTGAGCTATGATGTTTATGGGTCTGTTGAGTTTAATGCTAGAAGTTTTTTATGTTAAAGCTTTAAAATAAAATTATAAATTGTATTCTTACATTTAAGAGGACTTGAGCCCACAAGTACAACCTTTCACTTCAACTCCTTTAGGAGTCCTTTGATGTGTGATATAACTTATTAAAAAAATGTGTAAAGTAGTTATCAATAAGATGGGGCATCCAATACCCAAACCCGGCTTGGGTCCAAATCTATATATTGATACCCACCCTGAACCTGAAAAATTTACTACCAAACCCACCGCTAATACTAGCAAGTTGAGGCAGGTAACCTGTTTAACCTGATTAGTTGCCAGCCCTACCTGCGACAGAACTCATGTGCCTACAGTAGCCTTTCCGATGGTGCACATCACTCCAATTGGAGTAAAATTCAAGTAAGTGCTTAAACATAGGGAGGCATCAGGCATGTGATTTGAGTTGTATCAGACAAAGGCAGGTCTCATGCAGGTTAAATCATGCGTTAGCTGCTGTCAGCAACATACGATCGGCAGCAGAGGACTATTTCTCTTTACGTTTGAATTATTAGGCTGATCATTGAAAATGTGCAACTTCTAGAGACTTGTTCATGAAAAGTTAAGACTGTTGTTCTGCAAATTCTTTGCCTAGAATTGGAATTAGAAGTTCAAATTCCCCATGCACTGCACTGATGTAAAGTGTTTGTCTTTTTAGAGCGAGTTGGGGCAGAAGTTGTAGAATGTGCATGTGTAATTGAACTACCAGAACTTAAGGTGTGTGTATTTCTTTTCTTTTTTTCTTTCTTAGTTTTTTTTAGTCTTCACATGCTTTAGTTTCATATGTTTGATGCCTTTTCTTTATGAATCAATCGGAGCTTAGGGTTGTATCCTTTTGGGGTGGGATTTTGGGGGTGGAGTCCTTGCTCAAGGGCCATTTGATATCAGTGATGAACTTGCATATCTGGATTGTCATCAACCTCCACCAATCCGACTTTGCCGGATTTTTTCCCGAAAAATATACAAGGAAAAAATTGGCTGTTGATTTTTCCTGAAACCACCAGATGCTCTGCCAAGGAGAAAAAAGGGATTTTTACTGAAAAAAAAAAAAAAAAGCTTTCATTTTGGAAAAATTGATGGAGGACCCAAAATTTCATAACGACAGCACAGGGGCTCCATTCCATGATAATGGAATGACCCAACATTCAATGATATCATGGAATAGTCTGACATACAAATGCCGCCATTCCATGATATCATGCAATGGTGGATTCTTCCATGACATCATGGAATGTCCCCTTTTTTTTCGTGAAATTTGCATATAGGTTATTCTATGATATGATGGAATGTCAGATTATTCCGTGATATCATGGAATAGAGGTATTCTTCCGCCATTAAGAAGTGTTTGAGCCATCCCTCATTTTTCTTAAATTAATTTTTTTTTCTTCATAAAACTCCCAAAAAATAAGCAAAAGGAAAAGGGAGAAAAAAGGTCTGCTGCAATTGTTTGCATCTGGAAATTGGCCCTCAGATTCTTTGATCCTTGAACCTATCCCATAACCTGGAGCCGCCTTCAAACTATTTTAAGTTCTTCTATTTGTTCCTAGTGTGGTTTGAGGTCTTTTGTTAGCATGTACTTATCTATAAGACATGTCAAGCCCACTAAGTCGGATTACAATAGTCCAAACCACATGTGGGGCCCATTTCAGCCACCTTTACATCTGCTGGATGGTTGGTTGGATAAGTAGGGCTAAATATAGAGTAAGTTTGAAAAGTTTTCATTTGATGATCGTAGCCACTAAGGTTCTCCAAAATGAGCAGCTGGATGCCTAGAACAGTTCAACATAACCATTCATTTGGACTCTTGCTTCGATGGTTATGAGCATCAAATTAAACAGAAATTTAGGCCATATGCAATCATCATTATGTGATCTCTATCCAGCCACCCACCACAGGTGTCTGCATTGGGCCATATGATGTCAAGTGGACTCCTATTTAAACCAACCGCTTGACTAATACACTGGCTTTCATTGACATTTCAACTTCTTGACAGTTTGGGTGTGGCCGTGTGGGGAAAGTTCTCTCAGTTTACACGGGTTTTCTTCTTTCTTTTTTTTTTTTTTTTTTCAAATATATTTTTTAAAATACTGTAGGAGTTGCCAAAACTCAAAATTGTTTCCTCTGATCTTATGATGGCTTAGACCCAAACAAAACCGATGGTTATTCTCCTTCATTTCTTCCATAATGTTCGAAGTGCACTTGTGTCACATTGTAAGAAATGAATTGCTTGAAGAATTATGATGGGTTTGATCCCGTTGATTTTATCTGATGCAGGGACGTGAGAGGTTAATTGGTAAGCCACTGTTTGTACTTGTGGAATCTCATTAATGGTAATAGTGGCAGTGGCGGCTGTGTATTATTTTTTTTTTTAATATTCGTAGCTCCATGAAGGAATTTGTTATGGGACTGGTAATCAATTTGGTTTTTTTTTAATTATCAATTGGTGGTTGTTTCTCCTGATTAACTAAGGACTGCATTCTGCTGTTTGGCTTTTTGGTGTCGCATTTTGGTTATTGCAAATATTTTGTTACAATGATGAAGAATGGTGAGAATAAGATGCTAGAGCTGTGACAGTGCAGATCTTATCTTCAATCCAGCCCTAACCCTGAATTAGTGTTGAAGTCAACATTTTGAAATACGAGTTATACAAAATCTCATTTTGGGTTGGACCCAATATATCAGTAAGACCTAGAATTTTGTTTGATGCGAGCTTTTTGTCCGCAGGCCCTTTTCCTACGCTCTTTTTAATTGATGAATTATCTGTCTTTTACCTATCATAGCTCTTAAACATGTTATATTCATTTGTGATGTTCTTTGTAGCTATGGCTTTGATCTACAAATCTTAATGATTTTCAATATCTACCTTGATAATGACCACAACAAAATGTTCTTCAGAGCATTAATCTAATTATTTTCTCTTTCTTTTATTGTCCGTAGTTCCTTCTAAAATTTCCATGCTTCTTGTAATGGAAACAAATGATTCGGTGTTATTCTTTCCATCCTTTTTGAAGTTCTTGTTACTGAGGTTATCCTGGTCGGGATGTGACGGCTTGGAATGTTCACCATTGGATCTCACTATATGGGACTTTGACATCATTTTAGAATTTTTTTCCTTTTTGTTTCATAGTCTAGACTCTTCTTCTTGTCCTACTGTTTGGGAGTTAATTTTTTTTTTTTTTTAATTGAAGGCCTTTCTGAATACTTTTAATCAGTGTCTTCAAGTTTTGGGAGGCGACTGTCTCCAAAATTTTCAGATGAAGATTAAGGTGCCAAACGATTAAGCCACTATTTCATTTTTTAAATATTTATTGAAAATTCTTCAACAGTTAGAGGACCCCCTGTCTCCTCTCTGTTACTGTTTCTTTGTTAGTATGATCCGAATCAATCCATTAGATCCTCTGGAAAAAGTAGAGATCAGATCACCAAAAATTTTATGAAACAATGCTATTTCCTTCCACAATCTCGTGAAAGAACAGAATCCTAAATTCATCTTCTTTTAGGTTATAACTTACGCTACCACAGGCCATATACGAGAAATGATACTCATTTTGCATGTCTGCAATCACTAGCTATCCTAGGAAAACAAATGGCCATATCATCGGCACTTCGGTGATCTTATTCTGAAATTATGTCATTCCCATATCAGTGTTGGGTTTTCGTGGCACATTGAAAATTTGTGGGGCCCATCGGCTCAAGTCAGTCACTCTAAAGAGGTTGTAGTGTCAAATTTCAAATCCACCAAGAGTTCCTAGGTACCTGTGGGTAGAGAAAATAAAGACCTTTTCCTCGCTTTAGATCAGATGGAACATAAAGCAAGGGCAAGCAGTTCAGGGTGAATGTGAGTTCATGTTTTTGGATAATTTTAGTAGCGACGTGTGAGTTACACTACTTGTTCTTCTTTGCTACCAATTAAAGGTAGGGTCCGGATCCTCCACTGAAGAAGCTGGCAAACTATAAACAACTCTTTAAAGCATGACAGGGACAGTTTATAGGCCCATTGAAGCTTCACTTCTTTGGAAGAGAATCCCCTGTTTGGTCCAAACAGAAACCCTGTTTGGACCAACCAGGGGCTGCCACATGGGGGGGGGGGGGGGGGGGGGGGGTCAATCAACACATTCCATCTCTCCTTAAAAAAAACAGGGTTTCCCTGTTTGGACTAAACAGGGGATCCTCTTCCCACTTCTTTATCATGCGGTGAATGTATTATTCCAAAAAAAAAAAAAAAAATTCATGTGGTGAATGTCCATTTCATAGTCTTAAGTTGAACAACTTATGGACTTGATTATTTGTGAATGGTTTATCCTAAAGCCCTCTTATATGTGCTAGGTTTAGTAAGCTCTATGACCGCTACCATCTATCGTTGTAGGGAAAAAAAAGCTGTAATTTGCCATCAATAGAGGCCTCAGGTAAAAGAAAAACTCAGTTTTAGACCTGTTTACGAATTTACTTGTAAGCTGAATGTAGTACAACCAAGTTCCAAGGATCCAAATGGGACTTGGGTTATGCCGACTTGTTCAACCCAACGTTGTTCTCATTGTGAAATCCTATTACTCCCAACATTTGAAATTTTCGTTCTTTTAGATGAAATGGTTTCTTGATAATCATCATCTATCCATAGGCTGTCGATACAAGTTTTGGGATTTTGTGGAACAATAGTTTGACTCGGTCTTTCAATGAAAGGGGAAATCCAAAATCCATGCATTAGCATTTAGCACTGTCCTCTTACATGATCATGTTGGGTCCTTTTTGTCACTACCATCATCCATTGTAAAGCCGTCATAATATGCATTTGAAAACATGAACTTTACCTTTTCATTACTTTTTTGTTGGATGGCTAGAAACTAGAATCACCTGATGGGCCCTAGTTATGTAGTTGCCTGATCACAGGACGGTGGGCTCTATGATGTGCCCAGTGGAACGAGTTTTGGTTCAGAAAAGGACCCCCTCTGTTCAAGGCAGAGGATGTTAGAATTTTATGTTGGCTTAATTCATGGGTTGGACAAAACTCTAGGGGTCTATTGAGTTGTATTTCGTATTTAGAAAATGACTTTTAAGATAGAAGGCTGGGAGAAAAATTGCTGAAATTCCGAATCATACAGAATGTGATTCGCTCGAGCGACCATTGCATTCGCTCGAGCGAAACCGAGCGAACCCAGACAGAATGTATTTTGCTCGACCCACCTTTATGATCGCACGAGTGATAGTCAAATATACGAAGACAGTAGCTTGTCTGCTCGAGCGGACTCCCTAGTCGCTCGAGCGAATTTGGGCGATTTTTTAGAAACTTCCCTGTTTTTTTTTCCTAATTTATCTCAAAGTTGTGTTGCTGATTCCTAATCATATTACAACACATAAAGCACGAATCAAAGGCTATATAAAGGACTCAAGGGCTATTCTAAATGGATCCCAAACCTCTCAAGTTTTGATTTGGAGATTTAATTGAGAGGATTCATCTCTAGAGTTTTATTAAGGAGTTGTGCTGTCAAATTCTCTACAGCCAGTTTCTTCTGCATCCTTTGTAGAAGATTTTCTTCTTGCGAGAAGATTTGAGGAGTCAAGTGCTGGATTGAGTCTGTTGCAATCAGTGGTGTGAAGTCGTTGAAGCGTGAAACGACACAAGGTAACTTCAGTCCTTAGGTAGGGGATTTTTGGGGAAGAAATCTGAGTTTCTTGTAATTGCGAGATTCATAATGCTTGATTAGATCCAGTTTGGATCCGTGGTTTTTCACCCTTGTGATTTTATTTTCGCTGCATATTTTCTATTTTTGCACACTTTTTGGTTGATTTATTGAGTGGACCAATTTAGAGATCTCGCACTCCCTAAACTTTCAATTGATATCAAAGCGGGTTGCACTAAGTTGTTGTGTTTGATCCAAAGAGATTTCTAGAATGGTACTCAATCAAGAAGGGACATCAACTATAAAGCCCCCTTTGCTAGATGATTCTAATTATGCATATTGGAAGCAAATGATGATTGGTTCCTTAAGTCCATTGATGATGATGTTTGAGATATTGTTGAGGAGAGCTACTCTAAACCAACAATTGTGGTTAATGGACAAACTGTTCATAAACCTAAAGCCCAATAGTCTAAGGATGATAAGCATGCTTCCAATTGTAATAATAAGGCAATGAATGGAATATACAATGGAGTGTCTGCTGAAGAGTTTCGTAGGATTTCCTCTTGCAAAACTGCAAAAGAAGCATGGGAAGTCTTAGAGACAGTTTATGAGGGTACAGACATGGTGAAGCAATCTAAATTGTAAAGATTGACTAAAGAATTTGAAATCATCGTGATGGAAGAAGATGAGACATTCGATCAATTTTATGCAAAGATGAATGATATTGTCAATTTTGTTTTCATTCTGAGTGAAGAAATCCCAGAAAACAAGATTGTCAAGAAAATTCTGAGGTCTCTACCTTCGAGGTTCGATTCTAAGGTTAATGTTATGGAAGAAAATAAAAATCTAGATACCCTCAAGGTAAACCAACTGGTTGGAAATCTTCAGACATTTGAAACAAATCGTTTGGATAAAGGGAAATAAAAAAATAAATGTATTGCTTTGAAAGCCATCTCAGAATCAAGGAAGAAATCTGAAAAGAAAATTGAGCCTGATTCTGAATATGAGGCTGAAGATGATATGGCTGAAATGTTTAATTGCTTCAAAAAGTACAAGAAGTCAAAACAAGCTAAGTGGAAGAGTTCCAAATCTGAGAAGAAGGATTTTGCTAAAGGAACTAAGTGTTTTGCGTACCAAGGCTATGGTCACTATGCTAATGAGTGTGCCAACAAGAAAAAGGGTACAAAAAAGAAGGCTCTCAATACAACTTGGGATGAAGAGTCATCATCATCAGAAGAAAAAGATACTGAGGCTGATTCTTCAAAAAATATAAATGGCAAGTTTGTGGCTTTCATGGCTAAGTCCTTGTCTGACAATGATACTGATGAAGATCATGATGATGAGAAGTCAGATAAAAAAAAAAGATTGGGTAGAGTTGTATCATACTACCCACGCTGATTGTGTCAGGATGACCAAGTATGGCAACAAAATTACTATCAAATTCAACGCTGCTCAAGAAGAAAATTATGCACTGAAGACTGAATTAGAGCAAGCCATGAAACATATTCATCTCTTGGAAAGTCAGAAAAAGTGCATGGCTGAAAATTTAACTACTGATGGTCAAAAACTTGAGAAGACTGAAAAAGAAATAGTGAATCTGAAGAAAGAGATAGTGATGGTGAAAGCTGAAAATCATGGCCTGCAAGGAAGACTGAAGATCACTCTGTCTGAGTTAGAAGTCAAACAGGCCTCTCTAAACAGGATGAACACTGGTTCTAAAATTCTTACAAACATCTTGGGTTGTCAGAAGTTCCATTTTGACAGAAGTGGTCTTGGCTATGATCATGGTGCATCCACTTCTAATGCTAAAGGTAAAACAATTTTTGTTTCAAGTGTTGTACGTGCTACTCCACAACTGCACTTTCAAATAATGTGCTACATAGTATAAAGAAAAAGAATGTGTCGCATGTTGATCGAACATCCACTTGTCATCATTGTGGAAAGAAATGACACATTTGTCCCTATTGCAAGAAGCTGAATAATCTACCAAAGATCAAACAATGGCGAAATAATTTTTCTCCACCCAAGACAATTCAAATTTGGGTTCGAATGTCTGATTTGCCTAAGGAGTTTGCTCACACTGTGCTGAAAGCTCAAACCACGCAAGTGTGGGTGGCTAATTATAATAAGCCCTGATCAAGGAGGTCAAGCTCCCGCCCCCAGTGCTGATACGATAATACATTCAGGGGGCGTTGAAATTGAGGGGGAGCTATTGCATCAAGATTGACAGAAGCCGCTTGATGATTTTTTTTGTCAATTATGAACAAAAAGGGGGAGAAAGGTGTCGGAGTAAGGGGGAGAACAAAAAGTACAGAAGAAGTCAGAGACAATGTGAATCTACATGTGCTGATTGTAAATTTTTAAAAATTCAATGTATTTTGGGTTTTATTTCGGGTAGATCAAATTGTATTGTTATAGGGAGTTTTGTCCATGAATTGCCAAAGGGGGAGATTGTTAGAATTTTGTGTTGGCTTAATTCATGGGTTGGACAAAACTCTAGGGGTCCATTGAGTTGTATTTCGTATTTAGAAAATGACTCTGAAGATAGAAGGCTGGGAGAAAAATCGCTAAAATTCCGAATCATACAGAATGTGATTCGCTCGAGCGACCATTGCATTCGCTCGAGCGAACCCAGACAGAATGTATTTCGCTTGACCCACCTTTATGATCCTACGAGCGATAGTCTGATACGCGAAAATAGTAGCTTGTCTGCTCGAGCGGACTCCCTAGTCGCTCGAGCGAACCTGGGCGATTTTTTAGAAACTTCCTTGTTTTTTTTCCTGATTTATCTCAAAGTTGTATTGCTGATTCCTAATCATATTACAACACATGAGGCACGAATCAAAGGCTATATAAAGGACTCAAGGGCTATTCTAAATGGATCCCTCACCTCTCAAGTTCTGATTTGGAGATTTAATTGAGAGAATTCATCTCTAAAGTTTTATTAAGGGGTTGTGTTGCCAAGTTCTCTAGAGTCAGTTTCTGCTGCATCCTTTGTAGAAGATTTTCTTCTTGCGAGAAGATTTGAGGAGTCAAGTGCTGGATTGGGTATGTTGTAATCAGCGGTGTGAAGTCGTTGAAGCGTGAAACGACACAAAGTAACTTCAATCCTTAGGTAGGGGATTTCTGGGGAAGAAATCTGAGTTTCTTGTAATTGCGGGATTTATAGTACTTGATTAGATCCAGTTTGGATTCGTGGTTTTTTACCCGGTTAGGGTTTTCTACTTAAAATCCTGGAGTCCTTGTGGTGTGTGCTTGTGATTTTATTTCCACTGCATATTTTCTGTTTTTACACAACTTTGGGTTGATTTATTGATTGGACCAATCTAGAGATCTCGCACTTCCTAAACTTTCAGAGGATTTGGAAGTCTTTTGTTGAAAGTTTGGGCTCATTTGTTTGCTTGAAGAATTGAATACTTAGGATTTCATGGACAAATGAGGGGAGATAATTTGAAGTATATGAGTTGGGGGATGAAAGATGAAAGCTAGCGATGTAGATGCAACCCTCACTTTCGTAGGATTTGAATTACCTGGGTGGTGGTTGCTTTTTCTTTGTGCACCTCTCCTTGATTCATTTCCATTAGATGGAAGATCATTTGGTGGTCATTTTTGAAAATTTAATTCTATTTCTTCAATTTTGATTTTTAAAAATAATTATTATAATTTATATATATTCAATTACATGAAACAAACCGGCCCTTGGGAAAATACATATCCTGGTCCTTCGAGGCTTCAAATCTTCTGTGCCCTCCCTTACCCCAATCAATTCGGGCTTGCTTCATTTATTCAACAAAACATCATCAACATTTTAAATATCTGGATATGTATTATATTATTTATGTTAGCTGAAAAGTATTTCTATTTTGAGAAACGATATAAATATTAAATTGTTAAATACTCAATTCATGTGAGAACTGGGTCCGGGCGGCACCCCTAATCATAGGTGTAGCGTGTCAATTACGGGCTTCAAACGGTGAGTCTCTACTATCCATCATCGAAAATATCCAAGTCATGACCCTAGGCTTATAAGTTAAATTCCGTCCCATAAGGTAGCACCCTGTGCTGTTGGAATGGAGAGTGGAATGAGTCTGAAATAGCGTTTGGTTTGTTGGAATGAGTCAGGAACGGAATGAGGTAGGAAAGAATGGAGAATCAATCCATTCCAACGTTTGGTTCCAACGTTTTTTTAGACTGAAGAATCAATCCAATAATGGAATGGCCATTCCTGTTTTTGCATTTGGTATGTCGGAATAATGCCCGAAATGAAATAAATTACATATAAGACCGACCAAAATACCCTCTTCCCTCCCCTTTGGTTGTAGCTCGCGCACTCCCTTCTCTCTTTTCTTAACCCCTTCCGCCAATACCGACCAGAAGCCCTGAATCCGGCATCTCCAGCCATATAAACAGATTCTCAGCGGCGAATAAAACCCACCCAAAAGAAGCACAGGAAATGATCAATATATCGATCCTCTTCTCAGTCCATCTGCTGCATTCATATTCTTGAAAGAAACAACAAAACCCATATCCGGGTCGGATCGAAATCGAAGAAAAAAACAAGAAGCAAAGCATAACCAGACAAAAAAATACCTTGAAACCTAGATGCAAAAGAAAAAAAAAAAAAGGGCGTTCAGATCTCAGAAACCATTAGAAATGCACGAGAAGAAAACAAAAAGATGGCTGAAATCTATCTCCAATCGAATCAACAAAACCCCAAATCGTCTCCTACTCAATAGCTTAGAAAAATCTCAGCTTTTATGGTTTTGGAGTGAGATCTACATACAAGAGAATGTGCAGAGAAAACCAGATATCATTACAAAAAGAGGTCTTTAAAAAAAAAAAGGTTGACAGAAATTCATTTCACATAATCAAACATCATCGGACCCGCCATCTACATCATCGGACCGCGCTCTCTACTGGCACTTCGCAGAGGGACTGGCTGCCGTCGGCAGCTCCGCCTCCTCCTCCTCCCAGTCGCTGGCGCTGCACGTCGCAGGAGGAAGAAGCAGAGGACCGGCTCGATCTTCTGTGGGTCGTTGCAGAGGAAGAGGACGCAGCAGGGCCTGCCTGGACTGTGTCTTGGCCATCGCCGCCAGCAATCGCCTGAACTTCTCATCACCGGAGAGGGAAGGTCGGGCCGGTCTCCATCGCCGCAGGCTATGCCGCTGGGGCCGCGACTGGTGAGAACGAAGAAGTAGAGCAGCATTGCTACTGTAGTTCGGTTCTGCGTAAACAGAGAGGAAGAAGACACAGAGATGGGCCTTTTCTGGGTGGAGGGCATTTTGGTCTCAATTTTTTTTTAAAGGAATGGAAAGGCCATTCCTCTATTCACATTTTTGCAAATCAAATGCTGAAATGACTATTTCATTCTACATTCATTATGATGAGCCAAACGCTATGTAAGAACTCCGAAATTAAACGTGTTGGTCGAAAGACTTGATTACTAGAGGCTATGTGCTGATTTGACCAAGATCTAAGTAATTCAAAAAACAAGAAAGAAAAATCCAAGTGTTTCTTTTTTGGATGGCCATGCTCGTCTAATTATTAGTCCATCCATGGTGAGGCCACTAATATAAAGGCCATACTCATTTATGAACTTTTAGTTGGTTCCAATTTCACTTGAGTAATTTACTTGACTCAATAGCAGCCCAAGAGGACTGGTATTTTCAGGTTTGGAACCATGGGTAGCACGTGAACGTGTCTTATTTTCAAAAATACAGCAATTGTCACAATCCCAAGTACTTCTGAGTAAGTGATGAATCATGTGGTTTATCTCATCATCAGCAGCATCAGGAGCCATGTCCCGTGCCCATTTCAGAATGTTGACCCATCTACTAAAAACTCAGGTAAGAAGAATCCGAGTGGTATAATCATCATCATAAAAAATTTGTCCCAATTATATTGAGGTTGGAAAGAATCCGACCGGTATGCAGCCTACAAATGAGAGCAGACGAATACAAAGGCACTTGATTGGGGGAATAAGGTTAACCATATGGATAAGACAAAGTGAACTCAAGTCTGTTAAATATAGACCTTGATGCACCTTGTAAAGATTCGAACCATTCAAAAGGTGCAGTGGTCTGTATTTACTTGTATTTGTCCCAGTTTTAGTTTGACCATCACCATTTGATTGGGCAGGTCAATAAAGAAAACTGAATGAATCCCACAAAACATGACTATATTCTGAAAAATTCAAATATTTTGTACTATTGCGGTCACCTCATGGACATTTAGGCCATCTATCCAAATTATCCATGGTTTGAAAGATGCACTAATTCTCTCCACTGTAAGAAATTTGACCTTTTGATTAGAGCAATTTGGAAAAAGCAATTCAGCAACTAATGCCTTAAAATACAGTGGATTAGGATGAAAAAAAAAAAAAAATCAAATTGTGATTTTGAAACTCCATGATGAATAATGTCCTGCACTGAGTGAAACTTTATTTGTTAACAGATGAAACATCAGCATATCACTGGAAAAGTTTGCATCTCTAACAAGTGGTCCCTATTAGTATTATATGAGAAATCATGATATAATGAAAATAAAAGATATAATCATTTTTTCCCTTTAAAATTCATTAATCATTTTTCAAAAATCCAATGCTGAAAGTCATACTCATAAAAGCTGATGTTGGGTCCACTGAGTTGAAATGGATTGAAGTATCATGCTGGTTTAATTTGATGAAACGTGACTCATGTGTCTTAACTTGAGCTTTCTCAACAGTCAACATTATGGAGTAGGTTAACTTTATGTAATAACTACTCAAATAATCATTGTGGTCAAAATGTTATCTCATGTCTTTGAATAAAATTTGTGGACCCAAACAGAAAACCGATCATTCAGAAAGAAATGTGGACCCCAACTAAAAAAACTAAAACCAAATACTGTACCCATACACCTTTTTTTCCCTAATACTCCAGCCGTTCAAGTATGCATCTCTGCCTCAATGGCTGATGCCTGCTAGTGAATTTAACAGACCTAGTGCTCGAGGTGGAGGTGGCAAATGGGTCGGGTGTAGTGAAAAACAGTCACTTTGGTTTGATGATTAGGAGTATAGGGTTTGAAGTTCAACCTGCGTTTACTTTAACCTCCAATGCAGGTCGGACACAACCCACATACTCACATTCACTGTGGAAGTTGGTCAATCTAATTAACGCAACCCAACTTGTGGAATCTTGGCCTAAATCCAATCCATTATAAATATTAATGCTATATTGCTGCAAGCCAATGGAAAGTGTGAACAAGCTCAAGCTTATTCCACGCAAAATAGATTATTCTGAGTACCAAAACATTAAACTACCAAATTCTTTAAATGACTTTTAAAGTATTTGGGTTGACCTTGTCCCAGCTCGTTTAAATAGGTTAGGTGGGATTATATGGATTGATCCTAGTCCGAGCTGTTTATAAACAGTTAAATCTTTCTTGATCCATGACCGACCTGTATATATAACATGGGTCACAAGCAGATAAATTCCAGCTCAGGTTAGCTTTTGCCACCCCACTAAGTCTAGTGCCTGGTGGGTTAAGCCTCTTGAGCTGTGAATAATAAATGAATGAGCTTGGTCTTGACTGTTGATCCACCTAGACTTGCCCCAAGCCCAACCCATTTACAATCTAACTCCTGTCTTTCCAATGTAGATCTCACCAAATTCACAGAAGTGACAACCCAAGAACTTTGATCTTGATCATTAATATCTACACTTTTTTAACATAGAGTATGTGCTGTTGTATTACTTTCCTAACTGCCCATTTGCAGTCCATTAAATGACAAGTCAGACCTCAGAACCTACAACTGTCTCCCCAAAACCATCACAATCTTCCAAATCAACGGCTCAGATTCATTCTCCCAAAAGATGGCCACCTAATCCTCCAACCGTATGGTGGGGTGGGGCGCACTACGCACACAAGCGTGCCAATTCCCATCCGCGATATAAACTATGCAAGGAAAGCTCAAAACCCATGTAAGATTACACTTTCACCCCTTTAAAATGAGGCGCAAACAGAGAAGAATTGAATGAACAGGGAGGGGTAGTTTGGTCTTTCGATGTGTATTGAATTCCCTTCTATTTCGGTACTTGTACTTGGTTTTGCTTGAAATTCACCGCACGAGCTACCTTGCCCTAATTCGCCTTTTTCTCGATCGATTGCTCTGTGCTTACGATCGATCTCTGGAATTAGATCTAAAAAGAGGATTGAAGAGAGAGAGAGAGAGAGAGATTGAGATCCGTTTCTTTCTCAGATCTTCGTTCGCTTCATTCGATTGGGGATTTCAGTTGATCGAAATCGAATCTCTTCTTCACGTGAAGCTGCGGATTTAGGGATGAGCAGCGGAGATCTTCTCAGCATCCATCCTACGGAACTCAAGTTCCCTTGTAAGACCTTCTCAATTCATTTCTTCTCTTTGTCATTTGGCTATTGGCATCGAATTAGTGTCGATCTCTGATTTTGGGGATTTTGGTTTTCCCCAATTTTTGATGATTTGGTTGTTGGGGATCTGTGTATTGGAAGGAAATGAGAAATGGGGTGCATTTTTTTTTTTTTTGTTGTTGCTTGTTTTGAGTTTTCGTGAATAATGTTGTTATTGGGATCGATCCGTGTGATGGCTTTGTTGGGTTGGTTGGTTTGTATGTGTTTTATGATGGGGTGGTTTTGATTTCATCTGATGATGTTTTGTTTGTGTTGTGTGTGTTGTGAGAAGTTGAGTTGAAGAAGCAGAGCTCATGTCCTCTGCAATTGACGAACAAGACAGATCAGTATATAGCCTTTAAGGTAAAAATCCCCCTTTCTCTCCCTTTGATTTTTCCCCTTTGATGGCATTCATGGGTTTCTGGGATTAATTTTTTCCCCTTTTAGTAGATGGGTGATTTAATTCTTAAAGGGATCTTTTGAATTCCTCTGGAAATGGGCGTCTGTTTGCACAAAGCGCCCCTCTTTTTACATATTTTCATTTGAAATCTCGCTCCATGGAGAATGTAATTGAAGAAAGATGCCATGGAAAGGAAATGAGAAAATCTGCAGAATATCGTGGCACCATGATGTGGAATAATAAAAGATGGAAATGCTTCTGCACAAACATGTCAGTTGTGATTTTTGAATCATAAATTTCTTTGTTTTCATTGAATATGTTTGTCAATTATGATTGCATTTGCCACATATAGTAGTAATATTCACTTGCAACACCTTATGTTGAGCTATCTGCCATGTTTGCTTTTGTTCTTTATGTATCTGTTTTCTCAGGTGAAAACAACCAATCCTAAGAAATACTGTGTGCGTCCAAATACGGGTATTGTTTTGCCTGGGACAACATGCGATGTTACAGGTGCTCCTCTTGTTATCCGCTGTAAAAACAGTGCCTGTTCTTCTGCGTCATCTCTGTTGTCTCTATTGGGAGTTTGTGATGCATTGCTTTCTAAGTTGATTTTTTTTTTTGTCTCTTTTGTTTTTCTAGTTACAATGCAAGCCCAAAAGGAAACTCCACCCGACATGCAATGCAAAGACAAGTTCCTTGTTCAGAGTGTTGTTGCTAGTACTGGGGCAACTGTGAAGGACATTACCCCAGAAATGGTGAGATAGTCTTGTTTTTGTCCTCTTTGCATACTCATCGGCGACTTTTCGTAGCTTGAGCCTGATGTGGAGTAATTTGATTCTGCAGTTCAATAAAGAACCTGGTAAAGCTGTTGAGGAGTTCAAATTGAGGGTGATTTATGTTGCTGCTAATCCCCCCTCACCAGTTCCAGAGGGATCAGAAGAAGGTTCTTCTCCCAGAGCTTCTTTGTCAGACAATGGAAACTTGAATGTGTCCTTGATAGATGCTGTAAGTATTTTGTGTTGCTTGGGTTTTTCCTTTCAAAATTCTGCCTATGGATTTAACTCTTTACACTTTACTGTCTTTGATTTGAAAGTTTTACCTATTGGAATGTATATGCGTTATACACTTATACTTACCATAAATGTTTTAATTCAGATTTCAAGATCTTTGGAGGAGCCCAAGGAGAAATCTTCAGAGGTAAATTTTTAGTTCTTCTAGAAGAGGTTTTTGTAGTAAATTGTTATGTGTTTCTCACTTCATCACTGCCATGTCTCCATATGGTCTTCGCCGTGAAATGTTGCAATGTCTGAAATTAAAACTGATCGATGGGTTGGTTTATTCGAGTCTAGATATCTTGAAAGTGTTTGATAAGCTGGATGGGTTTCCTTCTTGTGGCCCAGCAAAGGTGTGTTTCTTGATTTGATGGAATTGGATAAAGGGTAGCTCAAGGAATCTTGTTAAAATTGTTGGAGTTTAAGAAGTTTCTTCTTATTATCAAACACATAATTTTTGGTAACAAATTATTCATCGCCTACTAGTTTTAATTTGAGCATTTGCTAGCTCAGTTTTTCCATTTCTAAATTCAGCAATAGATGAGGAATTTGGGCCTTACTGGATTTGGAGGATGTTTTTGCCAGCTCTGCTTCTCCCATTCTAAATTCACCAACCGACATGGAATTTGGCACTGACTGGATCTGGAGGATCCTTAAGTATAATATAGTAGAGATACTTTTAGCATGTTTGGTAACAGGCGAGGAATCCGTAAATCAGATGATTCTTCACTTCCATTGGAACAAGGATTCCTCGCTGGGGATTTGTATGGTTGAGGATTTCACATTGATATTGGTGTGTATCGATACATACATCTGAGAAAAATAGGGTTGGGTGTGCAAATCCTCTTTAGTGGGGATTTTCAAATCTTATGGGGGATGGTCGCATCTGAAAATCCTAACAAATGAAGATTTTCATTCTGCCAAATCCTCAGGAATTTACAATTGCCAAATATGGATTTACCACAACATTAGGGAAAAGATTTTTGTTGGACCCGTTCTAGAAATGGATTCAGATAAATGCTTAACTGGTCCTTAGGAGAAGGTGTTTGGCTGTTTTCTTGGTTTTTTCTCCTGCCAATTAGTTGTAGAAGTGGAATTGTGAAATAATTATACAATGCATAACTCATATGGAAGCATTTGAAAGGATTTTTTTGTTTGTTTGTGTGTGTGTGTGTTTTTTTTTTTTTGGTTGTGGGGGGGGGGGGGGGGGGGGGGGGCGCTTATAGCAATTAAACTGATGTTAAAGGAAGCTGTAATACATGTTATTAGCACCTATGGACCACAAGCAAGGTCATGGATGGTTTCATACGAGAAATCCCAAGTAGTGAAAATATTTTCCTAAGAAGAGACTTAAAAATGGGCATGTAGGTTAGGATAGTAAAGGGTATGAGAGATTGCATGCTGGACAAGGGTTTGAGAAAGAAATGAAGAGACATTAGGAATTTGCATTGACATTCGACCTTGTAATACCGAACACCCTCTTTAAGGAGCATTTAATTACCTATAAGAGTGGAATTAATAGGAGCCTGATAGACTTTTCCTACTTAGAACATATAATCAACTAGCTTGTAAACACTGTAAGGTAATGTTATTTCCAGAGAGAGTTTTACCACTTAACATAGGAAAGTAGTTTTAGATGTATGCATCATAAGTAGAAAGAGAGTAGTAAATAAAAGGTGCCTTAAGATAAGAGGTTTTTTTATTTTTTGGTGGGGTTGTGGGTGGGTGAGTGGGGGAATGATTTGAAAGAACAAAGGGAAACAACATCTAAACAAAAAGTGATAATGGGGCAGAGTGAAACTTAGCGGGAGAAATAACGATGATATGGAATCAAATAGCTGCTGAGTATATTAGCAGGATTGCAAAAGAGTTGCTTGGAGAGTCAAACGATGAGAAGACACTTTTATAAAGAAACCTGGTGGGAGTGTAGAGGTTTAGGTAGTTATTTGATAGAAAAGACATTGCTACAAAGTTTAGCTGGGGCACTAGAAATATGGAAAGTTATGAAATGTATAGGATGACAAGATGAAGTTAATAAGCTAGTAAGTAATGCAAAGTCCAAAGCATATGATGACCTATATTAGTTGGGAACAAAAGAAGAAGATAGATTTTCAAGCTCATAAAAACGAGGGGAAGGAAAAGTAGGTATTTAGATCATGTCTGATGATAAAGAGCAACAGCCAAAAGGTTTTTGTGAAGGACAACGGTATTAAAGAAAGGTTTCCCTTTTCCATGGACTATTGGTGGGGACACTATAGTAAGACCTACATGCCCAATGATTGATCCCTGGGTGTGCTGTAAGGTGATACACCTCTTTGCCACTAGGTTGCGTGGCATTTCTCAAGTGGAGGAAAGATTTTAACAAACTTTTTAATCAAGATTCTATAGGAGGCTTAGGAATGGGAGATGATGCTTCGTTAGTAGGACCTACCTTTTACCACCACAGTAGGGTAGCAAAAGTAAAGAAAGCATCGGCAATAATGTATTTAGGAAAGGTATGAAGCTAGAAGACATTCTGATAGATGCTTAGAAATACTTAGGAGAAATTGGATGGGTTTGGTTAACTAGGCTCTTATTTAACCAAAAAAAAAACCCTAGGCTCTTCAATATGATTGTAAGGACAAAGAAAATGTTGGATGGATTGAGAAGAAGTGTTGTAGTTCCTATATAGAAGAACAAAGGAGATATACAAAATTGCACAAAGTATCGTGAGATTAAACTTATGTTACTATGAAACTATGGGAGAGAGTAATGGAGCAAATATTTACACAAAAGACAGATATATTTGAAAATCAATTTGCTTTTATGCCAGGAAGGTCAATTGTGGAAGCTATCTTCTCATTTAGATAATTAATTAAAAAAATACCGAGAGAAAAAGAAAAATCTTCATTTAGTCTCCATCGATCTAGAGAAAGCTTAGCACAGACTCAAATCCATGATAGCAAAATATGTACACATAAATGCAGTTGATTGAATCCTTCAAAGGATTCATCAACACAAATCACACTCACGTAAAAGAGATAACCAAAATTTCAAATTCAGAATAAAATGAAACCATTTTGGAAATTAAATCCTGCTATTCCATGTCATTTTGGAAGGAAAGTGTGAGCAATTCAGGGATAAGGTTGGGATGCTAGAACTTGCATTCAATTAGAAAATAACAGTGAAGAATGGAATACAATATCAAACATTCTTGTTGGAACGCAACTAGGTGACATTGTTAGAGATTAATAATCAATTTTATAGGATCACATTGTGATTTGTTCCACTTTGGTTTCAACATTGAATTCTCACCATTGTTTTTATTTTTATTTTGTATTTTTCAGTCCTTTCATGGAACTAAAGAAGCAAATGGTTTACAACACTAAAATCAGGACAGCCTGTTTCTTTAATGGCAGTAGTTAAAAGATTTGGATGTTCAACTATAGTGGCAGGCAAACGGGCAATGTGATATGTGTATGCTTACCCAGCAGGATGTGGCGATTGGCGAGAGATGCACTTTTCATGGGTCTTGTCTTGCTCTTATTTTGTGACATCCTTTTGTACAGTTTCCTTTCTAATAAAAATTACCATTTTCTATTAAATAATTGGCCTATCATTAAACTTATTTTAGCCAGTTTCATGAACTCGTTTGGATGAGCTATGACATCAACAATGTAATTTTTTTCTGTTTTGATCTATTTTGATATTCTGCTAAGTGGTTTGAGTGAGTCTTTTTCTTGTTCTGGGTATCATTTCAATTTGGAAAAGCCAAATTCATCTTAACTAAAGTACCATGCTCAAGGTTGTAGCTTTTGTCAGCAAGCGAGGATCAATAAAAGCACGAGTACTTATAAAAGACCTCACTGGCAGCTAAACTAGGTTATCTTGTGATGCACCATCTCCACTTTTCTGCTTACTCAATTTACATACTCCACCTTTGCTTATTTTTGAACATGAGTGGTTCTAAAGTCTAAACTGAGTTGAAGAACACATGGTTTCATTCTTGTAGATAATAAAAAAGAGTCAATCTTGTTGATGCAATATCTCTCTGTTGCTCATGGCTTATTGAGATGGTCCTAGCGAATCCCATAACCACGTTAGTATAGATTGTATATCCTGCTAACAATGAGGCCCTGTTTTCAGTAGTACCCAAGAAATATTGTTTTGGGCTTTATAAAGCAAGAAACATGTTTAAAGGTATTACATCCATTATGTTCGAGTGTGCACAGAAATGCAGGTTTTTAAGTATCTAAAAGCATTTCAAATTTGAGCTAATTTCTTACATAATGTTATGTCCATACAATTGTTGGATGCTACTCAAGCTCAAGTTTTTGGTCTTGGATTATTTATTTTGCTTCAGTATAATGTGGCTTCCATTGTTCCAATCATCGGAAGTGCCGTACATACTCTTGAGTCCCTTTTTTTTATTATTATTATTTGAACTTAGTACCCTTTCCATGTTAACTGAGCCAGTGGCATAATTGGATGGTTCCCGTTGTCAAAGCCTCGAGATTTGGGCTCATCATCTTACCATTTAAAAAAAAGAAAAGAAAAGAGAAAAGTCATTCTAACTTTCTGGCAAGAGCCAGTACCATTATTTGATGGTGCCCATTGTCACATCCTTGATGTCATGTTACCTATATGCCTTAAAAAATATTAAAAAGAAAAGAAAAGGGTTTTTCTTTTGTTTTGTGTGAGTGTGTTGGGGGGTTTTCCTATATTAAATAATCAAAATAGCCTCCTGGTAACAATACTTGTATGGTCACCCATGGGCAGCTACGGTGTAACAAATTCTTTGAAGTGAATAGGGTCTTGAATGTAGGATGTCAGTATTTTTTTGATGTAGACTCGTGTGTTGGATTCTTCCTGATGAATTTTATTTTCATCAGGGTTTGGACACAGCTGGATCCTTCTAGTACTAATTTTGAATATTGTTCTGCAGTTGACAATATATTGCTAACAAATCTTTTCCAGTTGAAATCTAAATTAAATTGTGGAGTGTTCTTGATTGTTTATAATAGGATTATTGTATAGTATTGACAATAGCCTGTTCCACAGTGGAAGGTGCTGCTTTCTATTGCAACCTTGAGGTTGTGGGTTAAATCATGTTATCAATAACTAAAAAGAGATTTTCACAGTACTTTTTATTGGTGTTATTTTTGCATTAAAAATTAGGATCTATTTACATTAATTATACATTAGAAATTAGTAAATCCATTCAGTTGTTATTTTCTAATGAGTGATATTTATCAGGCATTATCTATAATTTCTAAGTTGAATGACGAGAAGACTAAAGCTGCTCAACAAAATGAGAAACTCCGACAAGAAGTGGTATGATTTAAATGTTCCTATCTTTCTAAGTCTTCATTAACTACATTCAGTTAAGATTTTTTGGCTTTGATGTTATTGCTACTGTGTTTCTCATTATGGTGCAGTTGTGTAAGTAAAGTTTCAGAAACCGTAATTATTTCGAACTACATAAAAAATTTCTTGTGATGTAGTGTTACCCACCACATGATTTTATTGTCGCCTTGTATTCCCACATATTTCTGCATTTGTACCTCCAAACTGACCTTTTCTTGCATTGTGTAAAATTCCCTTGTGCTTGTTATCACGCCTTGGATGATTTTATTGTTATTAATGTATTCTTTTTCTATAAATTATTCTGTATCATACTATCTTTCAACTTCTAATGGTCTTTCGGCTGCAGATTTATTTTTCCATAGATGTTGGTTACCATGTAGTAGTTTATTGACATTTGACTGCACTTGCATACAACTAGTTTGTATCTTCGAGGATTATATCTGCGATTCTGTCATCCATGGAACTGCATTTGTATGATTATAAATTAACAATTACCATAGATGAAATGCTCAGTTTGCCACCAAAGTCCAATCCCTTTTTGTTTTAATTATTCTACAACTACTGCTATATCTATATTTGCATTGATAAAATTTGATACATCATATGGCTCGGAAAGTTTACGCACATATTATAACATAATGTAATTCAGAAAGCATACATGCACATATATATTATATAGTATTTGACAAATTAACGAAAATGATCAATAATTACTTTTGCCTAAATCAATAGTAAGGCTGATGTGGTGAGCTATAAAATTCCTCAAGGGAGATGCTGCAGATCTCTTGTTCTAATGTTGGTGATATTCTTTATTTCTAAATTTTCTAAGCCTTGGAATTGGACACTCTCTTGCCTCATTTAAAGCAGGCTGTATGATATTTTATGGGAGTAAGAATTACTCCTATCTATCTATATAACAAGGAAGCGTACCAAAGGGCAGATGAGCCTATATGGCATAGTTGGATGGTGCTTTTTTATGTTTCTTTTCTTTCCATGATCAATCTCTGGTTTTGCAGGAAATGCTGAGAAGAGAGATGAGCAGAAGCCATGGTGGCGGTTTCTCGTTCATTTTCGTGATGCTGGTTGGGCTCATTGGCATCCTCATGGGATACTTCATTAAGAAGACATAATAGGAAGTGGGACTGGAATGCATGCAAACAAGTAGACTCCATCATTTGTTATTGGTAACATGAACCGGTTATTTTTACCCATCGAACTTCAACAAACCCCTTCTTTCCCTGTAGTTGTATAAAGGAATTGTTAATCCGTTGTCATGTGTGTGCAATTTCGTTTTAATTCATACTTGAGATGGGTGTTGATTGTGAACAGACACAACTCTCAACCAGAAATGTTGGTATTCTTGAGGATGTCTTGTCATAGAGAGAACTTAACACCATTTTAAGGAGTCTGCAGCTGCAGGGAGAGGATGATTTCAATGACAATAAAAACCAGCGCTTCATAAAACCAAAATTCTCTCCTCTCCCTGTAATTATGGTCGGTGATATTTTTTATTCATTGATGTACGCATGAGGCTTTTGGTGGGGAAGTCTCACTTCCATCCTGCCGATTACACTGTTGGGTTTACTTGAATGCAAAATTGCACTTTGACCTTTTTGATGTTTGCCCCAGTATTCATATTGTTGTTGATATATTGCGGCCCGGTCTATCAGGTATCATTGGCCTAGCTTTCTATTCTTTTTTCCTTGTGTGCACCCCGGGTGGTACGATATGGCTTGTCCTGGAGACCTCTTTGACCAAGATTGTAGAGGATCTGGAGTCTAAAATGGGCACAATGTATTGGCAGTGCTGACTAGCATGCAAAAGTTGCTCTCATCTTTTTCTGGTATATTCAGTGGGGTCGCTGGGTTTTGTGCGATTATTGGTTTTGCAAAATATTAGGAAGTAGACTTGTTGAGATTGATATTCATTTCAAGGTTGTCTTGATAGGTTTTACACCAGTGCAAATCCAGAACATGGTAGCTAATAAAGCTATAAATGGTTCTCGATTTAAGATTATATACCGGATTTTAGAACTGATAGTTCTTCTTAAGTTGGTGATATTTTGGTGCTATCTCCTTAAAATAAACGGGCATCTCCATTCTCCAAAATCAATTTGGGCTTCCAACTGTTCTTCTATGACGGCATCTGCGGTGGTATCTGTCCAGGAAGGGAAAGGCCTTATTACCTGCAACTTCCTCAGTAAGGCTGTTCTTCCCTGGGTGAGAGAAACCCAAAATTCTTAGCAGATGCTAATACTAGGCTTCTCATTCCTTTCGGCAGTGTAAATATTTAGCCATGTTTACGTAACTTTCAAGGCGTTGATTTGACTGATGCCATATTTTCAGAATCTTCATATTTTGATATATTGTATTTTCATTCTAAAAAGTTATTTGATCCATAAACATTTTTTGTTGGGGTTAGCCGCTCATGCACAGAGCCTTTGATGATAGGCCATGTGAAGTAATCTCATGTCAAGATTGTGTTTTTTTTTTTTTTTTTTTTCCTTCTAATAATTGAGTTTTTGGATGTTTGTCTCAACTCAAACACCACTATCAAAGCAAATAAACTTTAGGAACAACTTTCAAAGCACCATTAAAAAAATTATGAAAACGATAATGGTTACTAAGGTTGAGCATATGGGAATGGGATTATCGAGTAAGGTCAAATCAAATATATGTCACGGATCTTACTTTCTTTAACATCTAAAATGGAAGTTGTAGGCCCCTCACGCCTGCTTCTTACCTAGTTAAGGCTTAAGCTCTTTTCCTAAGGTGGCATCATGGGATTGAAAAAACAAATGATCAAGGCACTAATTAAAATTGACTAAGGTACTAATGAACAATAACTTACTATCAAGTTTTAATTTATGCGCAAAGGTGGGTTCACTCCTCATATCAGAACTAGTCCGGGAGCCGGGCAGGATTTCCATTGGCTACTAGCTAGATTCTCCTTTGTATATATGAAGCTCAATTCTAGTTGGAGCTATTTCACAGTTGAACAGCGTGGGGAAAGTTTTTCTTGTGGGCAGTAAGGGAATCAACTTTTTCTAAATTGCTTTGTTTATGTCTCTCATTCACATGAATCATGTCAATCTTTGTGTGTTTTTTTAATGCTATTTTTCTTCTATTTCTTCTTTTTCACGTATTTTTTTTAGAGACTATTACACCAATTTTCTTGCGTCTACATTTCTTTTTTCTTTTTGGGTTTTCAAGTAGTTTTTATACTTGGGAAGTGGCTTTTCAACCATCCCCTAATTTTCTACTTGAAGGCAGCTAATTATCTGCTTTGACCTGTGTGGGACTCTACCTTTGCTTGATGAAACACGCGTTTATCTATACCCCTCCCTGGAATTGGCTTGAATCTCACTTTAATTGGAAGTGTACACACCAATAGATTGACCGTCATAATTATATTTTAACTGGAAGTTTATACAACTCTAGATTGATCAAACACACATTTATCTACCTCTTTGCCTTTTCCAAGAATGGAGAAGATGCTTTCACCCTGTGATTCAGAAAACTGTGATAACATGGAACAACTGAAAAACCAGAAAGATTTTACAACAAACTTACACTAATAAATGGGTATAATGATTTTGGACTTTTCTGTTGGGCTTTTTGGGTGTTTCAAAAATTCATAAGGTGTTTTTTGGAAGTTTTTGAAAAGGTGTTTTGTCCTTTGTGCTTTTACTTTTTGTAGGTAGTATATACTACTAGAATTCTTAGCATCCCACATTGCTAAAACTCAACTCTTGAGATGCCTTTATATGTGGTTTCACTTCCATATGCCTTAAAGAGTTTTGGAACATTTTGTCATGGGCCCTATGCGCGCACGCGAGTCAGGCTTGACCTGGGGTGGCCGGTCCGGAAACGTTTTACCGGGCGTGCGTCCGCGATGCGCATCCTGCGTGTATATCGCGCGCAGGGGGGTGCAAATCTAGGCCACCTGGCCTAGAGGGACCCATAATTATTAACGTTTTAATTATCAACGTTCAAACACTTAACGTTGCAGAAATTTCAATTTTAAAACAGTTTCAAAATTGAAATTCAAAATTGCGTTTTAATTATTTTTATTAATGCATTAATGTTGTGATCAATTGCTGATCTTAAAGCCCAACGACCGTATTTTTGGATATAAAATAGCTTGTCCGGGAACAGAAAAAATAAGAAAAAAAAAACTACTCTGTTCTTCTTCCTTTCTCTCCTGAGCATTCTGTGGTTTTTGGAGCTTGATATGGACTTGGTGTGCGACCAGGCCTGATCATCATCTGTGAAGGCCGTTGTATCCTGGGGGCAGTTCCTGCAGAGATCCTCTTCGCATCTGGGTTCATCTCGGAAGGGCGGAACTCGTCCTAAAGAAAGCGTCGCCAGACGTGCCTCGGCCCCAATCTCGATCGATTTCCGCCTATACAATGCTCTTCACAATCTGCAATCTGGTACCATTGTTTTAATTACAGCTTTTCTTTTCAGTACTGTAGCCCTATTTCCAACAATTTTAGGATGAATTTCTCTACAATGGCTACCTCTACCGTTAAGTTCAAGCATCAGGACTTGGTTCGGTTGGATAGTTTTGACGGATCCAACTTCCGACGATGGCAACAGAAAGTATTATTTCTGTTAACGTCTCTGAAAGTTGCATATGTTTTAACTGAACCATGTCCTGATCGTGAAGAGCAACCAGGGGGCTCATATGCACGAAAAAAATGGAAAGAAGATGACTATTTGTGCAAAGGCCATATACTTAACCTGGTTGCAGACAACATCTACAGTCTATACTCTGATGCACGGACTGCCAAAGAGCTTTGGAAAGCTCTTGATAAGAAGTATAAGACAGAGGAATCTGGGGCTAAAAAATATGCAGTGGGTCGGTACCTAAATTTCAAAATAATAGATGATAAACCCATTCTTCCACAAGTACATGAGTTACAGACTTTGGTGAATGAAATTGTCAAAGAAGGGATCCGAGTTGATGAACAGTTTCAAGTTGCAACAATAATTGAGAAACTGCCATCAACTTGGAAGGATATTCAAAAGACTCTGAGGCATAAACGGAGGGATTACTCACTAGAGCGCCTTCAGCGCTACCTGAGAATTGAAGAAGAAGCTCGGATGAGTGATCAGACTAACACATGAAAACAGTGAAAAAATAAATGTTGTTGAACCAAAAGGTGATGGCGAAAAGAAGAGCAAGTTTGATCAACATCTGGGCAGAAACAAGAAAAGTAATCCTGCCTTAAAAAACAAGAAGCATAACCAGAATCATAATAAAGGTTCAAACAAAAATCAGAACCAAGGGTCAAACAAGCCACAGGCAAAGGGAAGCTGTTTTGTTTGTGGGAAATCAGGCCACTTTGCAAGAGAATGTCGCCACCGAAAGAAGTTCCCACAACAGTCCCAATCCAATAAGCCTCAAGCTAATATCACTGAAGAAGAACACTTCGTGGCTGTTATCTCTGAAGTAAACACACGCAGCACAGGAAAGAGCGAAGGATGGTGGATTGACACAGGCGCAACCACTCATGTTGCATTTGATAGAGGTCTGTTTAAGACCTATGAGGAGGTCAAGCAAGACTGTAAACTTGCTTTGGGAACTACCGTTACTACACAGGTAATTGGTAAAGGGAAGGTTGAACTTCAGTTCACTTCTGGAAAAACTGTGACTCTGCTGAATGTGCTTCATGCTCCAGAGATGAGAAAAAATCTAGTTTCTGGTTTTCTTCTCAACAAGGCAGGCTTCAAGTAGGTAATAGAGTCTGATCAATTTGTAATTACAAGGAAAGGTATTTTTGTTGGTAAAGGTTATGCTTCTGATGGAATGTTTAAATTGAATGTAATCAATAATAATGCATCTTCTTCTGCTTATATAGTTGCTTCTGTTTATGACTGGCATGGAAGACTAGGTCATATTAATTTTAGAAAAATGAAAAAAATGAGTAATGATGGATTGATTGATAAATATAAAGATGAATACAAGAAATGTGAAATATGTTCTCAATCTAAGATTACTCGAAAGCCTTTTCATCAAGTGGAAAGAGAAACTGAGTTACTTCAGTTAGTGCATTCTGATATATGTGATTTAAGTAACACTATGACTAGAGGTGGAAAATATTATTTTATTACTTTTATTGATGATTGCTCTAGATATACCTATGTATATTTACTTAGAACTAAAGATGAAGCTTTATCTAAATTTAAAATTTATTTGTCTGAAGTTGAAAATAAATTAAATAGAAAATTAATTAAGTTTAGAAGTGACAGAGGTGGTGAATACACTTCAAAAGATTTCTTGGACTTTTGTGAATCTAAAGGAACTAAAAGAACAAGTATTGCTCCATACACACCTCAACAAAATGGGATAGCAGAAAGAAAAAATAGGACTCTAATTGAAATGGTGAATAGCATGTTGATTTCATCCGGTAGTCCAAAACATTTGTGGGGTGAAGCTTTATTGACTGCTTTTTATATCTTAAATAGAATTTTACATTCTAAAACTAATAGTTTACCCTTTGAAATTTGGGAGGGGAGAAAGCCTAACCTTAGATATTTTAAAGTTTGGGGTTGTCTAGCCCATGTTAGGATAGTTGATCCTAAAAGACCAAAGTTAGGACCCCATTCATGGGAATGTGTGTTTATAGGATACGCACAAGATAGTGCTGCCTATTGGTTCCTAAAAATTGAAGACCTAACTCTAGTTGAGTCTAGAGATGCAGACTTCTTCGAAGATGTTTTTCCTTTTAAAACTAGGATTACATCTAAACCTTCCTCATCTAAAAGAATTTCAGAAATTCCGGAAGAAGAGGAACCCCAACTTAGGAGAAGTAAGAGAGTAAGGACATCCACTAGTTTTGGCCCTGACTTTGAGACCTATATAATAGAAAAGGACCCATCTACTTATAATGAGGCAATGTCTGCCCATGATGCTGCATTTTGGAAAGAAGCATTAGATGATGAAATAGAATCCATTTTAGCAAACCATACTTGGGAACTAACTGATTTACCTCTAGGTACCAAGCCTTTAGGATGCAAATGGGTTCTTAAGAAAAAATTAAGACCTGATGGGACAATAGAGAAATACAAAGCCAGGCTAGTAGCCAAAGGCTTTAGGCAAAAAGAAGGGGTAGACTTCTTTGATACCTTTTCACCTATATCAAGAATAAGTTCTATTAGGACTTTGATTGCTATAGCTGCTGTGTATAATTTATATATTCATCAGATGGATGTCAAAACTGCTTTTCTAAATGGTGATTTAGAGGAGGAAATTTATATGGATCAACCAGAGGGTTATGTAATAAAAGGACAAGAGCATAAGGTGTGTAGATTGTTAAAGTCCTTATATGGACTAAAACAAGCACCAAAACAATGGCATATGAAGTTTGATGAAGTTATTCTTTCAAATGGCTTCAAATTAAATGAGGCTGAAAAATGTATTTACTATAAATCTGATGGTGATTCAACAATAATTTTGTGCCTATATGTTGATGATTTATTGATCTTTGGAACAAACTTGGATTGTGTAGAAGAAACAAAGTTACTTCTCTCCAATAATTTTGATATGAAAGACTTGGGAGAAGCAAGTGTAATATTGGGAATCAAAATTATTAGAGATGACACTGGTATTAAATTATCCCAATCACATTACATTGAAAAAGTGTTGAGAAAATTTGACCACTTTAACTGTAAACCAGTGTCCACTCCTTTTGATCCTAGTATTAAATTAGTAAAGAATAATGGTGATAGTGTAGCACAACTTGATTATGCAAGTGTGATTGGTAGTTTAATGTATGCTATGAACTATACTCGCCCTGATATAGCTTATGCTGTAAGCAAATTAAGTAGATACACTAGTAATCCTGGTGTTGAACATTGGAATGCTGTATTCAGAGTACTTAAATATTTAAAGCATACTATAGAATATGCATTGTGTTACTCTAGTTTTCCAGCTGTAGTTGAATGTTACAGCGATGCTGATTGGAACACAGACTTAGATGATTCTAAGTCTACCAGTGGCTATATTTTCACTTTGGGAGGTGCTGCAATCTCTTGGAAATCCAAGAAACAAACTACCATTACTCAATCCACTAAGGATTCGGAATTCTTGGCTTTGGGAGCCGCCGCGACCGAAGCCAAATGGATTAGAAATTTATTATATGATATTCCTTTGTGGACTAAACCAATTCCTCCTATTATTATTCATTGTGATAACACTGCAGCAATCATAAATGCACACAGTGCCACATACAATGGAAAGTCTAGACAAGTAAGACTACAACATAGCTATGTGAGACAATTACTCATTGGAAGAGTGATTGCTATTGATTATGTGAAATCAAAAGACAACTTAGCAGATCCTTTGACAAAAGGACTTGCAAGAGAAAAAAAAATAAAGGAAACAACAAAAGGGATGGGTCTTAAGCCCATAAATCATCAATAGCGGGAACCCAACCTAGTGACCGGAGATCCCGAGAAATAGGTTCAATGGGAAAAACAAGCTATTTCGATGATGTGAAGTACTGACATATAGAGTATGATTACTCAGTACTCATCCCTGTTGTGTGAGATTACTTGATAGTTGGTACATAACCTGTAGCGAATGAGGTTGGATTAAAATCCTTAATGAGATCTATAGCCTCTATGGTGGGGTGCATAGCTGCAGGAGCACTCTTGATAGACTCACCTATATGAGTGTGGAAGTGGGGCCGCTTCCTATGAGAATTTGGGCAGATTCTCTAGAGCACTCACGAAATCCGGGATTAAGTACATGGCCGTAAAGTGCTGACCTAATGTCTCCAAGATTAAACTTGATGTAATCTTGAACTGATATAAAAAGTTGAAGTTCAAGACTTTGTTCACTCCAACTACTAAAGGTTTGAAATTATGTCATGACGGTGAGGCTCAAGCTCTGTCACCTTACCAGTAAGATGCTCAGTGAATATTTTGAAACAGAGGGGAGATTGTTGGGTTTTTTGGGTGTTTCAAAAATTCATAAGGTGTTTTTTGGAAGTTTTTGAAAAGGTGTTTTGTCCTTTGTGCTTTTACTTTTTGTAGGTAGTATATACTACTAGAATTCTTAGCATCCCACATTACTAAAACTCAACTCTTGAGATGCCTTTATATGTGGTTTCACTTCCATATGCCTTAAAGAGTTTTGGAACATTTTGTCATGGGCCCTATGCGCGCACGCGAGTCAGGCTTGACCTGGGGTGGCCGGTCCGGAAACGTTTTACCGGGCGTGCGTCCGCGATGCGCATCCTGCGTGTATATCGCACGCAGGGGGGTGCAAATCCAGGCCACCTGGCCTAGAGGGACCCATAATTATTAACGTTTTAATTATCAACGTTCAAACACTTAACGTTGCAGAAATTTCAATTTTAAAACAGTTTCAAAATTGAAATTCAAAACTGCGTTTTAATTATTTTTATTAATGCATTAATGTTGTGATCAATTGCTGATCTTAAAGCCCAACGACAGTATTTTTGGATATAAAATAGCTTGTCCGGGAACAGAAAAAATAAGAAAAAAAAAACTACTCTGTTCTTCTTCCTTTCTCTCCTGAGCATTCTGTGGTTTTTGGAGCTTGATATGGACTTGGTGTGCGACCAGGCCTGATCATCATCTGTGAAGGCCGTTGTATCCTGGGGGCAGTTCCTGCAGAGATCCTCTTCGCATCTGGGTTCATCTCGGAAGGGCGGAACTCGTCCTAAAGAAAGCGTCGCCAGACGTGCCTTGGCCCCAATCTCGATCGATTTCCGCCTATACAATGCTCTTCACAATCTGCAATCTGGTACCATTGTTTTAATTACAGCTTTTCTTTTCAATACTGTAACCCTATTTCCAACATTTTCATTGGTTTCTCCTCAAAAAAGACCGAAAAAGAAAAAAAGAGAGTAAATAAGGGGACCCCTCATGCATGGCAGATGGATTCATTTTCCATCAACTCCACACCAGCTTCGGCCAACCTTGTATGCTTGTACACATAACCCTTTGCACAAATCAAATAAAGGCCTAAATTCACCACGCTCAAAACAGCCAACAAGCAGTAAAAGTCATAAAGCCTCCCTTTGTTCAAGTTATCTGGTAGCCAAGGCCTCCTATCCCCAGTCACCTGGTGCACTATCGAAACCAAGATCGAACTGAAGAAGAACCCAAGTGAGAGGGTGCTCAAAAACAGCCCTGTGCTCATTGTCTTCATCCCTTTTGGACACTCCCTCAGAAAGAAGGCCAGCTGCCCAATGTATGTAAATGCCTCGCCTGAGCCCACCAGGAGGAACTGGGGTATGAGCCAGAACACGGTGAGCGGAATTTCATCACCGGGCTTGTCGGCCAACCCGCTCGATTGTGCCACTGTCAAGCGCTTGCGCTCGGTGAGTGAGGCCGCGATCATGGCCGCTATGGAGAGTACCAGGCCCACGAATATGCGTTGGAGAGGGGTGAGGCCCTGTGGATTGTGGGTGAATTTGCGGGCAATGGGGACGATAATGCGGTCGTAGATGGGGACGGTTAGGAGGATGCTACCAACGAAGAAGACGGTGAGGGTTGCCGGAGGAATTTGGAATGATTTTCCAATGTGGCGGTCCATTGTGCTCGCTTGGGCGACAGAGAAGGTGGTCATTTGGGCGTAGACGGTCCAGAACATTATAGTTGTGGCCCATATGGGTAGCATTTTGATCACCATCTTCACCTCTTCGACATCAGTGAGCGTGGATAGTTGCCATCGGTTTTTGGGATCATCTTCATTGCCTTTGATGGCTGCCCTGTCAAGGAAGCTGAAGAAAGAAAGACTCATGTGAGCAGAACCTGTTACCATGTTGCATTATTCTACTTAGTGGGCTGGCAACCAGGTCCAGTCGGCTCAAATTGTGTTGGGTTGAACAAGGTTGTCAGCAAGTTGAAAACCAACCCGATACGAATTTGATGAGTCAATCTGACCGACCCGCATTACCTAAATCCAACGTGAGTAAACTCATTTAACTCGAGCCGGCTTGGCCCAACCTGTAGAAGTTCGGTGCAAGCCCATTACATTTCAAGCAAATATATATATATATATGAGCTTGATTGTACGGAGAAGCCCAAAGGATAGAAATATTAAACACCAAACTGTTTAATTAGTTTTGGGTTGATCCTAACCTGACCCATTTAAATGAGATCCTTCGGGTCAACCCTAACCCAACTTGTTTTACTGTGGGTCAGATATAACTGAACCATGACCCACAGAATAGGAGCTGGTGCAGGTTATGTGGGTCAAATACAAGTTGGGTTAGCAGGTTGTGTTATATTTTGCTACCCCTAGGCCTAATTCTGCCCCTATAAGCCCTTGCGGGGCTAAGAGGGTTGATCCACTTCTTAAATGGGCTCAAATTCTTAGCCAGACCGTAGCCCGCGAGAGCAAAACTCTGTTCAAGATAGGGTGAAGTGGACCAGACAATTAGGAAGCAGCCCAGCTCATTGGAACTAATTAGACATAAAGGGCCTCAAAGATTGGTGATAGGTGAACCATAGACCCCCACTCTTTTTGTAACTAAAAGGGATGATTGGTGGTCGAAAGGAACATTGCAACTGGAACTCACCGAAGAGGAACTGGGACTGATAAAGTAATGCAAACTAAATTGGGCACCCCGGCTTCTCCAGATTGGGACTGCTAGCTCCAAAATTGCTGGGCGACTTTAATGTTTTGTACACGCACAGGGAGGAGTAGCTATCAGTCTCCAATGGGAACATCTTCCAATCCCCAACACTAGGAAGTATACATTCGCTGACATGAATCAGGCCCATCAAATAGGTTCCACCCACCGTCCTTAATTTGTTTTTGGATGAAGGAGAATACTTTGGGCTCCACTTCCCTTCACTATCAAGATCAACATTATTGCATTATTGAGGAGTAGTGACGGGAATGGGATGCACACGTCTCTGTCTCTCTGTCTTTCAATTTCAAGGTTTTGCCAATTTAAATAAAAAAGGAAGTTATGAAGCCTATTTTGGGCCTAATTGATAATTGGGCCTGGGCTCGAGTCCATGATTTAGGCTTGGAAATGGTTGGTTTGGGTTCCCAGTCGAATCCCCAAATACCTGTGCACCCAAGTCAAGGAAGAAGGTCATTAACTAGTACGAGTCTCGCCGAAGAAGGGTCCTGAAAAGGTCCATACCAGAGACAAATCTAACCTTTGATAAGTTTGCACAAAGTGGCTACTTGCAAGTTTCAAACCTGTATTATCACAAACGGCACCCGAGACTTTTACCATTGCATTGAAGCCATGGTTGGTTTGGGTCCCCAGCCGAAACCATAACCAAATACATGTGTACCCAAGTTGAAAATATTAAAATATTTTTGAGTTTCATTTCAGGTTCTAAGTTGGGTTGGGTCGTATACGTTAGAGCCATGTCAGCTCCAGTTTGGGTCAGGCCCAATTACTTTTCATATCAAACCTAGAAAGAAAAAAAAGCCCAGAAATAGAAGAAGGTTAAGAACTAACCGGAACTTCGTGCTGTGAGGTAGCTTGTGCTTCATACTCTTCTTACCCTCACACTCCATCTCATTCAACTCATAAAGGAGAGAAGGATCTGAAGGCAATTCCAAATGCCTTTTCCTCCATGCTGCAACCATAACCTGAGCAATCTGGTTTAATGGGCTCCCGACAAGGTTCTTAAACCTGTATTTCCTAGTGCCAGAAAGAAAGATGACTATGCCAAAAACAATGGCAGTGGCGCAGATGCCATAACCCCATCTCCTCCCCAGGTTATCTTGTATGTACACCAGGACGGTCACCGCGGCTAGAGATCCAATGTTGATGAAGAAGAAGAACCAATTGAAGAAGTTGCTCATCTGGGTCTGCTCCTTGGGTGTGGACTCGTCGAACTGGTCTGACCCGAAGCCCGACACGCTCGACTTTAGACCGCCGGTGCCAAGCGCCGTTAGGTAGAGCGCGAGATACAGCACTGTAAGCTGAATGCCGCTGGCAACGGTGCATGGGCTCTGGGCTGTGCATGGTGGTGGCCTTAGAGTTGGAACAATGGTGGAGATGGTCAAGAGTGTCACCCCCTGTTTAACAAAAGAAAAAAGTTTACTATAATATATAAGATTCATATTTTAGGAAATTATTTGAGATGGGGCATGTGATATTACTGTGGCTTGAATGGTCGCGAAGATGGCAATTGTGAGATACCTACAATGAATTAAGAAAGATTATTGATTATCATCATCTGAACTCTATCTCATCAAAATTAGTTTGGCTTAATGCTATGTGCGGCAAAAAAAAAAAAAAAAACAAAAAACAAAAACCTTATTTCTCTCTATCTTGTCTGTCTTTCCTTCGGAATAACAGAGAAAATCTCTTTTTCCAAGAATATGAGCAGATTACAAAGTGAATATCTCTGTCCTCAAGGAAGAGTGCAGAAATGACTAATGGAGACACACAAGCATACACATGAATTTCCTACACTGCAAGTAAAATGGTGATGCCCCCAAGAAAGACATATGAAGGCTTCATAATGGACAACCATAATCGACAAGTAACCCCATCAGTTTTTAAAACAAAAAAGAGAGGTATCTTTTCAATATTCCTTGATCTTGAAGAGAATCATTTAGAAAAGGAAATTGCACAAATATAGAGAATAAGATTATCAAAATAGAACTGATGACCATCCATACCTTCCCAGAAAAGTATCAGCAACAAAGCCACCCAGCAAGCAGAGCATGAAAGAGGTGCCTAGAAAGTTGGTCACAGTGTTGGCTGAGGCAGCATTGCCCAAGTGCATGGTGCCTGTCAAGTAGGTCACCAGATTCACTGCAATTCCTAGAGTTGTTAACCTTTCCCACAACTCCACCCCTGTGGAAACCAACATTAACAACAACAACAACAAAAAAGAAATGAAGATGGATCGTGATGGTAATATGAACCCAAATGGTATTGGGGTGTTTCCAAGTGACTGAAACCAAACAAGGAAGAGCTTGATGAGGACCTAGTATCATGGCTGCGCTTGTCCATCCTCCTGTTCTGGATTTTTCAGCAGGGCGACCTTTGTAATCCCAAGCATCAGAGAGGATTTTGCTCTCGTTGGTTTCAGGAAGAGACATAATTCTCTCTAAACTGTTAACAACACAGAGGTAGAGGAGTAGAGACCCAAAATTGGAGACTTCTACTGTGGGATGGTAGAAGTGTGACCGTTTTATAGCTCAAGGAGTTGAGGATTTCTGATGTAAGAGTGAAATAAATAAATGAAATGATAGGCGCTGATCAGTGCTAATCTCTTCAAAGTAGACATCTCAAACTCGTTTTGTCTAATTTGGTTGTCAGCTAGTTAACCAATTTAAGCGGGCTTAAGAGTTTCCAATAGGCTACTCTGACTCAGGAGCTCTAGCTTTTGTGAATAGATATGATTGAAAACTCTACAGTGTCTTTATAGGGGACTCCTGTGGGCTGTGGGTTAAAGCTTGTGTGTCCAAGTATATTAACCATTAGAATTGGCCCTACTGGTCTCCTAGGTCAATTATTAGTATCATACCAAATAAATAAAAGTTAATTATTAGTAATAAAATATTGTGCCTATTCCTATGAGGCTTTGACCTGGAGAAACCCTTACTTGAAGGAGTGGAACTCCACAATAAGCCTACATATTGAAAATCTAAGTTACTTAATAAAAGCACTCCCAAGAGTGTGAGATCTTCTCAATATTTTCCCCAACAAGAGTTGGTCCCACTGTAAAGCTGATTGTTCGATAAAGAACATGATTAGCACAACATTATGTGTTACTCATTATCACCTTTTTTTTTTTTTTTCAAAAACCAATTTTATGGTAGGATCAACTCCTATTGGGATACAATTTAAGAACATCACATACAGAAGGAGGGCTTTAATATTGAGCTGCTCGGATGGATTTTCAATAGTTGGGCCCTCAACTCATGATTTCTCTAAGTCAAATCCTAAAGTATCCAGATTCCAAAATATTAAGCTGTTTGGCATGTGAGTGGCAAGTTGGAATAAATGGGACCAGTAAGGTAACCTTGATTCTCAGAAATTTGTTTTTTCTTAAAATGATTCTTGGGACCTTGATGTTAGGCAAAGAATCCCTGTAGTCATTTTGTTTTGTAGAGAAGGCACAATGATTCATCGATCTTCCAGGTAGGCAGAGATTAGGGTGGAGTGGGGAAGGCTGCTTGGTGGTCAGTGCTGGGTTGCGCCAATTATCTCTTTGATTACACTAATATCTCAAAGCTTTGATTTTAGAGCCTCAATTAGTAATTCACGTGAACTTGTATATAATTCTTTCACATACGTACATAAACCCAAGTATATATATAGTATTTTAGTTCAATTAGATGTGAACTGTGGAGGTGGGCCACATGCAACACACACTCATTAAAAAAAAAAAATCTATCTTGTGGGGCCAGCCAGTGGCCCCTCAGACATCCCATGTGTTAAATCACTTCTTTTGTTTTTGCTAGAGACAATGTTCATTCAAATACAGTTGATGGATTACTTCTTACCAACCTCTTGCCGCCATGATGGGGAAATGAGAAGGAAACTTTACTTTCCAAACGCTTGTTACACTTATGATGGGGTGGGTTTCGCCGTAAGTGATAGTCTTCACTCATGACTGATCCAATTTGGAAGACGTTACATCAGTTTTTATTACTGATGACCATTTCTTGTCCAAGATTCGATCCAGCCGACCCTTGTCCTGGAATGAGTCATGACCGTCCAACAAGAGGACAATTTCTTGGATTGGAAAGTTTACAACATTTTGTGCACCGGTCAAGAGAAGTTTCCTGCTCGGACAGTGGTTTGGAGATTTCATTTTCCTCGTCAAAACCTTATCCTAACTATATTGAGATATCAAGAGGTGGTCCATGGAACGAGTCGGCCATGACACACCTGACTCAACTCAGCTTCAATTGATTGAGTCCAGCCACTCAAACCAATCTGAAGAAGTACTCGGAAGAAACTTGAACAAGTTCAATCACCTTCACAGTTAGTTTATTGAGCCGTATCAGTCAAACAATGCCAATTTATTAGTAGTTCAGTTGGTGAGGTATTTTCCTACTCTAAAATTAGTAAGTGATCAATCCATGGTTTGTAGTTTTGATAATTAGGGACATGGGAGGAGTGGATAATTGGGTGTGTGAGTACTTATCTATAAAAAAAGATCTGTAACTGTCCGCTGATGGGGGAATCTATGGAGTCATCTAAACCACGGATAGAGTCCCAATTGGGCAATCCTCATAACCTTTCATGTCATGAGATCTAATAGACCACCGGGAAAGAAAGCCAAAGGTAAAAGTGCCATATTAGATGGATAGGATCTGCCTTATCTTAGTTATTTTTCAGGCAAAGTATTATGTAATGGGACAGTTCAGATCAATGAGATAGCTGGATCAACATATCCTTGACCACTTCTATACAAATTCTCAAGGCCCAAGATAGCAAAATATGAGAGAGCACCAAGAACAAGAAGAGAAAACAGCCATGAATGTATATGCATTTTTGCTTTCTGCCTGCACTTCGGTTTTTCCACGCACTTGCATCAAACTAAAGTATATTAATTCAGAAATTAACCCTACTTTCATTCACATTCCTTATATTGCCTATTTCCAAGGGGGCCTAATCCAGAGGCTGAATTTGCAACACCACCTCCAAATTTGTTTTCTATATAGGCCATTGACCATACTAGAATGTGATATGTAAGTCCAAATTCTTCCCATACACCTCCTTTTTCTTATTAATATCATTCAATCCTTAAAATACACCAGCCATGCCGACCATTAGACACTGTCCCATTTAAATCTCTCCCGTGTCCATCACATATCAGATGTGTTTTGAAAACCGAAAACTTCATCATAGGTATTGCGTGTTACACGTTGCATTCCTTTCTCCAGAAAAAAAATATTAACATATCCATAAGAACACACGTCCCTAATTAATAAATGCAGTAATAAGTCGATAAGAGGGTGTTTAACTAGATTGAATATCCATGTAACATGATTCCTTGGTATTCCTTCGCAATACCGAAGGGCCAAATTAAATGCACCAGACAGCCATTGACAAGTGGTTTCTTGTCTCATTCAATTCAACCCAAATGAATATATGCAATTATTGTGACATCGTTTTCTACTACATTCTATCCAGAATAATGGGAGAGAGAGAGAGAGAGAGAGAGAGAGAGAGAGAGAGAGAGAGGCTCATATAATGTGATTATTCTCTGTAATGTTGAATCCGGATGAATACTGGTATGATGGATAATCCATGAACTAGTCTATAGATGACATGGAGTAGTGGTTAGAGCTGCGACGCGTGTTCTTGTTACTTTTTTTTTTGTGTGTGATTTCTTATGTTGTTTTTGACTGACTTTTCTTGGCCTTTTCTTTCTTTTGCTGTTTGGTATCATGTTGAATGATACATCTGTTATATTTATTCATTACAGGGGTTTTGATATATTGGTTCACCTTAAGTTTTATTTTTTCAATTTCATGACTCAAATTTAGATAATATCACCAGAGTCATTTGACTCTGGTCAATACTATTTTTTTAACTTTTTTGCATCATCTGCCATAATACGTGATATTATGGGATTTATCAATTTCTATATCATTTATTTTTTACAACTAATGAACAAATTTATTTTTTATCAAATATAAAAAATGATATTTTATGAAAAGTAAATACGCATCTAATCACCGTTTCTTAAGTTTTATCATTTGGAAAAAAAGCTCCCTAAGAAGCTGCATAAAAGCCATGATTTCATGGGATTCATAGCAAAAAAGTTGAATATAATCAAACAACTCTGGTGACATTATTTGAACTTTGGTTATTAAATTGAAACATCTCAATTGAAGGAGGACTAATATATCAAAACCCCTTTATTATATACTTCCATTGCTATTAAGATAATTTATATTGAGGTTTCATGGCGATCTAAGAAACCTTGGTTTTAATAAGAATGGGTTCACCATGGTCACCGAATCACAAATCACGAATGTTCATGGTTCACTTCATGTTCACAATCCTGGTTTGCTAGGGGTTTGATGAGATAATTCATATTTATGAATTGCTTGTGTAGATAATAATTGTTCCTTATCAGATCAAGCAGGATAAGACCACGATAAGATCTCCCTAGATAAGTCTTTATCTGTTAAGATGAGAGAGGGATCCCAATTAATTTTGGATTAATAGCAAATAAGATCTTATTCCCACATGGCTAACCTCCCAAATGGTCAATGGACTTGGGTAATTGGTTTTCTTGGTGGAGAAATCTCCAGTAAGCATAACTCCTTGAGACTACCTATTTAAGGGAGATGAGAGCTTTAATTCATGTATCTATTGCCTGAGAGACACGCAAGAGATTTGCGAAAACTTCCAAACCATTAAAACTAAAAAGATGTTGTAACCGGATCTAGTACTTCCCATCAGGAAAAGCATGAGGGAATGGTTCAGCAGTAGGGGAATGAGAAAGCGGAGCACAGACTCTCAATCCCCTAGTCCAAAAGCGTAGGGTCGAGAGCACAGACGCAACTTGGGGCCATCAAGTTTACGTCTAACGATTCCAAGCTTACTTTAAAATACAATGGGTCAAGATATCAATCTTGATTGATTTGCAATCTAGTTGCCATTCATGGCACAACACTCATCAGTGAGACTTTTAGTCTAGTTGCTAGATCAACTCTTATTCAGGTGGCTTTGTCCCTTTATGTTCATTATCGATGGATTAATAGACGAATGGATGTTAAAATGCCTTCTTTTATATCAATCTAAACTAGGTATCCATATTTTTCGACCATTTAGCTTCATGGGCCATGATAACCCCTCACTCATGCCAATTTTTGGTCTTAAGCAAGCTCATTGTGTGTGGGTAGATAAGATCACCGGTCACTTCAAAGTTTGGACTTTTATTGGATGCTTCGTTATTTATGCAACGACTCCCACAATAGTTCTAATTTATGTTGGGATAATAGCAGAATACCTACATGTACTTTGCTCAAAATGCAGAACACCCCCCTGAATTTTGGTATTTTGTACTAAACCTACTTGTATTTTAAATCACAATGCGAATAGAAAAGGCCGTGATGGAAAATATGGAATGACAAATTTACCCCTTTATATATAAAATGTATCTTGGCATTTTTTTTTAATCATTTTTCCCTTTTTCGCTTGCTACTAGGGTTCTTCTCCCTAAAGTCCTCCTTCATCTGAATCCAATTCCAAAACCCTAATTCCCAAATGCCCAAGTCCAAGATTCCAACTTTCCTCTCCTCCTCCTTCATCTTCCTCCTCCTACTAGGGTTTCTCAATCTCGCACTCTTCTCCGCCTCTGGCGCCCGCTCTCCTGATCGCCGACTTCTCCTGCCCCATGGATTTCTCCGTCCTCCGCAAATTCCTCTCCTGCGCTCTGAACACTTTGTCGGGATGCCAGTTTGCTTTGCAAGGCCTCCACCTCGTCCAACCCGAGTATCTCCGCCGCTCTGGTTACTTTCTCCCGACTCCGGAAACTGCATCCGCCTGCTGGGACTCGTACCAGGCGCTGTTCGGAGAATTCATCCCCAATTTCGACATCCGATCCGCCTGTGGATTCGAGACCCAATGGATCTTCGACGGGTGCATGAACATAACGACGAGGTCGGAATTCGAGGCGGCGGTGCCGGAGAATTCTATGGTGGACGTCCAGCACATCCGATCCACCTGCGAATTCGAGAACCCCATTTCCCCATCTGGGTTCCCTCCCATCTACGCTGTGCTAGCTGTTTTCCCTTTTTTCATTTTTTCATTTCCTTTTTTCTTTTCTTTTTTTTCACTTTTCCCCCATAGAAATCTCTTCTTGGAATTGTCTGTTTGTATGTTGTTTTTCTTTAGCTACTAGCCTCATACCCCATTTGGATTTTATTGCTTCTCCCTCTCCACATGGTTTTCTCCTCTATCTTTTTCTGTTCAATCTCAGCATATCTCCATAGTCATCATCTGGGTAATCTCCACTTTTCGCATATTCTCTTAGATTTTCTTGTTCTGGGTCTTGTATTTATTCTCTCGCAGACCTCCAGATCTGCTCTCTTGGGTGCCTAATCCATAGCTTGATATTGCGAGTGTGAAGTTTATTCAGAAAGGTTAGATGATGGTCACCTCATGGCTTGGGAGGTGACCCTTCTTCATCACTGCCCATTTACAATATCAGGCAGATGGCCCACCAGATGTACAATTGGAATTCTCCGCCTGCTAGATCACCTTCATCAAATTGAGAGTTTTGACCACGAGAATAATGAGTACAGGAGTTTTGAAAGGAAGGCATTTGATATGGCTGGAAAAAAATGACCGAGAGCTGCTCCTATATCATTACCATTTTTATAGGCTAGGTTCATGGGTAAATGAGTCTTTTTGGGCGAGTAATTTGCAGTCAGCATGCACCAAACACCATTTAAACAACCTACGTCGTTAATACTAACGGAATCCATTCATTTTGTATGTTAATTAGAACTACAGGTATGTTTAGTACAAAATACCAAAGTCTAGGGGGTGGTCTACATTTTGAGCAAAGTATAGGTAGGTATTTTGCTATTATCTCATTTATGTTTGATGATATTATTCGCTGAGTGCTACTTTCACAACCGAAATCTTTGGCCTGGCCATTTTTTTTTTTTTGATCTAGAAGTAGTCCATGATAAGAATGAATTATTCTTTCTTCCTTGGACCATGAACAACTTTGAATATTGAAGCTGAGTAGGTGCTCTACAGTATTTGACATGCATTCATAACTGCTATTAAGAAAGGGACCACTTATCATGACATATATTTTCACTTATAGGTACTCTAAAATTGGAAGTATATTTGAAATGTAGATTGGGCCGGCAACCCTAATTACAATCGGTCCACTAGTCGATGTTGTGTGTGTGTCTGTGTTGTTTTAGGAAAAGTTTGACAATAGTACAAAACTTTTAACTCAATTTCTAAAAAATACGAAAATATTTGAATATTTTAAAAGAGTATAGAAGTTTTTCATATTTCTTTCAGTTAAGTCCTCATCCTTAAAAAAAATTAGTGGAAAGGATTTGATGGTAAGAAATATGGGAAACTAGTATATTTTTCTAAAATATTTAAGTCTTCATGTACTTTTCTGATGAGCCAAAAATTGTATATTTTTGTGAAAAAAATTCCTTTTTAATCTAATTCTCTCTCGAGTATCCAAAAGCAGTTGATTGTGGCCCTCTCAAGTATCATGCACTAAATTCTAAGTACATATCTCTTGCACAGTTGCACGTAGTAGTGTTGATTTATCATGGACTCAGAATTTGGCAAAGGATCTCTTCATTTGTTTGTGGCCTAGACCCATCTTATCCTGGTGTGATAACATCAAGGTCTTTTCATTGGCTGCCAGCCCTGCACTTCATGCATGGACAAAACACAAGGTTCTTGATGATCATATATAACATCAAAGTCTTTTCACTGGCTGCCAGCCCTGCACTTCATGCATGGACAAAACACAAGGTTCTTGATGTTCAATATGATCCTCAAGATTAGCTAGGTATCTGTTGGAATGACTATTTATTATTTCACTACACCAAAAACGGAAATTTGGAATGGTTTGAGAACGGTTTAACGGATTAGGAACGGTAATCCGTTCCAATTTCCTGTTTTCCGTTCCTAATTCGTTAATCCGTTCTAAAAATAGGAAATTGAAATGGTTTGGGAACGGTTTAATAGATTAGGAACGGGCGGAGTAGGAACGATAATCCGTTCCAATTTCTCGTTTTTGGTGTAGTTATTTGTTTGTTTAGTTTGTTAACAGAGGGACATTCATAATATATCACGCCATACTGCTTATTGTATTATAAGCTTTTGACACTTTCTGCTGGTGTAGAAGAAGGCCTTATCTTTCCAATCCTATTTATTTTTCACTTGTCTTTTGACACGTGTAACTGGGCGCATAAGTTGACTAAGTTCATGTCTTTCATGGGGTCAACAAAATTGGGCTGTCAACGGACCCTCCATTTGCCCAAATCAGCCAATCCCAAGACTGTAATCGCAGAATTGGACTGTCCAATGGGTCGCGCTGGATCCAAATCTAGACGCCAAATCCCTATCAAACCAAACTTCTAGTACAAACTCGCCATGTGAAATAGTTGTGAAGCCCATTGTGGGTAAAGTCTAGGGATGGGACTAGAGGAGTGGGGGATGGAAAGACCCAACTGGGACCACCTTAGATATAAAGTTTGAAGCCAATCTCATGCCATTTAGCCCTGCATCCGTGATATGCAAGTTCAACGACTTCATAGAAAGAAAAAAAAAAAAGCATCGATCCAATGGTCCAGTCTATTTGGATGGGTGCCAAACCTTAGTATTGGTGTGATTGATGATAAGTGGGCCCCACCACATGGTTCGCATGATGGGACCCCGATAATCACAAGACTAGGGGGATGGAAAGAGCCATTTTTTATGGGCCTATCTATCAAGTTTGGAATCAGTCCCATGCATTTAACCCCTTAATCCATGGCGCACAAGTTTAACAGCCTATATTAAAAAAACAAAAACCGACCCTCAATCCAACAATCTAGTTCTTTCAAATGGGTACAAACTGTGTAAGATTTTAGGTTGGCTAATTCATTGGGTAATAGATAAAACCGGGAGTCTTTAAGATGTATTTTTTTAATTAGAAAGGACTGCCCAAGATTGTTAAGCGAAGAATTGTAGTTGTGTTTGGAACTGACACTGTTTGCTCGAGCGATCCTCTATTCGCTCGAGCGAACCCCACACAAAAACATCTTCGCTCAAGCTATCCTCTCCATCGCTCGAGCCAACTCTTAGTGCTAAAGACAGTATGATCTTTGCTCGAGCGAAGTGCTTGACCGCTCGAGCGAACCCCTCACAGAAGCTGTTTCGATCGATCCATTCCATCGTTCGCTCGAGCAAAGGTCTGAAGTTCAAGATTTCGAAGACAGAGGTTTGTCCGCTCGAGCAGACTCCCTGGTCGCTCGAGCGGACCTGGGCGCGAAATTAGAAACCTGTCCAGATTTCTTTCCTGATTTGTTTCAAGTTTGCCTTGCTGATTCCTATTCAAATTGCAACACTTGATGCACGAATATACGCTTATAAAAAGCCTTCATCTCTATATCCAACTTCACCTCTCTAACAAGATAAAACCCTAGAGAGAACTTTGAGAAATCCATCATCCCCCAAGGCGACCATCTACAGTGCTGAAGATCAAGACTTTGGATTTATGCTCCGTTCTACTCCTTTGAAGTAGAGACACCTTGAAGATGGCTTTGAGGTGTTTGTTTCAAGCACGGTGAACTTGTACGGCAAGCAGTCAGCAAGACAGCGTAGTCCTAGGTTGAGTTTCGATTGGGAAGGATTGTGAGTTGCTTGTAACTTTCTTTTATATAGTGCTTGGTTGTCTGTTGGCATAGACGATAAGGCTAGTAGTTTTTTCCCGAGTAAGATTTTCCACGTATAAATTCTGTGTCCTTCTCATTATATGGATTGTTTATTTTTAATCGGATTTAGGATTAATAATTAGTTTAATCACAATGATTAAAATTTACTAGAGATCTGTTGGTTGAGACCTAAGCCTGTGTTAAGGCCAAATTTTCAAACTGTATTATCCATATATAAGCCCAGGCTTGGCCTCTTTAACATTGGGGCCAGAAAGTCTGGCTCGTGTACAGCTCGTGCCAAAGCCAGCTGAATGATGGTCAGGCCCCAGTTGGATTTGGGTTGGACCATTCCATCATTAACCTAATTTACAAGGGAGTATGGGCCTCCTACATTCCTTACAAGCAGACAGATAATCACAATGGGTTTATGATTTCACCTCTTTCTCCTCGCCATTTTTTGTTAACCATTGACAACAAGATCAAACCATCAAAGTCCCATGAGGGGCTGCTTTCAAGATAGATGGCCCTGCTCTCTTTTGGCTAAAGGTCTATTGGCATATTCTCTGGTCCTGGGCATGGTCTAAAAACCACTGTCTTGACTGAGTTGACTGAGTTGATAAGTCACCCAGTCAAGAAACAACTTGGGGGGTAACAGACCTAGGTTAGGCATAGCACAACTAGTTCACGATCAAGCCAGGCGATTCCTAGATTATGAATGGTGCAAGCCTAGATGGCCTACCTGGCCTCCCTATGATCAATTAAGGACAATTTCTAACTTCCACCTGCCTAAATTTTATACTAATTTAATTCTGTTTGGCCTCCAATTGATCGTGTGAAATTTGACCCTGATTCGGCTATTTCACCCAATTGATCATTTGGATGGCATAACCCAATTGGTTCCAGTGGAATCGAGCCTGGCCAATCCTAGATTAAAAAGTGTCTAAGCCTAAGGTCCCCTTGCCCTAATATCAATGCCCCTCTCCAATCCACTTTGAACTTTTAGCTCCTTCAAGACTTGACCCTCTTTGGGGTTCTTTATCTGGTAGGTAAGGATGACAACTTTGAGGCCTTATCAAGTAAGACCCAACATCCATTGTTTTAGATCATGAGGATTCCATTCTTACTATTGGGTCATGTCTTGTATTTTGGTTTAATTAGTTCATCCAAGTTAGCAAGTGTACAAGTTTATGGTTTGAGAATATTTTGGTATCTATACCAAGATTTCCTTAGAGTTTAAGAATCACGTAAAATCTTGTTGTATTTCGCTTCTGTGATTGCTTGATTGGATTTGTATGTGAGAATTTTTGCAGGACACAATAAAATGGAATACTAGTTCTAATTTAACCAATCAACATACAACGGAAATAACCAATCAAACAAAATAGAACTAGCTATCTACCAATCACACACCACAAGAAGGCAGATACAACTTTAACGTGGAAACCCTTTCCAGGGAGAAAAACCACAATCTAGAAATCAAGATTTCACGAACAGTTTACAAGATATACTCACAGCTCCTTCACCTCAGTCTGTATCTCGGCCTAAGGACTGTAGTTGTTCTTGCACAGAATTCACTAACACGACTTCCACCATGCACCATTCTCCTTACTTGATATCCTCGCACATTGCTAAATAAGATGATCAATCTTCTACAAGAGAGTAGAAGCTGCACAACCTTCTAGAGCAGCCATTCAGAACGCTCTCTCAATAGCTCTAGAGAAATAAGGAAATCTTTCTTAGGTATTTTAACCTCAGATTAAGAGAGATAATTAACTTTTTGTCTTGTGTTTTTGGGTTGAGAGAAACACCCAAAAAATAGGCCCAAGTTCGTCTAAGAGACTTCTAAGTATAATACACTTAGAGTTTAAAGTTTACACAAACTCCTCATATCAATCTGGACGGAATTGGGCCATCAGCGCCCTACTCGCTATAGCGAGACACCGTTCTGTCTTGGGTCAAACAGCAGACAACGTCTAACTGTCAGATGACTAAGGCCTTACAATCTCCCCCTTTTGGCAATTCTTGGACAAAACACCCTAAAATAATACAATATGATCTACCCAAAAGTAAAACCTAAAATACATTGAATTTTAAAATAAAGAAATTCAGCATTGTAGATCTTGCATCGTATTTGCTTGAATTTTTGGATCTTGAATTGCCTTGGCTTGTATAGCTACCCCTAGCTCCATTCTTCTCCTCCTATATTTGTGCAAAATTGACAAACAAATATCATCATGTAGCTTCTGTCAATCTAGATATAGTAGCTCCCCCTCAATATTGACTCCCCCTCAATATGATCTTCGTATCAGCACTGGAGTGGGGGCTTGATCCTGCAGATCAGGGGTGATGAAGTGTAGGCACACACACTTGTAAATTTAAATATTTCAGCAAAGTGTGTACCATTACAGAAGAGAAGTCTTCTTTCTTGACCCAAACAACTTTCATATTCTTTTTTTTTTTTTTTAGCTCAGCCTTCTGCGTTGTCCATTGCTTTTGATTTGGTAAACTTCGTAGCTTATTACAATGGGGTTGAATGTGTCCTTTAATTCCACAATGATAGCACGTGGGAATTCGTCCAGGACGTAACACATTCTGCTTCTTTGGAGCTTGCTTTGCAACACTAACAACATAATTAGTAACAACTGAATTTTTAACAAAATAATTTTTACCTTTGGCATTCGAAGTGGATGCTCTGTCAGCGTAGCCAATGCCAAGCTTGTCAGTGTGTGCCTTTTGACTGCACAGGATGTCATCTAATTTTTTCAATTCGGTGTTCATCATATTCAAGGAAGCCTTAGCGGTATTTAACTCAGATATAGAACCATCTTGAGTCTTCCATGCATATCAGAATTTTCTTCTTGCAAAATCTTCATATCAGAATTGAGTATGTCACACTTTTATGATTCTGCAGCCAATTTGCCAGCCAACCTATTATTTTCATTCTTCAATTTTTGTACTTTTGTAAGTGCTTCTGCAAGTTCAGCTTTCAAGGAGGCATTCTGCTCTTCAGACACTTGCCAATTAATAGCATCTTTTTCATTCACTTTAACCATCTTCATGGTTTTCTTGAAAAGTGTTTCATATTCAGCTTTCCAATCTGGTTCTTCATCTGACTCACTACCATCATGATCAATCCCATCATTAGAAGAAACTTGTGGAGTAACAGAACCAGAAGTTGCCATGAAAGCGATGTGTTTCTCCTTACTAGTGTCATGCTTCTCAGATTCATATCTTTTCAAATTAACAGCCTTTGTCTTTGATTTTCTATTATTACAATCACTAGCAATGTGTCCATAACCTTCACACTTATAGCACTTATCCATTTAGAAGATTTCTTATTCACAACAGATTTAGGGATTTGAATTGAAGTGCCTTCGCGGTAGATATCCATTCTAGCAAAAATAGGATCAACACAATAAAATAGTGTAAACCGCTCTGATACCAATTGAGAATTTTTGCAGGACCCACTAGAATGGAATACTAGTTCTAATTTAATCAATCAACATGCAACGGAAATAACTAATCAAACAAAATAGAACTAGCTATATATCAATCACACACCACAAGAAGGCAGACACAAATTTAACGTGAAAACCCTTTCCAGGGAGAAAAACCACGATCTAAAAATCAAGATTTCACGAACAGTTAACAAGATATATTCACAGCTCCTTTATCTCGGTCTGTACCTTGACCTAAGGACTGTAGTTGTTATTGCACATAATTCACTAATACGACTTCCACCGTGCACCATTCTCCTTACTTGATATCATCGCACTTTGCTAAACAAGATGATCCATCTTCTACAAGAGAGTAGAAGCAGCACAGCCTTCTAGAGCAACCCTTCAGAACGCTCTCTCAATGGATCTAGAGAAACAATGAAATCTCTTTTAGGATATTCTAACCTCAGGTCAAGAGAGAGAATCAACTTCTTGTCTCGTGTTTTTTGGTTGAGAGAAACACCCAAAAAATAGGCCCAAGTTCGTCCAAGAGACTTCTAAGTATAATACACTTAGAGTTTAAAGTCTACACAAACTCGTCATATCAGTCTGGATGGAACTGGGTCATCAGCGGCCTACTAGCTATAGCGAATAGCGAGACACCGTTCTGCCTTGGGTCAACCAGCAGACACCCTCTGACTATCAGATGACTTTAAGGCCTTACTAGGCATAGTGGTTGTGTGTTGAACTTTTGATCACGAATTTTCTGCTGCGCGCCAACACTTACCACCTTCATATTCCATATTTTTGAAATCTGCATTTTTGTTTGTCATGTTTCATTTTGTTTTTATTTTAGTAAAGCAAGGTTGAAACAAACTGATAAATCATTTCAACATCATAGATCAACTGATGAAAAAAGGTTTCAGCTTTTACTTATACAGTGTCCAAAACAGTGTTTTAGAACCATGTTTTACCATGCCGACATATATTTTCTAAATTAAATCTCCCTTGCGTTGAATTCCTTTATCAAGGAACTTACTCAAAACAATAAGAAAAGGCCAAAAAGTGAAGAGGAATTACACACAATCAGCCAACAGTTGAGAGCTGTACTGTCAATTGTCATTTTAGTATCTAAGCCTGATCTTTGAGATGTATATTCTAGAAATAACATGGGTCCACATGGCTGAAACCATCGAACAAAGAAGCTGATTAGTGTGAAAACAGGAAAATATGTACCATCTTAAGGCAGCTGCTGACGTTAGATTTTGGCCGCATACCACATTTTTAATAAGAACCTTTTCAAAGTTAATTAACAGGTTCTAGGAATTTCGGTGCCCGTGACACATCCACCAACGGGGTTGATGATGTCTAAAAACATTCCTTTTATAGTAAATTTCTATTTTAACTAAACACATGAGCCAGCCTCATGTGACTGGTAAATTGTTGGTGTGTTTCTTTCGTGCAATTGAATAACAGGATTGAATTTCTATAATTGGTTAAAAATGAAGAACCAAAGGTGGATATCCAAAAACGACCGTCAAATAACCTCCACTTCAATAGAAATTGAATCAAGGTAAGATGGAAAATTAAAACTTTAAATGGACCTTTTATTACTAAGTTATCTAAAGGAGCTGACTCGAAAAAATCTGATACATCTTTTGGGCCTCATTGCTAATCAAGTTTGGGAACAGTTGGGCTTATATATTACCTAAAAAAACCATGGAATGGTACGGCCGGTACACCAACTGCAACTCCTGCTGCGAACTCGCGAAACGCGTGTCCCATCCGACCTACCAAGCTCTGATACCATTTGTAAGATCTTACACCCCCTCCATAAGGTAACACTTATCCCAAAATCAATTGGTGATAGGAAACGACACAACAATAATTTTATGGTGATGGTAAAGGCTTTACCACAATTATGGCCGCTCAGGAGTGAGGGTGGACGTTGACCTCAACAAAAACCAACCAAAAGCCAAAGCTCAAAATCCGGGCTGGCGAACAAAAGAATGAACCAAAGGCCAAAGGTCCCCAAAAACCTGCCCACAACCCAGGCCAGGCTCAAACAGAAAGAAGACATTACAGGCCCACAGGCCAGGCCAGGCCTAAGTTAACAACAAAGGAATCTCGTTTTTCATGCTGCTGAGTCAGGGAGGCAACTGTTTGATCCGTGATGTGAGGTGGACAACTCTTCTTACTTAAAACCTATAGGTACAGGAGGAATTATCCAGACCAAGGAGAGCTACGTTGAGGGACCTGCTGTCTGTGATGATCGAGAGTCTTGGAGAGAATTTTGTAGCTTATGAGATGAACATGGACCTTTGCCAAAATTTAGGTGTAAGTTTACCATGGACTTGACCCAAATCATTTTTCAGGCGAGTTCGCCATAAAAAAAATATTTATTTATTTATTTTTATTAAAGGTAATAAAATAAATCCACGACCTTGTGATTTAGCAAACTAGGTACCAAGTCCTAAACCATGTTCTCCCCCGAATAAAGAATAAAAGTGTTTGAGACATTGCCTCACATCAATCCAATAGTTGGAATTAGGGCATAGCTTGCTTTGCCGCCTAAACAGCCATGTTCACGTGGTCACTGTTTCATTTTTGCTGCCATTTGCAAATCTTACTCTATAAATACCACTCTGCATCTCTAACCTCTACACAACAAACACTCTACTACTAGTACTTAGACCACAAGTGTTTGGAGATGGCCCCGAAGAGCTCATCATCCACTGCTCTTTTCCTCTCCCTCAATCTTCTCTTCTTTGTAGTTGTAACCGCCCATAAGAAGCCTTGCCCATGCTACAACCCCACACCCAACCCAAATCCTAAGCCTACCCCAAGCCCAACCCCTTCTTCCAAAGGCAAGTGCCCAAGAGATGCTCTGAAGCTGGGTGTATGTGCCAACTTGCTAGGATTGGCCCATGTAGTTGTGGGGTCTCCACCCACTCTACCTTGCTGCTCACTTCTTCAAGGGCTGGTGGATCTTGAAGTTGCAGTCTGTCTCTGCACTGCCATTAAAGCTAATATCTTGGGGATTAATCTCAATATTCCTGTGTCCCTTAGCTTGCTTGTGAATGCTTGTGGGAAAAAGGTCCCATCTGGGTTCCAATGCAAGTAGAGTGTGTTTTTATTGTTGGTTTGTTTTTTCTTAGTGGTGTTGGCGTTTGTGATTTTGTTGGGTGCAGATGAATTAGTCCTTTTTGCTTGTTGCTGAGATGTAAAAACAGCTTTGTAGACATGCTTTTATCTCGAAAGCAGATGGATTGGATTTCATGTTTTGTTTCGATTTCTCTCAAATCGCATTGAATAAGAGTTTCTTTCCTTTTATTATTATTACTACTGCTGCTACTAATAAATAGGGTAATGTTAATGTATACATAAATATTATTTAATTTAATATTAACAATATTGTTACAAATGAATTCAAAAAACCCGTAAAAGAATATCAATATTACATTATTTTTAACGTAAAGTTTAGTATATAATAATATTAATATCAGTATTTTACTGTTGTTACATATATGGCACACCTAGAAGTTTGTGGAGTGGTATAAGGCATAAGTTTGTTCCTAGCATTTTGTGTTTGAAATCAACTACAGATTTACCCGGTGTGCATTTTTATGGGTTAAGCGGGCGTGACTTTGGGAAGTTTGTTCAAATAAAGGTGAAGCTCACACAAGTTTTACCCTTGGCGGTGGAAATTACTGCCGATGAATATGACGCCTTCCTGCCGCGGACAAACCTGTCCTCGTCTTACAGTTGATTCACAATCACAATTAACAATAAATTGGATTTTTTATTATTTATGTCAAACATAAACACACATGAAGAAAGATGAGCTGCTGATGCATCCGATCAATTCATACATGTGAAACACCTGGTTGGCCAAGGATCTACACTATTGAAGTCTAGAGTTGGATCCCATTTTGGCTTAACAAATCTTGTTCTCAGGTTGGAAGATTTCTAATCTTTTCCTAAAAGTATTTTGGATTTGATGTTTATAATGGATTTGGACATGGAAACTCCGACATGTAGTCGGAGATCTATGTGCGTTCCTGCAATTGGGAAGCTCCGCGGATCTCTTTATATCAGTCTAACCTGTCGGAATGGAGATAATCCAACCCTAGGGCTCTCTTATACTTTTATAAACAAGTCCTAAAGAGTCACACTTATTGGAGACTTCTTCGCCAAGAAATTTACATCCACTAATCATGTTAGGAGTTTTCTTTGTGGGGGACAGATCAAGTCTTACTCTAAATGGTATTGTATGCTTTGTTGGCCTCAGCCTTGCTTGATCTAACATGAAACCCGTGGCACGCAAGGCACACGATTTTCTACAATATAAGCTTCACTATTGGCTTTATAGGGAAGAGCTTTAAGAATTTCGGGTTCAGAACTTGGACAAGAGGTATATCAAAAATCATGTCAATCAAATGATCCTAGCCATTAGGATTAAGTCATCAATGTTTAGCAACCATACACAGCATATTTGTTTGATAAAACCCGCTGTCAGATAAAAGTTTAAGGTGGTGTAAAATTTGGGCTGTACCAAAATTCAAGGGCCCCCGCGTCACCACTTATTTAATGGGCTTGACTTTTAGGCCGGGCCCAGGCCCAGAATTCCTGCACTGCTCATTAGTTAGTCCCCTGTTGAATTTTTTTACGACTGGAAATCTGGCTATTTTATAAAAACAAGGACTAGATGTAGGGTTCTCTCATGCCCAGGTCCTGGCTTCATTAGAATTGGAGGGCCAGATCTAAGTCCAATCCAAAATGGACCTGGGATCTGGATCAGAATATGCCACATAGGGATTGCAAGAGGCCCAAGGATGGGGGTAGTGACTACTGACTCCAATAATGGTTGAAAATCCGGGTCCATCAGACAGATTATGCACCCTAGACTTGAATCCTTCCCGATAAAGGCTCGTAGCAGAGAGAGGACTAACTACCGAGTCCAAAATGGTAGAAATCCCAGGTCCATCAGTCAAAACCTCAGCCAGTCCTGTTCTAGCCCGTGCCCGTGCCCGTGCCCATCTGACAAAATATAGACTTCAGAAACTTCTTTAATTCTAGCTTCCTTCGATGCAGAGAGGATAGCCCCCCCCCTCTGCTTCTTTGAAGGAAGAGGCCCAAATCTCGAAATGAGCGCCAAGGGTTGTTCTCTTTAATCACAACAAAACCACAACTAGATTTCTATCTTTGGCAATGGAAGCAGTATCTGTAAAAATCACTATGCTGTCCTTAACAGAGATTAAATCTAAGGACTTTGGGACTAGGGAAGCTGAGGGAAAGGGCTTATGGCAAACATCCATAGAGTCAAATTTGAAATAATTGTGAACGAAATTAATAATATTTTTAGGGCGAGTGCTTTCCACTAATTGAAAGATAAAATTATTCCTTGCTTTCCACAAGGTCAAGTAGTCAGGACAACAAATATAGGAAGATGGATTTCCTTACATGAACTAGTTTCATTCTGAATTTCCATGAGATTACTTCACCGTACTTAATATCTATGTTCCTATCTGAATGGGATAGGATGCCCAATTTATAGAGCCAAACCAAACCGCCCTTTCATGGTCACTTAAGAACATAGCATGTTTCTCCTTAAAATTACAAATAGGACATAAAGAAGAAAATAAATTAAATTTTGGAGCAAGCCATTTCTTGACAAGAATAGCCTTTTTGAGGCATTTCCAACTACAAATTAAAAAAAAAAAAAAAAAAAGGGATTCTCTGAGGTAACAGGAATTTCCATGAACTCTCCAATTAATCTTCACACCATCATCATCATTATTTTGAGAAAGAGATTTGTGAGTGGATTTGGCTGAGAGGGTTCTCCACTATAAATAGGATTTGTGATAGAAACTCTCCGGTCAATCTTCACATCATCATCATCATTATTTTGAGAAAGAACTTTGTAAGTGGATTTGGTTGAGAGCACTCTACACTCTTGATAGGATTTGTGATAGATCAGATGATAGGATGGAATTTTTTTAGGCCAAGAGGGCTGCGAGCCTGGGACCATGAGATAACCAGCACATGAGGGAAAAGAGCACTCACACAAGCAAGGAAAAGGCAGCCCTCGACACTGGTAGGGAGCACTCACACATGCGAGGAGAGGACACCCTCACACATGGGGAGGGAAGACTCACAAATCTGAGGATTGGAGAGACCCAAGGATCAATCCCTATTCAACTGGATGAGAGGTGAAGTTCCCAACCGACTCTGCAACCCCTCGTTCACATGATGGCTATGATATGCGAAATTAAGGAGGTAGCCAGGCAGCTTTGTGTGAATTTGACCAAGACCTAATTTAGGGTCATGTATGTATTTTGAGTTAGTTTAATTGATTTATCTAGGTCAATCAGCATCCTATCTAGGGTTTTCGTGTGTTTTAGTCCTTGTACCAAGGGTTGTTAGGGTTTAAAAATATTGTATATATTGTTGTAACATGTAATCCTAACTATAAGGGGAAGAAGAGGAGGGAAAATATGATAAAATGAATTGATTTGAAGTATTCCACCGCATTGATTATGGTGGTTTCCTATGTTTGTATATATAATATTATATTACAAATGGGTAGAATCTTATAATTACATATTTACAGAATCTCTATGGCTAGCACTTACACACCTTGTAAACTTAAAAGATTTTATCAACTTTGTTATTTGTTTGGCTTAATTGAATAAATAATAAATAAACCGGGCCCCTGTATTGCCCATGTTCTACTGTGATTAGAAGTAGGTCTATTATCATAGGTCTACTGTGATTAGAAGTAGTGTTTGGGTGTAACTGGGTATTGGGCTAATATTATAAATAGAGACTTAGGGTCTCTATGATGTACACCTTCTTCTGATTATAAAGTGAATTCTCCTGTCTTCCCCGTGGACGTAGGCCAAAAGCCGAACCACGTAAATCTCCGTGTTCTTGTGTGTGATTGATCTCTTTCCATAGGCCCTAGATCCCAACAAACTGGTATCAGAGCCAGGTTGTTGGCGTGATCGGCGGTGATCTGACCATCAGATCTCAGAGGGCTTGTTTCTCGCAAGAGAGAGAAGAGGAATCCGGAATCAGTCTCTGGTGGGCCCCTACGGATCGCAGCAAGAAGCGACGATTCCGTCTCTTGATCGATCCGCTCGGATTTGGAGAAGTCCGGCCAGAATTGCTGCCGTCTTCTGTCGCCGCTCGCCCAGCATCGTCAAAGAAGAGGGAAGCCACAGCCGCTGTCGCCGGAAATGGAAGAGAAGAAGGAAACCGGAGAAGAGGGCGGTTTTGGGTTCTGTTTTTTTTTTCAGCTGGGCTCCACCACGCCGCCGAGGACAGCAGGACGTCGCAGGAGCCGCTGCCGGAGAAGAAGCGCTACCTGCGCTGCGTGACGCCTGCGCCGTTGCCGTGGAAGAAGAAGACTGGAATCATCTTCTGTGTCCAGTTGCAGAACAGGAAGGGCGGCGGTTTGGGTTTCTTTAGGCTGGACCCCACCTCGCCGTGTAGAAACACCGCCGGAGTCGCTGCCGCCGCTACGTGTCGTCGGAGAAGGACCAGGCTGCCGCCACCGTCGTCCCGTGGTCACAGGAGTAAAATTGCCGGGTTCTGGTTCTGTAACAGAACCAGAACATAAGGAGGAAGACAACCCATCCTGTTGGGTTGTTTCACGGGTTGGACCAAGACAGGTCAAGCCTGACCCGCTTCAGAAGCCCGTTCGCTAGATCCAGGTTCGGGTCAGGTTGGGCCAGGTCGACCTGACCCGTAAACTAGAAGCCCAGAATTAAAGCAGCAGTGACGTCAGCATCTCTGACGTCAGCAGATTCGTCCGGTCAAAGGCTGTTTGACCAAATCAAAGGCTGAAAATCGTTTTCGCGATATCTTGACAATCCGGAGTCCGATCTGAGATCCGTTTGAACCTACGGACTCGTTGCGAGCAGATCTACGCTGTTGTGGGAGAAGATTGGCTGTTCAGAAGTCAACAAAGAAGATTGACTGATCGGAGCGCAGAAACTTATTTCTGCGATATCTTAGCCGTCCAAAGTCGGATTTCAGATCCGTTTCTTCCAGCGTGCTCGTGGTGACTAGATCTACACAGTTCCAGTGAAAGATTTGCTGAATGGCTGCTAAATTCGATATTGAAAAATTCGACGGTAATAATGACTTCGGCCTTTGGCGTCTGAAGATGCATGCTTTGTTGGTACATAATGGGTTGCATAAAGCTTTGAGAGGAAAGAATGTTCTATCTGAAAAATTGTCAGATGAAGAGAAGGATGAGTTGCTGGAAAAGGCGTATGGTTAGATTCTACTATTTTTTAGTGATGGTGTACTGCGAAAGGTTGTTCAGGAAAAAACTGCTGCTGGCATATGGCAAAAGTTGGAGAACTTGTACATCACGAAATCTCTCACGAATCGCTTGTATCTAAAGAAGCGGTTGTTCACGTTACAAATGCAGGAAGGTACGTCTGTTTCAACTCACATTGATTCTTTTACAAAAGCTATTATGGATCTGGAAAATATCAATGTTGAAATTGATGATGAGGACCAAGCTATTATGTTGCTGTGCTCTTTACCACCCTCGTATGAGCATTTTGTTGATACCATGATGTATGGTAGAGATACTCTCTCCAAAGAGGATGTAGAGGCAGCTTTGAACTCGAAAGAGTTGAAGAAAAAGGTTGCAGCTAACAATGATAGTTCGGGTGAGGGTTTGGTAGTACGAGGAAGAACAAAAGACTCCAGTGATAAGGGCAAACATAGATCCAACAGGAAAAACATTGAATGTTATTATTGCCATAAGAAAGGGCACATCAGAAAAAACTGTCCCGAAAGGCAGAGGAAAGGGAAAGAAATAGAAGATTCATCATCTGATGATAATTCAGTCAGTATTGCAGATGGAAGATCAGATTATGATTCCGACAATGCACTTTCTGTGATTGAAAATGGTATTCGTCCTAAGGATGAATGGATTCTTGATTCTGGTTGTTCTTACCATATGTGTCCCAATAGGGACTGGTTTACCACTTATAGAGAAATCAACGGTGGTAGTGTCTTGATGGGCAACAATGTTGCATGTAAGACGATTGGGATTGGAACAATTAAAATCAAGATGTATGATAGAATCATCAGAACGTTAGCAGAAGTTCGGCATGTTCCTGATCTGAAAAAGAATCTTATTTCTCTTGGTGCCTTGGACTCCGATGGTTGTAAGTTTTCAGCTGAAGGTGGAGTCATGAAGGTTGTGAAGGGTGCTCTGGTTCTTATGAGAGGCAATAGAGTTGGAAACTTATATGTTTTGTCTGGAAATACAGTTACAAGTGGAGCTGCAGTGTCTTCCTCAGATGACCATGAATCTGTCTCAACACGCTTATGGCACTTGCGCCTGGGTCACATGAGTGAGAAGGGATTGACAATACTGAGCAATCGGAATTTGCTATGTGGCACAAAGACAAGCAAGTTGGATTTCTGTGAGAGATGCGTCTTCGGGAAGCATCGACGGGTTAGTTTCAAGACAAGTATTCATCGCACGAAAGGTATCTTTGATTATGTTCATTCAGATGTATGGGGGCCTTCTAAGGTTTACTCCAAGGGCGGGTCCCGGTTTATGCTGACTTTTATTGATGATTATTCAAGGAAAGTCTGGGTTTATACTCTGAAGACGAAGGATCAGACCTTTGTTACATTCAAGCGATGGAAGGAAATGGTTGAGAAACAGACTGGCAGAAAGGTGAAGAAGTTGAAGACAGGTAATGGCAAGGAGTACAGATCGACAGAGCTTGAAAACTACTGCACGGATCATAGCATAGTTTGGCATTACACCACTACAGAAAATCTGCAGTAGAATGGAGTTGCAAAGAGGATGAACAGAACGATCTTGGAAAGAGCTCGTTGTATGTTGTTTACTGCAGGATTGTCCAAGGACTTTTGGACTGAGGCAGTAAATGCTGCAGGCTACTTGATAAATAGGTCTCCACACACAAAGATTGGTTGCAAAACACCGGAAGAAATGTGGTCAGGTAATCCAGCTGATTATTCTAACTTGAGGATCTTCGGTTGTCCGGCTTATGTGAAAACCGATAAGTTAGAACCAAGGGCTGTTAAGTGCATCTTGGTGGGATATGCTTTTGGGGTGAAAGGATACAGATTGTGGTGTACTGCTCAAGATTCACCCAGATTTATCATCAGCATGGATGTTACATTTCATGAGGATGCTTTACTCGAATCAAGAAAGCAGGTGGAGAGGACAGAAGTAGGTAGCAGCAGTGACACCGTTCATGTGGAGTCCGACATCCTAGTGAGGAAGGAGAGTGCATCCGACTCCTCCCGAGATACAGGGGATCGTCAGACTATACAGCAGATACAGCAGATAGAGCCGCAGATGCTGCAGATGGGTAGACCGCAGAGAGAAAGGAAACCGCCGGTTAGATACGGTTTCGAGAATATGACGACGTACGCGTCGACATCAGATAGTGGCCGTGATGATGTGGTTGCATACGCATTGACGACTGAGTCTCTTGAATTAATGGAAGGGCTGGAAAGTAGTCAACATGCAGCAACTATAACTGAAGAGATGGACTCTCCTGATGAGGAAAATCAGGCCATCGGATGCAAGCAGTTCTACGAGGAAGATGAAGGAGCTTCCAGTGCAGGTAGAGTGCAGTTTAAGGTTCCTGATCATGTATGCAGTTTAAAGAAATCATTGTACGGGTCGAAGCAAGCTTCTGGACAATGGTACAAGCGATTTGGTGCACTCATGAAGGAATGATTTAAATTCAAGTTCAAGCATTGCTTGGACTTGATTGGTGTGCTCAGTACCTAAGTGCCCTAAGGGGCAGGTGGAGACGGTGAGACGTGTTTAGTGCACGAGGATCAGCTTCAATATTCGCCAAGGTGGAGATTTGTTATTTGTTTGGCTTAATTGAATAAATAATAAATAAACCGGGCCCCTGTATTGCCCATGTTCTACTGTGATTAGAAGTAGGTCTATTATCATAGGTCTACTGTGATTAGAAGTAGTGTTTGGGTGTAACTGGGTATTGGGCTAATATTATAAATAGAGACTTAGGGTCTCTATGATGTACACCTTCTTCTGATTATAAAGTGAGTTCTCCCGTCTTCCCCGTGGACGTAGGCCAAAAGCCGAACCACGTAAATCTCCGTGTTCTTGTGTGTGATTGATCTCTTTCTATAGGCCCTAGATCCCAACAAACTTTGAATGGAAAGTCTATCATGCTGCTTCGTCAGTATGTTGACCCTCAATTGTCTCAATCCCTCTTGCATTTGTGCTGGCTTGGATTCAGTATCCATTGTGATATGATTATCTTGATTCCATATGCCCCTCCAGTTTAGCGGTCCTTGTTGAACGATTAACTTGTCTCGAAGAACTTGCAATTGTTGTGAGCTCAATGCCTTGGTGAAAATGTCAGCAATCTGATCTTTTGAAGAAATAAATTGAACATAAAAAGTCTTTGTGATGCAGGCTAAGTAGAGATACAAAAGAAACTTGAAATTAAAGAACACAACATAGGAAGGAAGACAAACATAGATGAGAGCATGACTCTATCTCTTCTCATTAACAAAATAAGTAATCACTATATACCCCCACATTCTCATACTTTCCTTTGACTTATGGACTCTCAAAAGCAATTAATTATCATAACTACCCACCAAACTACACTTCCCAAAGACACAACTTATAAAACAGAATATAACTACGAAAATGGGAGATTGTTCAGCTCGAAATCTGGATTAAATGGTGAGGTTTCAGCTTCCAAGCCATATACCATTGGAAAGGTTTTCGAGTCCACTTTCTAATACATCAAATAGTGTGCGATTTGGAGCTTCCAAGGTTGAGTTATGGTCAGAATACCAAAAGGTGTCTATGCAGGATTTTCCTGGCAGGAATACTTGCTGCATTTATTCTTTGGCATTGCATCATCCTCTCCGGGTGAGAAAGAACTCGACCACGAGTTGTCTTCTTCTTCTCCATGATATGCTAATAAGTCATGAACATTGAAAGTAGGATGTGTGTAGACTGTGGACATCAGGAGGAAGCTCAATCTTGTAAGCATTGTCATTTATCTTCTTAAGAATCCGACACAAGCCAATCTTCTTTGCCTTCATCTTGTTATATAAGAACCAGCTGGGAGTTGCTCTTTCTTCAAATATACACACACAAGTTCACCTTCCTTGAAAGTTTTTATCCGACGATGAACATGTGTTGCTTCTCTATAGACTTTATTATTGACTTCTAACTTCCTCAAAGATCATTGCCATTGTGACAGCCAAATCTTCAGCCTTTTTACTTGTCATGGGTAATTCGGGTATAGGAGCAAGATCAAGATAATGAGCTGGAACATGCTCATAAACTACTTCAAATGGACTCTTCCCTGTAGAACGATTCACAACTGAATTGTATGCAAACTCGGCTCTAGATAACACTGAGTCCCACCGTTTAGGCCTCTTGGATGCAAAAAAGCTTCTAAGAAAATTTCTCAAAGTTCGATTGACAACTTCAATTTGCCCATCCGTTTGAGGATGATAAGCACTACTATAAAGCAAGCTAGTGCCAATCCTCTTCCACAAACTCCTCCAAAAATGGCTAAGAAATTTTGTATCTCTATCCGAAATGATTGTCTTAGGAATTCTATGATGCTTAACTACTTCCTTGAAATATAAATCAGCAATATAAGAATCATCCATAGTGTTTTTGCAAGGAATAAAATGAGCCATTTTTGAAAATCCATCAACAACAACAAAGATTGCATCAATATCTCTTTTTGTTCTTGGCAAACCAACCACAAAATCCATACTAACATTTGCCTTAGGAATTGGTAATGGAGTGTATGCACCGGTCTTTTGAGCTTAAGCCTTTCAAGTATGACAAATTCTGCATCTCTTCACATTATGAGCAACATCTCGGTAGATAGTAGGCCAATAATACTTCTCCTTGACCAACAAAACAGTCTTGTCTCAACCAAAATGACTACCCAAACCTTAGGAGTGAAACTGCTTGATGATATATTCTCTAAGGGCACGTTTGGCAACATGGTCGGAATCCTTCATCCACAGGATTCTTCTAGTCTTCTCATACGATGACATCCTCCCAGATGATTTCTCATGAAGAAGAATCACCGCAATCCATGTTTGGTAACAACAAAAGATTATGGATTTGTATATACTACATCCAATGGTCACAAGTTTTTTGCCATTTTCTTGTAATCCGCCATGAATTAACCCCTAAATTTTGAACTCCTAGCCATTTATGGCCTTCGAGAGATGATGGACGGTTCTGATTTTCTTTGTGGGCCCCATAGAAATTAAAAAATATTTTTTGAAGGTATGGATGTTTTTGTAAATATCTTAAAATATAAAAAGAATCAACGGCTGAAAATTGAGTTACGAGCCATTTTCAACTCTCCAAACATTATGGACGGTTTAGATCGTGATTGTGGGACCCATAATATAGGTTTCCAAACCCAAAACCATAACCAGAATATTACCGCCCATCTGTGTCCATGTTCACTGTTCATGCGATCCAACTATTCATGTGCACTTCAGAAACCGGGATGCCATCAACGGTCCATATGTTTAAATTTTTTTTCTCACTATCCAAGTTGAATTAGGATGCCAAATTTGACCCACTAGCCGTTGTATGTATGATGAAGAGATTAATGACTCAGATTTCACAAACATGGCCCACAAAAACCCAGATCTCATGATCCAATGGTTTGGACATTTTTGCAAATATAAAAAAATTTAAGAAGAATCAACGGCTGATATTTGATCACTAAGCCGTTATGGATCTTAAGAACTTGATTAACGGTTTGGATTAGGACTTTAGGACCAAAAAAAATGGAGTTTTAAGATAAAAACATGGACAACCTGAAGTTACCGTCTGAGTACTGTTCATCCGCCTTTCTATGGAAGAGGGGATTTCGGAATTTGATGGGGGGGAGGTTGGACAGCAACTTTCGTTGAGATTGAGGACCTTTCGTGTATTATGAGAAATCCTCCCATACGGTAAGATTGCTTCCCAAACGTGGGTTTTCCGTGATTGCAAGTGGCAAGGATTCCATCCTGTGGATGGTTGCCAAACATGCCCTAAGAGAACACCTTGGAATGCACAAATGTATCCCATGAAAGAGAAAATCATTTTGGAGGACATAGTCTTCATGATGCCCCATTTTGCATACCTCCTAAATACCACCAAAGTCTTCATCATTTGCATACATATCCTTGATAAAATCAAAGCCTTTCAGCTGCACCTTCATAGTGTTTAGAAGTGTAACACGCCGACTAAGTGCATCAATCACTTGATTACACTTTCCTTTCTTGTGCTTCAAAACAAATGTGTATTTTTGTAGGAAAGCTACCCAACTACCATGCCTTCGGTTCAGACTAGCTTGAGTATTGATGTGCTTGAGTGCTTCATGATCTGAATTTAAAATAAACTCTCTTTGAATCAAGTAAAACCACCAATGCCGAAGTGCTTGAATAATGGCATTGAATTTCACATCATAAGTAGAGTAATTCTTCCTTGTTTCATTGAGCTTTTCACTGAAGAAGCCAATTTGATGACCACCTTGGCTGAGAACTCCCCCAATTCCAATATGCGAAGCATCACAATCAACTTCAAAAACCTTCTCAAAATATTCGAGTGTAAGTATAAGAGCCATGGACAGCTTCTCTTTAATGAGTTCGAAGCTCTTCTCCGCTTCGAGAGTCCACCTAAACTCTCTTTTCTTCATGCAATCAGTCAAAGGTGTTGCAATTGAACTGAATTTTCTCATGAACCGACGATAGAATGAAGCCAAACCTTGAAAGCTTCTTACTTCATGCAAGCTCTTTGGTGCAGGCCATTCTTGGACAGCTTTTATCTTTTCCTCATCCACCTTGATTCTTGTAGAGGTTAGTACAAATCCTAGAAAAGTAAGGCTTTCTGTCATAAAAAAAAAAAAAACACTTTTTGAGGTTTGCATAAAGTTTCTCGCCCCTCAAAGTGATTAGTATAGCCCTCAAATGATCAATGTGCTCACTATTGTTACGACTATAAACAAGAATATCATCAAAGTAAACAACAATAAATTTACCAATGAATGGACGAAGGGCTTGATTCATCACCCTCATGAACGTGCTTGGAGCATTAGAAAGCCCAAATGGCATAACCATCCATTCATATAAGCCTTCTCTTGTCTTGAAAGCCGTCTTCCATTCATCACCGGGCTTGATACGAATTTGATAATACCCACTTCTAAGGTCAATCTTAGAAAATACTTGGGCACCGGCAAGCTCGCCAAACATATCATCAATTCTTGGAATTGGAAACATATACTTGAAAGTAATCTGGTTAATTGCTCTACTATCAATGCACGTTCTCCACGTCCCATCTTTCTTTGGAGTTAAAAGAGCCGGTACTGAACAAGGACTCAAACTTTCTCTAATAGAGCCCTTTTCCAGCAGGTCCATGACTTGTCTATTCAATTCTTCATACTCTTTCGGACTCATTCAATAATGAGCCTTGTTTGGCAAACTAGATCCAGGGATCAAGTCAATTTGGTGCTGGATATCTCTAAAAGGTGGAAGACCACTTGGTAATTCATTAGGAATGACATCTTTGAACTCTTTCAAGATGGTTTCTACTTCAAAAGGAACCTCAAAGGACTGCTCCTTCTCTTTGGTCACCGACATGTACATAACACTACTCTCTTTGCTTTCTTTCACGGATTTTGACAAAGCAAGAAAGTTGTTGCCCCCTTCTTTGATCATAGTTTTTTAGATTCTCTCCTCCTTACAAGCCAAGAGAACAATGTCTACTCTTCGTCTATCATATTGCCAAGGTCTCCCCAAGAGTATATGACAAACATCCATTGGAACCACATCACACCAAACATTATCATGATAATTCTTTCCCATAGAAAACGAAATTAGACATCGTTTAGTAACTTTCACCTCATTACCTTTCTTGAACCAAGAAATTTGATATGGCTTCTGGTGAGGTTTAGTGTTGAGCTTGAGTTTGTCCACCATCTCTTGAGAAACAATATTTTTACAGCTCCCTCCATCAATAACAGTGGAACACACCTTGCCATGAGATTTGCACCAGGTTTTAAAGATATTAGAACGAAGCCACTCTTTGTCTTCTTCAACTTCTGAAGTAGTGAGGGCTCTTTGTATCACCAAGCAATCCCCCTTTTCAGGCCCAATTTCCTCATATTCTACCTCATCATCATCATCATATTTAGGTTCTCCAAAAGGGTCTTCATGTTCACCATCAACCTCTTCATCCGCAAGGTTTACATGAGCATCCACCTGCCTTTTAGGACAATCTTTAGGATAATGACTACCCTGCCCACACTTGAAACAAGTAGGGGAACGATTAGTATGAGTTGCTTGACCTCCTCCATGGTTGCTAGTGCTTGGCTTGGCTGCACTTTTATTGGTTCCCCTGATCTTTGAACCAACATGACCTCTATGTGAAGATTCACCTTTAGAGGGAGGGTAAAAGCTACGAACATCAGCATAGTTTTCTTTCCACGGCCACGAGTCAACTTTTTCTCCACTTCAACTAGTTGATAAGCATCATTCAACCTCCATACTAGTTGCATCTCAACTTCATCACGGATTTCAAACTTCAGTCCACCAATATACCTTGCAACAAGTTGCTCCTCAGTCTCTTGAGTTTTGTTATGGGCCATCAACTTATAGAACTCTTTGGTGTAGTCAACAACACTTTTGTTGTCTTGATGAATGTTGTTGAATTGAGAAAAGATGCTTTGACCAAAATCTGGTGGAAGAAAATTCTCTCGAAGTCTACACTTCATTTTCTCCCACGAAGAGATCTGGGGTAACCTTTGCGAACCTGTAACTCCTGAACCTTGTCCCACCATGTCAAAGCGTAGCCGCGCAACCTAGTCGCCACAAGCTTCACTTGCTGGTTCTCTAGAATGTTTTTGTATTTAAAGAATTTCTCAATAGCACTAAGCCATTCAAGAAACTCTTCGGGTTGGAGTCAACCATGGAACTCCTATAAATCAATCTTAACAACCTCCGAAGCTCGAAGAAACCTTTCCATCACAGTTTCTCCACGGACTTGCTGGTTGCCAAAAAGACTTACATCCTCAGATTCATCACTACCATAACCATGACTTGAAGAGCTTTGCTCGCTACTAGCTTCCCGACAGTCAAAGCGCATGGTAAGTTCTTCAACTTGCCGTCAAAGTACCTGAATTTCTTCATCTCTATCATCTCTGAGATTGGCGCGTCCTCTACCTCTTCTTGCCACCATGAAAGAAGAAGGAAGTACACCAAGAGCGTTACGCGAGCTTTGATACCAAATGATGCGGACTAAGAAGAGATATAGAAAAGAAACTTGAAATTCAAGAACACAACATAGGAAGGAAGACAAACATAGATGAGAGCATGGCTTTATCTCTTCTCATTAACAAAAATAGGTTATCACTACATACCCCCACATTCTCATACTTTCCTTCTACTTACGGACTCTCAAAAGCAATTAATTATCATAACTACCCACCAAACTACACTTCTCAAAGACACAACTTACAAACAGAGTATAACTACGAAAATGGGAGACTGTTCAGCTCAAAATCTGGATTAAATGGTGAGGTTTCACCTTCAAGCCATAAACCATTGGAAAGGTCTTCGAGTCCACTTTCCAACGCATTAAACAATGCGCGATTTGGAGCTTCCGAGGTTGAGTTATGGTCAGAATACCAAAAGGTGTTTGTGCAGGATTTTCTTGCGTGAGAAAACATGCTGCACTTATTCTTTGGCACTGCATCACTTTGTCGCCACTTTTTCGTGGACAAAATGAAATTCAATTTCATTTTGCTTCATTCATGCATGGAAAACTGGATTCACTGTAAGATAAGTTGCTCCAAGATTTTCGCACCAAAGAATAGGAGGAAACTTTGGGTGATATCCTAATTCACGAAGGAGATATTGAATCCATATTACTTCTGCTGTAGCATTTTGCTAATCCGTAATACTCAGACTCTATGCTTGAACGAGACACAGTATGTTGTTTCTGTAAACTCCAAGAAATTAGGTTGGGCCCATGATATATGCAATATCTGCTTGTAGAGCGTCTGTCATTTGGACAACCTGCCCAATCTGCATCAGAAAATGTACTTAAAATAAACGATGAAGACGACCTAAGGAGAAGGCCATGGTAAATAGTAGACTTCAAATATCTCAGAATTTGTTTTATGACCACCCAATGTTCATCTGTGGGGTTTTGCATGAATTGACACACTTTGTTGACAGCAAATGAAATATCAGGATGCGTGAGCGTCAAGTATTGTAAAGCCCCAACAATACTGCGATCTAGAGTTGGATCATTAAAGGGGGACCCAACATACTTGGAGAGCTTGGATTAATTACAGATTGGAGTCTTCTGTGGTTCAGAACCATCCATGTGGGTTCTTCTAAGTAAATCAATGATGTAGCGCCTTTGTGAGAGAAAGAGGATATGAGATGACCGAATAGCTTCAATTCCTAAAAAGAAATTTAGTGCACCAAGGTCCTTGATTGCAAAAGTGAAGTTAAGGTGGATGACGATTTCTTGAATGCAGCCCATTCTTGATCCATTGATGATGATATTATCAACATAAATAAGTATATACACTGTGAATTCATGATTTCTTGTGATAAAGAGAGATGTGTCCGCTTTGGATGCCACGAAACCCATATGAATAAGAAATTTGCTAAGTCGACGGTACCAAGCCCGAGAGGCCTCTTTAAGCCCATATAAAGATTTGTGCAATCGACAAACATGTGTTGGAAATTTTGGATTTGTGAGGCCTGGAGGTTGTTTCATGTAGACTTCTTCCTCAAGTATGCCATGGAGGAAAGCATTTTGGACATCGAGCTAATGGATAGGCCAATTTAATGAGATGCCAAGACTGAGCACAGTACGGAAGTGCAAGGTTTAATCACAGGGCTAAATGTCTCTCCATAATCTATGCCCTCTTGTTGATTAAAACCTTTTGCAGCTAAACGAGCCTTGTAACTATCAATTGACCCATCTGTTTTTTTTTTGTTTTTTTATCTTAAAAACCCACTTGCAGCCGACAATATTCATGTGAGGCTGAGGACAAGATTCCAAGTCCCATTGCGAAGGGCATTTATTTCTTGACACATGGCACATCGCGGATTGGAATCGTTGTTAGCTTGAGAAAAACAAGTTGGCTCGGCAACGTCTTCACCTGTAAGTGGGTGTTTTGTGGCCAACAGAACTTTGGGCTTAAAAATACCATCTTGAGATCTAGTAACCATATGATGGGTCACGATGTGGACTGAGTCATCTGACGGTATGTGGTACCTTGTTGGACTACAGCATGGTCAGAAACCATGTCTTGTACATGCGAGGCATGTGTAAGCTCATCTGAAGCGGGGTTGTATATAGCATGATCATTAGCATCCTGACCTTGTACATGACCGAGTGAATGACCGTTGTCATGGCTTGAATGTTGACCATGTGTATGGTTTGAAGAAGCTCCATGTGCATGATCATGATCAACATGTGTAATACTTGAAGAAAGCCCATCTTTAGTGATTGTTGAATCAATGCCAATATGGAGCCTCATTACTAGCATTCTGATTGCGAGCAATCGGGTGGGGCTGAGTAGTTGAGTCTAGTGTCGTTGGGTTTGGAGTGCGTGGGTTTGGAAGGTGGCATGGCTGAATGGGATTGGGCATATCAGCTATGGGTAGTGGAGTATGGAAATGTGGAGTGCTGTTGTGATAAGATGGGCACGGAGAAAATAAAGTAGGAGGTGGACTATGAACCCAAGGCACAAATTATTGCACAGGCAGTGGAGAACGGGTTGAATTTTCTGCAAATGGGAAGGAGCCTTCATTTTTTTTTTTTTTTATTTGCTAAATGGTAAATTGTATTAAAGAAAGAGAGGGAAGGAGCCTTCATTAAAAATGACATGGCGAGAAATGTAGAGGCGATTGGTTGGAAGATGGAGACACTTGTAACCTTTGTGAGAGATGGACTGTAACCAAGAAAAACACAAGGGAGAGACCTCGGTAAAAAGTTTTATATTATTAGATGGACAGAGATAGGGGTAACAATCTCTCCCAAAAACACGCAGATGGGTGCAACCTGGGGGTGTATGAAAAAGGATTTCAATAGGAGATTTATGATCAAGGGTAGGGGTAGGTAGTCGATTCACCAGACAACATGCAGTTTGGAAGGCATCATCCCAATAAGATGATGGGACAAAAGCACAAGTCATCAATGTTAGGCCAGTATCAATTAATGGTTATGACGCCGTTCAGCCAAACCATTCTGTTGCAGCATGTGAGGACATGAGAAACAATGTGAGATGTGCTGGGATTCTAAAAGGGATGCATGGTTGTATGATGCAGCACCCATGATTTTAACATGGGTGGGGGCCACATTTGGAAAATCCAAGCTGCTTCATTACCCAAAGGCCCATTGTGTATTCTGTATCTAAAAATTCAAGATCTATTTCAATGTGCCAACCAATGAATTGGCCACCAGATTTCACACAAAAAGACTCCTTCCATTTTTGCCCTTTAAAAAGAGGAAAGTAATCACATATTCCAAGTTTAGTTGATCCAACGGTGGCCATCTCACTAATTTGAATATTTAACATTTAATCACTATAATGGTATTATGATTAAGAGGTTTGGATTTTCCAAATGTGGCCCCCACCCATATTAAAATCATGGGTGCTGCATCATACTAGTTCTGCCCATTCTAAAAATGTTTTAAATTTTAGGTATTCACCGCCATTATCGGATTAAAAAGTTTTTATCTTGCGATCAAGAAGTCGCTCGATTTTATTTTTGAAAGAAATAGAAGTAGGCAAAGCATCAGACTTTTTGGCAATCGGGAAGAGTCAGGTGTAGCAGCTAAAAGCATCCATGAAAATGATATAATATTTGAAACCATTATTAGAAAGCACTGGAGCAGGGCGCCTTATGTCTGATACAATAAGATCTAATGGGAAATTGTAGCTAAGTAGAACTATAAGAAAAAGGTAGGCGATGACTCTTATCAAGAACGACAGAAAGCAAGCTTCTTATTATGGATTGGAAGGGAATGAGCCGCAACAACTTCTTTAAGAGTACGCATCATGGGATGGCCAAGACGTTGATGCCAAAGATTCATAGACGTACGCTCTCCAATGTAGGCGGAGGGAGATGAAAGGTTGACATGAGAGCTTTTATTCAAACGATAGAGCCCTTGTTTATTCGGCCCCTGTAGAACTACTTTCCCCGTGCGACGGTCCTTAACAAGAAAGAAATCAGGGTGAAACTCAAAAATCACATCATTGTCATGGGTGAATTTTGAAACTGATAAAAGGTTCTTTGATATATTTGGAATGTGGAAAATGTCTTTAGGTTTAAATGTGAGGGAACCAACAGAAAAGGAAGACATACCAACATGAGATATTGGGAGGCCAGCACCATTACCGAGTTGAAGCTGATCAGGCCCGTGGTACTCAGATCTAATGCTGAGATTGCTAAAACCAAATGTTACATGATTGGTGGCACCGCTATCTGGATGCCAATTCTGGTCAGTAAATTGTGAAGAGGTAGGCGCAAAAGCATTAGAGGATAGGTATTGACCATCAGGAATGTATTGCCGGTCAAATCTATACCAAAATGACCCAGCCGTGTGGTTCTTGCGACCGCACAATTGACAAGTCCAGCATTTGATCGTGGTCCAGTGCGAGTAGTTGTGCGCCCTGTGCCTCTACCACAATTAGTGGAATTTCTGCCGCGGTTTGATGATGTAGGAGAGAAGCCACGACCATGTCCTTGAGATGTTTTTGCAGCAATATTAACAGAGGGCGTCAGCTCGTCTACCTGATTTTGAGAATGTAGGCGTGACTCAAACGCAAGCGGATGAGCTTGAAAATCTTCCATTGTAGTATCAACAAGGGTAGTGGTTAAAGAAGTAACAATAGCATCATATGATGTGTCAAGCCCACTTAAGATCACTTGTTGAAGATCTGTCCCGGCCATAGGATGTCAGGATGCTGCTAGAATGACAGAGAGTTGCTTAGCGCGCTAGAGGTAATCATCCATCGATCGGTTTCCTTTGCGCATAGTTTGAAGTTCACGGCGGATCTGCATAAGCCGGGCACGAGATCGTGATGCGTACTGGTTCTCAAGAGCCAACCAAACGTCTCGTGATGTAGAGAGACCAACAACTTGCGCTAGAGATGTCTCCGCCAGGGAAGAAAGAAGTCACCCTAGGAGTATTTGATCTTGTTTTTGCCCTACAGTGTATGCCGGATTTAACTCATCATCGGTTTTGTCATTGGTGAGGATACGAGGGGGACAAGGCAGTGACCCATCAACATATCCTTCAAGTCCATATCCTCTTAGCAAAGGTATGAATTGAGTGCGGCATAGGAGATAAGTTTGGCGGTCGAGCTTTACTGAAATAAGGTGTTGAATGTTGAGTGTTTGGACGATGGTTGAAGAAGAAGCGTTGGTGGAAACAGAGGCCATTTGATCAGAAAAAAAGACGTGAGTCTATCAAAGCTCTGATACCGTATGACAAAATGAATTGATTATTCCACCGTATTGATTATGGTGGTTTACATATAATATTATAATACAAATGGGTAGAATCTCATGATTACATATTTTGCAGAATCTCTATGGCTGGCACTTACACACCTTCCAAACTTTTAAGAGATTTTATCAACTTTGAATGGAAAGTATATCATGTTGCCTCGTCAGTATGTTGACCCCTAATTGTCTCAATCGCTCTTGCGTATGTGCTGGCTTGGATTTAGTATCTATTGAAATATGATTAGCTTGATTCCATAGAAAACACATTAGATATAGAAATACCATTGAACTAGGTAAATTTATTGTGTTTTCTTTGTGATTGTTTGATTGCATTTGCATGTGCATCTCATAAGAAGTGTCAATCGAAGTCGGTATATATTTTCAAAACTATCTTGATGGTACAATTTGGAAGTCAGAGACAAAAACCCTTAGAAGAAATTAGTATAAAATAACCTCCTTTGTCAAGGGCATTGCAGTGAAGAAGATAATACCATTCAATTTGGCCTTTTAAAGTCATCCATGACACTGTCCGTTTCCTCAAAGTCTTAAATCTTGAAAGCTGACTATTTTTTATAAGAAGATTATTTGTAATCAAACACTTTGGTTAATTAGCAAAGATGTTGCCTTCCAACATACAAATCGCTAAAACATCTTGATTCAACATTTACTTGATATATAGTTGAGCAAGATTAGGGTTATTTAACCCACCAACCTGACTAATTGACTTAATTTGTCCTGCTAACCTAAATTAAAGCAAATATGTTAATAAAATATTTGAGTTCGAACTTTTACTTTAAATTAGGTTAGAGTCTAGCCTATACATGCTACCATTTTCCACAGCCCGTTCCAAACCCAACTTGACCCGACCCACTGCTGCCCCTAATTTAAACCAATTGTTACAAAAATCTTATCAGCCCACATGGCAAAGTCTAATCTCTTGAATAATCTTAGTTGTGTGGATTTAGACTTTATGCTAATCATAAGAGGAAGTAAATGAAAGTTTATACTCCAACCTCAGCGGAGAACAACAAGACCTGCCTGTTTTCCACCAATAATAATAATAATAATAATAACAAGACCTGCCTGTTCACACTGTATGGTTCTCCGATATAGTTCCTTAATTTCCTCTTAACGTTACCTCTTCTCTTGAGCACGGTCGGCAGGTTCTCATTGGGAGGTCTAGGCTTCCAACCTGGCCTCCCCGCTCCTTGAATATACAAGTTGCTATTACCTCACATGTGTGAGATGTCTCTTCACATGTGTAAGTTCTCTTCAACTCGCATGTGTGAGTTGTCTCCTTGCATGTACAAGTTTGCATCACTTCATATGTGCCAATCTCACAGGTCCCTTCTCCTTAACTGGGATATAAAAAAAACCTCTCCTTAGTGCTAATGTGTCTCCTTGGCCAGTCAACAAGGCAATGCTACAGATAAACACCTATATATTCAAAACCACGCTTAGTATAATATATAGAGATAGATAGTAGAGTGCTAATTAAGCAAGGCTTGCATGGCAATTTGTCAAATTATCATTAGTTTGCCTTCCTCCATTGACAGCTAAATACCGGCAACCTTCGTCACATGGGACAGTGAATTAAACAGTGATAATACATATAAAAATACTCTCATGATCACAATCTAAACTCTATAAATACCCACCCCCCAGAGAAAATCTCAGAATCACAAGACCCACATACAGAGAGTGGTGGAGATGGCCTCAAAGAGCTCTGCATCAGCTGCTCTTTTACTAGCTCTCAACCTTCTCTTCTTCACCCTTGTCACAGCCAATAACAACCCTCTGTTCCAGTACCCCACACCCAACCCAAACCCTAATATTCCCACCCCAACTCCTTCTTCCAGAGGAACTTGCCCTAGAGATGCTCTAAAGCTAGGTATATGTGCCAATGTGCTGGGGCTGGTGAATGTGGTGGTGGGGTCCCCTCCAACTCTCCCTTGCTGTTCTCTTCTCCAGGGCCTTGTGGATCTCGAAGCAGCTATTTGCCTTTGCACTGCCATTAGAGCCAATGTTCTTGGTTTAAACCTCAACGTCCCAATCTCACTAAGCTTGTTGTTGAACGTTTGTGGGAGAAGGGTCCCAACTGGCTTCCAGTGCGCCTGATACTTTTCCCATCCATCTGTTATTGTGGCTTTGTCTTCTTTTGTTTTATCTAGTTATGTATTTTGCGCTTAGTGATTTGCTAGATGGTTCCTACACTAATTGGGGAGCATATGGTTGTCACGATTGATATTAGTATTTAGTGATGATGGATGAGTTCTTGCTTGACTTGGTGTCCCATGTGTTACATATATATGTGACGTTGGGATACTATGCGTGCAGATTCTCATGTCCTGGAAATAAAGGTTGTATTGTTATTTAATGAAGTTTCTAGCGTGATCTTGTTTTGTTATGAAAGTGCTTATGAGATGAAGGTAAAAGTCATATATTGAGACGAATATGGTTAATTTATGGGTTAGTTAACTTAGTTTGGACTTGATAACAACATCGATGGTTTGACCCTGTGACAAACCGCGCATTAGCACACGTGTGTTCTTTAAACCCATTTTACCATGAATTCCTAGGAACTCAATTTCAAAACAGTGCAGAACGTAGAATGTAAATATTACATAATACTGTTCACAAAGGTAAAAGATTAAAATCTCATAGAGAGCACTTCATAAGAGTGCTTTACCCCTGTTGGATGATCCAAGAAAGCAACAAATCAGAGGGAGGAATAACACACTGATAATCACTATTTTCTCATGGAAAATTGGATAAATAAACCCTGCTAACCCGACTCATATCCGACCGTAATATGGCCTATGTAACTAACCTGCATTCTATATGGGTTTGTCACAGGTCAGATAGAGCTGACCCGCAGTAAATTGACCCATATAATCCGTCTAACCAGGTCTCCTACCATTGCAATATAATTTTTCTTTAGCTAGATGCAAGTTTTTGGACTTTTGCATGTTGTTATTGGAACTAACTAGCCAATTTAATTAATGCATACTTTGAAATTAGCAAGCCACTTAAATTCACACTTTGGAATTTGTTAGACACTTAAATGCATGGTTATCTTAGCTAACTAGCAATATAAATGCACAACTTTAGCTCAATGGAATTAAATGCAAATTGTTGGAAAATGCGGGTCAATATGGGTTGGTGCGGGGAAACCTGACCCGTTCTAAAACGGGGTGGGTAGGGCTTGGGGTACAAACTGTAAAACCCCACCTACTGACCTAACCCGTTTTTTACCCCTCTGTAAGACCATGATCAGTTAAAAATCACATTGTTCCTGGCCCATAATAAAATGAATAGTCTGAATCCCCTTTTAGTGGTATCTTACACACCTTTTGTGATCGAGAGTGAGATGCTTGGAACTCCACCGTGGGGCCACCTATGATAATCCGGACTGTTCAACATTAAATGTCATCTCCTCCGATCACATATTGGTCCCATCGTAGGATTGAACACATAATTGGTAAAATGTTTGGTGCATAAGATTGTGCTACTCATATTACCACTCTTATGATCAATTCTACGTGGGATCAACTCTTTTTAAAGTAAAATTTAAGAACATATGTTTGCAGGCGAGATAATATTTATGTTGAACTGTCTGGATTATCAAGTTCCACACATCCCACTGGGAAGTGAGTAAGAACTGCTCAGGGGATCCGCAGTCTGAAAGAGCGAGCACCATTATCGAAATGATAGTTATTGATACGCCTTTCGTTTTCTGATATCTTCCAAAACCCAACTTCTAAAAACAAGAAATGCTAAAACGCCAACACGTACTTTGATCAAAACCTTACACTAGATAAAAAGTGAAAATACCCATCGAAAAACACATAAAGAGCCCAATCAACCTGCCAATCACAGGTGAACAGGAGGACAAACGAAACCCGGAGGAGGTTTCTTCCCACAAGTGACAAAGACTTCAAGAGCAAGTGTAAAAAGGATATTGAGATTGAGAAGCTTGAGCCTTATAGCAGTACAAAGACAAACAGCTGCTTCAACCTCAAGCAGCCCTTGGACGACAGGGCAGCAGACATGGTCAACTGGGTCCCCCACCCCAACATGCACCAGCCCTCCAATCACGTCCAAACACAACCCCAGCTTCAATGCGTTGAGCGGGCAAGTGGGTGGTGATGGTTCTGGCGGATAAGGAGCTGGGTGCCTCGGCGGAGAAGGAGTTGGATAGATGACCGGCAGTTCTGTGGAAGGAGGTGGTTTTATGTGAGGTGGGTAAGAGGGTGTTGTTGGTGGTTTTGGATGGGGGCAGTAACCGTGGGCATGGGTTGGTGGGAGTGCAGTCGCAGACATGAAAACCATGAGAAGAAGAAGGGACGCTGCATTGAAGAGTCTCGACCCCATGATGAAGAAGAAGCTTTTTGGGTGTGAGAGGTTAGAATGGAAGGATTATAAGGAGGTTTTTCAGAAGAGCCCGTTGCTTCTCCATCTCATTTGTCTGGTTTTCAAGTTTCAGTGACTTTTAATGGAAAGCACGGCTGCATGGGAATGTGTAGGGTACGTGCTTTTAGGGTGGCGGAGAGTGTTGTTGGGGAGAGCAGCAGGAATCCATCTGATAGTGGGGACCACATCTGAATCAGAGGATTTAACATCATTGTCGCTTATTATGGGCCAAAAATTTTAGTCAGATGCCAATCTCAAACAAAAAGTTTTGGCAGAATGATGTTCACATATTTTTTTTAGGGACAGGCCAATGCTTGAAGTTTGGACTACAGCTAGATGAGGACATTGTTGCAGGAGCATATTGTATGTGCAGTCCAACTAATGCAGGGCTTACTTGGCCTGACAATTGAGCATTGTATTGTACACCATCACACTCACTATGTCGCATGATTTTAGAGGAGGCCAATTTGATAGGAATGAATCTTTACACATTGTTTATTTGATTATATCGCAAGAATATTTATAATTAAAGGACTTTTTAGCTTTGAGGCTCCTAAAAATGCATGGTTAAGTGTTAGCTCAGTTGGCCAAGGACTCTATACCTCCCTCGAGAAGCGGAGAGGTCTAGCATTTGACACTTACCTTCGTTGGCCACCTTTCATAGTTTTACCGGGTGCATGTGCATAGGAGAGTTTACATGTGCCCTAAAAGATTAGTTCTATGCTGGCTACAATCGAGTGTCCCTTGGGCTCTCAGGGCTAAAGGCTCTTGGACAGGGTTGAGCCAAAGATACCTTGGGTTATCAAAACAAATGGTTAAGTCTTATTTGTTTATGTAGAATAAGAATTGAATATACATGAATCCATGCCGTAGGGGGTTAAAAATGAAGATCCAAAGTTGATAAGCAAAAATGATTATAAAATAACCTCTCTTTTTGTAGAAAGTGAATAAAGGGAAGATGAGAAATGAATAGCTAAACATCACTCTATTAATTCAAATCTAAGCCAAGGTCCCATCTATACTACTATTTTATATGCTTCGGCCCTCACCCCATATCATTTACACATCACCTCTTTAATAATCTTTTAATGGAGCTCATTTGACAATGAGTTTCTATGTATTATAATGCAAACAAATTGTCTCTAAAGATAATTTGAAGTTGGGAGTTTTTATTTTTGGCAATACCCTTGTCTATGAGAACACATTTTCACTGCCAGCCGTAACTAGAAACCCCAATTCACAGGTACACAGGTTTGGTGGCCCTCATGAGCTAAACAATCTTTAAAGCTTTTCCTTTTTATTTTTTGTGCCAGTTGGCCTAGTGGCCAGGGGTCGAAAAGTAAACTAGCCAACCAAGGATCGGTCCCTTGCTCGTGCTAAGGAAGAGGGCGCACTAAACTCAAATAAATTTTTCAGAAGAAGAAGCATGCTGCTATGTGCTAGGCTTCTACTAACAGGTCAGAACAAAACAATCCAAAAAACAAAACAATAAAAACTGCTTCCAAATAGTAACAGTTTTCTTGCAAAAAAGAGACTCCATTTTTTGTTGTTATGAATGCAAGAGATAGACTTACACGAAACGAAAAAAGAAAAAAAAAGGCAAAGACAGCAACGGGTTTTTGCGTTATGCAGAACCCGTCGCCAGAGAAGGGCTGGACTGGTCGCGTTTCCATCGCCAAGCCGTCACCATCGTGGCTGATGTTGTTGAAGTTGGTCGACTTCGATCTGTAGAGCTCTCTGGTGAAGTCCCTCGTTCCTAGAGAAAAAGATGGAAGGGATTATGTGTTCTATATTCCTAGAGAAGAAGATGGAAGAAGACGGAAGCCTAGGAATCAGGGAGAATGGAAGATTTTATTTTTAAAATTCAAAGTTTTATGCCCAACCTGTTGACAGGGGCAACTTAGTCATGAAAATATATGATGTGGTATATTAGGGACCTCTCACCAAAATATATCTAGCTATATATACTATAGACATTAAAAAAAAAAAGTTGTTGGACTAGAGGCCTTAGAAGACCGTGCTTAGAGACTTGTGGCTAATTTTCCTTTTTTTTTTTTTTTTTTTTACTCCAACCAAGAGGGCTTAGACCCAAGAGAGAACTGCACACGAGAAGACAGCCCACTCAAATGGAAAAGTAGCCCGCACACTGGAGAAAGAAGCCTACACAGGACACTACAAGGCCCTTAAACTACATAATTTGCAGCTGCCATGCCTCATTTATGACTTACCAACGTTGTCCACCAAAACCAATTAGACCTTTTAAGCTAACCCCAATAGAAACATATGAAATATGGTAACGAGAAATTCAAATAAAACAAATATTGGAAACCAGGTGGGAGCTTTTTGCGACTTGTGTAGGGAGACCGAGATGTTTAGGTTGATGCCCAAGGTGTCAGCTTTAGTGGCAGTTCAAAGGCACACGGCAGCTTCTACATCTGTCAAACCTTGGGTCAGTGAGCAGCAAGGGAATGTGGGTGGAGAATCACCAACCCAAGCAAATCAGCACATACGCAAAATTTCAGGGTATCTTTGGGGCAGGATGCAGGCTTGTGGTGACGTATTGGTGCTGGGGTGGTGCACATGGGACTTTTGTGGAGGTGACCAATTAGAAGAAGAGGAGGTTGAGGGAGAGGAAGAGGGCAGTTGATGCAAAGGCCTTGGAAGCCATCTTCAAACGAGAGAGAGAGAGAGAGAGAGAGAGAGAGAGAGAGAGAGTTGTATGGAGGTGATGACGGTGGTGAGAGGGGATGGCCCATTTGTAGGGTGAGATAGTGATTTGTCTGGAAAAATTGAAGTGTCCATGTGGGGGTGGTGACCATGCATTGCATGTTGAAAGATGAGGATTTAGGATTTGCATTTTGGTGTTTTTCTTAAAACTTGTGGTGCTACCATCCACTACTCCTTGGGAACGTGCTAGGAGTCAACAGTACTTAAAAATATTCTTGCAACCTTTTGTGTGGCCCGCAATGGCCCGAAATTTTGGCCCCATTCCATTGTTGGATTGATGGTTATTGTGTAAGCTCGTGATGAACTCTTCCAAAACCAAGTGTAGGTAATCAAGTTAATCACAATTTTTGTGTGTGAGTTCCACCCTGATTAAAATGAAATTTGGGCAGACTGTCTATACCAGGGTGATCATCAACCAAAGTCGGGATGATGGAGTGATCTTAACTGTCTCATGTCTTATTATAGCCATATGGATTTGGAACCTTGGCCAGTGTTTTACTCAACACCAATTGGATGGTGTAGATTGCCCCAAAAGCATTGGGCCCCACAATTTGGACAAAAGCGTAGGCAATTTGTACTTGAGTAATTATGATTCGCCACATAATGCCAAAGTTCCTATACAATGCCTCAACATTTATAGCATTTGCCTCTGTCCGATGCAATCCTTTCTACTGCTTTACCTTGTCCGGTTGTTATTTCGAGTACATGCAATTCAGTATTTTAGAAATCTGTTTGAAGTAAAATGAAAAAGAAGCAATACTCTTTTTGAATGTAAAATGCACTTATAGTTTGAAGGCAGGAAAACAGTATTCTGTTGTTGAAGTTATTTAAATTTAGAGATCAGCAGTTGATCAATGCTAGTGTTTAACACTATGTCCTTAAGACAAAATTCGCCCCCACAATGGTGCTAATGAGTCTTCAGTGGCGTCTTGTCTCCCAGGATACAATGATCATACACACAGTAGCAGCACAACAAACTATATGACAGTCGAACCAATAGGTGCAGCAGGACTCTCTCTTCTTGACTCTGAATGATGACCCAATGCAAGTGCAGAAGCAGCGAAAATGAAATGACCAAATAGCATGAATGAGATGCATATGTATAGTGTGCTAACAGGTCTGTTCATGAGGTTGTATCTGTTCTGAACAGTGTCTGTTTAGTGAACAGATGCTTCTTCTTTGGACACATATCTTGTACACACCCTTTCAGATGCGAATGGGCACCACTTAGGACACACCCCATTGAAAAAGAAATTTTATTAAATAAAATTTCTCCAAAAATATAAATGGGTAGTGGGCCGAGCCAGGCCCAACTTGCACGTGAAGCCCAAGCCTAGGCCCAGGCCCGAGCCAGTGGTGGCGCACGCGCGTGTGTGTGGTGGTGACCCCACCTTGGTCTAGGTCCTCCCTCATCCACAAAAGTGGAATGCCCCTTGGGGCTCATCCTATACTACCAAGGTAAACATATTTATACATAAACAATGTTTTGCTCCCAAGCAATGTGGGAAGCAAGTTCACCACTTCCTTTTGTTTCCATGTTTAACATGTTGAAGTAGTGGTGTTTAGGAGGCAATTTTTCATTCACTCCTTAATGGATTAGAGCAACCCAATACATGTCCTTAATCTACTCATGGAGTAGATTACATTCCCATGTATTCCCACCTAAAAAGATAAGTGGGTCCCACTTTTATTTTGGTTCAAAGATGACCAAAATAATGGGTTCTCTAACCATTTTTCCAACAATCCCCCACATGAATAAAATTAACCGAAAGCAATGAAATGTATGCAGAGAGAGAGAGAGAGAGAGAGAGAGAGAGAGAGAGTACAATTTGGAAGTTCTCTGTATAGAGAAAGGTAGCTTGTGGCCTTGAACCTTCCTTTGTGAAATACTATCGGGTTTACTGGTTGAACAGTGAACATGATGTCTTGAACTGCTCAGCCTTTTTGTGTAAATCGAGACAATAGAGTTCACACAGAATCTTTTCAGACACATTTGGTTCTCATGATTGTGTTCAATTTTGGCCCTGAACTATGCCTGGTTTCATGAGTCCTTTAGAGAATTTAGCCTTATTATTCTCATAGAATCGGCCTAGTTCACACTCACATAGGTGATGCTTATTAAGAGTATCCTGTCATACCCTATCTGATAAGTCAAGATATAAGAATCATTAAAAGCTTTGCTTACCCTAATTACCGCTGCAGGTATCACTATTAGTATCATAGGAATGAGCAGGAGATTTTATCTCCATAGTGATATCTTTAAGTCACACACAATTCGGTTGTCCCTTTGAACCTAGATCTTGGGATCTCTAGTCAACTAGGTTGGGTTGCCATTATGGCGACTTTTCATTCATAGGCATTAAACCCATTCCCCTCGATGAACGGTTTACTTGCTCTCTTGCTAAACCTTTGGTAGAGGGATTTGCAATGTTACCTATTGACTTTATGTACTCAATTGTCATAATGCCATTAGAGAGCAGTTGTCTCACGGTATTATGCTTCCGACGAATATGTCGATACTTACCGTTATATATTTTACTCTGTGCCCTTCCAATTGCTGATTGGCTATCGCAATGAATGCAAATAGGAGGCACAGGTTTTGACCACATTGGAATATATTCTAGGAATTGACGAAGCCATTCAGCTTCTTCGCCAGCTTAATCCAATGCAATAAACTCAGAGTGGATCTAGCAATGCAAGTTTGTTTAGAAGATTTTCATGATACCGCATCACCACCAAGTGCAAATAGATATCCACTTGTGGACTTTGAATCATTGGTATCTGATATCCGATTGGTGTCACAATAGCCTTCAAGTACTGCAGGATATTTAGAGTAGTGCAATCCCTAATTTTGGGTGTATTTTAAATATCTTAAAACCCTAACTATGGCCTTCCAGTGGTCTGATCCTGGGTTACTTGTGTATCTACTCAATTTACTAACAGCATATGCAATGTTAGGACGAGTACAATTCATCACATACATTAGGCCGCCAATTATTTGAGCGTATTCTCGTTGTGATATGCCTTTCCATTATTCTTGGATAAATGGATACTAATATCTATGGGTGTTCTCGCTGGACTGCTATTATCTTGATTATATTTCTTGAGTATTTTCTCAATATAGTGCGATTGAGATAATATCAGTCCATTTGATGATTTAGAAATCTTTATTCCTAGTATGACATCGGCAACACCTAAATCTTTCATGTCAAACTTATTGTTCAACATTCTTTTGGTAGCTTGAATGATACCATCATTACCACCCATAATCAGTAAATCATCAACATATAGGCAAATAATAACACAGTCAGTGTTAGTGTTCTTGACATATACACATTTGTCACATTCATTGATCTTAAACCCATTTGACATCATCAAACTGTCAAATTTCTCATGCCACTGCTTTGGTGCTTGTTTTAATCCATATAAAAATTTGACGAGCCAACAAACTTTCTTAGTATGACCTGGAACATTAAACCCTTCTGGTTGTTCCATATATATTTCCTCATCTAATTCACCATTTAAGAATGCTGTCTTTACATTCATTTGATATATCTCGAAATTGTGTATAGCAGCAATTGCAATTAACATTCGAAAGGAAGTTATCCTCGTAACTGGTGAATAAGTGTCGAAATAATCCAAGCCTTCCTTTTGTTTGTACCCTTTAACAACAAGCCTGGCTTTGTACTTTTCGATTGATCCATCTGCTTTCATCTTTCTCTTGAATATCTACTTGCATCCAAGAGTTTTGCAACCTTGTGGAAGATCCATTAGCTCCCATGTATGATTTTGCAAAATGGATTCTATTTCACTATTTATTGCCTCTTTCCAATATGGTGCCTCGGGACTGGACACTACTTCTTTAAAGCTTTGAGGCTCATCTTCTAACATAAATGTTAAAAAATCTGAATCAAACGTCTTTAATGTTCTAGCCCTCTTACTCCGTCTACGTTCATCAATCTCTTGTTGGTTTTGATTACTGCTACTAGCAATATCATGAGTTCTTTTAGGAGAACTCGATTCCTGCGAGGGTTTATAAGAAAATACATGTTCAAAGAACGATGCATTCCTTGACTCAATAATAGTGTTAGGATGCATATCAAGAATCTCAAACTTGTGAATTAGAAACCGATACGTACTGCTATTATGAGCATACCCAATGAATACACAGTCAACTGTTTTTTGTCCTATTTTAACCTTTTTAGGTGTAAGAACCGCCACTTTAGCCAAACACCCCCACACTTTTAAGTATTTGTAAGTAGGCATTCTACCTTTCCACAATTCGTAGGGGGTCTTATTGGTTTTCTTTTGAGGTATTCGGTTGATAATATAATTTGTAGAGAGTATAGCATCCCCCCACAAGTTCTGAGGTAATCCAGAACTTATTAATATAGCATTCATCATTTCTTTTAAAGTCCTGTTTTTTCTTTCAGCAACACCATTTTGCTGAGGTGAATAAGGAGCAGTAGTTTGGTGTGTAATACCATGCTGTGAACAGAATTCACCAAAAGGTGATTCATATTCACCACCTCTATCGCTTCTTATTATCTTGATTTTCTTATCAAGTTGATTCTCAACCTCATTCTTGTAATGTTTGAACATTTCCAAGGCATCATCTTTACTTCTCAATAAGTAAACATAACAGTATCTTGTGCAGTCATCAATGAATGTAAGAAAATATTTCTTACCACCTTTAGTTTAAACAAACTTTAGGTGACAAATATCAGAATGAATTAATTGAAGAGGTTCAGAAGTTCTTTCAATAGATTGAAAAGAAGTTCTAGCGAGTTTAGCTTCTACACATGTTTCACATTTGATATTTGAATCAAAACTACATTTAGGCAAACATTCCATGTTAATTAATCTACGCAATGCATCATAATTAACATGGCCTAATCTACTGTGCCACACATTAGAAGACTCAAGCATATAAGTAGAAGAATTTTTCTTATTAGGTACAATTGTCATTACATTCATTTTGAACAGCCCATCGCTCATGTATCCCTTTCCCACGTACATCCCAGGCTTAGTGAGAACAAATTTGTCTAACTCAAATACAAGTTTGAAACCCTTCTTACTCAGTAATGAGCCTGATACCAGATTCTTACAAATATCAAGTACATGTAGCACATTGTTGAAAGTGAGTTCCTTTCCAGAAGTCATTTTCAGAACTACCTGTCCTTGGCCTTCAACCTTAGAGGTGGCAGAGTTGCCCATGAAGAGTTGTTCTCCGTTAAAAGCTTGATAAGTGGAGAACATCTCCTTGTTGGAGCAAACATGTCGAGTAGCCCCTGTGTCTACCCACCATTCTCTGGTATTGCCAACCAGATTGACTTCTAAGACCACAACAGAAAGATTGATGTCTGAAACATCAGTGGAGAGAGTGTCCAATTCTGTCATATTGGCCTGCGCTGGTTTCTTACTTGTAGTGCCTTGGTCCTTTTGCTTACGGCAGTCCTTAGCACGATGGCCCGGTTTGTCGCACACAGCATTTCCCTTTGAACTTCTTATTGTCATTAGGACTTTGTTTTGGACCGCTGGGAGGGTTCTTTCTCTTCTTTGAATTCTGTCCCTGTTCCACCACATTAGCCCTAGCTTCGGTGAAGGTTTTTCCTGCTTTCTTCTCAGATACACGATTGCCTTCCTCTATCCTCAATCTGACAATCAGGTCTTCAAGTTTCATCTCCTTGCGCTTATGCTTAAGGTAGTTCTCAAAATCCTTCCAAATTGGTGGCAATTTTTCTATGATTGCTGCCACTTAGAATGACTCACTAAGAGACATTCCTTCTGCATGAATTTCATGGAGAATGATTTGAAGTTCCTGAACTTAATTGATTACTGCCTTAGAATCGATCATCTTCGATCATCTTGTAGTCAAGAAATCTGCTAACAATGAATTTCTTCATTCCCGCATCTTCAGTCTTGTACTTTTTATCAAGTGACTCCCATAATTCCTTAGCAGTCTTCAATGAAAAGTACACATTATGTAATGTGTTGTCTAGTCCATTGAGAATGTAATTACGACAGAAGAAGTCAACATGCTTCCAGGCTTCTACAGCAGCAACTACTTGCTTATCTGTCTCATCTTCTTTCAAAGCAGGAGCTTCTTCATAGAGGAACCTTGCCAAGTTCAGCGTAGTGAGATAAAACAACATTTTCTGTTGCCATCTCTTGAACTCGGTACCGTTGAACTTTTCAGGTTTCTCTCCATGGTTCATCATAACAGGGGTAGGGGTAGTGACTGGAGTATTCTTTTCAATACCCATGTTTATTACTGTTTGAACAAATCAGAAATGACTGAATAAAACACAGAGTATATACTACAGAATAACAGAACTGTAAACGGTAACTCAAATAATATGGTAACCAGTTACAGGCTACTAAAAGTTGAGGCAAACAAAATACAATTTACAGATTAACCTGAAGTTCTATAAGTAGATATATATATATATATATATAATGAATGAAACTCAGTTTTACACTACTAGTTTCAAAAACAGAAGAAGAAGAAACCAGTAGAAAAACTGACATAAACTGAAACAAAAAAATACTGAAGTAAAACTGATAACAGAGTGTACTTAGAAAAAAGAATTTTGTCTTAAGATTGTTATTTTGAGTACATACAATTCAGTATTTTAGGAATCAATTTGAAGTAAAATGAAAAAGAAACAGTACTTTGCTTGAATGTAAAATACACTTACAGTTTGAAGGCAGGAAAACAGTATTCTATTGTTGAAGTTATTTAAATTAAGAGATCAGCAGTTGATCAAGGCTAGTGTTTAACACTATGTCCTTAAGACAAAATTCGCCCCCACAATGGTGCTAATGAGTCTTCAGTGGCGTCTTGTCTCCCAGGATACAATGATCATACACACAGTAGCAGCACAAAAAACTGTGTGACGGTCGAACCAATAGGTGCAACAGGACTCTCTCTTCTTGACTCTGAATGATGTCCCAATGCAAGTGCAGAAGTGGCGAAAATGAAATTACCAAATTGCATGAACGAGATGCATATTTATAGTGTGCTAATAGGTCTGTTCATGGGGTTGTATCTGTTCTGAACAGTGTCTGTTTAGTGAACCGATGCTTCTTCTTTGGACACATCTCTTGTAGGACACACCCCATTGAAAAAGAAATTTTATTAAATAAAATTTCTCCAAAAATATAAATGGGTAGTGAGCTAAGCCAGGCCCAACTCGTGCGTGAGGCCCAGGCCCGAGTGTGTGGTGGTGACCCCACCTTGGTTTAGTCCTCCCTCGTCCACAAAAGTGGAATGCCCCTTGGGGCTCATCCTATACTATCAAGGTAAACATATTTATACCCAAATAATGTTTTGCTCCCAAGCAATGTGGGAAGCAAGTTCACCACTTCCTTTTGTTTCTATGTTTAACATGTTCAAATAGTGGTGTTTAGGAGGCAATTTCTCATTCACTCCTTAATGGATTAGAGCAACCCAATACATGTCCTTAATCTACTCATGGATTAGATTACATTCCCATGTATTCCCACCTAAAAGATAAGTGGGTCCCACTTTTATTTTGGCTCAAAGATGACCAAAATAATGGGTTCTCTAACCATTTTTCCAGCAGTTGTCCCCCACATGACGTTTATTACCTGCTTTCTTGTTTCACCATGGGAATGTAACTTTTCCGCAAATGTTTCGTTCCACCTCACGGACGATTTCACAATCAACTACTTTTTTATGAAATGGAAGTTATGAATTATGATCTTCTGAGTCCTCACTTTTTTTAAGATATCACCCTTCGATTGTAAAATCATTCATACAAAGCAACCAAACAATTGTTAAATCATATAAAGAATTTATATGTTCCACGATATGCTCACATCGACCATAAGAGAAAGACCCAAAACCTGGTATCTGGCCGACACAATGGATCATTCCAGTTAACCCGGAGCACAAGACATCAATCCAGCATCTACTAAGCCCATCTTCTGCTCAGTCCAGAGGAACCAGGTTGGGTTGGCTGCTTAGACAGCTAGTATGGATTCTTTGCAACCCCAACCCACTTACTAATTGGGTTGAGAATGTTAACCAAACCCAATCAGGAAATATAAAACAGAAACATCAGCTTGAATTGACGGTTCAGCTCACTCATCGCCATATATAATCAGGGCTGAGTGTAATCAATGCTCAACCTTGCTTGACCCCCATCATCCTAATTAAGCTGACATTGGTATAAACCATCTTTAAATTAGTGAGCTAGTAGATATCAAAAGAGCATTCCTTGAAGCCTGGATTTGTAACTGGTCCAGATGGGTCTTAACAAAATAGTCAATTAAGCTAAGCCAGGTCCTGGAGACGGCTAGCAACAGCCTCAAGAGAGAGCTTGCTCTGCTCTTTATCTGTATTTCTAGAGATGTAGGTCCCCGACAGTGGGATTTTGATGGTTCAGTAGTAGAATCCAACGAAGATTCATGCATAGAACAGAGCCATTACGGGAAAAAAAACCATCCATACATATCAACTTCCCAAAAGCCTCTTCCTTTGCATCCCAGAAACATAGTGGGTTTTGTGTTCGGCGTATCCATTTTTCCTTCTTGTTCTTGTTGTTTGTATGTAATATCAAGCAGTGAAAATAGAAATTATACGATTTTTTTGTGATTGTGGCGTCTTCTACTTGAGCTGTTTCCAGTACATGATACATATATAGGGGTGCTCATGAGCAGTGAAATTTTGAATCACATTGCTAAAGGGTGCTCATGAGCCGGGCTGAAGATTGCCCGAGGCTTATCCATTTTGTTATTGGGACTATGATAAAGCATTTTATATGCATGCTCATGAGTCATGACATCTTGTTTGGATTATATCCCAAGCCTAAATAAATTTGTGCATTGGATGGTTGTCGTTGTCAGTCGGAGCCCAAGAATCCAAGCCCAACCCATTTAGTTATCTGATACTCATTCTTGTCTCCAGGACATGGACCTCATTGCAAGAAAACGGGCCCAGGTCATTGGTGAGAAAGTTGGTCCATTCATGTTGAATTTGTCGAGACATAATTGGTATTCTAATCAGACCTAAACAATAAAACTATCAGGTGACCCTAACCTAAACTAAAAAACTATGAGGTGAATGTATCTGACCCAGGCCTACAAGCTCAGCATATTCCTTCCCAAAGTGGACCTGGGCCTTTGAAGGCCCATACCACATATAAAGCCATCAGGTGAATGTATCTGACCCAGGCCTACAAGCTTAGGATAAAACTATAAACTATCAGGTGAATGAATGTATCTGACCCAGACCTACTAGCTCAGCATATTCCTTCCCAAAGCGGACCTGGGCCTTTGGAGGCCCATACCACATATGGCTGTAGTTGTCCCTTTTGCCTTTTGAGAAGTCTGGTTCCTCTGCAGTTGTAACAACCCGTCCCAAGTTAATTATGATTAACTCTACTTAATCGAAATTAATGCTAATTCAACATGTTTTATTGAATTAATGTTGATTAATTGCTGAATTGATTTAGAATTTGGCTCAAATGGTCAATTTGAGCCGAATGAAAAGAGTAGTGAATGTTATGAATGAATTGAAATGGTTTTAGGCTAAATCAAGTAATGCAAGGACTTTTTCGTAAATACGAGATTACGCGTATTTCGTCGAATACGGAAACTCTTGATAACCACGCATGTATCTCGAGGAGTACGTTAACTTTCGTAACTGTAGTAAGTCCATTCGACGTGACGTGGTCCAACTGACCCTTCATTTGACTTGAATTGGAATTAATCAAATCCAGAGGGGGTGACATGCAAAAATAGGCTTATTTAGATAGAGATGAACTCAAATGAGTTCATTCTTTTATCTCCCAGCCGATCTCTCTCTCTCTCTCTCTTCTTCTTCATTCTTCCAATTTCTCTCCATTGATTGATGATTTGGAAGCTTGACGAGTTTATTGAAGAGGAACTCCATCCTCACCATCATCTTCTCCATCTTGTTCCTTGTTTTCTTAAAGTTGGAAGCTTGAGACAAGTCCAAGAATTCCTTTAGGAGACTACAAGTAAGTGATTTAGATTGTTTAAAGAGTTTTTCAACTCTTCTTAGTGGTGTGGAATGGTTTTTAGTGTAAAGAACTCATTGGAATTCCGTTTATGGATTGATTTGGGTTTTAGGTTCAAAAGAGGGTTTAGCTTGAGGAATTCATATCAAATTCAAGCTAGAAAAGGAGGTTCTTGTGGATTACTCTCCAAACAAGGCAAGTGTACTCAATTCTATTGATTTCATATGTTAGTAGACTTGTTAGAACTCTAGGAGTTCAATTCCAGAAAATTTGGTTCAGAATTTTCTGAACTTTTGGGCGCAATTCGGTCAGCAGATAGACTGACCGACACCTGACCGTAAGCTGACCGACATAGTTCGGTTAGCTGAAATTGTGAATTCGGCTAGCCGAGGGTTGGCCGCAAGGTAACCGAAAATCTTGTCAGGGTTTTTCATCAGAAGTTGAGCTTCTGGAAAACAGATCGAAGGGTGACCGAGAGTAAGTCGGCTAACCGAAATTTGAATTTCGGTCAGCCGAGTAGGTGACCGCACAGGTGACCGAATTGAGCAAATTGACCTGTAATTTGTGAGATTCTGGAAGGCTGACCGAATATGGTTCGGTCAGCCGAAATCCGAAATTCGGCTAACCGTTAGGTAACCGACAAGGTGACCGAAACTGAGGGGATATCAGAATTGATTTCTGATATTTTCCTAAACCTTCATGGGTGTTAGCTAAGGTTATGTGGATGTAAAATTCACTATAAAGTGATGTCATCTAAAATAACACATACATTGCATAACAAACGTTTCACCCGAATGTTGTTTTAGGAAAATTTACTTGTTTAAGGATTTCAAACTTGAGTTGGCATGTCCTCTCATGTCTAGTACTGTTGTGCTCCTTGTTGAGCTACCATTGAATAATGTATTGAATTAATGAAATGAAATCCAATGAAATGAAAGGAAAAGAACTGAAATGAACAATCACTGTAATGAATTAAAGATCAAGTCTGCTGCAGTAGATGGAGCGTTCCGGAGCTCCGTGGTGATGCCGATGATCTCTAATCAAGACACTGGTAAATCCCACACATTTGAAAAGCCACTTAATAAAGTGTGTAATATTGAAATGAAATGAGTCCTTCTTATGGCTGGGTCATGAATGGTGCGCCCTTCCGCCTATGCCAGAGGACAACGAAAAGACACTTGATAAAGTGTACATAATGAATTGAATGCTTCCTTCAGGGGAGAACTACATAAATTGAACTGAATTGAATTGATTTGAATTGTTTGAATTGTTTAGAATTGCTAAACATATTATTATCATAGAATTGTGTATACATTGTTAAACCGTCGTGTTCACAGTGTTATTGATGACGTTACAGGCCAAGTTGCCCGTCCCAATAGTGCAGAGACCGCGCCGCCAGCGGAGGAGACCAATCTGGTTCCTCCAGGAGGACTAAACGAGTGGATGTAGCTCGGAGGGCGATCGGTTTAGCATGTTTTATAACCATTTTGAATAGATTCATTTTGATTTAAATAGTAATCACATGCATTGTATTTAAATATGCATGGTTGATTTAAATCGGAAATGAGATGTGTAAGTAAACTTTACTTTATGTAAAGAACTTGTACAGGTTAAAGTTGGTTGTCAATGTATATATATATTTCCGCAAAATGTACATTTGACAAGTATATGTAAGATCCCCTGTGAATCTCGTGTTGGCTCCGATGATGCGAGGTTTACGGGAGTAAGTATGTGTTCGCGACTCGGGGTTTGGCCGTAGTAACCCTAATCTCGGGCCTGAGTCGTGACAGCAGTCAACCACCAAGGTCACAATTCAAGTAGGTGGGTTTCATTGGCCCCACCAGGTAGGAAGGGGTCATCATCTGCCAAAAATCAGAGGGATGAGTTATTTTTGGCTACATGTGATTCATGAAAATGAAATGGATCACAGCCATCTTATTCAGTGCAAATCATTTTTACTGTCCAAATTCATTGTTATAGATTTGAGAGTAGATGTTCTGACAACCTTTTATTTGGTTGAACAGGTGCATTTCACTTTTTTATATAAAAAACGACAAAATTGTTTTCTAAAAATCTTCTTTCTAATCAACAACTTATCAATATTTTATAATATCATCAAATATTCAACGGCATTACATGAAAGGATGCAATTTTATGAGTCAGGGGACTGAGGCCTTCTTCTACTGATATAATATATGATGTCTCTTATTGTTTTTTTAAAATAAGACACATGGAAGAATTTACGTTGCTAACTAACCCTATAAAATGTAAAAGATAAGTTTAAGAATGTTCATGGTCAAGATAGGATAAGTCTTTTAAGGGTCTTTTAATTGGAAATATAAAAAAAAAGACAAACCTCCCCTTCAATCCTGTTAGGTTGTATGGCTCAATTGAAGTAATAAATCTGGTAAACCGGGCCCCTGTATTGCCCATGTTCTACTGTAATTAGAAGTAGGTCTATTATCATAGGTCTACTGTGATTAGAAGTAGTGTTTAGGTGTAATAGGGTTTTGGGCTGATATTATAAATAGAGACTTAGAGCCTCTATGATGTACAACATCTTCTGATTGTATAGTGAATTCTCCCGTCTTCCCCTGGACGTAGGCCAAAAGCCGAACCATGTAAATCTCTCATGTCATTGTGTGTGCTTGATCTCTCTTCGTAGGCCCTAGATCACAATAAACTGGTATCAGAGCGATTTGGCGTGATCGGAAGAAATCCGACGGATCGGATCTTCAAAGGGTTGATCGGAGAAGAGAAGGGATCGCTCCTTGTTCTGGATTGGTTTGCAGGCAGAAGCCACAGAGGATCTGGACTGCTCCATCCGATTGGAAACTGCCTTGTAGCGAAGATCAGATCGCAGAGCGTGATTTGATTTGGGCGGTTTGGTTTCTGTTTTTTCGGCTGGCCCCACCACGCCGCCGAGGACAACAGGACATCGCTGGAGCCGCTGCCGGAGAAGAAGCGCTACCTGCACGGCGTGACGCCTGCGCTGTTGCCGTGGAAGAAGAAGAAGACCGGAACCATCTTCTGTGTCCAGTTGCAAAACAAGAAGGGCGGCGGTTTGGGTTTTGCCAGGCCCCACATCGCCGTGAAAGACGCTGTAGTAGCCGCTGCCACTGCATCTCGCCGGAGGTGAGAGGTTCGCCGCTGTTGCCTCACCGTGCAATGGTCGCAGGAGGAGAATCGCTGATCTGGTTCTGGAACAAAACTAGAACGTGAGGAGGAAGACAACCCATATTTCTGGGCTTCTTTCTGGGTCGGGTCCAGGTCAGGTCAAGCCTGACCCGTTTCAGAAGCCCATCCGAAAAGACAGATCCAGGTTACAGTCAGGTCGGGTCAAGTTGACCTGATCCACATGCAAAAGAACCCAGAAGCAAAGCCCGCAGGAAAGCGCTGACGTCATCAAAATCGTCCCGTCAAGGGCAGTTTAACTGAATCAAAGGCTGAAATTTATTTTCGCGATATCTGGACGATCCAGAGTCCGATCGGAGATCCGTTTGAACCTACGAACTCATTACAAGCAGATCTATGCGATTGTGGAAAAAGATTGGCTGTTCAATGGTCGACGAAGAAGATTGACTGATTGGAGCTCAGAAACTTATTTCTGTGATATTTTAGCCATCCAGAGTCGGATTTCAGATCCGTTTCTTCCAGCGTGCTCATGGTGACCAGATCTACACAAGTATAGTGAGAGATTCGTGGAGTGGCTATGAAGTTCGACATTGAGAAATTCGATGGAAATAATGATTTCGGTCTTTGGCGTCTGAAGATACATGCTTTGCTAGTTCAGAATGGGTTGCAGAAAGCTTTGAAAGGAAAGAATGCTTTGCCTGAAAAACTTTCAGATGAAGAGAAGGATGAGTTGCTAGAAAAGGCGTATGGGCAGATTGTGCTATTTTTTAGTGATGGTGTACTGCGAAAGGTTGTTCAAGAGAAAACTGCTGCTGGCATGTGGCAGAAGTTGGAGAACTTGTACATCACGAAGTCTCTTACGAATCGCTTGTATCTGAAAAAGCGGTTGTTCACGTTACAAATGCAGGAAGGTACGTCTGTTTCAACACACCTTGATTCTTTCACAAAAGCTATTATGGATCTGGAAAATATTAATGTTGAAATTGATGATGAGGACCAAGCTATTATGTTGCTGTGCTCGTTACCGCCCTCATATGAGCATTTTGTTGGTACCATGATGTATGGTAGAGATACTCTATCCAAAGAGGATGTAGAAGCAGCCTTGAACTCGAAAGAGTTGAAGAAAAATGTTGCAGCTGACAATGATAGTTCGGGTGAGGGTTTGGTAGTACGAGGAAGAACAAAAGACTCCAGTGATAAGGGCAAACATAAATCCAACAGGAAAAACATTCAATGTTATTATTGCGATAAGAAAGGGCACATCAGAAAAAACTGTCCCGAAAGGCAGAGGAAAGGGAAAGAAATAGAAGATTCGTCATCTGATGATAATTCAGTCAGTGTTGCAGATGGAAGATCAGATTATGATTCCGACAATGCACTTTCTGTGATTGAAAATGGTATTCGTCCTAAGGATGAATGGATTCTTGATTCGGGTTGTTCTTACCATATGTGTCCCAATAGGGACTGGTTTACCACTTATAGAGAAATCAATGGTGGTAGTGTCTTGATGGGCAACAATGTTGCATGTAAGAAGGTTGGGATTGGAACAGTTAAAATCAAGATGTATGATGGAATCGTCAGAACGTTGGCAGAAGTTCGGCATGTTCCTGATCTGAAAAAGAATCTTGTTTCTCATGGTGCCTTGAACTCCGATGGTTGTAAGTTCTCAGCTGAAGGTGGAGTCATGAAGGTTGTGAAGGGTGCTCTGGTTCTTATGAGAGGCAATAGAGTTGGAAACTTATATGTTTTGTCTGAAAATACAGTTACAGGTGGAGCTGCAATGTCTTCCTCAGATGACCGTGAATCTATTTTAACGCGCTTATGGCACTTGCGCCTGGGTCACATGAGTGAGAAGGGATTGACAATACTGAGCAATCGGAATCTGTTATGTGGCACGAAGACAGGCAAGTTGGATTTCTGTGAGAGATGCATCTTCAGGAAGCATCGAAAGGTTAGTTTCAAGACAAGTATTCATCGCACGAAAAGTATCCTTGATTATGTTCATTCAGATGTATGGGGGCCTTCTAAGGTTTACTCCAAGGGCGGGTCCCGGTTTATACTGACTTTTATTGATGATTATTCAAGAAAAGTCTGAGTTTATACTCTGAAAACGAAGGATCAGACCTTTGTTACATTCAAGCGATGGAAAGAAATAGTTAAGAAACAGATTGGCAGAAAGGTGAAGAAGTTGAGGACAGGTAATGGCAATGAGTACAGATCGACAGAGTTTGAGAACTATTGCACGGATCATAGCATAGTTCGGCATTACACCACTACAGAAACTCCGCAGCAGAATGGAGTTGCAAAGAGGATGAACAAAATGATTTTGGAAAGAGCTAGTTGTATGTTGTTTACTGCAGGATTGTCCAAGGACTTTTGGGCTGAGGCAGTAAATGCTGCAGGCTACTTGATAAATAGGTCTCCACGCACAAAGATTGGCTGCAAAACACCGGAAGAAATGTGGTCAGGTAATCCAGCTGATTATTCTAACTTGAGGATCTTCGGTTGTCCGGTTTATGCTCTCGTGAAAATCGATAAGTTAGAACCAAGGGCTGTGAAGTGCATCTTGGTGGGATATGCTTCTAGGGTGAAAAGATACAGGTTGTGGTGTACTTATCAAGATTCACCAAGATTTATCATCAGCAAGGATCTTACATTTCATGAGGATGCTTTACTCGAAGCGAGAAAGCAGGTGGAAAGGACAGAAGTAGATAGCAGCAGTGACACTGTTCAGGTGGAGTCCGACGTCCTAGTGAGAAAGGAGAATGCATCCGGCTCCTCCCAAGATACAGGTGATCGTCAAACTGTGCAGCAGATGCAGCAGACAAAGCCGCAGATGTCGCAGACTAGTAGACCGCAGAGAGAAAGGAAACCGCCGGTTAGAAACGGTTTCGAGGATATGACGACGTACGCGTCGACATCAGACAGTGGCCGTGATGATATGGTTGCATACGCATTGATGACTGAGTCTCTTGAATTAATGGAAAGGCTGGAAAGTAGTCAACAGGCAGCAACTATGACTGAAGAGATGAAGTCTCTTGATGAGGAAAATCAAGCCATCGGATGTAAGCGGTTCTACGAGGAAGATAAAGGAGCTTCCAGTGTAGGTAGAGTGCGGTTTAAGGTTCCTGATCATGTATGCAGTTTAAAGAAATTATTGTACGGGTCGAAGCAAGCTTCTGGACAATGGTACAAGCGATTTGGTGCACTCATGAATGAATGGTTTAAATTCAAGTTCAAGCATTGGTTGGACTTGATCGGTGTGCTCAGTACCTGAGTGTCCTAAGGGGCAGGTGGAGACGGTGAGACGTGTTTAGTGCATGAGGATCAGCTTGAATGTTCGCCAAGGTGGAAATTTGTTAGGTTGTATGGCTCAATTGAAGTAATAAATCTGGTAAACCGGGCCCCTGTATTGCCCATGTTCTACTATGATTAGAAGTAGGTCTATTATCATAGGTCTATTGTGATTAGAAGTAGTGTTTGGGTGTAACTGGGTTTTGGGCTGATATTATAAATAGAGACTTAGGGCCTCTATGATGTACAACCTCTTTGATTGTATAGTGAATTCTCCCGTCTTACCCTGGACGTAGGCCAAAAGCCGAACCACGTAAATCTCCCGTGTCATTGTGTGTGCTTGATCTCTCTTCGTAGGCCCTAGATCACAACAAATCCAAATTGAAATGTGCACCAATCAAGAGAAAGAAGAAAAAAAACTGAAAAATCTTAGGTCAATGAATCTGTTTTGCTTACTCTTTAAATTTTGTTCAGTGAGAGTCGGCAATAAGAGATATGAATCCAGCTCCTCTGAAATATTTATTAATTAAGATCATGAGTAGATGGTTTCGGATGTGGGGATCCTAACCTTCTAATGCATTAATCTTATTAAATTAAGTCTTCCAAGGTCAGCTCTGGTAAATGGATCCAAGGATTAAACAAAGTGAACAATCACTATTTGACATATTAACAGGCTAATAAACAAGTTAAACAACAACCCTGAAACACATTTCTTGGGAATGAGAAAAACTGTAAAATCGTAGCCGTTGGATTGTACAGGGAAGTGTCAATTCCTGGGCTCTTCATTGATGCTGCTGTTAGGTAGCTTGTTTGTTTTTCTTGAAGAGGCCATTGTGTTTCCAATTGCTATATATTTAAAGTCAGGAGACATTCTCGAGTTGCATGCTTTTACTGTCGATGGTTAGGCTTGGAATCTGGTACTTGTTGCGGACAGGACTCTTCTCTCTGTTTCATCAAATTCTAAGTCCACCTGGTCATTCCCAAGAGGTGTGTCTGTGGACAAAAGAAGTCCGCAATGGCGGAAAAGAATGTTTTGATTTTCCGTGCAGTCTATTGTTCTGTAAACACATTTTCTTCAACTAAAAGGAGAAACAATGAATTGGTTTTCTTTGACAGAGGGAATTTTGATTTCCTATGAAAAGGATAGAAATAAAAAGTTCTTCTGCATGGCAAAAAAAAAAATCCGATCACAGAATCCTTTCATTGCTCAAACGAGTCCTAGAATTACAAGAAAATAGAAAAGGTAAACGGAGGGGCCGGCGAAGATAACCAAAGGTAACAAGCCTACTGATGGCCTTCTATCTTCCAATCTTGGTTTCAAGTCATTGAATAAATACAGAGGATGTTGGTGTGGTGGCATTTAAGTAGGTAAGTACATGAGGACGAGGGGTTCTGTATCTCTGAAATGTTATGAACATGTCACAAGTAGGACAATGAGTCACTTTCTCTGAAAGTGATGATATGCTTATACCAAGTAAAACCAAAGGAAAATGATTAAAGCATTTTTTTTCAAATCCAATTACTAATTGTCCTGAATATTTGTGAATCTAATTATCTACAGCTCTGTTTTACTTATTGGTGGTTTTGAAAAATCACAGAACAGATAACTCAATACACAAGCTCAGTTTGCAAAGGATTAATTTATCTGTACATAAAGAACTTTTAGATTTTATAACCCGAGTCATAAAAGAAGGAAAGAAAGAAAGAAAGAAGCATTTGGATATGTTTGGAGTAGTCCATAACCTAGAAAAATAAGGCCGTTACAAGGGGAAAGCCATTCTTCCGTCTTTCAAAGTAGTTTCTCAGGGAGTTTCGATTCTGTACAGATATGTGGTGAGTTCTGCATATGGGAGTGTAAGATACAATGTACCAACCCAAAAACTTAAATTGATAAACGGAAGGGGCAAACAGGTATATGAAGTCTCCCGTCAAACTCATTACTTGGGGGATGGAAATGTAGGACTTTTCCAACGGGGAGGTCCACCTTTCTAAATCCAAACCAGTTAAGATGAATCACAGTCTCTTCGTTTATCACCTATGAGTGAAATATCATAACAATGGGATCGGGTGCACCTTTGTATTGATTAGTTATAAAACACCTGACTAGACACAAAAACTGGAGGGATTGAACCTCGCAAATTTTACATAAGACAATCAAACACTGAACCCAACTCCATCCGGAGTGAAATTGCCCAGCACCAATACACAAGGAAACTATGACTTTAAGCAGTTCGAATTTACAGAGGTAAGCCTTGCTAAATCTAAACTCTGCTTCAGGAGGAATGTCAAAGTAGGCCTAGGTTTTTTTTTAATCAAAATTAATATTTGACCATTGTATAATTATTATTTTTATCTAAATTAAGGTTTCAAAATGCTTTTCTTCTAATATAGCTTTCTTATTCAAATAAAACATAATGAAAAATCATTACTAGAGAGAAGAGGCAATTCTGCTTAAGGGAATTCTCCATCTCTAGATTTTCTTTCCATTTGTCATCCTCTCTGCATCTCTTTTGGATGTAGGAAAAACAAGAGGAGAAGACTGTCCATTGTTAAAAAAAATTGTGGAGGTTTTCTCTGCCTACATTTATCCACCTTTTGTCTAATTGGAACAGGAGGAAAGGTAGAGAAACAGTGGCCTTTAACAAAGAATCGCCTCAATATTCTTTGTGATGGAACTACTGAAACAAAATTACTGAAATAGAAGAAGAAACATTTTGTCTTGCAAAACACCTGCCTCCAACCCATGTGGGTAGCAAGCTGAAATGCACAATCTAACGGATAACTGCCATCCTTCATTTAATAGCAACCACCGACCACATTTGACAAGCCCATGCCTAAAGACCAACCAGACAATAGAATCATCATACAAAAATTACAACAATCACTATAGAGGACCATAACACATCAATATCCACAGACCATAAGTCTGTGTGGAAAAGATTTTCACTAAAACCACCATCTGAGGCATATGCATACAATACAACAAACCCAGTTATGTTCACAGCCACACTGTTGCAATAAATACATAGAACCCTTGCACTAGTTTGATTATTATTACATGGCAAAAGGAGTGGATGAAAGACAGTAGTAGAAGTGAGTTGTAGTAATACTAATAGTAATATTTCAGTTGTGAGATGGGGGATGTGTCCTTGGTGGAGCATAATCTAAATCAAACCTAGGATCTTCTGCGTACTTCTCATGAGGTATTTTCCATGAAACCGTAACAAGAGACTTGGTTCTAACAACCCCTTTAGTCATTCCTCTTGCTTCATCCATAATCCTTGGAAGAGGCTCCAATTCCTTGGGCTTTTCAGTGGTTGTACTGCTTTCTCTATTTATGGGGTGCTTTTTTTGGTGGGTTTGTTCTTGAAACATGGTGTACTTCACCTTCTCTTCACCCTACATCAAAGAGGGAGAAACAAAGGATTAAGAGCTTAGAAATTTACTATGTGACGTTTGTAGATTGTATAGGAAAGAAAAATGGCACCAACCTCGTGAGAAATCGTGTGGAAGAGACCATGATGGCGGGCATTGCATGCATAGGGATAGAGAGATATCAAGAGGAGAAAGAGGAGGAGATGAGTAGACATGGTTAGAAAGAGGAGAAAGGTGATGAGATCGATATGGTACTGAAGTTTGAAAAGAGTATGGTATATGTAGATGGGAAGGGTATTAAATGCAGGTTCGTAGGAGAGGAAGGAGGGTTATCTATGAGAACATGCAAGTATGTGACTGATGGAGATGGGAGGGAAGCAAAAAAGCGATATGGCTTAATTAATTCCCCATGAGAGAGAAGAAAAAACAATGTGAGGAAGGGGTTTAAGTCAAGGGGCCCAGCTTCTTAACCACAAAAGGGGGTTTTTTTTTTTTCTACCATTTAATCTTCTTAAAGTTGGGTTTCACAAGATAATGACAAAAGACCCCCAAAGTAACCAAAGTAACTTTTGAAGATTTTGCTCAAAGCCAATGATATCATGGGGTTTTGTTCCAAAAAAAATTTGACGATTTTTATCTTTCCCCATATATCGAGTTTTGCAAAATGAAATCCACATTTATTAATCATTCAGTGGGAGTTACAAATTTATAAATTTTCTTTTACAATATCTGCCAAAAACCCATGATATTATCATGGGATAGACTCCTCATATATCATAGGATTTATTAGTTTTTGAATACCATGTGACTTAGAAAAACAAGGAAAATATGTTTTTATCTGTCACAATATATCGAGTTTTGTAAAATAAAATACACATTTGGTAATCATGCAGTGGGAGCTATAAACCTATAAAAGAAATTATAAGTTTTGCAAAAAAAATAATAATAAAAATAATAATAATAATATTATGGGATAAACTTATGATATCCAAGGATTTATTAGTTTTGAAATCCCATGATATCACAAGTCATGATATCATGGGACCTTGGGTAAAACAGTCAAAAGGAAAAAAAAATTGATCAAATTCATATGACTCTGCTATCATTTGGGGTCTTTTGTCATTATTTTGTAGATTACAAAGTTGAGAGGGATTAAATCGTAAAAATCCTATTTAAAATGATGATATTCGCCAAATAAAACTCCAAATAGGAGTACAAACTGTCAAATTGGTCGCTTACAAAACAAGTAATCATAATTTTTCTTAAAAAAAAGAGTGAATCACATATAAATCACATTCTTTACAAGTGATCTTTCTAACAGTAAGTACTACTTCAAATTGAACTACAATATAGAGTCAATGCCGACTCTTTAGAGCAGTTTTAAAGTCAAAGTGGGCAGTGGTGAATAAGTTAAATGGTTGTGCACGTAGCATTCTCTGTCGGCTGCTTAAAGAAAATTCTCATTTCCTTGTAGTTATGTAGAATAAATATAATTTCGTTTTGGGGACCTTGACTACACTCAAAATTGATTATATATTCTACATATAATTAACTCTGTTATTTCTTTTGATCCTCTAGAAAAATTAATGGAGTCTACCACATCTAAAATTCATTGCGAATCTAATAAAGGGTTACCATTATGGACATGACAATGGGGGGAAGTCAATGCATGAGGTCGTAGTGTTCATGAGCGGTTTAAATTTAGTGATGGTGAGCCCCTACAATGGCTTTAGTGGGGAGTTATATTGACTCCAAATGTCAATCTAGGGAAGGGTTTGCTCACTATGATGTACTTGACAATTGGGGAAAGTCAATACATGAGGTAGTAGTGTCCACGAGCAGTTTAAAGTTTGAAAAGGTGCCCCCTACAAAAGAATTTTGTGGGGAATATATTGAGTCCCAATCGTTTCAATCTTCGGTCCTAGGGATTTCTCTATTGCCAAAGTAGAAGGGCCCATGCTAACAGGACATGATTGAAATTGTGCAGGGCAGGGATGTAAATGGGTCGGGTTTGGGGTTGGAATGTGGTGGACTGACATGTGATTGAACTTGTGCATTATACTTAAGTTTCATACTTTATTTTCCTATTGTCGTCATTATCATCACCACAAAAGCCTTATCCCAATTATATTGGAGTTAGCTACACAAACCCTATTTTTCCATTTTGATCTATCTTGAGTCAAATTTTTAAATAAGTTACACTTTTTTATATTTATTTTTACTACTTTTATCAACATCCTCTGGCCTACCACTCCCCCTTGGTGGGCCATCAATCTTTAAAGTCAATTTTTTCCTTACTGGTGTCATTACCGGCCAACGTTGGACATGCCCAAACCATCTCATATGGGTGATCAAACTCTTCATTTTTCTATATGAACTAATATATTTGCTTCAAATATCGATATTGATCCTGTGCAATTGGGTATATAACAGCATTCTAAGTTCAGGCTTCCAATTCCAATTTACTTGCAAGGCTTGATGGCAAGAATAGGGTGAGCTCCTGTCAAAATTCCAAAAATTCAACATATTTTCTCATTTCAAAACTAGAAAAGTGAAAATTTGGAGATTTTTTTTTTCTTTTTGAACTTTTAGTAATTTGGAATCTGGCTTATGAAACATGGATTTGGCCAAACTTTCATAGGGTTTGTTTGCCTACTTCCTATAGAATTCACTGTACCCTCTCCCTTGACTTCCTATTGCCACATTTTCTCCATGTGGGTAAGCATGAGACACAAAAAAAAGACCCTTTGTTGTTGCCCATCACTTTCGGTGAAAAGATAAATTCGATTTTTCTTGGGTGAATGAATGAGGTTTCTAACCAAGTGGGTTGTAGATTGTAGAGTGTATAATGTGGAATTGCAGATAGGGCCACTATTTTCTTCTGACTTATTCATGACTCATGAGAGTGATTGATGTTGGGAGAATAAAAAGAGAGAATTTGACGGTCCCTTGTATTCTTCATCCTCAGCTCTACACTTAGCCGCCGATAGAAAAGCATTGCTGGAGGATATATCTGTGTAATGTCTATGAAAAATTGGTTGAGTGTGTTTGATTACATGGTCTCAATTCGGTAGATGATGTAAATAAAATGATTTATTTTTTAATTAATTTATATAATCATGTTTTATTCATGTGATGAATAGTTTTTATTTCATGAGATGAATGGAATTTTATTTTATTACTTATTTGCACATGACTAATACGATATGACATGATAGTTCATGAGATGAACTGGAGCCCACAGGTATATTAGATGTGATTCATGTGTGTGGATGAGATCCGCATATAGGAAACATAGATCACAAATCATATACTTGAATTGATTCACAACCAGTGATGAGATTGAGCATCTCGTCTGACAAAGTTGTTGCATTATGATCACTATGAAATAATATGATTTGTCTCAATCATAAGAGTGTAAGACTCTAAATCATTGTACTGGTACACTGGATGTACTGAAGGACCATGAGTTGCACCTTATACAAATCTGTATTTAATTTAATAACTGCTCTCATCATTCCATAACAATAGACTCATAATCATGAGAGATTAATAAATTATACATTTACTTTGAGTCACCAATGAGCGAGACCAATTATAGGTCAACACCTCGGTGTCTTGGGTACATGGTAGTAAGACTATTGGAACATATAATTATCAAGATTAAATCTATCATCTTATAGATATATCCCCTTGTGACAATTAACAATTTAATCATTGGTAAGTGCGTGCCCATCTTAATTAAGAGTTAATTAGATGGTACTGATGATCAATGTGATTAATTGGATCACAAGGATAATAAGATATGAATCTAATTTGGTTGGACAGGTTTAATCCAATTGATTAATGAATATAATTGATGGAGGGGCCTTTTTGTAGTAATAAGGAAGTTTAGAGTCTTCTTATAATTTATTCCTAAAACTAGAGTTCAGTTGCATTTATTTAGTAAAATTATTTGCAATTAACTATAGGTCTAGATTGCACATGAGATGTGGGTCCAGACATCCCAATTGGAGCCAGCTTTTAAGGAATCCTTAGTGGTCCCACATTAGCTCTAATAAAAGATTGTATCTAATCCTATTGGAACTCTAAAAGGAAAGAGGAGAAGGACACTTACTCATAATAGAAGTGAGACTTCTAAGTATGAACAAAGAAAAGGTGCTCATGCACTATAAATAAAAGAGAGGGGTTAGACGTCCAAGGCATGCCATGCCCTAGGTTGGACGCCCACCTCTCCCATCTCATCTCTCCTCTTCTCACCTCTGGTTTCCATTAAAGAGTCTAGGGTTTCTCTTCTTCTTGGAGATCCCACCAATCTCTTTTAGATGAAATCTGATAGAGGGTCATAGCGTGAAAGACTATGAGAGGTCTTAGAGATGCTTCTTCTTCTAGTGGAACTCTAAAAGGAAAGACGAGAAGGACACTTACTTATAATAGAAGTAAGCCTTCTAAGTATGAACAAAGAAAAGGTGCTCATGCACTATAAATAAAAGAGAGGGGGGTTAGACGTCCAAGGCATCCCATGCCCTAGGTTGGATGCCCACCTCTCCCATCTCATCCCTCCTCTTCTCACCTCTGGTTTCCATTAGAGAGTTTAGGGTTTCTTTTCCTCTTGGAGATCCTACCATTCTCTTTTAAATGAAATCTGATAGAGGGTCATAGCGTGGAAGACTATAAGGTATTGGAGATGATTCTTCTTCTAGATAGTGTATCTTCTGATCTTAATACGTGAAAAAGAGATTTTGAACCCTAGTTTGGGTTTCTAGCCTTATAGAATACTTGATCCCTGCTTCAAGTGTATAAAAAGTTTTTAAAACTTATCCACGAGGCCCACTTTCTTTCAAGTATAAAAGAAAAAATTGTCCTACCCCATCCCATCGGAAATGTTTTTCCGTGGAATCATAAAAACCCTTTATTTTGTTTCACTATTTTTCTTGTGGAGAAACAATCACACCAAACATGAAAAACATGATGCCCTGATTTTTTATTTATTTTTTTTATTTTTTTGCCCATTAGAGAGAGAGAGAGAGAGAGAGAGAGAGAGAGAGAGAGAGCACCAAAATCCCTATTATTACTTATCTGAAATGATTTTTTTATACTCAGCTTTTTTGTTCTCTGTAGAAACATCTGGTTGATATTTCTACACTCAAAACTTACAGTAATAAACAGAGACACTGAACATAGAGAGCCCGAATGCACAAGGAATAATATAGAGGCACCCATGTGACAAAATGCGAGCAGTGAAGAAAGAGAGTTAGCTCTCGTGGTTGTACGTTATTGAGGGTGGGGACTAACAGCAAACAAAAACAAGAAATCTAGAGCCCTGTTGGTGTGCATCGAGGAACTTCATTTTCATGTCCTTGCATTAGATCTTGCTCCTGCATGGCTTGTGGCTCCGTGTTTGTTGGGCACATCCACGTTATGTACGTCTTGGAAAACTAATACAAGACGATATTATACTAAGTGAGAACCGATAGAAACATCATACAATGGAAGTAAGAATCGATGGAAGTGCAACCTTATGTTCCTTAATTGTACGAACAGTAATGCTAACATAGATTGTCTGCTACATGGGATGGGGAAAGAAAGAATTGCACATTGCTTGACCAAATCCTTTAGGAAACCCACAATTGGATTTGGTGTGGTCACCAGTAGCGTAGTCCACCAGTTTGGCTATTGAAGAGTGAAGGGGATAGGTGATGCCTACTTTCTCCTATTTTCTACTGTTTAAGTATCAAATGAAGCGTGCAATTTGGGTTAGTGGGATTCCGATAATAAATTTGGGTTGGGTTTGAATTTTTCAATTTCAATGACAGACCCCACTCACTCTGATCCCAAAGTCAACGCATCTTGAGTTGAGATAGCACTTGGGTTGGATTAGGCTGATCGAATATGGTTTGAAGCCCTTCTAAATTTCATTTTTGAAGTTAAAGTTGGCCCAAAATCCAGTCCAGTCCTTTTCATTTTGAACTCACAAATATGAGACATTAAAAGCCTTTCCTTTTTCTTGTTTTCTTTTTTTCAAACATTTCTCCTCTCATCACTTCTAAAAATTATTCTAGTTTTTACCCAAAAGGATCTATCATTAGTGATACTTATCAGATAGTTGTTTATGATTCAGGGTGCAAAATATTAAAGAAAAAATAGACACTTTTTACTTGGAGTCGTAGAGTTGAAACTAATTCTTGGAAAAAAAAAATTTCTAGCTTCTGAAGTTGGGGGCGTAGACATTGATAGAATCGATCCAAAATACAAAAACACAGATCTCAAGATAAGGCTGCCTTCTTGATATTTTTGTTTCTTTCTTTTCTGATTAAATACCTACACATATAAAATCGAGTCCCTCACCATCAATACTACAATAAAAAATTGGTTCCTAATTGTTTCTGCTGGAAGGGAAGTGCTCACCATGGAACTACCACTGGATTGGCCGTGGCCTTGGTATTTCCATTCAATAGAATGGTTACAGGCAGAGAAAGGCACGAGGTCTCTATAAGCTATATGGCGACATGCGACCTTCTCTTGTAAGTGTCAACAAATTGTAAGTATGCATGATGTATAAGAAAGAATAAAAACCTCCATCCTCAAAGCTGCATTCCCAGAGCCCACCAATCAAAGGCCAAAGAGGGAACTAGCAAGGACTAGAAACAGTGTCTAATAACTATAAATTTTAGTGTGGTTTATTAGTAAGGGGATTTAAGACCAGAATCAACTCCCTTGAAAGCTTTCAATTTTATTTTACTTTATTTTCTCCTTCAAAGAAATTCAAGGGTTTTTTTTTTTTATCGGTAACTGAAACTTTCATTAGGAGAAGGACAGAATATAAAAGGACAAACAACAATGAGGCAAGAACACAGGAAAAGAAAGAGAAAAGAAAATCAAACTAAAGGGTACAACAATTCTACCCCACCCAACCCTAATTACAGAATAAGAAAATCAAACTAAAGGGTACAACAATTCTACCCCACCCAACCCTAATTACAGAATAAAACCCTCCTAAGGATAGCTTATCTCCACCCTTTGCTTGGCTAAAACATCAGCCATACTGTTGGTTGTTCTAAGCTCGTGAAGGAAGACAACATTAATGGTAGTGGTAAAAGATTGAATTTCGTTAAAGAGGAGTTGAAATCTCTAAGGAAAAGGCTTCATATTAGACACCCAAGCAATCGCATTAAAGGAATCACTCTCCACCATAAGATCACCTTGGAAGCTTCTTCAAAAGCATTGTAGGGCTTTCAAAACAGCCAAAGGTTCCGCTTTATTAGAATCGCAAACACCCACATGCTTTGAAAACATAAACAAGACTTCCCCTTTGCTATTCCGAAAAACACCTCAAATTCCCGCCAACCCCGGTTTACCTCTCGTAGCACCATCCACATTAAACTTAAACACACCATGAGAGGGTGGAGACCAAAGAACAACTCTCCTCACTTCACTTGGTCTGCAACCCATGCATACTTCCCAATTTAGAAGGAAATCATTAAGACTAAAATTGGAGCACTCTTTTCTTATCAAAGCCCACTTAGCGATCCTCATACTTATTCTATTGATCAACACCAGAAGGGAAGAAAAGTCACCCTTGAAAATCTTGTCTTTCCTTTCCCTCCAAATGGACCATAAAATAACAAATGGAAGCATCCTCCAAAGAATATGTCCTCCCATCCACGCCTTCGCTGCCTCTAGAATCTTCTCCAGGCAACACCAAGTAACACCGTACTTCACCTACCGCCACCTCACAGTGAAGAAAAAGGTGGTTAACCGACTCCTCCTCCTTTTAACACATCACGCAGAGATATGAGATACTGAGAAATTCAATTTTGTATTTGACCATATCTTGAATTTCAATAAAATGCCCCTGTAAACTTGCTTGTTCTAGTACTAAGAGTCTCCAGATTTTATCTGCAATTGTTATTTTAAGTTGTCACCATTAAGGGCTGATTCATTTGATATTTTGGATATTTTTTATGTGAATAAAAATAATGATCAAAGGTGGATTTTCAAAAATGGTCATCCAATACCTTTTCCTTTTATGAAAATAGAATCAAAGAAGATGGAATACGAATGTCTAACCTTTGGTCTTCAGTTTTAACCACTTTAAAAAAAAAAAAAAAAAAAAAAAAAAAAAAAAAACCATGTTAGGCTACAAGCCTTATGGCTCTCCTTGTAACTACAAGACTGTCACCACCACTACTAGTTCATCCCTCGTTTCAGATCCCGTGCTATGCTATATCGGAGCGCTTTTAACACGTCCTGATCTCTCCTTTGCTGTTAATCAGGCCTGCCAGAAAATGCATCAACCTACTACTAATGATTTTACTGCACTCAAGAGGATTTTGTGCTACGTTTAAAGGTACTCTTTCTTATGGCATTCAATTCAAGGCCTTACTGCACTCGAGGATTCTGGGCTATGTTAAAGGTACTCTTTCTCACGGCATTCAATTCAAGGCAAACAAACATGGCCCTGGTGCAAAATATTTTATAAATCTTTGTCAGTGAAGTCCTTGTCTGTTTAATATTTTATTAATAAAAATTATAAAGTAGTTAATCTACCAGTGAAAGTAGTCTGCAACATACACAGGGATGGGATGAATTCACGCAACAAGAACATTCATTAGATTTTACTAAAGAGGAAATTTTGAAGTACCTAGGGTGTAGGTATGGTGCTAATATTCTTTTGTAATATTTCATACTCATGAGAGCAGGCAAACATGGGAAGCGGGTGGACCACATTTGGTGGGAGGAATGGAGGTAGAGAAGTAGAGGTCCTGCAGTGGTTCTCACTGTGGTATGGGGAGGCGAGTGTCATCACATGGACGTGATTCTTTTTTTTTTTTTTTTCCTACAGAGACACTTGACTGAAAGTCCCGAGCATACGAAAGTGAGAGAGATGGGAAGGGAGTAATTTTCCTGAGCAAGTACCTTCAAGACTGACGCACAGCAATCAGCATCATCATCAAAGCCTCGTTTGTTTCAACTATTGCATGAATTTTGATAGATCCCTACCACATAATTTAGGATTGGAATTTGCAGAGGTAATTGTTTTATTTTTTTTTTTCCCCGGTCCATGAAAAGAATTCGCCACTAAATTTAATAAATTCATGACTCGATCCATATAATCCAATGGTATCAAAAAACCTTACTGGGCATAACTACCAACCACTCATGGATTATGTCCACCGCAAGTGAAAAATAACAGAGAAACATCAGCCAATCTGGGCAATACTCGCAGCACTGATATTTCAGGACGCCATCACATTCACATAGGGTTAGTACCACACGACATTTTAACATTATAGCATAAATACTGGAATGCTCACATTAACTAGAAGCTTTTTGCTGCATCTTCCATTTTATGCGTAGTACCTTGAAAGCTATACACAACTGTACAATTTAAATCCAGCAATGTCCAAATACGTATGTGTCATTGATTATTGAATTAAGAAAATGGGCAACAAAAGACAGACGAGGATAATGACCACACCATGCACCAGCTGACATGTTACTCTTAGTGGTCACCCGGTTACTACTTCAGCATCATCTGCAGTCTGATTGTGTTATCTCATCCAAATGTATTCTCTCCACTGTACGTGACATAAAGAAATCCATCCTCATCCTTCTTCTCATCATATATTGTTGACATTATTGCACCTGCAACAACGCACGCATTACTCAAACGGTATAAATAGGCTAGAACATGTGCACACAATTACCCAACCGATCAGGCTCAAACCTTCCACCCACATTACTCAAAAATGGACATGCACACAATTTTCAACCCCACACAAAATAAATAATTCATTTGGGATGAACTCTGACCTGTAGGAGGAAGGACATTGTCCACAAATATGAAGATGGCCTTTTCAGCACTCAATCTGATTCTCTTGCGGATCACATATACAAACTGTCCCACAGTCAGGTCAGCTGGAACCAGATACCTGTATTTTCAAACGGTCACAAAACCAATCACAAATTACTGAAATCTCCCAATTTTGAAGCATTCAAACCATGATCACAAACACCACTGATACACTGAATATACTACATTATTTTCATGAATCAAATATAACGCAATATGAAAGAAAACTGAAAATATCTTGAAAGTGAGATTATCACAATATTAGTGCATTAATATTGAAATATTTACCTGAAAATACATATATTAAGATTGTACATTTTAAGTATTTAAATATGTATTTTAATTACCTTATAATATTTTCAGTACTAACCCAAGAAAAATACAAAAAATGAGAAGATTTCCCACTAATGATTCCATCATTTAATAATTATAGTCCATTTTGAACAATTTAAGCAAAAACTATTTGTTTTTTTCTTAATGTGTCTTAAATAATATAATTTGATGAAGTTGTACTCTAGATTTAGGAAAAGTTAAATGACTTTCACTGTCACCTTCCAGATGTATTAGCACTAGCCAAAATTTAATCCTGATCAAAAGCAATTCAAAATTGGATAGTCTCGCTAACAAATCTTTGGTGCCCTTAAATCAGTATATATCATCCATCCAACAAGGACAGGTTTTTAGCCAAAACCATCCAAAATGAAAATTATCCCAAACCACACCACAATAATTGGGAGGTGGTCTAAAGTGTGCTCCACAAAGTACTCAACACCTTTAACAGTGTAGCCCACTTATACTAAGTCATGTATCACCTCACCACTAAAAAAGAAAAAGTAGAACTGAGAAAATCCACAAATAAGAGGGAAACGCACAGAAAACAATGTTAAACGAAAAAAAAAAAAAGGAAACTAGTTCACGTAATTTAAAAAAAGAATTGTACCAATACATAAGGATACAGATGAAAATTTTTGGCAAGTTGATCACAGGGAAACATAAATCACCCATGAGTTGACAAAGCACATAGCTAAAATCAGTTAGCAAAATCCTTCACTTTTTCTTTTTAACTGAAAAAATAAATATAAATATAAAAGAACAACAAAGCAAATATGAAACATGATGATTCAATGGTACAGCATGTGTTAAACTATCCTCACTTTTTCTTGTCGATGTTCGGAATGTCACTTCTCTCAGCCTTCTCCACAATCACCTTAAAATCATAAAAATGTTTTCACATAAGCAATGTAGACGTCATATAGAAATGATAAAAGCATGTCATACTGAGATTATATATCCACAATAAGCCACCCGAGTAATAACACATTCAAGGCACCCCTACTCAATTTTTCTGACCAACAAAGAGGGCCATAGAGGTAACACTGCTAAATATTTTACAATTAGTGAAACTATTTTTTTCTTATTTTCTTTTTTCCAATTAGCTAACAGTCATGGCACTCCAAAGTCCAAAACAATTCTTCCGGCCAACAAAGACGCCAAAGAGATGTTATAAAAAAATTTAAAAAAGATGCCATAGAGATAACACTGCCGCATATTTTCACAATTATTGTAACTTTGTTTTTGTCCTTCAGTTTTTTCAATTAGTCTAACTATCAAATAAAATTTTTACAAAGACCAGAACTAGCATCTCCAACTGATTTATGTTGTTGAAGATGTCAGCACAAAGTTGCCTTAGGTTCACATAGTATTCCCCAATCCCCATACAAAACAATATCTTCTACACAAACAGTGGACGCTATTTAAGGCATCCTCAGGCATCTCCAACTAATTTATGTTATTGCAGATGTGAGCACAAAGTCCCCTTTAAATTCACATACTATTATTCTCCATTCAAATCCATATAACACAATATCTTCAACACAACACTAACAATGAACACTATTTCAGTCATCTAATCAAAGATGCATCAAGCACACCATTAAGCAGCAATGAACACTACTTCAGGCATCTAATCAAAGATACCTCAAACGCGAGATCGAGCACTGTAACAAAATTTTGAAACCATCATCTTAGAACACAACGAATGCATTTCGGACTCGCTCTATGATTTTTATTATACCCATTCAAAATCCAAAGCTCTAGTAAGACATTAATATCCAAATTTTTTATCTACATATAAATACCCTAAAACCATTAAGAATGGAAATTTTCAATGTTAATTTTCTAATTCTTTTTTTAAATTCTAGAGAAATGGGTACAATTTCAAAAAATTCCAATCCTAACCAATATTGAGACCACAATTGAAGAACCAAAGTTGCATGCATCAAAATGTGAATTTTTTATTCTAATTCACTGCTGTGCAAACGAAAAAAAAAATTTACATGAAGTGTACTGGGGATATTTGTGTTTCATTTTGACAGCTATATTCAAGCCATAGGGAACATGCTTAAGGCAAGTAGTCAAAGAGTAGGACAAACACAAGGCACCAAGGCCCATTGGATCTTCAGGTGCAAGATGAAGCATCTCCCATTTTTTTTGGGAACACTTTAAAAATAAATGAAAACGTATGATAAATTAATTTTATGTAATTGTGACATAACATTACTAAAAAGAAATACAATGTTATTTCAAGACTTGAATGAAGAAGCACCCTTCTCTTCTCATTGACCACAAGAGTTAAACATAACCATAACATAAGATTACAAGATAATTCAAGTGACTATTAGCAACAGTAACCATATTCACAAGCGGAACAAAGTAAACAACCATCAAACCCCCATATATTACACAGTCCACAACCCATTGCTGATATTTATAATAAAATTAAAATATATATCTTAAAAAAAAAACAGATAGAGAGAGAGAGAGAGAGAGAGAGAGAGAGAGTGTTCTCCCCTCTTTAAGGACTATATCTGTTAGTAAGGTCTGTAGAAGCGCCTATTGTGCCTGGATATGCATTGAGTGATGCATGTTTAGTTTTGCTTAATCAGCTTAGCCATACAAGAGGCACGTATGGGCTGACCGACCCACCTAATACCAACACCTCTGCACACCTTTGTTTGCTACTATGACATTATTAGATAATAAAATTGAAAAGAACAAACTCAGTGCAGAAAAAACACGCACTGGAAATTGGATCAAAAC